>CM067077.1:9586101-11042641 GCA_033980235.1 Diadema setosum | reverse complement strand
CTTAGCGCGTTGCGGAATCGTGGCGCGAAATGTCGAGGAGGGGTCAGTTGGAATAGGGTTATTAAGTAACACTTTTGATGCTCTTAAATATGTAGAATAAAGGACATCGAATGATAACAACATACACGTTTTACGCATGTTGTACATGTAGAATGCATGTACATTCAAGATGCACTGTGCCGGAAGAGGTCGCTGAATTGTAGTCATACATGTGGTACATTTTACCTCTCTGATGTCCAAATCGATGGATGACACTTCAAAGACCAACTTCAAG
Organism: Diadema setosum; assembly: GCA_033980235.1. NCBI lineage: Eukaryota > Metazoa > Echinodermata > Echinoidea > Diadematoida > Diadematidae > Diadema > Diadema setosum. Next base: position 11,042,367 of record CM067077.1, on the reverse strand, counting down.
GTGTTTCCACTGTGGATTTTCCAGTTCTGCACTTTATATTGCCTTCTTTCCACCATAACCTTCTACATATTTGACTTTCTTCATTTCATCATGTACATACTCCTGAATATTGTTGAAGGTGTCATCTTTGTCCCTATTTTGATTCACAAGTCTTCCATATTTGCATTTAATGCGTATGTCTCTGTCGGCTGTATGTGATGCAATTTAGTCCTTGTACTCTTACAAGAAAGAGAGTCACTGGCAATGAATGCTAGCTATACTAGCCGTCTTGTAATCCATGGATGGAATTCCTGCTTTCTCCATCCAAATAGGTCGCACATCCCAACATGCATCTGAAAAGGAAGTGGCATCTGAAAAGGAAGTTACGTCATTGCAGAGCAAGCCAGCGAGTAAGACCTCCAGCAGTTTGGTGTGACTTTAAGCTGCACATTAACAAATGTAGCATGTATTACAATCACTGCTTCTCTAGCCTCACTTCAAGCAGTTGATTTTTTTTTTCCACCTTGTGTTTTCCAGTTAGAAGCTTGTCTTGGCACAAATACACCTTTCACCATTCACACTTTTGTCATGTTCATACTCCTGAATATAGTACGGTGTCATCTTTCTTTCTATTTTGATCTACCACACTTCCATACTAAGTGTAGCATTCTTGTATGCCTCCATGAGGAATAATCCATGTACATGTAAGTCAATATAGTTCTAGACCTTTCACAGGGAAGACAGTCAGAGCCGATGCTATTGCCATTTATCCATGCAATCTATGCCTGCCTCCATCTAAACAGGTCGCACATCCCATCATGCATCTGAAAAGGAAGTGACATCATTGCAGAGCAAGCCAGCGAGTAAGACCTCCAGTGGTTGCGTGTGATCTGACTTCAACCTGCACATTAAAAGTTTAATACGTGTATATAGCATGTATTGTAATCACCGATTCCTTATCTCACTTCAAGCAGTAGACTTTTTTCTCCTCCCCCCCCCCCCACGTGTTTTAAGTTGTAACTCGTCTTGTGCACTATTCACACCTTGTGCTGTTTAACAACATTTTTCTCCTGTTTGAATCGTAAAATTCAGCAAAAATGCATCATATTTTCACCACCAAATTATCTTTTTTCTTTGCAGTTTGTATCGAGAAAAAAAAGCAATGTTTGTACCCGTCTAATTAAATTTAAGTGGCATTTTGACAGAAAGTGTGACAGGCGTAAAGTGTGCATTAACAGTGTCATCTTTCTCAATATAATGTGCGTGCCTAACCATGTTTTCTGTACACCAACTACCATTGTGTCTGCATTAAATGCAGGTACATGTACTATTAACCCATTGAGGATGGACTGATTTTGCTACAACATGCATTTCCCATAGACACCAACCCGAGTATACTCGGAACTCGTCCTCAACGGGTTAACAATGTCATTTCAAGATATTTTGAATGTATTGTGTATGTATATTATATAGTTTGTAAGATGTGAATTGGATGCTGTGTATTGATTTTCAGGATAAGTGTAGGCCTTCATAATTTGTTGTTGGCATTAGCTGGTTGCTGTTATTTTCTCTCTTTTTTTTTTTCTTTTTCTTTTTTTGTTTCACCATGCTGTGCAGAAGTTTAATGACCACCCTCTAAACCTTTGCCTTTGATATGAAAGATGAACAGATTTTCTTTTCCATTGAGGTGCAGGAACATGCAAGATTGTTTTCATCTCACTCTTTATAACATGCAGAATATATTAAAAGTCAAATGTTTCATGAAGTACATAATTCATTGTGATATATGGAGGGTACTTGTGTGTCGAAGTACTCACATTGTTGTCCATATGTATGTTCTGATAAAGCATAGAAAATACACTAATATTATTAGTTTGACATACCCTGGTACAGATTTTTTTTCCAATTTTTTTCATGGGTTTTTTTCCTGTTCCCCCCCCCCCCCCCAAAAAAAAGGAGAGATCTTTCTCTACATGTGACTCCTATTCTTCAGAAATGTGCATGTCACAGATTTGAAATGTAACACTTCACAAGTCCTCCAAACCATGCTATCACAATGACACTGCCATTTTTCTGTGGTCTGTCTCTCATCCGGCCACGTAATCACGTCGGACTTCCCATCATGCAACTGGGGAAAGGAAGAAAGGAGCCACAGAGATTAAAGTACTCTATGACAAGCCACTCACCACTTGTTTCATGCCGCAATTACCCCTTTCTGTACCAACGAGTCAAAAATGGACACATTTTACACAGACGCCTGTGGACAGCAAATCAATGTGGCGTATAGAGGGTTAAATGTCTCTTCATGTCCTGACAAAAGAATATTAAAGCTGCTATGACTTGGGAGGTCACAGTTGCTTGGTATCTTCCTGATTCTAATATATGATGTGCTGGCAGCCGTGCATACAGTAGATTACTGGGTACATCTGTGCAATGCACCCATAACCCTGTTTTGTTTTGTTTTGTTTTGGGTTTTTTTTTTTCTTCTTCTACTATGAAAATCAAACAAAGCAAAACAAATTGTTCTTTGGCTGCCATGATGTGTAGTGGAATACGTTTGGCCAGTCATCCTGTAAAATCCCATCCCTCTCTGATCTCAGCTGTCCAGCTTAAGATGTATTTTGTGATCTGATGACTTGACAATTTTTATGCCTCCGCCACGAAGTGGTGCCGGAGGCATTATGTTTTCGGGTTGTCCGTCCGTCCGTCCGTCCGTCCGTCCTTCCGTCCGTCCGTCCGTCCGTAATGAATTTTGTGGACAAGGTAACTATCAAAACCTGTTGAGGTATCCTAATGAAACTTGGCATGTATGTGTATTAGGGGGTGAAGTTGTGCCTATCAACTTTTGGGTGCACATGCTCAAGGTCAAAGGTCAAAAGGTCAAGGTCAAATACATAAAATTTCACTATTTCCACCATATCTATTGAATGCCTGAAGATATTTTCTTGAAACCTAGTGTATACATGTATTACCCAATTAAGATTCTCTGGTGAAAGTTTGGGTCATGAGGTCAAAGGTCAAAGGTCAAAATGTCAGGGTCAAATACATAAAATTTCACTATTTCCACCATATCTATTGAATGCCTGAAGATATTTTCTTGAAACTTAGTGTATACATGTATTACCCAATTAAGATTCTCTGGTGAAGGTTTGGGTCATGAGGTCAAAGGTCAAAGGTCAAAAGGTCAGGGTCAAATACATAAAATATCACTATTTCCACCATATCTATTGAATGCCTGAAGATATTTTCTTGAAACTTAGTGTATACTTCGTATGTATTACCCAATGAAGATTCTGTGCTGAAAGTTTAGGTCATGAGGTCAAAGGTCAAAAGGTCAAGTAAAAATATTAAAACTTCTTTTTTTTCTCCGTACCTAGGAAAATTGTTCAAGGTATCTTCATGGAACATAGTATATACATGTACTGACTGGAATTGATTGTATCTAGAGAATGTAGGGTTCATGGGGTCAAAGGTCAAGTGCAACACTTCAAAATTTTACTATTTCCCTCATATTTATGCAATGCCAGCAGGGTTATATTTTTTTTTTTTTTTTTGCACTTGGTGTATGCATGTGTAACCTAATAGAAATTCTCTGGAAAGTTTTTTTTTTCTTCTTTTTTTTGCCTCAAAGGTCAAAAGGTCAAAGATCAAGTGAAAGTGCTGAACTAACTTTTTCCTCCATATCTCGAAAGTGGCTCAAGTTATCTTGAAACTTAGTACATATTATGCATGTTCTACCTGAAAGTGATTATCTTATGAATTTTAGGGTCAAGGGCCAGATGAAAATGGTATCAATTTACTATTCAATTCAGAAATTCACACCAATTCTCCACACCTGTACCTTGAAAATTACTCAATGCCTAAATGTATGAATGGGTCAAAGTCAAGTTAAAGTCCTTAAATCCCTAGATACATGCTCTCCTATTCATCCAATTAAACCTAGGTCAAGGAAGGTGAACATTCAACACATTTGTGTGAAATTTGTTATTTCAATATTTTGCCAATTTTGTGAAAATGTAGTCACACATTGTCCACATGTACTATCTAGACCTATTGGGAAAATCATGTATTATGGCGGAGGCATACCAGTCGCCAAAGCGACATTTCTAGTTTTTTTTATCACATCAAATGCATTTGTGCCAAATTGAATATTCTCTAAAGACCATTCCTCAATTAGTTTCCACCGACTCAAACATTTTGCTGTGTGTAGGAAACATGACTGCTATTTAGACAGATGAACAAATATTCTGACATGAATATGAGTGATGGATTATGCTTATCATTACATTGCTTCAGATAAAAACTTTTATCAAAAGGCTCTTTAAGTCTTTTTTTTTTGGGGGGGGGGGGTGATCCTCGTGATGAGTGATTGTATTAAATACACAATGCATGTGCAATCTTGAGTGTTATTACCCTCTAAAATATTTGTACAAACACCTACATTGTATTTAAAGGCTGAATCTTCTTTTTAATCATTCCTTGTAGCTTCGATCTCCTCCCCTCCCCATAAAGAGCAAGAAATACAAAATGGAATACAAATCTTTAAAAAATGAGTAATTTATTGTCATCATATCACCACATATTTCATTTGGTTCATACCACTCTTTGCTGCCAACATGGAATCAGGTCAGCCTTCCCATAATGCAACTGATGAGAAGGAAGTATCACCATTGCATGTCAAGCCACAGAGTAAGACCTGGCTCACTCAGTGTGAAGTTTACCTGCACTTTGAGTTTGATTCAGAGTGAACCTGTGGAATCACACAGTCGATGCCCCCAACACTTTTATTTTGTAATCGAGTGAGAGCAGTTGTTACTAATTATGTGCTTGAAACTGTGAATTGGCACCAGTTTCTATGTACACTCTTTCACTTCTGGCCCCTTCCTTTTTAGTTGAAGTCGTCGGGTGCCCGTGCATAGGCCGCTAACGCAATACAAATTGTATTGCGTTAGCGGCCAATGCACGGGCACCCGACGAAGTGTTTGTGTCCGCTGGTCCATTTCATAATCAATTGAAAGTCTTAAAGGGAAGATAAACCCCAAGAACAATGTGGATTGAGTGAAAGCAGCAACATTAGTAGAACACATCAATGAAAGTTTGAGGAAAATCAGACAATCGATGCAAAAGTTATGAATTTTTAAAGTTTTGATGTTGGAACCGCTGGATGAGGAGACTACTAGAGGTTATGACGTATGAGTGGACAACAATACCAAGAAAATATAAAGAAAATACTACAAAAATCAATTTTTCATGACAATTACAAATTCCATCAATTTGATATTGACATATGTTAAGGGTAGCAATTATTCCCCCTGCTTTCTGAAAGCGGTTGGTCCACTGCTCTTTCATAATTCTAGAAAAGTGAATTTTTGTTGAATTTCCTTTATATTTTCTTTGTATTGTTGTCCACTCATACGTCATATCCTCTAGTAGTCTCCCCATCCAGCGGTTCCAACACCAAAACTTTAAAAATTCATAACTTTTGCATCGATTGTCCGATTTTCCTCAAAATTTCATTGATGTGTTCTACTAATGTTGCTGCTTTCACTCAATCCACATTGTTCTGGGGTTTATCTTCCCTTTAACATAAATCTCAGAATGGCCAAAGTCACTCAAATGTAGCTATGAGAGACTTTCAGAGAGATGTAAAATTAATTTAGTGAAGTCTCTCATTAGTGTGTCTTATGAGCAAAAAGTATCTCATAAGACTTTCATGAAATGGACCCATACTCCTTTCTTTTCTCTTTAATTTTGTGCAAAACTCCTATTTTATCCTCTCTTCCTCTTCTAGAATTGTAATTCTTAAGATCCCTGTGAGATTTTGCCGTGTGAATTTAACTTGTTGCAGGTAATTTGAATTTGCAAGAGAACAAATGCTCTGTGGCTGTCTTACTCTGAGTATTAAGACACAGTACCAGATTGGAAAAGGTTTCAGTAATGATATATTCCAAGATGATACTTCTAGCTTACCCTCTGATTGAAATGAAAACACTTCACAATTGTTTAGAGATTTGTGCTGCAAGTGTTTACCAAACCATAAATATGTGTGCTCTTTACTGACCAATTTCACCAGTGTGTAACTTGCTATTTTCAGTGGCGTTGGTACTAGGATGAAGAGAAAAATGTCTAATGCACTTTTTGTGTCCTTGTGCTATTTTGGGAGACTAAAAAAGATGTTCATTTGTCTGTGTGTGACTATGTGTGATGTGACTTGAGGTGCAGAGCGTGTGGGTGAATGATGACAGTCTGAGTTTTGTTGTTTTTTTTTTGTTTCTTCAAAGGAAGACAACTCCAGGTAACCATGATGTCAATCCAGTTACTGTGACAACCCCTTGTCTTGCATATTTCACATGGCTGTATGGGTTCATGATTAAATCTAGATATCGTAATCAGACCAACAAAAAGCTCTTTCTTCAGTACCACGCATGTGTTTGTAAACTCAGACATGCAAATTATTAGTACATTATATAAAATGGATCATGCTGCTTTTGTTTCTGTTCTAGTTTTTAGCATAAAAGCTAATGTGTTATAACTAAGATTATAAGCTGCTGTATGCAAGTGTATTACAACAGTGAACTAGGATGACTCTCAAACTTCCTATGTAAGAACACACAGAAGAGTTTTATGTGCTTCTGTCACAAAGGAGTGCCAGAAGCATTATGTTTGTGGATTGACTGTCTGTCTGTCTTCACACTGCATTTATTACCCACTCGTTTGAACAATTATTCATATATTTTGTTCCATGAACAGTAAATGTCAACTCTATGCACTTGTTTTTTTTTTATTTATGTTTTTATTGATTTTCATAATTCAGACAAATAACATAAGTATAAAATTACAACTTGGACTACAGTAAAAAAAAAAAAAAAAAAAATGAATAAATAAAAAAATACTATAGAAATGTAACCTCATCTTCTAAACCTTTTCTCAACAGCTGCATGCCGTAAGTTTGGTTATTTACCATCATTGCCATGGTGGGATAGAAACATCTAGTTTACACGAGATATGCACCATTGCCAAGCGGAGAGTCTTCTCTGTCACAATTTGACCTTAAAATCAAAGTCATCTTCCAGAAATGTCTGGCAACTTTTGGTTGGTTTGTGATCCAAGATCGCATCGATTGTGTTCAATTGCTATAAAGCAAGAAGTCACAATTTGACCTTAAAATCAAAATCATTTCCAGAAATTCCATTGATCTGAAGTCAGAAATCTTGTCTGGGAACTTTGGTTGGTTTGTGATCCAAGATCGCATCAATTGTGTTCAATGACTGTGAAGCAAGAAAGTTTTGCTTTACAAAATTTTTTGAAATGGAGCCAACTGCTTTTTTTGCGGCATGAAATTTTCGCGAATTGCCACTGGCATTCAATGCATATCATGTAGACAAGAACTTTCACCTGTATGAAATGTTGCAAATCTTGGCTCTTGCGAAATTCGGGAAATTAAAATGCACGCAAAAATTTCTGGTTTTGCAGTATGTCATATCTTTATCTCTCTCTGTCTCCAGGTGCAGCCTCAAGAAGACAAGGTAGCGCGGGTTCGGCTGGGAGGAACAAGTGAATACTGGATGCATGCTACTGAATCAGAGTGAATTATCTCCAGCAATCAACGGTACAGGGTTGACTCCTTCAGCTAATGCATGTCATGGCAGTAAAGTCAACTGCCGCTGGTTTTAGCATTCTGAGAATAAAGCATGGTGTGATTCTATGATGAGGGAATTTTTGAAACCCGTAACACATCTATAAGTGTGCCAAGTAAATTTTGGCATGATGACTAAAAGTACTATGTGCTAGTGTGTACATATGATTCTCCTTGTAAATTGCAGTTGAAATAAGAATTTGATACTTATTATTTGTGGGCTTTGTAAGGCCTTGGTAAGACATAAAAACATGAATGTGCAGAAATTATATGTGTGTGTGTGTGTGTGTGTGTGTATGTGTGCGCGCGTGTACATTTGTGTTTATGTTTTAGAAATAGAATGCTCCTTTGTTTTTCATTGTATTTGTGTAGAAAGATATAGGAATGCATTGAACAGATAATCAATTCATCATGCCTCCCCAAGGAGGCCAGGGAAGGAATGACTGAACAGTATGTTTGACAGTGGAAGGAACATAGGGCTACTGACCTACTTACATGTCAAATAAAAATAGAAACAAGACTAACTCTTCGAGTCCCTATTCACTAAATAGCATTTATTTCATTGAGCTGTTTATAGGCACTTGATTAGTTCCCTTCTAAACTTGGCCGTAATGTTCAATGAAACACACCCACTCAGATGCAACAGTGTGACTGTCCCACATAATTGGTCATCATGACATCACTGAGATAAAGATATATATGCAGTTCTGTACATAGGGTATACAGACTCCCTCTCCATTGAGCATTGCATAGTTTCAGATCATCTCTTATATGCCAGTCCGTGATGAGAGCACACTTGCAGATGTGCAGATTGTCCAACAGCAAAGCACTGCAAGGGTTAAGAAGTAAACTCAGCCATAGAAATCCAGAATTTAAAAACTTGTTCCTGCACTGCTGGACACTGCCACCCTAGACCAAATTGTACAATAGATATCATACCTTAAGTAAGATTTAGGAACCAAGAGAATAAGTAGTTAGAATGCTTTTATGAAAATATGTTGTGTTTTTATATCAATATCATAGACTTAAAGGAAGATTTCCACAGTACTTGGTATATATCTGTGGATCCATTACTGTTTGTAAAGCCCTCTGTTGTTTGAATTTTCCCCCATCAAGCTGTATTATGCCTAGCATTATTTTAAAGCATCACATTTACTATTAAATAAATGGTCTCACAATTATGACACAGATTGGATATCATCCCATTTTAAGAAAGACTTGCTGACTTCCCAAAAATGTGAATTCATGCAATTCCCTTCACAAGGCCTTGAACAAGATTTGATGGGACTCTGTGAACCAGTGAACCTTCTTTCAGTACCGAACTGTCACATTGTCAAGCCTTGAATTTTGTAGTACTCAAAACAACTAATTGATTAATTCCAAATGAAATTGACATGCTACAGGCATGTTGTAAACTATGACTTCAATGTTAATAATCTTTTTGTATGCATTTTTTTGTATGCATTTGGCCAATGCCAAATTTGTCTTATGATATTTCATAAAGTTCTTAGGGTGAGTCAGAAAAGACACATGAAATATGCACCTTGAAGAAATATGATACAAGATAAACATGCAATATATATTCATATTACATGTTCGTATCAGTGAATGTCTGTTAGAGATATGGTGCATTTACAGCCAGCCAGTTGCTGTATATTATTTTTGCCATGATTAATCTGCTCTAATTCATATTCTGTAGTTCTTTGTGTAGAACTCGGATATTTGAGATATTGTATATCTTTCCAGTGCATAGTTATAATGGTGCATTATGTATTCAAATAGTTTGTGGTTTGCTGTACAGGCTGTTATAATGAAATAATGCAATCTGATACAGAGCAATGGAACTCACCATGAACTGCAATGTGAAAATTGTACAGATTATTATATCATGTATATACACATGTAAATACATGTACGATGTATGTGCAGGAAGACCCAGAACAAAGTTTGTGCGTACAGTTGGATGAGACAGTGTCACAAGTTATCTTTGCAGTTATTACATATATACACGACGTGTACTTTCCCCAAAGCCTACTGTTGCTGTAGTAATTTCTATGTTAATCTTCATTCAATGTGCATGTACTCGTATTATGAAATTCAGTATTTCATTTCAGTTTAGGGTTTTTGATTGAAAATGGTGACTATTGATATTGTTTATATTCATTGTTTTATATATCCATATTGTTTATATTCATTGTTTCTTTCATTTGTTTGTAACTCATTCGCTCTCATATGGAGGAATTTATCTTCGTTTGATGCCAATGTAGTTTTGAGATATAATATAAATAGCATTAGAATACTCATTTATATTTTTCTTTTCTTTCACTCAGACGTTGGACAAATCTTTCATATGCTGTTAATAATGTGTGCATCATATTCGTTTTCGTCACCTCCTTGGCGTAGTTACACTTTTGCTTTTTCATCGTACATTGTTAATATATATACAGCTGACTAAACTTTTAAAATTATATAGCATTTCAGTTTCCTTTTGTCATTCTATTTAATAGGGGAGATGAGGGTGTAAATGATGACTCATCATACAATACAGTGTTCTTGCACTCAAACATAATTCATAGTTTATTTGTGTATTACTATAATAGATTATTATGTTGTACAATGTGTCATTCCAAGACAGAGCTTTGCCATTTTGTTTCGATTTCAGTTTATATTTCTTTGTTCGCTAGCTTTATTCTGTCACATGCTGTTCAGAGACTATGGAACGCTATGTCATCAATATTAAGGAGACGGTAATGGATGTAAGGTTCACAGCATTTTATCCTCAGGGTTATGAGGCAGGGTGTATACATGTTGAAAGGAATGAATATCAGAGAAAAAAAAGAACATGAATGGGCATTGGTTTTTATCCCCGCTTGTTCTCAATATGAATATTAAAAGATATCTGTTGTTGAACCAAATACAGACATTTAAATGACTTTCCACACAAAATAATTAACATGAATTCATAGCGATGATGTAGTAATTGATGGAAGTGATAAGAATAATGAGTTTTCATATTGTCATCCCCAGCTGTATTCTAGTTGTGTAATTGTACATCAGTTAAAGAAGATTAACTTATTACTTATGTGTACTGCTTGAGATTATCAGAAAGCGCCAATGTCTAAGGTTGATTTTGATATTGTGTTCAACTTTGCTGGTTTTCTATGTGTGCTTCTAATTAGTTCAAAGTGAACATACATGTTTGCATGGTAGATGTGTGTAATAGTGTGTGCAGAGCTATTTTCCCGTCCATCTTCAAGTACAGAAGCGACTAAATAGCCATTTTCTTGCTCCTCTATATGTTATACAGATTCTAGATTACTGTTTATTTGTTTGTTTATTTCTCACACTGAATACTATACTTGTAGTATGATACATTTCAAGTTTATTTTCTGATTGCGGTTTTGGTGTGTATGAAACATGGTTAATGGTATTCAGTCTCAGGCACTCTGCATAATGTGTTCAGATGAAATTGAGGACATTTTTGTGAATTCTGAATTGTTAAGGGTTGTCTGGTTGAGGACAATGCAAATGAATAAATTAAAAGAAATGGATGAGTTATGACATAATACCAAGTACTGAACTTGTGTTCTCTGTTGTAACTGACCTTCATGATATCTTACATATTCTATCTCTTTGTAGTTGTGTTGTCTTTGTACAAATATGATACATATTTACACACCGTATACATAAACAGCTTTACTCTACAACACTATATAATCTTAAACAGAGCCAGTTGACAACCTGGGCAGAATCACCAGTTTCTCCAAATAATACTTATTCTAGATTTTCCCTACTCCTTTCGTTAAATGGTGTGTATAGTTCTGGTTGAGGTGAGGATTTAGCTTTTAATGCTTTGCGAGATATTCAGAAATCACTCTATTATGAGATGTCAAAGAGCATGCAATTCTACGGGTTATCAACAGTTTATTTGATGAAAATCGGTTTTGAAATGGCGTGGCCTGTTGCTTTTTATTATCATCATCACTTTTTTGGATATCTCAGCCATTTGAAAACCAATTTTCATCAAATAAATGTTGAATCCTTCTTAAAATTACATGCTCTTTCATATTTCATAAGGGGTTTCTCATTATCTCACCTAGGAATGTTCAAAACATAAATCCCCACCTCAATCAGTACTGTACAGTCCCTTTAAGGATAATTATTAGAACAGAGGGAAAAATCAAGTTAGATTGCTTTACAAGACTGTCCACTGAACTAGACATGTGAATTAGGTCGATATCAGTTTTTCACAAAAACATGTTAAACTTCAGGATTCCCCTCCTTTTCTCCGATTTTTTCCAGTTTTAATACATTGTATATAAATGAGACTTTCACGAGTGTGTGTACTGTGAGAGAACTCTGTAGACCTACAGTGTACCTCAGAGATGTGTAGGTCAAAGAGGTATGCAGTGGGGGATCCAGACGGGGGCGCACCGGATGCTCACCCCTTCTTTATTTTTTCTTAAAACAAAAGAAATAAAAAGAAGAAAATAGGGGATGCATGCACCCCCTTCAATTTTGTAAAGGAGCCTCCCCTTTTAATACGGAATTCCTGAATCTGCCCCCGGTATGGGATTTTGCAAGGCCAAGCAGGAGAGAATGTGATACAGGGTTGTCCCCCCCCCCCCCCCCCTCCCCACAGTAAGCTACAAATTGTGCCATTCGGTGCATATTTGAAAAAGGCCTTAATGGGATTTCAGGTTGTCAGAAATCAATGGTTTGTTAAGTTATTTTTTTTTGTTTTTTTTTTTATTGTTTTAATTTTTGTTTTTGTTTTTGTTTTGTTTTTGTTTTGGTTTTTTGTTTTTGCTTTGTTTTGTTTTTTGTTTTTGTTTGTTTGTTTGTTTTTTGTTTTAGGCGTGAGAGAAAGAAGCTTGCCTGGTGTGTGAATGTCAGAAAGGCCCCAGAGACGGTAGTCCAGGGCGTCGTGTCTCGGGCTCGATCGAGTCTTGGTAGGTCTGCTAATAAACAAGGGCAACTTTAATACATTATACCTGCAAGTATGGAGGTCCTCCTTGACCCTATGAGCGTTATAAATGGAGCAAGACTTGCATGTTATTGTATACTAATGTCATCAGTCATTACAGACATACATGGCTCGTTAACCATACAGGCCATTTATCAGAAAAGCGCTCGTGCAGAGCCATACATTAGCGATAAGGTTTAATATATCTGTCACATACGCCTTAACCAGACTGCTCAGACATTTTGCAGTGCGCAGACACAAGATTGTTGATGGCCATCTGGTTTTAATGACTCCTCTTGTGCACTTTCATCCAATTGGAACATCACAGACACTGCAAATTCAATACAAGCTTCACAACCATTGTTTTTTACTCGCTCGATATATGGGCCCGTTGGTACATGTAGTTCAAATGTATTATTTTCTAATTGTTTTTCACAAAAGCATTAAAGGTGACTGTGTTGAAAAAAAAGTATTAATTCTCTGTGTGAATTATGGATCAACGTACCTGCTGTGAATGTCCGGGTTTGAATATTACAGCTAGGAGCTTGACAACGTCATGCACTCGGTCGGTGTCAACAATGCGCTGCTAGCGTTGACATTGAAATCTCGTATTTGACTTACCAGGCGTTCCGGTGTTATACTCACGGTACTATTGAGTGCAAGTACACACCTGTCACACAAGAAAGGTTGCTACGCAACTACATGCGGTTGAACATACGGCATGATCGTTTTGCTCTTTGCAGTTCCGCTGCATGTAATTGTTCACAACCCGATATCAAGTGATTTTTCCGATCTGCCTTCCATGCAGCAATGTCCAGTAAGGTGATGGCAGCAAAATGATTTTGTGTAGAATATTGATGACAATTCTGGGATTTTTGAGTAATTTGATATTAGATTGTTAGAAGCGTGCGAAAACTGGTCTTGACTTATCAAACGTCTTTGCTGGAGAAGCGGTCCGCAAAAAAAAAAAAAAAAAAAAAAAAAATGTTCGCGCCACCGAAGAAAGGAGCAGTGAAGCCTACGACAAAGAAAGACCAAGGTAAGAGATTATTGAAATCGTTCTATCTGATTGCGTTCTCCATCGTGCTCTGCTGAAATCATTTTTCTCGAGTACCGAGTGCTAAGGGGGAAAAAAGGGGAAAAAGAAAAGAAAACGCCCAATTGTGTTTTGACACCGATTTTGACTTAAAAATTCTAAATACACTATGTACTCCCAATCCTCACCTGTTTTGTACCCTAATGCAAATGAGTTATGTAAAGCTGTGCTTTCATCCTTTCATATTATCAGTAATTGTGATAGAGATATGTAAAAGGGACTACCGAATTTTCAGTGAACTTTAATGTCACCTGGGAACAAATTCCGATTTAAAAAGAAGTTGCCATGACAGCAACTCTTGCTGCAATTAATAATGGTAAGTGTCGTGATGACAAGAATCCTGCTTCTTGGTTGACTGTTGCTACGATAAGCTGCTATCTTAACATCTTTTATAGAAATAATATGACCTTTAGATTCTGACTACTTTAATGGGAAGATCATAACTTTTGTCAACATTTAATAACTTTTTCAGATTTCCAAAATATTCTCAATTCCCTTGGAAATTGTACCAAAATGATGGCAATTATTGCCAAACTAGTATAATTAAAATGACATTGGATACTTGTGATATTTATGACTGTAATGATATTACAGTCATAAATATAATAAATATTGATGATGATGATGATAATGATAATGTTGATATTAATAATGATAAATATGATTATTAGATAAATACTGCTACAAGCGTTCTATAGCAGTCTTTCTTTTTTTGTCAACCTGCAAATACAACCCACCTTACAAGTTTCAGACTTCCAGCTAACCGAAATATTCGCTAAATTAGTGACATTCGTTTGATTGTTCGTTTGTTTCGTATAATTTAACTCTTAAGTCTTCGTACAATATGTAATCGTGTTCCTATAACATTCAAAAGTATTCAATCGTCGCCGTAATTGTTTGTTAACTAACTATCAAGTGCAGAACACAAGTTTGTTTCTAGCTGACTCGGAAATATTCTTGTTTCGAAACACCTTTGATACCTTGCGAAACGGGCTCACTTCAATACATAGCAGAGACCGGTTTAGCATAGTATATAAATGACATGGCATTGTATTCCTCGTTGACAACTGGTTTTCCTGACTACAAGAGAGCATAATAATATGCCTGAGGATTGGAAAAGATAATTTCATATAGATACATGTACATTGCCAGTTTTATAACTACGCAAGAATATCAATGCACCATTCTCAGAAAAAAAAAAAATTGGCTGATTATCAAACAATCGTTATAGTATTATATAGTATATTTGGGAAATTCCCATACATTTGAAGACATTGGTATGTCAGCATATTTAACATTGCACACTGGATTTGATTTGCACGAGACTCTTAGTACGAGACTCGACGTAATCAGTGCGTGTATAATGTTATTGTTTTAGAGACGAAAAACAAATCACAGAGCTATGAACCAACTCACGTGTATCAATTCAAATCAAATCAAAGAGATTACAATAAATGGTGCACTAACCAGATCAGTTCTTCACTGATCAACCTACTCGGCTGTCTTCGAAATTCTTACTTCTCTTTTGGCTTCGTATCCGGGTGACGAAAATCGAGTTGTCAAATATGCGCCTGAAATGAGTCGCGGAATAAAAAGGTGCACACCATAATGGATAAAACAAACATCGCAATGTCTACATCCAGTCTTGTTATGAAAGACGCGTAAGGTATACGCCCCTCTCTCTCTCTCCCTCTCGTTCTCTCTTTTCTTCACACCCATCTATCAATCTTTTTATATGTCTATCTATCTATCCATCTACCTATTTCAATTTCTCTCTCTTTGCATTTTTCTTGTCTTCCATTCTCGATCTCGCCTCATCGCACTTCCTTCGACGTGTACGTACAGACGTATGCGTCTAAACGAGGGTATAGTATGTAGCTACACTGACGCTGTTCACTAAACGCCGATCCGAGAGCCCGATCGACCTGATGCAATTCATAAAGGGCATTCCTTGCACTGTTGTGTTACTTTGACGCTGTGAGTCCATAGATAACATTCACTTTCCCAACTTCTCTATCTACAATGTAACAGCAAGAGAAAAAAAAAACAACAACAACTAAATGGCGGTATGCCGTTGTTGTTTTTTAGAGTGTGTGCTTTAAGTTCACGAAACGTACACATGTTATAGTTACAGTGAGATACTTAAGAAAAATATATTCATTTTAGATACCTTAAACGCTGTGACACGGAACTGTGATACTACAAAGTTTTTGTCAAACTGCGTTCGTTTTCATTTTCATTTCTAGCTTCCGTCGAACACGTCGACGTCAAGGCTCTCATCAAGGACTTCAAAGACTCGTATCGACGCCTCGACGACTATGTAGCCAAGGAAAAGAAAGGCAGAGATGACTGGGACAAACATTCGCCTCAAAAGATCCAGAGTGGGGCAATTTCTTCCAGTGACGATTCCACTCTACAAAAAGAGGAGGCAACATCGACCTCTCCGCGCGTCGACAAGCAGCAGCCGAAGGCGGAATCAGGTACCGTTTCAAAGGACAAAGATGGATCGATCGTTGATGTGAAAAGATCGGGCAATTTCGGAAACATCTACGATGACGAAAATAGTGCGGAAACAGTCAGCCAGGGAGTTGTCGGCCCGAAATTGCCCGACGATGTATCGCTTTTACTGGAGAGCTATCCCAAAAAGTTCCACGAGCTGCGCAAAGTCATGGAGGACATGAAAGTGAGGCACGCCAAATCCGTTGCTAGGTTACAGCAGAAAATGAAGAAGGACGCCAGCAGGCGGGATGCTGAGGCCAGGGAGGCGGCGAAGAGGAACGTGCAAGAGGAGACGGAAAAACTGAGGCGGAGCCTGAAGCAACAACGCACCAAATCCCTTCAGGCTTTGGAGAGTGTGAAAATGGAGAGGCAAAAGTATGTCATCGATGCTTCTTTTCTTTTTTTTTTTTTTGCTTTTTTTTTGTCAGCTATGGTATCTTTCCTCAAAGAAGTGTTATTTTAAGCTATGTACTGATAACTTCAATACGCTTTATTTATTTGGCTTACTTTGTTTGTTCATGCATTTGCCTTGAAAAAAAAATCAGTAAACATTATACATTTTTTTCGAAAAATAAGGGTTTTAAACTTTATGAGTAAGTGAGTTGTTTGTTCGTTTATTTTTTTAATGGAAACTAGCATACAATATTGATAAAAGGGCTTCGTATAAATAAATTGATAAAGGAGCCACGTTTGCATTGATGTTAATATGATTACAATCTTCATTGTAATTTTTGTGGTGTTTTTATGATGTGCATACGATGGAGATGGAAATTGGCGAACTAATTTCTACCCCCCCCCCCCCCGTTTTGAGATGAAGATTTTCCCTATCAGTGCTTTCTATCTAGCTCACATGAGTTATTAGAATGCATGTTCCTTACACTCTTTTCATAAAATTACTAAAAACTGATAATCCGACCCTATTTATGTCTTGTTCATTCATCAATTCTGATGAAGTATTGGCACCGTACATTTCAGACTTTGTTATACCACTATGTATACCCTTGCCGTTAAAATCAAAGAAGTATCGGGCAGTTGAAAGCTATATTTTCTTCTCTGCCATTGCTACTGATATCTTGACAAGTCTGTGTTTCTTTGTCTTACAGACTCATCGACTCACAGGCGAAGAAAAACCGAGCTCTTCGACAAAGTGAAAACAAAATGGCTGAGTTGCAGAAAGCTTTAGATAATGTGAAGAAACAGCTTACCAAGTCACAGCGAGAAAAGGAGGCCAATGAAAGGGGAAAGGTTGCACAGCGCGCCAAAGCGTCAAAGGAAAAGAAGCGCGCCGACATACTACAAAGAGATATCAAGGCTTTACAATCAGGTATCGAATCGGTTAGACTCCTAAACGAGCAAAACGAAAGCATCACACAGCACGACTATGATGTACTGCATTGGAAATTTCGCGCCATCGTACAAGTTGTCAGGGAAATAGAGTCTATCAATACGCCACCCGACTTGGGGAAAACGCCATCTTTAAAAGATGTAGTGGATTCGCGTAATAATGCGCGTCGTCGTAGAGCCCCCACACGACTTCCCGCGATTGGTTACCAGCAAAATGTTCCCGGAAATAGACGCGGTGTGCCCGTGGGAAGGGCAGGAGTGTACAAACGCACTGCGGCACAAAGGAGAGTCATTCATCAGATCCCGAGAAGAGCAAATAGACCATCGGAAAACTCGGGTATCAATAATAGTGGTGACATGCTAGCCCTGACTCTTCCTAAGAGTTCAGGTAATGGGAGCAACTCCTCGACAACATTTTCTTCAGACTCGAGAAAATCGTCCTCGAGTAAAGCCAGCACGTCCTCAACAAGTTACAAGGCAAACCGCGGTCAACAGAGCAAAACGAACGAAAGTGTCAGGGCGCCCTCATCGTCTGCGTCCATACCTGGTGCCGATGATCGCACGCGCTCCTCATCTTCTTTTAGTGCAGATAAATCGGAAGATGCAAGCTCCTTAGCTGGTAAAGGGAGCGAACTCCCAAAGTCCGTTGACATAAACGGTACTGGAACAGACAACAACGACAAGGGTGACAACGAGGACGATGAAGAGGAAGAAAGAGACCAACGTAAGGGCACTCCTAAAGATTCTGAAACACGTGCAGGTAAAGGAGATGAAAATGATGTCGGTGTTTTCCTCACGTGATAATTATCATCTGTTAGATAGCGGGTTGCGGACGGAATTAACCGAGCCTTTCCGACAGTTGTGAAGAAACTCTATACATTTCAAAGTATTTCTTCGGGTTAAAAGACAAAGGCTAGCCCACTCTGGTGATGATGATAAACTTTTCTGTGGTTTATCATAGGTGAACAGACCACTATTTATAATGTCAAGATAGAAGAACTGTATACCATCCAAGACTCTGCATGCGGTGCGGGACCTGGATTGACGGGACTTTTCATTGCCTTTACCGATATGAACCCGTTGAACTTCCGATCGGTGAACAATCTTAACACTGTTACTACCTACGTTGATAAACTGCTGTTAGGAGGTGGCTCGTATCCTTTGGATTCTATGCCTAAAGCGGTTCCAAACAGGCAGGATTCGTGTTTGTGTTTCCCCCTAACAATCCTAATATCTGTAACATCTCAATAATGCATAATGTTCATTCATTCGCGTTGTCACACAGTCGTCATACAATCGTTTTTCTAATAGAATTATTAATTTTCTGGACTGCACATTATAACATGGCTAACTCAATAATGCTGTTTAGATAGTCCCTCACATCAGTGTGTCAGGTTTTACTTGTTTGCACGTTCATAAGTTGTTTGACACTTTCAACTGCTGTCATTTATTCCACGACTTTAGATGAATTTTCACTGAAAGATGATAATTGATGATAATGTTGATAGTAGATAGTAGAATGGTACATCAAAAAAGAAATAAATGCGGTAAAGTCAATCGACAACTTCTTGGTTTGTTTTTCAAAGAAGACATTTTCACATCAAAGGAAGCAAATGAAACAAAAAGAGAATAATTCAATGTTCAACCGTCAGCATGATCAGTAGTAATGAACTACCATTATAATAGAAGAATTGTAAGACCCCTTACATTGACGCCTGTCAATCATTTTTAATTCAAGCAGCTTTAGATTTAAAGGGACTGTACAGTACTGGTTGAGGTGGGAATTCATGTTTTAAACATTCTTAAGTGAGATATGTTTTGAACATTCTTAAATGAGATAATGAGAAACCTTTTATGAAATATGAAAGAGCATGTAATTTTAAGAAGGATGCAACGTTTATTTGATGAAAATTGGTTTTCAAATTGCTGAGATATCCAAAAAAAAAGTGATAATAATAAAAGGCGACATGCCACAACTTTAGGATCTCTTTGTTTCACCTTGTTTTTGGATATCTCAGCCATTTCAAAACCGATTTTCATCAAATAAACTTTTGTTACCCCTTAGAATCGCATGCTCTTTGACATCTCATAGAGTGATTTCTGAATATCTCGCAAAACGTAAAAAGCTAAATCCTCACCTCGACCAGAACTGTACTCACCCTTTAATCTTGAGATCTTTGTGGCACCGTTACTTTCTGTGTATATCAACAGGTTGTCCACCGAATCACAAACTGAACGACCTATATGAGGAAATGTACAATCTCCGGGCCATTATTTCAGACACTTTGTGTAGGTATATAGTCAATCAAGAAATCGAAATCTCTGAAGTAGATTTAGTAGGGTATCGTTCACTACAAGAACAAGGTTTCTTTTAAACCATAAAGGCAAACACTTTCTCATATAATGTTCGTCTTGAATTTCCTTGCGTTTGATTCTTATTACAACTTCTTCCCCCCCCCCCCCCCGTCAAGACAAAAACAAGTTCAACACAACAAATCGTTATCAACACATCTTCTTTGGATATAACCAGTGAAGAATCGATACGGATACCAAGACGCATGACACGAGAAACGTATATCATTTCTTTTTGTACACTGAGTATGTACATAACATTTATTCTTTATAACAATATCTTCATTTTCATTGGTACACTATACAACGAATAGAAAAATACAATCGAAAGACTTACAACTCTTACACGTATTGCACGGTGTTTTTCATTCATGCGTAAAAAAGGAAAGAGTGATGTGCCAGATGTGTGCCTTTGAAGCTGACTGAATCTCAAAATTTTCAGAGATATAGGTTGGCTAACTTTATGTAATATGAGGTGCTTTATATGCCCCTGTGAGTCAAAACTAGTGGTTTCCGGCTTTTTTCCTTTTTTCACAAGGTACGGCAAACTTAAGCAACGTTGAGACCCTTCAGTGGAAAGTTGGACTGAAGTAAACAGATCGCTACTTACTTCTATAAAGGTGTATTATAGCCGGATAAGGAACAGTTTATTTGTTGAACAGACGCGAAGCGAAATCACTGATAACTATTCTTTATTTATTTTTTATCTAGAGGGAAATGAACTTGATAAAAGTTAAGTATAACGGCCTTGACAGATGTCATCCACTCTGTGTTGTGTTCAGTGGTTTATGAAAGCCGGGATCCATACAATGTCAACGGATATTACGTGGCAGTGTCTATCACGTGTCCTTGGCAACTGACGGGGAATATTTTAGACATATCGTGGTGATACATTATGGGACAGCTAACAAATGTTGTAAGCGTTGCGGGTAGCCTCTCCGTATCACGGCGGGACCGCCTGGTCCGGGACGGGGATATGTCGGATTGTTGGGGGCACCGCCGCCAGGGTTGTTGGGTGTGCCAGGTACCGCGGGGTTGTTGGGCGTGCCAGGTACCGCGGGGTTGATGGGCGTGCCAGGTACCACGGGGTTGTTGGGCGTGCCTGGCCAAACGCCAGGATTGCCTGGATTCACCGGTCCTGCTCCAGGAGTCATGGGAATGTTAGGGTTGATGGGGGTGTTTGGGTTGACTGGCCCTGCACCTGGACCAGGATTCACGGGGGTATTGGGTCCTGGTCCTGGCCAACCTGGATTAGACGGCTGGATAGGAGGGAATGTAGGCGGAGGGTACGGCTGGCCACTGGCACTCATGGCGGGCGCCTGGCAGATGAAGGCGAATGACGCACTCAGCGGCTCGTCCTGCCAAGTGTGCTTCCAATAGTGGGTGCCACCCCAAGCGACCGCTCCCAGGGCCTCGTTACTATTAGCCGGCTTGCCAGGCTCCCAGTCCGTGTACTGAGACGTGGATCCGGTCGTCCACCTCCACCCGAGGGCGTTTTCCGCCTTGTAGTAACCAGTCCAGAATTTCTGTCGTCTCCCATTGCCAAAGACCGTCGTCAGATAGCTCAGCATGATGTTGTTCTTACTCGGCGAGTCGAGGGCGTAGAGGGAGCCCCCGTAGCGCTGGCAGAAAAACGTCGCCTCGCGAAAATTCATCCTTATGCGATGCGAGATTCTGAGAGATGAAAGAACAACATAATAAGGACATCTTGTCAGGTTGACATCATTATGTCATTGTGCCAGGTGTCAAGCAGCTATACACATTCACGTTCCATGCATGCATGATTAATGGACATTAACCTTGTAGATTTAAGGCAGATTTGGCAATGATGACATTTATACTATACATTGTAGAAGAGGCAATAAATAATCAGGCTTTTGACTAAAACACAAACTAAAATTTAGAAATTCAAGTAGCGGATAATTATGTCGAGATAATGAAGAGAGCTTCACATCATACATTTTCGTGATGGGACAGAAAATGATCCAACATCCAAGATCTTTTTGTTTAATTACAAATATACAGTGTGATACACAAAATTATGGAAGCTCAATACAGTAAGA
This sequence comes from Diadema setosum, assembly GCA_033980235.1. Lineage (NCBI taxonomy): Eukaryota > Metazoa > Echinodermata > Echinoidea > Diadematoida > Diadematidae > Diadema > Diadema setosum. The sequence continues at coordinate 11,020,432 of CM067077.1, read as the reverse complement.
CTTGAGTGGCTCAAGCTTAATCATGCAGATTAATCGCACGCGCCCAGTGCAGATATAGCGTTACTTTGGATCATGTTTCGCAAAACAATTAAGAATAATTACACCAGTAGGCCCTAATTCAGTAATCAGCTTCGCTTATGCTTTAAAACATTTTATTTCACGTAGTCGCGGGAGGAGCACTGACTGCTTCGATGAACCACGAGATCTACGGCTGTAACCCCCTCCCCCTCCCCCTCCCCCCCCCCCCCAAAAAAAAAGAGAGCATGAGACAATGAGGGTCAAGTGCCTTGCTAAAAGGGTATCACAGCTGCTGCTGCCACGCGATTCGAACCTTCTACTTCAAGAATGAAAGTCACTATAAGCCCCAACATCTCCTCCATTTCTACTGCTGCTCTGGTTAAAGTGATGTTATAATTGGTTGAGGTGAGGATTAAACGTTTAAGTTTTAGTGATATAATTAGGAACCACTTAATGAAATGTTAAAGAGCATACAATTCTTAGAGGAATTCAAAGTTTATGCGATGAAAATCGGTTTGGAAATGGCTGAAGATATCCAAAAACAAAGTAAAACAAAAGGATCCTAATAAAAGGGCGGCCCCACTTTTCATTCGGATCGCTTGGTCCTGGATGTCTCAGCCATTTCCAAATCCACTTTCATCAAGTAAACTTTGAATTCCTCTTATTGTTCTTCCCAAATTCATAGGAGGTTTCTCATTATCTCCCCCCCCCCAAAAAAAAAAAAAATCATTTAAAAACGTTGGAAACCTGATGCACCATTTCAACCAAAACTGTACTATCCCTTTAATCAAATCACAAATCTATATAACTCATGATTTTTGTGAACAACTCTATGTCACTGGGCTCTAATCAGTGTCTAAAAACAGCTGTCCCGATGCTAAAAATGAGCGAGTCCACAATACTAACTGACTTACGTGATTACGAAATGGCATGATTTGTTACCATGGAGAATTACCGCCCCATTGCCAATCGCCATCCTGCGGTGACAATTTTTGTCAAATTTTGATGGATTTTTAGAGAAGAGTTCATCCTTAAATGGCCCCTGAAAGAAGGGTGGGCTACCAGAAATAATATGTCATGCTCATAACCGTTGCCTATTTTCCGCTCTGCATTCAACTCAATCCAATTTACGGCATCTACAGTTATAGTTGCTATGACGGCACTACAGCAGTCTGGAATACTGTGCTGTACTTTACCACACAGTCTATGAAAACGGAAGTTGTCCCGCTAGTGACTCGACTGCCACATCATTGCTCTTCAGAATCGCCGAACTTGACAGCGGAAGAAATTTTATGATTTTTTTCCCCTTGTCTCCCTCAAAATCCATAACCCTAGTGAAGAGCCCCTAAACAAGCGCAAAAGAATATTCTTTGTATTGTCATTGAATTAGCCAACAGCCAACCACAGCAATCACCGCTAGTGATAGACAGCTAAAAAGCACGTGAAGAATGATCTATAATTATCACGTTGAAAGAGATAAAGTTGAATACCAACAACTTATGGGGGTATATGGCTTATCAAGGTACACAGGTGTGTGACAGATCCGGTATACCGGTTTAATGTCAGCAACGTTACTGAACAGCAACACGATGGGTTCGATTCTCTTGATGTGGAAGAAAACACTGAAAACATTAAGACATGTCGAAGAGACATTTAACAGTGTGACATTTTTCATGTGACTCCCCCCCCCCCCCCCTCTTTCTCTTATTCTCATACGAGTATAAAAGCCATTTGTTATCAATCAGTCGCAGGCGCTAGATGTTGAATCATCAAAGGCAGACAACCACCACGCGAAAAAATGAAGAACAAGCCGTATGATCCTGCGAGGTAGGGAATTTGAGACACAGGAGAAAAAAAAAAGGGGGGGGGGCTTTGAAGAGAACGAAATGAATCCAGAAGGCCGGAAAATGAATAATAAGATCCGAGACTCCGGAGGCAAGATCTCGCGCCAAACCGATGTTCAACATTGGTAGCCATGGTTACCGGATCGAGTGGGAGTGATCAATTCTCCACAGTCATAATGCTGAAGCAAGGAGGTGATACATGTACGTCCTTGGCTGAAGGCAGTTCTCTAAACCCACGTCTTGCACGTGTGGAATTGACATCCAGCAGTCTCTAATCAGCAAATGCAAAGAACGAATGGATTTCACCGATTTCTTTATAACCTTAATGGTTTTGCTTTGTTTTTAATTGCCTCGCTCAGTTTGATTTTATTGTGAAGAAAATTTGACTGTTGCGGGGGAATCTAGCCTACTTTTACCTTGTACATTGAAGAATGTTATACAGTACCAGGGAGGTGGAACATATATTCCACCTCCCTGGTTATACCGAGATACGGTGACCACGGGGTATTTGCGAGGAGTCTGAATAATGTGTGACTCACGCCAGAGTAATCATACACCTGTGTTCTGTTCAGTGCACCTCTGTTATCTATCTCAGCCCCCCGTCGGGCCTTAATAACTCCTCAAGAAATTTGTGATATTTCCTTTCAAGATAAGTAAAGGGTCCTGCAGAAAAGTCAGCATAATCATAGGCACCCTACTTTCATTTGCAATCAAAGTAGCTTTCTTAGTCTGCCTCCATATGACTCAACTGATACATTCATCGATTTATCCCTTTAAATTATCGCCCCCTTCCCTGGTCTGAGTGACTGCATGTGCGTGTAGGTGTTGGAACGTCGGTTTGAGTGTGCGTGCTTGTGGCATTGTTGTTGTTGTGTTGTTGTTGTTGTCGTCGTCGTCGTCGTCGCTGTTGTTGTTGTGGTGGTGGCGGTGGTGGTGGTTGTGGTAGAGTTTTTGAATAGTTCAATTGTCAGTCTCTTCAAAGTTTATGAGAATAATTGATCTGTTCGCCTGGTATTACCGTACCACAAAAAAAAAGCAAAAAGCAAATCGGCCGAGACTCAAATGGTTATGTGCAGGTAAGAGTGGATTGGTCAGCATGTTCAAGCCTCTGACAGAATCATAGGAATAGTAGGATACCCGTTCGCTGGATCGCCCCTAGAAAGTCTCACCTAAAAACCCGGCTAAAGTCCCCTTGCGCATTGTCTAGATTCCTGTTCGATTACCATCAGGGCCTCCCGAATAGTCTTGGCAAAGAGTTTCGATGTCATAAAGCTGAGAACAATATATAAGAAGACAATCAAAAGGATTGCCTTGTGCATTGGGTGGAAATTAGTGGGCCGTGTCCACTGTATTAGACCATCATGACCATTGTTTGCAACTTAGTCCCGCCCAGAACAGAAGGCCGCGCCCCTAAAGATCGACCAACAAAGCCTACCGGAGAAAGACCATTATTTTTTATGTTGTTATTTGCAAATAAAATGAAAAACATTAAAAAGAAATTTGTCTGCGATTGAAACAATGTAAGGACGAATGATTCAGCCATTCTTCCTGCCCTTGGAACCTTTTAAAGTCTTATCCATGCTCACTAAAATGCACATCTTTCGATGTATGAATTTAGAATGAGCAGGATGTTACATCTATTGCCATAATGGTTGGCTGTCATTGAAAGTATATGAAACTTGATCCTCGCGATGTTGTCGAAAAATCTTGAAAAAAAAAGAACAGCAATCGCTATTGCCGCTGTTTCTTGTGGAACTTTATTCACGAATCACAACTACACCAAATTTCGCTGCAATGATAGGTACAAAAAACCAACAACAAACTTTTGTTCGTCCGTCGTAAGTTTTGAGAACAGACTTCAACCGATCTCGCAATGAGGTTTACGCTCTGAGATGACGCAACGATTTCCGAGACCCGGATGCTCCCTTAGAGCCAGGGGCTCATTCACGTGATATGTGACGTCACCAGTGTTATCGGCCAATACCAAAGCCAAGATGGTAAACATAGAAGAGCGAGCATCTTCCGCTCATTAGCTCTAACATCCCGTCCATTAACAAAGTCATGAAGTCTCGTCACGTGATGTTCTAAACAGGAGTTACGATCGAGTTATGACACTCCGATAAATGAGGTGGGCTTTAAAGTGACAACAAATTACAAGGGACATTGACAGTCGATCGTGGGTGTCTTCGCTAGGATTAAATTTCTGTCATCAGGTAAATTGATTAGTGACAGTTAATAATAGTTCTCATGGTTAATCAGGATACTTGTGTGAAATTACACCAACATGCACGTTCAGGTTTGTGAGGCTGCATTCTAGCTGAATGTAAGACCTGAGTGCAAGAAGACCATCTGTTGTTATTGTTTATTCCAGCATTATATAACTGAGGTAGTAATGAAACTGATTTAGAGATGTAGGCCCTACTTGCTTGGTGTTCTTGTGGACATTATATATAATGTCCACAAGAACACCAGTATACTGAAGAAACAGATAAAGGACATCTACCCTTATTTGCAACAGAAACTTGATTCATTACCTTATATCCTTAAAGTCTTTTTTAAACATTTTTCTTACCAATGCTTTTATCTTATAAAAAGGAATAAACAAAAACTGTCCAAGTAACAAGCATCAAAATCCGTAAGTTTGAAAGCACATATTCTAGCCTTATCTAAGCCTACTCCGACACAAGCCCTACACACGATAGAAACCCGGAGGTCGTAGAGAATGCGCCCATGAGGGCGTTACTTCCTCAGCTACGTCTTGTCACGGGGTGTGCCGTTCAAGAAAGATGAACAGATCAAGTTATCAGGTTGACACCGCCGTGCTCGGATTAGCACCTTGCGGCACGCGGGAGTAAAAAAACAGTTAATTATTAAGAGCGCATCAAAGTCATTATTGTAATTCGAGTTTGGCGGCGCTTGACGGACGGAGACGGCTTTAAAAAAGAGATGACAGCCCGGCGTCCACGGGATGGATACGGTAAGAGGAAGACGAGGTGGAGGAAAGGAGCCTAAAATGAAGTGGGGAGGGGGAGGTAGACGAACAGAATGGTGAAGACGACGATGATGGTGATGATGATGATGATGATGATGATGGTGATGACGACGACGATGACAATGGTAATGTTGGAAGAGCAGAGGAAGATGGAAAAGGAGAACGAATCAGGAAGGATAAAGCAAGTGGGAGGATCGAGGAGGAGCTAGCATAAAGAAAAGACAAAACTGAAAACAAGTAGAAAGAATAAGAGAAAATATATGACAAACGTCAAGATCAAGGTAAAAAACAGAAGAAAACGTACTTTCATGATATGGAATTTGGCTATTTTTACGCCACACCCTGTCAGCTGTAGTCAATTGGCATATCAGTCAGCTTAGGTCCTACCCAAACTCGTGAATAATATTAAATAAAATTTCGAAGTATTTTGTTACCACAATAACCAAGTTATTAATTCTTGGAAACGTAAAAAAAAAGAAGAAGGAGAAAAGGTTCAGATAGAAGGATGGGAGGGAGGCAATTTGGGGGATTCAAAATATTGGATGACAGTTTGGAGGGGTGTACTGGGTGAGAGTTGAGAGGGGGTGCAGAGATGCAAAATACTGGGTAATAGTTGATGGAAGGCATTCTATCACTGACTTCCTCGTAACCTTTCTCACATCCACCCAATGTCGGTGGTAATCAAACTAGGCCTGTTCCACGGTGACAGACAGAGAATATACGTTGGTAAGTGGGGATTATGTATGTGCGGGCATATTCACCTCCCTCCGAAATCGGCCGTGCTTTAATACGGTCTATTTATATGCCATATTTTGAGTGCCATTTATACTTAAAGGGAAGATAAACCCCAGAGCAATGTTGATTGAGTGAAAGCAGCAACATTAGTAGAACACATCAGTGAAAGTTTGAAGAAAATTGGACAATCGATGCAAAAGTTATGAATTTTTAAAGTTTTGGTGTTGGAACCGCTGGATGAGGAGACTACTAGAGGTTATGACGTATGAGTGGACAACAATACCAAGAAAATATAAAGAAAATTCTACAAAAATCCATTTTTCATGAAAATTACAAATTCCATCAACTTGATATTGACATATGTTAAGGGTAGCAATTATTCCCCCTGCTTTCTGAAAGAGGTTGGTCCATTACTCTTTCATGATTCTAGAAAAGTGAATTTTTGTTGAATTTCCTTTATATTTTCTTTGTATTGTTGTCCACTCATACGTCATATCCTCTAGTAGTCTCCTCATCCAGCGGTTCCAACACCAAAACTTTAAAAATTCATAACTTTTGCATCGATTGTCCGATTTTCCTCAAACTTTCACTGATGTGTTCTACTAATGTTGCTGCTTTCACTCAATCCACATTGCTCTTGGGGTTTATCTTCCCTTTAATGGGTAATTACTCTGACACCGCCCGTGTCAAAAAAAAAAAAAAAAAAATCCACAGAGATCTTTGTACGGGAAGAGGAAGAGGGGAAAAAAAGGAGATGATAATGATGATGATGATGATAATGACAAGACGAGAAGGACATGAAAGAGAAGGAGAAATAGAAGAATCCAATAACGTTAAGAAAGAAAGGATGTACAAATAAAAAAGGAGACGGCGAACAAGATGAAGAAGAAGAAGAAGAAGAAGAAGAAGAAGGAAGAAGAAGAAGAAGAAGAAGAAGAAAGAAGAGAGACAGAGAAGATGACGAGGGAAGAGAAGGAGAAGAAGTCCCAGTATCAACTACAGCTTGCTTCTGCATGAGCACTAAAAATGTCATCAATATTGGGTCCTCAATTCTGAGAGATGCTCCTTCAATAATGATAGTATTTGGTATCATATTATGGACTTGGACTGAAAGCATTTTAGCTCTTGCGGCATCTGTCCCATCAAGATCCAATTAAGCAGTATGTATGTTCAAGTTAAAGGGATTGTATACTAGTAGTATTGTTTTGAGGTGAAAATTCAGCTGCATTCACCTGTCAATCTCAATACACTACATTGCCTATACTTCGTTTCCGCTATCGAATAGGTGGGAGGCACTTAAATATCACGAACCTTTAAAGATGGGCCAAGTTTATCACTCCAGAATAGCGACAGAGCTTCTGAATAAGTCGATTGAAATGATTGTTAATTACTGGGTAAGCTGAAGCCAAGATCTGTAATCTGGAAGGAGGCCAGATTTCATGTTACAGCATGTGCGCAGCAATGGAACGAAAAAGATTCAATCTTATAGGTCTCTTAAAAGCATTATTTACCATTTGCAAATGAAACAAAAACCCAGCTTTATTGCATCAAAATATGCTAAAATGTGAGTTAGGAATAGAAATAAGCACTGTAAAAATGTTAGTCAGTATAATCGATGTTAAGTATTGTTAGATATGCCAAATATGAACAATAGCTATAATAAAACCGTCTACAGTTATGGTTTAGTAAGAAAATGTAATAGAGATATCTCCTAATATTCTAGGCTTTATTGTGAAATAAAATTGTGAAATTATTGTGAAATGCGGTAGGATGTTTTGTGATTCAACTGACCTACACATATGCCTCAAATGTGATAACTTGAACTTTTTTTTTAAATTATTGCTCCCAAAGGTAAACAAGACTTTAATCTTAATTAATACCTTTAATCTTATGTTAAGATAATAACGATGTTTTTCAGAACAGTATGGTCGCTCTTGAATGTAAACTATACATACGCACACGTTTACACGGATATACGGCTGGGCCTATTTATGACTATCTGTATTATTATGCATGTGCTCATAATACGATTTTATTGAATGTCAATGAATATCATATTTCTTATATTTCATTTATTTGTTTCATTTTCAACAAAGAATATAAGTGTACAATCATGCTAATATGCCAACAAAAGGGAGCCTATAATTATATTCATCCCATATGTGGTATACCTTACAACTGCCTTATCTGTAGTATGTTGATGGTGAGTCACTAATTAATAACAAAATAGTAAAACTTGGTGATTGTCCAAATATTGAATCATATTTAGACTCACAAATAATCTTGGCCAGTGAATAGATGTGGGTGAATCAACATACCTGGCAATAGCAAGCTTACTCCATTATTTATTATCACGTCAGGACCTAAGAGCGAGAAGTGAATAATCCTTTACAATCTAGTATTTGAATAAAATGGCAATCTATCAAAGCACCATAAGTTGATCTACGGCATAATATTATAATACCATAATTCCTCATCATCTGTCCCTATGTCCCTTCTCAGAAGGCAGTATCTCAGTGATGAGCGAATATATTTTACGCCTTGTGTACTTGCATTGAAACAAACATAAGTTTGTTTGTTTGTCGTAGTGTATTTGTTTTTTTTATTTTATTTATTCATGTTTTCTTTTAAAAACAATACAGGGTAGGCACATTCAGTTTGCTAACTGCTTTACAATGGCGCCCTGTATATACACAAAATAAAACAACAAATACATTTGTAGTAACATGATTCACACAATTACCGATCAGTGACATAAACAAACAAAAGAAATCAACTTAACTACACATCTGTTACATGTATACATAAAAACTAAAACCTTAACGATTTAGAAAAGGGAATAGTATATAAACACAAACAAAACAAAGAAAAAAAGTCTAGTGGGTGTGACAATGTAAAAAAAGAGAGGTGTTACTGGATTCATTGGAAGAGAAAAGTTAAAGCATGCGGATAAATCTTAAACAATTTGTTTTGAATATGAAGGGTTTGTTTGCAAAAACCGATAAGTCCATTTTTGAAGATTTTGAAGTACGATCTCTGTCATAAAGTACAAAATAATACCTTTTAAATGATCTATTGGTCACTACATATAAAGGTATATTTTTGAAGTTATGGTCAAAAGAAGCAAAAGATTTCTTATTATTCTCTTTATTTTCTTGACCTTTAATCGCAAATATCTCCATTTGGCAAATATGGACTTATCGGTTTTTGCAAACAAACTCTTCATATAGTCAATGACGAAGACAGTTGTACTTCAATGGGGAGTTTGTTGAAAAGAGAGCTACCGGTGTACGAAAACGAACGTTTTTTATATTCGGTTTTCGGGTAAGGTATTGATAAAGTGCAATTCTTAGAGTATCGTGTTTTGTAATAATTAGCTGAATAAGAAGTGATTAGAGGATTTAAATAAATAGGTACCAGATTATGACGGATTTTGAAGGTGAGTATACAATATTGTAACTTGATTCTTTCTTCAACAGAGAGCCAATTTAAAGTGGTGAGTAGAGAGCACTGAGGAGTGTAACAATCAACATTAAGTACTAAGCGCGCATATTTATTCTGCATTCTTTGTAATTTCTGCACATTAGTCTTAGAACAACTACCCCATGCCGTGCAACAATAATCAATATGTGGCAATATAAAAGCAAAATATAGATTGATCAGCATTTTGGGGGTAAAAGATTTTTTATACGACGGATGCATCCTATTGCTCGAGATATCTTTCCACGTACATGCAGTATATGATCATTCCACAATAATTGGGAATCTAATATAACTCCCAAATATTTAACAGTATCAATGGTTTCTAATACAATATCATTGTACATTATAACATGTACTTTATTTCTCAATTTTCTTTTCGGACCAAAAAACATTACTTTAGTTTTCTCAGAATGCAGTATCAATTCATTACATTCCAACCATCGTGTAATTAAGTCAAAATCATTTTGAAGTTGTTGTTGTTGCTACTGCTGCTGCTGCTGTTGTTGTTGCTGCTGCCCCAGGTCGAAAAACCAGTTGGCAACTGGTACTGGTACCAGTTGATTCCCAGTTAAGGCAACTGGTTTCAATATGGAAATTGGAATGAGTGACTAGAAATCAACTGGTATCAACTGGTATTCATTCAACTGGTATCAACTGGTATTCGTCCAACTGGAATCAACTGGTACCAGTTGTCAACTGGTATCAACTGGTACCAGTTGTCAACTGGTATCAACTGGGATCAACTGGGATCCAGTTGACAAAATTAATTCAGTGTTGAATTATTTGGTGTATGGGTGTTTGGTGTATGTCAGGACATTGTTAATATCTAACCTAACATAATCCTACAGCTAGTCTTAAAGCCTATACCTACCACTACATTTAGGCTTAGCCTACATCCTAGACCTAGTTAGTACCAGGGACATTTCATTCATATATATATAGGGCTATATTGCTGTAATGATTTAAGACATGGTTACCAAGTAGATTAAACTTTAATTATAAAAATATGAAAATACCTCATCAGAGATACAAGTTGAAATTGTGAATATCACGGCAATAACATTAGATAAATTTCTAATGCATTTCAGACATTTCTATGTTTATTCAAATCATAAAAAAGATAAATCTAACAATATTTTCTCATTTTCACGAAGATAATTTGAATAGCTTATGAATATTCACGAGCAAAAGAACCAGTAAAAACCAATAGAAACCAACTGGTATCAACTGGTATTAGAATTTCAATGATTTAGTGGGTGTTAATATGGAATGAAGTTATAAGCAAGTCCAGTCTGTTACATGGGTATCAAATTGTGTAAAATAATTTGCACACACACCGAAACACACACACGTGCGCGCGCACACACACACACACACAAACTGGTCAAAATACAGTCTGTCAGTTGAAGTGTCAACTGATCTTAATTGGTTCCAGTTTCATTTAGTTGAAGTCATTAAGTGTCCAAGTTCAATCACATCAAATGTTTTGTTTAATTGTGTTTTGTTTACTTTTTAATGTAATATTTTAACTAAGTTTTGTTAACCTTTTAATTCAGTTTCAATTGGTGAACTAATTAAAAACTGATATACAATGAGATATGAACTGGTATATAAACTGGTACCAGTAGACTTGTACTGGTTTCAACTGGTAAGCAGTGCAACTTCAACTGGTATAAAACTGGTACCATTAAGACTTCAACTGGTACCAGTAGACTTGTGCTGGTTTCAACTGGTAAGCAGTGCAACTTCAACTGGTATATAAACTGGTACCAGTAAGACTTCAGCTGGCACCAGTAGACTTGTACTGGTTTCAACTGGTAAGCAGTGCAACTTCAACTGGTATAAACTGGTACCAGTAAGATTTCAACTGGTACCAGTAGACTTGTACTGGTTTCAACTGGTAAGCAGTGCAACTTCAATTGGCATAAACTGGTACCAGTAAGATTTCAACTGGTACCAGTAGACTTGCACTGGTTTCAACTGGTAAGCAGTGCAACTTCAACTGGTATAAACTGGTACCAGTAAGACTTCAACTGGTACCAGTAGACTTGTACTGGTTTCAACTGGTAAGCAGTGCAACTTCAACTGGTATAAACTGGTACCAGTAAGACTTCAACTGGTACTAGTAGACTTGTACTGGTTTCAACTGGTAAGCAGTGCAACTTCAACTGGTATAAACTGGTACCAGTAAGACTACAACTGGTACTAGTAGACTTGTACTGGTTTCAACTGGTAAGCAGTGCAACTTCAACTGGTATAAACTGGTACCAGTAAGACTTCAACTGGTACCAGTAGACTTGTACTGGTTTCAACTGGTAAGCAGTGCAACTTCAACTGGTATAAACTGGTACCAGTAAGACTACAACTGGTACCAGTAGACTTGTACTGGTTTCAACTTGTAAGCAGTGCAACTTCAACTGGTATAAACTGGTACCAGTATGATTAAACTGATATCAACTGGTACCAGTACATCTTCAACTGGTATCAACTGGTTTCAGTTAGAATTGCTTATTTTGTTACTGGAAATTTGGAGTTACCTTCTGATTTCAACTTGTACCAGTTGAAACCAGTTAAGACCAGTTAAAACCAGTAAAGACCAGTTAAAAATGCCTACTGGTTTCTACTGGTTTCAACTGGTTTTTCGACCTGGGGCTGTTCAGTTCCAATTCATGCATTAATACCAACATGGGTGATTGAACAACCACTAAAATCCCTACCTTTTTTTCTTTGCCAAAAGTGTTACACTGTTGACAATAATTAGTATTGCTGTAATCACATGCTAATAATGATTTGCTTCAGTTACCATTCCGTGTTTTAGTTTACCTATTTTCATCTGTTTTTAGGAATGTTTTTTGTTTAGTGAATTATTTTGTCAACTAGGCTCCATCGAAGACCAGAAGAATCAATGTCATAGTTATTTCTGATGATGACCTAACCGCTGTATCTTTAATGTAAAGTAAAGCATTTAACAACAATAACAGAAAGGAGGATGATAAGTTGGGGTGTTTTTTTTTGTGTGTGTGTGTGTGTGTTTTTGGCGGGAAATTTTATTACCACATGGAAGCGTACATTAGATAGTGTTAGAACAGGCATATGTCTGAGTTTATATCCATGAATCTGGGTGAATTTTGTATTTTCAGAACGTCATTTGGCATGCACCTAGCTTTCGGAAGTTTTGGCCACATCACAGCCAATTATTGATCATTATTTTAACACGCAGATACTTCTATAAATACACACATGCCTGCGAATAGTAGGGCCTACTTCTAACGATGAGCCAAGAAAAGAAAGGAATGTGTTGAGTTCGATTCAGTGCTGCTGGCATCAGGGTATTTTACTCGAAAGCTTATTGCTGAACGTGTGAAGCCCAAAAGTGGGTGACTGTATAGCCTGGGTTCTGTTACCCTTCTTACGTTTTAACCCTTTCTGTGCCGTTGAATATTGGACAGTTTGTACAACGCTATGTTGTTTTCTGTACTTATCGGCATTCGGAGCGAACAAAGAATTAACTACCCTTAATACGTGTGAGTGGATAGCACGTTAGAGAGGTATTTGACATGTTTACAATAATTAATATGCAAATATATCTTCACCACGTCAATGCGTCACTAGATAGTCTTTAGTAGCAGTCCACAAAATATTATGACGTCTTGCTAAAAGAAGCTGGAATCCTGATAGCTCGTTAGTTACTAGCTTCAACATTTCTTCAAAAAGGAAACATACACATGGAATCAAGAAGTGTAAAGGGATATGGAAACACTCACTTAATTTTGTTAGAAAAATGACAAAACAAATGCAAAGTTATTTTCTATTTCACCTCTGTTTAACTCGACTTTCTACATTGGCTGAACACACATGGAGAAACTTCCCTTTTAACAAAACGGCTGTGTATTTACTGATGTATCCATTATACGAGATGTGGTTTTGCCCTTCAGTCCTCAGCCTCAATAACATATCACTGTAAACAGAATGACCATCACTGCTGCTATATACAACTCGCAGAGTCGTAAGGATCCCCGTTCCGTTTGACGCATAGCAGAAATCCGTTTAAAAGCCACTCCACTTCCGACATAAATTTACTCTTTTGGGACTGAGCCATCTCACCTCGATTGTAATCAAAATCTTCTCCTTATTCTGGCCCCTTAAAAGAAGAAAAAAATGAAGAAGACGTGGACAAGTATAATAGTCCTGTTTTCTAATGTATAGGCCTAGATGTCAGTAATCAACAATTTCAAGGCTTGTTTTTTGTTTGTTTGAATGTTTGTTTGTTTTTGCTGTTTTGTAAAAAGAGGAAAGAGGGCTAAAGAGGAGAAAACCAAACCGAGATAGTCGGCTGTGATTGGTTGTTTCTTTATATCGCCTTTTATACAATGGGTGAGTCAGTGTGTACACCTTGTTTGGGAACTGGTCAACTTAATTATACCCTATAAGCCTATCTCTTTATCTGTGTAAGCTTCACTAGACAAGTTTTAGTGTGAGAAATATCGAGGACAGCCACATTGGCAGGTTTTAGCTTTTGAAGCAAGCGACATTGACACAAAAGCGAGTATTATTGGAAAATTGACCGTCATCTTCGCAAATTCTTTCAGAAAAACCTTAAAGCCTTTCTTCGTGATCCATCCTGTTAGAAATCCCAGACAGATTTGATGCGTTATTAGAGATTTTCCTTTGGCAACCACCCATCTGTCTAAGCTCAAACAACGTTGTATAGGAAATTTCGAATTTTTCTTTGACTTCGTCATTGCCACTGGAATATTGCTTTTATCATATAAAGCCAACGGACTTTTGAAATGATGGACGTGATGGGGTTAAAGGAGGAGACGTGTTAGCACACTGATCCCGTCCCGTGTGACTCAGAGAGGGAGGATCTTTGTCAGGGGTGTTCGTCGGCCTCGAGGATTCTGCGAAGATCTGCAAAGATTATCGCAGTTGTGCCTGCAGGTATCCCAAGGAACCCTCGCGAAATTCGCCCGCGTTGTCGAGCTATCACAGCAGCCCTATTCTGTCGACACATCTGAAGAAAGAATGTTTCGTTTGAGCCACATTCGTCATGTGTCATGTGCACAAAACATTTTTCTCTTTCTTTTTGTTTGTTTTTTTTTTTGTAGAAGGAGGATGAAATTCAATTTAGGTATCGGCACAGCAAGAAATGAGTGTCCGTGACCATGAACATTTTGACACTTTCGTTGAGCTGTTGTTGGACTTATAGGATCATTTCGACATCTTGTCCAGATAGGAGCAAAAATAAGGTTTCGTCCTCTCAAAAAGAATGACTTTTATAAAGTTTTTTTTTTTCTAAATCTTAACTAGTATGGCTTTGATTGATTCTCATGAGTTGGCGGGCTGTTGGCTCCCTTTACTGTTTTATTTTTTTCTCACCTCCCTGCACTTTCTCCTTCGCTTCCCTTATCTGTCATCCCTTTCCTGTGTCTCCATCTACCTATCTCTCCTTACTCTTAATAAGGGAAGATAGACAGATAGCATAGAAGTGCAGCAGCATGTGGTTTAGTTGGCTCAGTTGGTATTGCACGTCTGCCTTACGATTCTAAGGGCCCGGATTCGAACCCGAATCTGGACTGAGCAATGTTGTGCGTATCATAATCATACCGTCCCCTCTAGCAAGAGGCAAAACACTCTGTCCCTCGGATAGGACATAAAATGGAGGTCCTGTGTATGAGAGAGTCACATCTCATGCACGTAAAAGATCCCGCTTCATTCATTCATCGCAAAGAGCAGGGTGTTTAACCCGGTGAAGTGGTCCCACCTCAAATCCAACTCTACTGGACCCCATGGACATGATGGAAGACCAGCTTAGCGTAGCTGGATATGGGCTATCCAGCCATCTTCTCAGATGGAAATGAACAAACAAGCAAACCTCGGATTAACAACACGAAACACAAAAAATAATGCTCAAATGTTCTTCTATTGCACCTCATTACCTACAAAGGCAACAATCTCATCGGGTTTAACATATATAGGTCAATAACAATTAATATTACAGTCACATTTCATTCTGTTCTTAAGCGAAAAAATCTCACACAACTTCCCATAGAATTACTAACTTATGCAATCATAATATATTATTCATGACACGTTGTGGTTCATGTTTTTTTTTTTCATCTGTGCTTTATTTCAGTTACTATAAAGAACGCAGATAACTTCACACAGGCAAATGACAATTGCACAAACGTGATACTCCGAGATTAAGGCAAAAAAAAAATTGGTGTCATCTAATGCTGAGCTAATTAACCCCAACACAGAGAGAGAGAAAAAAAACCCACACGTCATGCATGTAAAAAATCGGTAGTTCTCTATATTGTAGTGATATAAGCTCAAAAGATGTTTACGTATTTGTTTAGATGCTTTTGGTTAGTTTTCCATCCTTTTATCAGGACAGTAAGTCATACTTCCATGATACCTTAATGACTTCATGGGTATGGCCTATGGAATCGGTGGCAAATGTAAACTTATGTGTGTGTGGTTTGCTTTTCTCTTATGAAAGACCATTATAGCTTAGGGTTAAAATGGAGCAACTACCAGTAATAAGTTCTCTCATTTCTTCTGTCACAGATGTAGAACCTGCCTAACATTATTTAATTCTCTGCCAAGAAGTTTTTATTTACGGACTTTGGCTGGCATAGTTGTCCCTATTATGAGTCATGTCATGCTTCCAAAACAGGAACAGTGACCTATAACCGTTATGTCCATGCGTTATTTGGTTTATATCTATAACAGCGTTTTCGAGTTTTGTGTTCCACATGCATACGATTTAATATGGTTGGAAGGTTTTCTGTTGTATACAATCCCTGCTGGGGAAAGAACATAGTGTGAAACACCGTCTTAAATATGACCGTTTTAACAATGATAATGCGAACAAATTGTTTCTCAGTATGTTCACAATGTGCTCACATAGTTGATTCTGTAAACACACTGTGTAAACAGACGGTTCAGGGTTCGACACAGTGTGTTCACCAAAGTGGACCATGTGAACGCATTTTGTACACACTGTGAACACACCAGACACGCAGAACGCACTGTGGGCCATTGTATTCTTTCCCACGGAGATATTGCGAAACGCACAAATATGTTTCCATTTGTAGAAAGTGAGGGGGCATAAAGCCAGAAGAAGTTATCATCCTCTATCGGATCTAACTACTGCACAAGTCCCCCAAAATGAATATCAGTGAAGTAGCAAGCACCACGTAGCAAGAGGACTATATCGCATTTGCCGCCGATCCAGCTCATCTCCAGAGACTGCCGAATATACTAGTCGCCTGGCTGACAGACAGCGTCTGGTCTGTGCACAAGGCAGCTAGAGGATGGATCTATAAGGGTCTGCAGCTTCCGTCGAAACGGATATCAGCTATCCCAGACGGTTGTAGATCCCAGTAAAAAATGCTTCAATTTACACCCGTTCCTATCTTTCAGTATGAGCCACTCCCCGTTTCGACTCCGGAGCACGTAGGAACAGAAACTTAATTCAGCGAGTGACGAGATCATCAGAGCATGAGTTCTCGTGATAGCGAATGACAGATAAATAAAGCGCAAGCTTTCGTAACGGTAAAATCAAGTGACGCAAGACTTAAAGGTCAGTGGCACTATTTTCGGAACTTATCATAAGGTTAGTGTATGATACAATTAGTCCCTATAAATCACAGTGCGGTTTATGGTAATGAGAGTTACAGTATAGTTAATAATTTAAGGTAGATGCAATGATTACAATTATATTGATAACAAAAATGATATAACAATAAGTTAATAATGATAATGCAAATAACAATACTACAAAAATAAGAGAAGAAACCTTTCGTTCACTACGATGAAATGTTTACCGGAAATACGGGATTTTCTCGACTTTTCATCGCATTGTTACCCTTTACCCATAATTCCTACCCCCAGTACCGAGTAGATTTTTCTGAAGAGACTATGTCATCTTTTTTTTTTCACATTTGTTACAAGAGAGCATAAAATGTTTCACGTACAGGAGCTAGGCATGCCACTTGCTTGTATGTTCTGACTCAAACTTGAATTCATACTTTAACAACTTCAAGCATCCAACCTTGAGCCACCTTTTATTATAGACACGCCCATAACTTCGCTTTTATCTTGAGGAAATTTCACAGAATGCATCCTATTCCCAAATTGAGGGGGGGGGCTGTGTGATTAGCTCTGCGTTTATTATGTGTGTGTATTAAAAAAAAAAGGAAAGGCGCGGGAGGGGGGATGGTCTCTACAATGATAAAAGATCGGAAAGAATCCTATTTAAGCCCGGGAATTATAATGTGTGTCAGCAGAGCAAAAGGCTCCCCGAGGGAGTGGCGTTTGAGCTTTTTAACTTACTCATCACAACTTGCCGCGGCAGGCGAAGTCATGAACTTTCGTTGCTCTTTGGTATCTGGCAATGTGCGGATTATCCTCATTAAAACATTCCCGTCTTCGTGAATTTTACCTCATTGTAAAGCGGGGTATCACTTCTCCCCCGGTTTGACAATTTGGCGACAAAAGAAGACAGGGGGGGGGGGGGAGAACACACCGTCACCTGCTTATCGGCATCGCATGAAATATGTCACACTTAATACCTGTCGTCAGGAGATAATGTAGCAATTTCCCTTTTTTAATAAGCTAGGAAGAAGACTTTACAACTTTGACAATTCAACCTTTACGTGTAAACGTCTTTTGTAAATATCTGCTGTCATACCGGACAGTGTATCCATACGGAAACAAAACAAAGCAAAACCATTGTAAAGGAAGTGACGATATCAATTAAAAAGGAAATAAGAATTAAGCATTTGATTGTACTGAAAGCGTTTACACAGACAGGTATTAACATAATTAGCATGGATATAGCTTCGGTAAATCTGACATCAAAGTAAACATATGAAAATGTATTACTATTTGCGAGTGTGCTTTAGTGTAAAATATGATGCTATTTTCTTTCAGTTTCACCTATATTATGCTGGCATTTTTTATGATAAGGGAAAGGTGTGATTGCATTAGTCCCCGTATCTGCTCGTAGCCATTTTAAGGAGCCCCAGGAATTCTAATATGACAATTTGAAAGTGACGTCAGTCTTTAACGGGAATATATTCAGGCAACAGAGTGTGTACAAAGATATGTCACCAGGCATGAAGGAATGTTTCCCCATCAGAAACTCCAGTAATTTGATAGTGTGTTCCGCCGTAACAACCCGGGAGATAACATGTTTGCATCCGAATTGCAGTTATTCTAGTAATAGGCCCAATTGTCCAGGGCAAATGAATCAGTGTGTCACCTGTCGAAATATCTTTAGATTTAGAATGGTATAGAAAGACGATGCCAAATCGCTGCTTACTTTATTTCGATGCTTTAGCACGTTTAGATGTGTCAGGTGTCAGTATAATGGTATAGGCCTACTTTGAGAAACACATGAAATGAGGAAATTGTGCGCATGTGCATTAGGTGCCTGAATGATTATGTTTGTGTACATGTATAAGTGTATGCATGTGTGTGTGTATGTGTGTATGTATGTGTGTATGTATGTATGCATGTTTGGGTCTATATGTGTATGTGTGTGTGGGCGCGCTTTATTTTGAGTGGTAGGTAAGTTCCAGCCTGCCACAGGGAGCACTACCGCTAGCATTCAAGTTTTAAAGGACTCCATCCTGCTCCCCTAGGGGGTCTAATCTTGTTCTTCCGAGGCGTGCTTGGGAGCAGCTTGGGATTAAAGAGAGACGAATTTTACAATCAAGCATGACATCCACCTGTGATTAAGTGGAGAGAGAGGAAAAGGGGATGGGGAAAAGTGGTCTTAAACTTGACTCTTGCCGTGAATTTGCATTTTTTTTTTTTTCGTCTTGACAATATCACACATGCTTCCTTATAGTCGCAATGTCGACAGAGTAGAATGGATATGACGCGAAGTGAGAGAGAAGGATTCGAACACCTGTTAAGCTCCTTCTAAGGCAGGCACTACCCCCACCCTCAGCCACGCAGAGATGCCTTGTGGATGAATAATCACGAAGCCTATAGCTGTTTAAAGGGGCCCTGAAATCCAAATGCACGTTGATTTGTGTTGAATTATGATACCCTCAAAATCACTTTTGCGCTGAAACGAATATCTAGAAACATTCTATATATTTTTAACGATTTTTTTCTTCTGTTTTTCTTCAGATTACTTGGGAACGCCCACAAAAAAAAAAAAAAAAAAAATCCTTCCAAACCAATCAATATTGATATTCTTGAGATGACCTCATCTGTCAATCATTGCTAAAGTACTGAAATTGGAATGCCCCTTCCCCTCGACTCAGCATAACTTGCATGTTCCCTCGCCATGTCTTTTGTTAGTCACATTAATATGACAGAAACATGCAAGTTATGCTGAGTCGAGAGGAAGGTGCATTCCAATGTCCTTTGTTAAACATTTCAGTACTTTAGCAATGATTGACAGATGATGTCATCTCAAGAATATTGATATTGATTGGTTTGGCAGGATTTATGTGTGGGCGTTCCCAAGTAATCTGAAGAAAAATAGAAGAAAAAATCGTTAAAAATATATGGAATGTTTGTAGATATTCGTTTCACCGCAAAAGTGATGTTGAGGGCATCATAAATCAACACTAATCAACATGCATTTGGATTTCAGGGGCCCTTTAATGTGCATGCAGCATGTCAAGGAGGATGACACGTGTGAGCCTCAGCAGTCGCTGAGGTGAGAAGAGATTGCTCGAGTGATCGAAACACTTAAAGGATTACCAGCGTTATCGTGCTGTGCACAATAGCGTAGCAATTACAAAGGACAAGAACGAGATTAAAAATAAATGACACTATAACTAGTATGTGTAACAATTTATCTAACAATGGTGTAAATAAAATTAAAAGTAATCACCTGAATTGTGAAAGTCTATTATTAACTGAGCTGATGAGCTAAATGGCGTGACGCCATTCTATTCTTGGCCTAAAAATCCCTTACACAAACGAATAATATCAGACTCGAATCACAGAATAAAAATGGAATAAACAGCTGAAAATAAAGAACGCACAGGGTAGGTATATGTAATGCTGCTTCAAACAAAAGAAATAGACAAGGGCAGAAAATGGCAGCGAGACTATAATAGAAAATCGAAAAGACAGCACTATACCCTCATTAATGAGAAGCAAATTAGTGAAAAAGATATAAGGGTGTAGTCAATGTACTTAGGAAAATGATTATTTTGTCATTCAAGCTATCACTGCTTCAATTACCGCATTGGCTAATAGAACAGCTCAAGAACAAACATTGAATTTAGTATAATTTATTCAGAATAAACAAAAAGTAGAATCTCCTAAAAATATCAAAAAGAACATGGCGCGGTCACATTGATTAGTGCCCAAGAGGAACTTTTTTGAAGAGAGAGGGATGGGGATCACATCATGAAAAACTGATAAAATACTTCAGCGTTTTCTCACCCAATACATGATCGTCCAAACTCAAACCAGCCAGAAATCATAATCCTGTCTCTAGGTGGACAAACACCCTGCACTGCCGGTAGGGCGAGCAGGGTGAAGCTCGCTAGCAGCAAACATCCTAGCCACTGCATCTTTGGTGTGCTGGTCAACAACGTCCTTTTCCCTGCGTGATACGATCAGAAATGTGGAGAGAAAACACTTTTTACTGGTTATCGCGTAATACAATGTACCACAGATGAGCCCTTGGACGGACGCACAGACATATACTGCCGTTCTCGTATAATAGGAAGAATTACCGCGCGCTTGGGATTCGCACTATCAATGAAGCACACTGATTGGCTAAGAGTTTCGGATGTGGTAGTCTTCAGCCGCAGACCCGTCTCTTCACAACATAGTAGAGCGCATTTTTTTTTTTAAGGCAGACATTCCGATGAATTCCACGTTTTGAGTTTTGAGGGAGCAAAATGATATAGTTTATGATTATTTGGATTTTTCCCACACTTTTGCTTATCTTGCACACACGTTCCGTAGCTTAATGTTGTACAACTGAATATGTTATCATCCTTAGCATTGCAATAAATTGTTGAATCAATCATTAAATTGAAATTGAATTGTTTTTTTTTTTACGCCTTGCAGTTATGACGTCAAGACTTCTACCATCAATATACTTTCTCAGGGTGGCTCTGTAAATGTTTTAATTTATGATTTTCAGTGCTATTTTATCAATTGTTCTAATTATGTTTACATTAATTTTGTTTGAGCTGTTGAGCGGAAGGGCTCTTGTTCCAGTGTTCCACGTTTTACAAGCGTGGCTTTTTTAGTGGAACACTGTTTTCCATCATTGTGATTATTTACTATTTTTGTTGCCATGACAAAGTGCATCGTTTCTTTTTTACGACATCATTCGTGTATAATATACTTTATATTGTATTGAAAAAATCCTTTATCGGACGAGTGTAAGAGAAATGAAAAAAAAATTGTATCACTTTGGATTATGTCAACTTTTTCTTTTCTTTTCCTTGTGATGATGGAAATAAACTATTGAAACTGAAACTGAAACTGAAACTGAAATTGTGTATAGATCATTTTTTATCATCTCCCAAAGGGTTACCCCGCAAATGAAGAAAATAGCATGAAATAAAATCGAATGAACCAACAATTGCTCATGATGGTGGCTTTCAACCATTTACCATTTAAATTTACCCTTCAAACATTAAAATCGATATAATAGATGCTAATCTTACCTTGAAGCACTTTCAAGATTTCGTAAATGTGTCTATTTTCATGTTGAAGCTTACATAAAAAAAACAGTTCACCATTTGCTTCTCACCTTCCAGAGGTAGCAGTAATGAGGTCGTCCAGACTTAGAATAATGATTCATGAGCGTAACGAGTCACACTGTTGAATGCGTGGACAGGGTGAACAATGCACAAAAAGACCCTGATATCAAGACAGCTGGAAGACACCTCGGACATTCCAAGAAAAGAAAAGGAAAATTAAGGGTGCCTCAAATTTTAGTCGCCTTAATCATGTTTGTCCTTGAAGATTTGTTGTTGTTTGTTGTTGTTGTTTTTTACTGCTAACAAAAATTGAGATTTTTACACTAGAACTCACATAAGACATTCACAAGTTATTCATGTTTGTGTAGGTTTGTTTGCTTTGAGTGTAGGGCATTTGCGTCTCACACTTTCAATATCAACCCCTGTAGATCTACATGATGTTTCTTATTTATCAGCGCATGAATATTTTACATGTGTCATAAAGTAATTTTCAAGTGGTCGGCGTAAGGTAAAAGCTAATAGCAACCTGTAAATAGAGACTAGAGGTCAGATGGAGCGCAACTCACGAAGTCTTTCGCAATCAAACGCAAAACGAGTCACGGGCTTTCTCTCGACGGCACACCTAGTCCTTGCATCCAAAGACAAACATTACCCACTTGATACATGATTTTGTTTTCTCTCCATATTTTCTTTTAGGCGGCAACTCTCTAACTTTGTGGGGGAGTAAGGTTTGAGAGGCACCTACCAACTGAGCTGTAGGACATGGGGGAGGATAAGCTGTAGGCATTATCTCTTTTGATGTTACAGGCCCTGTTTACCATTTGCAGATGAAACAAAAACCCAGCTTCAGCATTTCAAAATATTTCTGAAATGTGAGTTAGGGATAAAAACAACTAGTGTAAAATAATTAATCAGTATGATCAATTTTCAGTATTGTCAAATATACAAAACGTGAACAATTTATAGTTAGAATAATATTGCTTCTAGTCTAAGCCTTCTACAGTTATGTTTTAGTGAGAAAAATAGTGATATCTCCTTATTTTTTAGGTGTTTATTTTGCAAAATGTTTATATGGCAGGATGTGATACAACTGAAGTACGTAAAATTATATGCATCAAATATGATAACTCGAACATTTTTCAAATCACTTCTCCCAATGGTAAACATTACCTTTAAGTAGCAGGTGGAGACACTAGGACTACAGGAAGGGGGGCACAGATTGGAGTACATGTATTGCAATCACGCACCCTGGAACAGCGTAACCCTAGAAAACTGTGAGTCACATAACCCTGTGTTCCCCCCGAGGAGGTCGACGAGGATTTCGGAGGAAGTCAGGTGCGACTTATCGGAAGAATGGAGACAACGCGGCGGCAAAACATTGTTTTTCCTTTCTTGACCGGGTGACATTGTTCTCTCTCCCCCTATCTATCTCTATATCATTATATATATATATATATATATATATATATATATATATATATATATATATATATATATATATATATATATATATATATATATATATATGTACAAATGTATGTAGTCCACATTGTATGCGCTTTTCCCTTCTCCTACCCCCCCCCCCTTTCTCCATCCCCTGTAATCGATCTTAAACTCGATCTTCTTTATAAGGCTCTTGTCGTCTTTTATCGGCTGTAAAGTGGTCACTGTTTGGAAATAGAACAAGAGTAGTAGAATGAAATATTGTACTGAGAATGGTGTTTATATAGTGCACCAAGTGAAGAAGTATAGTATACAGGTATACTGCAAGGAAACTATGTCCCGATAACTTGTTGTTAAGCATGTGAGCTGGCAGTCGGTTGCTAGGAGATGAACACGCCTGGTCACCAATGACGTCACAAGTTCGTGGAGACAAAATGGGACATAGGTCGTTGCGCTGAGGTTTTGAAGACTCACGTATATACCTGACCATCGAGTTACTGCCACTCCTTGACCTGACCGACATCATACGGTCATGGGCGATGCGTCAGCATTTTGAGGAACGCAAGTTGTCCCGGTTTTAGGTAATAATAATTAGCAAAAAACAAAAACAAAACACAAACAAACAAACACACAAAACGAAAAGACAAACAAAACAAAACAAACATTTAACATTGTTGTATTTAGTTATTATAACAAATCTTTAGTTTTATGCGATGAACACTTTTTATTTCTCTCTCTCTCTCTTGGAATACAAGGCTAAGTGCGACTTTGATGGAGATTGTGAATGTGTTACTATATTTTCATTAGGAGACTTTGAAAAATATATCGCCATTACTAAATATATGATTCTATGATTGAAAGCCGTCAAATCACTGTTTCGTGATAACCTTTTTATTTCAAGTTCAGTTTTTACGAAAGACCTATCATTCTATTTGTATAGATTTACTAATTTCTCAAAGTCCACACTATCACGGAATGGCATCTATGTAATAGCGTAATCTTCTTTTTTTTTTTTCGCAATCACATCTTGTTATGAATAGCATTTTATAGAAGGTTGATTGAGCCAATGATGACTAACAACTCATCACCTTGTTTGTGATGGCCAATATCCTCTATTATTTCATTCACAACATAATTAGGCATGTATCCATAGGCCCTGGAAATACTGAAGGGAATTCTTGGAAGAGGGCTCCCACGATAGCTGCCCATTGTTGTGCATGGTTATCGAACCTCAGGCTTACTCATGAGGGAGTTTACCTATCTGCTCCATTCTTGCCTCTATGAGACTGCTGTCCACAACTGTCAAAATGTCAATCCGATGCCTTTGTCTTTGATGAGGATATCAAACATCGTTTCTAAGCAAAAGGCTGAAAAGAGCCCCTGAGGGGAATTGGATGACTAAATTGAGTGCAGGTATTGTCCAAGCACGCCAGAGTTACATCGACTGAAGGGAAAAAAAACGGTCGCCTTTAAGTTTTAGCTCCCTTCGAACGAATGTCTTACTGGTTTTAGTACGTTGTATTTGTTGGCTAATCTTACATAACGAATCAAAAGAAAGAAAAGAAATTAGAAAGTTATATCAAACACAACCATTTGTGACCAGAAGCAAAGGCGTGACATAGGGCATACATAATGTATGCGATTACTTTTTTTGTCATTCTAACATGAATTCCCATTTTCGAACGAGATTCCACAACACTGCTATGACTGGTGACTCAGTAAGAAAGAAAGTGATATTGAGCAAACAGATTAAGAAACGATTTTGTAAATCGATCATTTTTGTTCAAATTTTTGAATGGAATGTTTAACTTCTATGATTATGTGCCTGTAACCGATGTCACCCCCCCCCCCCAGAGAGAGAGAGAGAGAGAGAGAGAGAGAGAGAGAGAGAGAGAGAGAGGGGGGGGGGAGGGAGGGAGGGGGGAGAAAGAGGTCGGCCGTCGGATTGGCAATGTCAAACTCCATATATATTTTCTGTTTTATTGAATGTACTCTTGAGATAAAAATTATCTCAACGCTTGTACTGACGACTCCAACCTTTAAGATAATCACACTG
The DNA here is from genome assembly GCA_033980235.1 of Diadema setosum. NCBI lineage: Eukaryota > Metazoa > Echinodermata > Echinoidea > Diadematoida > Diadematidae > Diadema > Diadema setosum. Next base: position 10,995,157 of record CM067077.1, on the reverse strand, counting down.
ATGAATAATGACAAGTGTCTTTTTTTTTTTGATCAAACAGCAACAACAAAAGTCAGACTTTGAAGGGATTCAAAAAGCGAGGTGAATGGGGCATCACTAATCCTCAGGCTAATCAGTCGAAAAAGTATATGAAAGAAGCTGAGGTGTCACGTGGGATAGAAGTTTACGTGTCTCCTCTTTTGAAAGCAGAAAAATAAAGCAATGGGAAAAAAAGAAGTATAAAAGTAAAGTGTAATATGTCCTCTTGAGTTAATCATTTAAGCCGGGAGTCTCGTTAGCCCTAGCTCATTCTGGACCCTGAAATTGGGGAAATTGCGCCCCACACTTGCAGGTGGTCTAACGGGCGGGTTTCCTGACGGAGAATTACCGCAGCTCAAGCTTGAAGTTTATTATGATGACAGACATTTCGTTGACGCTAAACTCTCTCAGGCTCTCGATATCTTTTTTCTTTTTTAATCATGATAAGGATGCTCATTCAAACAGGAATAATGGTACAGGGAAGAGTGAGAATAAAGATAATATATGATAAGAAATATGATTATAATGGAAAGAGGGGAAGGATAATTATCTACTAGTAGGCCTACCTGATCTGTTCCTCGGCATTCGTAATGCATCTTTCTTTGATAGTCAAAACGATATAAAAACTGGATGGATGGATGGGTGGGTAGATGGAGGGAGGGATGATATGAAAAAAAGGAACCTATGAACATCAGACTCATGCATATGCTTTTATCTTTTGATGTACGTACGTCCACAATATGACAAGAACTTGAGGTGGAGAAACGATAAGTTTGTTCCTTTCCATCTCAGAAGTATCAAGTCATTATTATGACATATACTTAATTAAGTCTGACAGATTTGCCAATCTTTCAGTTTTCACTGTATGACAGACTTTGTGCAGAAAACACATTATGTTATAGGTGCACCGATGAATCACTTCCGGAAACAATATTGATCGATTTGAGTCAGCTATATAATCCAAGCACCAAGTCGAATAATAAGATCCAGCGCAGTTCCCGTCGATAATTCACATTGCGAATATTCGGGATCTTGACATATAACGGCTGCATGTGAGTATGCGTGCCTTGCAGGATTAGAAGGGGTATGATACGTCTGACTGGACGGAATGCCGGGCAAGGTTTTTCTCGCAGAGGTTTTTGCACCCCACACTCTTGTCCTCCTTCAGATCCCCTCACTTCCTCTATGCCCAGGGTAGCATTACGTTTGAAACCTCTGCAGAAATCAGCGAGATTTAGAAACGTCATTTCATTTGACATTCGCTGGCTTGCGGCGGATAGTGAGAAGGCCTTGGGAAATTGAAGAAGAAATAAGAGCAAAGAAAGAATCAGAGAAAAATCAGCTTAAAGTAAACGGCCTCCTTCTCCACCGACACAAGCCAACGCGAGCCTTTTGCACTTTAGGATGGTGTAATGAATGATTTTTATGGTCACGAACTCTTGGCGTCAAGGTCATATTCTTGACATGATATTTCGACATTCTAAACATTTCAAAATCTTTCTTTGTTAACCTGTGTGATAATCCAATCGTGAATGACTCATTAATCAAATCGAATACTTGTATTGAGTATCGAAATAGGCTTCTTCGCACATTTTGGAAACCTGGACCTCAATCACTTTGAAGGCATCCCGCCAAATAGAAACAAAAAATTGAAGGATTCAGCCAAATTTGCCCAACTTTACCCCAGTTAGTCACCAATGAATCGCAGACCAACAGTCTAGTGTCCTAATAACGCAAGAGACTGTAGTTCATTTGGAATGATGATTATATACCGTATATTCCACCTAATGTCGTGTCGTCTCGCTCAAGCCAAATCCCCTCTCAAGTCTCACCATTGTCTTATACTTACATGGCCAAAATAAACATCATGTATATCTACAAAAATAATAACCTATTTAGAAATACTAAGTGATTGAGCGTATGTTGCATTTATCGTTGCGTCGTGTCCCTCAAGCCATGAGAAATGCCTTGCCAATTAAGCATCACAATTAATAATTGTCTAATACTTCTGTGGTGTAAGTCTGTATGAAAATGCTAAAATCCTTAGAAATATTGAGTGTACCTTTGATAATGCTAATGACAAAGTATATAATTTTGTTGTTTATAGTGTACGTGTACCTCATCCGTGACCGAATTTATGCAGCCATTATAATCGTCAGCTGTAAGTTGTTGTTGTTGTTGTTGTTGTTTAATTTGCTCTACTCTTGTTGTTTGGGTTAATTGATTAATGGGGAGCATGGAGACGAAGGGAGGATTAACGGCAGTTTCTGTGAGACTTCGAGGAGTCTCCTGGACTGACAACAATGGCGTGAGTCACGGGCGGACTAACCAGGGGGTTAGGATCCCACCTCCCTGGATTCACTGAGGAAACGCGGCGACCTGGTCCCGCTTTCAATCTGTCTCCGTTGTACAGCCAACTCCCCATCATCCAGTTTACAGGCAGTGAAGACTGCAAACCTGTTGTCCTTGTGACTCATGGCTCTCATTCAATCTTGTTGTATTATGCTTCGTATTGTTGGTGCTGATTTTTCAAGGTCACTGAAATCAGTTGTCTATTATGATGTGAATAGAAAAACAAATAAGAAGACGGAAGTTGAAACGCTAATTTTGCGAACTTAACGCTTCACAGTTTCATGCGAGAATAATCATACTAACTTGCAGAACGACTTAATAGATTTATGTACACATTAAAGTAGATACATTGCTTCCGTATTTTCAAAGAGGAAAGAGGAATGACAAACAAAATTATCAAGGAATTTGAAACATGCTGTCCATCGAAGACGACTTCTGTCGTTGTTTTTCTTACATACGTAATGATAAATTGTATTTACACACTGTATTGAGACTCAAAAGTTAAGATGTAAACGTTGTGCGCTATCGCACTATGGCTCCTGCCAGCTGTATAGAGACCACCATTGACGTTTGTTGATAAAAAAAAAAAAAAAAAATCTGATACATTTGAACTTCGAAATCACCACTAAGAGCATTAATTGGTTCCACAGGAGACAGTCGTGAGCGTACCTACACTGTAAAAACATCGGTGTTAGATTCAACACCACGGGTGTTAAATCTAACACCGATCAAACTTCAATAAAGGACCACACCCACAGGTGTTAAAAATGCACTGTGATGGTGTTGAAAAGTGTTCACCTGACACTTCGTGGTGTTAATTTGACACTGTACCTAGTGTTATTTTGACACTGTACTGGTGTTAATTAAAAAATGACACCACATGGTGTTGATTTGATATTTGTTGGTGTTAATATCAATGGTTTAACACCCGTCCAGCTTCAATAAGGGACCACACCAGCTGGTGTTACTTTGGTGTAAATTTATTTTCACATTTTTTCAAAAATCTAGTATTTTAATGCAAAATTCTTGATCGTCTTGTTTAAATTAAAAATCAACAAGAAGTGCAGTTACTAAGAAACTCTTCAAAAAAACAGTTCAAAAGTTGGAAATGACACCCGTAGGTGTTAATTTAACGCCATAAATGAGCACCGAAAATTCAACACCAGCTCGGTGTTCACTATTTAACACCGGACTTTTTGCAGTGTAGTTTGTTGGATTCGCACGACAGAGATTCTGAATGGAAGTACATTGTAGAAGATTTCTCATCCCTTTTATCTTGTCACCACAGCCGAACTTGATGATTTCACTTCGTTTTGTAACCCACAGCCGAACTTGATGATTTCACTTCGTTTTGTTACAGGACGACGACGGCGCCTTAATCTCTTTTTAAAATCCGACATCCACCTGAGTGGCAGAATTTTAATGAAGAGGTATTTCACTTGTCTTGAAATTCTATATCCGTAAGGGATATACACGTCATTCACTAACTAATCTCTAAACATCATGTTTTAGCTTTAAAGTGTAGAAGATTGTTTAACTGCCAAACAAAGTTTGATAATTTTTGTTTTTGTTTTATTAAAAGTAAATGGGTTCCATGAATATTTTTTTTTTCTAAATACCTCATTCCAAGGAATTGAGTAATACTATAAAGTTTCGCTTTACAACGGACTGAGAATAACGTAGAGAGAAACGTAATTATTCATTTTCAAAGACTGTTACATTAATCAGGCTGGAAAGATAATTTGATAGCAAATAACTTGAGAGTGAGTGGATGGATTGACAGACATATAGAAATACAGACGGATAAACGGGATAGCCAATACCAGTCTTGTATATCAACGTGTAAGATGAGAATATAATGCAACTGAATTGATGTAGCGTAAAATAGCAGATTTCATGTCATCATAAAACGGAACAACCAAAGAAGGAAAGGCAGTTCAAAATAATTATGTAGACGACCCAACTGAAATACTGACAGAGAGAGAGAGAGAGAGAAAGAAAGAAAGAAAGAAAGAGAGAGAGAGGGGGGAGCCACTTTATGACCATGACCGTGTTTGATGTGATGTGACTTCTTGTATGTATGACTGCAGTGGCGGATCCAGGAGGAGCCCACCGCCCCCCCCCCCCCGGTTTTTTTAAACAAAAGAAATAAAAAGAAAAATGGGGAGGGGTGGGTGCCCCACCCCCTTTAATTTTGTGAAGGTGCCCCCTCTTTACGGAATTCCTTGATCCGCCCCTGTACTGTACCTCTGATTTCGTATATTTCTTCTTCAGTTTTGTTTTGTTTTGTTTTGTTTTGTTTTGTTTTGTTTTGTTTTGCGAATTCTGGTTCTAGATTATTGTACAAATATTGAGCTACCACACATAGTATAAGCCATTACATTACACTGCTTTCACTAACAAACTCTAAACTGCATGGCCGCTGATACTTCTCCCGTCTGTTATATTGTGTACAAGAATACGCTCTAATATCATATCAGTTGAAAATTGTCGTAAGATCATTACAAAAACACTAACAAAAATGAATATCACCACATCCGGCCCCCGTTTCATAAAACTTGTTATCAATAACAAGTTACGATAGTTGTTAAAAGCTACTGAAATTCTTGCATCTGATTGGCTGAAAGCATATTTGTCATAGAAATGTGGCAGTTGTTACTTATAACAAGTTTTATGAAACGGGACCCGGGATGGACAAATTGTTGGTCATTCACGATAAAAATTATAAAGTCATAATTCCCAAACCGAACGTTTTCACATGAGGATAATTACACACCTCAACCAGCTAAATTCATCGATACTAAGCTAACAGTGTTGAAAGGTACCTCTAACAGGTGTCGAGGGAAGCACAAACGTTGGTGGCTGGACCGCAGCATTTTCTCTTCTTCAGCAAAGTCAACCGCACTCAGGTTGTTGCATCTAAATGAGACATTTCCGCTGGACAAAATATGATATTATATAACATAGGAAATACCGTATTATGACATTATTGGCGAAAATGATACTCATTGAATATGATATGACGTATGATTATGATACCAATTTATTATGATGAAAAAGATAATAGCAAAAGCGGGTATATGAGTAATACAGTAAATTTGGATGCACCTGACATTGAATGAAATGGTTGCAGAAGTCAATTAGTGATCGGAACAGAGGGAGAAGTATTTGCTCTTGTCGAATGGGAATTTACAGTGAAATGAGATTTGTTTTTCCTCTTCAACTTAATATTCAAATTAACAATTTGTAACAAAAGCATAACACGAAGGTCTCCTTTATATTACCTTCTTCTTCGACGACAAGGATATAGTTATCGAAAGGAGATAATAATATTTGCCGGGCCCTTTGTCATCACATTCACAACCTCAATCACTCAGGGGAGGGGAGGGGAGGTGGGGGGGGGGGGGGGGGGGAGGGCGGAGTCATCTTTCATGCACCTGCAACTATGGAGATGAGAAAATCAAAGATGTTTGTTTGTGATCTTGATGCTTTGGGAATACACAGTTTTCTCGACATATTGGCACGTGTGTCATCAACTTTTTCAGACATTCCAAAAATTGTTCATCGGGATGTTTCATCTTGTCGAATTACCCGGTCATTGTTTGCGTGAAAAATTGTTAATCCATAACACATGGCCCTCTTCTCTCTAATGTTGACAGACAAAATCGTTATTTTTAACACAGAAACCATGACAATGATTGACAATTCCTTAAAAAAAAAACATGATAAAGTGTTCCTCCGCAGTATTTTGGTTGGGGCGATAATTAGTGGCGTACGCTAGCAGATTTCCGTTCGACATTGTGAGTTGGAAAAAAAAAATAGATGAACATGAAAAGGAAGAGAGAGGGACAAAATGTTTGAAGGAGAAAGGAGGAGAAAAGAGGGGAAGAGAGAGGGGGCGGGGCGGAAAGAAAAGAATGAGGAAAACGAGGGAAAGACAGACAAAGACAAGAGGTTAGCAGATCGGACTTGTATAAAGTTATTGCTTGCTTTCGATGGCAGATGGGGATACTCTTCACATTCCGTCATTCTAGCATTATTGCTAAATGTTAAATCTAACACTCAAAATGTTAGATTTTGGGCTCAGAATGTTGAACCACCAATTTAGAAATTATGAGACCAACATTTTGAGCGTTAAATATAACATTTACAAAAGGTTGGAGAAGTGACAACATTTAATATGTCGATTTACCATTTCATTTTTAGAGTGTTGTTGACTTCAAGAACAATGGCCTCTGTCGGAATGTAAAATCTACAGACACCATGGACTTTTCTGCGATGCAGGCAATATAGCTGAAGGTGAACAGCGCCATCCTATTTCTGCGAGGCGCCGCAGACATGCTCAAAGCACTGATTTATGTACGTAGAGATAGTGACTCGATTACGACGTGGTTCGCAGACCGTACTGTTGCCTACAAACCAACGTAGAGAACGCACTTTTTCTTTTCATAACATTGGAAAAGGGAAGAAAGTATCAATGATCATGAAACTAATGATAACACTGATAATAATGATGGAACTGATACTAATGACATAAATTATTTATAGTAACAGTAATAAAAGATATTATAATGAAGAAAGAAGAAGAAGATGAAGAATAGAAAATGAAGAAGTAGACAAAACATACACTAATTGCTGCTTTTCCAACCATTTTTCTTTTTCAATTCCCGGATGCATTGGGTTAAATCCCCTTCCGTCTTAGCAATAAAGCTTTGTATAACCGATCTCTACCCCCTTCTCTCTCTTTCTCTCTCTCACTGTTTCTCTCTTTCAGCATCAATTGACAGAATTGCATTTTGCACATACATTGTAGATTTGGTGAGGATTTTTCTAGAACGATAAAACAACGTATGGAAGCTTTGCTGATGTGTGTCTTTTTGTATTGTCTCAGTCTTGTATGCCTCACAAATTATGTATTCAACCAAGTGTTGCTTTTTTTTTAAATAAAGTCTTTCAGGTTGGGATACTTCACAGGTTAGGGATGTTTTAGGCTTACATGTAATGTTTCTTCTTTTTTTTTCATTATTTCAAATGAGTCCATACACTAATTGCCACTTTTTGTTGTTGTTGTTTATTTTTAATTAAAGATGTTCCTGGTTGTTGTGACTGTGATACATTTTCTCTCGATTAAACACAGAGGATTTTGTTTCTTAAATATTTATTTCTCGAACACAACATTTTTTATCACTAATTTATCACCACGAGTCATACAGCTCATGAGTTCGACACTGAGCAATTATTTAGGCCCATGAGTCCGACACAATACAAACAAGGTCCACAAGTTTGACACTAAACCAGACTAGGCCGATAACTTCGACACTAATCAAACAAGTACACGAGACCGATACATTAAACCCCATGATATAATATCGAACTCGTGGGTAGTTTTTAACTATTGTCGAATTAGTCGGCCCTTTTTGCTTACTGTCGAACTCGTGTTTTTTTTTTTTTTCTAGTTTCGAATTCATGGGCTGTATGACTCATGGACCTTTTTTCAATGTCGAACTCGTGGGCCGCATGACTCTCGGATGTCGGTTTGTGGGATGACCACATAATAATGTACCTGTTACAGACTGCTGAAACTTCAATTATATAATCATTGGCAGAGCACGTGCAGTGCTGCACATGTGCAGGGCTTACAACATGCCCGGCCCGCCGCACAGTGGGCCAGAGAGACACCAAAGTGCGCCAAAAGTCATTTTGGGCACTTAGGATTTTTTAATTGTTGACATGCGCTCTTGAGAGGAAATACTTTGAAGAATATTTCATTAAAATATTTAAATAAGATATGTACATTAAAGGGGTATATTTCCTACCTGAAGTAGCAAAATACAACATTTTAAGAGTTTCAAGTGATTTCAAGTAGAGTTTAAGTAATTTCAACATGTAGTTTTTGAAATATCAACCTGTAATTTCTCCCACATATTTCTCAGAGTTTATTTTACGTTATGAATGCCGTAAAAATGCAGAGAAACTTAATCTTCATGAATATTTTACGGTAAATATCCTTGAAAAGAGGCTAATTTTTTGTCTTTTTAATATATTCAAATGAAAAATTAGATTTCCACGGATTTCCAACTCAATTCTATTACCGCCACATTTCCTGATGTCTCAGCTTTACGCTGATACCAAATTTGGCTGCCACCTTTTGCCACTTTTTGTGTTAGAGTCGATTTTCTGCGGCACATTACGTCTATTTTGGACCTGGCAGCCGCTTAGGAATTCTGTAAATCGAGATAGTATGGTTTATTACCAGTTCCCTATATGCGCAAAGTGGGTTTGCTCGTCAGCGACACTCAAAGGACAAATCTGCGCCCAAGCTCTCACGTAGCTACTAAATGTCCTCATGACTGATATATAGGATGCTACAACTACTGTTGTGAGTGATGAATCAGACTTTAATGTTTTTGACTTTTACGTCCTGAGAGAATTTATGAAAAAAAAAAAAGATGTCATCTTGTCACAATTGGCACCTCTGAGTTTTAATCCATGTCTATTAAGAGCATAGAAAGTTATCAATAAAAATGCTTATTTTGGACAAAAACAGGAACATTTTTTACAGTGTAACTTTACAACGCATCAAATTATATTCTCTGATTCTTTTATCCGATTTCTATCTGCTTGAAACGTGTCAATTTGTCACAAGAACGAAAACATGCGTTAGATATGACTCTAACGGTTAATGTAATTCAGTTCACATATTTCACATTATATATATAAGATAGATATTGTCTATTTAGAGGATAGTTCATTTGTGTGTGTGTTTTTTTTTTGTTCAATGTTGTATGAACTAATAATTTGAATGTTTTCATTTTTGTGATTCGCTCCATATTATTCTAGATTTTCGCACTTATATTTCCGACGTGACCACGTGAAGATTCAAATGGAAATATGATTTTCCCTCCTGCGGTTTATTCGTTGCTCGTTTTACACCGTCAAAAAAGTTGGTGTACACTTACAATGCACACCAGTTCCAATGAATATTGTTCAGAATACAGATTGGCCAGCATATTGCCCAAGCAAAAAGAAAATTAGTATGTGAAACAGAAAAAAAAAAATCTCAAACCCTCATCTCATCATGCACATGATCTAGCCTGTTGGCTTGTTTTGATTCCCTTTCGAAGAACTTGCATTAAAAATGATATACTGTATATGACGTGTTTTCTCATCTCTGTTGTCCTAAAACACTTGCAGGGTAGATTCGATTTTATTTATATTACTTCTGCATCTAATTCTCTACATTTTCGTGTCCTTTTGACACATCCCATTATTTTATCGATATACTTCTATCGAGGATCGATGGATCTCTTATGCCTTTCTGTCAGTTGTATTGTCTTATTGTCGTGTGTAGTCTTGTCTCTTAGTCTCCCTTTATAAGTTTCGTTGTTGTCCCAGTTCGTTTAATGTTTATTCACATGTGTGTGTGTGTGTCTGTTAGTTTCGCTGTCTTCTTAGTGGGCTTCTAGACTTTTTTCCAGACTTTTTTCCAAGACCTTTTTTCCTTTAGCATCAACTTATTTTTCTATTTGACATTCTGTATCTGAGAGGCCCACATTCTACAAGCTTTGTCATTTTAGTGGGTCAGTCCATTTTTCGAAGTTTGCGTATTGTTATTTCTTCTTTATCACTTCAGTTCTCATGACAACGTATTATTACTACAAGGTTCCACAATTATCTTACACTTGTCTTATACACTTCTCAGTTTACTTTGTTTTGCTTATGTAACCTTATTCTCTGTTACCAGACTTTTTTCCAAGACCTTTTTTTTTTTCCTTTGTGCATCAACTTATTTTTCTATTTGACATTCTGTATCTGAGAGGCCCACATTCTACAAGCTTTGTCATTTTAGTGGGTCAGTCCATTTTTCGAAGTTTGCGTATTGTTATTTCTTCTTTATCACTTCAGTTCTCGTGACAACGTGTTATTACTACAAGGTTCCACAATTATCTTACACTTGTCTTATACACTTCTCAGTTTACTTTGTTTTGCTTATTAACCTTATTCTCTGTTACAAAGGAAAGTGAAATATCGATGTTCTTTACGAAAAATGAAATAAAATTTGAACTGAATTGAATTGAACTGAATCGAATTGAAATGAATTCATAGATTCGTTAACCCAATTGTCTTTGCCAGTTTCAACACATATAAATAAACGACAAATGCATTAAGAATTAGACATATGTTGACAAGCAGTAAAGCTCTGTTAACTCATCTACAGTAAAATGCACTCACATTGACGCAATTTTATGAATTGTTTTAGTTTGTTAATGCTTTTTCGTCATACAAATATATATATATATATATATATATATTATAATTTCATATTTACATTATATATATGTATATTATAACATTATATTTACATTATGTCATATATATATATATATATATTATAATTTCATATTTACATTATATATATGTATATTATAACATTATATTTATATTATGTCATATATATATATATATATATATATATATTACAACCTAGATATGTCAAATCACAATTATTTGACATGACATTCTCTTCCATAATTGTCTCAGGCTATCAAAGCCCCATACGTCTCCAGCATTCTCTAGATACAAATTCATCAAACTCGAAGAAACGGAGAGAAAAAAAAAGGGCGCGCATGATTTGATAACAGATCGACATTTATTTACATAAAGATGTCCGACATGAATGTTTGTATTTCATCCGACTCCATGGTATAGTTGACACGTAATCGTTATATACATACATACACACATAAAAACTTTCATGTATTAGAGCAACAGTTCAGAAAATAATTGATGTATCAGCTGAAATTACGATGTATTCTAGACTCCTATCTATTGATGTTTATAGAAAACTGGTGGAAGCTCGTGATGCAATATTCCCATAATCAATTGATTCAACCATTTTCATGCGCAATCTAAACGCCAAGCATGTCATACCGAAATGTTAAAATACGATTATTTGTCGAAATATAGAATTGCATCCCCTCTGCAATACGACGTTTTAAAGGAAGAAGTGAAATAGTCACATACATTTACCGCTACCTAGAGTTTTCTAAAAGTAGATTGAGAGGGGAGGTATCCTTTGTTTTCTGCAACGTAATATGTAGTTAATCAATAATGTGTAAGGACTATTACCATCTTAAAGTGTAAAGAAGCTACACAGTTTGGCATTGTTTTCCCTTCATTAGCTTGTACTCCATGCCGAAACGACTTTATTTTTTACAACCAAGATAGTTATCACCACTAGCTAGTCAATTTCAACAAATGTAATTAAAAGCCAATGTACATCATATACGTAAAATATAATGAAAAAGTCTAATTAATGAAATCAGTAAAAAAAAAAATGAAGATGAAGATTTATATTATATACGTAACTGTGAATAGAATTAAGTAATTCCAAATATGGCAAAGTTCGATGAAGCATAAACTGAATAATGAATTTCCGGTGATGATTTTAAAATAATGCATACCAGACTCTATTGTATAATGATGGATAAAGTGATCGACGTTGAAACATATTTTGAAGACTAATATACATATATCAATATATTTATATCTCATGATTATCAAGTGTGTTGATAATAAACGAATACGCTCAACATATTCTTATACAACCTTCTACTCGATTCGCCATTCAAAGACCGTTGTAGACACGAGCAAAGACAATGGAGTCTGGTTTTTAAATGATTTGATAAGCATACCATGACGGGATGAATACAGACTTGGCAAACTTAAGACCGTTGTTCGCTATTACAAAAGAAAATGTACATTAACAATGACCTTGGAGTGAGAAGGTAAAACGTGTGAAGAAATATAAAAATATACAGTAGATTCTTTTTGTTTCACGCTGACAGTAAGTGAATAATTATAATAGCAGCACGAGAAAGATTCATGTCTCTCACGGCATCTCAGAGAATTCTTCTCCAGCTTGCAAGGATTGCCAGGAAAGTTGAGAGAAGGACGACTGGAAGAGAGGCTAGCTGTTGCACATCTGAAAGTAAAATAACGATCAAAGATACTGTCGTGAGTATACGTTCATTTCAAGAGCATACAGCCTTGTTTCTTTTTCATAGAGCGATGAAATCATACACATTAACTAGCTTGGGCTTTGAGCTACTGACTGTATGCGAAAAGGCGTCAGAAGTTATTTTAAAAAAAGAAAATATGTTGCGCCGCAGCTGCAGCATGAAAGTAAAACATATAGTTATCTTTCCATCATCATTTCATAACTTTCAAAATATGCCGAAGTGCCGTAACAATTAAGAAAATCTATATGAAATCATAATTGATAAAAAAGGAACATCATTTTATAAAGCTAATTTTTAATCTAATCGACATGCTAATAGGCACACCTAGATTGCTGCATAACAGAACATGCAACATCTATGATAGCACATGAATTATATTTATAAAGTTGATAACTAATGCCGAAATTCAGTTATACAACAGTTTGCGATAATGTAACAGTGGAACCTTTCAAAGGAATGTTAAGATAATTCCATAGCACTTGCTTTACCTCCTACAGAAGTCAAGGAGAATAATACTAATGATATTAGTAACAAGTCCAGGGAATATGAACTTTTCATTAAAAAAAAAAAAAATTAAGGCGCATGGATTTAACCAGAACGTTAAACAGTCCTCATTTTTAACAGATTATATGACTTTCCTTAAGTCTTTAACAGTGTGTTCTATCAAAGTTTCTGCATTCACTGAATATTCATACAATGTACTTGAGATGAATTGTCCTTCAACCCACTAGTGCCCTCGGGAACCCGGGTCTCGTTTCATAAAACTTGTTGTCAGTAACAACTGATACATTTCTTTGACAAATTTGCTCTCAGCAAATCAGATGCAAGGATTTCAGTAGCTTATAACAACTATCGTAACTTGTTATTGATAACAAGTTTTTATGAAACGGGGCCCTGGTGGCTGGTGTCCCATACAAAGAATCTTTGAGAAGTAACGCATATCCGAAACTATGGGTTAAGAGTACGGTTGACTCACCGCTATTGGGGTTATCCTTCAGCAACATCCAAATCGGTTCGTCTCGGATTTGGTAGAGGGTGACGGTTCCACTCACTCGGCCCGTCACGAGGAGGTACGGCCTCTGGTCGATGGTCTTCTCAGGTGGGATAAAACTTTTTTTTTGAGAATATAAAGAATATGAATATAATGTTATGAATGCATGAATATATAAGGACATGAGAGATGAGACATGAGAGTATCTGCAGTCGATGTTTTATTTCCCTTGTACCCTTATCGTTTCCACTTTGTGCGATTTATACAATGTGATGCCGATATAATCAACATTCATGCTATGAATAGTATTGACTATGGACCAGTCAGAAATGGCGCCCTCTTTCTTGTGTATTTACATGCCAAAGTCCATATCAGACTGAAAAGACTCTGCTTCGTTGTTTAAAAAAGTAAGAGAGACAGTGATACAAGGGAATGAGATTAAAGATCTTTGTAGGCAATTGATTCTGTCAGGATTCTGTTAATGACATCATCCGTCAATCATTGGTGAAATAATGTACTGATTTGATTAGCGAAAGACATTGAAATGCACCTTTCCCAAGATGGAGCAAAATCTGCATGATTCCATGTTACTAACAGACTAGTATGACTAACAAAACATTGCCAAGAAACATACGAGTTATGTTCAGTCTAGGAGGTCTTGAGGTGGATTCCATTATCATTGGTTACAAATCATGTTCGTACTTTATCAGTGATTGACAGATGATGTCATAAACAGTCTCCTATTTTGAAAGGATTCTGAAGACTCTGAATCTGAAGAAAACTGGTAAAAAAATACTACAAACATGGCACATATTTTGATATTCTTTGGGAAACATAAGTGATCAGGAAATCATAAATCAATACAAATCAACATGTATTTTGCATTACATAGTCCCTTTATAGCTCAAACACTTACGTTAATGACTCGGGGTCGGAATCACCGAATCGCTTTGTCCTGTACAGTTCTGAAAAGGATTTATCGATATGACCATCGCGAGTGATCGATTCGAATATCGGTAGTGATTGTCCCTTTGTCACGCTGAATATCGCGATCGCACTAACTCTGTCGATACCCACGAAGATGAGTTTCGTTCCCTGGACGTCTCCAATTGCAAGCGATTCACACTCGGGACCCTAAGGTAATAATCGAATATAAAGCGATATCTAATATCAGAACATGTCAGAAACTTCATCACAATCAATAATAATCAATGTTTATGAATGACTGAATATAATGCTAGTAGGTTGAGAGTGAAAAACTTTACTTTATGAGTTAAGATATAAATATATGTTGATTATATATTACATATTATGCAAATATATATATATATATATATATCATATCACATTTCATATTATATCATACTATATTATATTATGTTATATTATATTATATTATATTATATTATATTATATTATATCATATTATATTATATTATATCAAGACGAGCCAGTTAAGAGTCAAATTTGCGTACCCTCTGGTCGGACCGCGAGTCAAAGGTACTAGCCATGGTCACACTCGGGTCGCCAACCCTGTTGTTCCCGTTATGAATCTTTGGCAGGTATTTGGCCGTGGCTTTCTCGATGATGTCCCCACTGTCCCAGGCCAGGGTCAAGTTGCCAGTCCGCCGATCCACCCGGTAGGCCGAAATGCCGCGACCGCCGTAGAAGTAGACGTTGTCGTGTTTCAAGGGCTGTTCAGTGCTACGGCCATCGATTCGACTGAACTCAAGATTGCCTGAAAATTAAAATTGAGAAGAAGCAAATGAACAAACAAATATCATCACCATTATCCGTTCAAAATTTTATTCCTTCAATGCTTCAATGGGTACCTGGCAACACTAAGGTAATAATAATTGCAGGGCTCTCTGATAGAGCAGTGGCAACACTGAAGAGGCTACCCTGGGTAAATAAGACCCCATTGTTATCATCATTTTCATTATTATCATTATCATTATTATTATTATTATCATCATCATTATTATCATCATCATTAAATGCTTTGCCATAAAAATGTGCAACTAGTAAATGGTATTTTACGAAATTATGGTTAATGTAAGTGCTTTGAGACATGTTTGAAGATAAGCGTAGAGATTGATCAAAGTAGAAATTAATAACAACTCGTCCACAGCCAAAATGCGATTGTCGGTGGTCTTGGAATTTTACGGCCCAATATCGATAACAGACGGAGCTAGGTAGCCTTTGAAATAAAATGTTTGTTGTTGGCAAAGTTGTCTGCTTGGAAAGCACTGTTGGCATAGTGGATATGGCTCGTGACTTTCAATCGGACGTTGGGGGCCCGAGTTCGAATCACGTCAAGTTAAGTTCAGTTCAGCTAAGTGCCTACGTCCTTGGACAGGATGATTTTACCCGCCACCTTCCTCTTGAGCCAGGTGTATTACTTGGTACCTGGTCACGGTAAGGTAATGATAATGACAGGGCCTTTGCCACTGAAAGATATGAGGTTATACCTTGAATATGGAACACCAAGTACACGTGGAATTGCACCGTGTACTGGTGTATGAGAGCTGGCAATCATTGAAATAATGTCGAAAACGGAAGGAGCTGTCTGTAAACTACTTTAAATTTATTGGGAATGAAATGCCATTGATCAGAATGAATATGCCAGTTTTTCTATCCAGTTTGATTTACTTATATTGAATCCCTAATGTCATAGGAAAGACATTTTAAATGCACCTGCTCATACCAAATAGGCCTCATAGATATTACAGGTTGCGTTACATTATCGTTACAGGAAACCTTGCCCAGCGATCTTGTTGCACAAATAATATCATCATCAACAACAACAACAACAAACAACCACAACAGCAACAAATTGAATTTAGTATCAGTAGACTGGATGATATAGGGTAACAGACATTACCGATAGATAACTAGTGCAAGTCAATTGTTTTCGGCCAAGCACTCACCGAGTCTGAAAGCATCCAACATTTCTTCGTTGGTGATCCTCTGCAGTAGTTTGTCTGTCAACCAGTAATCTGTAATTTAAAGTGAAACCGTTACATAATTATGTGCATAATATTGACAAATGATCCACACATATACGTCATAACAAACGCAAAGAGAACAGGCACGTAACAAAAAAAAGGGGGGGCTAAGGGGTTCAGGGGCGCGAACGAACTTCATGCTGGCGATCAGGAGTATAGAATCATATAGAAATTATTCAAAGAATGGAAGGTATCATGTCATCTCCTTTTGGATATTGTATTCCTTTTTATGATTTTGTTTTTGGTATATTTCTTCGTTACTTCATTACCTTCTTTATTTATTCATTCATTTATTCATTTATTCACCTCAGTCACTTCCAAATTAACGTAACATGGGAAAAGACATTTTTTAATAATCGCTAAATTCGTCATTTTATTATTAGTTTGATAAGGATAACGCACGTAGAATATATTCTGCTCGGTATATTCTATTTGCGTGTCAACTTAGATAACAACAAATTCACAAACACAAGGGACAAGGACATGACATGATAGATGAGCAGAAAATGAGACGATTTCAAACTCTAGAGAGAGGTACTACACAAAGATGATTACGAGAAAACACGCCTTCGAGTACAGATTGAACATACCTTCGGGAAACTCGTCTCCCTTTTCGAATTCGACAAACTCTCCACCTCCCGGCGGGCAGGCGTGGAGGTTGCACGTGTACTCCAGTTGCTTGCCCTCGTTGGCGGTGATGACGAACGTATCGCCGTTTGACGTCCTGTACGTCTCTATGGCATCTGGCTGTCGGAAACTCTCGATATCGTACTTCTTAAATGTTCGACCTAGCGATGTCGAAAAAGAGGAATAGAACAACATGTTATCGTTATCATTCAGACACATTTCAAAAATTATTTAGGTAAAGATACATTTCTTTCCATGTTATGCATGAAAGAGCATCAAATTCAAAATTTTCGGCAAAACGGCGACTTACCTATCAAACTTTGCCTATGATTTCAACGAAACAGAAGTACTGTCACTTACGTTTATCCCTTTATGGTTCTCCGACACTGTCCGACTGTTTTTATGTTACCCTTTCACTCATTTTCTGTCGTTAACGTATTAACGTGACAATAACCACGGAGCTACAAATTCCATGCAGTAACAATAAGTGATGTGCGAATTTTTACAATCTTGCCGATATCCAACTTTCTTACATACGCCTCCTTTTGGGGACGTCGTAATGACGCGCAAGAAAAAGTCTGTCATGAAAATCATTATGGGGCCTCTTTTATTATATAGGGACTATTTCTATGGTTGATTTCAAACATGTCAAAGGCACAGTGTCAAACCACGATATCATGAACGACGATATAGGTAATAAATGTGTTAAAGATCTATTTTTCGTCTGTCTGTGTGTCCGTCTGTCTGTCCCTCTCTCTTTGTCCCCACACTCTCTGACAGTCTGTCTCTCCTCACCGTTGCCTGGACTAGGATCCAAGTCGTATCTCTTCCACTGCTTTGCACCGAGTGGATGGATCCCCGTCACCTGATTGGTCCTCAAATCAACACTGGCGATGGCGTTGTTTTCCTGTAGAGATATATCAAGACAAAGCCTTATTTACCATTGCTAGTGGCGGTAAAACACTACTCTGTGGGGGTGCACATGGCAAAAATATTCCTCGTCTACACTCTTCATATCAGAAGTAATAACTGTCTCAAGTGCGATTGCATCTAAGTGTGTAGAAAGTCTCAAATCAAACGAAATATATCAACATTACAGACAAAGCAATCGCTGCACAGGAGGTGTATTTTCAATGATCTGCCTTCCCCAGTCTCTTTAGAAAAGAAAAAAAAAAGTAAAATCATAGGAAACGAAATGTATCAGATATAAAGCAGGAGTGCACGGAAATAGAAGTACTCACAAAAGTGTTCAACGCTGCAACGTCTTATAAACAAAATCTTTTTATCTTAGTTATGATGACAACATGGGACGCTTGAATTCCAGATTTGCTGCTCGGATCAGTGTTTAGTGTGTTGCCCCGAGTATACTGGAACAAGTCGTTATAACATGGCAGTTTTGCTGTTTTGACAATGATTTCTTTACAGAAAAATAGAACAAAAGAAAGGAGCTAGAGCAAAACACGACTAATGAGCTATAGCATGGTACTCCAACTTCACTAAGCTTTCAAAATCTGCCATCAGTTGTGAGTTTCCATATACCTGCAGACTGACGTATGCCGTGGTTTCTGTAGGGTCCAGAGTGACATATTCGGGCTCGAGCCCCTGTGAGAACGTGTTTTCCTGTTTGTCCCCCATTTGGCCTTTATAAGGATGTCTCACCAGCTGTGCCGTCAAGAGATCCGCACTATGTCGAATTCACGACACAAAACGTGAGAAAGGGGAAAAAATCAACAACAATATTTATAGATTTTAAGTAGAGAACTCATTCGATAATGCAGTTTTCTGTGAATCTGCGCCCTACAGTCAATGCTTCTGTGTAGATTCCCCATATAGTTCCCATGTCTTCATTCTTTCAGTAGTTTGTATTCGATAATAATTATTTTTGCATTTTGGACTCTTGACATGTTTGCGATTATTAGAACAACGATGGATATTGAATAATTAATCAACCAAACAAGAACAACAAGAAATCAAAGCATCAACCTTGATGATTTCAAATCAATAATAAACCTAAAACCTGTATTATTATAAAAATTTCCGTATTTTATTTTTCCCCTCTATTGCTTAGTACCGAAGTCTTCATCCATGTTAATAGCTCCAGTTAATTGGATCTGCTTTATCAAGTGATCGCCAGGAAATGACCCGGATTACGTGCCAACAGACAAAGTTGTCGTCTTAACTCGTAACGTGGGACAAGCTTCATTGGTATTTCGAAGATGCATTGCGTATTGTAGGATGGCTTACCTAGGGTTAAATTTGGTGAAATCGAGGGTCGTGATGATTGGATTGAATCCGCCCCCTCCGGAACACGTGCCCCTCCCAAAGGTCACGCCCTGCTGCGGATTCTGCTGGCCAGGGTTTTGCCGGGGGCGATTCGGCCCCATGCCGGGAACTCTACCCGGAGCTCTGGCGGGGGTCTGCGGAAAGGTTGGCCTCTGAGGGGGCTGCCAGCGCGGAGTTTGGGGAGGGGGTGGATATTGCCTTTTCTGCAAAAATTGCAACACAAAACAAACGTGATTACTCAATTTGACGTCAATAGTAGCAATACTCAGTTGAATAATCTGATGACCCACTTCAATATAATATGGACAGTCTTTTAATCTAAAGGTTAATCACTTTGCATGGCTGAGGTTTTGATACTCTCCTTTTTCCGTTTCTCTCTCTCTCTCTCTCTCTCTTCAGTGTGATACCCCAACCCCTCTTCTCTTTGACTTCAAGGTTGCCACATGTTTTATCATTCTTACTTCAATATCAGAACACTAATGAGAGTAGAGAAAGTAAAATTAAAAGTACGTTCGTTTACAAAGGAAAACCGCACTATCCTATCAATTTTTTTTTTGATGCAGCTTTGTGAACCTTGCGAATGATGGAGACAGTCGGATAGCTGTGACAAAGTCTGACCTTATCATAATGCTACCATCAGTAACGTGAGAGATCAACTTGCCAGTTATTCGTCTGGTTAATGGCTCCATGGAATGACCTATTGTATTCAAATTGACAAAACTCTTTTATTGCAACTGATTGACAAATTGCCCTCATACGTCGACGTAGGTAAGCACAGAAAAGTTCAGTATTTCAGCATTAGCAATGGCAGAAGAATCATGGGTATACAAACTCGAGCAGGATTCGAACCTACGACTTCCTGATCTTCGGACTGGCGTCTTATCCACTGGACCGTCGAGTTCTCAGCCGACAGCAAGTGCTGGACCTAATCCTTCAACTGGCATTAGATTGGAATCCTACTCGAGTATGTATCAACACACCATGAATACTTTTGTCATGGCTACTACAAAAACACTGATCAATTCAGTGCTTATTTACGTCAATTTAGGGCAATTTGTCACTCATTTGCAATAAAAACAACTCGACGCAAGAGTTTCCTCAATTAGAATAATGACACAGTACCCGCTGCAACTGATGTGAAGTAGATATTTTAAGGGTAAAGTGTGTAGCTTTCCTTAAAGGGACTGTACAGTACTGGTTGAGGTAGGGATTCATGTTTTGAACATTCCTAAGTGAGATAATGAAAAGCCTCTTATGAAATATCAAAGAGCATGTAATTTTAAGAAGGATTCAACGTTCATTTGATGAAAATTGGTTTTCAAATGGCTGAGATATCGAAAAAAGTGCCAATAATAAAAGGCGACATGCCCCAACTTTATTAGTATCTCTTTGTTTCACCTTGTTTTTGGATATCTCAGCCATTTCAAAACCGATTTTCATCGAATAAACTTTTGATACCCCTTAGAATTGCATGCTTTTTGACATCTCATAGAGTGGTTTCTGAATATCTCACAAAACATTGAAAGCTAAATCATCACCTCGACCAGAACTGTACACACCCTTTAATACTGGACCGACGGCTTCACGTCTCCTCCGAAAGACTTGGCAACGTGGATAGAGAGCCTTGCCAAAGGGCAGTACTGAAAGACTGGGGTTCGAACCTCATATACGTGTATGGAAGCCAGCGATCTTACCAGGATGGTCTACTCAGCCACGACAGCTCCACACAGACACACACACACACACACACATACACTCACACACCCCCCTCTCTCTCTCTCTCTCTCTCTCTCCAACAGGAGTTGGAGTATACTATTTATTATACTTTGTTTCACTCCTTGCTTGACGGAGAAAATAAAAAACTGAACTGAAGTGAACTGAATACAATCAACAACATCAACAACATCTTGGTGCTATTCACAGATAGAGACAGCAAATATACATCAGGAGGTTGAATCACCTGACGTCTTAGATGTGCCAGTTCGTGCAGGAGCCAGGGACCTTGGCCGGGATTTCTGCTAGGATTGTTGTTGTTCTGCCATGGGCTTTGGCCAGTCCCTTGAAAACTCGGGCCCTGCCCCTGGCTCTGCCAGGACGGGGTTCCGGTGCTTGGCACTCCCTGACCACCTTGCCAACCAGGGTTGCCGCCGTTACCACCGCCTCCTTGCCAGTTTGGATTACCATTGTTAGGCCGTCCAGTGTTTTGTCCCCTATTGTTCCAACCATTCCCTCCCGAGTTCCATCGGGGGGTCTGGCCCTGATTGTTCCAGCCCGCACCTCCTGTATTCTGTCCTCTTTGATTCCATCCAGTTCCTCCGCCATTTTGGTTCCAGCCGCCACCCCCTGTGTTTTGATTCCAGCCCGTACCTCCTGCGTTCTGTCCTGTATTTTGCCCCCTGTTGTTCCACCCTCCACCAGCTGATCCTCCCCAGTTTTGTCCACCTGTGTTTTGCCCCCTTCCGTTCCATCCTTGTCCACCTCTGGCACCCTGCCCTCCTCCTTGGTTCCAGCCTCCCTGTCCGCCCCCTTGGCCTCCATTACCCCATGCGTTTCTGCCTCCGTTGGGATTGCCCCCGGTGGGATTGCCTCCATTGGGGCCACCACCCTGCCCCCGGTTTGGTCGGTTTCCATAGAGACGGATGATGCTGACCGACCCCTCCGGGTTCACCCACTGAGACTGACTGCCCTGCCCGGCCACTGCTGCTTCTCCTTCATTCGCCACCACGATGGTAGAGCAGTCTCTGGTAAACTTGATGCTCTTTGGTTTCGAACCCACTGAAATTAAAGACAGAAAATATGTACGAAAGTGTGTTACAAATTGACAGTGTACATGTCACCCTCAATTTCATGTTGACATTATCGAAATCACTGTCATTGTTAAAAAAAAAAACACATAGAAATCTAATGATATTAGATGGTAGTATTGTAGTTGTCATCATTGGCACTTCACAATAAACTTAAGGTACAAGCTGCTGTGACTATAAGCGTCTGATTAAAAAAAAAAATAAAGAACATTTTACCATTCCGTCGGTCCTTGCAACGTTCAACTAAAGCTAGCCAGCAAAGACAAGGCATATCTGATCGTATCACGTATGCCTTTATTTCAAAAACCATAGAGATGACAACATATGCACTGCATCAACTTTGTGATGAATAACGCTTCGAAGTTCATCAATATTGGTATGGTCCCTCTTTATGCATACATAATAAATCTACTATATTATTGACACACATATTTTGTTTTAAGTTTCAACCATTATCGGCCCTGTTTACCTTGGAATTCGCATCTTTTGGTCCATTGCCTGGATCCCCTAGAAAACTTGTTGTAGAGGACAACCATGCCGGGGTCGGTAACCTGCTCTCCCTCGATCGCCCAGGCGACGAACTGTCCGCATTCTTTGATGTCTGTGAGTGGGCGCGGCGACTCGAATTTGTCGAGGATTTTAGGGTAGTGAACGTCTGCAAAGTCCACAACGTGAATCCATTTCTTTCCTGAAAATCAATCGATGAGAAATGAACAGTTTGAATTTAGTTAAATATGCCTCGTCGCGTTTTCATTTTGCACCATTCCCGTACAAAGAAGACTGTAAAGTTGAATCTCATTATTCATTAGTGTTTCGTGAGAAATTACAAGCAATATTGGCCCATAAAATTTTGATTGAAAAAAATGTATACTGGAAACATCCTCTAACTGTGAACATTATGGTGAAAGAAATGCGACGTTGGAATCATTGACAACAACAAGAAAAAGAACAACAGCACAAACATCACGAAAGACGCCAATTCAGCGACGGTGCTATCACAGTAAAACTTGAAGTACTGGAGAAATAATAGTTAACTTTGTGCACCCCAAACGTGATCACTTTAGATAGATAGGACATAATTATTACGCCTACTGGTTGTAATCTCTACCATGGGGCCATGTGCAGGTAACTGCAGAATTTTCTTAATTCTTGGCTGCAGTCCAAGGACGTCAGATAAAGCTGTTTGAGTGATACATCGATCTGTTGAATTATAGTTATTTAAGATGATTTTTTATGTACAGATTCCATGCCCAATCACCAGGAAGGAATGTACAATTATATTTTGAGCACAGTCAGTTTTATTTTCGTATGGTGATGATGTATGATGAGGGATGAGTGCTTGTAAACATAACTACGAGTCTGGCGATATTTCAAGGTTTACACTACAAATGCAAAACTTTCGCACAAAACTGAGATGCCGGCCAATTGACCCGATTAACTGATTCGAAAAACGTGTTGGATAGCTTATTTTTGCCAAGAATCCAACTACAGATACCGTACGTTCTACATGCACGATTAAGTACAGATTAACAGTTGTTTTTCGGGCAAGGAGGTAGTCTTTGTGTGGTCATTGTAACTAGAAGAAATAAAAGGAAAAAAATGGGATCTACTCTGTCTGTATAAGACCAACAGTGTTATGTATACACGGTATATAATGATTTTGCACACCCAGCATTTTAGCAATTTTCTTATTAGTTCAATGAAAGAAACGCTGTTAACAATATTATCAACTTCCTCATGTCGACCCTTGTACCTAAAATCTGGAAGAAATTCTGCACTCATGTATATCAATCAGAGGATAGCTAAGGCTATTGCTTCTATTCCATGACAATTGCTCCTGCGACAATATTGCTCTCATGATATATCTGCACGCTAAGCTAAACATAAATTCCATACCCTCAAACAGAACCCTTATTAACCTAATCATAATCCTCACATCAAACTGGACCTAAAACCTTATATTACAACCCTAACCCTAACCCTAAGTACTTGGAGAAAATAAGACCGGAGCATTTAGACATGTTAAGGATTTGCTGGGTGCAAGGAGTTGTGAGACACGTCCAAAAACACCCAATTTGCTGTGATAATTACACGGGCATTTAATTAGTCTATCACCGTGAGACCGCTGAGGGACAGGTCTTATCCCCAGGTCTGACTCGCATTCAGGCCCTGCTAATCATGTCCTTCCGACTCTAATTAGACACCCTAAAGGTGGAGCTACGGTATGTAGCAACCCAATTGGGCGCGGTTAAGTAGAGCAAAGAATGAAAGGGAGACAGGGAAAAAAAAGAATGAGTTTGACTGAATCCTTTTCTCTTTTTTCCTGGGTAAAATCTTTTGAAGACTTAAGTAGTATCAAATATACGTCGTGAGGTTACATACTACTTCCTTTTTTCAGACATTCATTCTCATATCTCATCGATAAGGACCATATCCCACTTTCATTCGTTTCATTTCCGTTTAAAGATATTGACTAAATAACAAAAAGACTAGGATACATCTAATGCTAAACAATACCAACAATAAGAACTGCAAACAGACGAACTTTTGCGAAATAATTTTTCATTGAATTAATTGGTAAATAGTATATTAAAAATAATAAAAGACAATGAGGAAATGCAATGATTTCTAAGAATAAGCTCATTGGAGAAATATTTGGTCAAATAGATTAAAACATTCAAATATCTAAATTGCAGTATCTGTGAAAATGAGAATAAAAGAAAGAAAGAGAAAGAAAGAAAACAATCATTCAAGCATCCCAAACTGAAGACTGATAGACAGGATTATCACGTTTGTGGTTATGTACGAGTTACATGTATGTACAGGTGGTAAGTCCAAACAAAGCCTAAATCCTGGTATGAATTTTGTTTACCGATGTTTTCAGTGTATTTTTGGTCGTTAAAGGGGGAACTTTTTTTTTTTTTTAGCTCAAGACTATTGATATATCTAACTTCGAAAGTTCCATCTCCCTGTAGTTTCCTCATCCTAACATGTTTCTAATGTTTTCATTTCAATAGATTCAAAAGCATATCCGCATTGGGTTCTAATAATGGCGTGCAATCAGTTAATAACACATTGTACAATGTGTTATTAAAAATATCAAAACAAAACTATACGAAACTGTTTTTCTTTCCTTTCAAGTGGGAGGAAAGCTTTTCACCAGGTTTCTAAACTTTCATATAACATTTCGGATGTGCATACAACGTTACAAAGTAAATCACTTCAGCACCGCAGGAAACCGTGCACCGCAAATCCCGTCTGCATCCGAAGCCCTGTCCAAAAGGATAATGTTATCATGTACAAGGCATACAGTGTATCTTATTTCGCGGCGTTCTTCTCCGTTACGTCTCCCACGAGTAATCCATTTTAGCACATCGCTAGGGATGAGCGGTATAAGGTGTGTGTTCGTTCGTTCGTTTGTTTGTATTTATTTTGCTATTCAAATCAAATCAAAACGATTTACATGGGTGTGACAAATTTAAAGAAAACCTAACCAAGTGACAATGGAGCAATACAAAAGTGCAGCTCATACTACATGCATAACAAAAATCTTTGTAAAACATTTACAATGGTTTCACAAAGATGTGTGTGTAAGAGAGAGAAAGAAAAGTGAGAAATATAGAAAGACGTAACCTTGGGAGGAGGGTGGAGAAAGTTTTAAAGGGAGGGAGGGGTTAAAATGAGAGACAGGGGATAGTAGCAACCCCAACAACACGAGGTTTTCTTTCGCAACGAAGAGGTTACGTCCATCATGGCACAAAATGGCATGGAATCAATGTCCTTCTCGGAGAATTCAACCTCGAAAATGATTCAGAATCAGTGTCGAGGAAAGAAAAATAGATAAGGGAAATCAAAGTGAGCAATCCCCCCCCCCCCGCCAAGGAGAAAAAAAAAATGATGAAGTCACAGAAGAAATACCTCGAATTCATCTCACCCCGAAAATTTTGCCATGTTAAGTTTTGAAGGATAATTATTGATAGCATCACAATGTTGATAAAGGAACAAGAATACTGGGGAAAAAATTTACCACAGTGGTACACCACGTAGATTCTTCTCGAATGAAAGCAGGAACCAACTCATCCTGAATAAGCTCACACTCATCAGCAAAACAGTCTACGTGGTTAACCGCCAAATTAACCAAAGCCTTCCACAACGCAGACATTAAGGGAACAACACTATATACGTCGTCAACACTGACAAAGATAACCATTTATGAAACAGCATTTATGCAACAACATCAAAATGATAACAATTACAAACAAATATCGTGATGAAGGTATGTGTCTTCATGATGATTGTTATGACCATTTTTTTTTATTATAGAATTGTGCAAAATGTAGCATCATCATAGCGATGTATTTACTTTCCTTAAATCCTTGAATTCCTTGAATTAGTGATGACCAGTAGGCCCTACTACCAAATACCTCCTTGGAACTAACCATCGAGTCAACTACAAAAAAAAAAACAAACAAACAAACAAACAGATGATTGAATGGTTATATAATACAGAAGGAAACGAGGACAAAGATGACGAGACCTGATATTCATCAATCACAGATGGTCAGGGAGTTCAGAAATAGTTCAGAAATGGGGAGAAAACATCATAAGACTACAGTGTGGGTCTGTTAAAGCCACTGCTGACAGGAATAGCACTGAATAGAGTGTGCAAAGTCTCAAACTCTTCGAGGGTCTGATGTCAAGCCTCAGGGACAGTAGGTTACACTCTTCTGCAGGACATCACAATCCTCTCGAGACAGTGTACTGTTGGTAGTGGCATTTAGCTCTCTTTAACTCCCAAATAATACCCCACCCCCAGCACTTTGTAACCCTCTTTCCTTGGAGCTGACGTGAGGAGGAAGTGTTGAATCCAGACGACTTTTCCCTGCTTCACTTTTGGAGAACATTTTCAACATTTCTGCCTCAGTGAACGTGTCAGGGGGACTATTCCATGCCATGATTTGTCTTGGGCCCCTTTTCTCTATGTCTTGCTTGTTTAATCTTGAGGGTGGCTATGTTTTGTTTTGTTTGTTTTTTTGTTTTTTTTTTTGAGTGGGGCTCGTCCATAAGAAAATATAATGACAATGCGATAAAAGAAAATGTGTTTAACTGATGGCAAGACATATCATTTCATTAAGTCTGAATTCAACGTCTCCATGTTATTGTTTTATGCTCAGCGACATGACAGAATGCACAATTTTGTTTCAAATCATGTCCACAGTCCACTGAACTCTGCACGGAGTTCCATTATGCTGTGACGAATTGTAAAATAGGCCTGCTTCACCGGTCTGGACATGTTGGCACTGTTAATCATTGAAGCCCTTGACAAAAAAACATGGAGAGATCTATTTATGAACTTGATCTGAAAGCTCGTAACCGCGTCACCTGTTTGACGTCTGCCGGAGTGAAGGTATGCATGATTTTGTTTTGGAAGATGGTTCTTTTTCAGGTTTGTCCACTGGCACTGACCGATGTAATGACAATTGGAATCTACGCAAAAATCTATCCCGAAGAATCTAGAGAAATTAAAAGCCTCTGAAATTACTGATTCATAAGTTTTTTTGTTTTTTTTTTTATAGGGGGTAGCAAACGATAAAAAGGAGACAGTGATCACTTGAGGGGAAAAACATGGTGAGCTTATTATTTTGTTGTTGTTGTTGTTGATAAAGCAGCATATTGCCGCGTTTTTATATGCACACTTTTAATGACCAGGATGACATTCTGGTAACTTGTCAGATTGATAGCTCGGAATACGGCGGAACGTTTCATGGCATTATGTGTGAAAGCTGATTAAACAATAAGGTCGTGGCCACCGTCCGTATTAAACAAAATGACGCTGAGAATAATCGAAACAATGTAACAAAATCATCGGGATTCTTGTAACAACAATAAGGATTTTACCCATGAGACCATAAGACTTCTTGCGTGATGGACAATTACAAATTTCATTAGGGAAGTAATACCAAGTTTCCGTATGCTAAATCCTAAAACAAAGTTCAGTTCCCAAAACAATTGTTTAAGCATGGTTTTGTTCGTGTATATTGTATTTCAAGATGTATGGATGCTGACAGTAATATAAGTTTACCGCGTTTCTTGATTAAGCCTGGATTTGAAGAATTTATTATGGGAAAGGGCATGAAGGAGAAATAGTCTAATGATCCAGTATAGATGACAGTGAATTTAAATTTCATGTGACTCTGACAAAGAGATGATCCATTGTTTATGTCACCTTCATTATCCTAGACACGAATTAACTGATTGAACTTTCCTAGCGTGATAATCATGTTTTTGTCATTTTAGAAATGTGATTTTGTTACATGATGTGAACAATGGATTTATTCAAACATAGTACAGGCGCGTCGTCTATTTTCGTAATGAGTATATCAACGTTCACAAGACAATTACTTAAATCGTCTTTTTAATTGTCGCGAATGATACTGCTCTGTTACTAAAAAGTTCTTCTAATTCTAATCCCACAACGTCCTGCATACTTACTACAGAAACGAATATTAAAGGATGAAAGAATATCACCTACTTGAATGTAACTATGTATATGATAACACCAATTTGCACTTCATTGTTTGTATCTGCACAAGACTGACACTGATTTTCATGTCACTCGCGTACCGATCTGAACAGAAAAGGACAATTTGTTGTTTTCGAACTATGTCTCATCTACTAAACTGCCACCTCAAGCAGATACCTACAACATCCTCAAACATTATCTTGCCATATAGTGTTGTAGGACACTTCATTCATTCAATCAATTGAGAGACAAAGGAAGGGATTATATCGGGATCAGTGTCTAAGATAACAGCTGCTTGGTATCTAATTGAAATTGACTGCGCGTAAACGCAGAGGTGTCCGTTTATAGCAATCACACTTGATGTCAAAGCTCACGAGGCAATGACATCACATCCTCGGGGTGGTTCATAGTGACTATACGCTTCAAGAATAGTGCTTTAAATGCACGTGCAGCGAGCATAATTTCCGAATGTGTGACTTTTACGAGGTCAATGATAGTCGTTAAGTGTTCTCAGGGTTTGTATCTACAGGGGAGTTACATCCGGGTCCTTCCGCATACTCTTCCTTCCATGTTAACCTTCATGGGTTGGCGATGATTTCGTCGCGGACGCAAGCACGTTAGAGTTTCTATCAAGAAGTTGCTAAAGTTGTGTAATTAGGCGTAGGCCTACTTAGTATTCAAATGTTTAATTGGAATTGAAATTTTGTTGGAAATATAATAAATAAAATGAAAAGAATGAAATGAATAATGAAATAAATGAACAGATGTACTTGGAATTGAAAGTTTACATCACACTTCACACTTTATTTTCAAGAATTCCAATTTTGGTTTTGTACATTTGTTTGTGCTCTGGCCAATTTCCTGTGATTTTCATGTTGTTTTCCTGTCTGTCTGTCTGTCTGTTTGTCCCAACTACAGCTGCCATTTCCAGCGTCTTCTCTATACCGACAATGCAACGGCGATGAAATTAACGAATTCCGTTGATCAGCTTCCCTCACAGTGACCGCAGTGAAATCATGCCTTTAAAGTCAATTCATCTGTCTATATTTATAGCATGCTTCCATAAAGAGTGAAACGAAACAGCAACAATCCCACAAGTCCACCTGTTGTGTGATCTCACTTGAACTGCGGAGGGGTGGAGTTGCCAAGTGCATGACGTGGTATTGACTAGCACTCCATGGTCCCAGGCGCGGTCCATTTTCGGTCCATTCAAAGTTCCAATTTACACCCCCCCCCCCCCCCAATAATTACCTCCTCGTCTCTCACCGAAAGAGATAGGCCTACGTAGACTTCAAACTGTTATTGTCAGATAATTGTCCACTTACAAGTAGACATGATAACTATACAGGAATTATTTGTCCTCAATAGTTTGTTACAATGATCGAAAGTGTTTTTTTTTTTTCTGTTACTTCCTTCTTTAGAATCACAGAGGCAACCATTCATTCAACTCCATCTTGAATCAAGCGACGCAGAACATTTTTCACAGTTGACACCAACATGCCAACATTTACCACTGTGAGACCAATCGAGTATAGGCAATGGACTTGTCGATATTGAATGTAGTCAACTCAAGAGGCATCTCATGACCTCGTGCGAATGAAGGCTGTCGTCAGAAGCTTGCTCGCAAGTTTTAGGAGAGCAGACTTCACAGAAATCCACCCCATGACCTAGAAGATGGATGATTTATACAGGGCTCAAAAATGTATTTGACGTGCCCTAATGTGACTCAACAGAAGATCATAAGCCACATCTTCTGCAGACTGATAACGAAGAAACGTTGCCTGAGTGTGTGTATACATCTTGCTATCGTAATGCGGAATACAGAATCTTTTTAGGAGAATTTTTCTAAGACGAATAAAAAGAAAATCTCAATTACCATAAGTGTTTTTTGTTTTATTTCAAGACGAACAGGTGTAACCATTACGTTAGAATTCATTTCCAAGTTTTCACGGTAGACTACCGATCTACGGTAAAAGCAAAAACAAAAATCACAAACATAAATATGAAATTAGGAGTCTATATAATAACGATAAAGAGTGCATTATTAGTCGGAGATTAAACGACTAAACTAGACTTTGTCACCGGCAAGTAGCAAAAATAGAATACACAAAATTCATGATAACATTAGCCACTTTGGATTTTTATGTCACTCCTTTTGGCGCTATATCATTTTGGAAGGTAAGTCAAACCATACTAATATGTGTTTTTTTTTTCTTGAACATGTACATGTACATGGTGTAAGAAATGCGTAGAAGACTAAACATGTAAACATAGCACAGGTCGTAATTGACGTAAACACTGATCTTTTCATAGTGCAATAACTTTCGTGTAAGTCGAGGCTTGAATTGATTCTTCCTGTGCTTGGACGGAGTGAGTAAACACCATGCAGTCTGGATCAACCTCGTGTTAAGGTGGGAAGGATTTACCGGTGGTCGGTGGGATTATCCTCCTCACTTTCATTGCATCTAAGAAGATTAAAATTTTCAAGTGAACATCGGTGGAGATATGGCTCAGGGAAAAACTAACCAAACTATGTCTATTCGCTCTTAAACGGGTGAATATAGCATCTATTATGGACATCGATAGAAAAGATAAAAACACAGCTATTTCCGATAGCTACCTGCACTTTGACCTGGCCATGGTAAGGCGAGTGCTGACACTGTTCAGATAATTACAGAAATTCCAATATCATTGTCATTCTTGAATATATTTCAGAAAGGAATGACAATACACATAAGATTAGATGAGAATAGATTAGATTCATTGACACCACATCATGCTGGTACACACAGCTCAATGAAGATTGTCTGTGCTTTAACATTTATCTCATTTCAAGATGTATGTCCGCTGTTGTTGGATGGGAATAAAGTACAACTGAATTGAAGGAAATCATGGATATGTAATGGAACCTTAACAACCGTAGATCAATTGTTCAACGATATGCAACTACGAGAACATTTAACTTAATTTCTCCTTTCTCTTTTTGTTTAAACGCAAAACTCAGAGCAAAAATGGAATGGTTGTAAACTGGAATCACTGAAATAGACATACGGCTTACGGCTTTAAAGGTGTTAAGCTATTAGTCTAGTAGGAGGAAGGGGTTCCCATGCACCCCAAACATATATTTTTTAATCTACTTCATCTAGACCAGTTTTGTGCGTAGATTTCAAAAATGCAATGTTAACAGGTCAAAGCGTGTCCCATAGTGGTCAAAAATCCGTTTCCATGGTAACGCATGGTGAAAATGTCATTATCTCATAAAAATACATGTAACCTTTGATAAAATTGTTCAATTATCATGGCTTTGGTATCAAATTAAAGAAAATTAAATTATCTATATGATGATACCAATTATGTAGGGGGTTATACCAATCTTCATATTAATTTTGAGGCTAGAATTCAATTTTTTGACATTTTTTAGCAAAAATGCAATTTTACCATAAAACTTATCTATCTCTAAATCATACCAAAACATATTCAATTTGTTTGAATATTCTTCAAAATTATACTAAACATGTATGCAATACAATGTGAAAGTTTCATAGATATTGCTCAAATAATAAGAAAGTTACGGCCATCCAAAGTTGACATTCAAGCATGTCAAGAATGTGCAGGTGGGAGTGTGATGTACGCCCTCTATTGTTGAATAATCTCATTTAAACTTTTCAGTCATCATACAATTTGTATTTTGGTTCCAAAAGCATGAGAATGAAGTTGGATGTGATAAAGTGGGTCATCTAGACCAGTATTGTGGGTAGAATTAAAAAAAAAATGCATTAACAGGTCAAAGAGTGTCCCATGGTGGCCAAAAAAAAAAATCTGTTACCAAGGCAACGCATGATGGAAATGTCAGAATCTCCTTAAAATGTAATATTTGATACAATTGTTCACTTATCATGATTTGAATGTCAAATTTGAATGAAGAGTATTAAATTCTTTGAATGAATACCAATCATCACACGGAATTTATACTAATCTTCATATCAATTTTGAGGTCAGGGTAGTAGTTTTTGCAGCGCGCTGCTGGGGGGGGGGGGGAGGCGCGAGTAGGAAAAAAAATCATTAGTTCACATAGCAGAACAGTACAGTACTAGTATACGATTCGGGCATACGGTGCACGTTTTCGATCGAGGGCATGCGAATAGCTTGAATCGAACAATAGGATTTCGTAATACCGGGGCCCTGTTTAAAATTGATTATACACTAGTAGTTGATTTCAACTGTAAGTCTATAGGCCAGGGAATTGAGGCTGAATTTTGGGGTCAACTGGCAACTATCGTATAACAAACAAATTTTGTATTTGAAAGTATACATATATGTCTTAACAAACTTACCAGTAAAATTTACCCAGATGTTCTGCTTTGGAACATGCCGAAATAACATCATCAACATGGCCACCCCACAAACCAGATAAATGAATGGGAATTTTAGGATACCTCGAGTGTTCATTATGCAACTGACATTAAAGGGTGTGTACAGTTCTGGTCGAGGTGAAGATTTAACTTTTAACGTTTGGCGAGATATTCAGAAACCATTCTGTAAGATGTCAAAGAGCATACAGTTCTAAGGGGTATCAAAAGTTTATTAGATGAAAATCGGTTTTGAAATGGCTGAGATATCCAATGACAAGGTGAAACAAAGAGATCCTAATAAAGTTGTGGCATGCCGCCTTTTATTATCAGCACTTTTTTGATATTTCAGCCATTTGAAAACCAATTTTCATCAAATAAACGTTGAATCCTTTTTAAAATTCCATGCTCTTTTATAACCTGTTCCTAGGAGGCTTTTCATTACCTCACTTATGTGTTCAAAACATGAATCCCTACCTCAACCAGTACTGTACAGTCCCTTTAATCATGAGATAAGTTTCTTGTGTATGTATTTCTTATTTCCTGCCTTTCTTCACACAAAATTGGGCACATATGTGACCTCTTTTTCAAAAAATCTGAGCCCAAATTAGGTCATTTCTATGGAAACTTTATGCTAAAAACAATGTTTTTCTCAAACAAAAAAAAAAATGCAACACCTTCTCAACGTTAAACACCATTTTAAATTTACGTAAGTATGCACATTCATAGCTATTTAATTGACTGGAGTTGAGACCTAACCTGTTAGAGACCATATCTACCATGGTTACACTCAAACTTGCCTGTAACCATTATAACACAGCTGTCCAGAAATCACAATTTTCATTATTAGTGGTGTATTATATTGTATATTCCATCCCAGTAGCTGGATTTTTTGTTTTTTGTTTTGCATTTGACACAAGCTGACATTTCGTTCAAGTCAATTAGGCACAGAACATAGATTAAGTCAATTTCTCATAAAATGAGACCCTCCTCTACCTCCGCCCCAATCCCAATAAAAATGGTTAGTTCATGCCTTTTCCTTTCTTGCAGTCCTGTAGGGTGTTTCAACAAACGTTTCATTGGTTTCAGTTTCACTTCACTGGTTTCAGTCTCGCCATCTCACTTTTCTGATTGGTATGTTTCAGTCACAAGGACTTGCTAAGTGAAACTGAAAACACTAAGTGGCACTGATCTCACTGAAATCAATGTTGGTGAAACGGGTCCTGCATGAACTGCTGTACGATACCAGAGCGAGCTCATTATACTCGATGGACTACTACAACAAATACTGTACTTCTGAAAGAAATGACGCACTGTTAACAGACACCAGATACACATTTTGTCATAGATCACATTAGTCCAGTCAAAATAGGGTTTCACCAAACACTAATTGCAACAGTAGGAATTCCACTGCAGTGCTATACTTGTTATGAGTTCCTAAACACCATACTAAAATTCCCAAGAAATCCAGTGGGGCAAAGTGGCTAAATTTCCATAATATGCAAATTAGCTCCCATTATGATAAAAATACAGTGTTTCCATGAAAATTAGGTTTCTAGTTTTCAGATTGGAACACCGAAAGTGTTGAAACTTATGTTTACAATGTCACTAGTGCGATGCAAACATTTCACCATGTACATAGTCTGGGCCTCATTTGCATAATATGCAAAGGGTTCCGAGCCAACGGAATATTCTGATGCATCAAAGTGCCCGATATGAGGATATCAAGAGTGTTCAAATATGATATTTCAGTTTCTCTTAACCAAAAACAAACTTTACAGCATTAGTAAACTAGCATGAATTATTATTATAAGATTAGAGTTTGTAATCAGACAGATAATGATAGCTTATCCGTTAATATTACGTAGAATCAAAGTACGAAATTAAAAAGGTGTCAACATCTATAATTTGTCTACGGTAATTTTGTAATGAATGAACTCTATTTGGAGGGTGGTTTGTTCGAATCTTGATGATTAAGCTCTTGCATCCTTGAGGGTTTTGAGATATTGAAGATGGCACAGTCAAAGGAAACCCTGTGGGTAGTGCCCAAAGTTACCCCAATCAAGCATATTATCCCACGACCATTCATTTACAAAACATGCATCAACCAACACGATTTCCGTTGTTTTAAGCGTACAAGATTTTATTCTAAAGTCGTTTCGCCGTCTAGCTAAGACTTTGTTATTTCCATGAAATACAATTGGCATTGACAGCGGAGACATTTTTCTACAATGTGTACATCTTTAAAAAGTGGTGCACAGTCAAAGTGACTCGCATGCAGGGAGGTACCCGAATTTATCCCTATACCCTCACGGCCCGGTTCAAAACATATACACACGTGAATACAGCTGTTTGAAGCGAAAAAAAAAAAAAAAAACCCTCTGTGCATAACGTCCTATTCATGTCATTTCCATCAAAATTCAGTGGAAGTTCTCGAAGAATTGTTGTTCTACAATATCTTGGTATAAGGTGAAAATGGTTCACATACGAAGACAACCACGTGGAGGGTGCCCAAAATTACCCCACCCAAAGACAGTCTATACATGCAATAATCATGTACCAGCGCAAATACATGAATATGTTCTATGGATACAGGCCTTTAAACAGTCCTTCTGGTCCTCTAGCCGAGAAACTTTTATTTAATGAAATTCAATGGAGTCAACAGACGATGTATTGCTCTGTAATTTTTACTTACATTGACATAGTTAAAGTGGTTATCATTCGAAGGGAGCCTACTATATGGGAAGTGTGCACATTACTTGCCTCTATACATGACCTTTGTAACGCAAATATCAACGCAATTATAGTATATACAGTCGTTCCAAAAGTGCATGTCTCAAAAAAAAAAAGGTCGTTCCTTGAGTTGTAGGACTATCACTTGAGTTTTGTGATTATGTATCTAATCATCGTATATGGTGCTATAATCATTGTACATTCTTCTCATTCGACATAATTTTACGCACCTCATTTTCTGTTACAAAGAAAGTGATGTCTATCTGTTCTTGTCGAAAAATGAAATAGAAATTGAATTGAATTCTATTGAATTGGATTCCTGCCATATCAAGACACTTTTTTTTTCTATAAAAAAGTGCCGGGGTAGAGATAAAATAACAACATTGATCCATAATATCTATGCAGTCCAAAGGGTTCACTTGCAGAGACCACCTTGTGGGAGGTGCTCAAACTAATCCTAAAGGCAATGAAAAACATGCACTATACACTGTACAACCGCGAAAAATGTTCCATGGTTACATGCTTCTGAAAAGCCCTTCCGCCTGTGTAGCACATACGCTTTTGTAAAATGCAATTAAGGTGAGGAGACGTTGCTTTACAATATCTATTTTGTCAAGCCCTTGGGAAGTGCCCAGATCACCCCTGCCCTGACCGTCGTGGTCCCAAAACAGATTAACAAAACATATGCCACAGTAAACTCACTTGTACATGCATGTAAAGTCGTTGCCGAGTGGTAAATAAAGACAGTTTACTTTTCATGATTTTTAAATGGTATAGAGACACTGCTTTACAATCACCATAGTCAAAGGGGTGCACATTCAATGGCAACCGAGTGGGATTTGTTCATAACCATCCAACCCCCAGGGCAAATAGGAAACATGCACCAGCATGTAGCACAAATATGTTTCAATTTACCATGCCTTCACATTGTCGTTACGGTTGTACAGCGAATGCCCTTTTGTTTGTATGAAATGCAATATAATCACAAAAAGTAAAAATGCTCTACATTATCTATATTGTTAAAAGGGTCAACATTCAAAAGCAATCCCCTGGGAAGTGTCCAAAATAAACACCGCCGCTCAAGCCCCGTACATCACACGGATACTATGAACGCAAATACCGACTTTTATATCAATAAATGTCGTGGAAATGATAGAAGCATTGCTTCAAAATATCTATTTAGTGAGAGGATGTACAGTAAATGCCAATCCTGTTGGATGTGCCCCAATCCCCCCCCCCCCCCGATCCGCCACCTTCAGTGCAGAGGCATGAAAATATACCTCATGAAATATTGCAAATTTAGATAAAATTTGGGTGCTTCTGTTTACTTTTAGTTTTCACCATCAATTAATTACATAGAACTAGACTCTAACATTACAGATCTATAGTAATGAATACAAAATTATGTGGAGTATACAGAACTAAGGTTTACACCAAAACTAGTATTATGTTACAGACAGTATCATTCCATCAAACTAATCTTGTAATCTGTTACTTTCACACTCAGCAAAGTAACTATACAAATAACAATCTATTCAAAGATGTTCTCTTTAAATATTAGTAAATTCAACTCAATTCAACACAGCACATCAACAAGTTCTGATTTCATGTCATACCTAAATCCTAACACATTTTTAAACATGTGAGACTGAAGTTCACTGAACATAAACTTGTAGTGGAAAAGCTTCAATAGATGAAGTTTTTTTTTGTACTTTGCTTTCAGGCAAATATAAATGTATGTTGCAAAATGGTTTTAAAAACAATAATATGACACAAAATGCAATCAGATACAAGGGTCAGAGGTTTGATTTATGGCAGATTTCTTTGACTGATCCCGGTCTGATCCAAACAATAAAGCTTCTCACCAAAACTTTTGTCCTATCACAAGCAAGCTTGCTTATTTCTCCACAATAGAGGGCGCGCATCATCATCCATCTGGAAATTCTTGACCAATTCTTGACAGGTGTCAATGTCAACTTTGGATGACCGTAACTTTCTTGTTATTTGAGCAATATCTATGAAATTTTCACATTTTATTACATACATATTTGGTATAATTTTGAAGAATATTCAAACAAATTGAATGTGTTTTGGTATGATTCAGAGATAGATTAGTATTATGGTAAAAATGCATTTTTGCTAAAAAAATGTGAAAAAATTGAATTCTAGCCTCAAAATTAATATGAAGATTGGCATAACCCCCTACATAATTAGTATCATCATATAGATAATTTAATTTTCTTTAATTTGATACCAAAGCCATGATAATTGAACAATTTTATCAAAGGTTATATGTATTTTTATGAGATACTGACATTTTCACCATGTGTTACCATGGAAACGGATTTTTGACCACTATGGGACACGCTTTGACCTGTTAACATTGCATTTTTGAAATCTACGCACAAAATTGGTCTAGATGAAGTAGATTAAAAAAATATATGTTTGGGGTGCATGGGAACCCCCCTTTCCGACTGCACTATATACACGGACACTTTCTCCCAGTACACGCCCTTCCTGGATATGGCTAGATTAACACCATTTCACGGCATGTTACCTTAACATTATAGGAGCTACCTGTATATTGTGTGAGTGTCAGACCATACAAGGGTTTGCAACGAAACTCTTTGACAGATCACGTTATTCTCAATCATCTGAAGGGGTTGTAAATCTTTCAGTTGTCAATAACGTATATGTCATATTTATTTGAATCGTCCTTCGTAGTAATGGTTTGAGACGATGCTTCCCCTCCCTCACTTAATTTCTAACGGAAAGTGTACCTTCGCTATGCGGAAGACCTAATTCATCAAATGACTTTTCATACCCTAAGAACTGTCAACTTTTTCCATTCTAAATCACAGGGATGAAATATATAGTCCCCAAAGTAGCATTGCTTTAACGTTGCCATTAAGATTTCGAATATTGGGGAGCTCATAATCCCGTCAGATGAAGAGCTCGCAAAAACATGCTCTCAACTGGGCATCTTACAGCATTGCACAGGTGTATTGCCTATAACTGAACGATGTAGAATGTTTCTATCTAGTGGTTTAACCTGATTAAGCCGTTTGTATCATTCTAGCATGCTCCTGGGCCCGATTAGTATTTAGATGTCCCATCCGGTAAGTTTGTATCAGTATCTCCATTACGACAGGGGTGACGCATTAGGCTGAACAGCCGCTCTCGTCAGAGGTGATCTGTGGAGTGGTGATTTCTTCGAGATTTTGTCTGCGTGAATTATTTTTTAAAGAACGTTCTTAGCTTCGGGGATTCCTAAATAAGGTTAATTTTGAGTTGGTGTTCAAACTTTTCCATTTTATTTTTCGACTGGTTTCAGTTTGACAGGTTCGCATTAGACCTTCAAATTTCATCGGCGTGCGGAAATACAGAGAGAGTGGTTCTTCTGAAGAGATTAGTTCTAAAAAGGCCAAATGTCAGCTATTTCTATCCAAGCCACAGAATTTTGCCTTTTAGAAGTAAAGCAGTATTATATGGCTGCAGTAAAACGGCCCGAGTTCTCCCTTTGAGCCATCGCTGTCTGTTGCTCTCTTGAAATGATCACAAACGTTAGAGAATTATTTACTCTTCTTTTTACAAGATTCTCAGAATATCCAGTAGGTCCTATTGGACAGTACCTCGGTTTTCTAGGATTTTGGAGAATCTGTCATGTAATCGTTTAAGGGGAAAGAATCATGATTTCTTGTTCGATGATCTTTCTGTACTCTCTGAGATTACATTGTATCTCTCATTTCATTTGTTTATTCTTAACATATAATATGTAATATAATCACATACCCATGTTGATATGCTTTGCACTAAGTTTATTAAGTTTACTAAATCATCCAGACTGTCAACACTTTATCCATGAAAATGCGTGACAGTGCCTCGTCATGAAAATGGCATTCACTGATGTATTTCTCCCTGACGTTTCTCATCTTATTTACTGCCGTTACTAAGAAACAAGTTTAATGAAAAACGTTTAATTGAAACGGTAATCGAATCTCAAACACGTGATTGAACGCGAAAGGATCCAGACCGAGTAGGTGTCCTCGATATCATGCTCAACTGCCATACCAAAAAAAAAAAAAAATGTTGCTAATGTTGTTGTTCGAACACGTGCATGTCTCTTCAGTGATGACTTCCTCACGTGGTTTCTTAACATTCTACATTTACATGAATGAAATAAGCCTGTAAACAATTTTAGACCCACCAGATATTCACTCTACTAGCAGATTGTATAGAAAGGCCGAGTCGAGAGTATTCCATAAAAAGAGAGCGAGACAGCGAGAGAGAAGAGTCACGTAATATAACATACCGGTTTTTTCTCGACTGAATTAATGGAAATCCATCTGCAGTGATGATTTATGGAAATTTGAATTTGTATAGAGTCATCGGATTGTTACATCCTTTGTCCCGTTGGGACGACATCCTGTAACACCACATCATTTTGCATGAACAAATCGATAATGTTTGGAACAAACAAATTATGCAAATGATTCAAATTATTGGTTACAAGCTTACACTTTGCAAAAGTGGATTGTACGTCTTCCTAATCTACAGAAAAATTATGGAAAAAAGTTTTTTGTTTTTTCGCCATCAGGAAAAAGCATGAAAAGTAAGAAACAGAGTCGCATTATTTGTAACAGCAATGAGAATTAGATTCAGCTATTTTTGCCATTACCATATTCTACATGGTTGACGTAGAAAACATACGCTCTATAGCCATGTGCAATCAACTATTGTTGATTTATTTTAACAAGGTTGACAGATAAAAACAGGATACAATGAGTTAATATCCAAACCACAAAGCATTCAAGCTTTCAGTGATATCAATAGTGACCATGTTGGTTCAATTATTGCAACACGAAATACGTTGCAAGGTATGGAGATACTGTGTTCAATTGGCACGTAATGACAAATCATGAGTTTCAATACCCTTAACGTATCAATTTAATACCGTAAGCTAATATTCCAGGTTGGAGAAACATCGATTCAATGAGTAGCATACATACTATCGTCTTAACGTTATATTTTTGGGGGAGGGGGGGCAAAAAATGTCCTTGCAACATAACTCCATGAAACTACAAATCTGGGATGTGCTGTATCGTAGTGCGATGTATTTTCAGTTTGAAGTACAGTTCGAAGTTGGCGACACTTTATTCTTGCGTGTTTTTTTTTATTTGGTTGTATATTATGACCATTATTTCCGCTAGTTTCCTTCAGATCGAGTGAAGCAAAGCAAACGAGGAGTGTTTACATGTAACATTATATCAGCTACAACTGCAACCCAAACAAATGGATAAGATAGAAAGAATGCTACGAAAGTCTTGAGGCATAACATTACTCTACATGTGAGATGTGATATCACTCTATTTGTTTAAACAGCTAACCATTTTGTCATGAATATGCAGTTGTGCAAAGGTGGTGTGGCTTGTTCTGCCAACTTCGGGGCAGAGGATGGATCGAGACTGGGGACGATGGCTTTCGAGGCGGGGAGGGGAGGAATAAAGTGGTCCTAATGTATATTATATATTAGGACCACTTTCTTTTATTTTGTGTTGTTTTATATCTCAGCCATTTCAAAACCGGTTTTCATGAAATAAACCTTAAATTCTTCTAACAAGACAGTGTATGCGCTTTAACATTTCATTAGCGCTTTTCTCATTATCTCACAAAAAGTTAACATCTGAATCCTCCATCCCAACCAAAACTATACCAAGCCTTTTAATTTGTACTTGCCTTAACGTGTGCTCAATGATATGACAATCCCGTTTTTGCATTGGCATACTTTAAGCCGTTTCGACAATTCGAAAATATTTGCCACCAACCATGCCAACACCTCGCTGAAAGGAACCCTATCCTATGCATATCATTCGCTCTAGAATGACATGATCCCGGACAAGCCCCCAAATATTGTTATTAAGGAAGGGAGGAAGATATTGGTGGGACAACAACTTGTCAGACGTATCATTTCTGACAACAAACAAATCACCACCACACTAGACTTTATTAAGGACAAAACTTTATTAATAAAAGGTATAGGTCCCACCTTTTATGAGGACGTCTGCATGTTTTGATATCTCAGCTGTGTAAAAAAAAAAAAAAAAAAAAGATTTTCATCAGATAAACTTTGAACCGATCTTAGAATATTGTATGCTCTTTAAAATTTCACATGTGGTTTCTAATCATCTCGCCCCCCCCCCCCAAAAAAAAAATGAATAAAATCTGAATCAACCATCTCAACAAAACTATATCATCCTTTTGATGTTCGTCAAGATTTGCAGTGGCATGAACGCCTTAATGACAAAAAAAAACAAAAAAAAAACTTATTGTTAATGGAGCATATAGATGAGATGATGTCACCACACAACATATAGTTGCTGTTGTTTTTTAGGGATAGATTTAAAATTAGTTTCCCTTGAGTTTTCCTCCTACTAAATGTCATAATTACACCGCCAGTGCTCGACAACTATGTTTGGGTGATTTCAATACTACAAATATTCTTGCCTTGATAGACCACGCCCACTTCGCCCCTCCAAAAAGAGTAGATACTGATGGGAGAAAGAAAGAGGGAGGGGAGCAAATCCCGAGATAGGGTATACTTTTCTCGATCCCGTGTTTAAGCTGACTAGGGTATCAGAGCCGACTTTTCCTCCCAAGGCGCGCCCCTTGTTTCCTGGCCAGTCTACGGTATGTCAGCGCCCACTATTTTGGATATGAAGTGCATAATCATCGGTGGTGATATTAAGACGTGTGAGTGCGTGTGTGTGTGTGTGTGTGTGTGCGACGTCCACGTTGTTAGTTTACACCGATTGTAATGTAATGCGAGATATAAGCTACAGCATCGCTATTACCTATAGGCCTGTATCAGTAGGAAGTGTTTTACTTTCTCTCTCTTTGGTAATCACATCCTTAATCCGTTATTACCTAGTGAGGAGAAGCATCTCATGAACAGTTGAAAGCAAGTGATAAACCACTGGAATAGGGAAAATATGGACTACAATCATGAAAACCGTCAGAAAAATACATAGGGACTACACACAAAAAATAAGAATCAAGAGACTCTGACCCTGGGTGACATCTTACTAAGACATGGAAAGTATTCGACATTAATTTTATAGCTGCAATATTATTCTTGGCTAACGTAAGAGCAATTTTGTGAAGAAGAGAAATTTGTCTTCAGAGTAGACTATTTGCAAAGAATCTTGGTTTCGGTAGGTATAGTTCATAAAGGATTGCATCAACTTTGTATGCGAATTTTATTTCTATGACCTCAAAATACATACACCAAATAGACAACACCAAAAAAAAAAAATAATGTGTGAGCATCAGATAGTGTGCCCACCATGAAAATTCCTTGGTTTAAGTGTAATTCGGTTAATCGGAATGTACAGACGTTCCTGTCATAGCGGTGTACCAACCAGAATTATGATGGATCAGCAGAATTTCGTATTACTCTCCTTATCAAAGATATCCCTTATATCGGGATTATGGTCTCCTCACACGGTGAACCATAACTTGAATTTCTGTTCCCATTTTAACTTCATGGAAATGTTTATGCATTATATTGGGGAGAGGCTGCACTCATGACAACATTTCCAAAGGTACCAGACGTTGTGACAGGTGAAACTGAAAATTATCACCTTACTACACCAATTAGCACGAAGTTTCCCCAACGCATTAAAAACAAACGAACATGGGGAAAAAAGAAGACAGTAGCAAGCACTTATTTCAGCATATTGGTGGCCATGCAGGAAAGGCACGTTCAGTATTAAGGTCTGTTTTAGCAGTAAATTCAGTCATTTAAATGTCCAAATTTAGACTCAAACAGCTGTTTTCGTAGCTACCTAACAAAACCACTTCCTCTGAGATATCTAGGACGTGATGTCATGCATGTGTGTGCGTGTGTGAGTGTATTTTCGTGTGGATTCCAAAAGAAACACAGCAAAACGTATTTACATGACTTGTTTAAAAATAATCAAAAGGAATCTTCTTTTTCACTTCTGTGGAATAACGCACCTCAAGAATAATGAACTTTCTTAATAACAAAGTGTAACTCCCATCTCACTTGCAAAAGCATAATCGAGCTTTTTAGCTGTATTTATTTCTAATTCTCGACAAATTCTTAGCATTGAACAGAAAACATTGCTTAATAAAAGACGATTTGTGTCTCCTTTTACAATTACTATTTTTCCTTAAAGCAGTGATGTAATGGTCAGTCTTTAAAATCGAATGCTCATGTAAATGTTATACATTTTGTGGTCCAAAGAAACATCCAATACCTACTAGAATTTCACCGAGCAAAAGACTTTCTCAAAACAAAAACAAAAATCATGTGTATCGCATGTGTCCTTCTTCGC
This sequence comes from Diadema setosum, assembly GCA_033980235.1. Taxonomy (NCBI): domain Eukaryota; kingdom Metazoa; phylum Echinodermata; class Echinoidea; order Diadematoida; family Diadematidae; genus Diadema; species Diadema setosum. Next base: position 10,951,090 of record CM067077.1, on the reverse strand, counting down.
CATGTTCCGCCACTTGACATTTTATAAAGAAGAACGTGCCAAGTTGGCACTGCACTGTGTTGTGTAATGTGACGCTTTTATGGCAGGGTCGAATCCTTGCTGGACGGAAGCTACGCCCAAAACGCAGCAGGATAGAGCATATCGCATAATATGTTCGGGCAACTTTAAAAGGTCTAAACAAGAATGAAACCCAAATATCATCACCAAGATTGAGTGAATGCTGTAATATTGTTATAAAGCACATTAGAGAAGTTTCAGGGAAATCTGACAGTTCATTAGTTGAAAGATCATGACTTTTTAAAGTTTCGGTGCCACCATTGCTGGATGAAAATTCTATACAGACCATCACGTGGTTTATGGAAAACTATTTAATGAAAATAAAAAAGTACATTTTCATTTTTCTAGTACTTGACGCACCAGAAATGGGGGGAAAATTAATTTTCTTTTGTATAATAATGTTAGTATCGAGAGGCATAAAGAGGAGGAAATACGTTTTTTCACTGAAGCATGACATTTTTGGAATTCTCTTAGTTTTTTTCATACAGGTTGTCAATGCGTTATGTCATACTCGGGTTTTTTTTTTTTAAGTGTGACGAAATATCGCTTTTATTTTCCAAAGGCCAAAGATCGTCTCCATACTGTGTGCAGTTTAAAAACTACAGGGTTGTGTTCAAAATTTAAAAGATATAAATCATCCCTGTTTAGCAAACAAGATTTTTTAGTAAATAACTTTCATTAGAATCTTCGAATGGTTGCGGCGGCTTTCTCGCGAATGAGGGTAACATAACAAAATGGTGTTGTCATAATAGTTGTTGCCATTTTCCATGGTTAGTTTTGATTAGTTAATAACCATTGATATTCCTCAGTTAATTTGACAGTTGCTAGTTCACGTAAGGAAAAATACGATAGTATTATCACATATCATGATATATCATGTGAGAAATAATATAGTATAATGGGATACAGTGTACATGCAGTTTATTTTATAACGCCGCGTGTCATGAAAGAAAACATACATAACAAGGTGTTCTGTAGGTCAAATATATCAGCATAAACTCACATGCTTATGATTACCCCTCAACTTAAGATAGCTGTCCACTGATTGATATCTTGAACAACTTGATTAATCAATGTCCCATGACCATCACGTTATGACAATCGAAAAATCTTAAAGTAGACATTAATAAGTGTGATATTATGGTTACGTAAGAATGGGCGCGTCCGCTTGCTTAACTCTGTGTTGCGAGCAATGAGCTCACAGAAATAGTAGTGGGGGCCCCTTGTAAGATGTAGGTAATTTTTTAATTCGTTCTTTTGCTATTCTAGGACCATGCGGTTGAAAGCTATAATCTTCTTCCGTCCTTGATCCTTTCTATTTAGTATCCATTGAAGTTCAGGATTTCGGCATTTCGGGATGCACCTGCGTTCTACAAATGTTCAATTGTATGATTACAGAATGGTCACCTCTGTGCTTTTGCAATTGGTGGTACGAGTATCTTTTTTATTTTGATACTGTACTGTCAATGATAATTTAAGGAGTTTTTTTTTTTACTTTATATATATATATATATATATACTATATATACACTCAATGTTTATATTTGCCAAATTGCCAAAAGAAACAGGCAATCAATTCTTCCAGAACGTATTTTCGACTTTAAACGTTTTTTGCGGTGTTCCATTCGTTTGTATTCTATTATGTTTGTAGATGTGTGTGTTAAAATTTGACTGAAATTAAGTATTCAGTGACTTGGATTTGATAATTCATTCATTGAGTTTTCAAACAAAACAAAGGAAAACAAAAAGACATGGACAGCGACGCTGACACACAGTCACTAGACAGCAAAAAAAAAAGCAGCAACAACAATGACAAAATAATGCTATGTTTACAAAGACAAAACGAAGTTGACATAACAATGGAGAAAGGTGAACAATTGCTGCAATAAAAAATACTTGTTGTCGGTGGATGAACCTATAAAAGAGTAGAGTCATTAAAAGTAGAAGCCATTTGTATCATTGTAAGAATATCATATCAATGAATAATACTAATGGCTAACGTTGAATTTCTCATCTTTCTTTTAACTCCGAAACAATGCTTGAATTTCAGCCAAGAGTGGACATGTGCATTTATGCGTCTGGGTTGACGCACGTACATCTGTTCTCTTGTCGTTCAGTATCTGGCACACTAACGACATGGCTTTGCGGGGGCCCCTGTAAAAACATTTTAGTGTCTTTTCTTTTCAGGAAATTTCCTGTTGTCAAATTTAGCAACATTTAAAGTCACCTTTGCAATTCATACACGTGACAATTATAATGAAATGCCCGCCTCCTTTTTCCCCTTCCCCCGACAAGAAACAGGAAAAGCGATTTTAGGGACATTGCAGCCACATTCTTGCTCGGTACCATGAAAACAAAACAAAACAAAACAGAACAAAACAAAGCATATCAATGCATGCGCAGAATCAATAGGCAAAAATAAATTTCTGAATTTCATTGCTTGCCTGTCAAATTATGTCTTTCGATAATTGCAGACACGTATATTTTGCATGCAAATTTTCAATGCAAGGAGTGATTTCAAAATACAATAAGAAAAAGCAAGGCAAATACTGGATTTTCTTCAAAACGTAACATATGCTTTCCTGGTTTCACACGCCCATTTTTTGGTACACATCTGCACGCATATTTATGACTTCTATCTCCCCTCTATCCCTATCTCGCTCTCTCTGTCTATCTATCTATCTACCTATATATTCCTATCTACCTGTATATTCATTTCTCCCTCTCTAGCTCTAATACATGTATTACAACTATGAGTGTTTATTATATATCATTACACATATGGGTATGAGAGAGAGAGAGCTACACCGACATTGCGAAATGGTAACTATGATGGGAGGGTTAGTGGATTTAACGTGAATCATTTTGTGATGGATTAAACCACATTTACTCCTTCGGTAGTGCATGTATGTTGACGAGGAGGTATGTGCTATAGAGTGATTAGCAGGTCCATGCGTAATAACTGTGTCATTCTCATCGACAACGACAGAAAAATAGATTTGCTTGCGGGGTTAGAATCCAATGGTTACCATGAATCATTCAAACGATGGCTAATGCAAAGATCACAACATGGACATTTTGGCCTGATCTTGCCTAAGGGGATATTTTGAATTAAGTGACCAACATATATTACATGTTACATGCTTGTAGCTAAGGGACAGTTTGACCTGCGAGTTTCTGCGAGAAGACCCACGCACTTCTGATACATCCGGTGAATGATGAAAATAGGCATGTGAGATTGAGGCCAGCTTGCTCAAGTGCTGCTGCCAGAATTAACTGATATGACCCAGTCAGTTACGAGATGAGCTTTCTTTTTACCATGTTAGCATACACTATAATTCGGTTCAATTTTTTTAATGAAGGCGGCAGACTTGTCCCGCTTACTTAAAGATCATGTTGACCTTGCAGGTAGTTAAAAAAAAAATGATTTGATGAAGAATGCACATTTCTCAAACAACATAAGCAATAACATATATATATATATATATATATATGTGTGTGTGTGTGTGTGTAAACTTTTGATGGATACATATTTATGACTATGAGGATTGTTAACTTGTCCAAGCACACTGGTGTAAATTTTCAACTCTATCTATTAATTTATCTATCTATCTATCTATCTATCTATCTATCTATCTATCTGCTGTGTGAACGTATTAGGACTTCCGAGATAAAATTCTCATTGTTACATTTTCTGTCTTCTATCAGATTTTGTTCACCCTTTTTTCTCAATTCTTTTCTCAATTATCAATTCTCAATTATTTATCAATGTAAACAGTGCATTGGTGAGGGGAAAAATGGGGGGGGGGGGCAGGAACCTGTTGCAGAATGGCGGATGTCACTCCAATAGAGTGGTTCAATTACCGTATGATATTGCGTCGTCAATTCTGGAACATACTGTATATCTAATGATGATCTGAAAGTTGTTTTCATGCGGTTCTAGTTAAAATGTAGACGTTGTAAACATCGCCCTACAAAGATATATCAAAATACATATTGTACCTATGCTAGAATAAACTTCGTTATTGTAGTTACAAAGTATAATTTTGATTGATTGAAGTAAAAGGACCAATGATTTATGAATCTCCTTTCACGCTCCTCCTTCTATAGATTGCGTAAGATGTTGCTTCATGATTATTCATGATATATCTGCAGTAGCTAAGCTTGAATACATGAGTTTACTGTCTACTATATACTTACCGGCAGAGTATGCCAGCTTTGTGTCCATATCGTAGGCAGTCTGGACCGCTGCATCCTTGTTTAGCCCCCATAGGGCCTTTCCAGCACGGTAGCCATGTGGAAGATAGATAGTAGACACTGGTCTCATTGTAAACACGTTTGTTTTCTCCGGCCGCTTCTTCTGCGCATGGACGATGCAGGCACATAGCGAGAGAAAACCCAGCAACGCGCGAATGCACAACATGATCAAAAAGTTTTGAGCATGAAAAATTAGAAACGATGATTCGTGAAATGGATTTCCAACGGGGAAGGTCAGATCTGCAAGATTGGATTGACAAAATGGAACTACAGCTTCAGGTGCTCAAGAGTTTTAATATTCAAACTGCAAAGATTTAGAGGCAGAAAGCTTGCGGCCAGGCTGCACGAAAAATTGCAGGGCCTATGCCTGGATCACTCGTGAAGATTCACAGCACGCTAGTAAGAAGTGGCCTTGTGTACCACTCTGTACTCTTCTCGTGTGCACCCTTCTTTCCCCTTCTCTTCCCCTTTGCCCGTTTGTTTTTCAGCCCTGCCCCTTCAAAATCCGCGCTGGCAAAGAGGCGAAGAGGCGGATGAGTTTGAGAACAGGCAGGAAATGACTCTAAATTTGCACAGCCCGACACGAGGAGGCAACTTGTTCCAACCAACACAGGAGTGGGGCGACCGTGGAACTATTTATAAGACTAGATCCCGCCAAAGCCACACACTCACCGGGTTAAAGCCGTGCGCGCATGCGCACATCCAATCTTGGCGTGTTGGTTGAGTATTAAAGCGCTCCCTGTAGGATTTCTCAACCTGTGACTGAAATAGACTGACAATAAATGAGAGTGAGAGTGTGAGAGAGACATCCAGACAGACAGACAAACAGACTGAAAGAAGGAGGTGTTATAGATCGACTGCAGATGGTTAAGTTTAGAAGTAGACGGACGAGAACAGAAGTTTGAGAGTGAGAGGGTGATTGCGAGGGTAGAGGTAGAAGTGGAATGAACAATAGATTCACACTGTTAAAATTTGAACTTATTTGTCTTTTCATGGGCAGGAAAAACAGCAACAACAACAACAACAACAACAACAACAGAAAAAAAAATACAACCAAAGGGGCCAGGAAGGAGCCATAAAAATCGTAACATTATTTTGCGAAATTGATGTAAACTCTTAAGATTATACGACCCCACCCCGTCAAACAATGACCAAAAGGGAGGTGTCAATCCTATTTCATTGTACTCGAGAAAACAATGGCTATTCAATTGCGCTGCCATAACAATGATTATAGCAATGATTCAACAACAGGTTGACGTATGATTCTACTTTGTCTGTTTGTGGGACTTATTGTTAGCAGTGACCAAACATTTTTACTTGTAGTAGCGAGTAAGCACGGATAGACCATCTAAATCTTCTCTTTGCCACTCAAAAAAAAAAAAAAGAGTCTGCACGTGTCTGTTTCTGGTATGCTAAAGCAAACAAAATGAATATAAGATTAGTGAGTCAATCTGGAATGAAGAGAAAAAAATGAATAAAGGAAAGCCTAAGGTACAGATGAAGTTTAATTTAGAGTATATTCCTTATGGTTTATAAGAGAAGAGAAATGATGTTTTAAATTGCGTGGTGATTCTGATCAAGCAACATTTACTGTTCGTAAATAAGCTCAATAACAAACTTCCCATTCTTAACATAATGAAGAAAAGTAATATCAGATATTATTACGATGAGAGATACATTATTTATTTTGTTTTGTGTCGGATGCGTGTAACAAATTTTATACAAATTGGCAGTCAATCCAGAATTGTTTTTGCAATAAAAACGAGAGAAATGTTTTTAAAAAGTGGGTTTTGGATGAAGATAACATGTTATTGAGATGTGAAATACTGGAAAGGATTAATAAAATTCTAGATTAGCCCACAGAGGGTTAAAAACTTTGGAAACAGAAGTTCATAACAACAGCGACGACAACAGCAACGACACATGAGCGAGCTAGGCAAGAACAGAAAGCTCCTATCTTCGAGGCCGCACTTCTTCAATCACTCATTACCCTATAATAAGAGCACAGGATATCAGTGATAGTTTCGGACCATTACGTCCTAGGAGGCATGAGTCTTGATGCACGATATAATCAGCTCTTATTCGTGCATCACTATCAGCGGTTTTGCGGGATGTGTGTGACCAATCATGCCAATGGTGGAAAGACGAGTTTGCTTTTCCTATAAAGCACACACTAGTTCAATTTTTAAGAACTTTAGACACTTATAAGTATAGAATTTCTATGTAATATACATGTATATGAAATAGAAAAACGATGAGAAAAGCAATGAAGTTTTAGTGAAGCTTGAAGTAGAGGTAGACAGCCCAAATGCGGGGTGGACAGCATTAAAAAATTGGACACGACTGGCCATTGACAGCCCCAACTGATGCGCAGCGCAGAGTATATCAGCCGGTTGGCGACGAATGATTTCCACAGCTTTTCACGTCTCCTGTACGACTTCCGGGTCACGGGGTGAGGATGAAAGCTATGGAAGAGGTTGGAGAGAGAGAGAGAGAGAGAGAAGAGAAGAGCAGCGGAGGTGAAGGGATATTATTGATTATTCTACCTTCCTGAATTTGTTTCTGTGAATCTCTTCCCTATTGTTTGTTAGCTACCATTTCCTTCTTTTTCTGACAGTTTGTTGGGCTTTTATAGTGCTGCTATCAATTGAACACTTCTCATGTTTATCATATATATCTGTCAAAAAATCAATGTTCGAAAAGTTTAAGTAATCATAAATCAATCTCATCACAAGACAAGTTAAAAAGAAATATTGTTTTTAATAAAATATTCAAATTCCCGCGATGATCGCATGGAAGTGAGTCAAATTGTTGCAACGCACAATTAAGTTTTCTTCGGTTGCTGTGGTACATAATATCTCTTTAATTTTAAGATGATTAACTATTGTATATTCCGTGCATATATACTCTATAGTAGATAAGTGGACACGCGCCCAGTCACCTACACATCAGCAAATTAATTACTCCCGCCCTTCCTAATTTACTGACTGATTTTACAAAGAAGTGTTCATGGGGGTTTTCCCTTCGTGTTGCTCGTCCTCGAATGCTTTTCAAGCTGAGTTACCTTACTGCATCACCAAAGGACATGAAAGCTGTCTGAAGACAGTCACTCTCATCATTTCTTCACTGCTTCAGTGCTTACTCCACATTCATAATACTGTAATACTAATCAACGCATAGTACATTCACGTAAGAAAATGAATGATGATTAATTAATTTAAATGTTGATTATTTGATTAATTCATCTATGTGTTTGTCTATTTATTTGCTTACAAATTTATTGATTTAATTATTAATGAAATAGTCCATTACGAATTAATTAATCTATCTATCAATCAATCTATCTATCTATTTCTCCATATATTTATTTATTTACCTATTTCTGTATTTGTTTATTGATTGTGGCCACTGGAATCTGAAACGCATTGTGGTACAGCTAATGCATCGAAGAAGAAGAAGACACCTTATCCAGCATTACGTTTAAAAAGATTTTGTTTTTTTTTCATATTTATAGTAACCTTCCGTGGATAATGAAAAAAAAAAACGTTTTAGTAAAGGATTTTAAAAATCCAATCTCTTTCCATGTCATTTGGATTCCACGTCAAGTCGTACCTGCCTCTTGATTTGGCGTTTATTGCGAGATTCGCCACCAACATAGCTCAGTGAAATGCCATCGAAATCAGGCTAGTTACGCAATGGATTGTAGGGGATCTTATATAAAACATGTAGAAAGCCTCATCTGTACCTTTGGAGTTTCTGAGAAAATAATTTATATTAGACACCATGGGTTATCCTGTAGAAATTGCGAGCACATATGAAAAATTCAAGATCATGTTTACATTGAGAAGAAGTACAGTAACACAATTACCAATAACACCAAAACAGAAGTAAAATTATATCTTTGTTTTATAGTCGCCAATTTTCTTAACCAAAAAATCGAACGACACAAATCAGAAAACCATATTATAACTTTCTGATCCCATTGCACATGGGTGCACGAAAATGCTACCACACGCATAAATAAGAAATAAGAAATATTTCTTATTTGGTCTACTTAAAAATGACCTTAAAATCTAAATTCAGTTGGACTGAACAGAATTCACCTGACTTTGTTTGAATTCGTTTCCACGAGCCCAAAATGTTCGAAGCTTGTTTTGACAATATGTGAAATACCTTTGCCCTGTCATTTATTATTGTGGTATGTTGAGGGTTATTCTTTAGACAGAATTAGGCCTATATGATTTGACCAATATATCACAGAGCGACACAGACCTTACTCACTTTGTAACATATTTCCTTAAATCGCCATGAAAGTATATACCACGGAGAGGATAAGGACAACGGTATAGTTTGACTTCCGTGATTTTAGGAAGTCAAAAAGCATGTTAATGGTGTGCAGTTCCTTCGTACATGTCGTAAGGTGCTCCAGCAGCTGCCTGTGCGTGAAATATCAAGTAGTTGATCAAATGCTGGCAACACCCATTATTAGAGAAAGAAATAATATGGCAACGCAAATCGAGCCCGATCCATGAGCATTGATTACACAACTGCACCTAACAGGCATTTCACTGTATACGTAGATAGGCGGAACTGGTGAGGAGGAGTATGCCCCGGGAATGGGTGGGAAGCTGCGTAGAGCTCGGTTACTATAGTAACAACCTAAACGCCTTCACCTACAGATATGAAACTACTTGCAACGCAAAATTCTAAACTGCTGCAGAAACTTTGGGCGTGGATACTCGTACAGCGAACATGGCGAAGCATCATAAAACAGTATACAGCTTAGTTTTTAGGCCTATTTCATTTTTGATCATAATATAGTTGGTTGATTTGCAGAGACATTTTGTTTTCATTCCTTTTTTTAGGAGTTATGATAATTGTTGTAGTTGTTGATGATGAGATGGTCATCCGAATTTTAATTTTTGGTTTCATATTGTAAGTCCAGCCTTTTGCATTCTGGATGTTTTGAGTTATTGAACTTCCCTTTTTCCGTAACTGGGAAAACGTGAACTCCGTAACCCAAAGTGTTGGTATCCGCTGCTTCCACAAATTTGATGTACTGGTAATTATACGATCAGATTACTATAATTGCATGATTCCATACAAAACTAGAAAGTGGACGAATCAGAGCTAACAGTCCTGCAAAATTATCAGTATACGCAGTAAGGTCACGAAATGTACGTTAGCTGAACGCAAAGCGCAGAAATGTATGAAACGGGTTACAGCGGAAACTTACCTAAAAACTTCCGAAATCCACGCGTAATCCCCAGGTCCTAACTTTTCATGATCACGTGTTCTAACATTCCTCCTCACCTTGTAGGCAGTGAAATGAGAAATCTGTCCCCTTCAAGAAAGAAATGTCATCAGGTAGAGTAACACATGTATTTCCTAAATGGATTAAGGCCTGGCATGTAGATACAGAAGTGACATTTGAAGCGATGACATATATTGGCTATCCTTTAATTGAAAACGATAGTACTTATGCTAATTAATTTTAGAGATCGAAGCTTGAAGCGGTCGATATTTCATTTCTTTCATGCTGAAGGCCCTAACCAGGGTAGTATTATGAATAATCATATTTTCTTTTATCTTGAAAGGTCTTGGAATTGCATATATATATATATATTTTTTCTAGTAGGTCTGTATTGACAGCTCGATCTCAGGAAAGTGGGCGAATTTGAATATGCCATGGTTCTTTATTTCAGTCCACAAGCTCGTACACTGGTCGAATTAGACCGTATCGGAACCGTAATATTGGACATTTCCGCCTTAACCTCATACAAGATGAACGTGGATATTTTCTTCAAGAACATACAAGGTCGACAGTTATACAGCGTATCGTTACTAAGCAGAACGATGTTCGGAACTTGTTTATCTCTCTCGACATGAACAGGGTGTAGTTGTGTTGTTGCTTTTTTAAAAAATCTGTTTTATATGACTTTTCTCTCGATTCTCATTGCTTGCGTTAAATAAATAGTCATATGTAGTTGAATAAGTTTTGACCACTTCCAGTGTTGTTGAGCCTAATTATAGAGATTATAATCACCTTATCAACAAAATGGACAATTGTATGCCATAACTGTATAATTTGTTTGCTGGATAAAATCCTCCCTACTTTGTTTTAATTCGGTTATATTTCTGTTCTTTATCATCAATACAATGTAACGAACTTCAACAAAGTGTCGGCAAAACAATATGCAAAATTAATGTATGCAAAACCTCTGACAAATAAGTTAATATTTAAAGTAATATACAACGCAATGTATTATTACAAGCACTCATATCAATGTCTAAAGAAAAGAATGGAATTCAGGCCACTACTGTCATTAGCAAAGCTTTGCTATAAAGATGCAACCCCACGTAATGTTACAAAATGTAATGAATTATCATAATAAAAACAGTGCTTCTTAACCAGCGAGCCGTGAAGCGTTTATGGGCTGCCATGGCTGCGATGTCCTCCCAAAATAAAAAGGGAAAAGATTTGTGTTCGATCTATAAATAAACTGGGCCTCAAAAAAACTTTTGTAGGAGCTAAAATGAGCCGCCGGTTTAAAAAAAAAATGGTTCAAAAGTACATGTTTGAATCTTACCACTTGATACTAAGAGAAAGTAGTCGTCCAGAAGGCTAACGGTGAAGTGAGGTTGCGTTGCACTGGGATGATAACGTAGAGCTGTAGAGGTGTGCATTATGCCCGTGAGAAGTGTGAAACATGCAGCCGTGTTAATGGTGTGCCCGTAAACTCAGTATTTAGAGTATAGATAGGGACTTTTTTCTTTGTTGGAAATATATTGGTTTATGAACCAATGAATCATTTTTTTTTTTTTTTTGAGGGGGTTTGGGCAAGTACTGCCATGCTGGCTGGTCATTCAAGAACATGAGGGCGTTCTTTCGTTTATGTATATTCATGATAAAGTGCATCCTCACAATCCGTCTGACCATCAATCTAGCTACGGCCATTGGACATGTTGGAGACTTCACAGAGGGGACACCGTTTAGATTCTCTTTTACAATTCTTGTCCGATTGTAACATTGCTATTTCAGTAGTTCGCTCACCAGATTGCCCAAAACCCCTTTAAAAAAATGCCTTACGAGCAACGTCTTCAAAGGCTGAACTGGAAATCTCTCAAGTCTAGAAGGACTTACTTTACCCTGGTTTTCATTACTAAGTGTCTGTTCAAGCATATTCAGTGTCCTGTTGTGAACTCGCTTATGGGGGTGAATCCACGCCATTTGGATGACCTGAGGTTCAGGCATCTCCTTGCACGTAAAGATGGTCTGCATTTCTGTGCAATACACGAGTTCCTCAGGCTGTGGGATACTCTACCTTCTGACCTCAGAAACTCAGTCCTTACTGTGTCTCTTTCAACATGGTGCAGTCAACTTTGTGGACCCCTATGGAAACCAGCTCTGCTGATCAGGGTGTTCCACCCCATGAAGAGGAAATAAATTCACTTAAATTCCCATCTTGCCGAGGCACCTTAAGTGTCGGATTTGGAATGTCACTGATTTCATGTGGAGTACATGTAGTTTTATAGCGACATTCATTGTATTTTATCTTGGGCATGAATTTCATTTACCGTAAATGTATTCATGTATATGTATAATAATGATGTATTCATGTCCTCGTGTATATTTCCTATAATCAATATTTTGTGGATAGTATTTTTTTTTTAAGAGTTGAGGTATTTAAATGATATTGAAATAATGAAATATGTACGAGCGAATGAATATGTGTTTGTTAATTTTTGGATGTACAATCTGTATAGGGTGGCGTAGTATGCATACCTCATGGCATTAATCTGATTAAAATGTTTATAATTGTTACATTTTTTTATGAAATGTTATAGTTGTTGTTGTTTTGTTTTTTTACTTAGAAGATTAGACAATATAGAATTGTATTCATGCCTAAGATTTGCCAGCTACGAGCTGTTTTCCCCTTAATTTTTGATAACACTGTTTTCAACAAAAGCAGTAAAACATCTTTTTTTGGTTAGACAGTCAATTTGTTGTTGTTGTTGTTGTGTTTTTTTTCTTTTTACCTTCCCCTTCCTGTCTGAGAAACGTCATTCCTTCCCAGTCCAGGAGGCTGTAACAAATCTTTTACTTTCTGCTTTTTCTGTTTGGTATCTGTGCAAATTCTTTAATGATTTTACCTGTTTGTTATAGTTTAAACCCTTTTTCTTTTAGAAACAGCTGCATTTCCCCTTGTTTTTTGTCATTTAGTCAATCCAGCAGATTGACAATAATTATAATTGTATAATTATAATTATATGTTTATATATGTTATATATAATTATGTATATTGATTATTTTTCTATATGTTTTCTGGGGGGTTTCGTGGGGAAAAATTTAGAAATTGGGATTGGATAGGGATTGTGGTATGCTGCTGGTTTCCTTGTTCAGTTTTGTTGGCTTGGTTACCACGCGCCTCAAATTGTTATAAATGTTTGCAGAATTTTTTTGTTTTGTTTTTTGTTTTGTTTTGTGTCAATGGTTGCATGAAGGGGGTCTCCGGGATTTTCACTTTTATTGGAGGGTTGAGCAGCATTGGAGACGCACACAGCATGTTATGGTTTTTGGTCAGTCGTGGGATTGGGATCGACTTCGCTTCGTTGAGAGGCAGGCCCCAGATCTCCTCTCAAGTCTTATTTCATTGTTCGTTTCAATTTGACAGACATGTTGTATTTCAAAGTGCCATTTTGTGTTTTTGAATCACTTTGGGGGTTTGGGGGGTGGTTTTTTTTTGTGTTTTTTTTTTTGGGGGGGTGGTTTTTTCTTTTTTTTAATTATGAATTTTGTATTGGGGGTGTTTTGTGGGTTGAGAGAATTTTAACTGGTATATTGTGGTGTTTTCCTGGTTAAATTGATAAATGATTTGGAAGTATGGTGAATGTAATGAATTGTGTGTGGGGGAGGGGGGTTAAAGACATATCCAAGTTTTGGTGGGTTTTTTTTTTAATGAATAGATATTTTGTGAGGTAATAATTATGATGGGGGACGGGTGGTTGATTTTTTTTTTGTGATTGGATTTTTAATTGGGGAGTAAGTGAGGGGAGGGTTGGGAAAGTAAAGGGATCTGTTTTGTAATTATATCAGCCTTTTATTGGTGTGATCATGAGTTTGTAAATTGTGATTTGATATTGCGAAATATACAAGGATTTCTACATAGTTTGTATTTTTATGCAAGAGATTTTAAACGGTATAGTTATGAATATTTCATTATGATCGGTGGCACATAAATCTGTAACACTGGATGCGCCTGGAAGGGATATAGGTTAGGGCGGTCCGCGGACTACAGTTATTTAGTTAACTTTGCCTAATGCCTGGCAGCCCTGTCAGGTGCATCCAGTGTTTAGGTATTTTTGTGTTATTGTATTGATTGATTATTTTGAGTTTTGTAATTGATTGTGTATTGTTTGTTTTCTGCCAAATAAAATGATAATAATAATAATAATAATGCTGTTCTCGTTTCCTTGGATTCTTACCCTTCCAAATTTGAGCTCAATAGAAAAAAGAAAATGATTAAATTTATAAAACTAAGGGAGAGAAATATACAATCTCTTCTCGGCTACGTTGCAGATACATGCATATACAAAACTGGAGCTTCAGATCGTAATGTCTTTGTCGTTGCAAAATTATAATCACTTTAGAGTATCTCAGTCTACAAGGAAAGTGGTTATTGACGACTATTCAAGCAACAACTGTGTTACGTCACTTGCAGAGATTCAAGGCTAGACGGTAGTGTTAGTATTGGCCGACTCATATCAATTCTACGGCATGGCAGATCTATTTTAATGATTCAATTTTTATTAATTAAACGTCCATATCAAGGTGAGAAAATTAATTTCACTCACCACGAGAACGCCATATAATGATAATCTCACCGTGTAGTTATAAAAATTCGTTATACATCAGAATCGATTGAGATAAAAAGTTACTTCACTCAAGTTATGACATGTGTGATGCGTTGGAATCTTTACGATCAAAATTAAAACTCTTTGTTACTTTTAAGTTGAAATTTGTAGGGGTTCTTCCTGTTGTGTAAATGTTGAAGTTCACCTGGAATTGCTAATATCTATAAATTCTGATAATATTCGCTAAAATATCGGATCTGCACCAAAAAAAAAAAAGAAGAGAATTACAAAATCAAGAAAAGGCCAAACAAAAATAGACTGATGTAAAGTAGTCTGTTATGAGTCCTTGTGAAATAAACTTGTTAAATTGAGGAGGGTTGAGGAAAAGAGGCAGAAAAAAAAGATTACTTTCATAAGCATCACTTGGTCCCAATCACGTGTGACTTCCAAGATACGAAAAATAGCATCCAGTGAATGTCCCGTGCTATGGTTGGCGGATTTCTTAAAGTCTCTCCCCCGTCCTCTCGCCCCGTCCCTTAGCGACGGCCATTATCTGCCATTGATTTGACCCGGGGCTCCAAATACCGATCAAACTACTTGAAATGGGGTGTCCACAATGGGTAAGAGCAGAGAATAAGAGAAGAGAGAAAGTCATCGATAATCCATGTTTTTCAATCGTGCTGGACTTTGTTCTCGAACAACGGGTGCAGCCCAGTCACGTCTTAAATCCTAGATCGATTTTTGTGGCCAGCCGAAACAAGATTTCGGTGAAGGCAAAATAAAGGGGGCAAACACATAGGCCTGTCCCTCAGTGGTTTGATCGTACACAGAGTGGACAACACCGCTGTACAAAGAGCTTCTTTTGAGACTTTTGTACATATTAATCGGCTGATTCTCTACAAGCACGATGGAATAGTTGTCAAATTGAACCTGGCAACCGCAAAATAATTGAAGCAATGCAGAAGAGAACGTAAGTTTGGGTTCTCTGCAATCTCTGGTGTGCCTTGCAAGCTTTACACAGCACTCCTGTTAAGATTAAACAAAGGTGAGTCGGCTAAATAGCATTTGAAAAATCGGCATGTCTTGAAGTAGTATCCGAAGCAAGTTAGACTAACGGTTATTAGTTGTCCGCCGTTACTTGTACATATCAGACATATACTCCGTCATGTCTATACCCTAACAAATCTATTTCAAGAGCATGTAGTGGGTAAAGGTTTGTCGTCGTGACAAGATTAGTACAATATGTAGAACTGATATTTTCGAATTATGCCATACCAGTAAGGTATTACACACAGCAAGTTAGACTAACGGTTAGTTGTCCGCTGACTTGTACATGCTCTATCATGTCTATATCCTAACAAATCTATTGAAGAGCATGAAGTGGGTAAAGGTTTGTCGTCGTGACAAGATTAGTACAATGTATATAGCTAATATTTCCGAATGATACCATACCAGTAAAGTATTACACACAGCATATATGTACTGTGGGAATGCAACATCACCGTAAGTAACATTATGAGTACAATATTCCCAAAGTGACAGCTTAATTACCGCATGGTCTTATTCCACTTTAATTGCATAATGCCTATTCGGCCTTATGCCTCTTGGTCTAATCCTATTTTGTCTCCAACCAATTAATAAGCATTTGGTCTAGGCCCTAAATGCCGCATGGTCTATACCACTATAGTTACCATTTCTTCGAATTTTTACCAGCTGGGCAATGCCAATTTCGTCTAACATCGGATTAGTCTGCTTACTACGTAGTTTACATCTTAATAAATGAGGTGTTAATTAGACCATCTGGCCACTAGACGAAATGATAATTAGCCGATGTGAGATAAGACAAGGTGATTATTAGACCAAATGGCTATTGGACCAAATCAGCATAGCCGTACTGGTATAAGGCACTGTGGGAATTAAACCAACTAATCAAGACAAGTGATAATAAACCGTGAACTGGGAGACCTAAATAAAAGAATAATCCTTCACCTTTTTTAGTACATTGTATTTTTCAAACTTTTTGTCATATTCATATATTTTTCATAATGATAAGTTTGAATACACATTATTCTAAACTTGGGACTGATTTCGATATGAGCAACAGTGGCAGTTTTTCGCTCTGTTTTATAAGGGTGTACTTAGAAAATGAATTAAATTGAAACGTCGAAGTAGTTGATTCGAATATTTTGAAGAAATATGCTGTCACTATCTGCTATCTTTAAACAAAAAAATATATATACTGCAGATGCTGTGGTTCTTACAAAGGGATACAAATTCAGAAAAAGAGAGGATCACGAGGGGGGGGGGAGAGGTTAGTCATGTAATATAATGTACTGCATAAAGTCTTGATTATCTTTTGGTGATAAGAAAGACGATTCCTTGTGGGCTAATTCTAAAAGATTTTAAACTGAAAAAGGTTTACTGTTGCTTCAGGTTGGTTGCTACACAGTCTATACTCTTAACGATAAAGTGAAACTTTCGGAATAAAGTTACTTAGTCAAAACGTATACACTAATAGAGAAAGCTTGAAAATTTGAAATTAAAAAAAAAAATAATATTCCTAAATATCTAACTATGAGCGATCATGATATCAAATGGGTTGCATATTGCTGTGATGACAAGTTTCAATTTACACACGAAGATTCATAGACCCTCTTACGGGGAAAGAGAATAATTACCTTCATAATGCTATCGTGCTTCAAGTACAGTGCTTATTTTCTTATAGACAGACATGGAATTTCTATACAGCCTCAAAGATATAAATATATATATATATATATATATATACCATGTCTTTTTTTTTTTGCCGGGGAGGGGGCCTTCATTCAGCAATCATGACCACACCACCACGTATTCCATTGAGAGGGAGGGAGGGAGAGAAAGAAAGAAACTACAAGAAGGAAAAAACGCTAGAACAAAGTTGTAACCTTTCGCCATTGTTTGGGATGTATGCTTAGAGCAGTTTAGAACAATAATGTTTCGGCAGCCAGAGTACTGTGGTCAAAGGTGTAATGCTTTCTCAATCCCATGCCCATGATGAATTCATATATAATTAGAATTGTATTGTATACCATTTATGCTCGCAGGAAATCCTTAATTGTGGGTAGCTTTTCACAATGTACTAAAAAAGAAAAGATTTCAAGACATGTATTCATTGTTACACGGTATTGCCTTTAAACTATAGCTTAGATACATAAATGTGTCTACATCCAACCATTTAATATAAACATACGCACACATATTATGTGTACGTGTGTATGTATATATGTATAATATATCACATTATTGTAGTTTATTTTTCCCAGAAAATGGAGCTTTTTCTCACTCGATAAGTATCATGCATTGTATTATGCAATATAATGCTTATTTCATTTCAGTGAACGCGAGAGACGGTCCAATGCATGCGCTGTTAGGTCCATGCAGTGGAGTAAATGAGTGAGAACATAACCTCTTGCGCTTCAATATTTACGAGTGTTCCATTACCTAATATCCATGCGTGAGAGTTCCAAAAATATGCTACTTCATGGTTAGCCTTAATTATAACTGCTTCATTCATGATTCGTTCACGTCATCTTAGAAGTTAATTCAGGAAAGATATTATCTCTCTCCGTAAAACCGCAACAAGAAAATGTATTTTTTTTTTAAATACTAGTCTGTGGAAATTAACAATTGACGACACAGTGTGTTTTTCTTGTTTTTATATATAAATAATGATAATAATAGTAATAATAATAATAATAATAATAATATATATATATATATATATATATATATATATATATTCAAAAGTTTCTCTCTGCCGTTACAAACAAGAGGCAACAAGAATAGCTATTACCACTCATTCAGACACACCTATGTTTTGTAACGACCTTTTCCATGAGGCACAATAGAGCATTTTATCATGTGCATGCAACTGAATAAAAAAAAAGGGAAAACTATTTTATCAGAATTCGAACTGATTTCCGTCTATCCAATACATATGTCGGAAAAAAATATGACCAACAAAGATATAGTATCATCAAAATTCGAACAAGTCGAAGCATTACAAGTCGAAATGAATAAAAACCAAATGAATACGCGTAAGTACCATTTCTTCATCAGCAGTCATACTGCTTGAAAGGAGCATGGGAGACAATTTGACTGGCTACGTGTTGAATGAGGTACTATCAATATCTTAATCGGAGTCGGAGCCAAATCATGTACTTCAGCTCGGACAATGATGAAAATTTCACTGCAGAAACCCATTTCCTTTGTCTTTTGTTAATATGAGCTCATCTCAGAGAAACGAAGATATCCTTGAACTTAGTGTGCCAAACCTTGTCTACGTCACATTTCAACGCTGCGGCTCTAACAGAAGAGCATATGTTTTTAATGATTCATTATGTGTGTATACATACATGTCAAGAGTAAAAAAAAAGCAATGCAAACTGTCTGGATGACATATTTTCAAAAGTGAAATTTCAATCTTTGTTCGATCTTTGAACAGGGCATGGTAACTCATGACTTGCCAGGGACATGCCAGTTTTTAAAGTGAGCCCCATTACTCATGAGGTGAAAATGAAATACTACTTTTGATATTTAAGCATTTATCTAAATCATATACTAAATTTCTTACTATATCTATACCAGTCATGTTGATTGTACTATGATAACAATAAGCTGTCAAGCGCAACAAAAGATATCATCATTCCAAGTGATAACGATTCAAGCATGCTTTTAAATTAGATATTTATGATATTTTTCATACTGTTATCGAAGACGATGATGTTATATCTTGCTTTAATACAAATTCGTATTTTGAACATTTCACCCAGATGGAATTCAATAATGTCTGGAAATGTACCTGACTTGTTTGTTCATCATGTTTCTGAAAAATGAAGTGGAACTAATAGGTCAATATGAAAAAAAAAATGGTGTAGGAGTTATTTTAGGTGTCTGTTAAATTACAGACACGGATTAAGTTTCCTTTTTGTCTATTTCATCGAACCAGGTCAAGCAGTCTATTGGTCCTTCTGACAAGGTAGAAGGAGGAGATGGCGGGAGCCAACGGCTTTAACAGCGACTTCCCTAGCGGGCACGACCGCTGGTTGGCTCTGCAGCAAGTCAGCCAGAAGATCCTGAGTCGAGCCGGTACGAGGAACAGTATGGAGGACCGAGAACTGGAGAGACGCACGAGACAACTCTACTTCAACGAGAGCTTGAAGCAGGCTCAGTACGAGTCGGTGGAAAAGCGACTCAAGGCAAACTTGAAGGACCATTTCTTGTACAGCAACACTCTCCAAGAGAGCGTGCGTCCCCGAAACAAAGCGCGAAAACACAAGCCGTTCCTACCAAGCATCCCCGCCACGGCCGAGATGAAACCGTTCGGTCGATACAGCGGGCGAACCCGCTCCAGAATGGACTCGGCAATGGACCGGCTGGACCAGAAAATGCTGCATCGCGAGGAGAGGAAAACCGCCAAACGTTTCTCCGAGTGCAAGCAGGAGAGCGACGTCCTGATCCGAAGACACCTCACCACCGAGCAGATTCTCGAAGCAAAGGACTTGCCACTGTCGGAGCGGCTCACCTTCGACAGCGTAGAGAAATTCCGAACCATAATCGGTAACGCGAAAGCGAAGGCAGTGATCGATCGTCTGCGCAAGCGCATCGCAGAGAGGAAAGAGCGGGAAAAGGGAACCAAAGTACTAAAGCGATCGAAGGGAATATTTCATACGCAGGTGCATGACATTACCTCGTAGTTGATGATTGAGTATAAGTAATTTGCTACAAAGACGCTCGTAGAAATGAACTCTAAAAAGCAGCGGTGTTGAAAGAAATTCTCATAAAGGAGGTGGTTTTGAACAGAACTTAACTACTAAAGATGATAATTCTCTTATGTGCTTTATCATTTTGTTACGGCATGATTAATTGATCCTGTCACGTGACAACAAATACAAAACATGTATAGCATTCGAGGAAGAACGAGCGAGATTCCAAGAAACGCTTTCATAAATGACTCACTGCTATGTGACGGTATTGACGCGATGGCACGCTTTGCCCAACACGGACACTTATATCCCTATAAACCCAGTGTGCGCAGTGAACGTACGTAAATGTATGATCACATCGTGACAATCAGCCCCTTACATTCCACAGGGTAAGGGTATGTTTATATCATAATGGGTTTGAAGACTATCTATCATTATTTCCATATTCAGTGTTTTCTTGTGTTTTATTCTCTGACTATTTAGCTCCTGGCGTCACAACGCCTTGATTGTGTTGCATGTTTTACGACAGTGGAGACACAGTGATTCATGACCTTATACCCATACCTTGACAATGCATTCAGGATGTCTTAATTAGTCTCAATCTACTTGCTTTGCATGTCCATAATGCGCAATGTTAACCTGGCAGAGTGAAGGTGCCGAATGCCACACATATGTTTTGATTGTCCTAGGTGTATCCTGGTTTGATTAGTGGAAAAATGAGCAACGAAAATGGGATTCCATCGGGAGAAATCCCATTTTCTTAGCTCATTTTTTCCACTAATAAACCATGGAGCTAAATAAACCATATTCATTTCTGGTCAGTTTCCTTCTGTTTGCGTATGTTATTATATTGATAAAATGTAATTTTGGTCCCAAAAGCAGTCACGTATTCCCTTTCAACACTGTCCAATGAATGTGGAGAGTTCTGCTTGGCTAAAACAGACATTCACATCAATCACTGCTTGAAACCTGGCCTTCGGTGGCGAAAGTAAGGACGAAGACAGAGGTTGTGGCTAAAAAGGGACCAGAAAGTATAGGTGCAACACATTACGTAATGTGACTGTTCTACATACTGATATTAAGGAACATAGCTTTGTTTTTCCCCTAATAATTTTTGTCACTCTCTTACTCGATGTAGACAATAATCAAGACAACGTCTACGCAATCTGTGATGGGAGATTAATAGAATTGCGATTATATTTTTTGTCACTTTATATGGCCGTATATTAAGAGCTTACATCAGCTTCAACCGTGTTCCTAAATAATTATGTCTTTTCCGATGCCAGCATGCAGTCGTTGTAATCAAGTTTAAAAATAGTCCATACGGAGTCCCAATGACCTTGACACAATTACTCTCACTAGAATCAAGTAACAGGTGCACACAGTACTAATGATTCATCTGGAAGCTTCACATAGATAGGAAGAGACACGCTGGGTTGTTGAAGTTTATATCTTACGAATTTAACAGAACGACAACAAAGAAATGAAACATGCCTAGGCTGTCTTGTTAGAGGCGGAGTAGTGTGCTTACAGAATGCTTCTAGTTGCAAAGAAACTCAACAGTTGTCTCGACTTATAGGCTTCATCGTGTTTGAAGGTCCACTGTACAGTGTAAGTTTCCCCCGGAAGTGACCACAATATATTATATTCATTAAAAGGCTCGACAGTGTATCAAGAGAAAGTAAATTGAAGAGCAATGTAGAGATCTATGATGTAATTTTTAATGCTGAATTATCACAGACAAATCCCAGGAAAGCAATGTGCAAGCAACGCAATAAGTTGGTTATCTATCAAATTCAACGGGAGAATCATAAGAAATATCAGGTGCTCCACATCGTCTGCAAAAATGAAAATGCATTTCAATATCTGCACAGGGTGTATTGTTGTCATTTTTGTTTAAATTCCACTCTTCTGAAGAGTATTTGTTAAGAAAAATAATAAATAAGTTTTGTACAGCTAACATCTTAGCGTTCATTTTGCGATGAGGGAAGGTGACCTGGATAAATTCAGTCTATATGCCGATGTTCTGAAAATATACAAGCCACTTCCTATCTAGAGGGCGTTTCGCTCTTTTGATGTGTGTCGCTCTTTTGATGTCTTTCAACTGTGATCGCGACATCACTCTGATACTCTGATGTTGATAAATCATGATCGTCGAAGAGGAAAACAATAACAATTGATGAAGGATGAAAGTGATGTCTTCTCTTATTTCATTGCGGTAAAATGGCATTTTAAAAAATAATTCCCTCATTCTGCTTCTTCTTTTGATATGGATATAAAAAAAAAACACCTTGCATTGATGATAACGCTTTGTCAAACATGCCAGAAATGTAACTCGATTATCATTAAGTGTAAAAACAAAGAAACTTGTAATTAAATGTTGTCACGTCAGGCAAAAGCTTGGATTACTCATATTTCTACTAATATCTTTCAGATTTCCCCCAGTTGTTTGTTGACATCTAATTCATTAAAAGGGATGATATCAAGTTTTGGTTGAAATGAGGATTCAGGTTTCAACTTTTTTTGCGAAATAATTAGAAACTACTATTATAGCATATTTAAGAGAATACAATGCTAAGAGGAATTAGAAGTTTGTTTGATGAAAATCGGTTTCGACATGGCTGAGATATCCAGAAAAACGAAGTGGTCCTAAAAAATTGTGGGACCTATATTTTGTAAAGACTGATTTGTTTTACCTTGTTTTTTGATATCTCAGCCATTTCAAAACCAATTTTTGTCAAACTTTCAATTCCTCTGAGAATTGTATATTCTTCAATATTTCATAAAAATGGTTTCTAATTATCTCGCAAAAAATTTAAACCTGAATCCCAATCCTAACAAAAACTATATCATCCCTTTAGCATGCATTATTTCATAGATCGACCATTACTAATAACTTATGAAACAGCCTGAGCTCTTTTGTGTGAAAACTGCTGTGGTTATGACCTTCGTGGAAAGTGTTTGGTTAAAGGGATCGTATAGTTTTGGTTGAGACCTAATTTCAGGTTTCTAACATTTTTTGGTGAGATAATGAGAAACCTCTTATGAAATATGAAAGAGCATGTAATTCCATGAGGAATTCAACGCTTATTTGACGAAAATTGGTTTTGAAATGGCTGAGATATCCAAAACAGAGCGATTCTAATGAAGCGTGGGAACCACCTTTTATTACGATCGCTTTGTTTCACTTTGTTTTTGGATGTTTCAGTCATTCCAAACCCGATTTTCATCAAATAAACTTTGAGTTCCTCTTAAAATGGTATGCTCTGTACTATTTCATAGGTATTTTCTTGGTATCTTGCAAAAAGTTAAAAGCCCAATTCTCATATCCACCAATACTGTACCATTCCTTTCTCTATCTCCCTCTATCTGCCTTCCTTGTATTCCTATTTCTATTATCATTATTACCAATAAAGAAATAATGATAATAACAATAATGATAATAACAATAGTAATAATAATACTTATTATTGTTACTTTTATTGCTATCATTATTATCATTATGATGATGATGATGATGATGATGATGATGGTGATTATTATTATTATTATTATTATTATTATCATCATTTGATCTTAAAGGGACTGTACAGTACTGGTTGAGGTGGGGATTCATGTTTTGAACATTCCCAAGTGAGATAATGAGAAACCTCTTATGAAATATGAAAGAGCACGTAATGTTAAGAAGGATTCAACGTTTATTTGATGAAAATTGGTTTTCAGATGGCTGAGATATCCAAAAAAGTGAATAATAAAAGGCGACAGGCCACGCCTTTTCTTAGGATCTCTTTGTTTCACCTTGTTTTTGGATATCTCGGTCATTTCAAAACCGATTTTTATCAAATAAACTTTTGATACCCTTTAGAATTGCATGCTCCTCGACGTCTCATAGAGCGGTTTCTGAATATCTCGCAAAACTTCAAAAGCTAAATCCTCAGCTCAACCAGAACTGTACACACCCTTTAATCTTCTTCGTTTAGATATCTCAACTGCTAATTCTACATGTAGCAAGATCTATTGCATATACGAAAATCAAGAAAGAGATGCAAGTCAGCCGTGAAAGCAAAATGAAAAACCAATTTTATTCGCAAAATTTTTACATACACTGCATCATAACAAGCAAATGACGCTATAAAATCGTTGACACTTGGTCAGAATTGTCACGTATTTGGCTGGTTCGGTCCCATTTTTTTGCATGGCCAGATGCATGATCAATTTTTGTGGTTCCAGAAGATTAAGTCGTCCAATTTGCAATGCATATGTTTCCATCACAAAAACGCGTCAGAGTATTCGGCATTCGATATAAAAGCATAATTCTGTTCAACCATCATTTCGTGTATTTGAATGTCTTATCGCAATATTTACAAGCAATGATTTGATTAAAAAAGATGAAAGATTTCATACATTGATATAATCCAATTCAGAATCATAGTAATGTACACTAGCTACGCTTTGATTTGCGTGGTTCTACAAGATTATGGCAATTCGCACAAATTACTGCTTTCCACAACATCTGCAATGGCAAGTGAATCTGAAAGTCCACCCTGTGTTATAACATAAAGACATTATGTCTCGTACACCCAGGTGATCTATCAAAAGACAACGGACAGAAAGACAGGAAGAAAAAAAATGAAAGAAAAATAGATCAATCAATATAAAGATATAAAGTTACATAGACAGACTGATAGATAGATAGATAGACAGATAGATAGATAGATAGATGGATACTAGTAGATAGATAGATAGATAGATAGATAGATGGATACTAGTAGATAGATAGATAGATAGATAGATAGATAGATAGATAGACAGATGGATGGATAGATAGATAGACAGATTGAGAGATAGATAGATATAAGACAGATAGACGGTAAAAGATAGGAATAGGCATGAGATATCCTTCAAGCGTATCGACATCAAGAATTTTGTTTAAGATAATCAGTACATGTGTTTTTGTCTGTCCTTAGTTCAGATTCTATGAATACATGTCCTCGGCGATTGATCGATCGTGTATGATCACTGTAAGAGCCATGTACGTCATTGGTATTGATGTCTTGACACTTGTTTGAGATTAGACTCTATAGCTGCATGCTTTTAATGACGCACTGCGACAAAGAGTGTGGCGATGCATGCGATTAGGAGGGACACAAACGTTGAGGGCGTCGTTCCGATGGCTCCGCCATCCAGGGGAGTCTCTGCAGTGGAAAATACGAAGAAGAGACAGATGATTAGGCCAAAAAAAAAAATTGTTTGTTTGCCCTTAATTGTCAAAACCCAAGAGGGTCGGTAGGTCGGTTTTTTGTTTTTTTGTTTTTTTTTTTTAATACAGGGTACCCTTTTTTTCCATGTCAATGCACTCAAAACTCCAAGAGATTCATTCAAATTTACGTCTTGCCAGGAAACACTCACTAACAAACACTTATAACGTTCATCTTTGTTAAATTTTGCAAACAGCTCCAAAAAAGTACCTTCCAGTGAGATGCTGGCAACTGAACTCCAAACAGTTTTGGTGCCATGACAGCTGGTAACGGATGCTGCAAAAGTAGCCATCTTGTGAAGGGCTGCACACTAACCCATTTTTTCTGCTGGTCCGAGCTGTCTCCGTCGGACCGGTAAATGCCCCGTTTTACCATTATTTTTTTACAGGTCCGAACAGAAAATTTACCGGTCAACAACGACAACATAAAACACATTAAATGACTTGCAAACTTATTTTCTTGTTTTTTATGGATTAATTTTTTTTTTAAACTTGCATTATTAGTTGCACAAGAAATTTAAAAATAAAGACAGGTAAAAAATTAGAATGCTTGTTTGTGAATTAGTGTAAAATGATAATGAACAAAATCAGATTGTATCAAATGCGTTTGTGACTTTTTCTAAACATCAGCGCACGAACTTGCTGCGTAACCTGCTCTTGGTGGTCAGTTGGATTGCGATGATTTAATGAATTATTTTAGCTGTGATATTTTCTGATGCACGCGATACAAGGGGTTCTTTATTTTTCTCCCGATAATCTCTTCGCATTTGTGCATGCGTTCTTGAAAGGTACACGACATGCAGGGCCGAATTCGCAATCCTTTTTGCGCCCATTTCCACCTCAAATATTAGCGGGATTGTGACGATTTCATAAATTACTTCGGCTGTAATATTTAACGATGCCCGCGCCAAAAGGGGTTGAAAATGAGTCCTTAGTTTATTTTTTCCCAATAAACTCTTCGAATTTCGTAAGTGCGTTCTTAAAAGATGTACCACACGGCCGAATTCATGATACTTTTTTGCGCCTATTTCTACCTCAAACGTCAGCGGGATTGTGACGATTTCATAAATTACTTCGGATGTAATCTTTTGTGATGCACGTACAAGCTAGAATGGTTGAAAATGCGTTCTTTATTTTTCTCCCCATAATCTCTTCGCATTCCGTAAATGCGTTCTTACAAGATATACGACACGGCCAAAAATCATGATTCTTTTTGCGCCTATTGTTTCCTCAAACTTCAACGGGATTGCGATGATTTTATGAATTATTATTCGGCTGTAATCTTTATGATGCACGGGCCAAAAGGGGTTGAAAATGTGTCCTGTATTTTTCTCCCTATAATCTCTTCGCATTTCGTACATGCGTATACGACACTGCCGAATTTACGATCCTTTTAGCGCCTATTTCTACATCAAATATCAGCGGGATTGCGATATTTCGTTAATTATTTCGGCTGTAATCTTTTGTGATACATGCACCAGAAGGGTTGAAAATGCGTTCTTTATTCTTCTCCCGCTAATCTCTTCCCATTTCGTACATGCGTTGTTCAAAGGTATACGACACGGCCGAATTCACGTTCCTGTTTGCGCCTATTTCTTCACAATCAGCGGGTTTGTGGCGATTTCATTAATTACTTCGGATGTAATCTTTTGTAATGCACGCACCAGAAGGGTAAAAATGTGTTTTTTATTTTTCTCCCGATAATCTCGTCGCATTTGTGCATGCGTTTTGATAACCAACATGGCATGCAGGACTGAATTCAAGATCCTTTTTGCGCCTATTATTTCCTCAAATTTCAACGGGATTGCGTTGATTTCATGAATTTTTATTCGGCTGTAATCTTTTATGATGCACGTACCAAATGTGTCCTTTATTTATTTTTTTTTTCTCCTCTATAATCTCTTCGCATTTCGTACATGAGCTTTTGAAAGGTGTACGACGCGGCCGGCCGAATTCATGATCCTTTTTGGGACGATTTCTATAATACCTCAAATATGTAAGCGGGACTGCGATGATTTCATGATTTTTTTTTTCTCCCTAGTTTTATCTCTTCACATTTTGTGCATGCGTTCTTAAAAAGTACTAGTACACGGAAGGGCCGATTTCGTGATCCTTTTTGCGCCTATCTTCATTGTGAGATCATTCTGAACGGATGAAATTTGTGAAATGACTGTGTAAAATGAAAGTGAACGCAATCAGATCCATTTACTGTATCGCTGAATATCGAATATGTTTTTACTTTTCTAAAAATCGACACAAGTAAATTAGTTGCCACGCTGCTGCGAAGCCGGGATCGGATCGTGAGTAAAATGAACCCAGAAATGCGTGCGCTTCTAATTCTATCAATGCTGCTTGTCTGGCATGACCGCCGATCGCAAGCGAACGAAAAGCAGTTACACTGTACATGCTTTGCATGTAGTGCATGGCATGGCAGTGCGTGAGCAGTGCCAATGCCCAAGCTAGCACGAACATTACTGGCCGCCAGTGTGCAGCCCTGTACTAAGTGCATAAGTACATGCATTGATTGGATTTTGTGCGCGTGCACGCATGTGAGCCAAAAAGGTAGCTACATTGTAGCATGCAATGCATGCTATAGAAACGTAGCCTGTGGACCCGCGCGGCCCGAACACAATTACGACGGGTCGATGAGATGAAAAAAACAACAACACATTTTTAGACTTTTTTTCATTCTTTCTCTAGCTTAAAATGGATAATTTTGGGTCTAAAACCATTCACAAATTTGTAGAAGATGAAATTTGTGAAAAAAAATAAACTTGAAAGAGCAAAAAAAAAACAAAAAACAAAAAACGCGACCCGAAATTTCCGTGATTTTCGGTCGGTCGCGAAGGGCAAACAAACCATTTTTTTTTTTTTGGCCTTAGATTAGATAATGATTTCATCTAAATGATATGAGGGAACGAATGAGCGATGACAAATTTTGTTGTATGTCTTTCGTACTGTAATACACAATATTACCATTAAAAAAAAAGATATGCACAGTTAACAGTGTCTGTCGAAGTTGTTAACATGACCAAAAGGAATTATCTTAGACGTGTTTCCACTTTCCCAAACACAAATAGTGTCACGGCCTGTCCCTTTAAACGTGAGGGCGCTGTCCAGTGGGATAGTGGATAAGACTCCCGACTCCCAATCGGAGGCCCTGGGTTCGATTATGGGTGCTTACATTCTTGGACAAGATGTCTTTACCCACCACGTCCCTCTCGACCCAGGTGTGTACATGGGTACCTGGCAACGCTAGGGTAATTATAATTGCAGTGCTCTCTGGTAGAGCAGTTCAGTGGCAACACTTAAGAGTCTACCCTGGTTAAAGAAGACCTCATTATAAATCTAATCAACATGAATGACGCATGTACTTCTTCGGAGACTATACCCAGGGGACTGTTTGACGTATGGAAGATTGGACAGTTTCTCTGCATTGCAGCAACCAGTTTGATTTGGCGCTTGAGAATCAGCTATTGATTGATTTCAATAATGAAGAGGCGTTTCCCACCTCCAACTTGTCAAATACAGAAAATCAATGCAGTTCAATAATCGAATGCTGCTAAAGATTAACGACATTGAAGAATCATCCATCTTCTGACGTCATTGGTCAGTTGAGTAGAATAAGTAAATCAGCAGTCTTGATCCTCGATGTCATATCGTCTTAGACACTTTATCTTCTGAAATTCTTTTTCTATTTCTTTGTTTCGCTTTGCTAACTTGTTTTAGATTTCGACAAGAGGATTTCTCAATAAAGATTAAGAGTGCATATTTAGAGAAACATTGGGGCCTACTTCTTTTTAAATAAGTTCGATTTAGCTCTTTAAAAAAAGTGTATTGTTTAAAGTCGTATTCGCATAAATCAGTCTTGTCTATAAAGAATTCACACAGTATGATAAACTGATGGAATAATACAACAGAAATAAGGTTTGAGTTAATCATTTGCATTGAAGCATATGAGAAAGCAAATTTCCTTCCTTAAATCTTATGGGACTACCGCCTAGAAGAATGGCATTATTGACATAATACCGCTACACAATCAAGTTAATGGTTAAAATGAGAATAAACGAGATGTTGGAAGATATCATCGTCCCAAGCAAATGACACCACCCTCTTGTGACATTATTCTTTTCTCCAAAAAATTATGCACAAATGAGGGTTGTGAAAAAGCTTTCGGTGTGTGAGTGTGTGTGTGTGTGTGTGTGTGTGCGTGTGTGTGTGTGTGTGTGTGTGTGTGTTTGTGTGCGTGTATGTGGGGGTGGCATGTTGGCGTTTGTGTGTGTGGTGTGTGTGTATGTGTGTGCATGTGCGTGTGTGTTGCTCGCAAATGGCCTCGATTTCTTGTTTCGTTTGAGAAGCAATGGAATATGCCCCGTTTGTTTTGAGCAAACTATCTATCATGTCCCCGTTTTGCGGGCATTTTGCGAGAATATAATATGTATTAAAAAAAAGGATATCGTTTCTTTGGTTGAAAGAGTTCCAATGCAAGTTTGACATTATTTTGCACAATGTTTGTGTCACTGCATTTTGTCTTTATATAGTGTAAGAGTGACATTATTTTGTTTGTGTCACTGCGTTTTGTCCACGTAAGATTGACATTACTTTGTACAATGTTGAGCACAATGCAGTTTGTCTTTGCAAAATGTTTTGTTTTTGTTTCTGTGAAAGTGAATTGTGCGATATGAAATTGAACGAAATTCGAATAAAAAAATGTAAAAGAGTTTAAAGTGGCATTGTGTGCTAGTATTCCGACTTACTCTGCAAGAGAAGCTGGTGACGTGGAATCTCATAGATCCTGTAGAGTGTGATGGTTCCGCTGACTCGGCTGGTTACCATCACCAGTGGCTGCTGTCCAACGGTCTTTTCAGGAGGGATGTATCTGTGGACAATAAGACAGTTGAGGTACGGACATTTTGCTATAGTCACTCAACATTAGATTAGTTCTTGCCGTCTGGACATTTTTTTCAGTAGGCCTATTCATAAAAAAAAAAATGTGTGCATTATGGCTTACAAAGGTCACCGTAGAATGAAGGAATGAAAATAACATTGACTCATGCTTATCTGTGCAATTCTTTGTAATGTCTAGATCAAGTTCAAGTTCAAGTTTGTTTTCAATTCGACATAAAAACACCAAACAATGAAAACAACTAAAATAGACATATGAATATGAAAAAATAAAAATAAATACACATATGCATACACAAAAACAACAACAAGAACAACACCGATGCATAAATTCATAAGGATGGGGGTGGGGTCACAGAGAAGGGCAATAAGCCTTGTGAATCGCTGACCCCTAGAAAGCACTAATATTATGAACATGATATCGGGAGTATAGAGAAGTAGAGAGCTTAAGGGGGAGAAAAGAACAGAATAAATAACAAATCAAAAGACATAACGTGCAATTAAGATAATCATTCCAATTGAGAATAAGGACTCAAAAGTAAGATTTTACGATTCCTTTCAAAACTATTCTATGACAGTTTCATTTTCAAATCAAACGGTACTTCGGTCCATATTAATGGACCTTTAAAAAAAAAATGTATTCGTTCTAACATAACGTGAATAATAATTGAATAACAATCTTCAGTTGATCCGGAAATACATCATTCGAAATGCACAAATTAAATATTTAACATAAAGGGGAACAGGTTACATGAATCACTCTTTTCACGACATCAACAGCTATATCATCATATCCTACGCTGGTTCCACTCTTTGAATCATTCACAATATCAGTATTTTTTTCACATGTTATTGGAGAAAAAATATGCCGTTTTATCATTTTTTGTCAGTTGTGAACTCTAATCATGGTTTGAATATTGCACAATGTTTGTAAGATTAAAACCAATGTCAACAAAATTGTCATTGAATATTTCAATCATATCATCTTTATTAGTAATTGATGCACCATCAATATCAATTTTCATATTTTTTTTTTATTTCACACCTATAGTGCATCGTTAATAACGTTCCATGTTGACTTTATATCTCCGCGATCACCATCAAATTTCTTGTGATAATATTCACCTTTAGCCTTTCAATTTCAATTTCAATTTCAATAGTTTATTGAAATTTTTTGATTCATTTGTTACTTGATGCCTAAATTTTCTGTAATTTTTTTTCCAAATTCAGTCGGATTATTAAGATATTTCTTATATATATTCTCCATCCCCAGATAACTATGATATATCCAGATAACAGGGAAGGGATTTTGAATAGACTCAGGTGGCTGCATTTGTTGTAGTAAAACAACATTCTCCAGAGCGTGCTTCATCAGATATATATATATATATATATATATATATATATACATATAAATAGGTGTAAACACACCCTTCTACGGACTTTGTATAATGAAAGAAAAGGAGTGCAAACATTGTGTGAAATTTCAGCGGGGAGCGCGATGAAAAAAAAAACAACAACAAAAAAAAAAAAAAAAAACGACTAATAATTCTGCAGCCTACGCTGCCCAACCACGACTTACACGATGGAGTCCGGATCGAGGTCACCGATGCCTCGCGCGTCGATCTTCTGCAATTTCTGGAGGTCGGACTGGTAGAGCTGGTTGTACGTCATGCGGTTTATCGCCCGAATCTCGCCGTCGCGGTACACGGACTCGAAGTTGGGATCGGAAGAGTTGCCCGAGAGCGGTACGGTAAAGAGACCGAGTGCGTGCGCCCCGTTGATTCCCACAATGATGACCTTGTGTGAAGCATTGTACCGACCGACGGCGAGAGACTGGCATTCAGGTCCCTAGAACACGCAACGAGGTGGTAAATTACGTCTTTTACTCATATCATTTCTTGAAAGTAAGATGATATAGCTCAAAAAGACATGAATTTCAGCGTCTAGTCAGAGACCTGCCAGCATTTACGCTTTAATGTGCAGTACAAATCCACATGAACAAAGACAGGGCTTGTCTACAGAATACATATCTTCTTTTTTTCATAGAACTACCTCTCTTCTTTGTTCCCGTCTGTAGTTCGTTTGTTTGCTTATTGGCAGAAAATAAAGCTAACCATAATTATGTTACATTACATTCTTCTTATTGCTGGTGCGTCGTCTTTATTTCATTATCTGTTTTTGCTATTTCAGTCGTAACATTTCAGTAGCAACAAAACAAAGATGATGTATAGGCCCTAAATGAAAACTAAGATGGCAAATCTCGTCATACCGTGAAGGGAGACCACGCATCCCAACGGCGGTTGATGAGATCCGCCTTCCGGACTGCCCCCTCTACTAGTTCCGGGTTACCGAAGGGCGGGTGGTTGTGGGCGTTGGGGTACAGTTCGGTGATGCCCTTGGAGATCTGGTCGCCGCTGTCCCACACCAGGTCCATGCTGTATGGGCCAACTCTGAAGAGGGAGATGCCCCGACCACCGTAGAAGAGAGGTCTGTCAATCTTTTCTGCGCCGGGCTCTGGCAATCCGTCTACCATGCTGATGCGAAGCTGGCCTGAAAAGATGAAAAGGAGAATAGTCCGTTTCTGTAATCTATTTCATTTTTTCCCTACAGCCTAGGAATAACGAAGATTTTCTTTCACCTTCCTAGGCAGGAATTCCCTTGTTTGTTGCTAGATCAGGCAAGCTTTGTGGTTATTGAAGGCGACTTTTGTAAACAAAGCGTGCATAAAATGTGAATAGACTCCTACAAAATCAGTATGTTGCTTGCTCCTATAAGATCATCTTTTATTCATATTTACAGGTCAATGGGATGTACAAAAATACAATTTAAGAATTACTCGGCGGTCATGAATATAAGTTGCTTATTTACAATCTTGGAAGAAACATTTGACATCTTCTACATTCCAGCCAAGCTGAAACAGGTATACAGCATTTCAAACATTAAAGAAAGTCAATGACCTGGAAAGCATTTTGTTTCTTTGCTATGAAAAATTGTTGTCTCTTGTCTGCTCCTGTACAAATAAAATTGTAACATTGTAACATGTCGGAAAAATAAACCAGTGAGAATCGAACCTGCAATCTACTGCTTTCCGGGCAGCGACACTACCACCAGGCTATCCCGACATGGTTGTCGGCAGTGACATAATGAAGTTTGGAACAAGTACACCTAGGGTCTGAAATGCCGTCATTTTTATGTAAATTGTCCACGGCGGACAAAGCTAATTGAATAAAAGCAAGATGATGACGGGATGGTAGGTTCGACTCCCGCTGGTTCTTTTTCCAATATATTTGTTGAAAATAATAAAGAGCAGCAGTATGTTGCGATCTTACAATCTACTTGGTTAGATCTTTCATAGCACATCTTCACCCCTCTGCTCCAATAATATCTTGCCTTCGGGCATTGTTGCTTGCATTTTGATGTTAATTTTTCTTTGGGAAGGATATACTGTGCCAACTAGAACAAAACATGATTATAAGAATTCAAGCAAATTGATGTATCAAGGGTAAGAAAAGCATGATGACAGGAGATGGCAAAATAAAGTTATGATAAAGAGACTATAGTCACTATTATGAAGTAAAATAATAATTACCACAAAACAGTGAGAAGGAATGTTTATGAGACTCAGAAAAATTGCAGACGATTGGTACATACCACGCCCTATACTCACCCAGCTGGCGGGGGTTCAGCATTGCCTGACGCACCGGTGTAGGAACGTTCTGAGATAGGAGGTAGTCTGATGTAGAGAAAGACAAAGAAACGTATGCGGACAAAGTTAACGAAACTGCAAAAAATGTGAATACCACAAGTTTAACATGCCACATTTCAACCATTCTCCAAACTCTGAAGGATTATTCATACTAACTATTTTGTTATGCACTACGCGCTGGAAAAGAACAGCAATGTGTATACACAAAAATTGAAATAAAAGCTAACCCTTTGTATGCATCGAGTGCTGATTGGAAAAGGAAACTCCGTGGCATCGGACGCACTGTCCCGACACGGAAAGGGTTAAATCAAACCGATAAAGAATAAAGAACATTGAATGGGTGATTTTTTTTATCTTGTCAGCGACCCAATATCTTTTATTGACACCACTCACGAGCTTCTCGTGTATTACGTCATCGATAGTACCCATACATTGAGGAGAAACATATTATCAGAATCTATTTATATCTCTATAATGGTGGATACTTGTTTTCACTTCCTAAATACTAAAAAGTTCATGCAGTTATACGTGAAGTGAGGATATATATATAGAATCCAAAATAAGAATGGACATCGATCGACAAGATTTAAAGCTCACCCATCAAATTAAGAATCTGAAATCTTAACATCAAACCAATCTCAAATTCTCAATCCCAAATCTCAAACCACGAACCTCAAATCTTGAATCACAAATCTGGAACCCTGAATCTCAAATTTGAAACATCATATTTCAAATGTTAATCCTCAAAGTCTCAACAATTAAGTCTCAAATCTCAAATCTCAAATTCCAAATATTTTGCACACTCACCCGCGGCTAGCTCCTGTGCTTCCTCGTATTCGAAGTACTCGGTTTCTATCTCGCAGCTCTCGCACATGTAATTGATTGGGGCGCCCTCATTGGCCGTAACCAGGAAAATCTCGCCGTTGGCGTCAAACAGTTCCACGGCGTCGGGCTGTAGGAGACTCTCGATCGGGTAACGTCGGTAGGTCAGCGCCCGGCGCTCGCCTGAAGTGGGGCGTTGACAAGGGTCAGTTTGATAAATTGTGAAGTTCCTTCTTATGGTTAGACCTGAATATTTCTGACCCTCATTTAGCAAGATATTACAATAATGTGGAATGAAATATAGGCAGGTCACAAGCCGAAACGTGGCGTAATTTAATAATAATTCATGGTAAATACATTACAGTTTCTCAAGCATTCGGTACATGGTCGAAAACTGTACATAGTTGTATACAAAGGTATAGACATAATGTACCATAACACACTCCAAAAAATCATGTAGTGTCTGGGCACTGTTGATCAGTCACAATAAACAGTAGTGCTCATTTTTAGAATGCTCGATTTTTTTTCTCAATTTCTCGGGTTAGGAAAATGGAAAAGAAGAGTTTACAGAAAACAAGACATTAGAAAAAGAAATGCTGAAGTAACAGCTACAAATCTATTTCCCGTTTCATTTCTCGTATCTCTTTACTTATGTCCGTTTTTTATGAAACTGCTACCAATCCCTCCGTTAGCTCGATTTTACTTATTTTGTTACGGTCAACCTTAACGGGGCCATTATCACACGAGCTCGACATCCACGAGTCACATGGTCCATGAGCTAGATAATGAAAAATGAGTCTTGCACCTACGAGTCATACTGCCCACGAGCTAGATAACAAGTTAAACAGGCCCATGCGATGAGTGTGTGACACTAAGCGAAAGGGACCATAAGCTTCATACTACGTACATAATGCCCCATGATGTAACGTCGACAGTCGCGAGTCTTTTCTGCCTCCAGTGCCTACCTCGTGGACTGTATATAGTCATGAACTGTATAACTCGTGGGCAGCATGACTCGTGGGCTGTGTGACTCGTGGGCGTCAAGCTCGTGACTTATTGCGCCCACCTGTAGGTGGAGTGGATTCGAATGAATATATGTGGATGGATTTCATTCCATACTGACTATTGAAATTACCAGATTGAGCGTCGAGGGAGCTCGCGTCGATGTCGTAATTGGTCCAGTTCTTGACTCCGACCGGGTGAATAATCGCCGTCAGATTCTCGTAGTTGATCTCAGCGATGGCATTGTTTTCCTGGCATCGAAACGTTGCAGAATAAATTCAATTTAAAAACCTATATTATGTTTCATCACTTGATTTGTTTCATTTCAAAATATTAAATTTACTTTGTCAAATTCTGCATCCAACAAATGTCCAAAGGGTAATACAAGCTTCTTATGGGTTAAAACTAATAATTCCTTACATCATTTTATGCCTTTCTTGCAGCATTCAACTCATCCACCACTTTTGATAGTTGTATGATAAAAAAGTCACTATTTGGATACACAGCATGGCATGTCAAACTGTTTCTTTTCCTTTCTCAAAGATTCGATATTACTGAACATTGCCCGATGTCTCTTATCACATCTCATATGATATGATTAAACATGGCAGGGAATCACAATATATTACCAAAATTCCACAATTTCCATTACTATCATGACTATATCCTTTGGTTCATGTTAATGGGAATTAGTGGGGAGACATATGGTGATAGCTTAGTGTTTACCACAGGCTACACGGAATCGGAAGTCCTACTTGGAATAGTTGATATTGCCATGTCGGTTATATTAATTTCGAAAGCTTTGCATCTACTTAAGAACCTCTTTCTATGATGATAAATCGTGTGTAAAATCAGAACAGTATAATCATGTCGATAGACGGGTCTATTCATTCTTACCTGTAGGGTGACGTAAGCAATAGGCAGGTAGGGGTCAATGGTCACGTACTCTGGTTCCACGTTCATCGAGAAAGTGTGTTCACCCCCGTCCATTTGACCTTTGTATGGATGACGGATGAGTCTGCTCTCCAAATCGGCCGCACTGGGAAAGGGTCATAACGGATATTATTAAAACAAGAAATGTGGCTGACATAACCACATGCGCATTGTGACGTCATGAGTGAATGACTTTTTGAGTGTTTGACAGGAGTGTTCGTCTGCTTTCTGTAGGCCGCAGTACACACCCCCCAAAAAATGCTGATTTTTTCGTTTCTGTGTCTCCAGATGTTAATGGGAGCAGAAGGTGTATCCCATTACACTATGCATACACTACCTATCTTGAATTTTTTTTCTTCTTTTAAACATTCAATAGCAAGGATTGGTATCATTGATCTCAGTTTCATAATCATGGGTATGTCTAATGAACCATAATCTTCTCAACTTTGAATAGGATAGTGGAGTAATGATATTGCATAATACGTAATTTTCGTTCATAATTTAGTCTAAACTCACGTACAGAAGTACGCGTTGACAGTTCTCAATTACATTTTATCAACAACTTCGTGCAAGCCCCCTTCGACCCTCCCCTATGAAAATAAAAAAAAAAAACTCATACACTGTACAGCGGTTTTTCTGTTGACAAAAATAAAATGATAAGATTGAGTATAATGACGATGATACCACTCAGCTGTAAATAGAAACGCATAATAGTGGAATCTTCCATTATGTTCTCCAATAGGAAAATATATTTCATGTATAAAGACGGTTCTGCATGATGGAATTATCATGTATAATGTTTAGTGCGATGGGTTTATTATATTTCAACAAATTATGACTTCTGTTGTAAACAACGAACAATATGTCCAACACCCATGATTCGAAATGATAAAGTGCTAAGGTTATCAATACTTTGACATCGTCTCAACAAGATCGTCTCTGTCATTGGTCAATTTGAATGTAGTTCTGTTGTTTTTGTTGTTGTGTTTGTTTGTTGTTTGTTTTTGGTGGGGTTGGGGATCGTTGCTCCTTGCTGGAAAAACATGTGAGGGCGTCCTTTCACTCACAACTGTGGGTTGTTGAACAGCGTGAAGTCGACGGTTCGGACGTCGGACCCGTAAGTCAACAACGGCGACTGGCACTGCGACATCGATGGATTCACCCAGGTATGGTTGACGCGGACGACGCTGATCGTGCCCTCGGGGTTGACGAACATCTCGGTTTCGGGGTTCTCGGCAGCGGGACCTTCGTTGGCGACGACGATGGTGTCACAGGCGGGATTAAACCGAAGACTCTTCGGGTTGCTGCCCACTGATCAGTGGAGAAAGAAAACGTTATCCCGTTCTTAGTCTGTATATGTAAGACAACCTCCTGGCAAGAATGATGTTTGCCACTATAAAGTTGAAAGGTTATACAAGAACGAATTACGAACGATAGCAGTGTCTTCCGTACAACTAGTTATTATACGGGTATGGATATCACCCCACTATCAACAAATGATCAAGGAGATTGAAAGAAACAACCAAAGCAATGACATTACCATTTGTCTTTTTAAGAAATGCACTTTATTCTGGACAAAATTCACTGGTATTTGCTGATATCTGAAATGGATGAAACAACTATGATTACAACCAGGATATCAATTTAGGAAGAGCAAATTCTCTTTGGCCTAAGCATCTCTCGTTTATCTCGACTAAGCTTTTGTGTCTTTACGTGAGTAACAGTAAGAACTCATGTTGGACCAACATGGCATTGTAGTTGCTAATTATCTTTCAGATACCACCCTGTGATCACGATAACTTTAACGACAGGAGTTCTACAGGCGAAATCATATTTCTAGAGAGCATGTAGGTCAAAGTAAAAACGTCGTTGGAGCCATGAAACACATACCCGTGAGATTGCACAACGAGTCGAACACTGGTGTCTTCGTGTAGATGTGAATCATGCCCGGGTTCGTCACATGGACTCGATCTCGGCTGGTGAACGCCACGAGGTTGCCGCACTCAGCGATGTCGAGAACGGGAGCCGTCAGGCGATATGAGCTCTCAATCTTCGGCGCAAAAACGTCGGTGAAGTTGACGACGTGCAAATAGCGCCGGCCTGTTAGCCAGAGAGAAAAAGAGATAAGATAGATTCCTAGATAGATGACCTAAAGAAATACGGGTATTTGTACAGTTCTTAATTCATACGTTTATATATCTATATGAAGAGTTTGTTTGCAAAAACCGATAAGTCCATATTTGCCAAATGGAGATATTTGCGATTAAAGGTCAAGAAAAATAAAGAGAATAATAAGAAAATTTTTGCTTCTTTTGACCATAACTTAAAAAATATACCTTTATATGTAGTGACCAATATACCATTTAAAAGGTATTATTTTGTACTTTATGACAGAGATCGTACTTCAAAATCTTCAAAAATGGACTTATCGGTTTTTGCAAACAAACCCTTCATATATTCATATATTAACACATTTATCATTTATATATTCATATATCAACATATTTATATATTCATATATTCTTTAATTCATTGATTGTATTCAGACGAAGAGGAAGGGTGAGAGAACGATTGCTAGATAGAGGTAGAAGACGAAGGCAAAGTATTACAGAGAATAAGGAAATTACTGATAGACAGGGCAGATGTATAGAGATAAGAACGAAGAAATCAAGGCAGTCAGATTAACAGAAAGAGAGATATATATAAATGGACAGAAAGAGAGAAGGGGAGAGAGAAAGATAGATAGAAAACGATTGAGGCAGATAGAAAGAGAGAGGGGAGAAGAAGAAAGAGAGAGATGATTAGCACTTAAGGAAGGTTGTTTTGAGCAACGCACTTGAAACTTGTTGGAATAAGACATTGAATTAGACATTCCCATTTCCATTACACATGCCAAGATTTAAACCTCACAATGTATTCTCCCTTGACTGGTAAGTAAAACTATAAATGTTTATGCCATAATGACACTTGACATTAGTTGAAGAAAATGTTAAGGCGTAAAATTCTAGCATTGTAGACGGTGTTTTTTCTGTACCTATAACCAAGGTGAACTATACGTCGCATTGCCATTCAAACGTATGTATGCGTCAGTCCCTTTTTGTTGAATCTACATCACATACACTTGACGAACTCTACGAATGATCAGTGCTACGTCTATCATGTTCACACGGTCGCACGAGTTGCCTATCACGTGTGTCAGTGTACAAACTGACGTCAAAATCAATTTGAACCTGTATGTCCGTGTATGTTCTTGATTAGTTAAGCAAGAAACTGCCAACTGTACGCCGAGATACCGCCACAACATCCGGGCTCCTAACTGCGTATCTGTAACGCATTCAGAATGATGCTCTCGCGTGAGATATACGCTTCTCCTGTCGTTCAGGTACGGTGGCGCTGTAGCCTACATTCACTCATTTGCGCAGAAATGTCATGATCAGGGAATGTTAACTTTACTCGACCTCACGCATAAAGCTTAGATCTGAAAGTGAACAGAAAATCAAAAGAAGACTAAAAATGATCAAATCTTCTCATAAAGGGTCTCGATTTAAACGCAGTCCACGATTTGACGTGTGAAACAACGATCTTATGACCAATGACATCTCTTTCCTGTGATTGGATAATAGTTTCGAATGAATCAGCGAATCAGCGAGAACGTTTAGAGGAGTGCGTGGTGTACTTTTCTTTTTCTTTTTTTTTATTCTTTTTTTTTACATGTAATCATCCACAAAATACATGTCCGTGTATAAGATAACAGCACTTGTCAAGATACTTTTGACCTATTTTGACTTACAGCAGATATGTAGAATGAATCATTTCGTCTTTCGAACAAATGTCATTTCGAAGAGTTAGTAGCCACTTAAAATAGAAAAAGCATCAGCCGGCCTTTCTGGTTTGAAATAATCAACTTTATCAAAACTATGATGAAGATTAAATTCCTATTAAACTTTTCCCATTCAGTTTCATTTACAATTTTTATAATTTACATCTTGACTAAGCTCAGCTTTATATGTTTTCGACAACACGATGTGCAAGAAAATTGCTTTGCTTTATTGCGTCATAGTCCCTAAATCATGAAGTTTTTGCTCTCCAAAGCCTAGAGCCACTGTTTGCTCAAGAGAGATGTCCATGTTTATGGCGAAATTATCAGATGATATTTTCTTTACACTAGTCTGTGCCAAGACTGACTCACTGCGGAGCGGATGGCGTAACCCCAAGAGAAAATAATTGGCGTAAGTTTCTTTAGGCGGTTCTGTGACATACATTCGTACGATTGCTCAACAGATGACTGTACTTCAGCCATTGCAGCAAATTCTTACTATAGAGGGAATTTTAGAACAATGACAGTGACTTGTGCTCTCAGCGTGGTACTAAGATGGATATGGTTAGACTAATAAATTATTGTTATTAGAATGGATGATCTGCTGACGTCAAATGTACAGCTTACAGGTGTAACCATGGTAACGGTGTTAAAATCTAAAGAAAAAGTATATACTTTGTGAGAACAAATAAACAAGCGGCATCGGTTACTGGAGAGGGGTCAGAAGTAAGACCAATGAAAAATGAAAAGTTGATTCACTACTCAAAGATTAATGCATGGGCCAACATTATCACACTGGAACTTGCGCATGCACACGGTTGAATGAATCCTTACCAAGTTCAGACCACCAACGTATCTGCATGCATTTTATCGAAGACAGCTTTTTACCTCGGTCAGGGAAATTCAAAAGGAGGAGTAAAATGTAATCAAAAGGATTGTAGTAATTGTTTTGGATAACATCTTTACAACGTATAACGCAGTGGTCACTGGAAATAAATCTGCACCCACTATGTTTGATTTGATTTGATTTGAATTGAATTGATTTATTCATTTACTAACATATATATATGTTAGTAAATATATGTTAGTATATATATATATACATATATAATATTAACATTGTATTTTCTAACCCCGTTTCTGTTCATGTAGAAGCAAAAAAGAGCGCAATAATAAGTTCGCTTTCCTGCTCCGATAAGGCAAACAATTGCCAT
Organism: Diadema setosum; assembly: GCA_033980235.1. NCBI lineage: Eukaryota > Metazoa > Echinodermata > Echinoidea > Diadematoida > Diadematidae > Diadema > Diadema setosum. The sequence goes on along the minus strand of CM067077.1, from coordinate 10,909,515 downwards.
GAGATGTCATCTTCTATCCTCTACGGAATTCGTAGATAGCATAGGTTCGCTCCTGAAAGAAGGGGAAGGAAGGGAGGAGGTTAAGGGGTGTGGGAGAGTAGATGGGGATTGCGCTGGGGGTAGGGGTGGGGTATTACAAGAGAATATTATTGCCATCATAGAATGACAAAAAAGTTTCTTCTAATAAACGCAGAGAATTTCCCCACAGGAACTTCTACAGTCTAATTACTTACCATAGTCACTTACTCCCTCCTAATCCTTTCCTCCCCCCTCTCTCTTTCAATCTCTACCTCTACCTCTCTTTCTCTTCTTCTCTCTGTCTTTCTGTTTCTATACCCCCCCCCCCCTCTCCCCCCACCCCCGCCCACAGCACAGACATTTTGATTTCTCCCTTGCAATGGAGAGTAACATTCCAGGATCCCGCCATGCATACTATGCACAATTTGGAGACGGGTATATAGTCAAATGATTGCCCCTTAAAATCTTTTAAACCTAAAACAATCCTCAGACTCGTGCAGTCCCTTTACAACAACAAAAAAAAAAACAAGAAAGAAAGAAAACAAGAGAGAGAGAGAGAGAGAGAGAGAGAGAAAGAGAGAGAGAGATGTCAACTCCGGGTATAAATCCAAGCTCAAAAAAATATTTCAGAAAGAAAGGAAAAACGAAGGTAAGAACACATCAAAATAAACAAAAGAACTGCACCGGCAACATGATCAAGGAACAACAACAAACAAAACAAAAACAAAGATAAAAATATGTTTATGTTTTGACAAGGTATTGACAAGATAGCAAAAGAAGGATTCCAGATCACGCTGCCCCCTTTGTTAATTCTGGTAAAGAGGAAGTGATCTATTAATTTCGTTATATTTTCGTAGCTTCTTTTTTTTTCCATGAGCTTCCCTCCTTACGAACAGGAAGAAAAATAGTTGTATTTGCCATTTCAATGTTATATCAGTAGAGTAAATTGAGGCACAATGACCGGTATCTATGAATAGAACCACTCGCCGTTGTTGGTTACACGGCATTCTTTCGAAAGTGACAACAAACGCGCTTCGGTGCAGTCACAATTTGATTAATGCATGACATCATGCGAGCATGTGTGTGTATGTGTATAATCATATGCATTTTCTTATCATTCACACGTTAAAAATTCATGAGGACACCCCCCCCCCCCACCTTCACACACACACGCACACACACATGCACATAAACACGTAAAGTTGTCAAATTCTCTGTTTAGGAAACATTTTTTTTTTTGCGTCCACGTACCATCGACACGGATATGGAACTCATTGCCTGTGAAACTGAGAATGGAGAACTCATTTCCTCTGTTCAAGAAAGAACTCAGAACTTTTTTGTTCCAGTAACTGTGTACTTTCTTTCAATTGAAATCTTTTCCTGAATGAAGTACTGTGAGAGGTCTTACCTTTCTGCGCCAGGAATGCCACTGTGTGACAGACATGGCGCATTACGAGAATCCATTATCATTATTATTATCATTATTATTATTATTATTATTATTATTATTATTATTATTATTATTATTATTATTATTATTATTATTATTATTATTATTTTCATCATCATAACCATTGAATCATTATTAATATTATTATTATCATTATCATCATCATTATTATGACCGCACTCGCCGAAACACCCTAAGAGTCAAGCGCCTCTTGGGAAAAGAACCTTAAAGCTATTAATATTCGTGCACTGAGTCACGATACTACATTGCTCAACAGTTGTGACAATGGAACCCTACCGCCGCGTACACAATTGAGAGATCATCGTGTTTCCAAAATAACATTTTCCCGTCCTACGTATACGAACAGCTCAGTTAGAAAAAAAACACTCTGCGTGCTATGAAAGAGGTCCCGGTATTGAGTCTGGCATTGATTTGTGCCCTTGGCAAGGCATCTAATTGCTGTTACCTAGTTTTTGGGAGGATAATTTTCAATCCACCTTCATTTTGAAATCCACCTTCAAATGAAATAAAGTTTGAATTGAATTGAATTGAATTGAATTTTCATGTCCATTAAATAAATAGGGAAAATTATATACAGTGCATTAGCAGAACATATTTGTAATGATTCAAAACCCTAAAGTAACAAAACGTGTGGTCGTGAGTAATAACATAATTGTCTTGTTTAAGGTATACATATTCATAGTACAAATTAAATAAGGATGGGAATGGAAGTGGAGGATCCCGTGACATTGCTTGAAGCCGTCGATCCCGTAGTGGTTTGGTCGCAAACATTTATTCCTCGGTAGCAGCTACTTATGATATAAATGATAGTCAAGGTTTAAAATTTGGTTCAAATGGATCGTAGTCATCATTCACATCCTTGTCTCTCTGTAGCTCCCCCCCCCCCACACACACACACTCACACTCTCACTAGTCCATACCCTCCAGCTAAAAAGCAAAAACATAAATATCTCCCTCAGAAAAAGTAAATACAAATTTGACTTGATTTATTGGTTTCTGTATCATCATTGCACATGCACATTCATGTACAAGCATAAGTATAAGTTGTTCACAGAATATGTTTTCCTTCATTGCCTTTGCACAGCAATGTACAGCAAAATGTACAACAAAACAATGAATAATACAGTGGGGCTACAGCATAAGCGTGGCTTGATTTGCGTGCAGCCCCCGTACATACTTATTATTATAATATACATCGGAAGGAGAATAGGAGGGAGGGATGACTTATACAAAGGTTTATACAAAGTAAGATCACATGTATCGCTAATAAGCAAGGCATAGCAAAATATTTCTCACCGAGGTGCAGGTCAACAGTTGATTATTATTATGTAAAATTTCGGTCGGAAACGTTGGAACTCTGCTAATTAACTTCTGGCCACTCAGAAAATTACTTAATGATTAAGGAGACTCGGTGGTTCAATCTGCGACCGCAGTGCAAGTTGTGAAAGCGGTTACGGAACCTTTACTTCCATTCTGCATCCTTCCATCGTCTTTAAAAGTGGTCAGGAAATTGGTAATCTTGTTTTACCCCTCTTACGAGAAGGAAAACACTACATTGCACCTGTGCCAGCTGCAAATTTTATTGATTGCCCTATATGGAACGTGTAGGATGGACCCAAAACGTGCCTCTTGGTTTACAATTTTATCAACAGCATGAGGTTTGACATTACAAGTCTTACGAAACACAGGATCCATGTCATTTAGGTTGTGACTTGATTATATAATTGATATACCTTCACCTGTTTCGGAACATGCAGAAGTGGATTATGATAGAGCGAGAAAATTGACACGTAAGGTACGAGTAGGTGTTGTTGATGAAGCTTTATCGTGTCACCCTATATACATTAAAAAAATAATGTTTTGAGAGTAACATATTTTATGAACATAATTCATCGGGCTAAAGGGGCACGTATCAAGGTGTATGTCTTGCAGGAAATCTTATATTGTTTGACTTGTTGAAATGTATGGCTAAACAAAGTTTTCTATCTGCATAGAGTTTAGTTGCCTTAGCAAGGCTGTGTGTAATTCTTTTTGGTGTGTGTGTGTGTGTGTGTGTGTGTGTGTGTTTTACCGAGATGATCTCTTTTCTTTTTCTTTTTTTTTTTTGGGGGGGGGGGTGGTCGATCGACCTTTCTTTTAGGATACGAAAGATTTCTAGAGAATTAAAAAGATACCCAACTACTTTTTAATGGATTGTTTCTTCTGATGCATTCTTTCGTCAACTTTTTTTCTTACTTTATAGTTGGCTTAAAGCTGTACCTTCTGCCTACTTTCTTAACCCCGCCTCAAAAAAAAAAAAAGAACTCAGCCTGAGTGTCCAGTCAAATCATAAAACCGTTTAGCACTGTCTTAGCGACAAGGTAACAACTATTTGGAGAAGCGCAGTTTTGTCTCAACTTTATAAGAACGATTGTCAGTGTTTGTCCCGAAATGGTGAAAGCCAATTGTTTTTCTAAGAGCGACTCAGTGTTCATGGATGATTCATGCTCTAAATGTGCCTCACTTGGTTGTGTGACAAACAATAGGTTGATTGATGCGGTTAGAGTATTGGTTAATAAAGAAAGGAAACGGGACGTCCGTTTGCTATTAAAGACAGCCAATTTCCACCTCCTCAAGAATAAGACGATATTCAGTGAAACGGAAGTGACAAAGTGATTAATATGCCGGTGTAGGCATGGTAGGAACGTAGAACAATGCAGAAGGCAATGATGTCCCATTAGATGATCTGGAAGCTCTATGACTTGAGTTTATCCAGGGATTTTTTTTTTTTTTTTTTTTGTATTGATGAGATATGATTAAGTTTATCACCATCTCCTCTGAATAAGAGCCATGATTGGAAAGTGTCAAGTAGTTTATTGAAATGCTACTGCTCGTTTCTTCTCAAATGACGTTGTATAATCTTATTCCTCATCCTGTCCTCAGCTCTCTGTTTTAGTCTTAAATGTAAGCTGTGAAGGCCGCTTGTGACATGTCACTCTAACGGAATATATGATTATATTCATGACCAGCTTTGCTAGGGTCAATGCGATAGATGCAAATTGCTGTTACCAATCAAAAAAACAAAACAAAACAAAACAAAACAAAACTAATTGCAATGAGATTTATTTTCTGATTAATGATTACCTTAGATGGGGGACATTTTGACGTAAGTATACTAGTTGAAACATTTTATTTTTCTTCGGTTAAAATGATTCACAATTCTGAGAGGTTTCGAATATCTAACTCAGATTCATGTTACTTCCTTCTTTATTGAATTATATTCCATGCGATCTTACAAAAAAATAAAAAAAATGAAACAGTAGGAATTATCAGAGTTTCACAAAAATGGGTTAAGGTCTTCCATGTTGTTTGGCCCAAGATTAAAAAAAAAATAGCTCGAGCGGATAAAATGACTACTCACCCGCGGTGTAGGCCACCATGGCATCCGCGTCGTAGGCGCTTTTCTCCGCCGCGCCCTGATTCAAGCCATAGAGGTTCCTGGTCCTTCCCTGTGCGGGAACGATGTCGTAGGGAATGTGGATCGTCGAAATCGGCTTCATTGACAGCACGGCTAGCGAGATGTCGACGAAGACGGCGAGCAGGCAACCGAAGAGGAAGGATTTTCCAGCCATGTTTTGGAGGACTTAATTTCCTTCCGTTTCAATACAGCTTACCAGATAACGATCCCCGGAGCGAGCCGGTTTGAACCAAGGCCTTTAAACCCAACTAAAGAGGGGCGAGTCCGTACGAGAGGGAATGTAAAAGCCTGCTACCCAGCTCAGACGACAGGCTCAAAAAGAGACCGTCCCTGTCCCGCTATTTCCTTCATTCAGAAAACGCATTTCGCGCTCCGTTCCCCTACGTCCTCGTTCCACGCACGCCTAGTTTTTTTTCCTTGTTTTTATCTTCTCTTATTTTCTTTACTGCCCTCACAGCCAGTGGCGATCGTTGCCAAGCGGAAACGGCCTGTGAGTTGGCAACACTACCGGGACTTGGAGCGCGCTGAGTGACGGAGTGCTATATTACACCCATCGTTTTTAAATGTGATCCATAAAAGCCTCGGCTGCAAAGTTATTACCAGGGATAACGCAGTGACGTCTTTAGATGACAAATAATCCGATATCTAGTATGGAAAAGGGGGGAAAGACATAACAGAGGAAGCGAAAAATAACCCCTCTTCTGTCGACGAGGCGAGACAAAGAATCATATTTAAACTTGAACTGTCACACAATTATCATGATCAGTTCATACAATTGAATTTGTTTGAGAGCTCTCATTCGAAGTGGTTGTATCATTGATTTTTCCTAGACACTTGACCACTTCCATCCCCAGTCTGCCATTATCCTCAGTATACAAACGCTGAGGGAAAATGAGATTTTTTATTTTTTTTTTACTTTTAAGGAGCAGTAATAGTTTGCATATTCTGTGCTAGAGGTATTTCAGATTAGTTGTTGTGTTTTCTTTTTCCCTAACCAACCGGAGTAAGAATAACAATTTTATCCAAATCGGATAAGATGACTTTTCATTCATTCATTTTGCACCGTGTTTTGAATGATTTTAATTATCTTATCCATTCACTCAATGCATGAACGGATAAGACAACCAAGTTTTATTCTTTAAAATTGTGAAGTTAATTATAATCTTAAAGCATGGAGACATGCCCTAACGATGATCAAATCGATTCATTTGAGTCCAATTAAATTGTACTTTATTTCTTTCGTAAACAGAAGGTAATTGTTACAAAGTATACATTTGATAAAGTATGTCGTATGACAATTTGGAAAAAGTACAAGAAATAAAATATATTTCAATGAATTTGTACGAAATAATGTAATAAATAACAAGGCAAACAACAAAAGAGAAAGTGTAGATATAGGAAGGAGTGATCTTCTGAAAAGCGGAGCTTGAAAGGCACGAATCACTCCAAAAAAAAAAAAAATATGCCGACAATAATGAATATGTATATCCAAAATTCATCCACGTAGAGTTAGAGAATCTATTTTCACTACGATGTTATACCGCCTCCAAGCTCTCCCATTCTTCTACCATCGTACATTTATTAAAGGTACTGTTTACCATTGGGAGCAGTGATTTAAAAAATGTTCGAGATATCACATTTGATGCATATGTGTAGGTCTGTTGTATCACAAAACATCCTTCCATGTAAAAAAAAAAAAAAAATTGTAAGAAAGCCTAATGTATAAGGAGATATCACTATTTTCTCTCTAAACCGTACTAACTGGAGACAGTTTAGTCTAGAAACAATGTTATTTTAACTATTGTTAACATTTTTTATATTCAGCAATACTTAACAACGATTATACTAATTAAAATTTTTACATTGGTTGTTTCTATCCCTTAGTCATATTCTAGAGTTATTTCGTGTATTTTGAAGCAAGCTGGATGTTTGTTTCATCTGCAAATGGTAAATAACGCCTTTAAGAAGTCACCATTGCCAAGTTGTTGCTAATCCAACACAATTCAGCATCAGATTAAGTTATTCATTCCTCTCCTAGAATTCAAGTTACAAACATAAATTAAGAGAAGATTCTGGATGTTGTGCTTACACAGTCTGACAGTGGCTGTTATTGTTACTCAGGTTCTATTCCTTTTGACTAATCCTCTTTGCTTATATCACAGTAAAACAAACATAGAGCAAACACACACACACACACAAAAATAACATTGTGGTAGATTTCTCAATCATGAATGATTCCAAACAAAAATAAGATAGCTTTACTATCTGTAGTTTAGAATAGTCACAGTGTGAAATAATTCTTGTTGATAATCATTACTATCATCAAGATCATTATTGTATAGCAACGGTAGAGAAACAGAAATATTGAATGCTTTACACTTGGTTATGTATCATACATGCATATCGGTGTACGTGAAACTGATTTGGACTGGTCTCGAGCACTTTTGGGTGTTCACATTTATGATGATACCCTTCTACTTATCTGGCCTATTGCTTGCTCATAATTTTCAAGATAACCTCCTCGTCTTAAGCTTTTTTACGTTAGATAATATACCCCAGTGTCAGCGCCTTGTGAATAATATGTTTGCTCCGGTCAGTATCAATTTATCGACACGCTCTCCGTTACTTTGCTTCAACTGTCCTCAGGGAGAATCACATTTTAATGGCTGAGTCTGTGATTCCGGGACTAACCCTATCTCTCTGCCCATCTCCCGGCTAGCGCTTTCCTGACTCTTTATCGGTCCCATCCCGCCGCATCCCGCCCCTACTGACACTCACAGGTACTTGACCTTTACAAAGATGTACCCAACTTTAATGCCAGCCTTAATGTCGGCCATTTTTGTTCATTTATCTATTTATGATTATATTCATCTATCGGGTTTGGATTGTATGATATTACGCTCTCGAAAGTCCTAGTCTGTATTATAAAGCTGGGTAGTTTCTGCTGATTTTTTTTTTTGAGTGGCATCTGCGAAATTCTAGATCAGAATTTACAAATAAGAGTGTTTGTACTTGATTTGTCTGTTTGTAGAGGCAGTACAAATCATCTGGCCATCCTCTTCTCAATTATTGTTATTAGAATCTGATGAGAATAACCCTTTTTTCTGGTCGGAGCAGAGAATGCACAATCATAGATTACCCAACCAAAACAAAACTAACCCTTTAAAGTGAAAGGAAATGAACCTCATATATTACCTTCGTGTGACAGCCAGTGTTGCCAAGGTGATCTCCCCCCCCCCCCCCCCACCTCCCCCCTTTTTTTTTCTCACTCCCTGTCAGACTCATTCTGGCTTGCTGGAGGTAAGTCTGGAGGTTACACTACTCTATACTTTCCATCGAGACCTGTACCGATACTCCTTGCCCTTATCCAAACTTCACGAACATCCGTCAGGCAGTCCTTAGTTGCTAGGTGGCCTGTCTCTTTTCTTCCACAAACAGACACGTGACCTTTGTAACATCCAAGTCCCGTCCATGTGGTGCTTGTGCGTCTACTGAGATCCTTGAGAAGCATCTTATAGCAACGCAGGAAAAGAACTCGAACTTTTCCAGACGACCGAGAGCAAGGGATGCAGCAAAAGATGATGTCACAGGAGCGTCTGTGGAAATCAGGAATAATTTCCCCAAATTATCATCTTGATATTGAGAATTTGAAGTAAGGCTTGCGAAATGGCATACAAATTGTGTTCAATAAGTTATTGATGTCTATAATATTTTGTTAGCAGGAGCTATGATAGTCATGGGTATTATGCAAGAAGATTGACGTTTCAATATGGGTTTAAGTATTGTTGTTATCGTTACCGTTGTCATTGTTAACATTATTATCATCATTATTATTATCATCATCATCATCGTCATCATTGGTGTCATCCTTATTGTTACTGCTAACAACATATCATTATTACAACTATATCGTTGTCAGTATAATATAACATATGTTAAACTTACCTGAGTCATTTCTACGTTCAAAAATGGGCTTCAAGTGCCTTATTATTCAATTTCCAGTTCAAATTCATTCCCGTTTTCGACAATAACATAACATGTAATAATCATATATATATATACATACAAATATATATATATATATATATATATATATATATATATATATATACACGAAAGAGGGCGCTTGGAGTGTTACGACGCTTTTTTCACTCTCTTCGAACTTTATTCAACAAAATCGTCCTAAATCTGTAGAAATACTCACCATCGGATTTTAATTTGGAGAATTCTATCGTGTTCAGGAACAAACAACTGTTTTGTGAGGATTGTTTGACATTTCAACCAAAGAAATCGAGACTTATTTGAATACGCCCATGGTGCTTGGTTCTTTGCCTCTCTACCTGTTTTCATCATGATGTATGCTCAAGCGGCTTCAAACTCCGACATGTTCCAAGGGCCTAAACCCGTTTTCTTGCAAACTCGGGACATACCCAAAGGAGTGGCGCCAATTTCAGGTGAGCAACTTTATATCTGCCTAACCAAATCTGTGCAGAGTGATGAAATAACAGGAGTGCAAAGAATTGGTGGATTGTGGCGTATCTACCTTAACTCTCATGACAGTCGTGTGAAAGTGATAACCAAAGGACTTGAAATACGGGGTGCCACTGTACCAGTATATGACACTAACCCGTTCACACAAGCGAAAAATGAACATCTGACCCGTGTGACAATCAGAGATGTCCCCTTGTCAGTTAGTGACGAACTCATATCACAGACACTGTCCAAACTGAAATGTCAAGTACGTGGGGAAATAATGAGGCAAAAGTTACGTGTGAACGGGCAGCTTACTAGCTGCCTGAACGGTGACCGTGTGTGCTTCATTGAACCCCCATCCCAGCCACTACCCAGACAAGTGACTGTTGGCAACATGTTTCACGCCAAGCTTTTTCACATCGGTCAACCACAGTCAACTTCAAAATGTTCAAAGTGTCTTGCAGACGGCCATTCAGCACCTCAATGCCAGAATCCAGTGAAATGCAGAACATGTCTGAAATCAGGCCATATGAGTAGCACCTGTCCCATGCCGATCACTGAGGAGTTACGTAACGCGCATCAAAGTGCTTCTGCCAGGATCCGTGACCATGACAGTGAGAACACACCTCGCAGCCCATCGTCCATCGATCAGGCAGCCACATCTGACACCATGCGTGACGACTCATCGGCTCCAGCCAATCCATCCACAGGTGCGATCTCTAAGCATACCAGGAGGGCAGTCGACAAGGAGGCAACTCGAGAGACGAGAAGACCACGACAAGTCGACATCTCAGAGTTTCTTCGTCATGCGAAGCAGACCACCCAACAGGAAAGTAACCAAACACAGGCAAAAGAAAGCGATGTAGAAGACTCGGGAGATAACGATGCAACACCCACAGGAAGCGACAGCGACGAAGCTACCCCATCTCCCCTGTCTCCAGAAACACCAACCCCCCCTAAACAAGATAAAGGCGCCAAGAAAAGGAAACGTAAGAAGCGAGAAGAGAGAAAATGAATTCAATGATGAAACAAAAACCAAGTGAAATAATACCAATGGAATGGAAAAGAAAGTGATTTTGATGACAGAAATAGAAACGCAACCAAAGGAAATTAAATCACTGGAAAAGAAAAACAATGTGAGTGTTATGTCAACAGGTGAAGTAAAATCAGTGAATATTAAATCAGTGGAAAAGATAACCCAAGTGAGAAAAAGGAATGAACAAACATGTCGCCATAAAATTGATTGTGGTCAAATAGTACAGTTTCCTGCAATACGTCAATTAGAAATGCCTACTTTTGTATACAAAATCATGGTTAATATGTTAACGGACTTATATCGAGGGGAAAACAAATCATTTTATGTATATCTCGAGAATATTATAACAGTAAGAATTAGTGTTGATCATAGCATACCGATACCACTTACTTATAATCAAAATGAATACTGCAGAAAAACGGAGCATTACATTGTTGATGTCTTTTATGTAGCGTTGCTTAGCTACACACGCATTCCGCAAGGAAGTGATTTAACTCGTTATGGATCAGGTGCACATACATTCCTATTTTGCATCACCCCTCACGCAGTAGGTGAAGGATCTGGCTATTTGTGTATGGATGTTTTTGCCACAGCTATTGGTTTTCACATGTTCACTAAAAATCAGCGCGTTTTATGCACGGAACACATATCACGCAGGGAGTTCTCGATGCATGACGTAGTCTGTAATTGTCAGCGTAGTTTGTCACAGGAGGACAAAACACGTGAAATATCAACGTTTAATGTTCACTGGTGAGAATCTGATTCATATTATATCTCTTAATGTAAGAGGATTAAGAAACAGAGAGAAGAGAAAAGAAATATTTCTTTGGATGATTAATCAAAAAGCTGACATTATACTGTTGCAAAGAGACTTTTTGGACGAAAGATATGGAAAACGTAATAAAATCAGAGTGGAAAGGTGCCTGTTACTTTGATAATGGTACAAACCATTCGAAAGGTGTGGCAATTTTGATTAATCCCAAACTTTCGGTAGATATTATATCAGTTGTTGCGAAAGGCGATGGCAGAGCTTTGGCTCTTAAACTTTTTGCAGAGAAAGATGAATATTGTATTATCAATGTGTATTCACCAACGAAAACGTCTGATAAAGACATATTTTACAAAGGTTTAATTTCCTGGGTTAATGTTTTAGATATTTCGAAAAATAAACTGATATTTGGTGGGGATTGGAATTGTGTTCAACATGGACAGTTAGATACGCAAGGTATATCCCATCCGTATAAACCCAAAAAATGGTTTCTAAAATTTATTAAAATACTGGATTTGATAGATATTTGGCGATTGGTTCATCCAATTAAGAAACAATTTACATGGCGTCAATTATCGCTCGGTCTGTTTTCAAGATTAGATTATTGGCTTATTTCGTCATTTTTACGATGTGTTGTTCAGAATACTGATATCAGACCATCTGTTCGTTGTGATCATAACGCCATTTCATTGAAAATTAAGATTTGTGATACTACACGGGGAAGAGGTTATTGGAAATTGAATAATTCTTTATTGTTAGACAAACTGTATAGGGAACGTATAATAAATATGACTGGTAAGATGCGTTTTGAATATCACAATTTTGATTCACAACTGAAATGGGAGATGTGTAAGATTAAGATAAGGGAATTTTCGCAAAAATATGCAAAATATAAGCAAAAAATAAGAAATCAGTATTTGGTCAAACTTCAACAAGATTTGAATATGATTGAAAAAAAAGTTGATGAAGACCCTACAGAGATAGATATACAAGAACTAAGAAGAATTAAAATGAAATTAGAAAAAATGTATAGAAATAAATGTAAAGGTATTTTTGTTCGATCCAGAGAGAAATGGATTGAAGAAGGAGAAAAATCAACGAAATATTTTCTGAGGTTAGAAACGCAGAATGCAAAGAGAAAGGAGATTAATGCTGTTTTGAAGAAAGACAAAGTTATTGTTGATAAGAAATGTATTTTAGAAGAGATTTATTCATACTACAGCAAATTATACCACTCAGACAAGTTACATAATTCTTGTGAATATCTGCAAAATTTGAATTTTGTTACTTTGGAAGAGAATGACAGTTTAAGTTGTGAGGGAATCCTTACAGAAAAAGAATGCTTTGAAGCCTTGATGTCGATGGAAAATAACAAATCCCCCGGCAGTGATGGCTTAAGTGCTGAATTTTATAAGATTTTTTGGGATTATATCAAAGATTTATTGTTAGACAGCCTGAATACAGGGTATAGAAATGGTACATTATCTGATAGCCAGAGACACTCTATATTAACATTGTTGTTTAAGAAGGATGATAAACGAAAACTTGATAATTGGCGCCCAATATCTTTGTTGAATATTGATTATAAAATAGCTACAAGGGCGTTAGCGAAACGTTTACAAAATGTAATTCCGAAACTAATTTCTTTTGATCAAATGGGTTTTATTAAGAAAAGATCAGCTGTAGAAAATATAAGACTTGTACAGGATTTATTAGACTTTTGTTCACAGACAAACTTACCGAGTATTTTTATTTTTCTTGATTTTAAGAAAGCTTTTGATAATGTCGATCATGATTTTCTGTTTGAAGTTTTGAAACGGTATAATTTCGGAAAATCGTTTATTCAGTGGATTAGAACTATTTACAAGAATGCAGATTGTAAAGTTTTGAACAATGGTTGGTTGTCCAGAACGTTTCCAATTACTAAAGGGGTTCGCCAGGGCTGCCCTCTTTCTGCATTGCTGTTCCTTTTAGTTGTTGAAGTACTTGCAATGAAGGTACGAAATAATGATAACATCAAAGGTATATGTATTCCTCAATGTGAGCAGTCAAATTTAAAAGAAATCAAAATATCTCAATTGGCGGACGATACAACGCTTTTTGTTGCTTCTATCCAATCGGGAAATGAAGCGATGAAAGAAATTGAAGCGTTTGGTGCATATGCTGGTCCAAAATTGAATTATATAAAAACACAAGCTATATGTTTAAATGGAAACTGTGATGACTGTATTGATGGTTTACAATGGTCTGAGGAACCGGTCAAGTATCTTGGAGTGTTTTTGAATATTCATGGTAAAAATTTTGAATATTTGAATTGGTCCAGGAAGATTGAAAAAATTAAACGCATAATCAATATGTGGAAAATGAGAAATTTAACATATTATGGTAAGATAACAATCATTAAGTCGTTATTAATTTCGCAAATAATTTATGTAGCAACAGTGTTTACGATTCCTCCAAGCTGTATAATTGATATTAATAAGATTTTGTTTGCATTCCTTTGGAATTCCAAAAGAGAAAAAGTGAAGAGAAGTGTACTAATTAATAATCCAAAAGCTGGGGGTCTTGATATGGTAGACATTGAGTCAAAAATAAAAGCACTCAGATTGTCATGGCTGTCCAAACTTATCGATAATCATCCGCGCCCCTGGAAAAATATTGCTAGCTTCTGGCTGCAAAAAGTTGCAACACCTCCCACATGTTTTGTGATAAATTGTTCCATAAAAGATATGTTTTGTTTATGTAACAAATATAAGATCCCATCATTTTATAGAGATCTATTGATCTATTGGGCAGAAATACGATATGTGGATCTGTTGCGAGTTAGAGATATTGGCGAGGAATTTTTATGGCTTAACAGTAATATCAAATTTGGAAAAGAAATGCTTTATTTTCAAAATTGGAGTAATAATGGTATAAATGTGGTGTCTGATGTAATAGTAAATGGATCTTGGGTTGATCAAACCCAAGTTAACAATAGTCTGCAGACTGATAATTTACTTGTTTCTTTTCAGTATCAAAAATTGAAACACGCCTTCCCTCATTTTTGGTTGCATAAACTACGTAATCAAAAAAGTGAACATGAAATGACTAGTCAACAGATGTTTGAAGTGTCAAGAAGTAATATTTCTGATATCCTTAGCAAAAAAGCTAAAATGTATTATATCAGCTTAAAAGAAAAGAAGGTTTCAGAACCAAATATGATCATCATTTGGCAACGTAAACTCGACCTGCCTTATACATTTCATTGGGAGTCAGTATTTGCTTTTAAACTGTTGAAAGTGAAACTCAACAAGATAAAACAGTTTAATTTCAAAGTGATAAACAATATTGTACCTTTTAAGGATAATCTATTGAAATGGAAAATTACCACAAATGCACAGTGCAAATTCTGTAATGAAAATGAATCATTAATGCACAATTTGTTACATTGTCCGAGAATAAGAAACATCTGGGCAAGGATCAGTGACCTTATTTTTGAATGTTCAAGAAAAAACATTATCATAGATGAGAAAATCATAGTAATTGGGTATGAAATTTGTGAGAAAGATTATTTCTTTACCAACGCAATAATCAATTTCATGGAATATGCAATTTATAAGGTATATCTCATGGAAGAATACAGAAATCAACGATTTACTGTATCCTTTATTGTAAAAGAATTCAAATATGAGTTTCTGTTATATTGTAATGATATCTCTAAGAAAAGAAGTATTCGAGAAATCGATGATAAAATCCGTTATATACAGAATTTTCATTTGATGTAAATTGAACTATGACTACATTGTCTTATGCTTGTATTGACTTATGCATGATTCTGAATACTTGATTTGAATAAAGTCCCTCAAATTGAGGACAAAAAAAAAAAAAAATATATATATATATATATAAAGTATATTATACCTTTGTGGTGACATTTATAGTGGATAGACGAAGATACTTTGAATACTGTCTTGATGGTTCTTGGCTAAACTGAATTATGAGTGACAATTATTTTTTATATCATTTTTCTTCACTATTCAACTAAACGTATGCTCAAATTTACCGATTGAAGTTATGGATTTTCATTGAGAATTGTATGCGTATGTGTGTGTATAATGCGTGTGTGTTTTGGACACTCAAAAAAGTGTATCAAATTTCCATGCCATTCCGAATGAATTTCTTTAAAACACAATAGAAATAAACTGTAACACCATTATTATACAATTTTGTTCTCGTGAGGTGTATTCAATGTTTTTATACATATTTCTGACTTTCATATTTTTGAGCATGGTAAAATGTTTAGAATTCTATTACCTTTGAATTAGTTGACTTAACTTAGCAAATGAATCCAGAGAGTTTTTGTTTTTTGTTTTAAGGAAAGGAGTTTCAATGCAGATGCACACACACACACACATACACACACACACACACACACACACAGACAGATACACAAATCTAAAGGATAGCGTTGTAGCATTCGCGCACCGCAGCCCTGCTTGGAAAAACCAATTTAGAAGTTGGGGATGCCATAACTGCATAATTAGAGCAGAACGTGTACCGCGGTGATCTGCTAGAAGCAATAATACACTCGAGAGGGGTGTTGCTGGTTGATAAAGGTCGTACGAGTACTAGTGAAAAATTAAGGAAGACAGTGAGACGAAAGGTTGCGGTTAATGATGTCTGTCTTCCCTAGAAGGCCCCGAACTTTTGGGGCGTGTGATCAAGAGTTTCTGTGAACTAGGTTACTTGCGAATCGTTATCGAGTCTAGGAGAACGCCGAAATTCAGATCCCTTCATAACTTATTAATTTCGCCTTAGACATGGAGAAATTTATTCCTGTTTTAATGACATAATCATTATTCTCTTGATACGATCTATAATTCTTATCACTTTTTTTTTACTCTGTTAAACCTGCTCCTTACGAAAGACTATAATAATTTAGAATACTAATTTCTAAGGACTAAGGACTCACTCAGTTCCCATAGGCAATGTGTCAAAGGTCTACCGGGTAAGGAGAAGTGATAATGAATGTGTTCTGCTATTGTATGTAATGTGTGTATGTAATTGAAAAAAAAGTGTCAAATTCGCATGGCCTTCTACTTGGGTTTTTTTTTATCCTTGTTGATGTTTTTCATCACCAAACTAGGTCGTATTCTGTGTTCTTTTGTGTTTGTTTAAAATTCTAATAATGCTATTAAATGATTATCGTCGATTTTGAATATTCTTAATGGTGAATTTCATATGGTACTTGGGTCTCGTTTTCGAGGTTCCTTGTATGAAACATACACAAATTGTATTTCACCAGGCCCGTAGCCAGGGGGGGGGGGGGTGCGTCGGGTGCGTACGCACCCCCCCCCCCCCCCAAATTCTGAAAGGTCCACTTTTTCATAATAACGGTTTTTAGCAATTCTACGTAAATGTGGAAGAGTACGTTTAACAATGTTAAAAATAATTGTACGAAACCCTTTTGTTGTATGAACCATCGGATTGTCCCCATGCACACAAACACAAATGTTATGTCGTGGATGACATTGATTATCCATTACAACTTTGACGTTGATAACGAGAGGGTGTAACCGATTGTGATAGATTTGTAAACTGAAATACGAAAATATTCGGCTCGCTCGCTGCGCTCGCTCGCCAAAATTTGTATAAAAAAAGAGAAGAAGATAAGAACAAAACGTGACGATGACGCGGACAATAATAATGTCTATTGTGTTCACTCATGTCATTTTATATTCAGCAGGAAAAAATGTTACACGGAGCAGCGACTGCAATTTCATTCGTTCTGAAGCGATCGCCGATTTTATCAAAGGAGGACGCCAACAGTTTCGAACATACGGGGGAGGGGGGCACAAAAAAAAACAAAAAAGATAAGAAAAAAACGTAATGATGACGCAGAAATATACAAATTTCAGCTCACTCGCTCGTACTAATTTTGAGTATTTTTTCAAGTCCTCACTTTGTTGGTATAAATCGTTATCAATAACGTTGTCACTATAATTGTGAGATTTAATAAGCAAAAAATGACAAGAATTCCATGTTTTGTAAGCTGAAATACAAAAATTTTCGGCTCGCTCGCTGCGCTCGCTCGCCAAAATTTATATAAAAAAGATAAGAACAATATACGTGATGATGACGAGGACTTTTACAAATTTCAGCTCACTCGCGCGTACTAATTTAGAGTATTTTTGAAAGTCCTCACTTTTTTGGTATAAATCGTTATTTATGAGGCCGTCACTATATCTTGATTAGAATTGTAAGATTTGGTAAGCAAAAAATGACAAGAATTCCATGTTTTGTAAGCTGAAAATACAAAAAATTTCGGCTCGCTCGCTGCGCTCGCTCGCCAAAATTTATATAAAAAAAAGATAAGAACAATATACGTGATGATGACGAGGACATATACAAATTTCAGCTCACTCGCGCTTACTAATTTAGAGTATTTTTGAAAGTCCTCACTTTTTTGGTATTAATCGTTATTTATGAGGCCGTCACTATATCTTGATTAGATTGGTAAGCAAAAAATGACAAGAATTCCATGTTTTGTAAGCTGAAATACAAAAATTTTCGGCTCGCTCGCCAAAATCTATCAAAATTCATTACATTTAAATCACCCTCAAAAGATCCCTTTTAAGTGCTTGAAAAAGCATCATGTGGACTTTATTTAAAGTCCCTACCGGGATGGGGTTGGGGTTGAACACTTTTTCAGAAATTAGGGGCGCAATTTTCGTGCTTGCCCCGGGCGCCGTTTTCCCTAGATACGCCACTGACCGTTTCAGGCTCTGTTCTGGTATACGGCGGTAGAAACTCATTCATTTTTGTTGTTTATTTTATCATTATTTACTAATCTCTTTTCTAACTTACAGGTAGCGGATTTCTTTGCAGGCCAAATTCGGAAATGTAGTGTTGATTATTACTTATACATTTTCTCATGTTGTGACAGTTCTATTGGTTCTCATTTTAAAGTGAGCCAAAACCTAAGAACATTTTCACTTATAATTTCCAAAGAGTATTATGCAGGCACACAAACTCATTTTAGTTGTATTTCATATAAATGTAATGGGTAAGAGGGTATGAGAGAGAATGGAAAGTGCTGAGCTATGAAGTAAAATGGTAAAGTAAAAAGTTTGTCAGATAGTATTACAAAAGAAACTCATTCTTTTTTGTTTGTTTATTTTATCATTATTTACTTATCTCTCTTCTAACTTAAAGGTAGTGGATCTCTTTGCAGCCCAAATTCGAAAATGCCTAGAGACAGCTAGTAACCAAATATGCTACTATAAATTAATAAATAAGAAATAACCATTCCAGTATGTATCTTAGTGTGCACAGTAAGACAAATCAAATCAAATAGGAAAACATCTGAGCACTAAGCCTGAGGTCTGAATTTGTGCTCAACTTCTTCCAATGGCTAACGGATGTTTAATTTTTGAATTTCACTGACCTCCAAATTTCACAAAGAAAACCTTCTTAGCATGATGGTTAATATGACATTTTGACTGATATTGGAGATGTTTGCGAATCGGATCTACTACCTTTAATATTATTAAATCTAAAATGATTATTTGAAAGTTCGGAAATGCTGGAAATATCCTACCACAAGGAGGCAAAATATAAATGGTTCACATTTACAATTCATTTTGTTTTAAAAATTTTCTTATTTATTTTCGTTTTTGACAAACTCGCATACCAACGGCTGATATACTGTATAGTAAAGTGAATGTTTCATCTTCCAAACAGCATCCAATGGGATGGAAAACTCCAACTGAAAGGTGGACACCGTGACCATACTCGCTAAAGAAAACGCGTAATAGGGGTCGTTTTTTCTCACGGATTAGATGGAAAGTGTGATGTACGAGTGTATATAATCAAAGGGTATCAAAAAGGCCGAAACTTGGGAAAATGGTATATTGTTCAATCATGATGAAGTACTTCTTTAGGGTGCAGGAAACATTTAAGGAATACTTGTTTTTAAGGCCCGAAAAACTCATATGATCATTACTCGTTTAGGGGCCATTTTGAAAGTCCATGTATGAGCATGGTGTCCACCTTTTAATTGTCGCTACCCCTCCCGGGACAGTATCAAAGGACCGTTTTGTTAATTAACGCAATCCCCCCTTCCTTTAAAAATCCTGGCTTCAGGCCTGCTAACGCGGGTATACAATAGAAAAAATAAAAGTTAAAACAACACCAGGAAAATCACTATTCTCAATTTTGCGGCGCGCTACGCGCGCGGGGTCTCGAACACAATTAAACTTTGCAACTTCCTGGCAAAATGAGTTTTTACTATTTCCTAGATGAAATACCGTAACGCGATTGCATGCAACAGACAAAAATACAAATTTCCTCGAGACTTTAAAACGTCATTAAAACAGTCAAAATTCACGATTTGCGGCGCGCTTCGCGCGCAAAGTCTTATACAACTTTTGTAGTTCGGTCGTCCAAAGAATATATATATATATGTGTGTGTGTGTGTGTGTGTGTGTGTGTGTGAACATTGGTATTGGTCCGTTTTTTTAGTGACCGCACCCCCCCTTGAAAAATCCTGGCTACGGGCCTGTTTCACATCTTACGTAGATTCGCCATGATGGTCGTTACATAACGTGACGATGTTAAGTGATTTCTAGGTTTAGATTAGAACGTGTTGAGATACTATGAAATGACTAGATGTATGAATCCTGGCATATCGTTTAAGGTTATTCTACTTTAGGAAGATGGCGCTTATCATCATTCTCTTTATATTGTTATTCTTACATTTATTTTTATCGCTGCTGTAATTATTCTCTTTGGGGGCTGCTGACGCTACAAGCCTACTAAATCATCTCAGTGCTTATCATGACAATTGTCATTGTCAGTGATTGTAGTTTTCTTCAGCAAATTACTATCACTGCATGTTCTTACTATCGATTTATTCATTCAATGGAAACTGATTAAGTATGCATATACCAGTTTTAGCATTGCATATGCACGAGTGCATCCTAACTAGCACATGGGCGCCCTCATAGCATCAAACGCACCTTACTACAATATAAAACTTCAAGCGGTATTAATGAATCACACAGCCCTCTTGTACTTAATAAGGACTGCCCTTCCTTCAAGCCATGCTTAAAATGACAACTGAAACTTTCTATAGATATCATTACCGATATCTATGTTCCCTTATAATGCAAGATCAACTTATATCCATATTTATTTTTGCTTGGGTTATTGTTTGTCACCTCTGTACCTTATACATTTTGTCTTCTTCTATTGTCCGCCAGTTGATGAACCTCATCTTGTAATAATATAGTTTTATTTACTGAAAGCTAAGAAATAAAGTCCCTTCTGAAATAAGGAAGCAAAATAAGTATGATAAGTCGATCAACATGCATTGATAGGTCTCTCACGCAATCTCAATCTTTTAAGACACAACTTACTGACATGGCAGTTCCCTAGCATAGCCTTTAACCAGTTCTGCCGATCGTGCCGCCCGGGTGAGGTTGTTCATGTCCTCTCCCGGCATGCATCCCTGCTCCTGCAAATGTCACCGGAAGGATCCGTTGCCTAGCGACGAGGTATGTTTGGACTGTTGATGACATGGAAGGGAAGGCTAGTTTTCCGTGAGAAAACAATAGCAGGCGACAAGGAGGTTGCGAGAAAAGATGTTTCAGCCATAGTAATCGAATTAAATTAAAGTCATACAGAGCATGCTCTTTCTAAAGTGATGATATCCGCTTGTATACCGCTCTGAATCATAAACGTCAATTTTATTGTTAAAGTAGGCCACCCCAATGAATGAATGAATGAATGAATGAATGAATGAATGAATGGATGAAGGAATGAAGTTTTCGGAAATTTCCAGCTTCACGAAATGATGCAAATTCCTCGCGATTCTCTTATGATCATTTAAAAGAAAACATCACCTGCGAAGGCAAAATTTTTCAAGATCGACATTTAGAAAAACGGAAATTATTTTCAGGCATTTTCCGTAGATAAAAAAAAAAAAACGTCATTCTTTCTGCCAAACTTAAGCTCGAAATTCGAAAATCCCACTAAAACTAGTTCAGTGAGATTAAAGTAGATATGTAGTTTCAAGTTGCTTATGCTTATTCACAAGAGAATAAACAAGTAAAGTGAGTTATTAACTTTTGGGGAAAAAATAAAGCAGCTTTCTTGTAGATGGTCTAATCCTTGGCAAGTAAACAAACTAATCGAGCCCAAAGAAATGTTTATTTCATCTTTTTGAACCAAAAAAAAAAAAAATAATAATAATAAAGCTTCATTTTTAATGTAGCCTTTGATGTCGAAGACCTGTTACATTGTGGGATGAATTTTCCTCAGAAAAATGCAGAACAACTTGATTGACTCACGTTCTTTACTTTCTGATTGATTTAAATAGTGTTGGAACAGCCAATCAGTTGGGCATGGGTATTAATCACAAATCATCAATTTTATGCTGGCTGAACAGAAGTTAATTGAGTGATGCCATTGAAAATAGGTGTCTCCTGTAATCTAAACGTCATTTCATTTTCTTTCTTTCTTTGTCAAACGTAAACAGTACATAAGAGCTTATTGCACCTGCGTTAATCAAAGCACCTTAGCGAACAGTCAACAAGGTGATGCGAATATCTTTCATCGAACTTTTCTACCGGTTTTATACGTTCTTGTATCTAGCTGCGGTCCTAGCCTTACTCCTGACCCACTTACCGCCTCGGGCGGAGAGGGGCAGGAAACCACCATTACACGGGCCGTCCCCGGGGGGCTGCAGCGGCAGTGATGCTGACTTGAGGGTGACTTGTTCAATGCCCTGTAATGTGCGGCGATAAGATTAGATGATGATCTGTCGTGCTCCATTCTCGTTTTCTTTTCTTGTTGTTAATGAAAGCTAACATCGCTCTCAAGAAAGTCACCAAGTGTCCTGGTAACGTAATCTTTATTATTATTATGGATGAAAATGCGTCTTTACATATAGATTGTTTTGTGATGACCACTGATACATTGACGGGAAGTGTTTTTCCACAGTTATTCACAATTATTCAATTTTATAGATTATTCAATTTATCAATCAAAACTCTTATGTTTATCAAATACAAATCACCTAGTTTAAGAATATTGTTTTCTAAGAAAAGCCGATCAGTATAATTATGCACACGTAAATTATAACCATAGATATATACGACGGGATGCTGATGACGACTTGAACAGGGTTACTCATCATTTACATCGAGCATCACAGATCTGTTGCATAAAATTTGTTACCTGAGAAAGGTCGGGGTATTTTTCTCAGAGCTTTTCCCTGTGTGAAAGTCGACGGCAGAATCATGCTAACCTGAGGTTTTGGTTTTTTTTTTTTCTCAGGTAAAAATGTTTGATGAAGCAGGCCCCAGGCACACCAGGTGTTTCGTGTTGTTTGTTTGTTTAATGTTGTTGTTGATGTTGCTTCTGCTGTTGTTGTTGTACTTTTTGTTGCTATTGTTTTCTTTTCTTTTCAGTTGACTTAGATAACGTCTCATTCAGACCCTTATGTCACGGTTATATACAAAATAACAAAAGTAATACGTGTTGCTCGAAGCGATGGATTGCACGAACGTCAGAGACAACTGAAAAAGATGTTTGTGATGGTTAATTACTCAGCTTTCTTTACCCTTTCCTCCCGTAATTCTCCCAGAGCCTTCAAAGGCCTCCAAAAGAGATTCATTTTTGCCAATAAACGGACAGGTTTGTATTAAAATCCGCTTGTGTGAGCAGTACATGATTCTTATTTCCGCGGTCAACTGCATATCTTTATGCCATCAGAAAAAAAAATATCAATCGTACGTGAGATGTGAATGAAGCGTGCGCTGATGGGCTCGCAAACTTTTGTGTTACACACTACACGGACATCCTACTTGAGTCAGCGATTGAAGTCAAAATATGTTGAGATTAGCCTTAATGGCTACGTAGGTCTTCACACGAGTTTTACAGCAAAACAAGCACACTTCTACTGTAACATTAGAAACAGGGGAACTAGAAAAAAATACTTGTTTCTCTGATACAGACAATAGACAGATATTCATAGAACAAAGTCTAATCTTTCGATCAAATCCATTTTTCTGGTCAGCATAACACAAATAAACATGAACTGAGGTCACGAATGCAGACGCTCTTGTCTGCAGTTTGGGAACATAATTATAGTTTACCAGGTTCCCGCATATGAGTTGACGCCATGGGAACATTGTGCACCAGGTTCCCGTAAGGAACGGGTTAAGAGAGGGGTTGGGATAATATTACATGAAAGCTTAAAGACTTGGGTATTCGTTGATGCGGTTTAAGAAAAGAGTGTCAATGTCAAGTTTGGGTGAAACGGGGGCTTAATAGGGAGAGGGAGGTGTCACATCAAATTCCGATCAACGCATCGGGTAAGTCGATCAGAGGAAGAGAATCATCCCGATGAATGCCACCCGTTCAGCGCCTTGCGATTGGCTTCCGACCGGATTCGATCAGTGCGCAGGCACTTCTCAAGTTGCCCAATGACCTGTCTCGACCGATAGAGAGTTTTGCCCCCACCTGAAGCGTATAAGTTTTGCCCCCACCTGAAGCGTATATAGGGAAGAGATTGCGAATCGGACTTTAGTCACGTCGTGTCGCAGGCTCTCCTCCCTCCCTTCAGTCCACCCCCTCCCCCCCCCCCCCCCCCCGTCCGTATTTCCTCCCTTCCTCTCTCTATCTCACTTCTGGATGTCAAGTAGCAGTGTGAGATTAATCTTGAAAAGGAAGACGCGGTCCCTCCCTCGATCTTCCCGTGGCTACGAGGAGCATCTTTGACGTCAAGCCCAGCCCAGCCCCTCTCGCGGAGAAGGGGAAGAGCTAATTACCTCGGGGATATGACTAACCCTCTCCCGCTGGCAATCTTACCAGCTCGCTATCGGTTCGAGTCTCATTTTAAAGACCGTTTCCCAACGTGGATGATATTACTATTATTTTGAATATAAACAATTCTATCCGTGTACCTACGAAAATACATTTACTGCCTACCGGGTATGAACGAATGAATTATGATATTTTCTTTGAGGGCATTTCATTCTTTACTATTAAACAACAAGTTTCCATAGCATTGTCGTTTTCGTTCAGTGGAGGAATCGTACACGTAAGCAATTGTATTCATGTTTGTTCGTTCTTGTTGGTATTTCTACAGTACATACAGGGATTCAAGGTTTGTGATGCCTTATTTGGACATTTCCCAGATCAGTGGCAGTGTGACGTAGAAGCCGTGACCATCATGAATATGTATCTCTTCAAGAATTGCACGGATTGCACGATTGCGCATCGGACTGATCTGAACAGAGCAAGGGGGGAGTCGCGGAGGATGAACTACAAGTGTATCAGCATCCACTCAACTCACTCACTACAGGAAAATGTCCTCCCAAGAAATAGTCTGTACGATAAACAGTGTGTGGTGGGGATAGTATTCAGTGTCGGCGATGAAAAAAAAGAAAAAAGAAAGAAAAAGAAGGTCGATGATTGTGTGCATTGGTGTGGTGAATGTTTAACACGTTGTGTGGCTTTGGCAAGGCTAATCGACACTGTGCATTGTTATGACTGTTATATTATTTTCTATCATTTCTACTACCACCGACTACCACAACCATGATTATTACTGTTTTCTCCACTCGACTTCATCATTCACGTCCGTCAACTTACACGATCTTCATTTTCATCATCATCATCATCGTCATCATCATCACCACCACCATCATCATCATCATCATCATCACCATTATCATCACCATCATCATTGCCCAACATCTACTACCATGCATCTTTACCATCAGCAACTGCCTCTTTTATTGAAAAAATCTCACAAAACAACATTACCAAAACTCAACAGTTACCATCACTACCAATGTCAAAATAACCACAGTTACCTTTACATCATTATCATCATCATCATCATTATCACCATCATTGCTAGCATCTTAAACCATCTTCATCACCCATCATCAGCAAATTCATAAAAATCCGTTATAAAATAACACTAACTAAATCAAGTTAACATCAGTACCGACAGACCGACGCCATGATCATGCACCGATACCAGCACATTTTCATAATTTTATAGTCATAAACATCATTATAATCATCATCATCGCCATCCTCCTCGTCCAAATCATCACCACCATCACCATCATCATTGCTATAGCTGTCATCCTCATCGTTTTCGACATGGGTGTCATCATTTCTTCCCATCCCCATCAGTATGCGGACAAAAGTGACCCATCAAATGAGCGTATGCACACGATCATGTTGGTAGATGGGAGTTTTGTTTGTGTTGTTGTCGTTTCTTAGAGTCTTTTGCATACATCAAATTTCATCTGAATGTATGTATATCTGCACCGTATCGTCTATGTGTGTATTATATTCATGTATGGCATGTACTCCTAGAATGTACATGCATTTGCATATCTATGTGTTCTACTTTCATGTTTTCTTAGTTTACTTAGTTTACTTTCATTTTCTCTCTCTCTCTTCCGAGGAAACTTTTCCGAACAAGTTTGTTAGCTTTTCGGTAGGTTTCTCCCACTAAATCTAGTCAGATTTAGTTAATTGCATAGAATTTTTATTTTCTGTTTCTTTTCCTCGACTCATGTCATGTTAGATTCAACGTCATCTCTTAGGCGTTAAAAGCTTTATTTCAAAACTAGGAGTCTTTACTTGTCTTGTTTATAACATAATTATGTGTAAATCTTTGTGTTCCAAACTTCATTGTGTTCGTATTACGTCAGGTTTTTTTTTTTTTTTTCAGAGAGAAAGTGGAAATAATTGCTAATTCAATCCAATCATTATTATTGTCGCTCTACTTATTACGCATCCATGTATTTGTCCTTTTTTTCATACGAGAAGCACACAATTTTTCCAACTGAATGTGAAGCTTCTCCAGCGTGTTCTCAACAAATAAGCCAGCAGACAAGAGCAGTGGCTAACTTTAACCCAACAGCTACCCTGTATATCCGTTCGAACTCATGTGGTCGGCGCTGCCGCTGTACTTTTCAACCCTCACAGGAGCACTCGTTGAAAAAAAAAAAAACATTGACCTTTAATGCAGTTTCGTTACCAGGGGTAACCCCATACAGAGTTAAAGTTGCCGAGGGGATTAGTAACCTAATCGAATATGCCTTTGGATTAAGATGTCCTTCCATGTCAGACCCACCCTCAATTCTTTACTGGGAGGACTTTGCAAATCATGTGACAAAGCTGGCCAGTCCCATCTCGTGACAGCGGGGATGTCTTGAAGTAGTAATCGCATGATTATAATTACGCAGACATCGCAGCTGTTGTCACCGTTACTATGCTTACTATTGTTTTGACATTGTAGTTTTTCTCTGGTCGGAACTTTGACTGTTTATTTTCTTTTTTTCATGACAATCATAGAAAGTGACCATTAAGCGTTTTGCAGTAAAAACAGATGTATCATCGATATTTTATTGCTGCGGAGAACATAATCTTGACTGAACGCACACTTGAGTATAATAAGCGCCAGTGAAAAACACTTCACAAACACACCAATTCATTCTTCTTCTTTTTTTTTTCATTCCATCAACTCCTGACGAACTCTTTACACATTAGTGATATAACAGTTGCGAAGAATCCGGCACCGTTAAGTAAACAATTGTTTTAATTTCTCCATTGTCTATACACAAGGGTACCTAATACATTGCACATCTCTTTTTCATTCTTTTTTAATTTATACAATAAGTATAATAGTCGCACTTCATTCAGTAATATAAAGTGTAGGATTACATCGGCAGGTGCTGTAGATCTCTTGTTCGTTTTAAGAAAATCCTGGGTTTCTGACTTGTTTATTCTTACAGAATTCTTACAGAATACTGTATAACGTGGCCGGAAGTCAAAGGAATGCCTTTTTGGATGAGATGAAATCATATCTAATTTTGGGGTATATGAGCATACGTGTTTTAACGTGAAGTACAAGCAATCATTGTAGGGTCTATGTCTAACTTTTCTTGTGATAGATGTAAAATTTGAAACATATAAACACTAGAATATAAGAGAAAAAATTATGTCATTGGTAATTGTCTGTGCCATCATAGATACTTCGATCACTCTCATGATACTGAGAATTAACCTGCTATAGTTTTTTTTTTTTTTTTTCAGACACAGTCTCAAATTGAGGAAGGGAAACATATACAAACTAAAGAAAAAAAATCAATGTACAGAATCGCTAATGAACGATGGTAGCGAATAAACGAATAGAAAGACTGTTGGTTAAGCGTGACTGTTCGTGACGTCATCATATGACCTATGACCTGTTGTAGAACACGGCAAGAAGACTGGTGAGTAAGGCGGAAAGAACACTGAAGGAGGATGACGAAATCGATGTGGCGGCACCGTGACCTTCCTTGGTTCCTGAAGGCGGGAATAAAAAATGAAATTGCGTAATCAATTACACCTTGAATCTTTACATCTTGAATGGAAGACAGAATCTGCTGCTAGGAATCATGAGTATTCTTGCTGATTCTGTTCTCTTTATATAAAAGGCGCTCGAGTGTGTTTGTTTGCTTGCTTGCTTGCTTTCAGCTTTTATCAAAAAGTATTTAGTTCGTTGTCATTTACATTTCATTTCAACAAATCTCTCTGTCTGTCAGTCTGTCTGTCTGTCTGTCTCTGTCTCTGTCTCTATCTCTATCTCTCTCCCACACTCCAGATACACGTATATATTCATCATAATATAGAAATAAACAACAATAACATCATTAACATTTAGAACGCACGTCTTACAAAAATGCCCCCGTCTAAAAACCAAAACAAAGCAAAATAAAACAAGAGAACAAGAAATGTCTTATATTTTGTTTTGTTCTCCAAATCTCTGGCTTGACTTTTATGCTATATCATTATTCAAACTGAGAACAATCAACTTTGTGGCCACTTGGATTATCAATGAGCGTTCGTCATCTCCCCTATCACTTCCATGGATTCGATGATACGAGATACTTGTCGACCAATCCTTACCAAGAGTTTTGAGCAACATCCAGTATGGCACGTCGATGACCTCGTACATGGCGACCGTCCCGCTGGTGCGTCCCGTAACGAGAAGCATCGGCTTCCGGCTAGACGACTTTTCAGGTGGGATGAATCTGAAATAATGATTAAAAAAAAGTGGGTTGGATAATATGAATAAGTTCAATGAAAGTTTTTTTTTTTCTTTTTAAATTGAAACCGTTCGATGCAATTTGAATGACAATGTCGAAGCTGGTCAGATAGCATATTTTATTTCGGCCATTAGTTTTTTCTTTTTTCGCACCGTACCAATGTCATTTTGAAAAAAAAAATGGGGGGGGGGGGGTTGACGACGAGCATGAGAAGGAGTGATTTTCATTATGACCTCGCCCAAAGCGCATTGCCACGGGTATGCTACTGACTACCAAAGATGGAATTGTTCTTTCGCGCAGCGTATACGTTGTTGTGATGACAGTACTTAACATAATGTTAACGTCTCTTTGCGCTTCCAACAATAAAAACAAAATGATGAAAGAATATAACCAGTCAAATAGTCTCTTTCAACAGCCACATTTTTTTTCTTTCATAAGAACGTGAACAATATATCTAAAGACCACATTAAATGCCTGTCTGTCTGTCTGACTTATTTGATAATAGTTTGCTTACCGTAATTATTAGTTGAGAAGAAAGTTATATTACAATAATGTATTTCATGTCCTTTACGGCCATGGCTTTAATACCACACATTTCATTTATGGATGTATCAAGCAATCAATGAAAATGCATCAAGACTCAATAAATATCAGCCGATAGCATGTTTGCAAAGTTACGGGTGACTCAACAAACGAATGAAATATGAAGTGCCAATATGTGTGCCCATTTTCTACCCCTTACGTTTTAACAAAGTACAACAGTACTGTATGTCAATATTTCATCTACATGGGGGCAAAAATACACGTTCAACTAAAAACGTGTTATAAAATGTAAGAATAATCATTATCATCTGCAAATTTCGACTTTAGCTATATTGAAATTAACAATGATTAGGGAACCCACTTGGCTTGCCAAATTTAAGTCGTTCGTAAAGTCGTGCGTAATTCTACGAACAGCTTTATGAAACAGGGCCCATGTTGGTTTGACCGATAACCATAATAGGCTGTTGGACACTAGCAACAAACAGGAAGAGCTTGATAACTCTGGCTCGGTTTGACAGACGAGGATATTTCGTGGTGTTAGTATGGTTATTTCCTGACATTCATGTCATGGAAGTCAGCCAGAGATCATTGCACGAAAATAACACTCTCAGCTGGTCCAAAATGGCCACCGCACTGAGATCGAGGCAAAGCATGAGTCAGGATTTGCAAAACAACGCATGTAACAGGATATTGGGTCCAATTAACAGCGACCATATTATTATGACATCACATGAACCGCAAAAATTCACAGATTATCGTTAAAAAAAAAGTGAAAAAAAAACAAACAATCACCCTGTGCGTGCAATGGCCCTTGATCAATGTACATTCTTGGAAAATGCTGATTGGCGGCCTTTGACTTTTATACAAAACACTGAAAATACCCTTTATTCGGAAGCTTATAGACAGCTTACAGCAGGTTCATGATATTGGAGTGTAAGCAAGACAAGTCGATTAACATGCTCTACTCCTGTCGTAGCTGATTACAACATATCTTTCACACCCAAGGGCAATTGAGGCAAATGAATTTGCACAATGACTTGTGATATGCTCTATGCCACTGTGTAGTCAATGAATAACAATAACATATTGGCACGCGGAAACCTAAACGTCCTAGAGTAAATTACTCATTATCATTGGCAATATTAGTCGTTAATTTGTAATACTTATTAACGTGTATCAAAAGGAACTGCCGCAAACTTACGTAAGGGACTCGGGCGAGAGGTCGCCGGTCTCCCTCCGGTTATAAAGGGCTTGGAATGTGCCGTCGATGTAGCCGTCGCGGTAAATGGACTCGTAGACGGGCGTGCTGTTGCCAGGGGCGACGGAGAATATGGCGAGGGCGCTGACGCCGTCGATGCCGACGAAAATGAGTTTTCTTCCTTGCACGTCACCGATGGCGAGAGACTCGCATTCGGGTCCCTGGTTAGTACACGAGGAAAAATGATAAAAGTTCTCCCGTTGTACTTCTAGTATCCAAAACATGTTCAAGTACTCAAAACACTTCATTAGAATACGTCGACATCTGTAGCTAGGTGGGTATAACAATGCAGTCTGTTAGCTGTTGTTTATCACGAATTACATTTCAAAACTTTTCCTCCACTATTTCCTCCACCTTCTCCTCTTTCAGCGTTCCTTCTAGCCTTGATTGTTACCATCGTTATCTCAGCAACAACAATAAAACCTGTAATATATATATATATATATATATATATATATATATATATATATATATATATATATATATATATATATATATATATATAACAGACACAATGCAAGGAGAATACGGATAGTAGTATAGTAGCAATAGCGAAAATTATGATAATGTCAAAACTACATTATGATCTCTAATTTTCATGACCAAAATAATGTTTTTGTCGGTGTTTTATATGAGAATATAAAATGATGGTGATCGAAGCAAAAGTAGCAAATAGGACAACAATCATAATTATCAGCATCATCATCATCAGCAGCAGCAGCATCATCATCTATCGTTACTACCATCACCATCAGCAACAGAATCATTATGAGCATCATCATAATCATCATGGTCATCATCAGCATCATCACTACCACCATTATCATCACCATCATCACCACCACCATCACCATCACCATCATCATTATCACCATCATCACCATCAGCAGCAGCAGCATTATGAGCATCATCATCATCATGGTCATCATCAATACCACCATCATCAACATCATCATCATCGCCATTATCACCAAAAGGAGCAGCAGCATTATGATTATCATCATCGTTATCATCATCATCGTCATCGTCATCATAATCACCACCACCACCACCACCACCACCATAATCACAATCATCATCATCATCATCATCGTCATCATCATCATCATCATCATCATCATCATCATCATCTCCATCATCATCATTATCATCATGGTCACCATCAACACCACCACCATAATTGCAAACTCGCATCATCTCCATCATCTAGCCCCCCCCCCCCCCCTTGCGTCTCTGCAAGGTACCAGCGGCCTACCCTCTCTCCAGATAGCTTGTCCATGGTGCTCTTGGGCCCTGCTCTCCTCGGGTTGCCAGCCATGGCTTTGCCATTGAAGACCTTGGGGAAAAATTTCAGGATCTCTTTCTCGATGATGTCTGCGCTGTCCCATGCCAGGGTCATGGTGTTGTTCATGGGGTCAACCCTGTAAGCGGAAATGCCACGGCCGCCGAACATAAACACCTGGTCGAACATTTCCGGGTCATTAGGGGTGTTACCGTCGACCAAACTGAAACGCGACATAGCTGAAAAGAAAGTCAGACATAATTATTTAGCACCATGGGCTGGATAAACAGGTATAATCTCAGCTACGCAAACACATTGCACGAAGGAATGAGCATTATTATAACAGTACCGCATGTCATGTCTCGGGAAGATTTCCGGGAAGTTCATTGGTTCACCAACTTACAGACTAACGTCTTTTTGAAATTCATAAAAGTGAAGAGCTAATGTTGCAAGGGCATGTTCATTAACCAACCAACTTTGTCATTCGAAAGTTATTGGATATGGTTTTCGGTGTGTGAGAATGAAACTAATTCAGGGGAATAGTAAGGTCAGATCATTTTGCTGCAGCCTATGTTCTTCTCGCTCCTTCCCATGATGTGTATCTTTTGGTTGCAAGATTCACAGTGACGTATTCCAAAGTTTCGAGACTATGGAGGCGCACGAAGAGGTAAAATTTAACAGAATAATCAAAATTCGTGAGGTGAAATTAACATCCCGTCATCCGTGCGTCGCTGTCACAACAAAATTGGAGAGTGACACAATTGGAAGACCAGCTTAACGTAGCTGAATATTGGCTATCCAGCCATCTTCTCAGATGGAAATGAACAAACAAACAAACAATCGTAGATTAACAATGATGATAATGATAGGACAATGTGCCCATTAAGTGGCAGTAAAAAAGACAGAAGTGTAAATCACGTTACTATCACGTGATCATACTCACCTAGCCTCTCTTCCAGCAGCATGTCTGCACGAGTCTCTTGAGGGACGTTCTGGGTCATTAGTTCTGTAGTGGCAAAAGAAGACATGAATGTTGCGGTATCGATCAGATATCCTTGAATCATATTGCATATTGTCCATATGTTATTATTTTTGTGCATAATCATTAAATTTTGTGTTTATGTGTGTATTGATTGTGTGTGTGTGTATGTGCATAATACGATAATAATTATGATGTCACGTGACCCATCTTCCAAGAACTTAATCCACAAAGTGGAAATGGTCCAGAGAAGAGCTGCGAGATTCACTTTAAATCGCTACCATAACACCTCATGTGTCACCAAAATGCTGCAAGAACTTGATTGGACCACTCTGGAACAACGCAGAGAAAATGACAGACTAATTATGATGTACAAAATACACAATAATCTTACTCCTCTTTCAGCACAGGACTATAGTATCAAACAGGTTACTCAGGTGACGAGAGCCTCGCAACCACACTCCTATCAGGTACCATACTCGACCGAGAACTGAATCGCATCGCCATTCGTTCTTTCCAAGAACTGTAAGGAACTGGAATTCCCTGTCGTCAGAAATTGTTTCAGCGTCATCTATGGGATCATTCCGAACAGAACGGTTGATCACAGTGGCTAGTTATTTTCGTCAGATTTTCTATGTGCTTGTAAATATCTGTAAATAAACTGCATTATAATGTAAATAGCACAGTCTGCAAGAATCTTCAGCCTATTGAAGGAGGCAGACTTAATCAGAAGAAGAAGAAACAACTAAAATGGATTTTGTTCAACTTGCGCTAAGTATAAGAGTCTCGTGAATTTTTTTTCAATTCAATTCAATCACAGTTTATTTCCAATCAACGAAAATGAAAACATAATACATAATACAAAGCATACATGTCATGAAATGATATTGTCCAAGTGTGTTGTTCCAGAATGACGTAACGATTATTCTAATTCAATTCAATTCAATTCAATTCAATAGTTTATTGAATTCATCAAAGAAGAAAAAGAAAAAAAATGATTCAAAATGGTACAAGTTGTCAATTTGACTTTCATTTATCTGATAAAGACAGTTCGTCGAATAGAATATTAAGTATTGCACGAATGATATCAACAACAAAACACACACAAAAACAAGAAACAATGCACACTTTGTCATGGTAGCAAAAAAGTAAGTAATCATAACAAGGGAAAAGAGTGTTCTACTGAAAAAGCCAAGCTTGTAGGACGTGGGACAATGGAATGAAAACAACAACAGTACCAATATACCAATAAAATATATTCATATCAAATTCATCTACATACCATTGTACATTACTGTGTTCTATCACTAGTGCATGCAGTTACTTGATCGCGGTGCGCTTCAATAGTTTTTCCTTAAATCATTGATGTTACAAAATTTCTATCGATACCATGCAGAAGGAAGTTTTTTGCATAGGGAAGTCGGGAGGGGAAATTTTATATGCATGTGTGCGTGCCTGCTTGTATGTCTTACCATCGACAGCGAATTCCTCCCCGAGTTCCGTTTCCTCAAAATCGGCACCGCCGGGGCAAGCGCTAGGTGGGCACTCAATCATCATGGGTACAGCGCCCTCATTTGCCGTCACGACGTACATGTCTCCATTGGCGTCGGTGTAAGTCTCGATGGCGTCGGGCATGGGGAAACTGTTGACGTCATAGGTGTCAAGTTTGGCGCCTACACGACGGGGTGTAACGACAAAGGAGGTGATAATGATAAACAGTGTGAGCTAAAGATTATACATACTGATAATAACAAATGAATAAATGCAAGAAATAATATGTCTTCTTTATCAACTTGAGATAAATTGAGAGTGAATGCGCAGAAAACAACAACAAAATAATTAGAATTAAATCATGTGAAAGTTCAAACAGTATCGGGAAAGGGTTAAAAGTGATTCTTGTTATGCAACGAATGTAGCATCATTGCATTTTTCCCTTCTTAATGGGAACTTCGTAAATGGCGTTTATCTTTTTTTTTTTTTTTTGTTCAAATTTTTTATACATTACAACAGGGTTACTGCATCCACGTTCAGTACCGACTGATATCACGAATGGGTATGATTTTACCTCTGCCATTAAAGCTGAATTATTGGCGAACAATCTGCCTATGAAATAACTACTAGTGGGTCTAGTCTGTTTTCAGTGTTTATTTGTTTGTTTGTTTTTTCCAGAATGGAAGTTTGTATTAAACATTGCCATTGAGCATATTGCTTTTCTGAGATCTACTGTCGCTGTAGTTCGTATACTTATTTGTTTGCTTGCTTTTTTCCTGTTTTGTTTCCATTTAGCATATTATCATTACCATATTTATCAAAATCACCAGTTACGATATAAGCGTAAACAAGCGGAAAAGGAAATTTTGCTAGGAGAATTATCCCAAAGGCTTGTTATTCCAGAGGTTAGTGTTTCCGAATATCATTTCAAGGTTCTAATAGCTCCGAAGGGTCGTAAATACTCAGCTTTTTCTTTTCCCTTCTTCGAATTATTTCAATTCAATTCAATTATTTGTTTATGAACCTGATCTAAGTTTCGGACTTTCAAAATCTTCTGAATAACGTACATCACACGAAAAAAAGGAGGATTATATTGACTAAAAGCTATTCAAAGACAAACCAACGTACCTCCGTCTCCGGGGCTGGCGTCCATCTGCAGGTTCTTCCACCTCTTGACCCCCATTGGGTAGATGTCGATGACCTGGTTCGTTGTGAGGTCGATGGCGGCGACGGCGTTGTTTTCCTAGAAAATAATGACATCGTTAAAGATCCTGTTTACCTTTGGGAGCAGTGATTTTAAAAGATTTTAAGATATCATTTTTTATCCATATGTGTAGGTCAGTTGTATCACAAAACATCCTACCATACACACACACACACACACACACACACACAGACATATATATATATATATATTTTTTTTTTGCAATAAAGCTTAAAATATAAGGAGATATCACAAATTTTCTCATTATACCATAACTGTAGACGGTTTAGTCTCGACGCATTTTTATTATAACTATTGTTCACGTTTTGTATATTTAACAATACTTAACATTAATTCTACTGATTCAAATGTTTACATGGGTTGTTTCTATCCTTTACACAGTAAACAGACAATACAGCGATTCTTTTCCAAATGCGATTGCATCAAGAATATTGTGAAACCCTCAATGTCTATGAATATGTTTTTACTCGATAGCAATACCCATCGCAATCACTTTATGCAAGATAGATGAGTTGTTGATGTCGTTGTTTCTCAAGATTTCTCAATGTGTACAAACATTATCTTCTCTGAATCCTCTCCTTTTCTTACTTTAGTTAAGGGAGAGCATTGTAATTATTTAATTCGCATTTGGTTCATTGCCATTACTTTGCAATATATTTCATTTGATCACAGTCAATTGATTGAGTCTATAGGGTCATAACACGTGCTAAAGCAAAGACGTTATCAGTGATTCTAGAATAGTTCAGCTATAAGCCAATGGGAAATTTCTGTGGCTATGACGTCATCTTTTTTGTTCAATGGGCTTTGCAAATTAGAACATTGAAACTGTTTTGCAAATTGTTAGTTTCCTTTCCTTTCTTTTAAAAGACGTGAATGTATTAAGGTGTATCGATCATCACTATAATTATTACATTGCAGTTATGAATAACTATAAGGGCTATCTTCATAAGATGTGGAAGTACTGAGAAGATGGCTTTGATTTTATCGATTTTATTGATTGTATGTCTGCATTTTTTCAGGCATAAAAGTAACACAAAGCAAAATTGAACAAAGTTATTGATTAATGTTTGAGTCTAACAGCTGATGCAGGCAGGCTGATTAATTGAAAAGTACAGCACTTTGCCACGATAATACAAAGATACTGTCGAACAGAATCATCTATACTTTACACCACTGCAGCTTGTTGAAATATTTTTGATGATGATGGTGCTTTAAATGAGATATTGTTGGATACTGTTTTTTCTTCAAAAGGCCAGTGAGAGGGTATCTACCTGCAAACTGATGAATGCTGTCTGCTCCTGTTGGTCGAGGGTGATGTGTCGGGGCTCGAGACTGCGTGAGAAGGTGTGTGGTCCAGGGTCGCCCATCTGGCCCGTGTAAGGCTGGCGAACATGGCGTGAAATATACCTCTGGGCTCTGTGAATTAGAAAAAAAAAAACAAATAAAAAAGTGTTAGGGGAAGCACATGTGTGTTACATGTTCATGTTGCATACACATACTTGGACAAGAGAGTCCTATCATGAAGAACATTGCTAGAGTTAGGCTAAACAAACCAGCAACTCCAATGAAATATCAATCTTAGTCTCGTGCTCCAGTAAGTTATATGAATTTGCTGGATCAGTAGGTTCTATTTCTTTTTTTCTTTTAAGTCTACGTTCATACATACAGCATAAGACTTGATCGCATAAACTGCAAAATATATAATCCACTAATCTATTTTTCTTCTGGGGGGGGGGGGAACGAAAGCGGAGAGAGAGGTTATTAGTTAGCATTTCTTTCTCGCTATAATGTTAATACAATGTACCAATGAATTAATGTTCAGATGGATACTGAAAATATGATCAAATCATCATGGTAAATGCTCCATGACTTAATGTTTCTTACAGTTTGAATAGCCGTAAATCAACACACACGATAGAAAGGACAGGTCGTATGTCTTCAAAATCATTCTACCCCAGCTCCACCCCCACCACCCTACCCCACCTCGAGAATCAAGCCATCATTTGCATGCGAGACTGCCTATAGGAGCAAAGCCAACGTACACAGCGTTGAATTGTGTGAAGTTGACCTCATTGACGACGAAGCTCAGTGTGTTTGTGCCGGTGCAGACCGTGCCGGGAAGAGGAGTGGTCGGGAGCATGGGGTACTCGGGGTTGTTTCCGAATCCACCGGTGCCGCCGAATCCACCAGTACCACCAAATCCCCCCTGTCCACCTTAACGCCAAATGTGAGAATTGATCACAATGATTAGATTTGACAGGGATAATGTCTCAAATAAGGTAACGCTTTAAGTCATTCAAAATACACTAAAATATGTACCATTATGTATGTTATAATGATTATGTTTTCTTCTTGCAATTAATTATTTTTCATAAACATTGGGATACATGAATAACAACGCAATGAAAGATTACACCAACTCAGATTAAAACATGATGGTAAGCATCGCAAAAAGGCCTATTGAAATGTAAGGAAAATGGTTTACTTCAGTTTATTTCTCCAATAACTTTCTCCAGGCACTCTGGCAAGAAAATATGAGAATGCGGACATAACCAGATTTATTACAGGAGTAGTTGTATCCGTAACATTATTCACTATGGTGACCACTGAGAAGTCAGGTAACACATACCTCACTCCGCTGCTATGCAATTATCAGATGTGTTTGAATATAGAGACGAATCTTCGACGTGGTATTGCAATAGAATGATATACGATCAGGCAATTTCACAGCGATCGAATACATGGACAGATGGCATAAAAGAGGAAGACGAAGACAAATCAACATTGTATCACATCGCTACATATATGCTTCATCATAGTGTTGCACCACACGTTATAGCCAAATTAATTAATGTTGTACGCGTTGAAAGGGCCACAAAGTTTTCGTCGAGGTACACATCACGTGCTCTTTCGATTTTGTGTTGATAACTTACCGGTTCCGGCGCCACCTGCACCACCCGCACCTCCAGCGCCGCCGGCGCCACCGGCCCCGCCTGCTCCACCAGCTCCACCGGCTCCGCCGGCTCCACCTGCCCCACCTGCCCCACCTGCTCCAGTGCCCGGAGTGGGGTCCTGCGGCGGGAAGGGCGGGAACCCGGGAGTGGTCTGCACGCCGAATGTGGTGTTAACGATCTGCTGATTCGGGGCATTAGACACAGAGCCTGCGTCCAAAGAGAGGGAATAAAAAGTGCGTAGACTTGAACAATAATTCAGATAATCGCAGAATGAGTGGTGTCTTCCACTTTACTGATACTATCATCTTTTCAACCATTCCTGTTATGAAACTGATAACCCCGGGCGGACAACCTAATATGTAAACTACTAGATTAGCAACATTTAAGGGCTTCAACTTGAGGATTAGATGAGAACTAGCGTAAGGATCGAGGTTGAATGAAATCAATACAGAATATAATTACAAACAAAACAATTGTATTCAGTGGCAAATCCGGGGGGGGGGGGGGGGGGGGGAGTACCGGGCGCGCATCGGGCGCGCACCGGGCATGCGTCCCCTCTTTATTTTTTGGTAAAACAAAAGAAACACAAAGAAAAAAAGGGGGCTCTTGCACCCCCTTTAATTTTGTAAAGGCGCCTCCTCTTTACGGAAATCCTGGATCCGCCCCTGGTATTGAACGTATAATTTCAACGAAAGTTTAGCGGATTACAAGCAGGTCTTTCATTATAGCTATACCATTCAGCTAAATAAGGATCTTATGTCATCGAAACAGATAAAGCAAAGGTATTACCTTCATCTCAAATAGTCGATTTCATGGGCGATAGTAAAACTTGTCAAGAATCATGATTTCCAAATAAATATTTAAGTTCTGACACACGCTATATAGCAGCCCTAGTGTACAAGTGAGCTCCTTCTCTTCCAACACGATACCCGCGCCCTGATAACTCACCAGCCAGTCGTACGGTAGTCACCGTTCCCTCCGGGTTCTCCCACGCCTGCGTGTTCGAGTTCGCGCCCATCGAACCCTTGTTGGCCACGATGATGAGGCTGCAGCCCTGTGCGAATCGGACGGCGATCGGCATGGCGCCGACTGTCGGGACGAAAGGAGATCCATGCATTTTAGGTCAACAACGAGAAAAGTCATCAAACATTGCCTCATTGTTTAAAAACATCAGCAATAAGTTGGTTTATTGATTTGCTCCTTTCTTTCACATGGAGAAATCCGATATACCTATAGATATGGCGTAGAAGATTTTTAATGGTGGTTTGCTTGTGTCCCTATGTGTGGATTAGCATCACTTTATAGGTTTTTGCGTGTGCGTATTTTCGTGTTGTATTACTGCATACATTATTTCAAGAACAGAAGAAGAAAGGAAAGGAACTCATTGCACCTCAGTTTACATGACGATTCATACCTTGACTGGGTAAAAAGTGACGTACACAGTGAAAATCTGTGTTGCTTTGATACAAAATAAGCAATTAATTACACTGCGAAGTATGTAGTGTAATAATAGTCACCCGGTTTGTGTTGCATGTTCAACCAAAACTCTTCGATCGATGCACAGTGAATAAAATACTACGGGCTCTTCTTGGCTGTTCTGCTTTTTTGTATTTCGTCTCTTACTAACCTTGAACGCTGCATAGTTCTTTGAAGACTTTGGTTGCAGGGTTATATTTCTCGAAGATCTTGAGCATGCCCGGCTCCGTCTTCTGGGTGCCGGGCTGGAGATAAGCCACCAAATCGCCACATTCGGCGATATCAGCTACCGGTCTCTCTGCGGCAACCTTGTCGACGATTTTCGGCTGGACAAAATCGGAAAAGTCGACAAGGTGAAGGAACTTCCTGCCTGAAATCAATGGAAATATACAAAAATAAAACACACCGTCAGTAATCTCGAAGAAACGCAATACATCACACTTAGCAGTTCTTTTTTTTTTTGGACGTCCATTAGCACGTTGATTAAAAACTTTAAAATCTAATAAATCCGAACAATTAACGTTATTACACAGCTGTTAAACTTGTTTGTTTGTTTGTTTATTTGGTAGGTTGGTTTGTTGGCTGGTTTTTGCTTGTTTGTTTGTTTGTTTGTTTGTTTGTTTGTTTGTTTGTTTGTTTGTTTGTTTGTTTCAACGTTTACACTACGAGCTTCATATAACACGACTCTTTTTTTTTTCTTCAGACCGAAGCAACACTACTCCTTTGGTGCTTAGTGACTATGTGAGTACATGCCAGCTCGCCACCAATTTAACTCAGTCATTGCCAAGGACAACCTATTTGTGCGCGCTGTCAATAACAATCCTCATTTTCTATTTTCAATTGGAAACATTGTTTCATGAAATACATTGCAACCATAGAGATCTGCAGCGCTTGTAGTTACCACAGCAGTGACAAGGCAATACACTGACAGCTGCGACAATGACAGCCGCCCCCATGGCAATGGCTATTATGGTAACTTACGGCTATTGCCATAATGGTATGTAAAACGTTGGCCATTATTAGTTATAGTCGAGATCTGTCAGCACGTGGCTATGATCTCATGCAGATTTCGACTCGCCCGAAAGTTGTTTAGTTACAGCCAAACTTTAGAACACCTACACCTCTCTTCCAGCGCATCCCATATGTATTCGAATCTCATCACAAAAATGCTACCCTTAAAGAAAGGTGACGAATACAGGAAACGTTCTGAGCTTCGGACGAAGGACTTGATGACGAATATTATTGATACCCGGTATGACATTTGTCTTTCCTCAATAACAAACTTCAGAGTACATTTACTTTTTACACATGCCTTCACATATCATCATAAATGCTAAACTAAAGTTAATATGTCCCTAAAAATCAGAAGGCCTAGGTGAAATTCGGTCACGTTTACCCTTCCATCCAAAGCTGGCACCAGCTGATCTTTGCTATATAGGAAGATGAAGAAAGACGAAGGAAATGGTGACGTACAAACTGCACGAGACCAAGAAGCGAACGGGAAATTGTTCATCAATGCAGAGCCGTAAATAGGATGGGTCGGCTAAGTCTGGCTCCACGTGAATAAAAAGACGTCTGCAACTATAGAATAAGGCACTACTGCTGTACCCCTCCTTTATCCACGCGCATTATTCTAACTTTAAAGTACAATGTCACACCGTTCTTTAATCGACTGTGATGACATGGATGAGAAGTCAGTCAAATTAATAGACCTGACCAAAACTCAACCAAGATCGCCCAAATACGATACAGAGTTATAGAACTTCTATAACCTTGAAGATTTTATCATCTTACAAGATCCTAACTGTTTTTAAAAGTGTTCCGTTTGTTAATGAGAATAAGCAAGAAGAAAAAAAGGGACGAGGAGTAAAATAAAGACGTGCTTCTACCAATGTCAGGGAGGGTCTCCCTTGCAGCCCTCAATGCCACACCCTTCTCCAGCGAAATGGCTGATTGGAGTGAAATGAGACGAACGAAAGTGAGCAGTTTTGGTGAAATATGACATGAAAGAGTGCAGTTTGAAATTCTGGAATCCATTTT
The DNA here is from genome assembly GCA_033980235.1 of Diadema setosum. Lineage (NCBI taxonomy): Eukaryota > Metazoa > Echinodermata > Echinoidea > Diadematoida > Diadematidae > Diadema > Diadema setosum. The sequence continues at coordinate 10,867,935 of CM067077.1, read as the reverse complement.
TTTTTTATTGTGGCAATGGTGACATTAGTCACAACCGCATGAATCTGCAAATACTTTGAGTTTGTGATGTCACCAGGTCACATCTCCCACTGTTTTAAAGATCCCGTTTGTAGACGGCATTCAAAGAGTGGATAAGTGCTTTATAAAAACCCTCATGCGTTCAACGTCTGCACAATCACGACATAACAAGAGCAGTGGCAATATTTCTTCATACCATTCTCAACATCGCTCAACCTGACCGGGTTGTACACTCCGTGAGAGCATCATTCCAGCGTTTTAAGGGGGGGGGGGGGGGGAGGGATTTGTCTCGAGATCATAAGAATATGAAGAAAGTGGGTTAAAACAACAAGAAAAACACCAAAAAAGGAAACAGTAAAATACTTAGTTCTTTGATGTAGATGGAGATGAAGGAGAGAGAGAGTGTGTGCGCCATGTCGGCAGAATAATCAATTTGAAACTTGAACAGCATAAAACAATAATTCGTAATAATCTATGAAAGTAAAAAAAAAAAAAAATGAACGAACTATACGAATTCAACCCAAAGCTTCCGAGACGTTCTGTTGTGTCATTGTCGTGTATCGTCATGAAGTAGCTCTTAACGAATAATCTCCTGGAAATTAGTAATTATTGTTTCTTAATCGCCAACCTCGGTCACAGTCTAGTGACTCCTGCGTGAACTACAAAGAGCTATGACATGTCCGCGAAAGTAGAGCCATTGATCAGCCATCGTGGCCTATTTGGAATGGGTCATCCGCTTCAATGTTTACATCACGCGCGCACATAATACCTACATCGCCAACTGAATTCATTCATTAATATGAAGGGATAAGTACTTTCCTCTGAAGGACTGAAACCGTAGACCTCTGAAGAAAGTATCGTGCAAACTTTTTTTTTCAATGCAATGGAAATATGAATGATAAAAAGACGTTCAAAAGCTGATAAAAACACGCAGGTAAAGGAATGCACATGCGACTGCGGATCCTTCTTAAACGTTATTCCTTGTAACAAGGTCAGTCCACATTGTCCCACCTTTTTACCCCATCTCTATATCACTCTCACAAAGTCCTATTGTTATTACACGTGATACCTACGGCTTAGAGATATGATAGGAGTAACTCGCAAGACAACCACTGAAATCTATTGGCCTAGGGGAAGCCTGATAAGCCGCGTTTAAAGTTTACCGGAATTTCAGCATCTCATAGGGAGCTTGGTGGGTCGCATACCTTTCGAAATTGATTCTTCCGGTATTGTTGTTCATATTTACGACGGTTCACAATATTTTGACGTATCTTCGAAACGTTTTTTCGCGCTCAATCTTGTCATGCACAGCCGTAACATTTTCTACGACCAAAATCCAACTCTCCCCATCCACCTCCCCCTTACCCTCTTTAAGGTGTCCTAGGACTCGTAACTCCGCATGACACACATCCGCTCTTCCCTTGCTCTCTTCGTATTAGAGGCAGATCCCTCCCAGTTTATAATCCATCCCGATTATCATCACTGACGATTAATCGTCTGACAGTCACTGCTCTCGGCAAAATGACTGTCCCGTGCTGTTTCTGGCCACTGTAAAGGGACCTCTTCCTCTTTAAACCTCTCTATCTATCTCTTAAAATAAAAGTCGAAAATTCACGTCAACATAGTTTTCCTATTTTGTACTCACTCGCTACGTCTAAGCGAGACAGTCGCAAATTGGACACCCTATTAAGTCTGATAAGGTTTATTCCTGTGGAGCTTTCATACCAGACGATACCTTCGTGATGCAGTCACGAGGGACAGAGAGGGATAGGCACAATGAAAGAGAGAGAGAGAGAGAGAGAGAAGAGAAGTATAGCTAGATAAACCGATAGATAGATTATTATACATAGATAGATATATAGATGGATAGATAGATAGATGAATAAATAAATAAATAGATAGATAGGTAGATGGATGGATAGATAGAAAATAGATAGATTAATAGATAGACATAGATAGATAGATAAATGGATGGATAGATAAATAGTGTGAAGATAGATGGATAGATAGATGGATGGATAGAGAGAGATATCGATAGATAGATAGATAGATAGATACATACATACATACATATACACATACATAATATATACATGTACATACATACGTAGTGATAAAGATAGAGAGAGGGGGCGAGAGACAGAGAGAGAGGAAGTATATACCAATTATATCCACGTAGCAATACGCACGCTAGAGATTGGAGGGAGAGTCGAGGTCTATCCGTTTTATTCCATTGAGAATAATGCGGGTCCTCGATTCGACCCTCTGCCATGGCGCTGGTGTTCTGAAAAGGGTATTCAAGGTATCTATTAGACCTGTTTCATCTAAAATGATAAACCAACAGGTAAACCCTCACGTAGGAAGGGATGGTTAAGTAACCTTTTCAGAACCATCACCTGAACGTGCTATTGACATTGCACACTTTGGCAGTGAGCTGGGAATGGAGCTAAACGAGTTAAAGACTGAAAGATGCGGAAAGTTGTTGCGGTTTTCTTCGTTATGAATCATGTATGGGAATCTGGGTCGGGATGTATGTATTTAACCAGTCAAATGAGAATGGTCCATCTTTTGTGTACTACAGCAGATTCATTGACAGCTGACGCATACTGTTGCGGCTGGAGATGGTTGAATGTGACTTACCCTGTATTGAGAACCCTCCCCCCCCCCCTTTTTTTTTAATCTCATTTGATATTAGCCTCAAATATGCTGCGCATTATCACAATGTTGTCCACTCTCATTCCATAAAATGCAGTAATGTGATTAATTATTGGTATCACGTTTGAATCCGCAAATTATCAGATAACAAAACATTTTTCGACTGCAAAACTTACAAACTTCGAACCCAATTGTGTAAATGCCTAGATGGCTTTGATCACCTAGCTTTAAAGAAGGAGTGGGGTGGGACCAATGAAATTATACAGCACGATCATGACATGGCTACATTAACTATTCCGGACGTGTGACGACAGAGAGAGAGACTGTCTTATGTGGGTGTTCTTGTTCAAGTAGTTGTCTCCCGTGCATTATACGACTCCGGCAACCTTGGGAGGTGGGTGTATTACTCAGCAGTTTGTGACGGAGGAAGGGTGGACTATAATAGTCATCTTAGAGGAAAACGCAATTGGACTTCCGTCTTTAGGATAGAGAGAGCAGGGATGTATAGTCAAAAGAGGAAACGCCCGTAAACTATCCAATGGACCCATTTATCCGATCTAATATGTTCTGTTTTGAATGAATATTTTCAGCAAATTAAAGTTTGATAAGACACAGATCACGAGTCAATTGACGCCAACTCCAGCTGGTATTTTCAAATCCAACAGAATGCATGTTTTTGGTAATCTTTGATTTCTGCTCCAAAACCTGCTAAATATTTTTGTTTGATATCAATGCTGCTGTCCTATTATTACTCCGACATATCTAACGATCAAATGATATAAGCCAACTGACACATAAGTGATTACTTTGAAATCATTTATCATTATCATTATTTAATTCCCTATCGCTTTTATTGGAAAAACAATGTGGTAACATAAATGAACAGACATTATTAAGAGAAGAATACATACAACCTCTATCGAACAGAATCAAGTGTGTTTCTCTTTGGTTCTAAGATTCATTTAAATCATACAAAAGTAACAAAAACTCATAAAACCACCAAAGAGATTTTGTAAACTAAAGATTCAAGTCTTTCTCTTGGTTTCATGGACGATTATTTTACTTTATAATTATCTCAAATGTCTTTCTGCTCGACGCATATACGGTAAATCTTAAAGAAAAAAAAATGAAAAATTAATTCGACATTCACAAGCTTGCTAATTCCATGAATAAAAATAATGTAGACCGATTCATAAGCTTGCTCTTTGGGGGAGCACCACGGGTCTCAAACTTTAAGTCCGTGAATCCCAGACGAGATACAGGATTTATTGCGTACGCCCAAGGTGCAAAACTGTCCCCTTTGGCCAGACTGCTTGATTCTTTATTTTTCGTCTTACCTCCAACGTAGGCCAGCTTCTTGTCCACATCGTACGCGGTCTTCAGGGCGGAGCCGCTGTTGAGCTGATAGAGCGACTTCGTTCCTCCTTGACCGCCGTAGTCGGAGGGCAGGTACACTCTCGATATAGGCTTCAGAGAAATCGTGGCATCGCTCACGCCCAGGACCAGGCATAGAGCCAGAATTGAAGACATTAACGCCATGGTACTGACTCTGTTTTCCCCGAGAATTTAAAAGTCTTTTTAGTTCCCCTTTTGATAAGGTGATACTCTTCAGATCCAGTCACCCAGAATTGGTCCTGAATTTTAAGTAGACGAAGTTTGAATGGCCGCTTATTGTTCCGTCTACTCCCTTCTTCTCTTAGTCGCGGTTTCCAGCAGACGATCATGCGGCATGTCCTGTTCCCGCCACGAGATAACACCGTAATGATGAAGATCGGCCCACTGATTGTTGATAACACTGCACTGGATCCGTACACAGCTTCTCACACTTTGTGCGGACCGCGTGTACAACAGTATTAGTGGCCTGAGACGATTTAGCACCAGATGATGGTATGAAAATGTGTCAGATTCATGATAAACAGGAACTTGAACAGCTCGGGAGAACTGAAGAAGTAGTCTATAAAATTTAGCCCCATTAATGATTCTCAGTTTTGATTAATTTCAAGAGCAAGTATCCTGATATTTACGTAATGGAGAATTTAATGTAGAAATTAACAAAAATTGCAACTGATTGACGAATATTCCCATATTGACGTAAATAAGCATCGAATTAACTAGTGTTATTTACGTCAGTGTAGGGGCAATTTATTGACACAAGAATTGCATTAGCTTGAAGGAACAGATATGTTTTGTTTTCACTTTGTTTCAGGGAATGACTCCATTCTAATTGTTCAAAAATATGATAAAAAGGAATGATAGACTTTGATAACAACATACAATTACAATAACGTTATGTAAAATTTACATTCTAATCAAATAAAAGAGAGGGGAGGGAACAATCACCACTCATTCTAGTCGTGGATAACATAATGTATCCCACTTTCATAAGACTTTTTAGAAATGGTATTATACACACCTTTTCTATCTTATCAGAATGAAATGAGAAAAAGCACAAGTAGCAAACGAGGTCTCCGGAATTAGACTACTCTAGTTTGCAAGAAGCGTGACGTAGCATCACACATAACCAATCGGATCTGCGAAGCGGAGCTTCCAATAAGACACAGGATGATACGAATCAAATCTCCTTAATGAGAGAGAAGGGAAACCCAAGATTATGTGCACCCAGGTCACAGAGATGTCGGAGTCACACTCGAGCAAAAATCCTCCCCAAAGACAGCTCAAATATCATTTCGATGACTGTACAAAAAATCTTTCAAAGTGGGATCAAAACTATTGCAAACCTGATTGTGAATCACCGATATTTTTTTTTCACTATAGTGTAAATTATTTTGTCTACGTGTATTTGCATGTGTAGATGCTGATTTTTTTTTTTCATGTCATGATCTGAATGTGGCTTATCCACTCACCAAGTAGCAAACTCACTAATCCCACTCATGTAGACATAATATGGAAGGAGTGAGGCTGCTTATGAATGGCATGCGAGCAGAATTTGCAGGCTTTTTAAACACTATTCCTCATCTTGGCACTAAATAGGCCCTCTTCTCTTTAAAAACGCGGTTGTTGTTGTTTTTTTTTCCTGGGACACCTTAAATTGAACTCTTGACCTGATTCGTTCCGATATGATGACTAAAAAGGGCTGTACGCTGTATGACTAAGACTGAAAGATGCTGTGGTCGTTTATAAGTACGTGAACAGAGTACACCGATGACACAAATATCCAAATACCTACCGACAAAACAGGCCTATACATATCAATTTTCCTCACAGTGAAGCAGACGCTGACTGGACTTCATATTTTGGAGACGACCATGATGATTGAAAAGGGAGAGACATTATCTAATCGGGGAAGCGGGATGATCCGTAGACAGTTTTACATACGGTATATATAGGACTGTAACCAACAACCTGCACAGACCGTCTGCGGGAACGTCTGATTTATAAACACATACAACATTATGACAGGGAAGGTAGCAAGATGCGTTCAGTTTCAGCTATTCTTTGGGGATGGGGTTTGGTGTGTAGCAGTATCTGGATTAAGTAGTGTCATAATTATGGTTTGATATAACGCTAGATTAACGCCAGATTTCAACACAGGATTCAAAGTGTCTACAGCATTGTTGTTGTTGTTGTTGTTGTTGTTGTTGTTGTTGTTGTTGTTGTTGTTGTTGTTGTTGTTGTTGTTGTTGTTGTTGTTGTTGTTGTTGTTGTTGTTTTCTTTCTTTTTGTAAGTATACTGCCCTCTCGATGTATCGGTCAAAACATAACTGCGCATCCGGCACTTATGTTGTTGTCCTAGTTGGTGTTCTTTTTTCCTCCATTTCATTTTACGTAGTTCCTCCATGCTGTAAATCTAACTTTGGCCCGGAAAATTTTCGGCATTCGTACATAACATGTACACAATTGTATAATAATTGGTCGTGAGTGACTTTATACTTATCAAATAAATGCTAAAATAACGTCAGAAATAAGATAAATCAACAACGATATGTATGTATATACCTGTAGGGGAGAGCGGGGTGAGTTGGGACGCGGGTCAAATGGGACACGTTCTCTGAATAAAAAATTGTTCAATCAATCAGCGATTGGCTTATATCTACAATAAGCCCCTAGCAACCATACATCACACTAAGAAAGCCACGCAGTTCGGCAAATTCTAAGTATGTATAAATTGCTATTGAAAATTTTCCCAAAAATCTAATATTTTTTCGAAATCAGGTTAATTAACCTGTTGTCTTTGTATTCATGATTTCAAGGGCACAGTTGAAGCTGGTGGTGAGCCTTATTAATATGCAACTAATATAACTTGTTTTTGACAAATGCCTGCATGGTTACTGAGTAGTCCTACATATTTATTTATGTATGTGTCATGTGAGGGACAGTTGGGACAACGTGTCCCATTTGTCCCTCATAATACCATTACATGTACTTGGAATTCATACAAAACAAACATATTAAGTTAAAAGTTGAATCAAACAAACAATATTTATTACCCAAATTCACAGTTGACGTACTCTAAAAATAAAATGCAAAGACCGATAAAGATAATGGAGATACAGCAGGCCTAGGTTTATATTTATTAACTACTGGGCATAATTTGATAAGGAAACAAAAGCAGTTCAGATTTTCAAACATGTTGTTCAAACTTGCTTTGTTGAAATAAAGATCATTTTAAAGCATGTTTGACTGTTTTCATTACCAATGTTTCATTACGCCTTCCAACTTTGACATTTCTATAGGATGTCCCACTTTACCCCCACCGTCCCATTTCTCCTTTGCCGTTGTCATGGTTGTCCCACTTTGCCCACGGGTGGGTCAACTTCTCCCCAAATGAGGTTTTTTCTTTTAATTAACTGCAGAAAATTAAGAACAGTGCCACCCCCAGCTTATGGCTCTTTATGTAACCTACCATATGAACCTTCATGCAAGCCCGAAAGGAAAAGTAATCATCTCTTCTATAAAAAGATATAAGAAGAAAATCGGCGAACTTGAAATAATGTCCCACTTCTCCCCGCTCTCCCCTATATATATATAACATATTGACTCGCTGTGTTCATGTAAAATCTTTGGGTTTGTTCAAGTTGTAATTGATGTTGGACGTCAAATTGACTCATGTAAAATTTCCCTTCGTATAATGGTATTGTTAAAAAAAAATCCCCTTCCTTGCAGAAAGTATATTGCATAATCATAACTACTAAAAAAAAATAAAGCACAGAATCCGTATTGGCTTTTGGTAATGCATTAATCAAAGTATAGTAAACTGGATGAGTGAGAGGGAGAGAGACATTTTTGAGACGACCATTATGATTAATATGGAGAGGTACTGCAATGTCCAATGGGAGGGGGGGGGGGAGGGAGGGGGAGCGGTATGATAAATGTATAGAAGATCTTGCGTAACATAACAACAACCTGCACAGACCGTGTGAAGGGAAACTCAAATCTTCTTGTCCCTGAACCTGGAAGTATCACCAGAAGCAATTATCGAAGGAAACGGATGCCCCATATTAACCCCTTTCATAACAGGAGACCGTCATTTCTTCGTTCTTGTAAGGCCTCTTACAGAAGGGATAATCGTTATATACTGTTGCTATAATGTTACCATTATTGGAATTTTGCTACAAAACTACAACTCTCAGATCTTTATGACTGTTACAGTAACAATGATGTCAAAAATTTTCCCGATTGCGGTTTCAATGTCCCGAAGACGTCTGTATTTGTCTATTACCTGTATTTTCTTTGTGTCTGCGCTTGCATAAATAAAATGCAAAACTGATTAATTGGAGCATCCTGTTTTTCTGTGATGTTACAGAAAACTGGAAAGCTACAGATTTAAAGCAGGTGGTTCTGAGAAGGAAAATTGTTCGAGCTACTCGGCCGTGATCTGGCAAAACAACGTATCTCGTTTGAAGCGATTTCGAGATATTCACGTTTAAAGTTTAAACGCCTGCCGTTTAACACAAAGTGATTTACGTAACTTAGGATTGTGTTCCATAACAAAATGAAAACTTTTATGTCTTATCTAATTCAAATTACATGTTCACTGCCAAATATTTAAGTTTATTAAAAGATAAGTAGTTCTGCCTGATCATGAGAATCCCACATAGATTGTGTACAAATACGACACGCGCATACGGATCGGAACTTGAGATACGTAGTTCTGCGCCAGCCGCTAAAGCTGCCTCAATGAAGGCGTATATCAGGCAAAACTGCGTAACTATATCAGTTACGTAGTTCTGCCAGCTCAATGACGTTATTTTTACCCCAAAACCTTGATATTTGAGGATTTTATTCTAAAAATGACAAAGACTTATAACTTATATTTTAATGAATCCAAAAACAAAAACGTAAAAAAAAAAATCGAGATACTAGTACGTAGTTCTACCAAATCACGACCAAATCCGGTCTCTCAAGAGGAGTCAGGGTGTTAGCACACATCCTGCGATGAAGTCTTCAACTTCTTTGAACTATTTCAGTAATGATTTAGTTCTCTGGAGGTTATTACCTAAGAAAAGTAACCTGTGAAAAAAAATATGATACGAACTGAAAACTCAGGTTAGCCATGATTCTGTTTTTTGACTTCTCACGGGAAAATTCTGTCGAAAATCAAACTGAGTTTAATTCAGGTAAACAAGTTTTATGCAACAAGATTGCTGGTGTATGCTTGCTTTTTGTTATCCTTGGTAGCTTTTCACACATCATGGAATACAGCGTCAATTCTCTTTCTCTCTCCATCTCTCTCTCTCTCTCTCTCTCTCTCTCTCACTTTTCTCCAACCCTATAGAGTAAGATAGTTCGTAATTAGCTCATGTGCACATTTGGACAAACGACCTTTGTTTTTTTCTTAGTTGGCTTGACATTTCACCAAAGCAAAACGAAGTGAGGCATTACTTTGCCCGACATAACAATAATTTTATTGAATTCATGTTCAAAGAAAGAAATAACCTGCGTAGATCAGGTTACACTTAGAATGGCCCGTCGATTTACCCTATTAGGGAAGCAGCTTTGTGCATTGTTTTGAATGAATAAAGATATTGATATTGGCAATTGTAGGCTTTAAAGGCATAATTTACCATTTGCAGATGAAACAAAAAACCCAGCATTAGTGCCTTAAAATCGTTCCAAAATGTGAATTTGGGATAGAAACAACCACTGTAAAAATTTGAATCGGTATAATCAATGTTAAGTATTGTTAAATACACAAAATGTGAACAATAGTTATAATAAAAAATAACTAATTTTAAATGTTGCCATACTAAACCGTCTACAGTTACGGTTTATTGAGAAAAATAGTGATATCTCCTTATATTTTAGGTTTCATTGGGAAAATCTTATATGGTAGGATGTTTTGTGATACAGTACCAGACCTATACTCATATGCATCAACTCAACATGTGATATATTGAACATTTTTAAACCAGTGTTCCCAAAGGTACACAGAACATTTAATAAGCAGCTTGTTGCTCTCAGGCGGAGGTGCCGGCAAGGATTACATGAAAAATCATAAGGCCTACGTCACAGATGCATACCTTAATAAATTCAATAACCAACTTGCCTGTTTATCACAATTTACCTATTATCTGCTCATGCGTAAAGTTGAATCTCTCGAAAGGAAATCTCTTTAAACTGTACGAAATGCTTATTGTGACGCATTAGTCATTGCGCGCTAAACTACGCGCATCTGTGGTAAGCGCGTTTATTTCGTCACACGCAACAACCGTCATGGTAACCTCATACCCAAGCAATGCAACAGATCGTGATAAGCTCTTGATGAATCCACTGTGCTCTTCATTTGTTGTCTAAAAATCGATATATTTCGCGACAATTCGAATTGCGTGATTGAAGTCATTCTCGCAAGCATTTGCAATTCGCTGCTACTCGAATTCGGAATCATGTTTGAGAGGAAGCAGTCACGGTAAGAGCAGTAGTACCGTTGAATATGTCTTGACAAATTCACAAGGTTTCTAAGTATAATTAGCCCTATCTCTTAATTTATTATCGCTGTATGTAGAAAAGGGGCACTTTCTAACTTTCATTCTTCAATTTTGTTCCTTGACCTCCTCTTTCCCATCCTCTCAGTGTAAAAATCTTATCTTGCCTACAGACCTCTACATCAATTACGACTTTTAGTAACTAACACATCAATCACAATAATATTATAGTCATGTAAGAGCATTCATACTAGCATGTTGTATTAGATTATAGGACATTATAACGTTGTATGAGAGATAATGTTATTTTCGTGGGCTTACAGAATATTGAGTGGCGTAGGTTATGCATATTGGTGCTGAACCATACTTTCTATATGATTGTGTAATATCATTCAACCTCGTATTTTGTGATTTTTGTGGTGAGAATTTTTCCCAGGTGAACTTTACATGGATTTGTTTTGTTCCTGCCCGTTTTCCATAGGGTTTCCATCACCTTCTTCTGGCCATGGGCTCGAACTGCATCCCAGGTTCGATCTCGAGCGACAAAGAATGGCAGGAAGAACGATGTCGGTGGAACTAAGCCGGTGGGAAAGAATGCAAAGACTGACCGACGATGTCCGCCAAATAGGAAATCTGTTTCGGTGGATGCATTCGAAAGAGTCCCAAAAGGTATTACCTAATGATAGATCTAAACATTGTCTGCATGTATATTCTGGCCTCTATACAATTTTCCTCTCCTCCTACTCCTCCTCATTCCACCTACACGTGTTACTTCTTCATCGGTATCAGTTTACTCTTTATTCTTCTTTGCCTTGTTCTCTTCTTCTCTTCTTTGTTGGTAATGACACCCTTTCTTTGTTAAGCATTTATGATAGCTGTTCTTTCTCTTGGATTACAATAATTCATAACATCCAGTGATTCGTTTGATTCTGCTGCAACGCGAAACTTAGACAATTGAGCCGAGAATTATGAAGTTGCCTAATTTTCAGCACTTGCTGTCAAATATGAAGTATGCCACTTCATTTATAACGTGTTGCTTATTTTTTTAACACATGTCTGCATACACCTCCAGAAAAGGGGAAAGGAAAATCAGCAAAAGAAAAGTTTGGTGGTCCTAGTGCGAAGGACCAATCACCACACTCAGACGTGACCTCAGCCGTTTCTAAAGGGAAGTGGCTTCTGAGACGTATCACATCACGACGGCCAAAGCAGTATCTCAAGGAAGAGAAAACTGCAGACGACTGGCACAAGAGACCACGCCTGTCAATTGCTCAACATATGGAATGGATGCGTGAAAATATGCGCAGAAGAGCAAACAAGGTGTGTTATTCTTAATGTTTCTAAAGGAGACTATATCTAATACGCGTGTATTTTGTTTCCGTGCACAGGTCAGAAATGATCTCGTTTTGGTCCTAAATAGCGTAACTGTAAAAAATATGAAATTTGGTCATGATAACATTAAAAACTCCTATCGACATACCACTTCCCAAGGAGATATATTGGAGGTTCAAGTGCAGCAACATCTGATTTTCATCTACACAGATCAATGTTATGACAAAATAATGTCGAATTGATTCTTAAAACATTAAACTCATATCCTGACTATTCGTACTTTAAGGCTGCATTCTAGATATCAAATTGAACTAATTCACAGGTCGTTCGATTCGATGGCGAATCCGTGGCAAATAATGACAGTTACGATGACCTCCGAAGGTACAAGGAAGAACTCAAGAAGAGGCCAACTACCACCCCTAAGTTCTCCCTGCCCCTTTACATGGAACAATGGCTGGAGCTGAAAGCTGCTGGCGACCCGGTACTTGCCTTGACAACCCGAGAATTGGCTGACATGGACGACCTGGCCAAGAGGCTGAGAAAGTTGCGGGTCAGCCAGGGCCTGGTGCCAGACCAAGGGGTGCAGGAAGCGAGGACGACTGAGACGTCTGGTGATGGTGTCACGGAGGAGGTGCAGCCATTCGAAGAAGACCCTCCTATGGTGGGTCACAGATACCCCTTACATTGCTCTTATTTATAACTACAGTGCTTCCAAAGTAGAGTCTTTAAAACTCCTTTGGTGCCATGTCATTCCTTTTATAAAACATGTCAAGAGAAATCAATTCAGTGAAGAAAAAAAAAAAAAACCTTAACAAAGAGAGTTGATAGTTCATTTGGACTTAACTTCTCAATCAAACGAAACTGAAAGGCAGATAATATGTTACAGTCCAAAATCGTACAGAGGAAAGAACGTTTTATTTGTATATTTAAAAACTGTTAGTGTGAGTCTGAAGAGACGCAAAAGGTCCTCATATTTTTTATTTATTTATTTATTTTTTTTTTTTTTTGGGGGGGGGAGGGGTAAAATGTTTCAAGTTTGACGATCACAGACGCAACGGTACCCTTTCCATCTTCTCTCTTTCCCGTCATATTTCATTAAGGTGGTGCCTTACTACCCGTTCATCACCACAGCAACCCGTTTCCGGGACCCTCGATTCTTCCTCGAGAAGTGCCCCTACAACCCCGCCCATGACCCCAACGACAGGCTTACCTTCAGCAAGTCTACACGCTACATCTCCCCGTGGATGCCCACCGTCTACGTGTGGGACAAACCAGACGTGATCCTTCCCTTCATAGGCATGTGCTAGAAGCGTCCCTGCTTGACAGTATGGAGAGGCTCAGAGACAAGTGGGGTTAGGACATTACCGTGATGATTGTAATACATTGGTATTGAGAGATTGGCACACTCCGGGAGAAAATGGACTCCTTAGTTTTACGTGCATCTCACTATTCGGACCGTAATGTGATACAATCATTCGCGGATTAACCCCCACTGTCTCTGGCAAATTCATGGAAAGACCATTGGAAGCAGGTTGCGGATACAGCTGTGGGGATTGTACAGTGGCTGTATGAGAGGTACATGAGCCACTCTTTAAAGGGAGAAAACGGACTCCAAAGGTGTGTTCTCTCAATAAGAACAACTTGCTGTACAATATTCCGTGGATGAAACCAGTGCCTTGACTGTGACAGGAAGACGCCTCTCAAGCCATCTGTTGAGGACGTTTAGGGACAATAACCAAGGAGATCAGGATGATGGAATGAGATTCAACGAAGAGATTGACTGTCACATAGGAGATACGGACTCCTTTATAGCATCTCGCGAAATGATCTCAACATCCGATGCAATCCCCTTGGATAAACTTCCGTGAGGGACACGCCCATTGGAAGACTTCCAAACTAACGCAAGCCTACCATTAACCTCTGAACGGATTGCAGGAAAGTGTGACGGGCATGGAAGTTCGGAGACATGTGGGTTTGGACAATATCGCGATGATTGTACACAGGCATTGAGAGATAGAAACTCTCCAGGAGAAAACGGACTCCTTGTTCTAAATTTTTCTCTCTACTCTTGGACCATGATGTGATACCATCATTCGCGGATTAACCCACTGTCTCTCTGGCAAGTTCATAGAAAGACCATTGGAAGCAGGTTGCGGATACAGCTGTTGTGATTGTACAGTGCCTGTATGAGAGGTATATGAACCACTCTTTAAAGGGAGAAAACGGACTCCATAGATGCGCTCTCTCACAAGGAACAACGCGCCGTACAATACCCCAAGGATGAAACCAGTGCCTTGAGTATGACAGGAAGACGCCAGCTCTCAAGACATCTGTTAATGAGGAGGTTTAAGCACAATAACCAAGGAGATTGAGCTGATGGAATGAGATTCAAAGAGAGATTGACTATCACAAAGGAGATAAAAAATAGACTCCTATATAGCATCTTGTACAATGATCTCGTCGTCCGATGCAATCCTCCTTGGTTAAACCTTCTTGAGGAACACGCCCACTGGAAGACTTTCCAACCAACGAAAGGCCACCACAAATCCCGAATGAATTTAATACAGCAAAGATAATGGAGTCTCTCCTCCCACACGGAAATGTAATAGCTGACTTCATTAATGAAATGAAATTTCTCTCTAACACACAAATATACACAAATATAACTATAAGAGTCTCTGATTTACGCGTCGTCTTTTTGTTTTATGCTCATGTAGTACTTCACACAAGAATTATGCTAGCGATCCCTATACTTAAAAAAAATATATATATATATTTCAGTTCTTACGAAAGACACTAAAAAAAGAGAGAAAGATTCAGAAGCTAAAGTTTTGTGACACAAAATCTGTTCAGAATTGAACTTTTAAGGATGGTTATACTCCAAAAATCTAAGCTGACACTGATACGACCAGTCACAACAGAAAAATAGAACGGTAGCATCTTACACACAAATTTCCCGAGCTGAAAACCGTGATTACGCTAATCATCAAAACAGAAAAGATTGCAAAGCTTGTGTAACTTTAACAGGTTCCTCTTTAATTCACATTCAATTCTCCCATCAACAAGAGTGGCAGTGAGTCGCCAAAATTCATGTTCAGATTAGTTGAGCACTTTCAACTAAGGTCTCAGCTCAGCATAGGCAAAATATAACAAAAGGGTCACGCATCAGTCGAGGCTTTAAACCCGGCCTGAAGTACCCCGCACTAAATGATTTGTGAAATTCTGTCAATATAAGCGACACTTTCACTTTCTGTGTAAACTATATCCCTAGGGATGACGAAAGGGCCTGCTCGATTTGACACCGTAGGATCGTTACCTACTTCCAAAGCCGTTTGATGCCAAAAGCAAGAGGCATTGCAACACTATGTCGAAAAGATGACTTCACATGCTTAGGCCTACGGAGCGCTGCGTTCACGCACACCGCTAAGATTCATACAACCCGTAATCACTGTGACATTAAACGCTAAATTGAGGTTTTAAGCATAAGCTTATCCACATAATCCTTCAGGGGTAATCTCTTGAGTAATCGCTAGGCCTATGAACCTTTTTCGATTGCAAACGACTTTATTCGTACTGCCGTGGTGAAAGGGTAGTGTTCAATCAATCAACACTGAGTCACACAGTTTGATAAGTCACAAATATGCATTCAGACGCCATTCCATCACGGAAATTACGTTCCGGTATCGCTGGTGATTCGTACCTTTCTACTATTTTCTGATCAAAACTAAGGCTTCTTGGGAATTTTCGCTGAATTAACCAAAGAAAGAAAGAAAGAAAGAAAAGACGGGTAACAATTCGTCGTGACACATCTGACAAGTAAACGAAGAAACAGAAGATTGGTCATACTGAGGACCCCCCCCCCCCCCCAGAAATGTCGCTATGCCAACCGGTATGCCTCCGCTTTTATATTTCGCATTATTCCCCCGATAGGTCTACGGAACATCTTGCCAATGTAAGACAATGGTTTCATTATGAATGTCAAATAATCATTATCTGTATACACTAATTTTCATTACAACATTTTGAGTTATTTTCAAAATATAAACTAACATATTCGAAGTTTAGCATTTTCTCTTGACATTTCACCCCATGGCAGAAATATTTCCTTACATAATTACTGTCCAGTGTACAGAAGTTTAATTAAGTGTTTACCTTAAGTCATTCCTAAGATAGATCTCTGCATAGAGAAAATAGTGTAATTTGACCATTTGGTATAATTTTTGCATTTTCACCTTACCTTTGACCTTTGACCTTCGACCTCATGACCCAAAACCGCTAAAGAGAATCATTGTTAGGCAGTACACGTATATGTGCTCACTAAGTTTCTTGAAGATTCCTTGACCAATTTCTAAGATATGTCTGGATTAAAAAAAAAAAGTGACATTTTGGCATTTTTACTTGGCCTTGGACCATCATTGACCCCTAAAACTTGATGTAAAGAATCTTTATCTGGCAATACATACACTAAGTTTCACGAATATACCTTCAGGCATTGTCGAGATATGGGGTGGGGGAGGGGATGGTGAAATTTAAGTATTTGACCTTCACCTATGACCTTTGACCTTGAACGTGTGCCCCCGAAAGCTGATCGATAGGCACAGTCTCATCCACTCATACATACATAATTATTATGTCAAGTTTCATTTGGATACCTCAAACGGTGACGCTGTCCACTAAATCGATTACGCATGGACGGACGAACGAACGTACAACCCCCCCCCCCCCCCCCCCTCCTCCAAAGACAATGCCTCAGCCACGAAATGTCGCCAGAAACTTCGTGCCGGAGGCATAAAAACACACATCACCACGGGCTGAAACAAGTCTATAGGCCACCCCTATACACTCATAGACTGGTCTTACTAAAACATTAGCGTCACGTAGGCCTACATTTTGTGTGGGAGTCAAATTATCAACATGACATAACTTTGGAAAGTCTGGGATAGTCATGACAGTAGTGTTCCTCGAACCGAAATGTACCAAGGGTGAATTATTCCGCAACCTCAAATAACGTTGATCCCATTACCTCACAAATTCTATTATTGTTATCATAGACTTTTGACCAGATATATATATATATATATATATATATATATATATATATATATATATAATCACACACACTCAACCAAAAAAGAATATTACTATGGTAGAAAAGAAAACTAGTAACGAAACGTGCCTGTACTCCTTGGGTTAATAAATTTATAATCATGCCCTGCATAATGGGCAACATTAATGCTTGTGACAGTCATTTAGTGCATAATATACATATCAATGGTATTGCGTGCGCGATTCAAAAACCTGTCCGTCATTCTATATACACTAAAAAAAGGGGGAAATGGTAAATCCAACATTTTAAATGTTGTCGCTTCTCGAGCCATTATGTTAGATATAACACTCAAAGTGGAACTTGCAATTTCATAATGATTAACCCCACATTTTGAGTATTAAATTTATCATTTAAAAAAGGTTTGGCGAATGACATTTAAAATGTAGGATTTACTATTTCATTTTTAGAGTGTATAGCTACTCACCCATCTATACAGTATATGCCTGGCAATGTTACTATAATCTTCACTACTATAGTCGGATCACTGTCTTGTCCATGGCATTATGAAAACTGCTATCAAAAGTTTTGTTTTCACATCAACCCCTGACACACGTTAGTGCAGCACAAATTAATCTTGTTCACTCCTATACGCTCATGCAAGGAGAACATTCATGAACATCATGTTGTTGGTGCATAATTTTATATTTTCAGTTCCACAGTCAACTGGCATATTTCTGCTTCGTCAAGCAATTAGTCAGTCATGTCGTCTGGGGGCCTTAATCATGAACATGTGTGCCGGGTGAGCAGTTTGCTTTTTGTTAATGTACAGCAAATTAACAACTGGTTTCCGTTTGAAACGCTCGGGGAGAAGAGGTAAGGGTGAGGGGTGAATAAGTTAGGGGAATACTACAGTGATCGTCGGCATAGAGATAGCACTGTGCGCACGCGTGGAAACTGACAATTATAGAACGGAGTTCGCCTTTCACGTGCAATGAAGTAGGCCGTTTAAAGATAGACGCCCAACGATTTCCACGCTGGAAGTTGCGTTACAAAGACATTGCCAATAGTTAGTGTAATAATGTCATTGATATGCACAGTTGTTGTTGTTGTTGTTGTTATTGTTGTTGTTGTTGTTGTTGTTGTTGTTGTTGTTAAAAAAGCTTTTCCAATGGTTAAATAAAAAAAAAACTTAACATAACGTATCATATACTATAAAAAAAAATAGTTTTCACACGAAGGATAGAAGTCATTCTTAATTTCAAGATTTCATATTTCTCTTCCACCTTCTCCATTTCTCCGTCTATCTATCTGTCTGTCTCTCTAAACAGACCATTATATAAACCGTATAAAATTGCATATTATAATCTATATCTAGCTATATCCATCAATCAATCTATCTATCTTTTTATGTAAGATGTACACAGAATATACATGCATATTGGTATTTACGATACACAGTTGCATTGCTAACTTACGAGGTACATGTCCTCATACTCACTACTCCTCGTAAGTACAGCCTATGTGAACCAATATCATTTCATAAAACTACTTCTATTAAAAAAAAAAAGCATTTGTAACTCTCTTACCCTACTTCACATTATAATGACTCTTTTTCAGCATCAGCATCTCACCCTATCTAATGCAATCATCCTTTGTTTTCATGTTTATCGCATTTGCCAAAAATGAATCTTTGGTGTGTTGGTTCTCAGTCGACACGTTTTCTCGAATCATAACTATATTGATGCAACACCTCATAACTTGTTTTCGTAATACTCATTAAAGTAATCTTATTCTATCCGTTTTACATGACTGAATAAAGGGAGCGTGATTAACAATCCAGACGTCGATTCTTAGTTGTTATGGTTTGTCTTGAATAGTCGATTGGGGGGGGGGGGGGGGGGGGCCTTCGGCACAATTACCCTCGGATCGCCCTTCGTTACCTTCTCATTTTAACACTGTTTACATCAACACTTTTACTGCACTTACGATAATTAGAGCAATGCTGCTTGTTGTTGTTATTATCATTGTTAATATTATTGTTATTATTATTATTATTATTATTATTATTACTACTACTACTACTACTACTACTACTGCTGCTGCTGCTGCTGCTACTACTACTACTACTACTACTACTACTACTACTACTACTACTACTACTACTACTACTACTACTACTACAACAACTACTACTACTACAGCACTGCTATTATTATGCCTATTATTATCATCATCATCATCATTGTACTACTATCATTATTATTACCAGCAGTATAGCAGTAGCAGTGTTAAAATCATCACCATCATCGTCATCACCATTATCATTAGGCCCTAATGGGCAAAACAGTATATTTAATGAGGACGGTAATGGGTTACCGGTCTAGTCAGAATTAGTGGATTATTCTGTGCATCACGACACACCGACAGGCGCTGGGATAAACCAGGAGTGCCTTACTGCCTTTATCAAATGTTTGACATCTATCAGAAGACTGTATCACACATCACGTGCGTTTGGGATTTTGGCAATCTCTATCAAAATCCCTCTAGGCCTTGATGCATACGTGAACATATTTTGACAAATTAAGAACGACAGGTCCCTAAAAAATAAACAAAAAAAGTACGTGCAATGATTTCTCAAAACAACATGTCAACCAGCATAATGAGGTTTGGAGACACAGAGGCCCGTATTCTACTGTAGACCACGGTTTAAACCCATTTTAGACCCAGACGTGGGTTTAAACTCGGTCTAAGTTTTTAGCAGAATACGGACCAGAGAGTCTGGTTCGATATGAAACGTTAGGTCTACGACAGCGGTGTAGAGACGATTAAGCATCAATGTAAGGGCACGACTTCTGTGGTGCATCAGCGGTGGGGGAATTACACAGGAATTGCGTGCTGGGTGACTCAGAGACACCATGGTATTAGCGAGGTTACGAGTCATTACAGTTTGGGTCCCTGCCCCCGAATCACCCCCCCCCCCCCCCCCCCCCCCCCTCTCCAAGACCCCCCATCACCACCAACCCCCTTTCCTGTACTCGTCTCGAGCCGAGAGCAGCAACATCAACCTTTTGTTTGGCCATTAACAGTTTCCTACATCTCACCTTAATGTGGAAATTGTGTGCGTCCTCCTCTTTAACGCGCCACTGAAACGCACTTGGAGTTGTTGTAGTTTCTTTGTCTTTGGTTGTATGACCTGGCCATCGTAAAAGAGCTCCATTTACCCCAGTGCTTCAACAATGGCATGAAAACCACTGGGTGACACATGCGGAGAGATGAGTAAAAGTGTGGCTTGGTGATTATTTCTTCCACACTCTCACTGCACATCATCTACATACACAAAGAGAACTTTGAGTCTCCGATGTCTTTGACATAATAATAATAATAAATAAATGAATAAAAAATTGAAAAATAATAATTATGTCTTTTTACTTTGTTCCTTTTGACACTCATGTTATTCAAGAAAAGTTTCATACAATTAACAATTTCAGGCCTTTTTCTTGCGAAATACTCAATAATTATAGCACATTTTCCACAAAGCAATTACTACATCATACAATGTACTACAATATATCATACAATCTGAGGCGTTAGTTTACAACACGATGTGTGACAATTATGAGTTTGTACAATTGAATTCAAGGGAAGGACCACTAGGACTAATGCAATCCCATGACACATGTTGTAAATACTGGGATGAGACGAGTTAAAAAATGTAACATTTGAAGATGTCCTGCAACTTCTAACACTAAATTGGTTTCAACAGGGAGACAAAGAAAAGAACGAAGGGGAGCTGGAGGAGGAGGAAGAGGACAAGAAAAAGGAGAAAGAAAAGAAAGAAAGAAAGAACAGTAGTAGTGGTAGTAATGGTGATACATTTGCTCCTGTTCAGGTCTCATTTTCTCCAAGGACTTACGATTAGGATTAGGGTTGTTATCGGGGGTTGGGTTTAGTTTGATACGACGATTAGGATGACGGTTAGGGTTATGTTCGTGTGTAGGTTGTATGTTTGGCTTTACATGCAGATATTTCATGGGAGCAATTGTCCCAGGAGCAAATGTCATGGAACGGGTAGTGATAGTGATAGTTGTAGTAGAACGAGTGTGAGGATAGGATAGTACATAATATGTAGTAGCAGCTGCACGAGTTGTATATATTAACTATTTGATTGTGAATCTGTTTCTTTTTGTTGGGAAGGATGTGTCACTATATGGGGAAGGGGGAAATAGTTATGAGCTACTTTGTAGCTCACAGTTAGCAATGGTTTGTAATGACTTACAGAACAAAACCTTGCCATACTGAGATTAATCATTAATTAGAACAGATGTAAACAACCAAGCAGAAAGTGGTATTTTCATATACATGCAAGTATATATTCCTCAGGCATGAATATATATATATATATATACATGTATTATATAGCTTTCATGAAGACCTATCCCATTTCTAAAATACCTCAGGTGCAAGTCAGCTTTAAGAGGAAGTCTGCAATGAATGTAATCTGCACATGCTCAGATTGTAACTGTGAACTGGCTTTCTAGAATATTCAAACGTCAAGACTTTAACTAACGGAACATAACACAGCTAGAAGCTGTACTGGTTAATCAGTGGGATGGATGAGCAAAGACTTCACTACCGTGGAACCTTGTTATAAAGAGGACAGATATAACAAAACCCTCTTCTAACAAGGTAATTTTGCAGGTCTCAACTCCTAATATCTCCTTTGTTTTTGTACCTTGATATAGTGAGAAACCTATGTGTAACAATGTAACTGTCATGATTATTTAGGTCCATGTTATAATACGGTCCCCCCCCCCCTCCCGAATACCCTTTCAATACGGCTATGGAGAAGGATGAAAAAGGACGCTAAATCCCACACAACAGACAAAAAAGTCTTTGTTTTCTGTCACCAATCGATCAAGACTTTATTTGTTTGCACATCAAACAAATGTAGCAACATTCTAAAAACACCTGAATCCAAGATCCTCCTTCAAGATTTCTCATACAATCAAATACTCTTGATTTCCCACATCAATCACTTATCATAACTCTACAAAGAAACACCTCCCTATAAATATATCATATACCAAGACATCTCGTTATGAAAGGTAATATCTCTCTGTTTTGGCAATGGTTGGATTACATAGGCTGAATGAGTACAAGGCTTGGAAGGGGTAACGATTCACAATGTTTAAACTATCACAACACTATTACAGAAATATCAGTGATATGATATCACCTGAAGATATACTGAGTGAGTGAATAGATTGTATAGGAATGCAATCACTTATTTCAATTTACTGCATTTACCTATAAAAATGACTTTGTGGCTAAATGAAGAATATTTCTCTGCAAGGCAGCTTCCTTAACATGCTGCACACATGCAATGCACTGAATTCTTCCATCTATCATACTGACACAAGCACATCATTTACCTCCAAAGCCATACAGAGGGAGCTATTCAATATACCCGGTACATAAAAATGATTCTGGCCCTCCAAGACAGCTAATTGCCAGGGATAACTGCACAGTATCACTGGATCACACTAGAGGGGGCTGTTCACTGCAGATAGACAGTATCTACCCAATGCATGCAATACTGACAACATTAAAAGCACTTCCACCTCAGGTTCCCAATAGAGGGAGCCAGACTTCCTAAATGTGATTTCCTCATGCAGTTTCTCAATCTATACATATTATATCGTGGGGACATACTCTGAGCGACACAAATAAATCTCTTGAGAGAGTACTTTTAGTACTTGTATAAATAATAAAAATGGGCATTGACATGCCAAAATGTACTTTTAGAATTTCATGTCACCTCCCTTGTTACACAGCATTTTGGCAATACACAAAATGGGCCTAAAGGGGCTAATATCTATCTAGTGCAAAGCATTCTGTCCTCAAAAACAAAACAAAACAATGAAGATGGGAAGGTATTGTTTTCAGACATCCAGCACTCAGCTCCAGCCAGTCACTGACCAGGCGCATCACAAGTTTAGCACTGTCTACTGCTTGAGTGGGTGGCGGAATTTCTCTCCAGCAAACACTGCCTTGGCCCCTAGCTCCTCTTCGATTCTATGGTGACACAGAAAATTAATGAAAAGGAAGGAGACAGACATTCAACAGAGGAATTACATTCTTATTTCACTGCATTGCCATCAGAAGTAAGGACTTCATGATAACGTGTCTAAGATTAAAGGACATGTGGACATATTAAGTATCAGCTCAGCAGACAAAATCTAAATGAATTGGCCATAGTATGAGAAATCACACACTCTAGGCCTTGCTTCAGCAGTATTATGACACATTATTGTAGTTGCTGGTTTAACTTATCTGTATCTTGTTCAGTGCAGCAGCTACAGCTGCAGGCATCTTAAAAACAAAAGTGTTTTGATGTGGAGTAATGGAACTGTTATTTGAGCAAACTCATAAATCATATTTCTCAAATTTGACAAAATGTACAAGAACAAAACAAAAACAAAACAAAAACAAAAAAAAAACCTTGACAAAGAACTACAGACCATCATTTCTTCTATTACTAAATCTCTACAGACTAGAATGAATCACAGAGATCAAATCTGAGGACAACTGCAGCCAGCAGGATAAAGGTGTCTCAATTTCTACATGTAGCAAAAAAAAAAAAAAAAAAAAAAAAAGCTGCTGAAAACTGCTTATCCAAAAGTGGTGAGCCAAAGAAGTAAAATGGAGTCAAAAGGGGCCTGAGCTTTCAATCCTAGCAGAATCTTCCTCAGAGGCAATATGACAAACAGGCAGGGAAAGCAATCACATATAACAAGGACTTCACATAACTAGAAAAGTCAGGGACAGGCTGGGTACACAGAACAAACTAGAAATGTCGCTACAGCGACTGGTTATACCCCCGCCAAACAACATTTCATAAGCTTTGGTCAAAACAACATTTCATAAGCTTTGGTCAAAAAACTGAGGAAGTAGTTAAATCCGCAAGATCTTTCCTTGATCTTCTGCCATTAATATGCGGTTACCATGGCAACGTACTTTCGGGTACTGTCGAAAAATGCGTCTTGCACATCTCCAACCAAAGGCACACATCTGTACCAAGTTTCATGGAAATTGGGCAAAAACTGAGGAAGTAGTTTGCAACACAAAATTTTCCATCATTTTGGCTCATAATATGTGAGCGTGTTACCATGGCAACATACTTTTTGTAACTGTCAAGAAATGTGTCATGCTGACCTATATCCTAAGACAAACATTCAATATGAATTCCATGAGAATTGGAAGAACACTGATGAAGCAGTTTTGCCATGAAGCATTTTGCCCTATATTTTACCAATAACATGCCGTTACCATGGCAACGCACTTTTTGCCACTGCGGAAATATGTGTCTTGCACATTAACATATTCAGATGAACATCTGTACCTAATTTCATAAAAATTGATCAAAAACTGTGGGAGGAGTTCGCGACGCAAGATTTGTACCCATTTTTGCCCATAATATGCCGTTACCATGGCAACGTACTTTTGGGTACTGTCAAAAAATACGTCTTGCACATCTACAACCCAAGGCACACATCTGTGCCAAGTTTTATGGGAATCGGTTGAAAACTGAGGAAGTAGTTCGCGACGCAAGATTTGCAACGGACCGACCGCCCGACCGACCGCCCGACCGCCCGACCGTCCGCTGATTCCTATATACCCCCTTCAAACTTCATTTGGCGGGGGCATAACAAAACAAAAGGAGAGGGTGGGAGGTCATGGGCAAAGGAGCCCAACAGGTAAAGGGAGGGGGATTAGAGCAGGAGGGTGGACAGACAAAAGGCGGAGGAGGGTCAGTGATGATCCCGAGGACCATGGGGGCAACCACTTGAGGAAAATGATGAATAGGGAGGCAACATCAAACAAGATAAGGAACAACAGTGGGACAAAGAAGGAAAAGAGTGAAAGAGCAACAGCAAGGGGAAGGGGGGGGGGGGGGGGGGGCTGAGCAATGGCCGAACAGTGAGCCCTAATTAGGTGTACCAAGAGGAGGCAACAAAATGAAAGTGAGAGTCAACCAATAAATGCAAATAATCAAACATGTCAAAGTATATATACACAGTTATGATAATAATGATAGAAATGATAATAATGTAATAATAATGTTATCAACATTATTATTATTATTATTATTATTATTATTATTATTATTATTATTATTATTATTATTATTATTATTATTATTATTATTATTATTATTATTATTATTATTATTATTATTATTATTATTATTATTATTATTATTATTATTATTATTATTATTATTATTATTATTATTATTATTATTATTATTATTATTATTATTATTATTATTATTATTATTATTATTATTATTATTATGGGCTTCTTGCCCATGACCTCCTATGAGATCCATGAGATCTTTTTGTTTTCTTTGTTCTGTGTACTCAGCCTGTCCCTGACTTTTCTTGTTGTGAGAAGTCCTTGTGATTGCTTTCCCTGCCCCGTTTGTCATTTTGCCTCTGACGAAGATTCTGCTGGGATCGAAAGCTCAGGCCCCTTTTGACTCCACTTCAATTTCTACATATAAAAATCAGTTATCATCTGAGAAGATTTATAGTCAAAATGAAAATTCAAAGTACACCATATTTGTGTGCTGCCTGCAGTGAAATTTTTACAGAATGGATCAAGTCTTGCTCTATTTCTATTAGCACACGCATGAAAGTTCAAAGATTAGATCAAAGTTAGATCAAGAGTCACATAAATGTAATTCTGGCATAAAGACAATTGGCTTCTCACCTGAGGATCTGGTTGTACTTAGCCAGCCTCTCTGACCTGCACGGGGCACCGGTCTTGATCTGACCGGTGCAGAGGCCCACCACGAGGTCAGCGATGAAGGTGTCCTCCGTCTCTCCGCTGCGATGGCTGACCATCACTCCCCATCCATTGGACTGGGCCAACTTGCACCTGTTGAGAAATGACACACAGATGACTTCAGAAAGACATGTTGATTTCTGCTGTGGTAGTACTTGTGTCAATGAGAGAACACACAGTTCATCAAATGACAAGCCCATTGTCTTAATTTCTTTGCAAATTGGTGCCGATGTTCTGAAATGAACTCTCAAAATTGGTCATTGCATAATCCACTCAATTACAGCTGTATCAAAATGACCTTTGTATTGTGTTATCTGACTACCTTGTCTAACTTCCATTGCTGTCAGTCAAGGTTGGGGGTTACTTTAATACTAATTGCTGATGATACAATGTAAAGCTTGCTAAGCAAGAGTGTGCAATGCAGAGGGCCCAACAGGTTAGAGTGGAATTTACTGAGAAGCAGAAAGGGAGATCTACCTCCAAGTCTATGGCTGGGCCATCAAAATGTTCAGTCAGAAATCTCCATTGAAAGGAAAAACTGTGAAGACTCTCGACATGTTTGATACTAAATTTTTTTCTTCCTTCCACTTCTTGGATCCTTGCATCACATCTGAAAGTGTGTGTTTGTGTGTATGTTTTGTGTGTGATAAGAACATGGTGTGCTTATAATGAAGGGCAGGTGTAAAAATCTCCTTCTCGTCCATTTGATCACTGCCAAGTTTTTTTGTTTTTTGTGTGTGTTTTTTTTAAATTTTCCACAATATGTACTATTATCAGCAAATTTACCTTGTATAAATCTTACTTTGCATCCCACTAACAAGCTCTAGTTGCCTCAAAGGGGTCCTGGCGATGATTTGTTAAACATGTGCATGTACATGTATATTGTTTTGTTGTTATTGTGTACTTAAGGTACTTAATATTTTTTGTGCTGAATATATTGAATCAAACTGAATGAGACTTACGCTTCGATGGACTCGGTGACGGATCCAATCTGGTTGACCTTCAGCAGTAGGCAGTTACAGGCTCCGACATCCACGGCCCGCTTGATGCGCTTCGGGTTGGTGACGGTCAAGTCATCGCCCACAATCTGGATGCTTGTTGCGGCACAGAACTTTGACCACGCGTCCCAGTCGTCCTGGTCAAAGCAATCCTCAATGGAGACCACTATAGAACACAAGAATCACAGGACTCCTTACTCAATAAACAACGATCTCCTTGCACCAAGTTGTCTCTCAAGACTGCATTTCATGATGTAGTTTGACATGTTGGGAGATTTAAGACAGAATGTAGGAGGAAGAAGTAAACTTATTCCTTGATTTTCCAGCATATGTACAAATGTTCTTCTGAAATGTTTGAATTGTTGAAAAAAAATTGTCCGGTGGTCTTGTCTCATCTACACATTATCCCCCCCCCAAAAAAAAAATAAAAATAAAAAATAAAATAAAAAATAAATAAATAAATAAATAAATAAATAAAATAAAATAAAAAAATACAATCAGATTTCTACATTGATAACTTTCAAAATGTCTTAAACAATCTGAATGATATTTCAGGGTATGAAACTATAACTTCTTACCTACATCTTGCAGAAAACCCCACTCAATTTGGTTAAGTGGTCACAGGGAAATGTGGATTATAGTAAAGCATGTCATGGGTCTGTTCTTCTATGTTTAGCACTTGGATGTTCTTGGTATCCATATGAATGAAAATATTGTTTGCTCACAGCTGACAGGACAACTAACAAATGAATTCAAATTCTGTGCATGATATACAGTGATATGTAAATATTACGTGAGGTAATACATTAGTATCTTTCCTTAATCATTCACTTTTTCACACTTTACCAATGCTTGCAAACTCAACGAAAATCTTATTTATTTTTATTGTCACTAATTATTCACTTTGTTAGTTAAAAATGAACAGATACAAGCAATCACTCTTGCTAAAGATATAGTTTTGTGCGAGAACATAATGAATAACTGCATATTTGTAAGGTGTGAACACAATGGACAAAACTTGGAGGGATGGGATTCCTGACATGCTCTACAAAGATCCAAATTTCTCAGTGACCACTGAAGCAAATTGAATGGGGCTTTCTGTAAGATGTAGGTAATAAGTCAGAGTTTCATATCTTGAAATTGCATTTTGATTGATTTGCTATTTTAAAAGTTATCATTGCAAAAAATCTGATTGTGCAATTTGTTTTGTTGACATACTGTATGTTATGTAGTTGTTATGATATGTGACCGTACATCACAAAACCAACAAAAAGTCGCACCCCTTGATATTAGGTGAGGACTCAAAAAAGGTGAAACAGGTCAACCAGGACAATCTTGAGTTTTTTATATTTTCCGAAAGAGCTATCCTTCTTCTACATTATTCCTATTAGTATGGGATCACAAAATGAATGGGAAAGTGTGTTTTCAGCAGTTTTTCTACAACCCCTTTTTTGTAAAGTAGTGAGATCGAGTATGTCTTAGAGGACCCATTTCATTTCTTCAAAATCTCTTGGACACTCTAATAACTTTTGAGAGAATAATGCTACTGCTTTGAAAGTTGGTATTAATCATGGACAGAATGTGTTAATAGGGCATGCCTAATTTCAGCTTAATCTGATAATCCCTTCATTGTTGTTGCTCCAGTGGTATACATTGTATTTTTTGTCCCGTTCATCACACAGCTAGCACGGTTTAGTAAAGATTAAGCACTTGAATAGACCCTATACTTCAAAGCCTCTTTTCTCAGTTCACACTTTTCCAGAGTGTGTGCTTTCTTTCCATTATTTAGATAGGTTAGGAGAGTCCATTTGAATTGAGTTATACATCATTTTACAGCTTCGAGTCTGCTCTTTCAGAATCTGCCATTAACTAAAAATCCATGTCTGGCGACTTTTTGTTGATTTTGTGATGCAGGGTCACATATATAACGATGGATGCATCAGATATCCTTTGATGTTGTGATGAGCCCACAGTAAGAGCCATCATTGCGCTCTGCAAGACCACTACTTTGACCATTATGAAGTCCAAGAGAAGATGATAGGTATTTGGTCACAGCGGTACATTTAGCATGGAAGAAACCTGGGACTGGTTGCAAACCAAAAACCTCTTATACCAACCATGGGCTTCACTACATTGACATGTCCAGGGATGATCTAAATTCAGTGCTGAAATTGACAAATCCGCTGCCATCACGGTACTCAGGCATCCTGAAGTTCATTACAGTCACTGTCACCTACATCACTCACATTTAATCTCTTTTACACAATCAAATGTTTTCATACACAGTCTTTGCCATCGAGGAAAGATAAGGTTCAATCAGTTATTCAAAAGAAACATAATCATAACTGTTTCTTTTCCAATGTCCAGCATACACCAGGTTTGTGCTTTATCTTACAGCTTGATTCCCTCTAGTTTTCTTCCTGCTTTGAGTCTTTATTTCTGTATTACAGTCAAGATTGATGCCCTTTGAAGTTTTGTCACCCAGGGTAGCAAAATACTTGTGACTTGCATTGTGATCTATTCGGGTCCAACAGAAAAGAATCGTCACAATACCTGGGTAGTCCTTGATGAAACCTTGGTAGACATCGGCCAGCTGATCTGAGCTGAGCTGTGAAATATACAAAAGCAATATAGGCACTCCATGGTCACATACAAACCCAAAAGCAAGCATCCCATCTTAATATGAGTAGTATTCTACATAAAATCAGCATTTTGATTTGTAATAATTTGTCATTCATAACCAAAGTACAAAAAAGAAAACGTGTGCATGCACAAGGGGGGACAAATACTTACTCATGAAATATCAACAGCACCGATCTACAAGTGACAACAAAATATGGTCTATACAATGACTGGTAAAGCTAACAGAACTCATCTGTTCTCCAATAGGAAGTATTTGAACTGAAAATCACTCTTTAAAAAAAAAATACAAAAATTAAATTTAATCCTTGTATTTAACAATACTGTTTTTACTCTTACTTTGTGATTTTGCATTCCTCATCTTACCTCAAAGACATCCCTCCTTGCAATAAGACTACTAGTATTCGACCTCCCACAAAATAATGTTTATTTATTTTTTTTTTAAAGGTATGGTCTAATTGTGTGGTTACACACAACATATCATCACAAACATGGATAGGCTTAGAAGAAAAAGAAGAAGAAAGAAGAAAAAGAGTCAACAACAAGAACAAATACTCACAAATTTACTGGGGTCGCTGTTGGGGTTCTTGAAGTCGAGGTCATACTTGCCATCGCGGTGGAATTCTGATGCGGCCACGTCCATGCCAATCTTGATTTTTCCTGTGTAGCCGGCTGCCTCAATGGCTACCATGATCAAATTCAGAGCTATAGAGAAAGAAGAGAAAATGTCCTTCACTCACTGCACACCACAAAGGGTGGTGAGTTGGCTCAGTCGGTAGCGCGTCTGCCTCACAATCCTAAGGACCCGGGTTCGAACCCGAGTCTGGACTGAGAAATGTTGTGTGTAAACATACCGTCCCCTCTAGCAAGAGGCAAAGCACTCTGTCCCTCGGATAGGACATAAAATTCATTCATTAAAATGAAGGAATCTTTAAAAAATCTTCTCTAGAATCAGAACCCTTTAAGTGTGTTGATTTTTGTGTCCACACGGTGCTTAACTACGAGTGGGGACCCCCCACGGCTCATGGTTAGAGCGCTAACCATAAGATTTTTCGTGGCTCTTAACATCGAGCTAACCTCGAGGTTAGCTAACTACGAGTGTGTCTTCACGGTCCCTAACTACAAGCTTAACCTCGAGGTTTCCTAACCTCGAGGTTAAGGCTTGTCGTCTGAACGTAACTACAGTTTGCTTCTCACCTTCCTTGTTTTCCAGGATGTTTGGAGCGAAGCCTCCCTCATCTCCAACATTTGTGGCTACATGGCAGAAGATATATTACAGACATATTGTGACATACAATACACAGATCTCATTAGCTTGGAGCATAGGTTACATTAAGATTTCATGCTAGAAAGTGTTGACTTGGTACCAGTTATTTTTCAGTAGTAGGTACATTTCATTCTTACGACTACATCACAAAAAAGAACAAAATTCAAAAGTAAACTTTTAATTAATTACAAAATTCCAAAGTAAAACTCTAAATCAATTACAAAATTCCAATGTAAAACTTTTAATTACAAAATTCCAAAGTAACACTTTTAATTCATTACAAAATTCCAAAGTACAACATTGAATTCATTTTAAAATAGAATTCAGATACAAAACCACAACATGTAACAACTATCGTGGAACATAAACATATTACTCCTATTTTCATGTAAGCATAAAATGTAAAATCTCTGCAGTAAGCAAATTTTCCTTGAATGAAATTTTTGCGAATGGGAGCTGGCAGCCTTTTTCGCGCCATGAAATTTTCGCAAATTGCTACCTATCATTCAATACATAGAGCGTACACGAGAACTTTTGCATGCAATCTAATTTCACGTATCTTGGCTCTGTGAAATTTGCTAAATTAAAATGCACACAAAAATTTCTGGTTCTACAGTATGTGAAACTATAAGCAAATGATGAACAGAAAAGGCAGTTGATTTCTCGGCCACGAAAGTTGATGTGACCACATCAACAACATACTGCACAATATATTTTGGATACAGTATATGACAAATGAGCACCTACCATCTTGACCATACTTCTTCTTGATGACCGCCTTGAGGTTCTGATAAATCTCTGCTCCCATGCGCATAGCTTCACGGAAGGAGCTTGCTCCTGTCAAAGGAAAGAGAGCCAGAAATTCAATAAATAAAATCATGCATCACAAAATAAAGACAACCACAAGCAAGCATGCATGAAGGCTACTATGGCAATGGATGTAGTAGGAGTATGTAGTACAGTGACGCATGTCAGCACAGCGACATACACTGTACACCAGCAATACATTTGAATCTATGTTAAAACATAAACATGCAAGATCACAAGGATATTTAACCCATTCCATGCTGATGACTGAGGAAAGCTGCTTGTATCATCACAATGAATTCAGTACTTTGGTATGCTCACTCAAGTTGCTACCAGTTCTGTTTTTGAACTGCTTTCTAGCCATCCTCTTGTACTTTCTTGTACTGTAAGCCACAACAGGAGTTCACAGGGGTTGCAATAAAGACAGGACTCTATTCTCTGAGATAGTCATATGAGAATGCTTCAATTTATATCATTCACTTGGTAAACATAAAAGTGATACAACATTATACTGCACAACACTACAGAAATTCTCTCTAAACAGCATTAACTAGCTTGAGCAACTCCTCAGCCTGGTGCATGGAAACAATTAATCTGAAAAAGGGTAACATACAAATTTTCTTACCTGTTGGAAGCAGCATGAATTCCTGCATGGCGAGTTTGTTGCCAGCATGGCTACCTCCATTGATGACATTGAATGCCTGGAACAAAGAGACATAAATAACAAACTAACAACCTTGACATCACAAGGTACTGTAAGGACAGAGCACTGTCATTGTGCAATTACCTTTGAAACAAATAACCTTGCAATCTCAACATACTCAATTTGTTGTCATTGTTTAATCCATATTACTTGGTTTATTTTCTATTAATTATACACAATTTATGACAATGTATGAAATAAATGAAAAGTCATGGGTATGTAAACTGATTTGAACTGTGCCTGTATAAATGTCTTCAACTGTAATGTTACACACAGTTAATCCTTTCCTACACAGTTTCCTACACTGGAATACACATAGTTCTTTCTCCAATATTTCACACAGTTTTAGTACTCTATGAGCATGTCATTACCGGGCATGGCAGGATGACGGTGCTGTTTCCGGCCAGGTCAGCGATGTGGCGGTAGAGGGGAACTCCCTTGTGAGCAGCCCCGGCCTTGCAGACAGCCAGTGACACTCCTAGGATGGCATTGGCCCCAAGCTTAGCTGGAAAGAGACATACCAAACACATAACTTATCACAGGCTCATAATTCATAACTCAGTTAAGAAAAGATAATCTCATCAACTTATTCTGGACAATTTTCTTCTGGAATGTTTCATACCCCGCTGAAAAATCCTTTGCAATGGCTAAAGCCACTACTTCATTACAGAAACTCATAAACTTCTTCACCTTCATGGCTAAAAAAACAATACATAATAAATAAATCTGTGTTTTAAAAAAAAGTATCTTCTCACCCACATATCTTTCAGAAGCAAATGAAAAACAAAAGTTCACCAGTGCACTTCAGGTGCACATGACATGTGACTATGAAAGTATATTGTAAGTATAATCTTTGTTCTTTTACATCGTAAATCATAGTCATATTCTGGGTTTACTAGGGGCTTCATAAAACTCACTTTTGTTGTCTGTGCCATCAAGTTCAAGCATTATTTTATCAATCTCCTCCTGCTTTGTGACATCCACTCCCTGAAAAGAAAAAACACCATACAGCAATGATTCCCTAAACTTTCCTTGTTTCTTAAAATCTACACACACACACACACAAACATACACACAAGCAACCAAACAAACAGACATATATTTGAAAAGAGACACATCTTCCACACGACCTGCAAAATGACAAATATAATTAATGCATCAACATTTCTATGAAAATAGGCAAAAGTGTGTACGTTATGAATATCATTTTATGGTTGGAACTGCTTTCAATACTGCAAGGAATTGAACTGGCAGCTTGACAAACAGGAATATGGTATCGTATCACATGCAGTGTGGTGAGAGTAGAAAAAAAAAGATGTCTACCATAAACTAACCTTGGAGATGAGAGCAGGAGCGATGACATCATTGATGTTACCGATGGCCTTCAAGACACCTGCAAAATATTGAAAGGGAGGACCAGTCAAAGG
Organism: Diadema setosum; assembly: GCA_033980235.1. Classification (NCBI taxonomy): domain Eukaryota; kingdom Metazoa; phylum Echinodermata; class Echinoidea; order Diadematoida; family Diadematidae; genus Diadema; species Diadema setosum. The sequence continues at coordinate 10,834,308 of CM067077.1, read as the reverse complement.
ATTGTGTGTTGTGTGTGAAGATGTATGCATGCGCAATCAATGATCATATGAATATGTGCCCACAGACACTGTCCTTCCTGATGGATATACAGTTTGTACCTTACAGAATACTAAAATTTTGTTTCTACATAGCTTATTGTTCTTTTCAATAAAACCTGATTTCTAGACTAAGCAAATGCACACTCCAAATCTCCTAGCACATAACACTAGACTCCTATAACTGATGATTTGAATAAGAGGTGGTGACAGAGATTAAACCTCCTTGTTGTACAGTAGGCAATTACCAAATATCTCATAAAGCAGACAATACAAACCTCTGTGCACTACATTGTAACTGCCTATCATTTGAAATATGTACAAAATCACAAAACACAGTCACTGCCTAATCTCTTGTACTGTAAAAAGGTTATTTTTGCGAGAGTAATTTTTCACACTCGGCTGGGGTAAGATGAATTTTGCATTATTTTCAATTCCACAGAATGAAGACATTAATTAATGGACCATGTGACATGCAAAAATATTCCCGTGTTTTTATTTTTCTGCGCTGGTTTCTGGTCACACAAAATGCATGAAAATTTCCACTCTTTTTTCTTTACACATTTTATTCTCAGACAATGAATGAAGTGACAGTCACACTTGCCTACTCATCAGAATGGAAGTCTGATGCAAACACAGCTACCCACTTCTGACAGCCCCCTGAGAGGGGTCTATTCACAGACAATTACCAGTACCCCAGACCCTTCACCTGGCCCTAATCCTAATCCTAATCCTGAACCTAATCCTAACCCTAAACCTAACCCTAATCTTTACTCTAACCTTACTGAGAGAGTGAAAGTGGAGGATCCTTACCCTTGCCAAGGAACCTGCTCTTGTCCTTGTCTCTCAGTTCCAGGGCCTCATAGATTCCTGTGGAAGCACCGCTGGGCACAGCAGCTCTGAAGGTTCCTGGTCATAGTAACAAGCAACATGGCAGAGGCATAGAAAGAAGCAGTTTTGACAATGAAAGTTTCTAGTACGAATGCAAACACAATCTCTAAGGAATCTGCAACCCCATCAAATGGTGATTGAGTGCTCAAAAAAAAAAATAATAAAAGAAGAATTTTCCCTCAAGTTTGTCATTCTTAGCTTTCCTTATTTCATTATGCCATCTAAATAATGTATTGTGTATATTAGAGAATTATAGATTGTAACAGTGTGTATACTACTTTGATATGTTACTCCTAATCAGGAAAATATACCACACGTATGAGCTTACACCAACTGGAAAAGCAAGACAAGAGGGCAAATCTTTTTTACCCATCTTTATGTGATTATCAACTCTTCCCAACGAATCAAGTTTGGAATTCATTTCAAGATGAATCATATTCAGCATTACAATTGAGTGATGCCCTAGCTTTTAATGTATGTCATTTTGAGTTCAGACCCACTTTAGATTTTCTCTTGAGGGCTTGCAGCCAGTAACTGTGGATCAAATTGACAGGACAAATGCGCAAAATTTGTTTTGCGGTTGTGCATTTTGGGGCAGTGTGCCATCACATAAACACTGGACAACCTCCTCCTCTGCATGTGTATGTCATGTGAACATGCCCTAAAGAAAATGTTGCAGGGTCATGCCGTATTTACATTGTTATAAGAGCCACAGCTAAAGTCAGTTCCAAAGTGGACGGAAATATGTGATATCATGAAAATATGTTGTACATGTCATTCTAGAATTTAACCATAAATCTTGGAGGAAGCTAAGTGGACTTAGCAAGGAAGTTACATGACTGTACTACTGTGCAGGAAATCCTTCACATTATGCCTCTGCCCAATCCCGCCCACTCCTCCTTACTAAATTCCTCCCTTTAAAAAACAAAAGGGTAAGCGTTTTATTATAAAGCTCGCAAAGGACAGGGAAACTGCACGCACAGTGACTATTATAACTTGTAGAGGTACATTTGTATGTGTGAAGAAAAGGGGGTACAAGATTCTAGACTCCAGGGTCCTCAGATTGCATAACTAGAGTCACCAGTGCATCTTCCATTTCAAAAAACTATTATGCAATCAGAGAGTGTGTTTTTTTTTTTTTTTTCAGCACAAAGACCTAAAAGGGCCCTAGAGGTAGAATAGGCTCTTTTGGGAGCAAGAATATACCTAAAATTGTTTATAAATGAAAAGCCTGGCATTCAGGCTCATTTTTAATCCTGTATATAAATGGATTAAGACAATGGTGTGCTGAGAGACCCAAGACATGCCTCTTTGACACGAATGGAATTTACAGACAGGTTCATAACACGGCCAGTACACTCTTCATCAAGTCCCTACACTGTCCTCTTCGCACCATGAAGCCTTTAATGTTGCTTCATATTTTAGAAGAGCTACAAGTACACTGCATGATGAAAGCACTGAGGGTGTGGCCATACATCACATTATGTATGAAAAATAGATACAAATCTTTTCTTTTTATCAAATTATTTTCCCCTTCCTTATCACCTTTTAAATACAATGACTGCAAACAGGCATTCAAAACTTTCTTTCCCTCTTAGCAGTGACATGCAGAAGTTATTCTGTCACACATGCAGGGCCACATTGAATTACAGATTTAATCTCCTATGTCTCCAAGTTCCTTTATCCATTTATGCATGCATTCAAGAACTTATTGAACTGTGCCTAAAGTAACTGAAACAATACTATAGGCTTACATAGCAGGAAGGAGGTCAGGTGTGGAAGGGGTGTCCCCACCCCTCCCACATGAGAGAGATTTTGCATTTTAATCCATTAAGGACGAGTCCCGACTGGCGAGTATACTCAGGCAAGTGTCTATGGGAAATGCGTGTTGTAGCAAAATCAGCCTGTCCTCAACAGGTTAAGAGCTGAAATGAAAATGTGACCCGCTACGACAAAAGGATCCTAAAGTCGCTGACGGGTGAGCCGAGAAAATTGAGTTTGAAGTCAGATCACCAAAATCTGCCAAAACGTTCGGATTTCTGTTTTTAACATAATTTTGTAGTCTAATGTATCTTCTATCATCGGCTGAAATTTTGAAGCTAAATGATCAAAGGAAAGGCCTGAAAAATAGCATTTTTCTGGGCCATGCTTGGCTCGCCCGTCAACAACTGTAGGATCCTTTTGTTGTAGCAGGTCACAAATAGCTCGCATGATACACATTTATGATGGAATATCTGGAAAATTGTAAATCAATGAGGTGTATTAAATCCATGGATAGGAAGCAAGTGGGGAGAAGAGTGAAAGAGGATACAAGTACCGTATGACACTCCCACATAGGGGAACTTTTGAATTTGTTGGAATTGAAGTTATAGATCTGGGGGGCATTTCATGAAGGAACTTGTCGGATAAAATATCTGACAAGTCAATTATATCCGACAAGTTTTGAGAAATTCTTTAGTCTGACTGGCTGATTTCTCTGAACTTGTTGGATATAATTGACTTGTCAGATATTTTATCAGACAAGTTCCTTCATGAAATGCCCCCCTGGTGCACACTTTTTGATGAAATATACAGAATTTCTCAAAAGGGTACTAGGTGTATGGAAGGACCTAACGGGGGAGGGTGTCCCCCTCCCACTTCGTATTTTAGAATTCAAATGAAAACATCTTGTGAACACATTTTTGATGGAATTTGGGAGACTGTCAATCCAAAAAGTGGACTGAATCTATGGAGAGGAACCAAGCTGGGAAGTATGGGTTAACATTAATTGAAAGGAGAAATCCCCTCCCACACAAGGGAACTTCAGCATTTTTTGAACTGAAGTTGCAGATCTTGTGCACACTTTTGATGAAATATTTGGAAATCTGTCAATCTTATTTCATAGTGTATGAAGTCCATGGGAAAGGACCGAAGAAGAGAGGACGAAGGAGAGGGTATCCCCCACCTATGCAAGGGAGATTTTGCATTTTCAGAATTAAAATTCAACAATCTGGTGCACATTTTGAATGAAATATTTGGACTATTCCTACCAAAAAAGTGCTCATAAAAATTTTCTCTCGAGAATCTCGAGAATGGGGGTGGGGGAGCAATATGCTTGCCCCCCCCCCCCCCCCCAAAAAAAAAAAATCATTGGGGTGTTACTGCAGATTTATTGTGAACAGTGCCACCTTGTGGTCCAATATAGAAACACATACTGTACTAGTATACCGGGAGTACATTGTACGTATGAAAGGGGAGACAAGACAGAGCCAAGAAAGATAGGAGAAAATATGACCCGGAGGAGGCGTACAATTTTTCAACCTACTATTCCATCCTTTTCTACTTTGTTCTACTTCTTGTACCCCAAATTACTACCATGTACAATTTGAACATCAGTTTGATGAGGGGAGCAAGTCACACACTATCATTTGGTGATGGAAATGATTAGACAGTTGAAGAATTGTTACTAATAGTCTTTGCAACATTGGAGTCAATATAGAAAGGTCATAAATCCAAATGGATGGCAGTGATTCGCTGCAAGTTTGTGAGTATTATCTAGAGTACATATGATATGAATGGAAGTGGAAATCGGGAGAGAGTTAGCGTGAAAAGAATATAGCCTGTAAAGCCCGGGTATCATAGCAGGATACAGTTTAGCCACAAGCCAGCAGCTACGGGGGGTTCAGTTCATAATGAATCAGTTGAAAATGATGTCCTCCCCCCCCAAAAAAAAAAAAAAAAATTATAATAAATAAAAAAAAACACAAATAATAACAATAAATTCATAAATAAATAAATTTGAATGAATAAAACGAAATCATGGGGGGGGGGGGGGGGGCAACATAACATTCACCCCCAGGATGGACACACCTGCCAACAAGCAAAGTCTTATGGATTGTCAAACATCAGGTCAAAGCAGTACTCATCAAATGCATAGTCTACATAGTCATTTGTACACAAATGTTATGCATACTGTATTTTCTGCATGCATTTATAATATAATCCACAAAATGAAAAGTAAAAAGCAGAAAACAAAGTCAATCAAAAATGTCAGTGCAATGGAAACATACCCTGTGCAGTAGTGAGGTCTACCTCAACAGTTGGGTTGCCACGGCTGTCAAAGATTTCACGGGCTACAATCTTGGAGATCCCCGACATGGTGATATGTGTTCAAGACTGCCGGCAAATATAAAAAAGGTGAAATTTCATGAGTTCTACTACACTTTTCATACACTGCCCTACACAATACTTTGCTCTATTTGTGCAAGTAAGTACACACAACATGAACTGACAAAGAAGTCAGTGCTGTCCCTCGGATAGGACATAAAATGGAGGTCCCGTGTATGAGAGAGCAACAACTCATGCACGTAAAAGATCCTGCTTCATTCATTCATCGCAAAGAGCAGGGAGTTTAACCCGTTGAGGATGAGTCCCGAGTATACTCGGGCAGGTGTCTATGGGAAACGCGTGTTGTAGCAAAATCAAACCGTCCTCAACGGGTTAACCTGGTGAAGTGGTCCCACCTCACATCCAACTGGACCCCATGGAAGACCAGCTAAACGTAGCTGAATATGGGCTATCCAGCCATCTTGTCAGATGGAAAATGAACAAACAAACAAGTACAGTCTGTATGAAGTGGTGTTGGTGTCATCACAATCATGTCTTTTGATGACAGTTCAAGGCATGGCGTTGTAGTCAAAGACTAAAAGAAACACAATAAATATCTACCGTAATGATTTATAGTGTGAATCATATCCATCTACATGATCTATGTGTCTACACTCTACCTTGACCGAAAGATCGATCTGTATCTGGTCATCAGGGATACTGAACTACTGTAATAAAAGTAAAACACAATATTTTCGTGGCATACAATTTTCGCGAGTTGCCTCTATAACATTCAATGCATATCTACAAATGTAGATCTAGTGTAAACACGAACTTCCGCGTCTAAACACGAACTTCCACATGCATTTTAAAATCGCAAATCTTGGCTCTCGCAAAGTTGAAATGAACACGAGCATTCGTTTTCCACCTTTAAAAAGTGGAAATTTTCGCAGTGTTGAAATTTTTGCACATTTTCGCACAACCAGAAGCTAGCACGGAAATAAAAGCACGCAGATATTTTTGCATACCATAGGATCTATTCCAGTAATTGATGTCTTGTTTCTGTGGAATTAAAACATGCGAAGCTCTTTTTTTTATCCACTTTTTAGTTTTAGGTCATACAAGGCCGCAAGGTTCTGATGTTCCACGTGTGGCTTCACCATGTTCACGGAATCCCCTCTTTAGTATTATGGAGAACTGTAAATGTCAAAAAATGACCAAAAATAAAAACTTCTCAAGACAGATGGATTTTTCTGTCTACACTCTACATTGCTCATGCTTTACTGTAGCTGTGTAAACACTGTTTGACCTAAGATGGTCAAAGATCACCGGCAGTGGCCAGTGCCAGCAAGGCCAAGGCAAGGGCAAGTGCAGTACCGGTGGCACCATGTCCATGATTGATGCTCATGAACGCATGATGTGATGTCATTTTCTTGCTAATCTACAGTACTGTACTGATTGTGCTTCTTGCTGAAGTGTGGAATGGGAAGGGGTGGTCATTACTTGTTGCAACGAAGAAGTTGTGATGACGTGACGGTACGGCTTGTTAACGCATTCTATCTGGGATCAAATGTATTCATTACATTTGTTGAGTTGATCGCGATGGGCCCCATCTTGTACGTGCAGCATGCAGCAGTAGCTACCTCGGCTGCCCTAAGCTAAGCCCTACGTCCATGCCTGCCCTGACCTGCGAATCCGTGTCAGGATGCACGCACACGATGCATGGCAAAAAGCTGCTGGACTCGGCTCGGCATCCGTACCTCAACCCTGGATGTGGCCGCACGCACAACCTCGCTGGTGATGACACAAGCGTCTGCTGCATTCATGCACGTAGACCTTTATGCATATAATTTCCGGAATATTCGCTGCTCACCAATTATTTCAAGTCATAAAAAGCCATTACTTAGAAATCCTATAAGCGCTTGTAACGAAAAACTTGTCTTTGATTATTACTACTGAACCTGAGGAAATAACCAATTTCTCTACTTACAGCAAGATAGCAGAAATTCTTGTGAAATAGAGCGAACCGAACCTTTACCAGTGCCAGTGACCAGTGTTGCAGCAGTAACCACTGTGATGTCTGTGTCCGCTAGTCTCGCGTCCAGTCGTAGTCGACCACCACGATCGCTTCACGATCGCGATTTCGATCACCTCATACAGCTCTACTCAGCTGAAGCATTATGCAAATCAGGGGCTTATGCAAATTAAAGGTTGAAAGTTCATCCGATCAGACATTTCAGTCTCATTTTTATTTTTTATTTTAGTACAGTAAAAGGAAATATTTCTATTACAAATTTTATCTTAATAGTACAAATCTGCTATGTAATAATTATTTATATTGAAATTACACTTTGAAATAATTTTCAATACAACTAATTTACGTGTAGTCTGAAGCATATACAGAGTGAGCCTATTCAACGTGGAACTGCGTTACCGGTGAGAAAGTTGCGTTATACGTTGGGTGCACGAGAAAAGCAATTCGCCCTAAGGCACTTCGCCTTTTGTCAACAAAAACAATAAATTGTCAACAACTCTCGTGCGGACATTATTTTGATGATTCAATTGTTTATTTGTAATTCGTTGTCTTTTGTTATTATTTTAGAGACATCCTTCTCATTCCTGGTTTTGTAAATTTCAGTTATTTAAACAATTAGCACCTCTACAAGATGGACATAATTTCTGGTGCACACATGAATAGGTCCAAAATAAAATTGGATAATAATTGATGAATTCCCTATACAATTATGATCCCCCCCCCATTGTGTTTTTCTAAATTATCAGAACCTATATTTAGATACCTTTACAAACAGCCCAAATTAATCGTTACATGGCGATTAATTGTAAATAAGATTCATCAAAATGCTGGCAATTGAGTTAGAAAGAATCAAATGACTCCAAAACAAAATGCAAAAGCCAATAACCCGTTACCTCTATTATAGGCCTTTAATTATACCTGTTAGGGCCTATGCCCGCCATCATCAAAATTAACACAGGGGTGTGAGGCCCATAACTAGGGAGTTCAAATGCCCCACCCCCTCCCAACAAACGCATAGACAGGCAATGCCTGAACACTCGAAAGAAAGAACAATTAAACGTCCAGTTTACCTTTAATTGGGAGCAGTGATTTAAAAAAATGTCAAAATATCACATTTGATGCTTATATTATGGAGGCTTCTTTGTGATAATTTGCACAATATCCTACCATATACAATTTTTGTGATAAAGCCTAAAATATAAGGAGATATCAGTACGTTTCTTAATAAACCATGACTGTATAAGAAGGTTTCGTCTGGAAACATTTCTATTATAACTATTGTTCACATTTTATGTATTAGATAATACCTAACATTGATAATGCGGATTAAAATTTTTACAGTGGTTGTTTCTATCCCTAACTAACATTTTAGAACTATTTAAAAAGCACTAATTCTGGGTTTTTGTTTCATCTGCAAATGGTAAATTAATGGCAAATTGTAAAGAAAGAAAGAAAGAGTTGTTACTTCTTCCCAAAGCTAGAAACAGGGGCGGATCCAGGAATTCTCAGAAGGGAGGGGGGCACATAAAATATTTCTGGTGCTACGTCTGGTCCACAGAACTCTTACACAAGTGTAAGAGTTCTGTGGTCTGGTCCCGATGTGCCCAATGCGCCCAACCTGGATCCGCCACTGATTATTGTCATTACTTCTACTACATAACGGCTACTACTACTGCTTCTACTACTATTGCTACTATTAAAGGGACTGTACAGTACTGGTTGAGGTAGGGATTCATGTTTTTGAACATTCCTAAGTGAGATAATGAAAAGCCTCTTATGAAATATGAAAGAGCATATACTTTTAAGAAGGATTCAACGTTTATTTGATGAAAATTGGTTTTCAAATGGCTGAGATATCCAAAAAAGTGCTAATAATAAAAGGCGACATGCCCCAACTTTATTAGTATCTCTTTGTTTCACCTTGTTTTTGGATATCTCAGCCATTTCAAAACCGATTTTCATCGAATAAACTTTCGATACCCCTTAGAACTGCATGCCCTTTGACATCTCATAGAGTGGTTTCTGAATATCTCACAAAACGTTAAAAGCTAAATCTTCACCTCGACCAGAACTGTAACCCACTGCTTTTACTATTACTACTGATATAATTATTATTGGCATTTATTCATAAAATAGAGCAAACAGAAATGAACATGAAAAATCTTTTTGAGTCCCATGATAGAGAGAAAAAAAAATACTTTTAGCCTAGATCGCTGTTTCCTTACTTAAAAAATAAACGTAGAGTCCTGAACATGAAACACTAATGGCCGAGTTTTTGTAGTCGAACTTGTTCCGCCTCCATTTGTCACGCTCTCGTATGATTCGACTACTGTAGATTGTACTACTGTACACTGTATAGAGCTAGCGCGCGTACCTCCTTGCAGCATACACTGTGCTGTACATGGGGCCTTATTCAGCTAAGTCGTCAAACTCAAGACCTTGCATTTGGATTGACTGAGCCGAATAAATTTACTACTTAGTATGACTTTACTGGTGATTTAGATTTTTTTCAGTAGTCATCACATACTTTGTAAGCCACAGAAACCAATGTACCAGATCTGTGAGATATCGAAGAAAGCTTTTTGAGCGGTAAGTAGTCGAGTCTCATCTTCAATTCAAGTTCAACGTAGTAACGTTAACACTAACAGGTTTATTAAGCAAGGACGGCAGTTTATCTTTGAATTACTTCCCAACCACTTGTATTGAGAAAGGAACCGACTGCCATCTAGTGCCAGTTGACATTCTCTGGGTTCAAGTTAAGTGTAAAAAAAAAAAAAAAATACGTTCAAAACGGGACTGTATGTCGGTAGTCTTTGACAATTTGAAAGTAATTTTAAGCCAGTAAAAATCTCAATAGATTTTGCAAACACTGTCACACTCACACTCACAGACACAGTACAGGGTCAGTGTCACTTCTCACACTTGTGATAATAATCAAGTGGTTTATTAGTCTGGATGGTTCATGAAGATTACCCAGCCCAAACTCCAAAAGGCTGTACCGTGGCCATGTAACGTTAGTGTTTTGTGTGGCACGTGTGGGATGGATGTTTGGCCGTGGGCATAATCGTGATATAGTCCCCACCGCTGCGTGTCCGTACTAATCAATAGTAAATACAACCCTACCTAACCCTATACCCTAACCCTAAATGCACGGGTGCACGCGCACTGCGGTGGGGAGCGGTGGGGGGCTATTATCACGATTATACCGATGCGTGTGTAATAGAGTCTACCGCAGGCTGATAAGGCCGCATTCTCATCATAATATTGCTCATTGGGCTATCATTGGCCGTTGTTGGCCATTGAATTTAAATGCAACCAGCCCGTAAGCGTAAGTAGCGTTAGTTGGGGCTGGTTGCTGTAACCTGTGTAGGGCGCCTACAGCACAAGGTGCCCCCCCCCCCCCCCCCCCCCTGGTTAATTGGCCATGCAACTCTGCAATGCAGTACCAGTGTATGCCAGTGAGTGCTCAATACAATGGCGATCAAATGACCAATGTGATTCAGGATTGTGAAGACTCGCACACCACACTGCATCAGCAACGTCAAAAGTAAAACTAGTAATTTACTAGTTTTACTTTTGATGTTGCTGAATCCTCCTGCTGATGAGGCTTGACTCGGTGCAGTGCTGATATAAGACAGCTGCTACGCACTGTGAAACGTCGAACGTGTCTGCACCTGAGGTGCACAAGAAAGTTAGGACTCTTGGAGAGGTCAAATTGTAAAAATTGCCAATCAATAAATAATAAAATCAAAGCAGACTTCTGAATTGAAACAAAGAAGAAAATGATTTCTTTTATATGTTTATTGATGTTATCCATACTTGTAATCATATGTAATCTTAGATTAAAAGTTAAATTACATTTTCATGAAAGACGATTATTCTAGGTAAAATAATCACATCAACACAGCAGCTGTGCACACACACGAAATGTAAATAAACAGAATTGTCTGATTTAATACTGCCCTCACATATGCTTTTGTGCAGTGTTAATCTGCTTCAATGTGAACATGTATAACACGCTGATGGTGTGCGACTTGTGCGAGACATTAAAGGGGATGGCTAGTAACTGATCAGTGGGAATCGGTGGGAATGCTGGGGGATGATTGTTTCAATCCTTGTGGGATTCATTTAAGAGTACATTATGTATCTATTGTTGTGTGAAAATTATTTGCTTCAGAATGGTCTCATATTCAAGTAATGTGCAGTTTAATGTTTCCAGATTAGCATGCCTGTACAGTGACGGGGCAATCGTTAACGGCCCATTAACAATTTTTTTATCAATGATAGACTAAGAATATAAATATTCGTATTCAGTATATTTTCTTGTCTTGATTTATAACACAATTGCCCTGATAAAAAGCCAACAGGTAGTGGGTTTAAGTTCAGTTACCGTTAGCGCTGTTCTATGATGGATTGATTGCCCTGCTGGGCTGCACTAGTTGTTCAGCTGCACTGGTCGGGGATTGTGAGAATAAACTAGACAGTGCACATACCAGTATTTCATTTGATTTTCAAGAAAATGTTTACCAAGTTTTGTGCAGAAATTGAATTCTTTATGCCCTTCTCTCCATCTCCTTCTCCAGAGCTCTGCCGCCATGAATGACACAAGTACAAACAGCACCAGTGAAAATCTTTCACAACCTGGTTTTGTCTCAAGACTCTGCACAAATGTATCACAGGTTGGATGAGAATTCTGTACTCAATATACACTAAATGAACCGCACAGAGTTTAGATTTGCACATGTAGTGAGCAGTGAATGGTCATATGGATATACAGTGTAACATGAATTCTGCTATTGAAGATTATTTTCTCACCAGTTCATAAAGATGTGAATGTTGCGAGGTGCAGAAAATCAGCCGTAGAGTGGGTTCTACTTCTAGGGATGATACAATGTCGGTACTTGTCAAGTAAATTTAGGTAGTAAGGTCATATAAGGGACAGTGCAGTGCATTGCGTTGCAGTGCATTGCTGTGCAGTACAATTAGTTCAAGGCTCAAGGATGTACTGTAGTGCATGATGGCAGACATAGAGCTGTTCTAATTTTTTTGGGTTTTTCCACCTATTGTGGTATGAATGATATCGCCATGTAACATTAAATTTTCAGGCCATGTTTCTCAAGCTAGCTGAGCTGACCCAACTCAACTCTACTGCAGCATCTTCTTACTGCTGGTGTTGTGCAGAAAATAAATACAAATCCTTTGATCAACATGGATTAAATGATATCGCTATCAAATTTACAGTAAATAATCCATTTATGTGTTTCCGTGTGAAAGTAATCTGAGGCAAAGGTCATAACAGCTGTGATGCCTTCTTTATATTATCATCTTTTAGTGCCTTTATACAAAGTCTCAGTTACCATATTTTCCTTCCTGTGGCTTACAATTGCAGGGCACATACTTTTTATACAAGAAGTGATTGTGATGTCTTATTTTTTTCTCTTTTTTTTCTTTCTTTCTATCCCCATTTTATGTATTGCAGAGATACCAAACCCTGCTGGACCGGTCTGTCCCTTATGCAGTGCCAAGATGGGTTGGTTTTGTTGTCCTGTGCATCTTATATCTACTTAGAATATTCCTTCTCAAGGTGAGAGTGTTCTCTTATTTTAGATTGCAGTAACCCCCCCCCCCCCCCCCCAAAAAAAAAAAAAAAAAAAATAATAATAATAATTATAATAATAGTAATAATAATAATGATAATAATGAAGATTTAAAAAAATAGAAAAGGAATGAATCGACATTGTTGGGTACAATGTGCTTCACAGTAATGCTGATCTCATCTGTTTGATTGTATGTCTTAATTATCAGTTAAAAACAGAAGAGAGAAAAGAATGGCAAAGGAAAGTTAACAACAAAATGTCTGGCCTATTATAAGCAAAGCGAAGAATGTTATGAGTGTATATGAACTTGGATGCTTTCTTCGTAATGTTGGCACAGGTGATGTGATCACTGATGTCCATATTCACTTTGTAGCGATACTTGGGTGATTGTTTCTTACAGAACATAGCGATCTCTACTTTACCCATTCAGCTGGTGTAATTCTTGTCAATTTTACCCTCTAATTGCCAAGTGTTTCTGCAGGCAAATTGGTACATAGATATTTGGGGGGTTTTCTTAGGTTGTTTGTTTTTTGTGGGTTTTTTTTTTCCCAAACAGCCACAGCATTATGATTATCATTATTCTGTGCAAGGCAATGATGAGATGAGGTGGGTAAACTTGTAAGTACTTTGTAGATAGTTCCTACATGTAGATACTGAAATAGTTGTGATGACTGCTGCTTCTCTTTAATGTACTGAATAAGCTGTTATTTTTGCGTACAGATATTTTTGCGAATGAGGAGGTCATAGACATTTTCGCGAGATGCTGGTTATGCGAATCGACACGGAAGCTGTCATAAGTGCACTATTACACCACTCATGGGCAACAATTTTGCATGTTGTTAAATTTGCGGTCCAACAGCGATTTGCGAAATTTGCAAAAATTAAACCCTTCCGAAAATAAGAGCTTATACCGTATCCTTCATATCCTCTTATCAATGTAGTAGGGAGTGTTGTAGAACACGTTTTCATGGTATTTTTGTTTCTCTTGCAGGGATGGTACATTGTGACCTATGCCTTGGGTATCTATCACCTCAACTTGTTCATAGCCTTCCTGTCTCCAAAAATAGACCCATCTGTCACAGATGATCAAGGTAGAGTTTTGTGTACATCGTTGCCATATAATGTGCATTCTGTACAAGTTATTTTCCTCTTTTTTACATGTTGCCTGGAATGAAAACACTTTTATAGATAGATGCCCTCTATGGCAGGCCTGTTAAATTCCAAGTGCCATATCTTAGCATTTTACCTCTGGCTGCATGTGCAAGATAGTGGAAAGATATTTATTTTTTGCAACTGATTGACAAATTACCCTACATGCACGTAGACTAATCAGTGTTTTGATAGTAGCCATGACAAAAAAAAAAACAAACAAACAAACATGGGAATTCATACTGGGGCTGGATTCAAAGCAATGACCCGCTGATCACTGGACCTCAGTGGAGGGCAATTTGTCAATGAATCAGTTACAATAAAAAGTGCTTGATGCAAGAATTTAATTAATTTGAGTAAACATGCAGTACCCACTGCATGCTACAAGGATTAGAACCAGCACTGGCTGTTGGGCAGGAGCTCAGTGGTCTAGTGGCTAAGATGCCTGTCCAAAGATTGGGAGGTTGTAGGTTTGAATCCAGCCAGAGTGTGTATGCCCATGATTTTTTTTTAATCATGGCTACTTCTAGAACATTGATTTATTTGGTGCTTTTTGGTGTGTTATTTGTCAATCAGTTGCAATAAGAACAACTCCATTCAAGAACTTCTTAATCATTGATTAAAGATATTTCTTAATCTTGCTGTTACTTTAAATTTTCTTTTAATGAAGGGAATGTCTGCTACTTACCATACTCGGCTTTGTTGACCAATGTTTCTTTGCCAATTGCACTGTCAATAGTATGTCTATCTATCACCTAAATGGGTTAGAACTCCCAACAGTCATGGATGGAAAGAACTCATCATGACAACATTTATTAGTATGCTATCAATTTTCAAAAGTGAAGTTGTCCCAATTAAGTGGTATCACAGTGAAAAAGTCGAGATGAGTTCAGGATTAGAATATTTCTGTGCTGTTGTTCAAGTTAATTCATGCTACACTCTCCCTACTGGCATTGTAAGTGATATCTTGGCAAACTTAATGGCCTCTTACTAGCTTGAATGGCCTCTTGTAGATTGTCACAGTCTATACATCTGCCCATCAGTATAAATGTCATTGAACTCTTCCCTCTGGCATATGTAGTGGCAGAAATGACATTTGTCCTAATTTGTCAAATTTACATTGTGCTCTGTTTTGCAGAAGAAGATGGTCCTGCATTGCCGACAAAATCGGGCCAAGAATTCAAGCCATTTATCAGGAGATTACCGGAGTTTAAATTTTGGTGAGCATTACCATGAGATTATTAACTTCAATGTGCAAGGGATTAAAAAAAAGCAATGAAAAGTTTGAAATGTTGCATCTGATGCTGGTTTGACTGATATGTATGATATGTTTGTACAGTGCACTCCCATTATAATGAACACAGTCTTAACGAAATTCTGCTTACAACAAAGTGAAATTTAGGGCCGCAACAGTATCAACTATATATTTTTATTGTTTAGTCATTCGGTTTTATCGAAATTTCGATATAACGAAAGAAATTTGCTGGTCTTGAGGACTTCGCTATAACGAGAGTCCACTGTAATGGTAACTGTTTGTGTGTTTTCATGCCGTGGATACTTGGATGCTTGCCACAATCTCTTGATATTAATCACAGTGTTGTTCATTACGCAACACTGCCACAAGTATGGATTAAACTGTGGCTATCAGTTCTTCATGTATGTATCATTCTGAACTCTGTGCAATTTGTCAGCAGAACATGCCATAAATGACAGAATTGTACAGTGTTTGTATTGCTCAAAGCAGATAACAAATTTGGTGCACTCTACCTGATAGCTACATCACTACCTGCCTTTATGGATTCTCCTTTTCCTGTGGACTTATTATGTCTTCTTTTCCTTTTCTCATGAGCTAAAAGCATCAACTTTGTCCTGCTTTATGTTGTAGGGTGACATACTAAGTATAACATGCTTAATTAGTTTTCATGCTCCAGAACTTTATATTGCCGTGTCTGTGGAGCTTACTGTTCAAAAACTACCCTCACCGTTGGTGTGCTTAGTACAGTAGACCATGGATTTGGAAGATTTTGGATATCCTAGTCCTATAAAATGAGGGCTGTTTTTCTTGATGCAGGCACTCTGCAACCAAGGCGGTTGTAATAGCCATGACGTGTACATTCTTTGAAGTCTTCAATGTTCCCGTCTTCTGGCCAATCCTAGTCATGTACTTCTTCCTGCTGTTCTTTTTAACGATGAGGAGACAAATACAGGTAAGAGGATAATGATGATGATAATACATTTGAACCTGGGTTATAAAGAGGTCGGATACAGCAAAACTCTCTCATAACATGGTTAATTTACAGTACTCAACTCTTTAAACCAATTGGTATTTCTTCATTTTTGTACACTGATATGGTAAGAAGCCTGATAACAAGGTAATAATCATGGCTTCTGTGCCCTCATTATAGTGAGATTCCCCTATAATGATGATTACAAAAGTGGTTGGTGTGTACAGTAGTGCCTTCCCACCTCACTTGGGTACTTGGGGAGGCCTTGTGCATATTCATTGTCTTGGTCACTGGAATCAAACCCAAAGTTACAGTGCACTTTAATGCATCCCTTGAGAGTATTTCACTTTATGTTTCCCTTAATATCTTTTGTTATTTAGTAATTGCAAGTTATACTCAGTCTCGGAAAAGGTGCATTCCAATGTCTTTTGGTAATAATATAAGCACTTTAGCAATGATTGATGGATGATGTCACCGGCAGAATCTTGATTTGGAAGGTGTTTTTTTTTTTTTTTTTTGGGGGGGGGGGGGGGGAGGGCATATCTAAGTAATCTGAAGAAAAGTAGTGGAAAAATTATAACATATATAGCATGTAATGTTTAGATATTCATTTGGCTACATATGTGATGTTTAGGGTTTCATGAATCAACAAAAGTTAACTGGTATTTGCAGTTTATGTAGTAGCTTTGCCAGTGCCTACAAGTCTATTTGACATGGTTATACATTCAACCTCACATACAAGTCGACCTCGAAAGTTGAAATATTGGCTTTTAAAGTGTGTGTGCAGTTCTGGTTGAGGTGAGGATTTAGCTTTTAATGTTTTGCGAGATATTCAGAAACCACTCTATGAGATGTCTAGGGGGTATCAAAAGTTTATTTGATGAAAATCGGTTTTGAAATGGCCGAGATATTCAAAAACAAGGTGAAACAAAGAGATCCTGTATAAGGCGTGGCCTGTCGCCTTTTATTATTATCACCTTTTTGGGTATCTCAGCCATTTAAAAAACAATTTTCATCAAATAAACGCTGAATTCTTCTTAAAATTACATGCCCTTTCATATTTCATAAGAGGTTTCTCATTATCTCACTTAGGAATGTTCAAAACATGAATCCCCACCTCAACCAGTACTGTACAGTCCCTTTAAAGTTGAACAATTCTACCTGATGGATATAAGCAAGTGTTAATTTTATCGTGTAGACAAAAATTTGCAAACAGTTTTCTCTGGTCCCTTTAGATTCAACCTAGATGAGGTTGACTTGTAGATGCTTTCTTACTAATTTGGTCCATTGTACGAATTCTGTGTCTATTTTTTATTTAATCTTAATTTCCCTCTGCAGCACATGATAAAGTATAGATATCTGCCGTGGACTCGTGGAAAGACAAAGTACAAGGGCAAGGAGGACACGGGAGACGTGATTGGTGGGCAATGACAAGATGCAAGCAGTGCAACCGTGACAACGCCTAATCCTCCCACGCAGATCTAGGGGGTTGGGCATTTGTCCACTTTGCTTGACCAACAGGAAGTCGCACCCACCCGTTGTGATCTTTCCAAAAATGTGCCACATTATATTTCTTGCAGGATTACAGCTTTAGTTTGAGACGAGAGAGGGGCGTGATAAAGAATGATGAAATTGCTGTTGAGGCACTATGTTGTTAGTGTGCAATGGGTTAGTCTTGGTTCAGTACCAGAGACAATACTGGAAAGCATGTAAGAAATAGTGGGGAAGAATGTCCTTACTCCCCTTTTCAAGTTTTACACTGAGTTGGTCTGATACTCATCACACATAGCTGCATGTAATAAGAAAATGCGATGCTATCTGGAATCTTTTGGTTGTCATCAAAGGGAATGTCTTTTTGCGACTAAAGTTAACTTAAAAGTTGACTTAAAAGACATAACTTGTGCCTGTGTTTAAGTACATAGATGGCATTTCTGTAGATAGTGTGAAATGATTACCCAGTGCGAATTCATGAATTTGGTCAATGATTGTAGTTCAGAGGAAAAGCGAAGGAAGTGTTCCCGCTCATCGGCGATAAGAAAATTGGGCTTCTTGTTGGTCAACTGGTTGTACAGCTTACCATGACCTGAAACATATACTGTATCATTTTGTATATGTTGCACACATTTGATAGTGATGTGTCTGTAAATTTCCTCTCCCTGCCTGCCGACTGATTGGTTGACAGGATAGCTTTGTAACTCTGGCCCAATGCCAGTCCAAAAGGGGAAAAGAGATGATTTATCTCATGGCTACTATTGGGATGACATATTCCTTTGAATATTATTTTATGTATTTTTCAATATGTAGTGTAATCTTATATGTACGTTTAAATAAGTGGAAGGAACTGGCTAGTTTGCCATTAATTTTGTATGTACTTTTGTAGTTGCAGTGATTTATTTCAGCTGCCTGCCACAAATTGAAGCATATTTTTTTTTTCTTTTTTAGGTATAGCTGCTGATACTTTTCTTCCCCTATTGTGTCTTTGATGATAAAAAAACAACAACAACAACTATCTTTTCAAATGCACTTTAACTGTGGCATTGCTCAGGATTTGTAGGCAAAAATGTGCACAAGTCGTGGTGTCTTTGACTAGTAACGAGAATGGAATTATGTCTGTATTTTTTCCAGCATTAACAAAGCTGCAGAATTTCCCTGACTCTGTTGGGACTCAATGTTGACTGAAATTTTTCTGTTCAATTCCAGACAATAGAATACTAAAGTCATTCTGATGAGGGTGTTCAGTTCAATTGCATGTAGGGCACAGAAACCATGTGTCTCCCTCCCCGCTCTCTGGAGGCTTCATGATTTTAATATAAAAATGTTGGTATCCATGCATTGTATTGAAATGTGTTGTTCAAAAGACGAGTCTAGGGAGAATTGACCAAAATGCGTCCCACAACTATTTTTTTTCTGACACAAGACTGGGATTTGCTTGGTCCCTCTGCAATAGAATAATTCCTGACAGATTCAATAATTGTGTGCATACCCAGATCTTTTAGCACTTTTTGCCCCCCCCCCCCCCCCCGACATTTTTCACAATAAATCTGTATCGTAAAAATCTCGCGCTGCGACATCTCATGACTTTTTTCTTCTAAGTCTTGCGCAACTTTTGATACCAAATTTGTGACGCCCTCGCGATCATGCCGTCAATGAGGCCCCCCAGTCCTGCGAGGCATCAAAATAGCCCAGTCTTTTTAGGGCCTAGCAGTCTTATCAATGCAGTCCCTATTTTAGCACCTCTCTCAGCAGGACAACATAAATTAGATATGATTCACATTTAGGTGCTGAGGCCTGCACTGGACATAGGGAACTTTTGTTGAATCGTAAGCACAAAATGTCTCCAAAGAAATGCAGAAAGAGACTCGAGATCAAGGATACCACAAGCATGTGAATATTAAATTTGCAGTCGGCAGAGACAGAAATACATTACCATGAGATGTTTGCATATTTGAGTTGAACATGCAAGACTTATTATTCTTTTTCCTGGGAGGAATTGAGCAAGTTACCTTCATAGTTGTACAGAATTTCTTTTCATTGTAGTTAATACAAGCATTCGCTTTAGTAGGATACTGATATATTTTTTTTATACCATTTGTATACAACAGACCATACTTCGTACAAGACATAATTTACATTTCTAGGGTACTATGGCAAGAAATCAAGTATGATAACAAATTTTGTCCTGTGAAAATTCAAATTCAGCCACGAAAGGTGTATTCATTGCGAGACACAGTTAACATGTAGCAGATTGTTTTGTGGCCATAAAGCTATTAAAATAAATCCAGTTTAGCCATGATTTGGGTTGTTTATTTGTACATTAATGTGTGCCATGCTGCAAGTCATACAGTCGTAATACATATATATTCATTTCAATCGCAAAATTACTCTACACTTTACAGTGAGATCCCCCTTACACACACTCACACACACACCCCGTGAAAATAGGAAATAGTAGTAGGGAAAGGATGTTGTTATACAGAGGTATCTCAAAGAGAAGTTGGATGTAACAAAACCCTCTTGTACATGTACAGTATTATGTAACTAGGTGATTTTTACAGGTCCCAACTCTTTATATATTTCATTGTTTTTTCTACCCTGATGTACCCTGGTAGTTACAAAACTTGATACACATTTATATGAAAGTATTTGACATGGTTGGTTTTTATGTCCCGTTATAGCAAGGTTCCCCTGGACTCAAATTTTGAATTCTTATCATGGACCCATTCTCATTTGGGCATGCTCGCACAACTTGAACCCTATGATATCAAATCAACCATAATTTATGAATTTCATATGTACCATGAATTGTTGTGTACAAGTTACACTGCTGCAACACTGAAATGAAGTATATTTGTGTCATAACTACAATTGATATTTCCATCAGGTAGATCTTAAAGTATTTTTATTTGTATTTTTTTCCCCTCCTTGCATTTTGATAGGATGTCTCTGAGTATTCAAGTTTCTTGTCACATCAGATTGAAAGTACGTACATGTATATTTCTCATGAAAAGCTCAGTGATTTTAGTATTAGTGAAAGAGTATCTGCATACCATATTTATTGAGATGTTTTCAAGAGGTGTACAATATATTACGTGTAACCTGCTTGTTTGCCAGAAAGAACATATCTATGCTCACCTGTTAAATTAGTTTGTGATTGAGAAATTGGAAGACATTATGATGAGCATTCGTGGCCACAATTTGTAGAGTTTATATGGGGTAAAGCACATAGCTCAGAATAAAAATGTAATGTGGCCTTGATGTACACCATCAGTAACCATAATTATTTCGAGTGTCCAAAAAATGTTGTGAAATTTTGATCACTGATTCTACTAACGTGTTGACAAATCCACTTTGTTTCTCGGTTTGTTTTTTGTTCTTTTGCATGGCTGGGGGAAGGAGACATCTGCAACAAGTTGCTCGCAAGATTTCTTAGATTAGGAAAGTGTATGATAATTTGTACCATAATGTTAATGAAAATTCCATGGATGGAAACATGTGTATTAAAAGTTTACCAGTTCTTCTAAAGTTAGCAGTTGACACTGTAGTCCATTATTATTATTATTATTTTTTTTTTTTTGTTCTTCATGAATGGTTTGTCTTCGTTTATACAGTACTTTGCCGTCACAAGCATTAACCTGGTGCATGGACTTCAATTTGAAGTACATGGGTACACCGTAACACACAGTGAACATTCCCAGTGAAGTTACACTGATGTCAATCAATCAATCAATCCAATCATCCATCCATCCATCCATCAATCAATCAAATCAAGTCAAGTAGAACTCCCGAGATCCATGCACAAGTTCTTTCCAGCAATCTTTGTCTTTCACAATCTCAAAACTTTATGCTGTAACATGAAAAAATCAGTAAAGTTAACTCGCTTCACAGAAAACCCTCTTATGATGAGGTTGCCAGGACTACCGATGTACGTGTACCTTTTAATAACCAGTACCTCTTTGTAAATGTACTAAAAATTGATTAGCTTAGATAAAGGCGTGGAAAATCACGACTGCTGAATTCACCTCGTCAAAATCGGTACCGCATGTAAAGTGAGCTAGTCACAAGCAGATTTTCCTTTATCTCAATTTGGGTTATATCAGGGTCTCCAAAGTAATAAAAAAAGAATCTGGAACTTTGGGGGCAAGAAAAAAAAAATCAGCTTAAAGGGGATGGCTAGTAACTGATCAGTGGGAATCAGTGGGAATGCTGGAGGATGATTGTTCCAATCCTTGTGGGATTCATTTAAGAGTACATTATATATCTATTGTTGTTAGAAAATTATTTGCTTCAGAACGGTCTAGTATTCAAGTAATGTGCAACTTAATGTTTTCAAGTTAGTATGCCTGGTCAGTGACGGGCCATTAATCTGCACATTACTTGAATATGAGACCGTTCTGAAGCAAATAATTTTCACACAACAGTAGATATATAATGTACTCTTAAATGAATCCCACAAGGATTGGAACAATCATCCCTCAGCATTCCCACTGATCGGTTATTAGCCATCCCCTTTAAAAGCTTGCCATTTTGTTCTGTCTGTAATCTACATATGTATTCTGTAATTAGAGTCCACTGTAGTAACCTCACACAGATCATAATCTATCAAGTACTGAAAAAAAAAAAAAAATGATTCACAGGACACACAATGATTCCCCATCATGGACACAAATGCAGCATTAAACATAACTGATCAAATTCGTAGTTTAATTGAACTTTGTGCCTTAGCAAAGGAGTAGGAGGCTCAAACACATATAAACATACAAATGTATTGGGTAAAAATCGGAAGAGGCAAGAGAAAATTGAACTGTATGAGATCTGTACATTAGACCATTTCTGTAATGTATTAAAATTCATATTGTTTCTTTTTCTACAGCCTTGTAATGCACAGTAAAGGAACATTTTATTCAACCATTTCCTCCAATTATGTTTATTATACAGGAATTCAGCACTCGGCATTCATCAGTTGTTGCTAGGTAGGGCAAGCCTCTGGCAATCTTTGTGGTTGTCATGGCAATCTTCAGTGAACAAAGAATGTATAGAATTTCCGTAAATCACAGAGATGGTCTATTGTTGTGAGGAACAGTGGCTACCCCACAATGAATATACTGTTAAAAGCAGACATTTTCTTGCCGTATATGGCACAACACAAAACCAGCACAAAAATAAGAGCATGCAAATTTTTTCCTTGTTATAAGTACATGTAATATTATTTCATATCTTTGATTTCGCAGAATAACAATCACTGAATTCCTATTACCCAGTCGAGTAAAAAAAATTTAAAAATAAAAATTACTCGAACGAAAATTTACACTTTCAAAGATGAAAGAACATTACAATAAACGCATGCACATACTGTAACCTAGGTACTGGTATGCTTCCAGTTACTAGGGAATCTATATCCATGTTTTAAAGGAAACCAAAATTCAAATATAAATGTGTATTGGGTGAAAGCAGCAATATCAGTAGAATATATCAGTGAAAGTTTAAGGAAAATCTGAAAATTGATTCAAATGTCATGAATATTTAGACTCTCAGTACCATCATCGCTGGATAAGAAGACTACTACGGTTCATGACATCATGTACATTTGTATGGACAAGAAGAAAATATAAAGAAAATACAGTAAACCTCGCACGAGTCGAAGCTCTCGGGACTGTCAAAAATGCGTCGACTTAAGTGAACTTCGACTCTCGCGAGAGTCGATTTTTTTTCGACTCACAGTTATGTACATGTATTATAGTACATTTGCATGCATGTGTGTGTGTGTGTGTGTGTGTGCGTGTGTGTGTTTGCATTCAAATTTGTCTGTTCTTGATGTTCTTATTTTGTTTTAAATTGAACATGGAATTTGTATCAATACTATATAGTAGTTAAACGGAGTTCTGAGAATGTCTGCGCTAATGTGGCAATGTGCATGCTAATGTGGCAATGTGCATGTGCTATGTCTATGGTGCAACATAGGTAACCTACCCTGAGACAAACACTCTCCCAGGCCCATCCCACCTCCATTGAATAAAACTACACAGCCAGCCGGGCACGCACAAACAAGCTCCGCCCACTTGGCCTGTCACTAAAATATTAAAGCAGCGATTGGTTGACCAAGTATGGATGTGCTGTGTGTATGGATAAAGTATGGATCGATGTGCTGTGTGTATACATGTATACATGTGTATGTATTCGACATGCGTGCAGAGCGGTACGGTGAGTGTGCATGCTTACCTGCAGCAGGTCAGGGGACGGGGTTCTGCGACATGGCGATTTTTTTGTTCTCGAAAATGTAATGAGAATGCCAGACAAATCGTCTTCGGCTCAAGTGATGTAAATTACGTGTGTTTTGTACGAAAGGGACTGAAGGTTTTACTTCGACACAGCCGAAATTCGACTCTCGTACTTCGGCTTATCCAAATATTTCTTAGAGAAAATACATAGGGAAAAATCGGGACTTTTTAATTTTGCTTCGAGTTAAGTGATTTTCGACTCACTCGACGTCGACTTATCCGAGGTTTACTGTACAACACATTTTCAAGCATTATGAAAGAGCACTTGACTAATAACAACTTTTAGAAAGCACGGAGAATAACAATGACCCCACATATGTCAGTAACAAGTCAATAGAATGTGTACTTTTCATGAAGAATCAAATTTTGTGGAATTCTTCTGAATTCTTTTCAGAAGATGATCGTTTTTCCTCAAATTTTCTCTGATGTATCCTATTAACATTGCTGCTTGAACTAAATCCAAGTTTATATGTGAGTTTTGGTTTCCTTTAACTTTCAGGCAGTATTCTCAAAATGCAATCAAATAGGTCAGTGTACTTTTCCTGTGTATCTCAACTTTTCCTTTGATGACCTACATTGTAGCAAAGGGCTGTTTCATCTACCAGTAAATGAGATACCAGTACATGCTGCATTTCAGTACCCTGTACTTACATGTAGCATCTGATTTGCATACATCAGTCATTACCAAATCAAGTAAAACCCTGTAAGCTTTTTAGTTGTAAGCGCTGCTAAGTTGGCATAGTGTCGGTTGGACGGGGCTTCAGGTTTTTAACATTTTTTGATAATGAGTTGTTGTTTTTTTGTTTTTTGGAGATAATGAGAAACATCTCATGATACATTAAAGAGCATATCATTCCAAGAAGAATTCAAAGTTTATTTGATGAAAATTGGTTTTGAAAATGGCTGAGATATCCAAAACAAAGCAATTCCAATAAAAGGGTTGGACCCGCCTTTTATTAGGATTGCTCTATTTTACTTTATTTTTGGATATCTTAGCCATTTCAAACCGATTTTCAACAAGTAAACTTTGAATTCCTTCTAGAATTGTATGCTATGTTATATTTCATATAGGGGTTTCTAAGTATCTCGCAAAAAAGTTAAGAGCTGAATCCTCATCTCAACCAATACTATGCATACCTTTCAGGCACACATAAAATTTGAATGTGTTATCAAATATCTATTCTTCATCATACTCCAGCATCTTATAGACCGATCCAACCCAGCAGCAAAATCCATCATTACTCCGGTGTCCTATTTATGCACACACATGGGAATGCATCCCAGCATGATATGTACTGTAAGCCAAGATATTTTCGCGGCATGAAATTTTTGCAAATTGTCACTGGCTAACAGTATACGTAATGCATATATAATGTAGACGAGAACTTTGGTTTGCATTTCAATTTTGAGAATCTTTGCACTCACAAAATTTGTGAAATTAAAATGCACATGAACATTTCTAGTTTTACAGTAGGGCCTATACTGCGACCAACTCGTGCCCGCAGCAATATATATCATACATTCAGCACATGCGCATGCTTGGGACATCGACAGTAACGGCAAATTTTCTGCCGGGTTGTATCGTTCTATATCAAGAAGATTGTTGCAACTGGCTGCATGTCTGTCTCTCCTCTGCTCTGCTGACCGGTCGACTTGGCTGGACTGGATGTTGCTGGGGTCCTGTGGTCACTGTCACCTCAGAAGCTTCTGGACGTTGACCCACTCTTCTTCCTTTTGCACGGATTCACCAGCAAACTGTAGTGAAGCACAGACATAATTTAGTATAAAAGGTTAAAGGTCAAATACAGTAAAAGTATAGACATTTTTTTGCTAAAGAAATTCTTTAAGATCAACCGGGTAAGATGAATTTCATGTTTTTAAATTTCCAGATGGTCACAACAATTGGGTGCACACTCTGAGCAGCTAACCACTGCCATGGAGATTATCAAAGTGTTTGGTGGCACATACATGGGGAAAGGTACATGAAGCTGATCCACATTATGACAGCAAGTATACAAACAGTACACATGTTGGACTTGTTAATGTAAAGAAACTGTAAATAAAATAATAAGAACTTATCTGAAGAGAAAAAAAAAATGTGCACATTAATTTTTTTACCTCCACCATGGAAGGAGGAGGTTAAATTATCATCGGCGTTAGTTTGTCTGTCTGCAAAATAACTCAAAAAGTTGTAAACGGATTTGAATGAAACTCGCAAGGAAAGTTGAAAATGACTGAAGGAAGAGATGATTAACTCTTGGTAGTGATACAGGAATTTTTGTGGATTTTTGATTTTTGATCTTTTGGCAGATAGGGTCAATGAACTTGGGAGTTCAAGCTGCGCATATTAGAGGTTTGCATACACGCTCCAAGCACGTCATCTGCTTGGGTAAGGCAACGTGGAGCTAGGGCCTGGTGACATAATAAAAGGCCTCTATATTGGGAAATTGGGCGACTTTCAGCATACATTCATGGGTGGTAATGAGCTGCTTGGTGGAGGACTATGATTAGCAAAATTCCACTTTTACAGTAACTTTATTTAATCTCACTTTAGCACTGTGTCCTTCATGCATATCGCAATGCGCCACCACCTTTAGGAAAAGGGCAGAGTCAGTAATGTACACATATGTACTGCTGTGCTCACGTACTGTGGTGGTGTGCCAATCACCCATCTGTCTGGTCCAGCAATGGATGACCCTCTGTGCCTCTTAAAGACACTCTTCAACATAATATTGCCTACACTAAAAAACACTAATTGACCTTTGATAACTGAGCAGTAAAGTTATGTTCAAACTCTTGGAAAACACTCAAGCAGACAGTGTGTTTGAAAATAATACTGTCACTATTGATGCATCTATGACCATGACATTACCATGATAAAAACCTATGACCAGGTAAACATCACTGAAATATCACTGGCTAGGGGAAAACTACACAATGGCACATGGTCACTAAATAGCTTTCTGCTGTTTGGGGAAAACTAAGCAGTCATTTTCAACAGCATCCCCCCCCCCCAAATTTCATTTCCACATCATATCAGAGACCATTGGAAATATGTTGGTAGGATCATGCAGCTCAAGATTTTCAAACTAGAAACAGCATATTAAAAACAATGCCTTTCTAATTCTTGCTGTTGTGCCTTGTTTGCAAGTTTGACACACAAAGTTGTCAGAAAAACTATTCTCAGATATTCGCTATATATTCCCCTTACACCTTATCATATCACTTCTGACAGTATTTGCATTATCAACTACATGGTATGCTTCCTAACTGGTAAAGTCATAACTGTGATTGATGAAGAGCTGAACAAGGAAAAGTAGAAATTACGCGGTGCGTAACATATGTCCCCGCCGGAAGTAGCATTTTGTAACAAAATGTGCAATATAGGTCAAAGGTCAAAGAAGACAAAGGTCAAAATTCTGTGTAGAAGTTTTGAAGCCCTCACCTAGTGCTATCACATAAAGCAAACGGAATCGAAATCGGGTTAGAAATGGCGAAGGAGTAGCATTCTGTAGCAAAATGCACAATATAGGTCAAAAATCAAGGTCAAAGGTCAAAAAAGTCAAAGGTCAAAATTCTGTGTAGAAGTTTTGAAGCCCTCAACTAGTGCCATCATATAAAGCAAACGGAATTGAAATCGGGTTAAAAATGGCGAAGGAGTAGCATTTCGTAGCAAAATGTACAATATAGGTCAAAAATCAAGGTCAAAGGTCAAAGAAGTCAAAGGTCAAAATTCTGTGTAGAAGTTTTGAAGCCCTCACCTAGTGCCATCACATAAAGCAAACGGAATCGAAATCGGGTTAGAAATGGCGAAGGAGTAGCATTTTGTAGCAAAATGTACAATATAGGTCAAAAAATCAAGGTCAAAGGTCAAAGAAGTCAAAGGTCAAAATTCTGTGTAGAAGTTTTGAAGCCCTCACCTAGTGCCATCACATAAAGCAAACGGAATCGAAATCGGGTTAGAAATGGCGAAGGAGTAGCATTTTGTAGCAAAATGTACAATATAGGTCAAAGGTCAAGGTCAAAGGTCACGACTGAAATTCTGTGTAGAAGTTTCAAAGCTCCCATGTAGTGCTATCATATAAAGCAAACAGAATCAAAATTGGCTCATTAATGACAGAGAAGTAGCAAATTGAAGATTTTGATCACACACGGACGCACACACGGACACACGGACGGACGGACGGACGGACGGACGGACACACGGACGGACGGACGGACACACGGACACACACACGTACGGAGCCCGTTTCATAGTCCCCTGCTCGAACTCGTTCGGCGGGGACAAAAAACTGGTTGACATGAAAGACACACAACAATGGCGTTGGAACCGACAATGCCGTACCTTAATTTCAGGGAAGCAAGCGTGGGGAGGCTGCAATGGTGATGGACAGTAAATCTCTTGTAGCGTGAACCACACAGCGTCTGGATCAGCCTGGATGAAGCATTCAAATGATGCCAGGCATGCCTGCAGGATTAAAGGGGCATTCCGGACGATTTTCATAATTCAACATCATGTAGTACATAAATCAACAGCTCCAAATATAGATTCGTATAATTTATTGTTGCACTTGAGCAGAGAAACCAATAAAATGAAAATCTTAAACAAATTACACTGAACAGTGTTGATGACATCAGAGCCTCACATACTTCAGAAATGTAGCAGTGTAATTCCACTACAATACCCCCTGCTTAACAAGTACACCTGCGAAGAATCTATGTATGCTTTCTTCTTTTGTCCTGCTTCCTTGCGCCCCAACTCATGCATTCTTATGGTGAGGCTGCCATGTCATCATCCTTGTTCACTGCAATTTGTTATAAATTTTGGAAACATTCTCATTTCTCATCCCAATCACTATGAATTCAGAAACTCTGTACTCGGTTTCACTAATTTATAGTTGTTCAGGTGTAAAAGTATGAAAATCATCCGGAGGTCCCCTTTAAGAACAGGAACGTCCACATGCCAGAAAATCATTACAGCAACCTAAATGCTACTCAAGCACCCTACTGTAGAAAATCAAACCCAACTTTATAGGTAATATAAGTCTACTCGATATGATCTGGCTTAGGAGGAACCCCTCGACACTACATGTGATAGGTTGCCATAGCAAATTGTTAATGCTGCGATGTTTCGCGATTTCTTTCCAGTCTCTCGCATCTTTTGGAGCTTTGATAGTGATTTATATCAAAAGTATGATTTTATGCATACATCATGCATACATGTAAATTAACACAAATTAGCATTAACAATAATATTTCAAAATATTTGCCCCACAGTATTGCAGATTACGTCGCAGGCAATGTGTGTGCCAATTGTTGTTGTGATTGCAGAGTCGACGGCCAAGATCTGGAGGGCAGGGGCCTTCAAGGCCCATTAAGACTCTATCATCTTCCCAAATAGCCCAGCCTACTCAGGATTAAATCCTTTCCTAAATGATGACGAGGTACTGATTAGAAGGGATACATTCTTCACTTTCATTTCCCATTGGTGACCATCACTTTCATTGATAAAAAGCCCAAACTGACCTCCTGTAATCCCTGTGGCTGACGGGTGTGGAGGTACGGGACACAGGCTTGGACCATGGACAACAGCTCATTCTCTGCAATATCAACCTGTAGGAAAAGCAAAACCATCAGCAATTACAGTTCTAATGCAAATACAAGTTTCAATAGTCAAAAAAAAAAAGAAAAGAAAACAAAAAGTGGCTGCTCAGTTTAAACAGAGCACGATAATGATGTTAGCCTGAATGCAAATACACTCCAGCAAACAAAATTTGTGAATATTATACTTTTACTATCAAGATACGGACAAACAATTACTGCCATGCTAGGAAACTGTTTGTGAATGGTTCATGCAACAATATTATTTACGACGTAAAGTGGAGTATAAAAACTCCAGGCATCATCAGATTTTCACTGCCTTTTTTTCTTTGTAGTTGTTGTTTTGTGTTGTTGTTTTTTGTTTTTTGCTGATCAATGTTTTCCATATCTTACATGCACTTTTAAACTACATACACTGCACGTTTTCAAACTTGACATTTGAATAATAGTGCCGATATAAAGATGGCACGAGTTTGCATTTGTGTGTGTTAAAAAAAGAAAAAAGAATTAAATCAAAAATACTTATCTGTGGTTTGATATTCCATGTTTTATTTCATTAAATGTTGGGGTAAGTTATGCGTACAAAAGAGAGTAAGCACAAGGTTTACCTGTATGCAGAGCTGACCGATGCCATTCAGTATGGAATGCTGCAACTTGTAGTAAGCTGTGTGGTGGTAGCTGGACCCGCCTTTAGAACTAGATATGAAATCATTTATGGGATTTAAAAAATAGTAATAATAATCAAACAATGTCAGAAAGGATGGGTTAAAAGGATCATATAGTTTTGGTTGATACCTAATTTTAGGTTTCTAACATTTTTTGGTGATATAATGAGAAACCCCTTCTGAAATATGAAAGAGCATGTAATTCCATGAGGAATTCAACGTTTATTTGATGAAAATTGGTTTTGAAATGGCTAAGATATCCAAAAAAGAGCGATTCTAATTAAGTGTGGGACCCACACTTTATTACGATCGCTTTGTTTTACTTTGTTTTTGGATGTTCTAGTCATTCTAAACCAGATTTTCATCAAATAAAATTTGAACTCCTCTTAAAATGGTATGCTCTGTACTCTTTCATAAGTGTTTTCTTGGTATCTCGCAAAAAGTTAAAAGCTGAATTCTCATCTCTACCAATACTGTACTATCCCTTTTAAGATTAGAAGTCCAGATAAGGATTTGAAGGCTAATGCTACATGTACGTTAATACCAATGTTCCCGGTGGTCACAGCATCCCTGTTTGCCCAAAACATAGTGCACTGTGGGTAGGAGGTATATTCTCCTCTTTTTTTCCCCTCTGCATTCTAGTCTGTTTGTTCATACATACATTTTGTACATTAGGGAGACAGGCAGACAATTTGGCATAAGAAGAGATGAGCATAGGAAAGAAGTTAGAAACATCAGCCAAATCCCTTTCACTCGATCTAGAAAACAATCGGCAGACAACATCATCCACAAATCAGCCATTGGGGATCATGTTGCCATCAATATCCATTCCATCAAATGGAATGAGAGCCGTATTTTTGCCAGAGAAGATCATCGCCCATCAAGATGGATAAGGGAGGAAATTCACATCAGGAAAACAGCCAACACAATGAACAGAGACTCGGGCCAATATATTCTCTCACTGCATATGATCCCATTCTCTCGCGTCCAGTGTCATACCACCATCTACGACGCAGTCTGAAGAAGCCACCATTAGAAGCCGAAAGTACTCACTAAGGTACAAAATAATTTTCGTTATTGTGAAAGAAGAAAATGTCCAAAATTGATCAACAAAAATTTCTAGCTCCAAAATGACAGTGTGCAATAACACTCCGTCTTTTAACTGCATGTCACATGATGAGCAGTTGACCAATTGGGTAGCTAGAACCTTTTCGGGTGTTGTATGATGTCAGTGTGTTAGTGCCGTACCTGGTTTCAGCGTGTGCCTCCAGGAGTTTGATGAGTTTGGGCCAGACATCCTTCACCGTCCTCCGCCTGAT
Organism: Diadema setosum; assembly: GCA_033980235.1. Lineage (NCBI taxonomy): Eukaryota > Metazoa > Echinodermata > Echinoidea > Diadematoida > Diadematidae > Diadema > Diadema setosum. The sequence goes on along the minus strand of CM067077.1, from coordinate 10,802,929 downwards.
GAAGTCTCTGGATGTCTCTGCCAGGGTCAGCAGTGTCTCAAAAGCCTGCAGGATGGACCAGATTAAGCCAGACCATCAATCTTATAGGTTGTATGTGTCCATCAAGTTACTGTTACAGTGGCAAAATGACCCCGAAGAGAATTTGGAATTGGCCGGCTGAGCTCACCTATGGGTGCTGCAAAATCTGCAGCTCCTTACAGTTATTAACATCTTATAATCTAATGTTTGGAGGTTCAGGAATGAAGCAGTAGCAATACAAAATGTCCATGTTTTGATTTGTAGGATACCACATATATTTGTAGAAAATATCATAACATGAAGTATTAGTAGTTCTTCTGCAACATTCACAAACAATCACTGCGGAAGTGTCAACAATGTGCAACGTACGATATTTTCCACAGGCTCAGACAGATATCTGCATCTGTTCGCTGATTTGTAACCTTTTGGTCCTTATGCTATCATTTTGTTTTTCAAACTTCTTTCACAGCATTCAGAAATAAAATACATGTCACAGCAGTTATTCCTTCTGAAATTACGAATTCAGCAGGACAGCATCTACTTCACAGGTACACACATAATTTATATAAAGATTTGCAAAATCTCCTGAAATTACTACAACTAGAACAAGGAAAAATAGAAATTACGCGGTGCGTAATATATGTCCCCGCCGGAAGTAGCATTTAGTAGCAAAATGTACAATATAGGTAAAAAGATCAAGGTCAAATGTCAAAGAAGTCAAAGGTCAAAATTCTATGTAGAAGTTTTGAAGCCCTCACCTAGTGCCATCACATAAAGCAAACGGAATCGAAATCGGGTTAGAAATGGCGAAGGAGTAGCATTTGGTAGCAAAATGTACAATACAGGTCAAAAATCAAGGTCAGAGGTCAAAAAAGTCCAAGGTCAAAATTCTGTGTAGAAGTTTTGAAGCCCTCACCTAGTGCCATCACTTAAAGCAAACGGAATTGAAATCGGGTCATAAATGGCGAAGGAGTAGCATTTTGTAGCAAAATGTACAATATAGGTCAAAAATCAAGGTCAAAGGTCAAAGAAGTCAACGGTCAAAATTCTGTGTAGAAGTTTTGAAGCCCTCACCTAGTGCCATCACATAAAGCAAACGGAATAAAAATCGGGTTAGAAATGGCGAAGGAGTAGCACTTGGTAGCAAAATGTACAATACAGGTCAAAAAAATCAAGGTCAGAGGTCAAAAAAGTCCAAGGTCAAAATTCTGTGTAGAAGTTTTGAAGCCCTCACCTAGTGCCATCACTTAAAGCAAACGGAATTGAAATCGGGTTACAAATGGCGAAGGAGTAGCATTTTGTAGCAAAATGTACAATATAGGTCAAAAATCAAGGTCAAAGGTCAAAGAAGTCAACGGTCAAAATTCTGTGTAGAAGTTTTGAAGCCCTCACCTAGTGCCATCATATAAAGCAAACGGAATCAAAATCGGGTTAGAAATGGCGAAGGAGTAGCATTTTGAAGCAAAATGTACAATATAGGTCAAAGGTCACAACTGAAATTCTGTATAGAAGTTTCAAAGCTCCCATGTAGTGCTATCATATAAAGCAAACAGAATCAAAATCGGGTTAGAAATGGCGAAGGAGTAGCATTTTGAACATTTTGATCACACACGGACGCACAGACGGACGGACAGACGGACACACGGACAGACGGACACACGGACACACACACGTACGGAGCCCGTTTCATAGTCCCCTGCTCGAACTTGTTCGGCGGGGACAACAAATGTAATTCACAAAATGTATTGACATTGGTCTTAACTCTGTGGAGGACATACATGTATGAATGGCTTTGCATGTAATACATTCAATTCTGTGTAATAATTCAATGCAGCATTGTAATGGAGACTGCAAACAAAAAGGGGGTGTGGAGTGACAGTATATTTTCCAAGCTAAAGGCTCACCTTATTGATAACTAGGACTTCAGGATCGGAGAACCTCCTCACGAAGGCCGGCCACAACTTGTGCACAAGCGGCAGCAACACGTCTGAATCAGTGCACATTCCATCGAGAATACCATACCAAACCATGAAAAACAAAAGCATGTACAGATGAACCCTGCTATAATGAGATGGTCAGCACAGCAAGAATTTTTCATTATCATAAACTCATAACATCATAAACATAATATCATAAACATTTGACACAACTATGATAAAGGAAAATAACGACAATTCTACAAATAAAGTCCTCTTTGGTAATACACTAAAGAAATCTCACTGTATCCATCTTTGTTACAATGGAATGGGTTTTGCCTGTACATGCAGTCTAAAACAGTGTTTCTTGTGGGTTCATCTGTTATGTTGTACACACTATCTTTGCTCCTCAATGATAAAGCTCATCAGTAAAGTAATGGCAGACTGTACCTTGGTTAGCTGCAAGCACCTCCACTGCAGACCTGACAGTAGAGAGAACACAGAGCCTCAGGCGAGGGTTGGACGATGAAAGAAGGTGCACGCAGCGTTCCAAAACCTGCCACAGGAGGAGATCCATGGTTAGAGAAGATTGTCGGTTATCATAAAGCCATCCTGGGATATATTACTGTTACTGGACTGTTTTCAGATGGTAGGAGTTTTATTTTGCCATCAGAAGCCCCACACACTGCTGTACTGCAGAACATTTCATATTCCTTTGGCGTGTCTCTGAATTTTTTCCCCCATACCTACACAATTACAAACACTAAGAGTTCCAGAGAAAAATATACACTGGTATATAAGAAAAATAATCTAAATCAATAAAACTACAGTTGGCACAATAAATACATATTCCATAGCATCATACATCACATATCATTATTTGGCACAATGCTTTCTTCACACAAAATTTGATGGAAATTGGAAGGACTTGGGATATGGCCAAATAGGTCTGACTGTTTGCATTCTTACGTTTTTTTGGATTTATCCTTTATTCATATCATTTTTTTATTCTTTTTATTTTTCACAAATACACAATACCATATTTATGGGTAAACTCGGCTTAGCAGGTAAACTCGGCCACTAGCGGCCTCATTACAAGTGGCCGAGTTTACCTGCGAGGCCGAATTTACCCATAACCAAGGTATATCTTCCAAGTTACCTTCTTAGTGTTACTGATATGCAGCGGTAATTCCTTTGGTTCCTCGATGTTATCTGGACTGGTTTCTTGCCCCTCCCCATCCCCTTCCACGTGCCCCTGGTCCAGGTCAACATCGCAGTCCGTCACCTCACCATCAGCGATGTTTAGCTTCTCCACGTAATCTTGCAAAAAAGCTCTGATGTCATTCACAGGGTCTGCATGAGAGCTAGACAACGCAAGGAAAACGGAGAAAGGAAAGAGTGACAGAACTGCTCACATACCAATGTACTCAAAGAACACAGCTACATTGGCATTACTGCAATCAATACTGGGTAGATAAGTTTTATTTCGATACAAAAGCTGTGCGTACACATGCTTCATTGCTACAAAGTATGAGCATTACCATGCAATACCTTGCAATCGTGTATGAACATTGGACATAGAGGTTCTTACAGAAAAACTTTGTCAGATATCTCATAGCATGCACTTTGGGAGTGTGTGAATATTCAGCCAAGACTAGCGTGAGGTGAATTAATCAAGTTTCTGTTCTGGTCTTGGGTTATTCCTCTATGGTTTTCTCAATGAAATAATTTGCATCTTAGCATACATGCCAAGATTGTGTCAACACATAATCAAAAGGTGCGAAAAATACCCAACCAATCCAGAAATTTTCTTATAGAGATTAAAAAAAAAAAAGAAGATAAATTTCTAGATTTCACCATGATTAGAATGCACAAATATCAAGACATCTATGATTCATGATGACGTTCACAGGGGCTATCTCTTGAGTGAACATTTACCTCTCCACGGTCTGCAGTTCCTCGATGCTATTCTCCACTGCGAACCATCTCCTGATGGCTTGAACCAAAGCCTGGAGGACACTCATCAGGGATGAAGCGTGGTCGCCATGGTAACTGTCCAGGATGTGTAACACCTGCATCACAATCAAAGACATCACAACAGGAAAACATTCTCAATCAAAGCACAGCTCACATATTAGGTACTGTGCATCTGCAACACGTCTTTATTTTGGGATGAAGATAATTCACGGGCAGAAAGATACAGAAGCCACTGTCATACAGGCAAAACTTCTCAAAGTTTAACTTTGAGAACTCTTTGTGAGCTTTGCTCATGCTGGTGGCCAAACTTCTTGAGGTTTCAGTTCTCAATATTGAACATCTTAAAAGTTTGGGTCAGTAAGAAGAAAGTGCATGCTGCCTAACGGCTAATGACTGTAATGTTAACAATGCACACACACGTGCATCCCAATTACCTCACACTTCAGAGGCATTGCACTGCAAACAGGATAAAGATTGGCCATGTGACAAACTTCGCAAAGTTTCATCTGCAAGCGTTCACACTACATAAACTTCATCGAGAAGATTTGTGGGGGTTCTATCGGGAAATTTCCCTAGTTTTAGATGGAAGCTTGGCAAAAAGTTTTGGAGAAGTTCGCGGTCACCCTAGCAAGACTTTGAGAGCTTAATTTTAAGAACTGAAACTTTGTGAAGTTTTGCCAGTGTGGCCGCAGCTACAGGCAGAATGTAAAGTTAAAATATGCAAACATGAAAACTTACCTCATCTATTGTGTCTTGAAGAAGCGGCAGTATGTCTGGATTGCTGGTCAGAAGAAAAAAAGGGGGATCCAAAAAGGAGGAAGTTAATCCATCAATAAGTAATCTGATAAAAACAGAAGTTATTCAGTGTTTCAGAAATAATTTTCAATGGAATAGCCTTTTACATCGAACCTATCCACAAACAGTGACTGCTCTTTAATCTATACACATGACATTATGGAAGCGAATATGAGAAAGTGAACATAAATTTTTCCACAAATATATCACTATCAACACTATTGAATAGTGCATCACAGATAGATGGATGGATGCATGGTTAAGTGGGTGGATAGATGCATGGAAAGATAAGGGGACAGATAGATACAACAGACAGATAGAAAGAGACAGACAGACAGACAGACAGACAGACAGACAGACTGATAGGAAGAATCATTAAAGCCCAAACAAAGTTCTTGTACGCCTGCAAATGTTGTCAAATTTTGGTCCAAAATGTGAACGTATGCCTAGGAAATGTGCGGAATAGCGCTGTAATAACAAGATATTCGATGGGTAACGACGAAAATGGGAAATATTAATCAAAAACGTTCAGTCTCAGAACTTACCCGAACGGGGTCAGGCTAGACTCGGACTCGGGGATAACTCGGCCTCGCTTTGCTTGACGGCGGGATGAGTTGTATTGATTGTCCCTCTGGATTGTACAGCGCTGTACTATGCATATGGGAGCGGCCTGTATAAACTGCATTGTAGCGTTCTGGCTACTCGCAGTAATGGTCCGAGTTGTTACAACGCGCCCATCAAAAACCTCTTTGGCGCGCATGCAAAATTAGTGTGCGCCTCTCAAGCACCTCTAAAAACAATCAAAGACACTTGATAAACAACAACAAAAACTTCAAAGACCACGCGTCTCAGCAACTGAGGTGATGTGCGTATACTAGTAGGCTTGAGGACCGCGCGCTGTCCATTTGTTTTGTACAGGATTAGCACGCACTTTCCTGTCTGCTCATCAAGGCCTTGTTTGGTACCCGTAGTATAGAGTACTGATGAACATGGCGATCACGAACTGTGTGTAAATTGTCTGAAATAGGGTCGAGTTTTCCCTGAGACCGAGTTAGTCTGGAGCCTTCTGGAATAAAAGTCGGTCTACCGACTTTTATTATTTTTCTCAAAATACTCCAAAACGACTCATCATTCCGGCAAACCGCATCAGCCAGGTAAGTTTCTTTGTAGACTCTTATGATATATTGCAAGCAAATATGAAATGGTGCCAGACGGGTTCTCAGGCCCTTACCAGAACTTTGTTTTCACTATAAGATACAGAGAATAGATAGTATAGAGATAGATAGATGGATGACTAGACAGATACATTATTAGATAGAGAGATCAATGGATTGACAGATAGATAGGTGAATGGATGATTAATAGATACAGAAGATAAATCACATAGTTTCTAAGGTAGTATACCACACAATAATTACCAAAACCATTATCAACATCAAAGACGTTTAGATTAGTGCATGTACGATGTGACGTTATCAGAGTTTGATCTGGAACAAACCAACAAAATTATGTATGATGGAACACAGAGTGTATCTCGATTTCATTTCTTCCTGTATTCCACTCCTAATTTACCTGTAACGTAGAGTGACCTTGAGGACCAGAGGAGCTTTAAGATTCCACTCGTAGTGTCTGAGCCGAGAGGACACCGAGTCTGTTAAGTAGTCCACATTTTCATACAGGAGCTCTGCTATACATCTATCAAGCGAGAGAAAGAAAACACATCATTCACAGTACAAAATACATAGCATAATTATGATGATTAACAATGTGAAAACATGTCCAATATGTGAGAAAGTTATGCTGGAATACCTAAGGATGTGTATTATCTATTCCTCACTTTCATACCTGACAATGCCAACTTGTGTGTACATGTGTCTTTCTCTCTCATAGTAATGTACATGTACATGAAATCATTCAAATCAGTGAAATTCTTCCGTCGAGGTGTTTTCAATGCAACTGATAGGGCAATATGTTGGGCAATTTGTCAATCAGTTACATGAAATCAGTTCTTGATCATGTGTCATCAGCCCACTGACATCCATAACGTAATTCCTCATTGAATTCATATATCCCACACCAGTCTCGAGTCCACCGAGCAGTGGCTTAATTCTGAACAGCAGTCTCAAAATGCTGATAAAACATTATAATTACTCTTAATTTATCATTCCTCCACTAAACATCTGAATGCCTTCCACTTTGATCATTCACCTCTTTGACTGAACAGCAGCAACATTTCTAAATTGTGGGTTGAGAAAGGTAAGGGCGTTAAGGTGCCACAAACCCAATGGAATTAACGCCCTATCTTTCTAAACCGACTAGGTATTGTTTGTTTTTTTCCCCTTTTTTTCCTGACTTGTTAGTTGTATATCTAGCGAGTGTAGGAAAAAAAAAACTGCTGAAAACTGTTTGTACAATAGTGGCGAGCCAATGGAGTAAAATGGAGTCAAAAGGGGCCTGAGCTTTCAATCCTAGCAGAATCTTCTTTGGAGGCAAAATGACAAACAGGCATGAAAAGCATTCACATAATTATAAGGACTACACATACCAGGCACAGTCAGGGGATCACAGAGGGCTAGGGACACAGAACAAAGAAAACAAAAGGGATGGGTTAGAAGGGCAGGGAGCCCAACAGGGAAAGGGAGGGGGATTAGAGCAGGAGGGCAGACAGACAAAGGCAGAGGTGGGTCAATGATGATCCCAAGGATCATATGGGGCCACCTGAAAAGGATAAAGATGAATAGGGAGGCAACATCAAACAAGACAAGGAACAACAGTGGGATAAGGTTGACCTTCCTCTGTCTGCCTTTTGTCTGTCCACCCTCTTGCTTTAATCCCCCTCCCTTACTCCTTCAGCTCCTTGCCCTTGACTTCTAACCCATCCCTTTTGTTTTCTTTGTTCTATATCCCTAGCCCTCCTCTAACAGTGGCTTTTGTGTGTAGTCCTTTAACACATATGAATCAAGTTGTTACTTTGCTTCTCTCTTATCAAACACATTTCAAAAATACTTGTGTAAGCAAATTTAGATTACAGTGCTAAGTGTGGTGATGAAAAGAAAAAATATAGAGAAGAGGTAAAGCAATGAACAAAACCAACGAAGCCAACATAATGGGACTTGTGATACCTGTAGCCACATGACTGGGAGAGACTCAAGAGAGTACTGTGGGCAGACTGACTGTATGGTGGAAACAAAAAGACAAGAAAAGAGACGGGGAAACAATGATCAATATTCAACTATTGACAACTGGATACATTCTTGCCTGCAACTACAGTGTACAATCAGCAAACGAAAGAAGACACGAGTCTGATAACACATGAGAAGAAAGAACTCCATTTCAATGGTTTCAGATGGTTCAGATGTATACTTGTGTGGTGATGTTGCATTTTCTTTTAAATGAATTGATTTCGTAGCACACAATGTCAAAGAAAACATTGCCTAAATAAAGCCCCCCCCAAAAAAAAACAAAAAACAAATAGAAAAAAAAAGAAGTAAAATATGATCACCATTAATACACAAATAAGCTAGTAAACAAAAGAATAACATGTTTCAAGTTCATTGAAGTAATGAAATTGGTGAAATGATGATTACTTGTATCAATATTTGCGATGTCAAGTCTCGTCAAAATTGTGCAGATTGTTATGTTTATGTATAAGATCAATTATTCTGTAAAAATGACTACATCTTCATCCAAGGATCACTGCCTATAGACGAGGTTCCGTGACGTCAAAAAATGCGTTGTCCGAGGGGTAAAAACAAATCCAGCGCACAGTACATGTATGCATACCCGCACGCCTGGTTGGCCATGGGATGCAACACGCTTACGCGCTTGCCTCCCATAAGCAGTTTTTGCCCCTCAACAAGTTGAGCCATGGTTAGATGATGTCAGAAGAACCTTGTCTAAACTTGACCACATCAGTTAATGTGTAAATTTTGCATGTGAAAGGGGTTTACCAGATCACGCTTCTGTCATCAGCCAATCTCTCTAGCACTGGATAAAGACAATGCATAAGCATCAAGTTGAATTGTGGACCAAGCACCTATAATGGGAAAACATGTGTATATGATCATAAATAAGTATGAAATAAGCTGTCATACATTACTGTAAAACATGATATATTCATGGCATGAAATTTTCGCCAATTGGAACCCATGGCCTTTTTCGCGGGATGAAATTTTCGTGAATTGCCACTGGCATTCAATGCATATAGCGCAGACAAGAACTTTCGCGCGCATTTTAATTTTGCGAATCTTGGCTCTGGCCAAATTAAAATGCACGCGAATATTCCTCGTTTTACAGTACTCAAGGCTTAAACACAAAATAAAACAAAGAGAAACAGTTTCTTGGCTCTCACAAAATTACAATGCACGTGAATATTCCTCGTTTTACATTACTCAAGGCTCAAACACAAAATAAATCAAAGAGAAACAAAGAGTTTAGCAACCTATGTTACCATCATGATCATCTTCCTGTACTATGAAAGGCAATAATCCTGTCTACAAAGAAAATTTACTGTGATTTCCTTTCCAAACACTAAGAATCAAGACTATTTACAAAAGGACACATCCTATGTTTCACCATATGTGTCTATGTTAAGAAACTTTGACTGTACTTGAGGTAAGAAAATCATGAAATAAATATCATTAGCATAGTTATCACTTTCTCACATTTGGAACCTCAATTTCAGATCCTATTGAAGGGACACATTGACTTTGCCTTTGCAGACATTGACTTTGGAGACATACCACTCCCTGAGCCAACTCACTGCACTTTAATACTGTGTGACTTAAAAGCCTTTCATTGAGCACTGGGTGGCATTTGCTGAGCAGAAGAAAGACACTAACCTGTGCTAGCACAGCAATCCCTTCTAGTAGCAGGCACTTGAGCACGGTGTTCCTGTTCATCTCGGCCACCGTCAGCGAATCCGAGGAAGTCAAAGGCATCATCATTAGGTGGGCGGGATCTAAATGTTGCCTTGGCGACGATGTCTGCGCATGTGACTCACCGACACTTGTAGGCAGATCCCAGTATGATGGTGACTGATACTCATCAAGAAGCATCCTGGAGGTAAGGCGCAAGGGACAAGGAAACACATTTCTCTTTAGACAATTGGATGAGTTGTCTACAGATCCAGACATTCCAAAATAATCAAAATAATGTATACGCCGAATATTTCGCGAGTCAGGTGCTATTCGCGAAATTAAAGACACGCGAAAATAATAACTCTGACATTGATGTGAATGTGACGCACACATATACATTTCTCTCTGTACAGTCCCGTTCTCGACGATCGCAAATTCAACCACTTGCGAAATCGTTGGGGAGTCCCGATTCGTGAAAATTTAGACACGCTAAATAATATGGCGTACACAGTAACATATCTCACAAAGAATAAAAAGCAAAGACATATCATGCATTACGGCAAAAAGAAACAAGTGACAAAGTTGACCCACTCTTCTTCATGTGTAGTTGCAGACAGTTTTTATGAGTTTTGGATATCAATATTGCTGATGGTTTTAGTTTTGCAAATGAAAAACTGAAAGTCAAAAGAAGACAGTACTTGCCTGCATATGCATTGCAATTCTGCCACGTCCCTCTCACTGTCTGCCTCCTCCTTCTCTTTCTCCTCCTTCACCTCCTCCTCGTCTGTAGCTCCCTTGTCCCCGTCCCAGATGGAGAATTTCCCACGATCCTCTGCCGCACTCAGCAGCGTGCCCCGCATGATCTCGCTGATGATCATGACTGCCTGGTGGGCGTGAGAGGGGGACTCCTGGAAGTAGGACAGGAAGTTGTCCACCAGAAGGGAGATATTGCCTGCATGCAGGGAGAGGGACATTCAAACAAAGCCATGTCTATGCAGTAAGGTTTAGGGAGATTAGGTAATCTCCCTTCATTGACAATTAGTTTCTACAAATCTGTGCCAATAGGTGAATAAAGCACAGTAAAGGTTAAACGGATGGTATTGTTTGGGACGGGATGGGACTTCAGGTTTTTAATGTTTGTTTTTATTCTTATTTTTTTTTTAGATTTTTAGATTTTGATATGGAATATGAAAGAACACACAATTCCACGAGAAATTCAAAGTTTATTTGATGAAAACTGATTTGATGAAAAGTGGTTTTGAAATGGCTGAAACATCCAAAATAAAGGGATCCTCATAGAAAGTATCCAAAATGCAGGGATCCTTATAAAATGTGAGAACCACCTTTTATTAGGATTGCCTTGTTTTACTTTGTTTTTGGATATCCCAGTAATTGCAAAACTAATTATCATCAAATAAAATCTGAATTCCTCATAAGATTGTAGGTTCTTTAACATTTCATAAAGTGGTTTCCGAGTCTCTTGTAAAAAATTAAAAGCTGAATACTCATCCCAACCAATACTATACCATCCCTTTAACAACAATGCCCTTTAGAGAAAGTATGATGATAAGAAGCATGATAGTAGACTCCGATTACAGGAAATTACAGGAAATGACAATACAATATTATACAAATATGGCATGCTCTATGATGCACTATGCTGGATTGTAGAACGACAAATCCTAAATTATCCAGAGTGCTGTTTTGTTTCAGTGAGGCCGCAGGCTGAGGTGAATAGAACTGCACGAGGGATAATTTAGTATTTTGAGTTCTATAGTCCAGTACTGGTGCATCAATAGAACATGCCCTAATTGTAACAGTTATACTGTAAACAGGCCCCTCAATCTACATGCATTTTCTGTATGATGCACTGGTCTGAGTGCAACAGCAGTTATTCTGTGCATATGGTAACTATGGAATGTTTAACCCACTTGGCTTCACCTCATGAGTTTACACTTGAGTCCATAGCTACTGCATGCAGACTATTCCTCCTCACACATGACAAAAAAATCACCTCTTTTATACAACGGTGGACAAATTTTGTGCCACATATCCTTTTGTTGTTGTTGTTGTGTTTTTGTTTTGTTTTGTTTTGTTTTGTTTTGTTTTGTTTTGTTTTGTTGTTTGTTTGTTTGTTTGTTTGTTGGTTTTTTTTTTTGGGGGGGGGATATCCAGGCATCCAATAATTTCTGATTTCCTCTTGCCTTGTCATGGATGCATGGCTAGCATACTGGATGCACATTAAATTTACTGGATGCATTATTAGCTGGCGAATAGCAATCTCTTGCTAAGTGCCCAAATGCCTGCTAAGTGCATGAACTCTTGCAACATATATTGCACAGTGGCATATCAGCAGTGTCCCATGATCGTATGTGTGGCCAGTAAAAAACAACACACAGCTCTCGCCTGAAAAGACTGCACCTTTTTTTTTTCGACCCATTCTATGTTAATTACCGAGGACATGACATTAATCACAAGAAAGCAAAGGTTTGAGTAATAATGCTACATTTACACCACAGCAGCCTCGTTTGCCGAAAAGGTAGTGCATCATGGGTAAGTGGGATATTCCCTTTTTTCCATCATCCATATTCTAGTCCTGTTCATTCCAGTCTTCACTCAAGTTAACCCTAACTAGGCCGGGGGGGGGGGGGGGGGGGGGGGGCCTCCGAGGCCCCCCCCCCCCTCGACGTTCCGCGAGATGTATCGCAATCGCATAAAGCTATCGCCGCGACGTTTCATGACTTTTTTCTTTCGAGTCTCCCGCATCTTTTGACACCAAATTAACGACGCTTGGGCGCGCGGTTCCGAAGTTAGGCATAAATATGTACATGCATGTCAGACCAAAAATTGCTCAAAAACGTTAATTCGTGAACAATTTCAATGCAAACCGTGCTTACTGGCAAATTTCATAAAAGCATGATTATTTTGGTGTTTTATTGATTAAAATCAATGACTAACATATTTTCTTGTTCGGAGCGATGTCGCGGACAAATTTCATCGAAAAAATAATGAAAAACATAAAGTCGAAAAAACAAGGAAATACATAAGAAATTCAAAAAAACAATAAAATACTTAAGAATTTTTTGTGATATCACAATTTTTTTTATTACGTTCGCTAAGGACACTAAAAAGAATATTTACACAAAAAATGTGCCTGTTTTGAGCTTTTTTTATGTGATTTATACCAAATAGTCTGATTTTGTGCATCATCATGCATAAATTAGCATAAATTAGCATAAATTAGCATAAATTATGTTTGTTTGTTTTTTTGAAAAATTAACTTTGTGGTATTTCAGATTACATCATAGGCAATGTGTGTGCCAATTTTTGTCGCAATCGCGCGGTCGACGGCCGAGATCTGGAGGGGGGGCCTGGGAGGCCCCCCCCCCCCAGCTCTATCAACTACCTAAGTAGCCCGGCCTAGTTAGGGTTAAAATGGAGTTATCAGACGGCGCGTAAATGGCGTCTGGTCAGGACAGGCTACCTACGTCACATTTCCTGTCTTGGTCCACTACGGAGAGCCTATAGTTTTGTTCATCCTACCTATTGCGTGCTGTCAAGCTTTATTGCCTTCAACCCATTTTACTCCAGCCTGCTAAGTTTCTCATCAGAACCACAACTGCCAATGGCAAATTTTCTGACAGTTTACAAATCTGACATGGCAGGCCATCCATGTCAATCACGCCCTGCAACGTTTGACCATACTGTCAAAATACTTTGTCTTACATTCAACCAGTTTTGTCCAGTCACCTGAAATCTGACTGAAATGGCTGCCAGGAACATGCTGTAAATGTAGCATAGAGCAAAGATATGAACTTCTTTGCAACATTTTTAGAGCATAAATGGCTGGAGATGGTATGGTTTGACATATTGGATTAAAAACGTAATGAGAGCTACAATTCCACTCACCATACTGTCCCATTAGCTGGCACAGATGGGTTATTTGCTGGTAGATTCTGAAGTCAGAGAAATGTTTGAATGTTCTCAATAAGTGGTTGTTAAATCCTCCCTCAGGAGCTGACAAATCAGCACTGTCTGACACTGCAGGAATGAAAATATGAAAAAATAAACAAATATGTGGTATCAGGGTGAAGTATCAGCAAACAAATCTCACATCATCACAATTTTCACACAATGAATATGACATTCAAGGCAATAATCAGACAGAAATATGAAACACACATCCTTGCTTGAATATGCACAATATAGAATAGATTTCAATCAGATAATAAACAAAACACTCATCAGTGTACAATGCACTATGCAATGACAAATATAACTTCAGGTCAATCCGACATCAATGATCTATAAAGAGATCATAATTTCACATCAAAATTACAATTCTTTCCATGTCATAATAATCTTGACCGATCAGGAGTATTCAATTCAGTCCATTAATACGTACAGGAGCAATGGGATCATGATCATATACAGCTATCAAAGCTGTAACAATATCAGAGCAAAATATTCAAAAAACATCCGCTACAAGACTACCATTGATATGCACTTCCACAATATGATACACACTGGGAATTGAGGAAAACAAAATACAAGAGATGTTGCAACAATGAAGAAAACATGATTAAAGCTTTAACCTCAAAATGCTTCAAATATTAATAACTTGTCAGAATATGAAGAATTGGAAAAATACTCTTACACTGTGTAACAGCAAACTTAATGATCAATCAGTGCATTTAACAACAGTCCTTTTTACCTGCTGGCAGAGTTCTAGTTTCCAGAATAGAGACATCCCTTATATCCAGCTCTAAGACTTGTATCAGGGCTACCGACAATCTCTTCAGGTGTGGTGCAGAGTACAACAGGCAGTTCAGTCTGTGACCTGGAAATTCAAGGAATTTAAAAAAAAAAAAAAAGTTTTCCTTTTGATGGCAAGATGAAGAATTTGTCTGTTTCAAAGTGCTAACATTTATACGGAAATATCAAATCATTATGATTGTTGTCTTTTCATTCACAATAACCATTTGGCATTCGTTTTACATTTGGTTTCACATGCATTTTCTTGGTAATCCTAGAGTGTTGTCCTTTGCTTCAGAGATTTTTTTTTTCTTTTTACAACTACCATGACACAAGCAGACATGACTTAACCATGTTTGCCTTCAGCAATGAACTTACATAAGTTCATAAGCTATATTCCACAGTAAAATGAGGAATGTTTGCATGCATTTTAATTTCGCAAGAGCCAAGATTCACGAAACTAAAATGCACAAGGAAATTCTTGTCTACACTATATGCATTGAATGCCAGTGGTAATTTACGAAAATTTAACGCTGCGAAAAAGGCCATCGGCTCCAATTCGCTAAAATTTCATGCCGCAAATATGTCATGTTTTACACAAATTAAATATATTTTTATTGATATGCCCATCTAAGTATTCAGAACATGAGATTCTACGTTAATCTGTTCTATTCAGATGGGGAATACGTGTTTTCTAGAATACCATGGAATGGATCACTCTTTTCTCTTACAGAGACACAAAGAAAAACTGAATAATCACAGGTCACAGAGAATATCACAGACAAGAAAAGGGGGGCGTTGTTTTGTTTTGTTTTGTTTTTTTAATGTAAAAAAGAAAGAAAAAATGAAAGTACGCTGCAATGAGAAAAAAATTCTTACCAAGCAGTTTGATGTATCCAGTCATCACGTTTATGGTTGACAATTTCGTCTCATCATCTGTGACAAAAAAAAAAAAATGACAACATAAAAATGCTTCACTATTACAGTAAAAAACAGAAAACAACATAACATCACATGTAGCTTGGCACACGCCATGTGCCATTGCTGCATACACAATATACCAACACATCAGAGCTCTCATACTATTCCCTACTTTAATTAAGTATAAAGTGACGTAAATAAATGCTTCTCCACCTTTTTTTTTTCCTTCAACTGAAACCCAAGGCCCACTTTGGCTCTTATCAGTTTTTTATTTGTTTTACTTTTTTTTTTTGAGGTCCGTAGACACAGAACAAATATTTCTTATTTATTTGTAGGCCATTATTGCCGCCTACTGGTTACGCAGCTAAATGGTCCTAAAAGGAGATACTATTCACATAAACTACTGTCTGTAAAAGAGTACTTTTGCTCAATTGTCATTAGTTTTGTGGAACAGACACCCAATTTTGTACAGAGTCCTCCAAAGTGCTTTTGAGGAAAAAAAAAAGAAAAAAAGAGAAGCTTGAATGCTCAGAAATGCTACCAGCATCTTCAATTGCCAGTAAAATTGTCCCTCCCCCCATGAAGTCAATGAATGTTGCAACATCATTGTTTTGCCACCTGGGTAGGTCCTCTTCTCAAACAGAGAGTTGGTGCTAAAGTAAAATGGCACTCCTGAGTTATTATCCTTTTGCATGCCATGTTCCCACATCCCACTCAGTAGATGGCTTGCCAGTTTCACATAGTATGCTCAAACGCTCGACCACGAACAAACCAATTGGTATATCATAATCATGCCACAGTAAATTCAGTAAGGTGCACTGGTTAAAGGGTGTGTACAGTTCTGGTTGAGGTGAGGATTTAGCTTTTAACGTTTTGCGAGATATTCAGAAACCACTCTATGAGATGTCAAAGAGCATGCAATTCCAAGGGGTATCAATAGTTTATTAATTTGATGAAAATCGGTCTTGAAATAGCTGAGATATCCAAAAATGTAATTTTATTATTATCACTTTTTTTTTGATATCTCGGCCATTTGAAAACCAATTTTCATCAAATTAACATTGAATCCTTCTTAAAATTACATGTTCTTTCATATTTTATAAGAGGTTTCTCATTATCTCACTTAGGATTGTTCAAAACATGAATCCCCACCTCAACCAGTACTGTACAGTCCCTTTAAAGGTAGGGGATACCTTTTACAGAACTCCCAAAATGCAGCAAAACATTAAATATGAACCTCAAGGGACTTGTTCAGGCCACTGCTTAGAAATTTGGAAGTCAACAGTTATCTACAATTTGAATAATGCACAAAACTCAACTACTCAGTAGTTCTGTGTGTCAGCCACACTTAAGCCTTTTTGTTGCAGTTTTCTGTATTTTTTATATATAAACACAAATCTAAAAGTATAAGAGCTGATGTAATAACATATAGAGTGTGTGGCAAGAATGTATATAGAAATGTTTGTAAGTTTTGATGAACTTTATTCACAAAATATACATGATGGGCACACATGCAGTGCATGGGTCTGCAAAGGTAGCCTAGTAACGTACTGGAATTTACGGTGAGCCCCGAAAAAAATTCAATTCAAAATCTAACGGTCAATAAAAATGTACTAAATGTTACCTTCCACTTTCAATACTTCATGGGAGTTTCTAAAATGATACTCTCTTCAACATACCACTGTGTTTATACAACTCTTCATTTAAGGCATGCAAATGGGATTCCCTACCTTTAAGCACCTAAATGGTCCTACAAGGAGATAGTATTCATATCAACTACTGTCTGTAAAGAGTACTTTTGCTCAATTGTCATTTAATAGTTCTTTGGAACAGACACCTAATTCTGTCCACAGTTTTCACAAAGTGCTTTTGAGAAAAAAAGAAATAAACTAGAAATGTCGCTTTGGCGACTGGTACGCCTCCGCCATAATGCATGATTTTTCCCAATAGGTCTAGATAGTACATGTGGACAATGTGTGATTACATTTTCACAAAATTGGCAAAATATTGAAATGACAAGTTTGTCACAAATGTGTTGAATGTTCACCTTCCTTGACCTAGGTTTAATTGGATGAATAGGAGAGCATATATCTAGGGATTTAAGGACTTTAGCTTGACTTTGACCCATTCATACATTTAGGCATTGAGTAATTTTCAAGGTACAGGTGTGGAGAAAAAGTGCAATTTCTGAAGTGAATAGTAAATTGTTACCATTTTCATCTGGCCCTTGACCCTAAAATTCATAAAATAATTACTTTCAGGTAGAACATGCATAATATGTACTAAGTTTCAAGATAACTTGAGCCACTTCCGAGATATGGAGGAAAAAGTTAGTTCAGCACTTTCACTTGATCTTTGACCTTTTGACCTTTGAGGCAAAAAAAGAAGAAAAAAAAAACTTTCCAGAGAATTTCTGTTAGGTTACACACGCATACACCAAGTGTAAAAAAAATAACCCTGCTGGCATTGCATAAATATGAGGGTAATAGTAAAATTTTGAAGACTTGCACTTGACCTTTGACCCCTGACCTTTGACCCCATGAACCCTACATTCTCTAGATAATCACTTCCAGTCAGTACATGTATATACTATGTTCCATGAAGATACCTTGAACAATTTTCCAAGGTACTGAGAAAAAAAAAGAAGTTTTAATATTTTTACTTGACCTTTTGACCTTTGACCTTTGACCTCATGACCCAAACTTTCACCAGAGAATCTTAATTGGGTAATACATCTATACACTAAGTTTCAAGAAAATATCTTCAGGCATTCAATAGATATGGTGGAAATAGTGAAATTTTATGTATTTGACCCTGACCTTTTGACCTTTGACCTCATGACCCAAACTTTCACCAGAGAATCTTAATTGGGTAATACATCTATACACTAAGTTTCAAGAAAATCTCTTCAGGCATTCAATAGATATGGTGGAAATAGTGAAATTTTATGTATTTGACCCTGACCTTTTGACCTTTGACCTCATGACCCAAACTTTCACCAGAGAATCTTAATTGGGTAATACATGTATACACTAAGTTTCAAGAAAATATCTTCAGGCATTCAATAGATATGGTGGAAATAGTGAAATTTTATGTATTTGACCTTGACCTTTGACTTTGAGCATGTGCACCCAAAAGTTGATAGGCACAACTTCACCCCCTAATACACATACATGCCAAGTTTCATTAGGATACCTCAACAGGTTTCGATAGTTACCTTGTCCACAAAATTCATTACGGACGGACGGAAGGACGGACGGACGGACGGACAGAAGGACGGACGGACGGACGGACGGACAACCCGAAAACATAATGCCTCCGGCACCACTTCGTGGCGGAGGCATAAAAAAGAGAAGCTTGAATGCTCAGAAATGCTACCTGCATCTTCAATTGCCAGTAAAATTGCCCCTCCCCCCATGAAGTCAATGAATGTTGCAACATCATTGTTTTGCCACCTGGGTAGGTCCTCTTCTCAAACGGAGAGTTGGTGCTAAAGTAAAATGGCACTCCTGAGCTATCATCTTTTTGCGTGCCACATTCCCACATCCCACTCAATTGTTATTAGTTCTGTGGAACAGACACCCAATTCTGTCCACAGTCCTCCAAAGTGATTTTGAGAAAAAAAAAAAAAAAAAAAAAGAAGAGAAGCTTGAATGCTCAGAAATGCTACCAGCATCTTCAATTGCCAGTAAAATTGTCCCTCCCCCCATGAAGTCAATGAATGTTGCAACATCATTGTTTTGCCACCTGGGTAGGTATGGTATGTTTTCCAAAAGTGCTCATATGTTGCCATCTCAGTATAATGTGACACACAAAGAATTATTAAAGTGCTCGCTCTAAACCTTTTTGAACATTTGATTGCCTGGTTTGAAAACAAGGATTGACAAGAATGCGACATCAGTGAACAAGCTACACAGCACCTGCCATCCTGATGATCCGCGGTAGGGTGGTGACCAGTCTGTGCATGCCGTCCTCCAGGAGCTCGCTCAACAGACGGCTCTCAGCGGTCAGCGGCTTCTTGGCCAGCGATCTCAGGATGGTCAGACTCTTGCTCGCAATCTGGTCGTAGCTGTCCTGAGAGAGGCTTACCAGTACTTCCAGGAGCTTGTTTGTGCAGAAAGCCATGGAGCTAGAGTGAGAAATCAAAGCAGGGATCATGCAATACAAGAAGCATATCCATACTGATGATGTAAAACTTGTAGGAAGAGTTAACACCGTGTTAATTTATCATGCACAAACAAAAAAAGGTTGACATTATGTACTATGTAATTTGACATTTGTAGTCAAAACATAACCACCTTTCATTATCAAGAGAACATGAAACATTTCTATATTTGCATTACATGACCAGTATGTGGAAGCAAATAACTTGTTTGATTTTTGTCCTGAAACAAATCATGGCAATGAGTTTCATTTCAGATTTAGGAAGTCACATCTAGGCAACCCTCTTGCCTCATATCACACACACACACAAAGAGATGCTTTCCTTGTACTAAAAATGAAGGCTGGTAAACTTTCTTTTTAATACCTTTTTGTTCTTGTGATGAGTCGCTCGGCAAACGAGACCAGTGCCATCCTCACTTTCCAGCTCCGGCTGGTTACCATGGCAACAATTTTGCCGATGAGCATGTCTAGTTTCGCCGCGCTGTCTCTCACCCACGTTTCCGTCTTCTCCGCTAGGAGGGACTGGGGGCCCTTGTCAGATGCTGGCTTGGTAGCAGCATCTCTCTGCGGGGCAGCCTCCTTGGTGGGAGCAAGGAGCCCATCATCCATCACCATGGCGACATGCCTCGCCCAACACTCAATGGCACTCTGGCATACAGGATGGATAATCATAGATAACCACTCCCATAATCTTATTTTGAAAAGCCATACAAGGCATCACAGGAAAAGAAATTTTTCATGACAGATAGAGGGTAAATCTTTGGACTACTTTCATAGTACCTGCATCAAGATTCAGCTAAATAAATCTGTAATATAATAAGCTGCTTCTGAGTGAAGGAAGGCAGTGATCACAGCTCAACAGAGAAAGTGTTAAATGCACAAAGCTATAACTAATATCACAATGGGTCTAGCAAAATACCAGTGTGCAATTTTCTACTTGTAAGCAAGTCTTCTACTTCTTCTTCTTTTGCTTCCACGAGTGCAGCCTCATGTTTGAAGATTACACAGTTATTGTGTGGGTAGGTGGGTGGATGGGCAACTTCCCAGGTTAACAACCTGCTCTTTGCGATGAATGAATGAGGTGGGATCTTTTACATGCACAAGTTGTGACTCTCTAACAGACGGGACCTAAATTTTATGTTCTATCCGAGGGACAGAGTGTTTTATCTCTTTAAACTAGAGGGGACATTATAATTAGACACAACACTGCTTAGTTAGACTTGTGAATCCAACCCAGGCCCTTTGGATCTGAAAAGAGACATGCTACCAACTAAGCCAAATCACCGCCCTTTTGCAAGAGACTTGTCCATCACAAAAACCATTTTAGAGAGGACACATTGTAATTAGCACGGCTAGACTATGTGCTGCTACACTAAATAATCTTCTCACGCCTCTCAATGAGCTTTCAAACGCAGACTATCAGACACTTGTGCGAAGAACTTTGAAATTTTATCAGATATGTATATACAGATACGTCACACACTTTCAGCAATCAAAGACAAACTACAAATATAGCCATGTGAAGTAGAACGGTTTTTCAGCTTCATTTGCAATGACACAAAATGAACATAAGGTGGAATATACTTGGTAAAGATTCTATTTTTAACAATTTGTCATGTATACCTAGTTTCCATTTTCCTCTGTAATACATCTTTATATTCATCTATTGCAGTGAAAAAGCATACTCACCACAGTAACTGCCTAAAATTTGAGAGAGGGAGAGACAATGATACAGAGAAAAAAACAACAACAACAAAAGATTAGGCAAGGTTTTCAATTCAAAGTTACAAGGAAAAATAGAAAATCAAATAACAACCTAGATTGACAGGGAAGCTACTGAAAATGATGAGTTATTGAATATCTATGTTATGTACTCTAAGAATCAAACATTTAGAGTTAATAAAAAAAAACCACACACACTAAAAATAGAATACAAAATTCAATTCAATCCAATTCAGTTCACTTTCATTTCAATTTTTTCTTCCACAAAACATAAAATAAGAGAATTACACATGATCTTGAGCACACACTGGTTGACTGTGAAATGAGGGAAGAAAATGGTATAATAGAATAAAATATACAGAAAAATAATATCACAGCATTCTGCTTCAAGTGAATGCACTGAAAGTAAATTGAGTACTAAAACTCATTTAAATTCTTAAGAGCAGAAATGGTTGTTTCATTCATACAGCTTCTATTGAGTTTATGTTCAGTATGTGAAGAGAGCTACAGTGGGCTGCCACACAAATGAAACCATGGTTTTCAGTTTTTGTCTTTGGGTACCTGTCCTTGCTTTTGGTCCCCTGTAATGACTCGGCTGAGGGCTACGGACAGACCGGGAAGAAACGAGGCAAAGGCCCGGGACGCAGCTCGGTAGACCACAGCGTGTGACTGTTCATCAGCTGAAATAAAGAGGACAAAAACACCATTTACACTGAACTTACCCATGTAACACTAGCAATTTTTTTTTCCAGGTACAATGGCACAATGTAGAAAGACCCTTAAAATTTTTGGAGTGGTTGATATTATAACATCGTGTCCATAAAAACATTCTGGCCTGCAAGGGGATCATTATAATGCATGTTCTGGCAGCAGAGGTGTGAAATGACATACCCATTCTTTATAGCATGAAAAGTGGTACCTCAAACGATATGCTCTGAATTTTAGAGGTATAAGTCTTGGAATGGTAAGTTATTTCATTTTTGGCCGGATCCGAAGTACTACGTGGTGTAAATATTGTACATATTTACAGTCAGGTAACATTAGATAAATTAAGTGTTATGGAAAGAGTCCAACAAGTACAAACTTATTGGTTTATGGTTTGTTTTTTTGTTTGCTTTTTTTTTTTAAGGGTAGTGCAGTTTTCACACCATCAAACTTTGCATTTAATCATTTAGCTCTCTTTTATCTAAAAATAGCAAATCCTTAACATGTGACAGGTTTCTGAAGCAGAATGTTGCACAAAGGATTATTTTCCAGAGGAAATCCACACAAGATGTGCCCCATAGGTAGGATTAAGTAGGTGCCTCTCTCAATGCTAAATCAAATTTCATATCAAGCCATTACCACAACAATCATGAAATATCTATGAAGACATTCGGGGAAAAAAAAAACAAACACACGTAGCAGTCACCACTGGGAGTCTTTGACGGTGTGTGCGATGCATGATGCATGCCGTAACACACAGACTAAAGGCAACACACCCAGGATGAAATTAATGCATTTATAAATACCCAGAGGTGCACAGCACTTGAACTCTGTGCAATGTAGACGCTGTGCAGCGAGCTTTAGTAGAAACTCAACACTACTTTAGCAACTATTTGTGCATCTGAAACCTGCTTCATCATGCAGAACACTGAAATACAACAGTATCAGTAAAAACAAAAACAAAAAAACAAAAAACAAAGAGTAATTTCAATGGTGTGAATGCTGAGTGTTACTTGCAAAATTAACAAAAACAATAAAGTGCTGATTTGAGTCTCGATGAGCAAACTTCATGGAATGATGGGAAAAGATGCCTGAATAACCTCCAAAAATTTGCACTTCCATAACTTTTGTTTCACAAGAGATGCTGCACAGCTTTCATTATCTCCAATACTACACAATAGCTTTGAGTAGCAACGGCAAGTACATACAGAACGGTATCATCCACATCAATATTTCTATCTGCACAACTTTTATCATACTTTATTACCAGACAACTCCACCAGTCTTATGAAAATGAAACCTAGCTTACCAGGTACAAATCTGTTTAGGCATTCAATGGAAGCGACCTGAAGCGCCCTCATTCTCTCGTGTTCTGCCAGGCTCAAGAGGAGCGACACACAGTGTCCAAGCATGGCGATGGACTTGGGTGAGTACAGCTGCATCAACAGGCTATGGGGAACAAAGAGAAGGCAAAACAAAACATCACCATTACAAAGCACTTGCATCACTGGTTAATGCATTGATCATGGGAACCTGCCCGCTAACATGGAAAATCCACGCAAATTTCAGAAAATCGTATGGAATGGGTTAAATTTGCAGACTCTGTAATGCTCTTACACATGAAGTCCTGCCTCGTGGGGACAATCAGAAGACATATGAACATTTTTACACCTGATCGTCCACCATACTATCTTGACTTAGGGGCAATGGGGGTTTGAGGTGAGCCCTGCCATTTGACACCAGGTTGAGCACAGTCATGCACATGCTTGATATTACACAGCTGGCTGCTATCAATTACAACCCAAGGTCACACTCTCCTTCAAACTTTGTCCCCAGACACAACTTGCTTCATGGGAATGGGGCTTTAAAGGGATAGTTTAGTACTGGTGGAGACGAGAATTGGGCTTTTAACTTTTTGCGAGATACACTTGTACCAAGAAAAAGCTTAATATGAAATAGTACACAGAATACCATTTTAAGAGGAATTCAAAGTTTATTTGATGAAAATTGGGTTTGGAATGACTGAAACATCCAAAAACAAAGTAAAACAACGTGGTCGTAATAAAAGTGTGGGTCCCCCACTTTATTAGAATCCCTCTGTTTTGGATATCTCAGCCATTTCAAAACCAATTTTCATCAAATAATTGTTGAATTCCTCATGGAATTACATGCTCTTTCATATTTCATAAGAGGTTTCTTATTATCTCACCAAAAAATGCTAGAAACCTGAAATTAGGTCTCAACCAAAACTATATGATCCCTTCAAGTCCTGTTTATGGTCCTGTTACTATGGTTTGGGAGGGGAAAGTCCTGCTGCAATGCGGGACCCAGCGTGAACGCAGGGTAAATGTACATTGAACATCCATCCCTGGTAAATTGCATATGTCTGTTTGATATGATCTTGATGAGAAAACAGACTTGAATAGTGCTTTAATATTCCAAGGAATTTCTGTATAAACTGCAAAACTTGAACAGAATAACTCCCTTACACACATTTACACTGTCATCTAAAAAAACTTTTTGAAAAAAGCACAGTCCCAGAGAACCACTGCATAAAACTATTATTCAAACAGAGAGAGAAATAAAACTAGAGTCAGAATGTCTTTAGATACTTTTTCATTTGCTAGAGGGAGAACACACAACTGAGGGAGTCATATACACACTCTGCATCCGCAGAAATTAGCAGGGCTGTCAGTGTCTGTACAACGGCCAATTTCAGCTCTTCCGATGCATCAGATGCTGTGTTGGGTAATAATTCAGACAGAAGACAGCATGTCATCTACAAACTGCAAACCTTTATGAAATTATAGTCGACTCCCGTTATAACCAAGTCCTCGGGGAACAGCAGTATTCTTTCTTTATATAAAAATTTTGTTTTAACCGAACAAATAAACAATAAAAAAACACAGAGTGGATAATGTTGGAGTCTGAATTTTTATTTCATTGTATACGAAAACTGGTATTAACCATGTTTGCTATGAATGGAATGCACTGTTTACAAAACATCAAAGTATCTACAGTGTAGATATAAAAAAAAAATACATTCTGATGCTTACTTGGGTAAATTTTAATGCTTGCCCATTAGAAATTAAAAACAATAAAATAAAAATAAAAAATAAATATATATATATATATATATATATATATATATATATATATATATATACATTTGAATTAGCAACACACGGGCACAAGTATTGTAGAAGATATGGGCAAGACTTCACAGTGCTTTTATTCCAAGGAGTTATGACTCTTCAAATCTGAGATAACTTATGAACATATGCACATCACATTTACACTTACAATGTACTATATACTTGCACTTGCAATGCAGACAAATATAATATCCTCCTAAAAGCGGCAGTTCACATATCCTTCTCATTACAACAAAATTAGACAAAGGAAAGTACAATTCACATCTTACATGACACTGGATCAACTACAAATTTCTGACAATAAAAATTGTACTTCTCTTTGATTTTCACCGTTTTTTTTTTTCATCATATTTTTTTGTTTTTTTTTTTGTTTTGTTTTGTTTTTGTTTTTGTTTTTTGTTTTTTTGGGGGGGGGTGTCTTTCTTATTCATTATCTTTTTCGGAGGTGGGAGGAAAGGGACCATGGTATTGAACTTTTTTTCCTGGATATAATGCTGAATGCTTCAATGGCTTTTTTGGTATTTGGTTCATTTTACTCTTCTGTAGAGCTCCATTTCTGCAAAAGTTATGTGACGTCTTCCATTCTAATTTTCTTTTCCTTCATTTTTATTCTTCTACCTCTCCTTTTATTACTAGGGTGTGTTTGTGGGAGGGGTGGGGAGAGATACCACTAACACTTGGTTGATGAATAAATGATAACGGCACACGAACCTCTTCCACACATCTCCTTGGAGCTGATCATGACACACAATGCAGTGAAGAGGTCAGAGAACATCTCCCAGTTGCCAACCGTCGTTCTGCTCAGGACCAGCTGCATGCACCTTACACCGGCCTCGCCCACCCCTGCAGCACTTTGGAGCAAAAGGGCACAAATCTCTGTCCGATTAAAGGGATGGTATAATTTTGGTTGAGATGGGGATCCAGACTCTTAACTTTTTGCAATAAATAGAAACTATTTTAATGAAATATCAAAGAGGATGCAATTCTAGGACGAATTAAAAGTTTATTTGATGAACATCGGTTTTGAAATGTCTGAAAAGAACAGGAAAGGGATCTCACAGCTTGGTCGGGTCCTTCAGCATCACCCTCAGGGGGAACAGGATGTACTGCTGCAGCGACTGCAGTGCGTCCGGGTCCAGGTCTGCCACAGTCCTTGCTACTGCCATAACTCGTTCCAAGGTATGCTCCTTCAACAACACGACACACAGGGGCTTCATAGCCTCGAAGGCCTCCTTGTTCCGGTCCATGGTGGAATGGGGGCAGACTGCCAATCAAACGACCTGCATTTAACAAGAATTGTTTCGGCATACAAAAATACAGCATTTCATTTCAACATGGTCATCACAAGGTAAACTCAATTGCAGGGTTGCAAATATTCACACATCAAGACTCCAAAGAGCAATCTGAGAGATATACATGTACATTGTACATGCATTAAATACAGAACTCAACAGGCAAAGTAAACACCTCAAATCAGGAGAGCTTACATTTTCAGCTGTACAAATTGTAACTCTACATCTGTGAGGCTGTTAATTTTCTTTTTCTTTTTCTTTTTCAGGGAAATGTTGGGCAAACCATAGATTTATGGTTTGTTTTTTAAGCATACAAATTAATTATATAGTCAATCATTACAAGCTTGAACAAAAAAAGAAGTTATCAAACAAGGGAAACATAGTTCACACAGCAAACATGCAAAATCACTGTAAAAACATGAAAATACCATGTATAATATCATTCACATCTAATGCTGATTGACGATACTGTATAACATGTATATCAGGGGCCGCGGAAGCGGGGGGGCTGGGGGGGCTACAGCCCCCCCACACTTTTGGTTCGTAAAAAAAAAAAAAAAAAATCGTAAAAAAAAAAAAATCGAAAAAAAAAATCGAAAAAAAATCACAACCCTCATGAATTTCAATTCCCAAAGATTCAGCCCTCAGATTCTTCCCGTCTAAGGGGGGGGGGGGGGGGGGGGGGGGGGGGTCTTGACCTTGCCACCCCCCTCCCCCCGGTCTCACAGCCCCCCCACACTGAAAAACGTTCCGCGGCCCCTGTATATAACTTAAAAAAAACTGTATCCCATTCTGCCACCATGCAATCAGTGACACAGGTAGAATATAAGACAAAAATTCAGTGAAAAAAGCATGAAACTGCAAGGGTAAAGGAAGCTCACCTGTACCTCCTAGAATCTGTGTGGATCTGTGAATAACAGGAAACGTCAAGCAGAGACAACATTTGACAGTCGGCACTCCGAGGCAAATTCTTCACATACGAGTGTCTTTGTATTTTAACCGGCCATTGCGCCTTTCGTCATTTACAGTCAGATGCAGAAAAGTTGCAGACAAGCGAGAGAACTCCAAACGCGATTTAAAGACGCCCGAACATGTCGCTCACTTTACAACCTGCCATGCTACACTCCACAGGTACATGTAAAGTACTCTGACCAAGAAGAAAAACCTGTACACATGATTTCCAGCTATTGATATCCAGCTATAGTGCAAACAACCATGAACTTTCTTGCACTCCAGGAGAAAAAAAATAAAAGTTTATGTGTACACACTGCCAACACCCTTGCACCCTCTTAAGCCCCTGCACAGTCGAACAAGCTTTATCTTTATCTCATCAATACAATCATAGAAAATTGCTTTAAATCATGAAACAACAGTCTATGTACATGTACATCTGCCATGCCATTCACCTTTAGCACAAGAATATGGTATATGGTACAGTGGGTGGAATTAGATACTTTTGGAATCTGCATTACTAAAGAAAAAAAAGTATTAGGTGTATAAATAAATGGAGATAGGAAGTTTTCTTTTGGAGTCACTTCAATGAAAACAGTCCTCAACACTACTTAGTATTATATGGGACATTAGCACACAAGCTTCATGCAGAGTTTAATTGCCGAGTCTTTTGTGTGTGTATGTGTGTGTACAGTATGAGCGTGTATGCATCTCGTAAGATGAGCTAATTTGTAGTTGAAGACTAACATTTATAGCATTACAGTTATACCCCTTAAAATCAGAATGAATGCATTGATACATGTGTACATGTACCTCCCCAAGACAGTTAATACCTTGTACTTTAGCTAAATTACACTTGCTCTGACTTTGAATTATTGTAAATGTGAACAGTGCAATTGTGGAAGTGGAACTCATTTATAACAGTCCCCCGAGCTCCATGCTTGTTAGAAACAACATAAAATGATTTGTTTGGGTCTGCTGTGGAATCATGAGCATTGTTCTGTGGCATAGTGTATGTGGCAGCAGCAGGCTCACGGATGTTGTTTGCATTTTCTGGAGTTGCATGGGCCGGGTCCTTCACCCCCGCAGCACCGGGTGCAACGGGCAATACATCATCTACGAGGTAAATGGACGGGCAAGCAAACTGATTGGTACAGCCTTTTGTGATGCCCGAGCTGGTTTGAGGTACAGGATTGGCCATTCTTGCTTTAAAGTCAGTTGCACCACTCTGAACAGAGATGTCGGCCGATTGCCACACTATGGAGCTATTGGTTGTACAAACCGAACTAGAAGCATCATTCATGGCCACTGCATCCGATATCCTCTGCCTGCTGGATATATCCGCGGGGATCACAGTGCTGATCGCTCCACTAGAACTAGGGGAGCACAAGCTGGTTTCACACGCATGCCCTCCTCTGCTACTGGCAGGGCTCTCACTAGTGCCACGTCCAGAAGTACCTTTTACGTATTCTTCACTGGATTCTGACACTGTTTGCGGTGGAGATAGCTCATCATGGCAAAGTGTAGGATCTTGCGTGTCACACAGTGAGACTTGGTGCAGAGAGGCACTTTTCCTTCTCTTTCCTCCAGCCATCTTCCTGGAAGTGTTGCTATTGTCAGCAGGACGTATTGTACTTCTGAATGCATGCTCAGCTTTCTGTCCAACAACGCCAGTGTCTTCTCCGTCACAGTTAGGCTCTTGGTAGTCACTGATGCACGTGGCGCGCAGGTTGTGATTGGAATAGGTCCTCGAGATCCCAGCCGCGCTGGAAATGGTTTGCATTTTCATCGCTAGAGCAGTCCGGCCCACGGTGGCAGTTTCGTACCACACCATTTCATCGCTGGAGATGACCGCCTTTGGACGCTGGAAGAACGCATCGGTGCCTGGGTGCAAATGTGATGTGTAC
Organism: Diadema setosum; assembly: GCA_033980235.1. Classification (NCBI taxonomy): domain Eukaryota; kingdom Metazoa; phylum Echinodermata; class Echinoidea; order Diadematoida; family Diadematidae; genus Diadema; species Diadema setosum. Next base: position 10,773,792 of record CM067077.1, on the reverse strand, counting down.
GCAAGGTACGAGGCTACTGGACAATCAGGGCGGTGTGTCTGATACATCTTTGTCTTGCCTGCACGAAGAATTTCGCGACGAGAATTCACGTAATAGACAAATATCCGGCCACTCACTGGATGTACACCAACAGCAAAGTCTGTCTTGGTGATGAATCGCAGGTTTTCCCTCCCTTGCGCACCCAAAGACAGGTGGAGCAGTACATCAAAAAACACCTTACTCTGTAAGCCCTTAGGGTTGTCCATATCTTGGGTCAAGAACTTCTGAAGCTTTTCAACATCCTCCAGAGGTATGGGACGCTTCAGAACTGGAGTGCCGCTACTTGCAGCCTCAAGATCCTGCACTGCTGCTTGAAAAGATTCATTTGCCCTTCTAAACTGTTCATCTGCGATGATATTCATGCCACGGACTCTTTCAAAATGTCTCTTCAAGCTCTGACGCAGAGTCAATAACGAGCCCTTTGCATAGAGTTCTCCGTTCTTCCTGCGCACATCGCGGTAAAATACCACCAGAATGTTGCAAAGATCTTCCTCTGTCATATTCGTCTCGGCTGATATGAAGTCTGCGCCGATTGCTCCACAATATTGTCGGAAAGCTCTTACTGCACTCGTAACACAAGGTCCAATGTTGTCCACATCAACAACATCATATATAGCTACTTCTTCGTCACTATCCTCCATACTTGATGTTCACTCTGCTACTTGAGTGCCAGCGTTATGGGAACTTTCCAGCAAACATCTGCGAGTGCAAGAACTTTTGATTCTCATCAGGTAAGAAGTAGTTTGTACTAGTTAAGTACAACTTGTGTACAAGCTCCTGCTAAATTTGATTAAACAAAAGGGAAAAGAAAATGTATCTTGTTTGATGACATACATGTATGTTTTACGAGCATGGCATGATCAACAGTTTGCAAAGTGTAAGTCACGAAAAGGCTACAAGTTACTGGCTGACTGCATGAAGCAAACATCTTATTCTTGTACTGACCATTTACAACCAGTACTAAATTAGTACTGTACTGCACTAAGAAGGTATTTCTAGTCCTTTTTTTTTTTCTTTCTTTCAAAGTAATTAACCATCAATTATGCCCTCGCTTGGCCTAGCCCTTGTTGCCTGCTAACTGTTAAGTGATATCAAGTCTAGATTCAAACAGTTAACCATGTAGTTAGTGTTACTAAAAAAAAATGTTGTGCATCTAGTCATCATGTGGACGTGGTAGTTGGCAGTCTGCAGTGAATGATTTTTCTGTAGAAAACAGAAATTTGAAGTGATAACGTACACTGTACAATGTACCAGTACATGTAGATTCTATAACAATTTGTTAGACCTCTACACTTGCATGACCACTTGTAGGTTCAACTCATTCATAATGATACGAAAGTAGATTCTAATTCTAACACCTTTTAGATCAAGGGGCGCTCCTTCACACAGTTGAGTTGTGTACCACGTACTGTAAAAGTGAAAATTTTTGCGGTGTTGAAATTTTCACGCATTTCGCGCAACCACAAGCCAGCGCGAAAATAAAAGCACACAAATATTTTTTGTGCCATATGTTCCAGTAGTTGATGTGTTGATTCCGCAGAATTAAAACACGCGAAACTATTCTTACCCAGCCAAGCGCGAAAAATTAGTTGTGCCAAAATATCCACCTTTACAGTATTGTTGTGGGAGTGTTTGGGCTGGTCGCAGTATAATGCACATGCAATTTACAGATAGTCAGTAGTTTCTAGTTGCAGAACATCACTACATGTACACTGGGCTCTATGCTAAATTTTAGCCTTTGAGTTGGATATATTTGTACCGGTATCACATTCGATATTCATACACTCCACTCTCACTGCAACTGTGTTTGACTTTTAATGTGCCACGTTTGCACGTCTGACTCAGTCGACGGCGTGCCAACTTTGCATATTCTACTCAAACCCACAAACCCGCCCAAACCAATTGCTCACATTTTATGTGGTGATTGACTATGGTGTATCAAGCGGTGTTCCTAACAGATTTGCTGACAGTATAAATTCTAAGTTTCTGTCACGGTTTTGTGAGCAAAGGTCAATGGTGTATCAACACCATTGATACTTACGCTATTGCGACGGTTTCAATCGTTTTGGTTGAACGCCAACTTCGACCCAGTTCCCCCCGCATAAAAATGGTTATTATTATTTTTTCCAGCTTAATTTTCAAACCAATCTGGAAAAAATATATACAGGATTAATCAGTAAACATTTTGACTCACCTCTTCCACTGTTTCCTCCTGTTTTCTAGTTGTCTCCTCCACTTCTTTGCAGCGCTCCCCAATTCATCGCCGCCTTCGTTTGAAAAATGACCACACAAACGTCTATGGCAAGCCAAATGCTCATTCACAATATTATGAAGTTAAATTTAGCGCTCGAACAACTATACTAGTAGTAGTACTTTAGTCAATAAGCGTAAGTGTACCGAAATAGTGACTGTATGGAGCATTTGGCTTGCCATAGACTTGCGGTCATTTTTCAAACGAAGGTGACGATGAATTGGGGAGCGCTGCAAAGAAATGGAGGAAACAACCAGAAAACAGGAGGAAACAGTGGAAGAGGTGAGTCACAATGTTTTACTGATTAGTCCTGTATTACCCGGTATTTTTTTCCAGATTGGTTTGAAAACCAAGCTGGAAAAAAATAAAAGTAGAACCCATTTTTATGAACTGGGTCGAAGTTGCGTTCAACCAAAACAACTGAAACCGTCGCAATAGCGTACAATGTATGTATCAATGGTGTCTGTCTAAGAAGCGAAAAACTGACCCAGCAAACGTCATTATTTTATAAATGAGAAGTTTCGCGCGGAACTAGACATACTTGTCGGTCAATACTTTACTGTCCCTTTTTGCTCTGGAATAAGCTGGAGAAAAGTGAAATATTGAGATCACAAACAAATGACAATCATTCTGCCAAAATGTTAGCTTTCTTTTAAAAACTGCCTGCTTCTCCCAAGCGAAATTGATCGAGGTAAATTTACCCCTTAACTGATGTATGATTTCCTATTACCACTGATTACCATGCTAACAATCCACATACACCTCCCACTGCATACACCACAAGTACAACTGCACATTCACTTTAAGTTTAGGCCCTAGATCTACTTGATTTTCGTGAGTTATTTTCTTCTGCGCATTACTAGGCCTGCGTTAGATCTAATTGTTAGACTAGTCTAGTTTTTTTGATTTCTCGAATCTCCATCTTGTTCTTCTCCCGGTTTGCTGGCGCTGGCGGTGACGATCACCATCAAGTACATGATGATCATGGGATCAGTAGCGCAGTGAAACATGAAGTAAAAATGTCTTTGTGCCATGTGGCGCTTTTGAGATGTACGGGTAGGCACCCTAAAGTTACATGAATTAATTAACGATACAATGAATACAGCCCATGTGTATTACAATGTAGGTCCATGACTCCAACAATGAAGACTGGTACGTACCCAACTAGCGGAGCTAGTGAACAAAATGCCTCCCTGCCGTCGGTACTGCCTTGCCTTGTCCTGAATTGTCCTTGGCTTAGGCACAACATTCACTGACTCAGCTCTCGCTGACCAACAAAGCGAGCCAGGATTTCTTTGGCTCAGACTGAGATGGACCCACGTTCTTAGAAAATTCTGCAGTGCATGACAGCTAGCCTACTGATTTTTGGCTACACAATTATAAATTAATCTTACTTAGCGCAGATAGTACGGTAAAAGCAAATCGCTCATCCAACCACGTTTGTTTGTTGATCTCGCTTTGATCTGCCGCACACACCGAACTAGCCCTTATGTGGGGATGCATGCTCACGGTACACGTCCACATGCACAAGAAACACACAGTTGTAGGATCAGAGGAGCTGACCACCGAACTAGTTCGGTGGAGCTGACGAGGTGCTGCAGCAGCTAGCTTTTTTATTTGCCTCCGCGCTGGACTACTATACACTACGGTATAGACCGATTCAAGCGACTGTTCATGGAAGTGCGCCCTCTTAAGGCGACGCCATAACTGGGGGCCAAACAGGCCGGGGGGGTGTTTCATAAAGCTGCTCGTAAAGTTACGAACAACTTACGAGCGACTGGTGATCAGTTCTTGTGCTGAATTATGGAAATTCTGATAAGTATAGCACATCAGAACTGATCACCAGTCGCTCGTAAGTCGTTCGTAACTTTACGAACAGCTTTATGAAACACCCCCCAAGTCGGCAAGCGCCCTGCGTGCGTGGCAAGGTTGCCAGCGGTGCGGAAGCCAGTGCTTTTACCACCCGGCGCGCGCCATCTGCCGGCCAGCTAGCTATCTCTGGCGCTGGCAGCGATCGACGCATCTGGATTTGTGACAACTATAGAGTCTACTTTTTTTTTCTTTAGCTAATTAATAAAATTAAACAACTTATACCGACTATGAGCGAATGGGTAGATGGCGTATATGGCTGTAGCCCAAACTTGAACTTCAAGGTAAATATCGGTACGATCCGTGAATGTTTGTGGACTCTATTTCTTTGGCGATGACTTGGGTACTCGCGTGTAAGCCCCGTATATTTACATTTGTGTAAGAGAATAAAAACCGCTGGGGAGAATTAGTGCTAGGCACAGGCAGACGTCTTGCTAATAAGCCTATAGGCTGTTGACAAGTTAACTGATATAATTAAATACAAATAATGAATAAGAATCTTGAGCTAGATATGGCGCAATGCAAGCTATCAGTTAACTTAACCTTTTTAGGGCAGGCTTTTGCCTTTACTCGGGAGTGTCGGGCCAGCAGGGTAGAACTTGTCTAGAAATCTAGGCAAGAGTCCAGACTAGTTCTAGACCTATTGACTTCTAGAGCCCTACATCCTATATCATTTTCGGTTGTCGCACCAGGCAAGCCTAATTGTAAGTAAACCAAAAGGAATACAAATCTAGGCGTTTCTAAGCCGTATAAACTTAATTTACGTTGCCTGATGTCAACAACCAAAACTACTCTGTTCTATTTTAAGTCTATTAAGTAACCTTGCGTAACATCACGCTAACGCCTATTATGATCTACAAAAGTGATTTTCAAATCATACTTTGTTAATTATGATTATGAAACGGATGTTTGCCACCATCCATGGTTTAATATTTAATAAGTATCACTTTATCAAAAGTCAAATTCAGAGTTCCAGGCCAAAATTGAATAGGCCTGTGGTCAATTCAATGCTGAACATTGAAGAAGTGAAAACAATATAAGAATTTAACGCATCTTGAAACATTTTATTTAGATGTAGTGTAGGCTGTAAAAGATGTTTGTCATAATAATAAAGTCTAGCGAGGAAGTGTAAACTTTGGCAAGTAGGACACCAAGGATAAAAAAAAAAAAAAAATCAGTGAATTATCAAATTCTTTGATCTAAACTTGTCTTCTAAGATGAACAACATACCTGTATTTTCCGAATATGCAGTGATAACCTAATTGAATAGAGAATCTAGTAGACAATCTAGTTTGTTTCGAAATCTGTGCATTTTCATACTGTTGTATTTCACTTAATTGTCTTTAATGTTGCCTTATTTTATCATGCGTCAGCGGTGTCTGAATTTCACACACTGCCGTGAAGCTTCCATTTCCATTTTTTTTCCTGTTATTTGTGCACCCAACAACTGCACAATGTGTTTTCCTGATCCTTCCTTTGAAGCTTTCAAAGTAGATCAATATATCTGAATCACTCAATTTGTCCAAAAGAAAGGCATTAAAAGCCGCTGAATTACTTTTCCACAGTGAGTGAACAATCACAATATTAGCGCGGCGCCGGCGGTCGCTGGCCGCGGCGCAGCGTCCGCGCCCGGCTAACTATGCGCGATGGGTACGCTAGGCTGCTGAGCTGCAAGTGCAACTCGCTGGGTAGCTAGCTCGCTGGAAGCCCCCGTTGGCCCCCAGTTATGGCGACCGTTATAGCGCCGCTAGCGGCGGTAGGTGAATAGGTCATCGAAATTGAATCGGTCTATACAAGAGGGCATGACGTCATGCCCTCTTGTGGTGCGAAATCTCTCCCGATGGATGCAGCACTGTAGCTGTTTGGGGGGTTGTACGCGTACGAGAGGACAGTCAAATCTGTGCCCTGTTGCATAAAACCCTTACCGCTTGACTTACCGCTCCTTTCTAGCGGTAAGTCTTCAAATTAGCGGTAAAGCTTTTAATCCTTGATGCTGATTGGCTGTGACTCCTAATTTTGACGGTAATTACCATTGAAATTCAACGGTAAGTTTTATGCAACGGGCCACTGACAAAGTACTAGTAATTACTGACGACTTCATGCGAATTTCGTGACAACTTTACAAACATTAGACGGATCTTTGTGAAGAAGTTCATAATTAGGCTTACATTGATGGGAATTCTATCGTGATGCCTCTATTGAATTGTTTGTTTGTTTGTATGTTTTTTAGGGGTTGTTTGGCTCTTATTCCGTTTGGCAGTGAACTGTCGGCGCCCACTGTGTCAGCATACGCACATGGCTTTCGTTTTTTTTTTCTGTTTTTTTTTTTTTTTTGGGGGGGGGGTCTTTTTGTTTTTGTTAACAAATTAAATGCATGAGGTATAAAGTGAAACACCATTTTTTTTACCAAGGTTAGGTTACATTTTAATGCACAGTCTACACAAAAAGGAGCATATGACTGTTAGCATTATAGATACATTTCCTCGTTGAGGGATTAAAAAGGATTTTTTTTTTGGTATTTCTGTTTTTTATTGAAAACTAAAACATGTCATGAAACAAAGTACATATCATACCTGTGAAAATACAATGCTCGATGGAGCAGAAATGAACACACAACCAAGACAATACAACACAATACAATACAACACAACACAACACAACGAAAATGTCTCTCGCATAAGCAGTGGAGTCCCACCATAACAAGAGCAATCGAAATAAATTACGTTCTATAAACTTACAGTATTGAAATCACACAATAACAGGGAAAAGAATTCACAATAATTTGAGATAACGGCCGGGTGCCACTTTTGAAAGAAAAAAAAAATCAAATACAGATTTGTCGACTAAGGTAAGCTCCCCACCAATATCTCTAACATGATAACAAGGCAAATGCCCCATCATTCACTCCAGAAACACTAAAACGACTCTTCCTAGGGGCTCCACAAAATTAGAATAAAGTAACATTCCTTTACTGATTAATCCTGTGGTAGGCCTACATGTACATAGGAAAAAGGAATCAAACTATTATATAAATGAAAGTGTCCATTTTTAAATGAGAGCCCAATTTACACCTTTTCCCAACTATTTTATATTAAATTTTTTTGTTTCATTCGAACAAAAAACATAAAGGATAGAAAATTTAAATCTACCGGTACCTGCTGAAATTTGCAGCGAATTATATAATATTTCATACATAAGAATAAAAAAAAGTAATTACACCTGTCGTGCCTATTTCCAGTATCAACAAAAATTAAGGTTGAGCTCAACGTTTTAAATGATTTAATTTTCGCCGAAGAAAGTTTTGTGATGGGCAAATGGGCGTATTTCACTCAAATGAAACGTACTGTTGTTATTGCTGCTGCTGCTGCTGCTACTGTTCTTGTTTTTGTATTGTTGTTGTTGTTGTTGTTGATGATGATGATGTTGCCCGCTGCTGAAAAGAACACGTAGTGTCCCACAATGTGAAGCACGATGCCAAACACACAGTGTGAATACATTGTGAACACAGTGTAAAACGCAAGAAAGTGTAAATCTCTTTACTTTGTTAAATTCGAAGTCATAAGTATAGTGTTATATAAAACATACGAACAATATGTGAACAAACCCCCACAGCAGTGTCAGATCAGTCCACACTGTTCAAATTCGGACGTTTTCGCACAGCTAACTACTGGACACACTGTGAACACATTGTGATGCATGGGACACTGTGCTCTTTCCAGCGAGGTGTAGTTGATTGCTGTATGTCTGGGGTATAATAGTCATGATGAAATATCTTAAATGATTTTAAAAAGACAAACAATTCCGTCAACCCAATGAAAGTGGAAATGCACATTTTGTTTGTGCATCCATAGAAAAAAAAAGACATCTGTTTGGATATATCTATATAGCCAGTTGTGATCGGAACTCCTAAATGATTGTCTTGATGGCGCCTCTTGATTTGACCAAGAGGGCTCAACAGATGGAATCACAATTATAGTCCTATTTCCTTGGATGACGGCAATGTTTCGATGCGTCACTAAAAAAAAAGGTATTTGACATGTTTGAAGTATATTGTTATATGCCAAAGTGGATTTTGCTCCACAGTCTGGATTCAGGAGAGTGGATTCCCATCTTATTTCATACTGATTGTCGCTACACTTTGATCTCTGAGTAAGATTACGTTTCGTAATGGTCCTGCTGTCTGCGTGTGAAAGGTGATGATCGGTAGATTTTTTTTTTATTTTGATTTGTTTTATTTCTGCATTCAATCAAATACAACAAACTTCAAAAAGTACAAGGACAAAGAATAGCAAGTGCAGTGAAATAAATCGATAACAGTACACAAATAGATACACATAGGTGATTGCATTGAGCAGTGTATCCACATACACAAAAACATGAAATAGAATATATAGTATTTTCAGTAAATAACAGAGATCATTGAATGCAGGAGACCACCATCGTAAGCGATTGAAATGGATGGAGGCCTCATAAAAAGGACTATCCAACTAGATCATGGTAATAATACTAGGATGAGCGATCCTAAAGTATCAGTGATTTAAAAGTCAATAAAACTCGACTGTGATGGGTCCCGACACTAGTTAATGTGACGAGACGTTCCACTTGATTAGATAACTTTAAACTTGAACATTTTGCTATATCGGTTTAATTCGACGAGATCTAAAACGTGATAAAATCGCATTTACAGCAGGATACAAATTCAACCACTTTCAAAACATTCAGCTCAGATTTAGACATTCCTATATAATTTCTAGACATTTCTGGCCCTGCAGAACGGAGTCCATGCAGGTGATCACAAGACAGACTGCTTTTTGTGACCCTTACCAGGGCCGGCGCAGTGTTTTCAAAAGTGTGGGGGCCCACTTCCGGATTTCATGAGCTAACAAAAAGAAAAAAGGTCCTCAGCTCATCTCTCCACGTCCACTTCCGGGTTTCTTCAGCTGACAAGCAAAAAAAAAAAAAAAAAAAAAATTCTCCCCCCTCCCATTTCCGGGTGTTCCGGGTTGAAAAAAGTGTGGGGGCCCAAAGTGATGACACCTTATGTATTCCTTTGTATGGTGCACAAAAAGTGTGGGGGCCCCCACGGCTGCGCCGGCCCTGCTTATACGACGTGTTCTGCTCAAGGGTCTTTGCATGCAACGCACTTTAATTAGACAAGAATGTGAATATCTTTGTAACTATCCCATAGTGATATGAACATGGGGAATATTTCGTTGTCGACCTGTGGCTATATAAGTCTATAGAGTGGTCATAGTATAGCGATAATAATAAGGCAAAACAGTAGTCAGTGTAGTGTTTTAAGTAGAAGGAGTATGGAGGAGAAATTATGAAAATATGGAGGACTCAGTGGTTGCAGGGTTTTATGTACAGAGCGGCTATTCTAAAAGTCATCAATTTCTTTCTTTCTTTCTTTTCTTTTGCACATAATAAACCTAACAGTCATAAGAATATGTTTTTGTTCATATATATATCAGACTTTCATCTCTTCCATATCGCACAGGAGATGATAAAATATCACCCTTTCCAATACAAAGCCACAATTAGACATAGTGTGTTACAATCATAATATAAATTACCAATGGATGTGGCCGTCATTTGAATTATACACCATTTATTTTGACAGAGAGTATTGTCCGATTCGGTCAACAGGATTACTGAGATGTACATGAAAATACACATTGTTCTGCTTTTCATCCGTGGTTCCATCTCCCGAATCACTTTAGGGCATTATAACTTTTTACCACTTAATTATGTACAAAAACAGAGGGAAAATGTCAGATTCTGGCGGCCAATTAATCTGCTTTAAATATCTCAAAAGGATCCATCATCCTGAAAGCATATATAATTATTATAATCTCATATTGACCCACATTCTTTCTTGTCGGTTTTTCATCACTATACAAGGAAATGTACAAATGGGATTTCAGATTTTGACTGCCATTTTGGCAATCATATTGAACCACATTCTTCCTTGTCCGTTTTTCATCACTATATACAAGGAAATGCACAAATGGGATTTCAGATTTTGACTGCCATTTTGGCAATCATTTTGTCGGCCATCTTGAATATTTTAAAACCTTTATAGAATTGTAAAAAAAAAAAATGTGAAGAAGGTCATGCAAACACGGAGAGGCATGCGGTATGTCAACTCCTACACTAAATACACATGTGACAGTCCATCATCACGAACTGTAAAGAATGCCACCACCCCATCTACGACAAGTCAACGCAACATTCAGAAGAGTTTGAAAGCAAAGTACTTTGTAAGCCTGTATCTCATAGCACTTAACAGATCTGATTTTAAGCACGAGCAACATTTTGAGATTACTTCATACACTTTCCTTATACTTAACTGATATCTATATTGAGCAGGGGCGGATCCAGGAATTTTGTAAAGGGGGGGGGGGGGGGGGGAGCGCAACTAATATTTCTGGTGCCACTTCCGGGTATCATTTCATTTTTTTTTCTTTTTATTTCCTTTGTTTTTAACGATAAATAAAGGGGGTGTGCGCCTCTTGCACCCCCTCTGGATCCGCCACTATTGAGGTTATATGAATTTAATCGATTTGAATCGAACACTGTTCAATGTTTTGTTTTGTTTTCTAATACGCGCGAACATAAGGCCAAATTTGAAATCGTTTTGTCTTAAGGCTGCATGATAAATATTATTAAGTGGTCATACAGCTGTGTCTATAATGGTTGGGTTTAATTGGCATGTAGGATATTTGGAAATAATGTTAGATATTATATGCTTCTAAATGGTCTCATAAAACTGTATATATACGTTGTATATCCATGGGAATTTTCACTTGTTACTAACGAATGGTGCTGAGACAAGTTACAAAAAGTGTGTTTCAGTCTGTTGTGTGCCTTTTTGACACACATACACAGAATGTTGAGCTCGAGTTATGATAATAATTATGTTATGCATCAGCATGGTATTTTGTTCGTGAATATCGTTTTAATTTGCATGGAAATTCAATGAGCGCATTGAACGCAATGAACGGCGTCTTCATACAAAATATCCTTGATAGCCATTTAAATCCATTTGAGTCGCCAACGATTGTCACGATCTTATCGTTTTCCTGTTTCCTAGTGGCCCAAAACTTAGCTCTGAGATGAATTTGGAGAGGGGCAGGGCAGGGAAGGGGATATAGAATAGGGCTCACACGGGTAAATAATTCCCCACAGAGACGTGTGATAAAATTCAAAATTCAAAAAAAAAAATCTGTAAAATAATTGGGAGAAATGAGGTGTTCCATCTTCAGTAACGTGAAAAAGTTAGGTATACCCTTTCATCCATCAAATTTCTAAGGCGGGTTCTTCAGCTCACACTCTGTCCAAGGGTTCGTAAAACCAGACTACGAGTTCTTTTTACTAAAGAAAAAAAAAAATCACATATTTTCTGTACATGCCCCAAATGAAATAAAGTCTCTTCAAATTCCATCAGTAAAGCTATCATCTTCCAACCAAAGTGCAGTTTGTAGAGGAATTCATATTCAATATCTGCAGCTATTCATTTTTTTTTTTTTGGCCAAACTGCAGATTTCTGATTTCTATTTATTTTTTTTCTTCATTTATTTTAGTATCTTTGGTACGATTTTGTGATGCGGTCAGGGATATTCCATTACATTTACAGATGTAAGCCCTATAACATAGGTTTTAAGTCACATGCCGACAAAGCAAATCTAGGAGTCAGACACCCACGCGCTCACAAAGGGTCCAATATCCTGCTGTGCAAGTGTTTGTACAGCACTGATAATTTTGACTACTGCATTAAGTCTTATTTCACAATATTGACGTGTTTGTGTTTGCGGGTGTGTCAAGGCAGACATGCATGATTTGTAATATCTTTGAGCTCTGTTATTGTTTTTGCTCAGGACGTTTTCAGTGCCCCTGTTGCAACGAAACTACTTTGCCGACGTAATTTAATTGTGGTGCAACATCTACGTAAGATTCATTCACTCACCCATTCATTCATTCATTCATTCATTCATTCATGTATTCATTTTCATTTCAATCAAAACTGTAATACAGTAAAAACATTTTCATAACCAGTAGAAAATCAGTACAACATTGTAATAACGGGAAATGGTGTCATAGGAATAGCATTCTAAGCTCATGTCTGTTCGGAAATGGAAGGGCCGTGCTAAAAACAGGGGCCCGTTTCATAAAACTTGTCATCAGTGACAAGTTGTCATAGATGTGACAAGCTACTGAAATCCTTGCATCTGATTGGCTGAGAGCAAATTTGTCATAGAAATGTGTCAGTTGTCACTGATAACAAGTTTTATGAAACGGGCCCCAGGTCTTACAATTTAGAGTGCTCTCATTTACAAATTCTGATTGCCTAAAAAAGAAAAGGATGAAACATTAATAGTATAAAGTACAATATAGTCTATGTCTAATTTGAAGAATCTTTTAAAACTAGATGATGATGTTTGACGGTCGAGTATTATGTTTCCGAGATGATGCCAGGCCAAACGGGCAGGCCTAGTGGTAAAGCATATATATATATATATATATATATATATAGTGTTATTATATATGTACATTCATGAATATAGAATATATATTACATTGAGTAAGTAGTCCACGTGTTGGCATTGGTTGGTGTGCCATTGATATCGGCACACTGGGTGTGCCGAAATAAACTGTTGGTGAATACAGCATAAACCTGGGTCCCGTTGCTTAAAACTTTTTTAGCAACCTTAAAAAATTCTGGTTGGGATTTGCCCAACCTGAATTTTTTAAGGTTGCTAACATAAGAATGTAAAATCTGTTGCATAAAAACTCTGGTTGGGAGCTTCCAACCAGAATTTTGTGATTTCAACCGGAAAAAAATCCGGTTGGAGTTTTATGCAACGGGCCCCTGGTTTTGTTTTATTTTTGATGATGCATTATATATATATATATATATATATATATGAAAAAATAGAAGTCACGAAAAAACTCCTTTAATTTTTCAGTCAGTGGAACGTTATTTATACAAATTCAACTGATTACCTATCTTTGCATGACTTCGTAAAGGGGGTCTCCAAAGACGATTGCCAAATTTGGACTTGGGTTGTTTTTTTATATATATATATATATATATATATAATTATTAGAAGAAAGAGTCTCAAGTACGCCATGGATCCAACGATTACAAAAAAAAAAAAAATTATTACAAAATTTTCGGTCTGCCTCAGACCTTCGTCAGTGCAAAGACATATGTCTTTGCACTGACGAAGGTCTGAGGCAGACCGAAAATTTTGTAATAAAATTTTTTTGTAATCGTTGGATCCATGGCGTACTTGAGACTCTTTCTTCTAATAATTACAACATTCGAAGTCCAACACGTGGAAAATTCCAAGATATATATATATATATATATATATATATATATATATATATATAATATATTTATATGTTCAGTATACCTCAAGTCTAATCATAACGAATATCAATGGTCAATATAATACAGGTCTGAGAGATACATGCAAGGAGAGATAGAGTCAAACTGTTATATAGGTTATCAATTCAAAATGAACAATCTTAGTCTCTGAATTTCTAAAGTTCTGAAGGAAACTTTGGGTTGCATTTCGTTCATCCAAAATTGAAATAATGTGCATTTATTCCAAAGGCTCGTTATTACGAAGGTTCGTAATTCAGAAAACTAAATGAGATTCGTTTAATATTCTGCAGGTTCGTTAATCCGAAAATGAAAACAAAAACTATGCGTTATTCCAAAATGAAACAAAAATCGTTATCACTAAGTTCATAATTTGAAGATTTGTAATAATATACAGTCTTCTCTTTTCCCCATTTTCACGTCAAAGAACCTTATTTCATTTTCGGATTACAAACCTATGACAAAACGAATCTTCTATTTCATTTTCGACACAAGAACTTTCGGAATTACGAATCTGATATCTTTTTCGGATAAACGAATATTCGGAATAACGAACTATACTTTTTTTCGTGTTAACGAACCTTCGGAGTCACGAACATTACCCACTCGTATCTACGAACAATACATAATATATGATATAATCATGTCTGGGGGAAAGAGGAGAATTGGCTGCTTGTAAGGAACGTTTTTCGTTCAGTATTTTTTTTTTTTTTACTTTTCTGTATTGATTCAATCTTAAATGACGGGTAGACTTTCTTATTTAAAGTGCCTATGCAAGATTCAAATTTGTTCAGCCGATATAATGATGCTAATACTATTTCCTTCGTAGGCCATTTTTTAGCGAACATTATTTGATTTGCAGGTGCACCCTGTCGTATGTTTTTATAGTTGTCATCTCACCAAATCTTCTGAAGCGACATGCACAGGTTTACGATGAGAAAACGTGATATCTGTTAAAACTTTAAACTTTTAGGGCCTGCTGTGTCATCAGCCTTTTTGTACAGACGTTCGTATTTGCAAAAGTCGTTATGTTTTATATTGTCATCTTTCGTCATCTATATAGCGTCTAATAAAGTCTCGAAAACTTAGTAGAAATCTAAAAGAAATTAAGATTTGGATTGCTATTCTCACCCGAGTTCAGGACGTTTTAACACCTCGTTCCTGCATGTATTTATGACTGTTAGCGTCTGTTAGAATTATAGTCATAAAAAGCATCAAACCTCTAGTATATGAACACGGGAAATATGCATGGTCTCATTTTTGATCTGCTTTAATCTTTATATCGATGATGATTATGAGCAACGAATCAATATTTTCCTTTCCTTGTTTGAGAGGAGGAAGATGTCTCAAAACACCAAACCATATAATTCTTTATCAAATTTGTGTTACAGTCATAAATGAGAAAACAAAATGATCAATGACATCCAATTTGATAACGCTTGTTATACTAACCTAAGCCATATGGCCGCTCTGTGCCACCCAAGATGTCACCTTTCTCAAGGTCGTTTGGAAGAAAGGAAGATACAATTTGACCCTAAATTTTATTTAGGACACGCATTGAACAGCAGTCAAACTTCTAAAGCAAGAAAATATTAAAACACACACATTATGTATGATCAGAAATTGGTGACTTTTCTTTTTTAGATTAATCAAGGCCCAAGTAACATTAATTCACGTGATTCAACAAAAAGGATTTTAAAGAAATCGAGCACCAACATGACCAATGAGAATGACGTGATATTAATCATTTCAAAAGTACGACTAATCAATGAATTAAAGTATCGAGACCACTAGACAGTGTCGTTGGCCTTTTTTTTTTGTGAAACGCAAGTCATTTTCTCTCTAGAGTCACGCCGAAATCCATGCTGCATGGGCAAAATGTATTATATTTGAATTGCACTTTTTTACGTTGAGTTTCGTTTGGATGCGTGAAAAACAGAGAGAATGTTATTTTACTTTACAAGCGCTGATCCGTCGGGGACAAAATCAGCTGGATAAATTGACAACCATGAAGATTGTAGAATATGATTATAGGAAATGAGGAATCACTCAAATAGCCTCTTATTCAAGGCAGCCTGGCAGATTCCCAGCATGTTAAAGTCAACCTTTTTCAAGTGTCCAGGAGGACCAGTTTTCAGGAGAGCACGCACCCTCGTATCTTGCTGTATATGGTGGAGATTTTAAAGAAGTTTATAGAATGCTGTAAAACTCTAAAGAATGCAGTAACCTTCTGGCTAAAGGCCCGGTCCCACTGCACTTAAGCCGTGGTCACAACTCGCCGTACTTGCAAGTGCGTGCTGTCTACTTGCAAAAACGTGGGCAAAATTTGGGGATCCGTACGTAGTAAGTACCGCCTCAGTACGGATTTTGGAGCACGCAGACACGCCGTAGCACTTTTAGGACACGAGGAACTTTCGCTGCGTTCGGGCTACGGATTCGCCCTAAGTGCGGGCAACGTACGTGCCCTCTACAGCGAACGTGCGTACAAGGCACTGACTCCGTGCGTCTTTTAAAATTTTCCCACCGTCACTTGCTCGACGGACGGCGCACGTAGCACGTACGTGTTGAGCACATAATAAGTGCGCAGCCCATGCTTATTCGACACTTCCCTGAGTTCAGCTGTCCAATAGAGCACGCAGACGGTACCGAACTTGCCGAATAAGAACCTGCTCCGCACTTAAAACGCAAGTTGTGCGCAGTGATTTCTGTAATGTACACGAGCCGAGCCGACGGAAGAGTATCATCATTTCGTCTCCAAGATGTCCTGATGTTGGCAATTATATATTCATACTGTTCTATTTCACCTACCGGTCAGAAATGCCATGTAAGGATTATGGGATCGAAAAAATCGCATACACAGAAAAAAAAAAAAGATTGTTATATCATTATAAAGGGCACATAAAGACACCGTCAGAAACTGCTTGAAGAAGCAAAGCATATAGAAATCTTGAGCTCTATGTGGTCAGTACATGAAGTGACCAGGTTTTTGGAGTTTTGAAAAATTGTTACATTTAAGAGCTGCACAAGCGTGGTTAAAAGGCATTGACCATCATTGTGTGTGCAGAACAGTGATAAAGTCAGTAACATTCTCTGAAATTGAGAATGTGTATATTTTGAAATTAAGCAAGGAAGAAATTTCTGTGACAGTATTACCTTATATAGGGCCTTAAAGGGTGTGTACAGTCCTGGTCCAGGTGAGGATTTAGCTTTTTATGTTTTGCGAGATATTCAGAAACCACTCTATGAAATGTCAAAGAGCATGCAGATCTAAGGGGTATCAAAAGTTTATTCCATGAAAATCGGTTTTGAAATGGCTGAGATATCCAAAAACAATGTGAAACAAAGAGATCCTAATAAAGTTGTGGCATGTCGCCTTTTATTATTTGCACTTTTTGGGATATATCAGCCATTTGAAAACCAATTTTCATCAAATAAACGTTGAATCCTTCTTAAAATTATATGCTCTTTCATATTTCATAAGAGGCTTTTCATTATCTCACTAACGAATGTCCATAATATGAATCCCCACCTCAACCAGTACTGTACAGCCCCTTTAATTGCAAACGTGACACCTTCAGACTCAGATAAAACTGCAAAACCATAGGTCTACATTCATTGTTCTAGTAATATGCTGATAAATCTATGCTGATAAATCTAGCTCAAAAATGCCTCCATGGCTGAAATGCCACAACCTCTGAAACTGGGTATAAAGATGGTAGACTTCATAACAGCAAATCATATGCATCTCACCTCCAGTGCTAATGTGTTAGGATGTTTCAACCAAAATAATGTTATACAATGTCATTGTATACCTGATATTGACAGTATTAGCCTACATCAGGTAATACAAGGCCATTTTATACGTGATGTAACCTATGACCTATACCTGATAATTATAGCCTATTAACTCTTTCTCTCTCAGTGAGTCAAATATGCACACATTTCATATATTTCATTTAGTTCATTTATTTCAATCTCATTTTCTTTCAACAAAATATGAAAACCTATAGACATGAAAAGAATATGACACACAGAAGGTTAAACTACCATTTACACGTATGGAGAAGACGTATGATTATACATCTGAAGAACCTCGGAAGATGGTCCTATAATTAGGCCTACCCCTAGCATCTGACGGGAAAAAAATTCATCGCACTTGCACGCACTTACAACATGCGACAGAGTAGGGATACCGTACGTGAGCAGCACGTGTAATTACAGTCTCCGCAAGAGAACGTGGCAATCGCACGCAGATTGTAAGTTGCAAGCACGTACAACTCACTTATCACGTGCACAACGTACGATGCACGTAACCTCTCATGGCCAGGCGTGGCGTGCGGGCCACCTACTTACACCCTGCGCAACCGTGCGAGTGTCGTGCGTTGACGTACTTTCTCCCTGCGCTAGTCACTTCCTCCCCACGTTTTTAGAATAAACGTGAATGCCGTGGCCTCCGCCAAGAACGTACGGACGAAAAGCACGCACGGCGAGTTGTGACCAGGGCTTTACGGATGCAAAGAGGATGTAAAGCGTACAAAAAATCTTGCCATCCGTTGGAAAACGCTACGAATCCGCTGTGTACCCATCGCATACGTGTTTCATCCGCTCTATCCATCGAGCATCCGTCCACTGTGATTTCATCCGCGCAAAAAGTTTTAAGCTGCTTAAAACTTTTAGAACGGATGAACTTTCCGCTGTGTACAATGTAAATCCGCGACATACGAGCAACAAACGTTGTATGTCCGTGCGGCATCCCTTAAACGTCCGCTGCATCCTCTCTGCATCCTCTGGGCATCCTCGCAACTCACATCCGCTGCAGCTAAAAACGGAAAGAGGGAGGAAAGATATGGTACGTGGAACATCTTTACATCGTTAACAGCACGTTAATAGAAAGGATGTAAGCGTATGCATCTCGTATATGAAGCATTTCGAAAGCATCCCCTATATGCATCCGCTCTGCATCCGCTCTGCATCCACTCTGCATCAGCTTTTTCTGCTATGCGTCCGTTTCGCAATTATCTCCGGTAACCCCTTCGGAGCTGTCATCCCCTTCCATCCGCTTTCATCCGCTAGGCTTCCGATGAACATCCATTTAACATCCCCGCTACATACTACCCACGTCCGTTCTATTTCCGTTCTGTTAGCGCCAATTTTCGCAAATTTTGTCAATTTCTGGAGCGGATGAAAGCGGATGAAGCCATCCCCGAAATTTTGCTCGTCCGCTGTGTCCTTTCTGCATACGCTTTGTGTCCGTCGGCCAGTGGGACCGGGCCTTAACGTCTTGAGTATCCAATGTATAAACTGCCTTCAATTACTGCATAATTATGTTTCCATGGACATTGACCGACAGATCGGTCTGTATCTTGTCTTTGGGGATAATGTTCCGCGGAGACTATACATCTGGCCTCACGGAATCCCCTCCTGGATACGGAGGAGACCCGTAAATGGTTAAAAAAAAAAAAAAATGATTAAAAAAGAAACTCTTCCGAAGAGACGGATTTTTCTGTCTGCCCTGGACACTGATAGGGTTTTATTTCTCCTCTTGATTATCTTTCTTCCCTTTTCTTCTTTTGGCTTGCGTCTGTCCTTTTACTGTGGGATTTGTTGTTGTTGTAGTTGTTGTTGCTGCTGCTGCTGTATTTCTTACCTGTGTATATAGTATTGTTATTTTTTCTACAATGGGATAGGCAAGTTTGGTATTTTTGATTTGGCATCAATTTCTTGTTTCGTGGGATAGAAGAGTTAGAAGATGGATACTGTAAAAGTCAAATCTTTTCATGTTTTGAGTTGAAGTGGAGTTTGAAGTTTATTGCCTAGAATACGCCTGGAATTACATGTAATCAAGCAAAATACAAACTTATGATACGAAGTTCATTGATAAAATATATCTAAAAATACCACACGTGCTAATCAGGTCTGATACGTTGCAGAACATACATTCTTCTTATCTGCATGACAGTCACTATAGTTTTGCCGTTTGTCTATAGAGTATTTGCTTATAGGGCTGGTAAGGCTTTTATTCTTTCTCAATCTCCTGCGATTGAGTTTTGTAACTACGCATATTTTGAAAAGCATGTCAATCATGACATTCTCACTATCATGTTTAGGGGAAAATTTACACTATCAAACGATCATCGTTACCCAATAAAATTTTCAGCATTTTCACATACTCGTGAAAATTTTTTATATTAATCATTGAATTCTGATGAATTTTTGTTAATGATGAATCAAGATTCATGCATGTATTTTTCTCTGTAACGTTTCATAGTAGGATATTATGTTTCTGTTGGAGTAGGAAAACATAAGTGAATAAAATAATGATTATATTAATACCTATTTAAGTTATGTTAGCACAAATCATAAATATTCTAAATTCTCAGGGAAAGAATTATTTATGATGCATTGTGGGCTTAATATTAACAGCTCAGTCAACAGAGATGCACAAACGAAAGAAAAATAAAATTTCTCATATTTCGTTTTAACTTTCGGGAAAAATAAGTTGCTTCTTGAGTTCAATTTTAAATTGAACATGAGTTATAGCATATACACAATGCCTGTGTAACTTGAAAAAGTGCACAATGTGCGGTATCTGAAAGATTGGCTTTGATAGAATCAGACATGTAATAAATATAGTGGTAAGATTAGCACTGTAAGCTCTTGACCAACAAACAGACACTTCAAAACGGATTCATAAATATTTCCCCATTTCAACTCCATATTTTGAAGATATGATTGCAATAACGCTTTATACAATAAAATCACTGTAGCCATTGGCACAACATTTCTCAGTCTACACAAAATAAAAACATTTTTCTTCATATTTGCATTGGCTATTTCAGTCGATATGGTATCATTTTCCAATCTTAACATTTATCAATATTTCAGACCGACGAAAGACATGCCGTCCACTTCGTTATCACAACATTTGCTATTGTCATATCTTTTTCCATTAATTACAATATGATTATTTTTTTTATATATTTATTGTCAATTCACTTGTACTTTACACCAATTCACCACGTTTTTTGATGCCTGTCAATGTACAACATGATTGCCCATATCTTCATGACCACGCTTTCCATAATATTGTCTTTTCACATAATCATGGTAATAGGAGGTAACAGCGAATTTTCAGTCCTTTTTTATATATAATTTGATGAAAAGTACATTTGGCCGCCATCTTCAGTCAGACTGAATATAGAATATTCACAGATCTGTCTTTTTCTCTAATTACTATTTTTTTAAAGATATGTTTATTGTCAATGTATTAACTTTATACATCAATTCACCACATCTTGTTGATGTCTGACAATGTATAATATAGCAATATCATCATGACGGTACTTTTAACCAATGCTATTGTCTTTTCGTGTAACAAGGTGTTGGAAAGAATTCAAAGTCTCTTTATAAAAGATAATCTGATGACAAGCTTATTCGGCCGCCATAAAATGAAGAAACAATACGACGGACTGACAGTCTGCACACTGCCAGCCTATCATTTCCCCGGTCAGTGAAGTCACTTTCTGCAGCAACACCCGCTGCTTTTCCTTGCAAAATAAACATGAATATATATAAGCCATCGGCCATGCATTTCTGGCCTCGGCTATACTCCCCTGCCGGAAACGCCACCGAGACAAGCATCGATCTAAAATGATCTCTCCAATATGATGTAAAAATATATAAAGGCATTGCCTTATTAAAACTATACATGGAGAAGACACTGAATCTATATGAAACTGGGTTTGGAATTTGGCATACTATAACTCTAACGGCGAAGTGTTGTGAGTGCTGTTACCTTTTACTACAGTCAACCTCTCCTATAATACGTCGACGTCGAGCGAGTAGAAAAACTGACTAACTGGCTAAGTCGAAGAAAAATTATACCGGGATAGATATAAACATAATTATGCTGATTACATTGTGTTTAAGTCGAAATTCACGTAAGTCGAAAGATTTTCTCCGGTCCTATTGGATCTGAGTTCAGAGGAAATCTCGCATGTTCTAAATTGATTAAATTCTATTTAAATGTTTAAAACGTTTGAACCATTTTCTTTTCCAAAAATTGATGGGAACGTTTGATATTTAGAAAAGTATTAGTGAAAAAAAAAAGTCACACTTCTGCCTGGAGGCAGATTGTGTAAGTCGAAATTCACGTAAGTCGAATGATTTTCTTCGGTCTCTTTGCATCTGACTTCAGAGGAAACCTCGCACTTTTTGAATTGATCATGAACTCCTTTGAATGTTCAGAACGTTTGAGCCATTTTTCCCCAAAAATTGATGGGAATGTTTGATATTTAGAAAAAGTAAGTGAAAAAAAAGGGTCACACTTCTGCCTGGAAGCAGATCCTCATTCACCAGGTCACACAATTCTTCAATGATAATTGAAAAAGTTAATGTTGGTCTACATCTAATGTTATCATACCTATTAAAAAAAAAAATAGCGAGAAGAAAGCATACGCAAAACAACAAGAATAACCACAAATTTACACGCTGTAACTTCGCTGTACTGCACGCATGGCAGAGAAAGTAATGGCTTTTACATGATTTTCTTGACCTCAGGATAAGGAATCATTAAAGTTTGCCCATAAAACAGAAATATTCAATGCCCCATATCTACATTCTCACAACCAGGCGACAAATCATCAAACAAGAATGATCCGCAATATCGCTTTCAATGTCGTGGAAATGTTTTATGTTATTCACTGAACACTAACTTATGAATTTTGCTTATAATGAATCAAGATTCATATACGCATTTTCTCTGTCAAGCTTCATAGTGGTATATATGTTTCTGTTGGAGTTGAAAAAAAAAGTATATATTAACTGTCTCTGTGATAGTTTGAAAGAGTCCCCAAGTTTAAGTTCTTTCAAAATCAATCTGAGTTTTTTTTTTAGTTATCTACCAAACTTAATCTGGGTCTTACAATTAAAGTTTGTAAAATTTTGCTTTTCCTTTAATGGCTGCAAAAGAACTAAAAATTCAAACCTTATTTTCTTTTGAAATAAAGCAATTGCTCAGAGGCTCCAACCATCCATTAATTCTCGTCTTGTTTTAGTAATGTACCTTTTAATCTTCACACCACATACGTAATATAATTAGGCTTTTTTTTTTCTCTCTCTCTATTCCTTCTCTTATGCATGAAAGCAACTTAGTGTAGGGATTTGTCCAGGGTGTTTGTTTATATAGGGTTAATTAGGTTTCCATGTCTTAGTTTGTTTCATAAGTCCGCTTTTTATGTATAAGAGTATATACTATGAAGAAATATTTCTGGGGAAAAAAAAAGAAAAAAAAAACAGCCTATAAAGCACCATCGGTACGATGATCTAATCAAACAGTCGGAAGTGTAATTCATCACGTGAGTGTTGAAACGCTTATCTTTAGCTTGCTGCAGAATAATGTGAACCGTGAAAAGATATACGCCCCTTTTCAAAATCAATTTATTTCCTTTTCTGTTCTTCTAACTCAGAGTCTGTCTTTATTGTTGTGTTTGTCTACGTTCCCCCACGCCCCGCCAATCCATCATAGTATGACCGGAGTTGACACCAACAAGTTCCGCCAGTCGTAGAAAAGGTATTTAAGGATTGGTTGGCAGGAATGAGTGGTACACATTCTCCTTTGCTTTCACCAACTGGCCAGCCATCAAGTACGAGTCTACACCAGAGTCTACGTACCATTTTATAGAGTAAGTTTGTCGACTTATAGTTCTCCGCAAGTATTGGTCATGCCAACAATATCAGGAAATTTCTTTCATTTTTAATATGAGAAGTCTTATCTTTTCATTTTAGCAAGATCCATCTCTTATTTTCATACACATATAGGCACCCATTCCCACTGTTTTCATAAATGTTCGTTAATGTTACGTGCAATACAGCTTTAAGTGGACTGGCAGAAAAAACCATAAATTCATGGAAAGCATGCAAAGGCGAAGAAATGGGAAGGAGTGAATCATTACCTTCATATTTACGTAATATTTATTTATCTATTTATTCATTCATTTATTCATTCGTTCATTCATTCATCTGGTTATCAACACATGGTAGGCCGTATGTTTATTGTTAAATCAATATAGTATCTTGCCTTTTGAAAGGTTGTTGTCTGTAGTTGTGTACTCTTGGTGTGATTTTACTTTATTGTTAATCAATGTACTTTTAAACAGTACATGTAATGATGTGCAGTGTATTATACATTATTTATCGAAGGGGATTGTAATCATCAACTCTTTGTTTATCTATGTTAAGGTGCAACTGTCATATCTAATTGCATAGCTTTGTTGTATATCTTTTCTTTTTGAATCTAAGTTTGTTCCATACGTCTTGTATAATTTTATTTTTTATTTTATAATTTTATTTTTGCATTTCACCGTTATGAATGTGGGTCCCTATGGAAACCAGCTCTGCTGATTCAGGGTGTTCCAACCTATGAAGTGGTAATAAATTTAATCAATCAATCAAACATCATTGTTTTCGTACAATTAATCAATTTTCAAACGCATCTTTATTCTTCATTACATGTCGATCTTTCTGGAGGCAGTTTTCAACTAAATTAACTTACTTGTTATCGGGTTCCCACCCCAGATACAATGCTTAAACAGAGTATTGTTGTCGTCGCCCTGGTCCTACTGGCGTCCAGTGAAGGTAAGATTGTACGAGCCCCGATGATTCAATTGATTCAATTGATTCAAACTTTATTTTCACATTTATCGATAGATTGTACAAAGAAATAGGTGAAATTTGACATGTTCATTCAAACTTATAGGAACCTGTTTATTCAAACTTAAAGGAACTTGCTTGTGCAACGCAAATGCATGTTGACTGGTATTGATTCCTAATACCCTGATCAATCAAGGGCGTCGAACCTGAGGGGTGCCTCCCTATGAAGATATTGGGGGCAAACATATCATTTTGCCCCCCCCCCCCCCCCACCCGATACTCCTTCGCACACCCTCCCCCGCTCGGTCCTTTCCCACAGACCTAGCACAGATTTGAGATTGGCAAATTCTGAATTTTTACTTCATCAAAAAGTGTCCACGTCCCGTCCTGATCTGTCACTACAATTTCAACAAAGTCAATTTAAGTTCCCTCATGTGGGAGAGGAATATCAATATATCCTCTTTCAATTTACCCTTCCCTCGCTCTGTTCTTAACCATTGATTTAGTATAATTCTTTGATTGACAATTTTCAAAAATATTCCGTCATGAATGTGTATGCGAGATATTTTCATTTCAATTCTTATGATGCAAAAGCTCCTTCGTATGGGAGGGATTGGGGGACACCCCTTCCTCCCCCATGTATATTAGCTTCCGCTCTATGCATTGACCATGACTACATATTGGAATCGAAAATTTTCCAAATATTCCACACACACACACACACACACACACACACACACGCAATGTGCACCAGATCGTTGAATTGCAATCATAAAAATGAAAAGCTCCATCATGTGAAAGGGGGATATACCTCTTCCCACTTCCACCCGTTTGGTCTCCCTCCATGATGACGCCTTCTACAGTCTTTTGTCTAGTACAAAATATGTCCGGATATTCCATAAAACGTATACCCCAGATCGTTGAATTTCCATTCTAAAATGTAAAAGATCCCTCGAATGGGAGAATGATACCCCAACCCCCTCCGACCTTCCCCTTGCTCGGTCCCCTCCATATAACGTTGGTACACTTTGGGGATTGACAATTTCAGACGATTATCCTTAAATGCGAGGATAAGCTCGTAAGTAAGTATGGAGGGCCAAGATTCGCATGTTCCCTTTCGTCACGAAATTGGTAATTTCGTCAAAAGAATGGCAATTTCATTGATGAAGTCTATGTGCAGAATAATTCAAAAAGTTGTGAACGGATTTCGATGAAACTTACAGGAAAGGTTTAGTATGACACAAGAAACAAATTTTGGTAGTGATTACAGCAGGCCTATGCATTACGTATTTAGTAGGTGCAAATTACTGATCTCAATATGGAAGAACAAGATCAGTGGTGGAAATAAGCTGCTTGGCGGAGGTCTGCGCTCTAAGAGTGTTTCTCTATTTATTTATTTATTTTTTTGGGGGGGGATTTCTCCCCATCGAAGGTTCATCTTGATCCAAATCCACAGCTATAATCTTTTTAATTCTTTTTTGTCACCATTTCTATATACCACGTGCTATATTACGAGGAAGAGAAAATATGAATAGTGGTAGCGTTCCATATTGTATGGATTATCAGGATGATATATTCCATAAGATTTGGATGACTAATACGATTGATATTCAAGTAGGGCTTCTCACTAGAATAAATCGTATGTATTTCTGCACAGGTAAATTTCTTTGCCTTTAATGTCTTCCAGTTTTATCCTGTGGCTCGTCCAAGACTCAACCACGGTTGTCCTAAATCTATATAGGAAAATACAGACATTCTTCTCTTAATTCTCATGATTGAAGTGAGAACAAAGTAGTCAAAACTGATTCAACAGCTCCACATCTATCGTGCATCTTCTGCTGCATGACCATAGCAGTAATGCTAATACAGCGTACCTCATTTTTACAGGAGAGTCAGTAAAACAAACAAAACTGTTTTCTGACATCTTTGTAACCAATGATGTAATCCTCATTGTTTAACTTCTCTTATCCAGGGCTCCACACTAACTTTCATTTTTGGTGGCCCAAAGGCAAACAGCCGACCTTTTCTTTTTTCTTTTTTTTTGGTGGCCCGACCAGGCCATAAAATTCTTCATTTCTGAAATTTTGGTGGCTTGACGTGCGTTTTTGGTGGCCCCGGGCCACCGGGCCACCGTTAGTTTTTTCATCGATCTTTGATTCATCCTACCAGCGACAAGCACGGCAATCTGCCCTGCTGTTCCAGACGGCACCAGTGGGACATGCGTTGACTTGTGCACGGATGACTCCAGTTGCACTGGTGACCAGAAATGCTGCTCCAACGGCTGTGGGCACACGTGCCAAGATCGTGAGCAATAACTGCAATTCAAACTCTCTTTTCACGGGTGCTGTTCGTTATTCCGAAGGTTCGCTATTCCGAAGGTTCGTTATTCCGAAGGGTCGTTAATCCGAAACACGCAAATTCCCTGTATCTACAGGTTCGTTAATCCGAAAATGAAAAAGGGTTCGTTAATCCGAAAATTTGTGGCGTTATTCCGAAGGTTCCTTATCTCGAAGATTGGTTAATCCTAAGATGAAATTCGGAACAATGAACCTTCGGAATAACGAATCTTAGGAATAAAGAGCCTTCGGAATAACGAACCTTCGGAATAACGAACCTTCAGAATAACGAGCTGTAACCCTTTTCACGACCAGGTCCTCTTCTCACAATCAATTAGATATTACCAGGGAGGTGGATGAGAGATCCGTTCTCCTGATATAACGAACCACTCTGGCATGTTAGGATATCTTCATAAATTGCTATCATATCGCAATGATGGTAGTCCTAAAACGGATGTTTTTTGTTCGTTAGCACAACCAACCTATTAAACCATGAAAGAATGTTTTTACGTGCAGCCCGATTCTACAGTTTGTATCATCAACTGCCATTATGGGCAAAATTGAATATAATTATTATGAGGTTCGACAATAACTTATTGTAAACTCTTCTCAGTTTGCTTTGTTTTGCTTGTGAAAAACCTTATTCTCTGTTACTAACGAAAATAAAATGTCTCGTTGAAAAATGAAATAAAAACTAAATGGAATTGCACTGATGAAAAAAAAAAATCAACTGTGATTCTCTCTTTCGTGATAACAAAACATTGTACGTATCCTTCAATATCTCAGGGTGTGTAATACCTCATTTTTACAGGAGAATCAGTAAAAGAAACAAAATTATTATTTTTGAAATCTTTGTAACCATTGATGTAATCCTAAATTTCTTCCCTTTCTGTAATAATGTCCTACCATTTTTTTTTTCTATAGCTGTCAATAACTCGTGTTTATTTTTCTTCGTTGATTCATTCTACCAGCGGTAAAGCAAGGAACCTGCCCTGCTCCAGAAGGCGTTGGGACATGTGTTCAGTTATGCACGAATGACTTCGACTGCGATGGCAATCAGAAATGCTGCTCCAACGGCTGTGGGACGACGTGCCAAGCTCGTGAGCAATAACAGCATTTTTAACTCTCTTTCCACTACCACTTACCCGTCTCATCAACTAGATATTAGGAACGCCAATAAGCCATGCTATTTTGTATAACCTGCTATATATCGCAATTTGGATAGTCCAAAAACTTTTCGATAGTCCATACTTTCCTTTAATTGGCACAGCCAGCGTTGAAACCATGAATGACTGTTTTCATGTGGAACCCGATTCCACCACAATTTATATCATTAAGAGCCATAATGGGCAGAATCGCATATGCATGTGACGTCAAGGTTTATACAACGTGAACATGAGTTGGACGTAAATGGAAAGTCCAAAACGGAAACTCAGCTGTTCATAACTCGTGTTTATTTTTCATTGTTGATTCATTCTACCAGCGGCACCTAAATCAGCATGTTTGAATAAGCAGATAAATAATCATTAGAGGAACATATCTATCGGGCAAGTAAGATTCACAGTTCAAGTGGGATTATTATGTTTCCGTTTGTTTAGGCGTCACAACATTTTTTTTTTTTCGTTTTAGTCTTTTTATAAAAAATAAAGGGGACGCACGGTGCGCTGTCCGGATTACAAAAGAGCAATGCAAAAGTACAAAGTTGTGCAATTCTAAAGCCTTATCTCCATAAACATTTATGTATAAATCAAAAAGGCAGTACATACTTGTATATTCGTTGTATACGTAATACTGCCTTCTTGCGACTAATCGTCTCTGTGGGCTTTGACCCATATACATTGATCTAGTTGTTATTTTTATCTCCCTATATTCTGTTCCTTCATTTTTCACACTTCTTTTTTTTCATTTATTTTTTTTATTCCCTCTTTCTCCAGTTAGTATGGCTTCCGTCATTATTTGTAGTTGTAAGC
Source organism: Diadema setosum (assembly GCA_033980235.1). NCBI lineage: Eukaryota > Metazoa > Echinodermata > Echinoidea > Diadematoida > Diadematidae > Diadema > Diadema setosum. The sequence continues at coordinate 10,745,283 of CM067077.1, read as the reverse complement.
TCTTCATCCCCTCTTCCCCCTTTGCTTTGAGGTACCCACATAATACAAGCAGATTTTTTTTTTTTAGTATCTAGGTACCTTCATTCTATTTTTTTTTCGCAGTATAAATACGATTTTATAATTTGCATCATATATTGCACTGATCAAAGTGGACATGTTGTTATCAACTGTAGTGAGCACTGTACGTAGGATCCTTGAATATCTCAATATGTGTAATGCTCCATTTTTACAGGAGAATAAGTATAATTTTTCGTTGTTGATTCATTCTACCAGCGGCACCCAAGCAAGGAACCTGCCCTGCTCCAGAGGGCGTTGGGACATGTGTTCAGTTATGCTCGGATGACGTCGACTGCGATGGCAACCAGAAATGCTGCTCCAACGGCTGTGGGACGACGTGCCAAGCTCGTAAGCAATAACTGTATTTCAAACTCTCTTTTCACGACAACGTCCCCGACTCATCCATCAGATATTAGGAACGCCAATAAGCCATGCTATTTTGTATAACCTGCTATATATCGCAATTTGGATAGTCCAAAAACTTTTCGATAGTCCATAATTTCCTTTAATTGGCACAGCCAGCGTTGAAACCATGAATGACTGTTTTCATGTGGAACCCGATTCCATCACACTTTATATCATTAAGAGCCATAATGGGCAGAGTCGCATATGCATGCGACGTCAAGGTTTATACAACGTGAACATGAGTTCGACGTAAATGGAAAGTCCAAAACGGAAACTCAGCTGTTCATAAGTCGTGTTTATTTTTCATTGTTGATTCATTCTACCAGCGGCACCTAAATCAGCATGTTTGAATAAGCAGATAAATAATCATGAAAGGAACATATCGATCGGGCAAGTAAGATTCACAGTTCAAGTGGGATTATTATGTTTCTGTTTGTTTAGGCGTCACAACATTTTTTTCGTTTTTAATAGTCTTTTTATAAAAAAAAAAAAATAAAGGGGACGCACGGTGCGCTGTCCGGATTACAAAAGAGCAATGCAAAAGTACAAAGTTGTGCAATTCTAAAGCCTAATCTCCATAAACATTTATGTATAAATCAAAAAGGCAGTACATATAGTGTACTTTTATATTAGTTTTATACGTAATACTGCCTTCTTGCGACTAATCGTCTCTGTGGGCTTTGACCCATATACATTGATCTAGTTGTTATTTTTATCTCCCTATATTCTGTTCCCTCATTTTTCACACTTCTTTTTTTTTCATTTATTTTTTTATTCCCTCTTTCTCCAGTTAGTATGGCTTCCCTCATTCTTTGTAGTTGTAAGCTCTTCATCCCCTCTTCCCCTTTGCTTTGAGGTACCCACATAATACAAGCAGATTTTCTTTTTTTAGTATCTAGGTACCTTCATTCTATTTTTTTTTTCGCAGTATAGATACGATTTTATAATTTGCATCATATTGCACTGATCAAAGAGGACATGTTGTTATCAACCATGTCAACTGTAGTGAGCATTGTACGTAGGATCCTTGAATATCTCAATATGTGTAATGCTCCATTTTTACAGGAGAATAAGTAAAACAAACAGAGCTGTTTTCTTTTTCTAAACAACATCTTTGTAATTATTGCTGTTATCCTCAACATCTTTTCTTTCTGTAAAAATGCCCTTTTTTGTAAAGCTGTTACTAACTCGTGCTAATTTTTCGTTGTTGATTCATTCTACCAGCGGCACCCAAGCAAGGAACCTGCCCTGCTCCAGAGGGCGTTGGGACATGTGTTCAGTTATGCTCGGATGACGTCGACTGCGATGGCAACCAGAAATGCTGCTCCAACGGCTGTGGGACGACGTGCCAAGCTCGTAAGCAATAACTGTATTTCAAACTCTCTTTTCACGACAACGTCCCCGACTCATCCATCAGATATTAGGAACGGCACTAATCCATGCTATTTTTTATAAACTGCTGTATATCGCAATAGGTCCAAAAACGTATACTTTCCATTCATTAACACAGCCAGCGTTAAAACCATGAATGAATGAATGAAAGAATGTTTTCATGTGCAACCTGATTCCACCACAATTTATATGATTAAGAGTCATAATGGGCAGAATTGCATAATATGCATGCGACGTCAAGGCTTACACGACGTGAACATGACTTGAAAGTAAATGGAAAGTCCAGACCGGAAATCAGTGTGTTTGAATAAGCAGATGAATAATCATTAAAGGAACAGATCGATCGGGCCAGTAAGATTCACATTTCTAGTGGGATTGTTATGTTTCCATTTGTTTAGGCGTTACTGCATTTTTTCGTTTTAGTCTTTTTATTAGAATAAAATATATAAAGGGGACGCTCGGTTATTCTTTTTTATCTCCCTATATTCTGTTCCCTCATTTTTCACACTTCTTTTTTTTTTCATTTATTTTTTTATTCCCTCTTTCTCCAGTTAGTATGGCTTCCCTCATTCTTTGTAGTTGTAAGCTCTTCATCCCCTCTTCCCCTTTGCTTTGAGGTACCCACATAATACAAGCAGATTTTTTTTTTTTAGTATTAAGGTACCTTCATTTTATTTTTTTCGCAGTATAAATACGATTTTATAATTTGCATCATATATTGCACTGATCAAAGTGGACATGTTGTTATCAACTGTAGTGAGCATTGTACGTAGGATCCTTGAATATCTCAATATGTGTAATGCTCCATTTTTACAGGAGAACAAGTGAAGAGTTTGTTTGCAAAAACCGATAAGTCCATTTTTGAAGATTTTGAAGTACGGTCTCTGTCATAAAGCACAAAATGATACCTTTTAAATGATATATCGGTCAATACATATAAAGGTAAAATTTTGAAGTTATGGTCAAAAGAAGCAAACATTTTCTTATTGTTCTCTTTGTTTTTCTTGACCTTTAATCGCAAATATCTCCATTTGGCAAATATGGACTTATCGGTTTTTGCGAACAAACTCTTCAAGTATAACAAACAGAGCTGTTTTCTTTTTCTAAACAACATCTTTGTAATTATTGCTGTTGTCCTCAACATCTTTTCTTTCTGTAAAAATGCCCTTTTTTGTAAAGCTGTTACTAACTCGTGCTAATTTTTCGTTGTTGATTCATTCTACCAGCGGCACCCAAGGAAGGAACCTGCCCTGCTCCAGAAGGCGTTGGGACATGTGTTCAGTTATGCTCGGATGACGTCGACTGCGATGGCAATCAGAAATGCTGCTCCAACGGCTGTGGGACGACGTGCCAAGCTCGTAAGCAATAATTGTATTTGAAACTCTCTTTTCACGACAACGTCCCCGACTCATCCATTAGATATTAGGAACGGCACTAATCCATGCTATTTTTTATAAACTGCTGTATATCGCAATAGGTCCAAAAACGCATACTTTCCATTCATTAACACAGCCAGCGTTAAAACCATGAATGAATGAATGAATGTTTTCATGTGCAACCTGATTCCACCACAATTTATATGATTTAAAGTCATAATGGGCAGAATTGCATAATGTGCATGCGACGTCAAGGCTTACACAACGTGAACATGACTTGAAAGTAAAGGGAAAGTCCAGACCGGAAATCAGTGTGTTTGAATAAGCAGATGAATTATCATTAAAGGAACAGATCGATCGGGCAAGTAAGATTCACATTTCAAGTGGGATTGTATATGTTTCCATTTGTTTAGGCGTTACTACATTTTTTTTCGTTTTAGTCTTTTTATTTAAAAAAAATATAAAGGGGACGCTCGGTGCGCCATCTGAATCCGCCACTGTTTCCTAAATTACAAAAGAGCAATACAAAAGTACAAAGTTGTGCAATTCTAAAGCCTAATCTCCATAAACATTTATGTATAAATCAAAAAGGCAGTACATACTTTTATACTCGTTCTATACGTAATACTGCCTTCTTGCGACTAATCGTCTCTGTGGGCTTTGACCCATACACATTGATCTAGTTGTTATTTTTATCTCCCTATATTCTGTTCCCTCATTTTTCACACTTTTTTTTTTCATTTATTTTTTTATTCCCTCTTTCTCCAGTTAGTATGGCTTCCCTCATTCTTTGTAGTTGTAAGCTCTTCATCCCCTCTTCCCCTTTGCTTTGAGGTACCCACATAATACAAGCAGATTTTCTTTTTTTAGTATTAAGGTACCTTCATTTTATTTTTTTCGCAGTATAAATACGATTTTATAATTTGCATCATATATTGCACTGATCAAAGTGGACATATTGTTATCAACTGTATTGAGTATTGTACGTAGGATCCTTGAATATCTCAATATGTGTAATGCTCCATTTTTACAGGAGAATAAGTAAAACAAACAGAGCTGTTTTCTTTTTCTAAACAACATATTTGTAATTATTGCTGTTATCCTCAACATCTTTTCTTTCTGTAGAAATGCCCTTTTTGTAAAGCTGTTACTAACTCGTGCTAATTTTTCGTTGTTGATTCATTCTACCAGCGGCACCCAAGCAAGGAACCTGCCCTGCTCCAGAAGGCGTTGGGACATGTGTTCAGTTATGCTCGGATGACAGCGACTGCGATGGCAATCAGAAATGCTGCTCCAACGGCTGTGGGACGACGTGCCAAGCTCGTGAGCAATAACAGCATTTTTAACTCTCTTTCCACTACCACTTACCCGTCTCATCAACTAGATATTAGGAACGCCAATAAGCCATGCTATATAACCTGCTATATATCGCAATTTGGATAGTCCAAAAACTTTTCGATAGTCCATACTTTCCTTTAATTGGCACAGCCAGCGTTGAAACCATGAATGACTGTTTTCATGTGGAACCCGATTCCACCACAATTTAGAGCCATAATGGGCAGAATCGCATATGCATGCGACGTCAAGGTTTGCACAACGTGAACATGAGTTCGACGTAAATGGAAAGTCCAAAACGGAAACTCAGCTGTTCATAACTCGTGTTTATTTTTCATTGTTGATTCATTCTACCAGCGGCACCTAAATCAGCATGTTTGAATAAGCAGATAAATAATCATGAAAGGAACATATCGATCGGGCAAGTAAGATTCACATTTCAAGTGGGATTATTATGTTTCCGTTTGTTTAGGCGTCACAACATTTTTTCGTTTTAGACTTTTTATAAAAAAAAAAATAAAGGGGACGCACGGTGCGCTGTCCGGATTACAAAAGAGCAATGCAAAAGTACAAAGTTGTGCAATTCTAAAGCCTAATCTCCATAAACATTTATGTATAAATCAAAAAGGCAGTACATACTTTTATATTCGTTTTATACGTAATACTGCCTTCCTGCGACTAATCGTCTCTGTGGGCTTTAACCCATATACATTGATCTAGTTGTTATTTTTATCTCCCTATACTCTGTTCCCTCATTTTTCACACTTCTTTTTTTTTCATTTATTTTTTTATTCCCTCTTTCTCCAGTTAGTATGGCTTCCCTCATTCTTTGTAGTTGTAAGCTCTTCATCCCCTCTTCCCCTTTGCTTTGAGGTACCCACATAATACAAGCAGATTTTTTTTTTAGTATCTAGGTACCTTCATTTTATTTTTTTCGCAGTATAGATACGATTTTATAATTTGCATCATATTGCAGTGATCAAAGTGGACATATTGTTATCAACTGTAGTGAGCATTGTACGTAGAATCCTTGAATATCTCAATATGTGTAATGCTCCATTACAGGAGAATAAGTAAAACAAACAGGGCTGTTTTCTTTTTCTAAACAACATCTTTGTAATTATTGCTGTTATCCTCAACATCTTTTCTTTCTGTAGAAATGCCCTTTTTGTAAAGCTGTTACTAACTCGTGCTAATTTTTCGTTGTTGATTCATTCTACCAGCGGCACCCAAGCAAGGAACCTGCCCTGCTCCAGAAGGCGTTGGGACATGTGTTCAGTTATGCTCGGATGACGTCGACTGCGATGGCAATCAGAAATGCTGCTCCAACGGCTGTGGGACGACGTGCCAAGCTCGTGAGCAATAACAGCATTTTTAACTCTCTTTCCACTACCACTTACCCGTCTCATCAACTAGATATTAGGAACGCCAATAAGCCATGCTATATAACCTGCTATATATCGCAATTTGGATAGTCCAAAAACTTTTCGATAGTCCATACTTTCCTTTAATTAGCACAGCCAGCGTTGAAACCATGAATGACTGTTTTCATGTGGAACCCGATTCCACCACAATTTATATCATTAAGAGCCATAATGGGCAGAATCGCATATGCATGCGACGTCAAGGTTTACACAACGTGAACATGAGTTCGACGTAAATGGAAAGTCCAAAACGGAAATTCAGCTGTTCATAACTCGTGTTTATTTTTCACACTTCTTTTTTTTTCATTTATTTTTTTATTCCCTCTTTCTCCAGTTAGTATGGCTTCCCTCATTCTTTGTAGTTGTAAGCTCTTCATCCCCTCTTCCCCTTTGCTTTGAGGTACCCACATAATACAAGCAGATTTTTTTTTTTTAGTATCTAGGTACCTTCATTCTATTTTTTTTTTCGCAGTATAAATACGATTTTATAATTTGCATCATATATTGCACTGATCAAAGTGGACATGTTGTTATCAACTGTAGTGAGCATTGTACGTAGGATCCTTGAATATCTCAATATGTGTAATGCTCCATTTTTACAGGAGAATAAGTATAACAAACAGAGCTGTTTTCTTTTTCTAAACAACATCTTTGTAATTATTGCTGTTATCCTCAACATCTTTTCTTTCTGTAAAAATGCCCTTTTTTGTAAAGCTGTTACTAACTCGTGCTAATTTTTCGTTTTGATTCATTCTACCAGCGGCACCCAAGGAAGGAACCTGCCCTGCTCCAGAAGGCGTTGGGACATGTGTTCAGTTATGCTCGGATGACGTCGACTGCGATGGCAACCAGAAATGCTGCTCCAACGGCTGTGGGACGACGTGCCAAGCTCGTGAGCAATAACAGCATTTTTAACTCTCTTTCCACTACCACTTACCCGTCTCATCAACTAGATATTAGGAACGCAAATAAGCCATGCTATTTTGTATAACCTGCTATATATCGCAATTTGGATAGTCCAAAAACTTTTCGATAGTCCATACTTTCCTTTAATTGGCACAGCCAGCGTTGAAACCATGAATGACTGTTTTCATGTGGAACCCGATTCCACCACAATTTATATCATTAAGAGCCATAATAGGCAGAATCGCATATGCATGCGACGTCAAGGTTTACACAACATGAACATGAGTTCGACGTAAATGGAAAGTCCAAAACGGAAACTCAGCTGTTCATAACTCGTGTTTATTTTTCATTGTTGATTCATTCTACCAGCGGCACCTAAATCAGCATGTTTGAATAAGCAGATAAATGATCATTACAGGAACATATCGATCGGGCAAGTAAGATTCACAGTTCAAGTGGGATTATTATGTTTCCGTTTGTTTAGGCACATTTTTTTCGTTTTAGTCTTTTTATAAAAGAATAAAGGGGACGCACGGTGAGCAATGCAATCCTTGAATATCTCAATATGTGTAATGCTCCATTACAGGAGAATAAGTAAAACAAACAGAGCTGTTTTCTTTTTCTAAACAACATCTTTGTAATTATTGTTGTTATCCTCAACATCTTTTCTTTCTGTAAAAATGCCGTTTTTTGTAAAGCTGTTACTAACTCGTGCTAATTTTTCGTTGTTGATTCATTCTACCAGCGGCACCCAAGCAAGGAACCTGCCCTGCTCCAGAAGGCGTTGGGACATGTGTTCAGTTATGCTCGGATGACGTCGACTGCGATGGCAACCAGAAATGCTGCTCCAACGGCTGTGGGACGACGTGCCAAGCTCGTGAGCAATAACTGTATTTCAAACTCTCTTTTCACGACAACGTCCCCGACTCATCCATTAGATATTAGGAACGGCACTAATCCATGCTATTTTTATAAACTGCTGTATATAGATCCAAAAACGCATACTTTCCATTCATTAATACAGCCAGCGTTAAAACCATGAATGAATGAATGAATGTTTTCATGTGCAACCTGATTCCACCACAATTTATATGATTAAGAGTCATAATGGGCAGAATTGCATAATATGCATGCGACGTCAAGACTTCCACAACATGAAAATGAGTTCGACGTAAATGGAAAGTCCAGACCGGAAATCAGTGTGTTTGATTATAAGCAGTTAAATAACCATTAAAAGAACAGATCGGGTAAGTAAATTTCAATTTAGATTGTCATGTTTCCGTCTGCTTAGGTGTCACTGCATTTTTTCTTTTTAATTCTTTTAAAAATTATTGTGGTCTGTAGGCTCTATATTACTTTAATACACTAACTTAATTTTTTATTACTATTTCAATTTATTTATATATATTCGTTTATTTCAATTGATTTTGTTTAATAAATTGTAACTTCAGAAAATTAAAACTTTATCCAGTTTCGACGCTGTGGAAGTCACGACGTCGTTCGTCCCATTTATGCATGCGATATGGATTGCAACATTTTACATTTTTTTTTATACTCTCCTAACTGACGTCATCATATCACGTACCAGTCCGCTTTAACATTCAGCAGTCGAACAGTCCCGCGTCTTTCAGTTGTGGATAGCGTCATGAACAGTACAAACATTGCAAATGTGATGATTCTTTGGCCAACCGTAGTACCGTTAAATTGAAATTAGAATATATTTATGTGAAAAAGCCGTAAGATAACATGATATTATCATTATTATAGTTGTTTTCTATTCGCAAAGGGCGAATAGGTCTCCATCATGCAGCTTGTGTCCCAATGTAGCACAAAGACAAGAAAAAAACACAATAAAAATCATACTACTGTAATTCTTGATACTTGCTAGACACTCGTGTTTGTTCACAATGTATTACGATCATGCTCGGAAAAGTTGCTTTAATATCAAAGAAATGCAAAATAAAGAAATCCCTCAATATGGTTTTGTCACGGAGTGAAAATGAGAAGTTTGGTTGTCCAGGTATTTCACATCCAGTAAATCTGCATTCAATAGATTTACAAAGCGCAGTTATATTCTAGAAGATATCAATATTGCATCACCATCATAGTATTTCTTCTTTTCGCTCTGCTTTATATTGTTGTTGTTTTTTTGTAGCTGAGAATAGCAATGGAGGCGGCAAAAACGGCGGAGGCGGCAAGAACAATGGAGGTGGCAACGGAGGTAAAGCTCTTTTTGCTCTTCTTTTTTTTTTCAAAAATAGAATTTGACATTTGAGAATCTCTACATACCTTAATGTTGTTTTTGTTGTTTATTGTTTTGGAGCCACTTTACCCAGTCGAATATTTATCCTAATTAAAATACACACATGAGGACGATCTACTGTCATAATTTAACTCCATGTATATAAAAGATGGGGACAAGGAAAGACAAATATAATGGTCTCTTTTTCCATGAACAGGATATAACCAGCGATCAAAATGACGAATATTAGTGAAACTCGCGACAACATTTTTTATTCATTTCTGTTTCAGTTCAAGTTCAGGTTAGGCCTACCATCAACAGAAAAGCGTTCCAAAGGCTGGTATCATAAATATCTGTAATATCGTAAACCAAGACGTCATAAACAGATAAAACAGATAAACGTTCGTGGACGAAACGGAATTGGAAGAAGCTATCTGGTAGATGACACTGCTTATAATAACCATCTATCAAGTTCCTGTACTTGTCGATGTTCTCTATATTCAATTATGACGTTACTGCATTTTCTGTTTATTCCACGACCGTAGGCAGTAGCTCTGGAAGCGGAAGCAGCGGGAGTAACAGTGGAGGGGATTAAGGTGGGTTGCCATAGTGATGATGATGATTAAGGTGGGTTGCCATCAACAATCATGTCATCAGATAGAAAGCTGGGCCACTCATCTCCGCCATTACTGGAGTGCAACCAGAACCTTATTGATGGTGGGATGTATATGACTTTCGACACCTAAGAATGACTATTGAAAATGCGTTCCTAATTATAGGCCACGTTTTCTAAAAGCTACCAACAGGAATTCACAAACGAAAACAAATGTGTATTAACAACACTGCAGAGATGTTTGAGGTCAGTGTGGAATTGGTGTCTCTTGCCCCCCCCCCCCCCCCCATGATTCTGTATTCTATTTAGTAACATTTATTTGATTAGAGTTTTTGTATGTTTCTTTGTTTGTTTTAATCGGTTCCCCCAGTTATAGTATGGTCTTTAAAAAATATCTGCATTTTAAGCTTCCCCAAATCTAATTTATCACGGGATCTGCGGCTGTACAAGCTAATGCTTTTACGCAGGCCCCATCATATTTTTCGCATTATGACCACAGTTCAATTCGCATGTATACAGACCTTGAGTTTATATACCAAGACAAACTTTTGTTCATTCCGGTGAAGTTTCATCTAATTTTGTTTTGTATAATTTTCGTATTCATATACTGTATTGTGATATATGTGAGAAATATGAAAATAAATTGAAATGAAATGAAAAATGATAATAAAGCTGTAACTAATTGTACGATCAACGCCCAATTTCATAAAAGATTTTAGGATAGCAACTCTTGTTGGAATGGCTACTTCCCATAACAGGAGCCAATCAGGAAGCTGGATTCTTGTCGTTGCCATAACAATATTGTCATCCTTGTCAGAGTTACTATCATATCAGCTTTACATGAAATGGAGCCGTGGTGCATACTGAATATTTTTAATCTTTTCTGATTTAAAAAAAAAGTGTCTCACAATGTGACTTTTTAGGGGTGGAAATCTATGTTCTTGGGTGTTTTTAAGGGGATGGGTACGTGTGAGCCGTGACGAAAAGCTTGTCAGACTTGCAAGCTTAAGAATACTTACTCATGAGGTGTGAATCTCATCCAGAATACGTGAGACTTAATAGGTCCGACATTTGAGAGTATGCCCTGGTTAAAGTGCAAAAATATTTATTACACCTACATATTCGCATATTCGTATACCTCATGCAAGCCATAATCTGCATCTTGACCAAGCCTCGCACGTTTAGAACTTGTTTATCGGTTTGTCATCGACAAAAAATTCCAGATCGTCAGCCAACACAAAGTCCAGATAGTTCAAACAACTGAAATGATTTGACACTTTTTAGTGTGATTTTCGTTCATTCACTTCATTTCACTTCCTGATTTTTCAAACCAAATGTTTCCAATCCAAGTGTCAAGGGGATCACAACAGATGACAAAGACATTTTGTATAAAAAAAAGGACAGTACACTCTCAGCGGGCCTAAAAATGAAAGTGAAATAGTAAGAGTTGGAAGAGAAAGACAACATAATAAAGTATAGACTCGTATCTATCTATAGAATTTCATTACTTTTTTTTTAAGCGTTTGACAAGAAAAATAAATGTTTGCGTTAGCTCTGTGTCTTCAGGTCTTTAAAATGCTCTTCTTATCTCCCTATCTCTCCCCTTTACTCTATCATCCGCAAAAGCTCGCCATGCTCCAGCAACTGCATTGAACCAAACGACCATCGGGAACTGACATGGACAACAGAGAAAAGCCCACCATCATCGCAATATTGCGCTCTTTAAACCATTCTGGATCTACAATCCGAGATTCACTAATCGCCCTAATTCAATAATAAGTTGAATTTCTTCTTAATTCAACTCAAACAATAGACGAATGCATTAGTCATAATAATTATCTCAGGAGCAAGAGCAATGAATCTAATTAATGTGAACTGCTTTATGCTACAATCCAACGACTACAACGACTACACGGTAGCCATTTCTATGCAAAGTAGATTACTACAGACTTAAAGTATTTAACTGTTGATTACTAGATGCGGAAAAAGGTTGATTTCGCCAGCCTCTTACAAAAGCTACTTTTTGTCCCGTGTTAATTTTGATGGATTCATTTTGTACCGCAGCACTGATATCTAGAATGATTGTTTCTTTCCCGGAAAAATACATGGCAGAAAAGAAGATTGACAAGGGTACAAAATGGCAATTCTTCTAGCAAAACTAGATTTCATCTCCTCACATCACACCCATACGCAAATAATAATGTTCTGCTCATCAGTAACTTCAGATGTTTGAGTAACACTATCAAATTCAATCCTTAAGCTCCTTTCTTTTCCCTCCATCTACGACCTTGGTTTAGTTTCCCTTGTACAAAATCATAACTAATCAAAACCTTGCCTGTGCAAGTCATATCCATTAGAGTTCAATATGGTCGATGTGGTGAAAATGATATTACGATTGATCAAAGGTTTGTTTTTTTTTTTATTGGTAATAAAGATTGTTAGCTAATCAGAAATAATCTTTAATATGTTTTCCCACTCTAACAGTGGGAAAACATATCAAAGACAGTTTTTTATGCTTTGTTTATCGTACGTTCGGCATTTGATAACGCCATTTGATTACATTTTCATTTTGAGATTATTAATGTCTCTTAAAATACACGCAAAAAAATGTGATTAATAATTTATTGATAATTCAAAGTAGTATACATTGATCTGTGTAATAGAGATGAAAATGTCAATTAATATTTTTTTTTCTTTTTTAGGGTTCATTATGTGGGAAAAGTTATGGGTGACATCGTGACAAGAAATTATTTGAATACCATTCCCATCGACCATGTATACTGCGTTACTCTTACTATAGTTGTGATTAAAGGATAATCTTCAGCATAAATCAAACTTCAAACAGGTCATTGGATTGTCTCATCTTTTGTGTCTCTCTAGAAAACTTAGATATTACCGAATATTGAATGCATCGATAAATAAGCTGTCATCGTGTGTGTATATGTTTTTGTGTGTGCATGCTTTTCATAAATGCTCCAAAGGTCAAACAAAATGCACCAAGATATAATATCTATACATAATGTGTGTGTGTGTGTGTGTGTGTGTGTGTGTGTGTGTGTGTGTGTGTTCGCGTGTCTGTAAAGGTATGTTATACATGTCTGCTCGTTTGGATGTAGAAATCAATGCGCAGTGTTAGAGTGGGCGAGCAGAATGTGGGAAAGTTTTACAGCTGCGGGGCTCTTCAGGTGTATTTGTTTAATACATTGTAGTAGCTTTAAGCTTTTAAACAACGTTGTGCGGGATAGAACATTGGTTCCCGCTGATCTTTCCAGATCTTTCGCTCCCGACTATATATATATATATATATATATTTATAAGGCCAAAGAGGGCAGGGTGCCAACCCGGTGAAGTGGTCCCCCTACCCACCCACCCACACAGACATACACACACACACAGGGGTTTGGGGCGTGGCTCGGGCTCCACTTTTTTTGCACCAATATATAGGAATACATAAGGTGTAACCACTTTGGGCCCCACTTTTCTTTTTGCTTGTTAGCTGATGAAACCGGAAGTGGCGCCAGAAATATAAGTTGCCCCCCCCCCCCCCCAAACACACACATAAAAACGTGGCGATGTTAAAACACACACACACAACAAAAAAAAAAAAAACAATAAAAAAAAACCGAAGAAGCAAATAGAATTTCATGACAATATCTACAGGTTTTCCCGGCCAATTTCGCACTATTGTCAATCCATTTGATAAAAGGTTCATTCAATTTAGCGAAAATCCTCGTCAGTACACATTCTGATATTCAAAATTGCAAGTTGGTCGTTCAATTTAGCATTTCGATCAATGAAATTTGCACATGTGCCTTTCGAATTCGTAAAACGGGCATTCAAATTGGCACGTGCTCTTCAGTCATTCAAATTCGACGCACTGGCCGAAAGGGGTATTTCAGTCATTCGATTTCGCGTAGGGACAGTCAAAATTAAATTCAAATTAACGTTATGTTATTTCTTTTTTGAAAAGGTGATAACATTTAAACGCGTATACGTATAACTCGAGTTTGTTGTTCTGTAATGCCCCTTTTCTTTCATACATGTCATTTTAGGCCTATATGTACCAATACTACAAATTAACTTCATCTTCTTACAGTCATGACAGCACAAGTTAGATATAGACGTATTTCTCAAGAAGACAGAAAAAGAATTATATATGAACATTTGATGATCATAACCTTGACTTCCTATAGAACTGGCCGACACACTCGGAATAAAGCGTTCAACGGCCAGATAAGTTGTGGCCACATGATACACTATCTACGGACTGGAAGACTCACTAAGCAAATTGAAGAAAAAAAAAAACTGTTGCCAAAATCTCTAAAATGAGTACGAAAATATGAAATTTAATGACGCTTGCAAAACAATAACTATGTTTTAAAAAAAAACCAAAGCATAAACATGCGTGCTAAATTGACTGCAAAAGATGTTAAATTGGATGCCAAAAAAAAAAAAAATGAATTTGAATGAACGAGTGCAGCACGTCCGTGATCACGTGACTATATCATTCTAAATTGAATTAACGAATAACGAAATGGTGCTTTGGTTAATTAGAATGAGGCTAAAGCTAAAATGAATTTGAATGAAAAGATCATAAACTGAACTACAATACATGTCATCTATGCTAAATTTTGCTAAATTGAATGCAGCATGCAATTAGAAATTGGACTGACATAAGTGCGAAATTGGCCGGGAAACCCTATAATAACATGACGTTAATTTGAATGAAAATGTTTGGAATTTGATTGCCCATTCGCGAAATTGAATGACTCAAATACCCTTTTAGGTGAGTGGTGGCGAATTTGAATGAACGTAGAGTACCAGCTAATTTGAATGCTCTTTTTACGGATTCGAAAGCCACATGTGCAAATTTGTTTGATCGAAAAGCTATAATGAATGCAAAAGTTGCAATTTTGAAAGACAGACTGTGCGATAACGAGGGATTTTGCTAAATTGAATGAACATTCTATCAAATGGACTGAAAAAAGCGCGGAATTGGTCGGGGAAAACCTATATTACATGGCAAATACGTTTTGTTTTCATGACGTGGAATGATAGTGAAAAACGTATCCCACTTTTAATAGCAACAAACGATAACAAAAAGTAGAGGTTAGAACAACAGTGGGGTACACTAAGTTAAAAGTACAGCACAGTTTACATTATGTACACCCCCAAATATGAGACGCGTGGCAAAGCGTGGGCTAAAAAGGAAAAAAAAAGAAGAAAAAAATGAAGTTCCCCTGTGTGAGACAGAGAAGAATGGAGAGTACTCTGTATACGCTGTTATTTTCGCGTACAGATATTTTCGCGAATGAGGAGGTCGTAGACATTTTCGCGAGATGTTGTTTTCGCGAATTGACGCCAACGCTATATAACATAAATGTGCTATTACCGTAGCGCACAGAGACATTTTCTTGTGTTGTAAAATTCGCGATTCAACTGAGATTCACAAAATTCGCGAAAATTAAACCCTCGCGAAAATAGCAGCTTATACAGTGAGAAATAAAGGGAGTAGACGAGGCAAGTTGAGATGGAAGTGGAAAGAAGAGATGGAGAATGGAAAGGAGGCCGAGCAGGAGGATGGATGATTTCAAACCGTCTTTCTTGATAGCACCTCTCAAAGGCAGTCAGACTAGATGATTCGTTCAGACTTCAATCCACTGAATTCCGGAGTTTGAATCTGACAGTGAATTTCACTGTCTCGTTGTACAATTGGGGTAAGAACTGTTAATGTAGGTTTTACCGGCCATTTTCGCACTTTTTTCAGTCCAATTCCTAATTGCTGCATTCAATTTAGCACGATTTAGCCTAGATGGCATGATCGCTATTTCAATTTTATAATTTTTTTCGTTCAAATTCATTTTGGAGCATTCAAACTACCTTTAACATCATTCGAATCAGCACTTTTTCAGTTCAAATTCGTAAGACAAGCACCATTTCGCAAATCGTTCATTCAGTTTTGCATGATATAGTCACGTGATCACGTACACGCTGCGCTCGTTCATTCGAATTCATTCTTGGGCATCCAATTTCGCATTTACTGCAGTCAATTTAGCAGACACGTTTATGCCTCTATTCTTTTTTTTTCTTTTTTTTTTCGTTTTCATTTATTAGACATAGGTATTGTTTGCAAGCATCATAACATTTCATATTTTCGTATTCATTCTTTATTCTAATATCACCTTTGCAAGTACTTTCAAAATATGTGTATGTGTTTATGATGTTCGATAGCATTATTTCACAGATACATTAATTTTAAGTTTGTTTTGACATTAGTTGGTAGAAGGGGGTTCCAAGAATACATCGTGATTATTTCTTTCATCTGTATGTTTCATTATTTTCATTTGGTGGGTGCTATATTGCGTTAATTATCGTTAGGAATAAAGTTCGTGGATCAGCTCTAGCCATCAATGATTTGTCAAGGTTATTACCCTCAAATGCTGCTATGATTCTTTCCCGGTCTTCTTGAGATACTACGCCTGTATCTAACTCGTGCTGCCATGACTGGACATAAGAAAGTGAAGTGATCTATGGTACTGTTGCATGTATAGTTCTGATAACATGTATGAAAGAAGAGGGGCGTTACAGAACAACAAACTTGAGCAATGTTGAGTTACTTAGGGTCAAATATACCTTCACTATATACTTAACAGTGTGTGGATGAAACAAAGATTCACATTTAAATAGGCATTAATCACGGTTTTCACCTTTTCAAAATAGAAATAACATTACGCCAATTTAAATGAACATGTTTGGAATCTGACTGCCCATACGCGAAATTGAATGACTGGAATACCATTTTCCGCCAGTGCTGGCGAATTTGAATGACTGAAGAGCACGTGCCAATTTGAATGCCCGTTTTACGAATTCGAAATGCGAATGTGCGAATTTTATTGATCGAAGTGCTAAATTGAACGAACGAGTTGCAATTTTGAATGACAGAATGTGCAGAATGAACCTTTTATCAAATGGAGTGACAAAAGTGCGAAATTGGCCGGGAACACCTATAGTAACCATTGTATAATATAATACAAAATTTATCCATCCTCCAGGTTTATGACCACCTGTAAGTGTGGAAGCCTGGGATAAGAGATGAAATCCCGTAGTTCAAACAGTCCCAGGGTTTTGATGTATAGATTGTAGTCCAATTTAATTAAGGATATTTACTTGAAAATAATACTGGGTACTTAAGCTTGTCAAGTGACGTGCCTCCCCCTCCCTCTCTCTCTCTCTCTCTCTCTCTTATATATATATATATATATATATATATATATTCTTTCTTAATATATATATATATATATATATATATATATATATATATATATATGTATATCACATCCATGATATAATTTCTACTGAGGTTATTGCTACCATTTTGTTTGATCCCACGTATCGTTACTAAATAGAGGAGGCAATTTTATGTGTGTGAGTGATGAGATACAAGTGAAGAGAGGGAGCTATATGCTTGACTATTTTCGATTCTTTTTTTTCAAGTGCAAGCCAGTATAACTTTTGGACTGTTGATCAAACTCAAAGACAATGTTTGATGCGATATAGCTATTTACCAGACACTTTTTGAAACATTAAATATTTGCTTCTGTATATCATCAAGTAACGAGTTTTAAACAAGTTTGATTTAACGATGATATTTTCATTCTTCTACTTACAGCCTCGGAAGTAAATAAGAGTGACTGTTATAAACCTGCCCATATAAAAATACCAACTTGGCGGCATGAACTAGCCCTGGTGGATCTTAAATCTCATAACACATGTTTCTGCACGTTTGATATATCCTTGAATAGTTTATGCACCATATCAAACAATAAATTCAAAATAAAAAAAAGTACTAAAGCAGATAGCAAATCTACAAACAATTATTGGGTATCACCATAAATCTCATATCCATTACTTATTTTACAATTTTGAGTTATCTTGACCCCACTTGACAAATAAAAGCGTTTTTACGACAACCAATCCCCCACCATAAAACCAGAAGATGAGATCGACATTAAAATTCGATAAGTACACCAACAGAATCAATGTTATTGAGTGCTGATGATAATCTCAGCGCAAATACAATTCTATTTGATATCTGCATAGGAAAAAAAAAATGATTTCTTTTAATATGTTACGCTGTATAATTTCCTTTTATAGACATAGTGGCATATAAGTACTTCTTCGCGTAGATTTAAGCCTACATAAAACTCGTAAACGCGTCTCATATGAACTTTATTTCCCTTGGTAGAAGGATATTAAAGAGAAAGGTAAACTAACCCACTGAGCGATGAACTCTCATCCTGCATGAACTTAAAATTTCAACGGGCGTCCAATCCTATCACTGGAAATGACGAACACGCATGATCAGGATGAAGATCAAACTTGGAATTTACACATCGATTCCATAATGTGGTGGTAGTCCTTCCAGAAAATAGGTGCCATAAATAAAGCTAGATTCTGTCTTCCTGCAAATGTTTCCTTCATCTGTTCATGCTGTATTAAATTTTGATATTGCTCTACCTATATGCCATACCCCCTTGGCATGCTTAGAGGAACAAATTTCTCGTTCATAGAAAGAATAATAACACTATCTGCCTATCGCATTAAAGAGCTCTTTGCATCGCACTGTTTTTATGTCATGAAAATTAGATTTTTCAAGATTCTTGGTTTGTACCGTTTGCATTTAAGACAATTTACCTACAAACTTACTAACAGTTCCCTCCATTTTGTGTTTGACTGTATGTTCATGAAATACAAAACCGTTCATTCATAATTATATTAAGATATCCGGCGATCGAATGAATTTCACTTGTCATTGAGTAGGACTTGATTTACAAAATCTATATCATTCTCCATTTCCTGCGTTAAATTATGAAATTCTCTAAATAACAACATTAAAGAAAAGTGAAGTTTTAATACTTCTACCTTTAAATTAGATTTTTTTTCCTTGAATTTCTCCATAGTGCTCTTTTCTATAATTGGGAAGCCGTAATCTAAGGTCCTCACTATTTCTACCTCTTTTTTGTAGATCTTATCACACAATTTTCTTTTACACCTCTTTTCCCCTCCCTATCATCCTCAGTACTGTATATCTTCCTGTTATTCCTTTTGTGGTTATCCTTTCCAATAAGAAAGCTGCAGTGTGTGTGTGTGTGTGTGTGTGTGCCTATTTTTGTCCCATGTCTTGTTTCTTTTTAGGCAATCTGCACTATAGTTCTATTGGCTCAGTAATTAGTTATTGCGCATGAGGTTACTGCAAATTATACAAGCCCTGCTATTCAACAGTCCCCTCTTTTTCCAACAACTTCATTTTGCTATGCTGTAAAAGCCACAGTATGTAATTTTTTTTTTATTCATAGTATTTTACTTCAATACAATGTTTTTATTCTGTGTATATTAATATACATGCATATACATAATGTTGCACTGTGTTAGCATCTTGTTGGAAATGAAAAATACTGAATGAAAAAAAAAATGAAATGAAATGTTAAATACATCAGCAAAAAAAAAAATATATATATATATATCTTAATGAAGGGAATGTGGCAGATCCTATATTTAAAAAAATAATATCTGTAATTCCAAGTATTACTTTACGAAGCATTGTATTTTTTATGTTGTGTAATATAACTGATTTTTTGCACTTAAGACGCTGGGATGCTTATTGTGAACACCGTTCATTAAAATGTAATACATTATTACTACTATCATTATAGTGTATATCATAATTATAGCATGCAACCTCATCAATGAATGAAGCTCAGCCCACCTGCGACGTAGGATGCACTCTTCTTGTTGATATGTGAGCATGCGTTGTAATATTTCATTTTAACAATTTCTTTTGTAAAAGTCTTGTTCATTATCAATGATGTAACACGAAAATGCTTAGGCTGTGCCCTAGATAACACAAATAATACAAGACACATGGAACTAACGAGACGAACACGTATACACAAAAAACAAGCAATATGAGTAAAATGAGATGCAAGATGCTATTATCAGGTTAATCCATTCATGTACTACAGTAGCACTTTACATATATTTACGACTTCTACAATGCATCATTACAGTTAATGTCATTTTCTTTTCATTTACATCATTTACTAGTAAGCTATCATTACATACAACGTGTGTATATATGTATTATGTGAATATATGACATATATGATATAATATGTATGTACGTATATATTATGTATGCTTGTCTAATATGATAATGTACACTATATATATCAAAACAAGTTGAGATTTATTTTTTTGGTTCCACAAAAATGGTTATACATTTTTGGCCAATTTTTTCGGAATTTGTGTCTGTATTAGCAGTGATTGATACATTAATTTTTATTGGGTATACCGCTAACCATCCTATAGTCCTTCAGTTTGTTTGTTTGTTTGTTTCTTACCTTTTCTTTACAAATGCACGAAACGTTAATGAGTTATGAATTGCAAATGAAATTCCCTTTAATTGTCTGGTCTGGTGAGGAAGTTCGGTTACGATCAAGTAAAAGTCCGCACTTGCTTGTTTTGTTTTGTTTCTTTGTTTCTTTTTTTTTCTAACAAGAAGCAGTATGAATGCGCTCGTTCTTGTTCATTTTTTTTTCCGAGATGGTTTCAAAGATATACAAACTGTCTGTCATGTGATTCAGATCGTGAGTCAGACTGCAAATATTGATATCGACACTTTCAACGGTAATGAAACAAAACATAAAACACGTGTTTACATTTAGCACATTAATGACCGAATTACAGTCTTGGTAATTTCACTACAGCTCTAAAAACCAGTTTTATCTGTCTATATACTACGATATATTTTTTTTACTGCTGCCATTACATTTCTTTATAGGAATGACATGACAGGAACGCCGTTGATACTGAATTGATCAGACACGTATGCGACCAATGGGAGGTTGCCATCAGACGAAGCAAACTGTTTTTCAGACATGAGCAATTCAGGCCCTTATAGACATCAGCACAACGCATATACAAGCTCAATCTCCTACTCTTTAAAGGGGATGGCTAGTAACTGATCAGTGGGAATCAGTGGGAATGCTGAAGGATGATTGTTCCAATACTTGTGGGATTCATTTAAGAGTACATTATGTATCTACTGTTGTGTGAAAATTATTTGCTTCAGAATGGTCTCATATTCAAGTAATGTGCAGTTTAATGTTTCCAGGTTAGCGTGCCTGGTCAGTGACGGGGCATTAATCTGCACTTTACTTGAATAATTTGTTATTCAATTCTCATTTGAGTCAAAAATAGTAATCCCATTTTGTGTGTGTTTTCTGTGTGTGTGTTCCGGATTGTGTCTTCGTGTTTAATCTGGTTTCAAGTTCATTTCTTTTACCAGGATTTTTGTAAGTTTAGCCAAGTTTTATTTCTCTCTGTCCAATATCAAAGAAACGACAAGAAGTTCAACGAATTACCATGCCATAGAATAGGCTTTGCGTCATAAATCACGGGACCTTTATTTCTTATCAAAGTGTGGATAAAAATAGAAATGAGATATCATTTTTTTTTTGTCTAAAACACTTGCAACTTGCCCGCATGTGAACAAATCACACGATGTTATTAAAAGTTAGAAAAATTTTATACGTATACATCGTGTTTATAATCGTACTATATTGATGTATTACATTATACATGTTTAGGAATTTGATACCGTTCAACAGAGGGCGGTATTTCAATCAATGTGCTGATTTTTGTAATATTATTCTTAATTAGGCCTAATTCGGTGCAAAAATCTCTTTTTTAACATTTTGAATACCGAATGATTAATGTCTTTTAATTTCTATACTTCGTAATATGGCTAGGGAAAAATGCATTTCCTAATGCTTTCACGATATTATTATATAAAGGAGTTTATCTTTCTCACAAGAAAGATGGATTAACAAGATTAACAAGAAAATTAATGTTGCTAACATGTAGTTGTCCTCAGCTTGATTTGCTTGAATGAACAAAAAGCTGGAAAAGACACATTCCTTGATACATATTTTTGATATTTTCAAAAATTCACGTGGATGAAGATTAAATCCCTCCGTGACTTTTGGATCCTTTGTCAATGTGATTTACCAACCACGTAGAACTCAAAGAATAGGATGAAGAATTATCATAAAAAAGAAACAAACAAAATGATTATCACATGTCGTTATTCTGCATCTCGGCAGTATCATGAATTTGGCTTCCACGAGAAAGGATATCATTTTTCCATGCGCTATAATATACTCTAAAAATAAGAATCTCTAGAACGTTGACATCAATGGATAGTGCCTTTAACCAATTGAGAGCTCGGAATCTGGACGGTGTGTATAAGGCTATGGGGGTTTTCTGAGCCAATCGGTACTCGACACACTTTATAGGATTACGCACAAAGTTCTCTGTAAATTCATATATTAGAAACATTGATAACTACACTCAGCAAAAAAAGAAAGTAAACACTTTTCCAGCACATACTTTTTTAGAGAAGACTTTGAGCAAAATCATTGTGTCATATACCATACCAAAGATTTTTTAATTTCCTATCAACCTGTTTGGTTACATAAAAAAGAAAGTTCATGCATGAGTGAACACATTGATTTTTGTCTTTCAAGACACAAAAGCAAAAATTGCAAAAAAAAAAAATAACATTATGCCATTCATTTGCAAACGCCCTTCAAGATAGCAATGATAACACAAAAAAATAACACAATGAGAGACATGAATGAAAACGCAAAAATAAGTTTTCGTCCCCTAGTATGTCTTTATATCCTGAAACACCAAAGTGGGAAATTTAAAGGGAAAAATAAGAGTTTTCTGTCGAATCTAACTTGAAAATACACAGGAAGTAAGCCGCAAAGTTCATAAAATGGACAGACTTTTATTTCATTATTTTGATACAGGAATTTAATGATTCAAGAGACAAATTCAGGATCCAAATATCATTTTCAAATTCCTTAATTTAAAATAACATTTGAAATTTCTACAATTTTTGTTAATATTGTCTCTTTCATGCCATTTGAATTTGGATGTGACAGAAGATTCTTAATTTTCTCTATCATTTTTCCGTCTTTCCTCATCTTTGAGGGCTACAAAGTCATTGTAGAGCTCATAGGATTGATTTGAGTTTTTTAGTGTTTTGGATTGTCTTTTGTTGTCATTGTTACATGGAAGAACACATACGCATGAATGACAACTTGTCCATTTTTGCAATTTTTTTCTTTTGTGCTTTGGAAGAGAAATGTGAATGTGTTCGTCCATGCGTAAAGTTTGCCTTTCTATTGACTTACCAGGTTGATAGCAAATTAAATTACCTTTAATACGGTATATAAAACATTAATATTCAGCCAAATATGTGCGAAATATGATCTTGAAAACATGTTCACTTTCCTTTTTTTTTTTTTTTTGCTGAGTGTATTTATACTTCAGCGTCCATTAAGGGTTTCAGATTATTTCATCACTGTCAACATGACAGGAAAGAACATATAAAACAAGATGAACAAAGAAAAAATCTCAGCTGTCAGAATTAAAATCTTAAAAAAAGGACATAGGAAACAGTGTATGTTTTATGCCGTTTTCAAGAATTCCTCATGGTATACACCTTGCAACGTTTTGACAATCGAATTTTTAAGTATATTCCCCCCCCCCCTCCTCCTCAAAAAAGAAAGATACTCTTTGAACAAAGAAGCTTCACAACTTTTAATTTTTTTTTTTACAGATCTAATTTGTATTGTAAGGTTGTTATTCAATTTCGACAACATGAAAGATGATCTTTTCGACTCACCAGTTCCCTCTGTAATCATTATTAAGACTGGGGTACGTCTACAATCTAGTTTTCAAAGTTTGCTGACGGATTCATAACACAAGCCATTTAACATTACGAAGATGAGAAGAATATCACAGTAAGTCGATGTTTCATTCATTACTATAGCATGACTATAGTACTCTGTTCCAAATCCAACATTTAACACGAAAGAGCAACTTCGGTTGAGTGAAGGTCTGAGGCAATCAACAAATGCACAACGATTACCACTAAATGTCAGAAGTGGAATAACGCACAGAGCAAATGGAAAATAGAAATGTATGTCGAATATCTTGGCATGTGGAGCATGTTGGTTCTCTTACGTGAAACAAATTGTGTTTATGAAACCAGACTTACATGGCGTCCAATATTGTAAATATCATGAATCGATTTGCTAAATGAAAAGTCTTCTCCTGAGTACGATTCAGTAACCAGGATTTACGGCTATTTTGCGGAGAAGATCCGAATGGTTCTGATTGGTAGAAGGCCCTAACCTGCTTCTAAAGGGGGAAATAAATAACTAAATATACAAGTCTTTAACAAATATATAATATTTCCCGCCTTTAGGCTGTTCAAAAGTTCATTTCCGAGCGGAGTGCGTTTACTTTGACGCTCAATGAACACTTCCTCCCCTTTCCTGCTCTTTCCGTTCGGCAACTTTCTTTCGCAGTTTATTGAATACCACTAATGTTTTCGATCGCTCAATGATCGACCTGAACTTATCCGTGTGCGTAAATTGCAGTCTTTCAGAAAGCGGCAGATCTTTAGCGGCCAAGATCTGCTCTGTGCTTAGATTTCTATCGATGAGAATGCCGCTTTCCTTCCTGGCGTCGTCCAGAAGTCTCTTGGTCCTTTCTCGCTCATTGTGTTGCAGTTTGTCGTCTATCTCCAACATGTCGTCCTGTAGATAAGTGTGCGTGAGTCCCGAGTATCTGCCAAAGGGGCCTGCACACGCTTCCTCCATCTGTTGCTCCGCAGCTGGGTCGCCTGCACAGCCTTCCGACCTGAGCGCAGCCAAGCTGTTTCGCAGAGCGCGACGGTACAAGACGTGGTCCCTAAGGTTGTTCCGCAGACGCTTCTTCACTGTTTCATGCTGGGCCTGTTCCAAACTCTCTTTGAACTCGATTTGTCGGGTTCGCCGGTCCAGTTCCCTCTTTTCCATGTTGTTCAGGGTTTCAGCCCGGCTGTGGATCCTGGAGCTCACCTGCTGAAGGGCCAACCATCGATGATGACCGCTGGGAAAGTCGCTATTTTGTCGCCTCCAGGACGCCATAGTTCTCTATGCCGAAGCCATTAGATGTACCGTTAAATCATTCCATGATTCTACAGTTAATACAAAATAATGTAAGGAGAAATCATATTAATCAGCCGTATATTAATTCTTGGAATTCAGAATAATCTCATATTCAAGTAATGTGCAGTTTAATGTTTCCAGGTTAGCATGCCTGTACAGTGACGGGGCCTTAAACTGCACATTACTTGAATATGAGACCATTCTGAAGCAGATAATTTTCACACAACAATAGATTATTATATCATATATGTACTCTTAAATGAATCCAACAAGGATTGGAACAATCACCCTCCAGTATTCCCACTGATTCCCACTGATCAGTTGCTAGCCATCCCCTTTAAAGAGATCTATGGGGATGATTTCTTACCAGAGCGATGATTAATGTAGGTCTATATAAGTAAAACTAGAAAGGGTCGATAAATGGTCGGATGATCTCGCTGACTTCGGGCAAGCTGATGTATGGACTGGCTCTATTTTGCGAGCAGTCTATTCCTGGTGGTAAATTCTGCCAGCGGAATGAAGTTATCGCGGAAACTTGCACGAAGAAGTAAGGTGGAAAGAGAGGAATGTAGTGCCTGTGCATCGGTTTTTGGCCAATTTGGGGTCAAAAGACAGGATGCTATTACCAGCACACAGTATATATGACTGAATGAGAGATATCCCCTTTTTATAATTTCAAAGGCAATATCAAATATGGGCATAAAGAAAAGGAAGACTTTCTGAGCATTGCGTTGTAGTTGGGACATATCCTTATCATCTTTACATAGACATAGAATACTTTTCCTCGACACTTCCACGTTTCAAAGTTTCACCGTTTGTCGTCAATTTCATGGGGGGGGGGGGGGGTCCCAGTGACAAGACAGACGGTAAAGGAACTCGTTCTTGCTTACGAGTGCAATTTGAAAGGAAGTGATTCGAGGAATTGACACAACAGTCAACATGTTTACGTTTACGTAATGTTTATGTTTAAAGCTTACCAGCATCGACAAGGAAAAGCAGATTAGATGCGGCGAAAATGTATCCATAACTTGTCCCCTTTCAAATGCATCTCCGAAGAGCTGAGCGGATGCCTCCAGCGGCGTACAGCAACTACGATGTTAGTGAACAAGTTTATTTCGTTTCATCGTTGTGTAAACAGCATATATTCCGTATCCAGATGTAAAAGATTGACCATTTACATCGTCGACACAGGGGTTGTGGTCGGTCATGTATTGTATCACCGAGTATAACGCGAAACAATGATAAAAAATGATAATAGCGTCTCTTAAAAAGGAAATTCCCTTGTGCCCCTTCAGGGCCATCCAAAAAGTTCCATAAAGAATTGAATGATTCTGTCTGGAGTCCTTTATTCCACACAACCAGTCAATGTTTCATCGGTGTGGTGTCTATTAGGCTCGAGACCAACGTTCCGTCACGTAGTTACAAAAAAGGCGCGTCCCTTGTTCTTTCATCATGTTCCATGTATTTAATCAATAATCGATCTTTCTATTGTGCGAAATGTGAAACAGCTTGCGGGTTGAGTGCACACATTGAACAAAAGACCACTGCGGTCATGTTGATAATTTCCTAAAATATACACTAAACATCATCCAGACTTGTAATTGAATGCAATTTGGCGGACCTCGAATGGATTTCATCTGATTCTTTTTATCATATTTTTACAGACCTTGTTTGCTGAGCTTTGATTTACTTCGTACAACGAGAAGAGAAGAAGAGTTTAAGTGAAGCAGAGAATAAAATACGCCTGAGGGAGCTAGCTCCACATCGATTCAAAAGCGAGAACGTGGACATATTCGAGAATGCCAACCGTTTCCTCTAGATGGCACCCTAGATGGTGACCTTTGACATTCTTTTTGAATTCAAGCGCATGTGACTGAGCTAAGAACTCTACTACGCAAAATATCGACCACGGTGGAAGGCCATTCTGGTCTTTTCAAGTCATGTGGTGTTGCAAACTTATCATTTACACTCTCTACCACCTGAGTTGGTTGTATGGGTTGGTGACTACCATGTCAACATCATGTCTTGACTAGAACCTCAGCATTGAGGTTCGACCTCTCGAGGTCAGGCGTAATTATCTCGACTTCTTTTCACACATGGTCGCCTCTACAAAACACAAAGTGGTGGTTGATCGATCGTATTGATCGACCCGGTTGTATGATCACTATCTTTTGTGCCACCGTCATCACTTACACTACGAGTAATAGAAACTGTTTCAAAAACACACGAAGAATGACCATTTTTTCTTTTCTGCTGTAGCTTATCTTTGCTATATTTATTCTAAGATTTAAGATTGACACTTCAAACCAAATGAAGATGAATCTGCTTGTTTAAAAGGGGCTCACAAAGCGAAATGATGATACCTCAAGGAAACAACATCTGTTACACTCGTACCAACTACAGAGTGCTGTAAAAAATAATGCAGTCAGTTGATAACTTTTCACCGTCCTCCACAAAATGTAAACTTTTATAGAACGCTGCGATATACTGTTTGTTTGTTTGTTTGTGTTTGTGTGTGTGTTTTTTTTTTGTTTTTTTTTTTTGGGGGGGGGGGGCATTTTTATCGCCTTTGCAGGACTGATAAAACAAAATCTAATGTCTTCCCTCTGCTCCAATGCTTATACCAATATGTATTTTCCTGTTTCACATAATTCATGCGCTCTAAGAGTTCGATAGCAGAATAAGTTAATTCCAGTCTTGTCAATTTTGGGTATTGGGATTAATCCTGGTAGAAATACAGAAAAATAATTAGAAAAAATGGATTTTTAGTCATGATTCCAAGAAAGATCTTCCTAATGCAACAAGTAAGTTATCACTGAGAAGGCTTTATTTTGCTTTATATCTGAGTGATGATGAACTTATCAAACTTTAAGATGCTTAAAATGGCGCTTAGTCCGTTTTGCGATCAAAACTCTTCAGTCATGGTTTAGTTTTTCTACACTGTGCAATTCCTCTTCTAGAGATTCTTTGAATAAAAAGTATACTACAGTAATGTATTACGCGATTTGTTCCTAAAATATTGACTCGAAGCTATATAGATCCGACATATCTGGCAGTGCTGTTTCTTCCGTCCTCTCATTTTCCGTTACTTTGTTTTCCAGCAATATGCATCCTCTTAATCCGTTGTCATAATACACTGTAATAAGCTTTCCTCAAAATATGTTGTCAATTCCGTTAATTTTTCTTTTCAATTTGAAGGGATAGTACTAGTTTTGGTTGAGATGGGACCTCAGGTTTTCAACTTTTCTTTGTGAGATAGTAAGGAACCTGAAATTCTGACATGTCTGAGAAGAATTCAAGTTTATTTGATGAAAATTGGTTTGAAATGACCAAGATATCTAAACAAATTGATACCAATAGAAGGTGGACCCGAGTTTTATCATGATCGTTTTGTTTTACTTTGCTTCCCGAAATTTCAGCCTTTTAAAAACCGAATTTTCTCAAAGACACTATGAATTCTTGTTTGAATGGGATGCTCTTTAACCTTCCATAAAGTGAGTTAAGTATGTCACTAAAAGTTAAAAGCAGAATCCTCATCTCAACAAATATACCATCCCTTCAAAGTTTGGCCGTTGACATTCAGTCCACTGGAGTGAATGACATGACATTATTGTTGGCTTCATCCTCATTATTGTACATCCTCCTCCCCCATAGCCTCTTCCATCCTACGACTCATTCTCCTGGAACGTCAGCTGATACCCAAACTTAGTTCAATTCAATTCAATTCAATTCAATTCAATTCAATTCAATTCAATTCAATTCAATTCGATTTTATTGTCCTTTTCTAGAAATATGTTTTGTTTGCATGCATACCCGGTTACATCGGTACATTATACAAAGCACACGTATAACATAGATACATGCATGTGTATAGACATGATAGACATACAAAAAATGTACAGCAATACAATATCACTATCATTATCAAAAATGCATAACATTAAAGAAATATTAATAGGTATGAGTCAACATTGTATTGGATGTGGTGTATATATAATACATACGGCTGTATAAATATGTGTCAATTAATAATAACTTATTTATATAAAAAAATTTAAGCAATACAAATAAAAGCATGTTTATGTAAATAATAATTGAATAAAAATCTTGAAGGTTACATACGCGTGTGTGTGTGCATGTGTGTGAAAGTACAAAAATGTGAATCTGTGTTTTTAACAAAAATATATACGTTTTCACCACTAAATGTACTTTAAGTACAATTGTTGCCACAAAAAATTGTAAACACTGTAGACATAAAAAATACACTTTGCTCGCACTATAGTATTGGATGCTGAAATATGTGTTGTAATAAAGATACGTATTTCAACTATTCAAACACATACATATCCTGAATTACTTATGAACACTGACTGATATACATGGATACTTATGGTATATACGTGACCTTCAACAGGCAGCTACACCATCAAAGTTTTTGACGTATACTTTCATTTGGTCCCGAACTGAGTTGGTCTTAATAAAAATCAAGTTGATATAATTTCCACTACACGAGAACATAATCATGCATGCATACCGTAGTACCTAGTGCTCGTTTTACACAATTATCTCTGTCTCGGATATCATCAGTTTTGTGCTTTTCCTCGGCGGTATGCCACAGCGAGCGTCAACGCCAAACATAAAACAGATAACCCACCAATCAAGAGACTGTTGATGCTGAATGATGATCCTGCATTAGAGGGGAAAAAGAAATGCAAGAAATGGATCTTATCACAGCGCCTGGTGCTTTATCATAATCATATCATCATGATTACCAGTGTTATTAGGGAGCTTTAGATTTTAGACGCGCGGACGTTCAAAGGGGAAAAAACAGGCTCTGAGCGTGCGCAGTAGCACACGTCAAGCTACTGCGCACGCTCAGACCATGTTTTTTTCCCTTTGAACGTCCGCGCGTCTAAAATCTAAAGCTCCCTATTACCTTCTCCAAGGAGTCTGCCTCCCCCCCCCCCCCCCACCCTGTTTGCTGCTTTTGGTAAATGAGCAGATGAGGTTTCGTAATACATGCAACTTCTTTACCTCTTTGGGCCACCATCGATACGACCGACGTTAAGCTCTGTTTCAGATGGTTTTATAGTTACCTGTATTGATTTCTAATTCTTTGACATCAGATTAAAGAACTTCGCTACTTTTTCTCTCACAGGCATGTTTTCCGTAATGTTTGCTATTGTTGTGTTGTTTTTGTTGTTGTTGTTGTTGTTGTTCTGTCTAAGCCTTCTCCTTTGAAATTTTCTGTGATAAACCTATTTATGGTAACAATTGCATTTGAACCAATAGATTAGAGTAATACACAATTTATTTCAAAGTGAATGAAATCAACAATGTGAAACCTGCGTGTCTAGTGTGCGACATTAGTTGTTGATATATCAGAATAGGCGTACTTCACGTAATCCTGTCCAACAAAAGCATCAAGGATCAAGAACACATCGAGCTGCAATTTTGAGCTTGGGTAAAGTGCTCCTCGGTGAAATGAAGAAACAGTTTTTGAGAGCACAGCAAGCAGATATGCGTAAATAACTTTTTACCCTCTTCGTGCTAAATCAATTTAATGACTCTCTGCCATGGACTGCATACAAACTTTGAAAACAGGTATGAATTGTTCTATCCAGCATATATATTTTCTTCACATTGTATGTACAATGTTGAGCTGCTCATTATTACCTTGGACGTTGCCGGGTCTGATCGCGATGAAAGGGCCACGTGACACTGTGTACGGACCGCGGCTGACATCTCGAGCTGAGCGAGTATCTCGCCGTGAACGAGAATCCGAGCAGTTGTTGCGACACGCCGATTCCTCCGATTGGATACATAGTATGACGTCACAATGAATGTACACCTGTCCAAACAAAGCAACAAGGGTAAAGAGGTGTAATGAAGAAACATTTTTTCAGAGCACAGCAGGCAGATATGATGCGTGAATAACTTTTCACCAACTCTTCGAGCTAAATCAATTAGAGTTGCCATCGTATCTGTGAACCAAGCACTTATTTTTTTTTTTTAAATAGTAACTTATGCAGGACATATGCTATAAGTACAACACGGTGTCCCTATCTTTAGTTGTCACTGATTTCACAAGATGAAAAGTCAAGATTAACATTTTTAATGATTAATAAGAAGGTAAATGGTAGCACGTTATAAAGGACTTTATTCCATATTGATACAGAGTAGACAGGTCACGTTGTTTTGTTTTTCTTTAGAGAGAGAGAGAGATGGCAACGATAACAACCTCGCTAGCACTTGTTTTCTCATTACCTCAAGTTCACTTGGACATGTAAGATGTATTTGGGATCCACAAAAACAAGGAAAAGAACAAACACTTGTACAAACAGGATACGTGAACTTTGGTACGTTGTTTGTTTCATTTCTCAACCTGAGAAAGTGGCTGGATAGCCCATATTCAGCTGCACGAGTTGGTCCATGGGCTCCAGCTTGGTGTAAAGCGGGACCACTCCACGGAGTTACGCACCCTGTTCTTTGCGATGTTATAAGGTTAAACAATGCATGAATATCATCTGACGGTAATGTATAAACTGAAGACAAAACAAACACACACATATATGAATATACATAATATATTATAACATTATATACTGTATGAAATATAATATACCATGTGTTAATATGATAATATATTATATTTATATAATATATACGTATTACATTATATACATGTATTTATGAACGTCCTGATGTTTGCTTTGATTTTGATCACTCAGTCTGTACGCCTACATGTTTCCAATGTAAAGAGGCACGATGTTAGGAATCGAAATAGAGCTTACCAGTTCCATGTCATCAGCGAAAGATATAACTTTGAACGAAAACGGCTTAAGGTCATTTCTCTCCACGTCAATGACCGCGACGTCGTCTGTAACTGGACAGCTAAGTACAAGGACAAGTAAGAAGAAAGTCCAGTCTAAGAATTATCTTCAGTCGTTAAAGTATAAGTCAAAACAAAATTAGAGCAGTGTTGCTCATGTGACATGCTGAAATCACTGACCACTCCACCCCATTATACTTAACAGCTGCTTAAAACCCTTTGCATATCACATTGATTTCCTGTGAATATCTATGTGCATGAAATTTGTACACATTTGGCTCATTGGCAAAGGAAGGGTCAAATTAAAAGCAAGTCACTTTCCTGGAACTTGAAGGACCATGCCAAGAAAATCTGCGTTGACCAATGTTGACTGTTATATCAAATCTTATTTTTCACCGTAAAAACAGGTTGTTTTGATCGGCAAAGCCAAAGCTTATAAAGGCAGCTATGATTCAATATCAACATGCATTTTTAGGGTTATGTTGATCTGAGACATCGTTTCCAGGACCTGTGAGGAAAAAAAAAAACAAACAAACCCAAATCTTAGGTATGAAGAATGACACGCGTAAACAGTCTCATATGATATCACACGTGTAGTCATAATTGAATCTATAACTAGCATGTGGAGAAAGAAAAATTAAATGCGTAATTTCAGCTTGACTTGAACTGGTTTGCTCTTGTTAATGATTTCATATCTAACTCCTCCCTCACCCCCACTCCCCCCCCCCCCCCCCCAAAAAAAAAGAAGTTTGAGGCTGGAAAATATTCCCATCAGATAAAAGGAGTATGTCTTGTGCTTCTCGGGATATACAAAACACGGACAATCTTACAGTAGTTAATTCATTGAGCGACAATATGTATTTTGCAGGAAATCTGCTACTGTCACCAGCCGAAAATAGGATCCCAACAGAAAAGGTATTTGAAAATTGTGTGGTCCGACATCAACTTTTTTCTGTGTTTATGTGTGGGTGTGGTCAGGGTCACCGCTCATGTCGAGCCCTTCCCAATGTAATATATAGGAGCCCTGCAGCACCACTTGTCGCCACTTCATCTGATCAAGAGTATGCAGAGCGCCTCACCCGTCTTGGATAAGAGGGCGCTGTACTGTGCCGTAGGGATTAGCCGAGGGTGTGGCCCAGCACCTAGAGTTCACCCATTCCATCATGTCCTGGACCAGCGTCAGTTCAGTAGCTATGAAGATCTCGACTCCTTCCGATACCTTTGTGAAATCAACAGAGTCACGTGATTTAACATTCATAAAATGCTGCTGGTTTGTGAATAACCTACATTTTCCCCTCCAGGTTAGCAATCTGCTATTCGATGCACAATGAACGCTCTTGGGATCTAATCCACATGTAATCGGCAGATGGAGGCATGGTAGTCTATGTGCTATAATGAGAAATGCCGTGTTTTGAAACTTCTCCTTACTTTGGATCGGTCTTGACCTTTGTTGTTGTTGGGGTGTTTTTGTGATCGACTTCAAAACAAAGATCATTCTACCACGCGAAAGGTATTCGCATCTGACAATACCCGGACCGAGTCTCGAGTATACTCCGGCAGGGGTCTATGGGAAATGCGTGTTGTAGCAAAATCAGTCCGTCCTCAATGGGTTAACAGAACAACTCTTACTTCTATGGAAGAGGATGGACCTACAACGAAGAGGGACGTATTATGTAATACGAATGTGGATAACTATGCCTGTTCTGGAGTGCCGTTGTCTGGGTACGGTTCCCGAAATCTGACGTCAGGATACTGGCGTATACTGACGGTGAAGTCCCTTGAGTCCTGCTCGCGCACGTACTTGATCCAGCCATGACTCAGGTAAGTCATTTCGACTCGGTAGTTGCGCTCCAGCGAGCAGTTGAACTGGAGCGCGATGTCGGTGTACCTGATTCCCGCGCTGGCTACTACCGTCACTTCGTTTGAGAAAACGATCAGATCATTGCTCTCCTATCAGGAATGGAAGGGGATTGAAGGAAAGAAAGAAAAGGGAGGAAGAAGGATAGACTGCAAAAATGAGAATGTAAGCACAAAACGGGTATTGCTATTGTAAGAGTGCTGGTTTTATGGTGTTGGTAGCGTGGTGTGCACTCTCAACTATATTATACGATGTCAAGTCACAGTCGAACATTAGTCCATGCAGGAGACAAGGTGGTGGTTCCAAGACATACACTTTAGTTTATTAAATATAATGATCAGGAATTCCAGAATAGTGCATAATACTGACGAGGGAATATTGTTGGTAGTATATGTAAAGAATACTGTTCCACTCCTTCTTGGCACATGACCGAACAGAGTCGGGGCCGGAGTAAGATTGATTTCTCAACTCAGAAGCATCAGATATATAGGGACATGGATAGAAGTTAAGAGATTAGTAGGAGAGGGTCTATGATGTGGGGATTATAGGTTCATTGAACAGTACTGTGTAAGGGACTGGTGGTGGGAATTGTAAACACAGTTAGTCTGAATTTACTTAAACTTGATTGAGGACAAAGGGAAGGATTAACTATTGAGCAGAGATTAATCAAAGTAATAACAAAGATGGTTGGGTTCTGAATGGAAGTTTCATTGGAGGTTTGATGGTCTTGTTAATAAAAGGACATGAGCCTATAAAGCTGGGAAGTGTACATAGGGTTTTGGATTGGACTGGTCGTATATTTAGACAGTATAATTGGGGCAGGAAATGAGGATAAATTCTTAACTTGGTCAATCAAGAGACACTTATAAATTACATGAGGTTTGTTCTGTTTTAAGGTATAAACTCCCTATTTCTCCATCTTACATTCGTCCAATCTTTCAAAAAGAAACGTCCTCGTTTCATAATTATATACTGCAATATTTAAAGAGTTCAAACGATTGACAAATGAAAAAATTCTAATACATTTACGGAGAGAAAAAAAAAATATAAGAAAACACTGTTGACATGTAAACATAATAGAAATAATTGCTACACAAAACATAATTAAATTGAGTAGCATATTAATGATTAACTAATTGGTGAAATAATTAAAAAGAAGATTGATGTGTACATAAATCTTGCAGATGAGGTATATAAAAAGAAAATCACCAAAGAAACCTATTTTCCAGGGGACATATCATTGTCTTGAGAGGTGTAGGAAAAACAGCATGGCCTACACATAGCATAGTAACCAATACATACCGAAGTAACAATATACATTAAATTTAGAATGGAAATAGAAGTGATAGGAAAATAAGAGATCATCATAGTAATCCACAAACTGTATGTAAAACTCAAAGAACAATCAGAGGTCCAAGAATTGACAAAAATTATATTACCGTACGTTAAAAAAAAAACCACTTAACATAAATGACAAAACTACAAACTAGAAGAATACACTGATTGCATACATCTAGTCTTATAGATCTTATATGTTGAAAAATGAACAGTATAATCATTAAAAAAAACACTTTAAGAAGAGGAACAGACAGAGGACAAAGGAGAATGAAGCAATTAGATTAAATGACCTAAATTATACAGAGTTGGTGTCTTTGAAATGCACCATGCAACAAACTTGTAAATAATGATGTTGATGAACAACATGTAAAAAGATATCTGGCATCAAGAGTAATTCAAATTGTGTAGATAATATGTATAAGAAAAAAGTTGGGCAAACAACAGGACATTTATATGTGGTGAAAATGTGCATATATATCTAGACTGCAACAAGTTTACTAATGGTACAATTTTTTTTCCTTTTATTCTATACAAAAGCAATTGCTCAGAAAAACAACATTCCTCACAAAAAAAAATCAAAAGTTACAACCATACTTAACTAAGAAATTTATGCTAGAAAGTACAAACACTTAAATTCTTTCAGAAATAAAACACAATACACATGCTAACAATGAAAAACTAAATACCAAAAAATGCTACAAATTTACATCAGAAGTTAAACCGACATTATTGTTGAGCAAGAAGCAGAAATCAGGATATAAAACGGTCAAGAAAGGGGCAAGTGAACGTGACAGAGAATGAGAAGGAAAAAAGGGAAAGTATGGACACAGAAAAATGAATGAACAGCCATGTGGGACGGGGAGGAGTGCGCAAAATATCATTAAAGGTACAAAAAGAATGTATAAAATATAGATGACATTAAAAACAAAGTTTCACTACTAAGAAATAGGAATTCAAGTGCCCAGGAAGCGGAAGGGATAAGGAGACTTGCCATAAATGCTCGATTATGCGTAAATAATTGATGAGAATTCTGAAATTTGAAATTTGAAAGTAAAGGAAAAAAAGATTTCATTACATCCTGTCGTAAAAAATGAGATCATAAATTATGATGGGTCATAATCATTTGGGGGATTAGGAAGCTGACTGCCGTGTGTCCGAACACTATCGGCATGGATCACAGCGTGTGGATCATAAAAGAGGTGTGATGAGGCAATGGACATGTGAGAGGGGACCACAAAGTCCCAGTTCGTGAAGTGGCTTGGCGACGGCTGAGGATAGTGAGAATGGGGCAGAGATGGAGGAAGGGGCTGAAATGTGTGGGTTTGCGAGGAAACAGTACAGTGAGCTTGAAGAGGGGGTTGGTAGTCGGGCAAATCAGGAGGAGAAGAGGTGGAGAAAGGGGTGGAACTGTCCGAATCAGTCCCAGTGAAAGATGATGTAGGGGCATCGGAGTCAGAGGCAAGGGGAAGAATGTCGCAGTCAACAGAAAGAGGGGAAAGTGGGCTAGAGATGGCAAGGGGAAGAATGTCGCAGTCAACAGAAAGAGGGGAAAGTGGGCTAGAGATGGGAAGAGTGCACTTCAGAGATCGGATTGGAGTTGGGGGAGATGGGGGTGAGGGGTGGGAAATCACTGCACATGTTTGTGGTAGTGAGGGAGGCGGGAAAACTGAGGTGCGATATGAATTACAGGCCTCACAGTGAGAGCAGAGGTCCGCAATGTCTTTGCGCATCCCATGCCAGTAGCAGAGCCCTTCGATAAGCTCAATTGTCTTGGCTGTACCAAAGTGAAAAGCTGACATGGAAGTATGCATGACAGTCAGGACAGTAGGGATCACAGAATAGGGTATGACAATTTGTTCTATCATTATCCCAGAGGGATGTCTCTTCCGCCGACACAACAATCCATCACGAATTACGAAACGCTCAAACTGATGCCGGAACTTGAACAAGCATTCCTCGTAATGAGGGATGGCCGATTTTGGGGGTACATATCCAGAACGGATCCAGGCAGTGACCTGCCGGATGATTAGATTCTGGTGCTGAGCCTGATGAAGGCGTACACCATGTTTTAACAGAACACTACAAAAGGAGGAAACGTTAGTAGGAGGAGCGGGAGGAGAGGGAGGAGCGGGAGGAGAGGGAGGAGCGGGAGGAGAGGGAGGAGATGAAATTGACGATGAATCGGCACATGCTGATGCCGATGAAGGAAGTGAAGCTACTTCAATCGGTACAGCTGGTGATGGAGATAAGGGAGGGGATGGATTATGACCTCTGTCTATTGTTGAAGGAAAAGATGAAGATACAGGTAAATCGTCATGGCCACCTTTGTAATGACCACCAGGAGAAGGAGGCGGGGGTGGAGAAGAAAGCTTTCTCACACCGGAGGTATCATGTGGAGGTGGAGGTGAAGAATGAAGTCTGGTGGAGGTTGGAGAGAATGTATGGGGGCCATATCGATAATGACTTGAATCATCATAACGATGATCGTAACCATACCGACTGGTTGAAGAGATGGAGTGGTTAGAGTAGTTAGAGTAATGATCAGGGGAAGGAGAACGCGAGTGATAGCGTTGATGTCGGGAATAGGAAGAACTATAGTCATGAGAAGGAGAACGAGGGCGATAGTGTGAACGAGAATGGGAGTAGGATGAATGGCGCTCCGGGGAGGGAGAACGGGAGTGATAGGGGGAGCGATAGGAATGATAGGAGGGTGAATGAGGTCGAAAACTGTGAGATCGATCTCGAGAGTAATTATGATCCCGGGAAGAATACATTGTGTTGAAAAAAAGTACGTGGAATAGAAGGAATATCAATATACAAAATCAATATAACCAAATGTTTACAGTAAAAATGAGGGGGGAAATAGCAAAGAAGAAAGAAGCGCCATGAGATATAAGACTGAGAGAATGAAACAGGACACTGAAGGGAAATGAGGGGCACTACTACGCAGTGAAAAGTATGAGCTATAAGGTAAAATGTAATACGCTTGGTAAAGCGTCAGCCGACAGCACACAATAAAACAATAGCTACAAAGGGAGGGGTAGTATAGTGTAAAGCAAAGAAAACAAACTAGATGATATACTACTATAAGCTATCATAATACCTATATCTATATATGTAGAAATCATGGAATGCAGTGATAATGACAGCTAACATAAAAACTTAAAAAAGAGCATAAGGTCCTATACACACAAAAATGCAATATAATTCATACAGTAGAAATGATATACAATGTAGAAAGAGGGCAAATAAAGTTCGAAAGTAGACTTAACAATCTGGAGAGACGCAACAGATGAACAGGCGAGGTTTGCCGGGAAGACTGTGTTGAGGAGCCCACGAAGGCAGCTTCCTTGCAGGCGCAGCTTCAGGTAGCACAAGTCCAGAGACAGGATGAGGAGGATGACCACAGTAGAGGGAAGATGATGGGTTGACAGAAGATCGTCAGGTACAGAAGATCGTCAGGTAGAAGCCGAAGGTAGACAGGAAGAAGATGAACAGGATCCCAGAAAGTCGATAAGAAGAGATGACCAGGGGGAGTTGAACAGGAAGCACAGACAGAGTAGACTGGAACACTGACTAACCTGAGTTAGTCAACAGCAGCAGAGCGTTCAAAAATTATCGTACAATTGTACAATATGCAGGAAACATACCAGGCTCATTAAGTTGACATCCGGATGATCAGCAGCACGACGAGTAGTAGTCCATCACGCCAACGGGTTGCAGGTCACCGTTTTGCTGCTGCCACCAAGAGTAACGTCGAGCGGGTAGATGGCTCCGCTTTACCGCTGCCACCACTGTAAGAGTGCTGGTTTTATGGTGTTGGTAGCGTGGTGTGCACTCTCAACTATATCATACGATGTCAAGTCACAGTCGAACATTAGTCCATGCAGGAGACAAGGTGGTGGTTCCAAGACATACACTTTAGTTTATTAAATATAATGATCAGGAATTCCAGAATAGTGCATAATACTGACGAGGGAATATTGTTGGTAGTATATGTAAAGAATACTGTTCCACTCCTTCTTGGCACATGACCGAACAGAGTCGGGGCCGGAGTAAGATTGATTTCTCAACTCAGAAGCATCAGATATATAGGGACATGGATAGAAGTTAAGAGATTAGTAGGAGAGGGTCTATGATGTGGGGATTATAGGTTCATTGAACAGTACTGTGTAAGGGACTGGTGGTGGGAATTGTAAACACAGTTAGTCTGAATTTACTTAAACTTGATTGAGGACAAAGGGAAGGATTAACTATTGAGCAGAGATTAACCAAAGTAATAACAAAGATGGTTGGGTTCTGAATGGAAGTTTCATTGGAGGTTTGATGGTCTTGTTAATAAAAGGACATGAGCCTATAAAGCTGGGAAGTGTACATAGGGTTTTGGATTGGACTGGTCGTATATTTAGACAGTATAATTGGGGCAGGAAATGAGGATAAATTCTTAACTTGGTCAATCAAGAGACACTTATAAATTACATGAGGTTTGTTCTGTTTTAAGGTATAAACTCCCTATTTCTCCATCTTACACTATCAAGGTGTCTCTTCAATGCATATGATCACATTTCTGGTAACATAAGCCAGTGTGATCGACTTCTATTAATATGAGTTGTCTTGCGAGGGTAGACTTTATTCAAGTTGCAAGAAGAAGAACGTATCTGGGATTTATCATTCATTTGAATTTTAACATGATCCAACGGCCTACTGTTTTTATAACCAGGTCATTGAAAGAAGGAGGCTTCATTTGTGATAATCGTAATTCAGCTTGAGCAAAAACCGCGTTTTTTCGACTGAATTAGACTATTATGATAACTTTCAAAATATTGATTATTATGTCCTTACAATAATTGCGATAATTAGTTGTACCTTAGAGTAACCTCAGAAAGTATTGTGGCTCTGATGAAGATCTTGCACTTATGCAAAAGACTGGTTTATTAAA
Source organism: Diadema setosum (assembly GCA_033980235.1). Taxonomy (NCBI): domain Eukaryota; kingdom Metazoa; phylum Echinodermata; class Echinoidea; order Diadematoida; family Diadematidae; genus Diadema; species Diadema setosum. The sequence continues at coordinate 10,705,498 of CM067077.1, read as the reverse complement.
GTCTCAACAAACAAACACATTTCAGAAATAATGAACAAAGAAAAAATATCATTCTCTGTCAAAATGTAATTGCTTCGAAGATGATGAGTTTCTGTAGTTGTTCCTAGTTGTGTTTATGTAACTCGTGATGAAGTGTTCCTTGTTACGCATGATAAGGAAGCGCTACGTTTTACAACGTAAATTATGTATTTTGTAACGCCTTTCTTTAAACCAGTCTTGTGAGTAAATAGTAAAAATATGACGATCTATCTTCTCGGTGAAGTGTATAATTGCAAAGAAAAGAGAAAGCAGGTAATTGTTATTGTATAACATTTTTCGTAGACAATATTATGTCAAAGGCCATTAAACAGCCAGATACAAACACATTGCGGAGAGAAAAAACAAGCAAAAAAACACCTATGCCTACACCCTTCTGTGAGATATTCATAATTATAATTATTGTCCCATAATTTGACGTCACTCTCGATCAATGTTGGATCATTCTACATCGGAGAAAACATCCGCATTGTGTATACTTGCATAGTAAGACGTTCCACACTCATCGTAAGCGGTTGAAATCGCAATCGTATCGTTGTCGTACACGTAGCCACGACACGACGTATCTCTGAGTGTGATTTCATCGCTTGGCGAGACGCCAAGACGAGCTCTGTCTAGAAACATCGTCATCGTGTCGTCATCGCAAGAGAGTCGAGAAGCTTGAATATTCAGAAATGAAAAGAGAAATAAATCATACAATAACACTCACCGATAATCTTGTGAACACATTTGGTTGTTGTTGTTTTTTCCGTCATTTGTTATCCAAACTATGTGCAACGCGGCGTACATGGTCCTAGTTGTATTTTTGGTAATTTTTTTTTTTTTTTTTTTGTTGTTGCTTGAACGAAATGATGCTGAAATCATGACGCATGCTCACAGTCATTATTACATAAAGCAACAATACGAAATGTCGGAGATCTTGCCACACCCCACGCATAAATGAGTTTAAACACACGGCAACAATGATAAAAATTACAATGAAAACACGTTGCAGTTTTTGATTTTATTTGAAGTTCTGATTTCCATCTTTTCCCTCTTTTAGACATTACATAGTTTATGAAGTGATTACAATTCTAACAGTCACTATACTTTAACAGCTTGTGTTACACAGAAAGGGAATGGTAAAAAGAATGATAAAAAGACCTACACCATTGAAAAGAAACATTTACTTTTCCGGCACTCCCCGAACTCGACATCATCGATGGCAATTTCGACTGACTCCGATTCGCCCACGACCGCTTGCAAGAGTATCCTGCCGACTGCGTCGACTGGAAACTCCACCTCGCTCCCAGCCCACTCGTTGAGGGCAGTCCCGTGAGTGAACCACATCAGACGCGGGGGCTCGGGCTCGGAGTCGAGAATACCGTTCGCTTGGAACAACACGTTCAATGACGTGCTATTGGCTTTGGTCATGTAGTACCAAAACCGGAAGCACTTTGGAGCACTTCCTGTCATGTAAAGTGATGGGCTCATAATGGCAGCGACATCTCCACGCGACAAGGCCAGGGTTGGGTCCGACGTGTCGACGAAAAGATATCGTCCTCCTGCAATTATAAGGAAGCGCGAACGCTCACGTAAACCTGTTCCGTTGTTGTTGTAGTTGTTGTTGTTGTTGTTTTTATTTCAGTCTTCAAACAAAAATACACACAGGTTGCATATACATTGCATATACATACAGTATGAAGAAACGGGGGATTGCCCGTTCATTATCATATTTGCAAAATATGACTGTTCTTCCACAGGGTACCGTCGTTTTCGTTGTGTTCGTGAATCGAAAAGATAACCAAATAGTCACTTACAAAGATAACCAGCACAGAAAGTATAACATGCATAAGGAGTCACTAGAGTTTGTCATATTCTATTGATTTATATATTCATTTACTGGTTTGTTTTGTTGTGTGCCCGCCAGAACGGCACTAACCACGCGATTCAAGGAAGGTGTGCTCGGCAGAATGACATGAGCGCATGCGAGCGCGCGTTATTATACCGTCCTACGCGCATTGCATGCGTTCGTGTTCTGCCGGGCATATGACGATTCATGGTTGACCTGTTCAGTTGTACAGAACTGATATTCAAATGATTTGAATTGGACCATTGTTATTCAACATCACCTCATTTAGAGTATTTGAAATGTCAAAATCCATGGGTACAAGTGACTGTCAATCCTCGGTGTCTCACTTAATGTTTACGCGATTCATCGTGTTTATGATACGCATTTACTAGTAAACCTACATGTACCCGTATCCACAGCAAGTAGATAAAAGATACCATAACAAACCCATTTTGAACATGCAAAATAGCTCCGCTTACGACTCTCTTGAATGGAGTGGTCCAACACGGGACCTCTACCCTTCCTCGCCGCCGCTTTGCCGCTTTGCCTGATCCAGTCAAAGTCGCTGGCGTTAGCCTGGTCCCAGCCGCACAGACTCCTCTGGAAACTGCACGTCCTGAATACGTCCTCTGGAAGTGAAAGTGATCATAGCTTGTTTAGAAAAAATCAGTAGTTATAGAATTAGGAGATAATAGGTATTGGTAGGAGCCGCTGATAACACTGAAGAGAATATTTGGATGTAATATAACTGTTCATTGTTGTCGTCGTTTCTTGTTTTATACCACAATCGTATTGAATTTACCATAAGTGATAGTTCTAGTTTGACAAGGAAGCAGAAGAGGTAACCCTCATAAATTGTTATGTGGCAACGGGTTCAAGAGCACATTTGATGAATTCACAACAGTTATGACGAACATGGAGTGGTGCATTGTGTGATATTTTCAAATGTTATGTCAGAGATCATGACAAAAATGTTTGGAGAAGTGTAAAGCACCCTAAGAAAAATAAGATCAACTTTGCACCTTACCAGTGTCACACTGGGAGCACCTTTACCGGAGAAACTTTGCACCATTCAGACCATCATTTGCACCCTCCTTATCTAAGAGGTGCAAATTTGCACTCGTAAAGATGTTCCGAGTGTGTCATTGCCATGAGTGCTAAAGGCACAAAATCTTTTTCTTAAGGTACTGGTTGTAAACCATTTGGTGTCAGAAAATATCACTAGGCATTTTTTTTTTCGACAGCGAAATTAGGCAGTGTATACCACACTAACTGCCGATGTATAACATTAAGCATGACTTCTGTATTCTTTCATGATGATACTTTGTTTTACTCTTGATCGGGACGGGGGATTAAAGGGCCTGGGGAGGAGTGTTCGGTTGTGCAAAACATGCGAAAGAGAAGGTGTTTTGGGTATAAAATGAAAGGTAGATATTTAACTTAACATGTGTCAAAATATCTTGGAAATCGAAATCTTCTCAAATGTTTTAAAAAGCGAAAAACAAAACATACTTTTCTGGAAAAAGATCCTTCGATACGATGGCGATACGTATTTGAATTGCGGAATACTGCTTGTTGACTGCGGACATCAAGCCAACTTACAGCGAAATCAAGCCAACATGCCGAGTGAGCTGCGGAACTGCTGTACTAGTAGTTAGAGCACGTTAGTTAGAGCAAGCTAGCTCTGACGGCTGGCTGTGCCTATGGGCGCGGCGGCGAGCGCTGGCCGCATCACTTGCCATAACTCGCAGCAGTGCAAGCTTGAGAGCTAGCTAGCTTGCTGTACGATCTTGCATGCTGTGTACGAGTGTATGAGTTCGCGTTGTGTTTTCATTTGATGAGAGCGCTAACCTAAAATCAAAGAACTCCTAGATCCTCCGATTCTGATTCACATGTCCTTCTTCCAAGATACTATGAGAGATAGTTCTATCGTCGGAAGACTCGGTAGGCTACGGTACGTGTCCTAAAAGCCATCAAACTCCATTACAAGATTCTTCATTGAGAAGTACGAGTCACCGAAAGCGGGATAGGTGAACGCGGTACTACGTAGCCCGACCAGACGCCGGGCTATTTATACAGCGATCGACTGGGCTGTGCCTGTGTAGCTGTACGTAGAAACTTTTCCGGGTAAGGACACAGCCCAGTACGCAGTTACAGTGCTACCGTGCTTGCTTCGCACGGCGTCTGGTGACCTGGTCGGGCTACGTAGAAAAAAAAAAATCAACGAAATCTCAATTATTGATTACAATTACACGAAACACAAACGGGTTGTGTTATTACATGTACATGTAATTCAATACATATCTTAAACTTTTCATGCACATTGTCAAGAAATGCAATCTTCATGGCAAACCCATTTTTTTTTTATTTTTTTTTTTAGTTCTTCAAAGATTTGAAACACAAGTAGGCTAGAGAAGTACCAGGTATCATGTTATATCTAAACTTGCATTGGATCTAACCAATAGTTCATTTTTATACCGGTACAACTTGTCATGTATTCGTAATTTCAAATGTGACTTAGTTGTAACATTTATTGTGGATGATTTTCTTCACAACTGACACATGCACTGAATAGGTTAGAAAATTGGTCATTGTTATGGCTTAGGCCTACCTTTTTTTCTGTATGAATAGGGTTAATTGGAATTATTTCACAGATACACACAAAAATGTTGGGAATCAGATCATTTTCAGTCTTCTAGACTGAATAATGTGACACCTGTAATAGTCTAATAACTAATCCAGCATTTCTGAGTCTACCTTACACATTTTCTTATTCATCATGCAATGCAACCACGCATGATGCAATATGTCTCGTTCACCTACAAGGAGAAAAGACACAAGAAATAATCTGTTCAAGTCAATTATTTCCACATAGGCCAACAACATTCACTCGATCAGTTTTATCTAGAACCCTGATTAGGTTTTTATCATCAGAACACATTTTTTTCTCAGTGGTAAATTGATGCTTAACAATTAGACCTACACAGGTATAAATATCTTGTTCTGATATTTCAGTGAATAAAAATCTAACACATTTCTTATGTAAGGGCTCGGGGTCGCTTAGCTCTCTAGCACTCGTCACACTTAAAGCAAACTAGGGCAGCACACGTGTTACTTAGAAGGAATCCCTTGGCTAACTAACTTGTAGCCAGTTTATTCTACACATAATTTGGCATGGGTTTACATGTAAATGTGGGTTGTAACAAATATTCATACACAAAATCAACATAACAAAACATGCAAATAAGGAAACAAAGGTTAAAACTAAATATTCATAATATGTAAATGGTGTGTAGGCGTGGGTGATTTAGGCATGATTTCAGTATTACAGGAAACAATGGGTGAGAAGTGAAAGAGTGGAAAATGTCATGTGATATGTGGTGTGTCTGTGATAGGTGGGATGCGTGGATGAATGTAAATGTGAATACTACTGTATGTATGGGTTGACGTATTTATGTGTATAGAGGGGTGGTACCTGTTATAACAGAAGGGGGATACACTTATAATAAATGGTTGAAAGTAAATCCCTACACTTACACTGTACGTTATACTACCATGCATACATATACAAATTTCATGTGTACATATGAATTGCATGTGTACATGGGACCTACATTAGAAGTTGTGTGTACCAGGGTACACTGACCTTACATTTTCTTTTATCTTTGCATGAATATTTGCATTTGGTGTTGCATCATGAGCACAGGTTCTAATATTGCAAATGTGCTACATGTAGAAACTGCTCTCACAGTAATGTGATGTGATATACAATGTAGAGATAACAAATCTGTGCTGACGACTTGCATGTAGGCCTATATCTTTTAAATATGAAATGTCATAATAGAAATAGTTTTATGGCAAAGATTGCCAATTTACACAGGTAAGGTAGTCATTTGAAAAAAAAAAAAAAACACTGCTCAGCATTCTGTCATTTGTCAATTTTGGCATCTACACATTATACTCCTATCATATTGAACAATTATGATAACAATAATATAACATGTAAATTAAAAAAACCTAACAAATGCAACCACTTTCAAATAACTTGCACATTTGCAGGGAAAAAAAAATTAAGTGAAGGTCCAAGAATCAATGTCACATGGTTTAATGACTTCAAGTACAAAGAACACTATACTATTTCAGTGTGGAGACCTTCTACATATTGCATTGTCAAAACACATTCAGTTTAGGGTTTTAGCGTATACAATTATATCAGTAGAACATCATGTAGGGACCTACCAAATGTATATTACAATGTATTTTTATATCTATGTGAATGAAAACTGAACATCTTGTTTGAAGTACTTCCAACACATTTGTTTATCAAAATTCATACCTATTTTTGGCTATAAAATATAGATGCAATGAATATTACAAGGGCACAAACTCCATTTACCACAAAAATATTGTCCTCATAATAATGTGATTTGATAGAGTTATCACAAAATTATGTGCTGAAAAGTGTCTTCCAAAATGCTGATGGACAATGCTACTGTGTAGGACCTGCTGTGCCACTTGAATGTAACACATGGCATGATATCAGTGATCACATAAATGATGATGAGGATAATAATCATTATGAAGATGATGATAGTAATAAAAAAATTAGCAATAACAACAATAGTAGTAGTAGTACTAATAATAATAACAATTAGAGCAATAATGAAATGTGTGAAAGGCCCTTTCAGTGATGTACACTGCTGTGCATGACAGCCCTGCTTAAGTTCACTTTAAAACACTGATGCAATATTTTATCGTAACGGAGTAATTGTAGCTTTTCACCACTGAAACACCTGGGAAACACAGGGGGAAAAAGACCAAATGAAAAAATAAAAGGACAAAACACTTTGTGCCTGGATATTGCAGCCCTTTCAGTTTCCAGTAACAATTTAAGCACATGCAGTTTAGGAGTTTACAGGATTTATATTCCCTACTTGCCACATGGGGCAAGAACAAATTTTCTATGCAATCAATTCAATGTTTCATTCTGATTCACACATTTGAGTACTAACATGTTTGTTGTTACCTCACAGAAAAGACAGAAATAGAGAGTTCAGAAATATGAATGTAGTGTCATATCAGTTAGTATTGCCATCACATGAATGTAGGTCTATGATTGGAATTGATGTTATTCATGTTCAATGTGCATTTATCAGAATCCCCAACAATCCTGGTACAAAGGTGCAGCTTTTTCATTACTAACATGTCTTTTGCTATTATACACAATGAAGGCATAAATTGACAGTAGGCCTACAGGAAGAGCTGGTGTCAGAGCTATTATCATTGCCATCACTTGGACGCACTCAACATAATTATGATATTGACGTCATCCAAGTTCACTTTTCAAACATTTGCCAGCCACAAAGAAGAACATGAGGGGATGTCACTGGCTTCATGGAGCTACATGTAAGTAGCTGGGAGGGCTGGTTCTGATTAATGAGAGGGGATGTCACTGGTTTCACTGAGTTTGGTGGTAGAGAGGGCTGGTCTCCACTGGCGAGATGGATGTCACAGGTCTTGCTGAGTTGCGTAGCCTAGAAGAGGCAGTCTTATTTGGCGAGAGGGGGTGCCACTGGCTTCAACAACCTGGATATCTGGGATGGCACTTGGATGTGATGCTAGCTGTTCCACTGCAATAGAGGCCAACAAGCACATTCTATTGATCTCTCATCTAATGACTGAATGTTGGTAATATAGTAACTACTACACATTTACAATGAAAAATTATTTTACTACTCATATAGACTCAATTAGCTATTCAGTATTACACATAGTAAATATTCTCTTTAATGACTAACATTTAAGCAATGACAAGTTTAGTACTGATGAAAGTAATTATGTTAGATGCTGAAAGTCCAATGAAAATACTTAGTAGCCCACTTTATTTATGATATTTACATAAAAATTCCTAAATATGCATGCCAAAGGGACATCTTCATCATCTAACCTGTTATCTTCTAACATCTGCCCAGGCTCTGATAAAATCAATATCTGTCAGCACTCTCACCAGGTTTTGATCCACTTCAATCTGACCCAAGTCCTTTCCTCAGAGTAGCATTTTCCTCCACAACTAATTGGAGAAGGCAACAGCATTCACGAACTTGTCCTTTTCCATTTCACAGGGGCATCTGGACAGGAGTTCATCTGTATATCAGTCACAATGAAAGGCATTAACACTGACTTACAATTAGGATAGTCGCATTAGTTCTTCACCACTCTGTAAATTTAGTCACAGAACTTGCTATCCCTTTTATATCAGTGTAGAGTCTACCAGGTAGCTATATCTTGTAGTGCTCACATATATGCAACAGAGAAAACTCCATGAAATATGTTAGAAATAGACTGTCTACTGTAGAAGTTAAATAGCAAAAAGGAAAATAAGACCTACAGACCCTAGCCAAATTTTTGATGAGTTGACACTGCACATGACGTCGGGATGACCTCAGCCTCTCATTGTGCATCTACAAAGTAGGCCCTATGTATACAAGCTCATATAGGGCCTATGTCTTTAAATCCAGCCACATGCATGGGATTTGGGGGTCTGTAATTCCACATACAATCATATAGGAGGCCTATATGTGGCTGCAATGTACAAACTATGTAACTTGTAACCCTAAAAGTAATGATCAAGACAACCATAATCTTATTAACCACTACCACAGCTATGGGTTCAAAAAAAAGAAAAGAATAATAACAGCATCGTTTGAGAACACAGTGTTAAATCGGACAATTTATTGATGTTTTGTTTACTAAATATCAACATTAATTTTCATTTGCAGGTTCAAAACAGTTGTTGGATCTAGGTGTATTAAAACAAAATGTACCAGGTAATTAAAGACAGTTTGTACAAACCTTTTGTACCAGTGCAAGGGCTGGTTTCAATGGGCAAGAGGGGATGTCACTGGCTTCATCAAGCTGGGTAGCTGGGAGGGCTGGTCTCGACTGATGAGAGGGGACATCACTGGCTTCACCAAGCTGGGTATAGCTGGTCGAAACTGACGAGAGGGAATGTCACTGGCTTCATCAAGCTGGTTAGCTAGGAGGGCTGGTTTCAACTGATGAAAGGAGATGTCACTGGCTTCACCGAGCTGGGTAGCTGGTCGAAACTGACGAGAGGGAATTTCACTGGCTTCTGACATCAAGCTCGGTAGCTGGGAGGGCTGGTCCCAACTGACGAGAGGGGATGTCACTGGCTTCACTGAGCTGCCTAGTCAGGATGGTCCTTGAATGTGATGCTGGCTGTTGCCCTACAAAAGATACCCACATTTGCCACAATAATATCTGACAGACCTTTCTCAACAACTAGCACCTACTGTGTTACAAAGCATACACCATTAACCACTACACTAGGGACTGAGTGAACTGCGCTGCAATGCATATACGCCATTAGCCACTTATGTATACGCACAATAGATACACTTCAATCAACATTTTCGCAATGCCATGTGTACCGGAGACAATAATTAGGTACCTTACCAAACATGTGAATTCACGTTTTTGGTCCGCGATCATAGCTGCCGTGACAACATATACACGGTTGACTCTCCACAAACTATTTGTAAAAACCGAGAGTGACCAGATGATCACTCTACACAGCTCTTCGCTGACACTTTCACTCATTCAGTGTCGTTTCGTAAAATTGGATTTCTCGCTTATCGCCGATTTGTAACAAACGGCAGTTCTGATGAGTGTCGTAACTTTCTTATTTCGAAATTTTGAGACCCATAATTTGACATGAAGGTAGAATAGGGCAACATAATCCAGAATATGGTAAAATAGGAATTCGCGTATTTACATGCAAAACACTTTAGCGTGCCATTTCTTAATGTGAACAGCGATTTTGTGCAATTGCCAGAAGCACATTTCAAAAAGGAGAACTGTTGAGCCAAATTTGGGATATGTCATTACGCAGAAAAAAAAATTCCAGTTATCTAATATATTGGCAGAGAAAACGGGCCTCGGACTAGGAATGGTAGAACATTGGTCTAGGATACCTACCATACTACCTCAATCGCATTCTGAATACCGGTACACCTTTGGCTTTGTGAATCTGCATGTGGCCTTTCTTCAAATGTGAGTAAAATCTCAGGCAAATTGTGATAGGTATATCTTTTAGTTTACCATAATAGAAACAAGTTAGGGTGTGGGGAAAGAGTTCCTTATATCCCCCCCCCCCCCCACTAGTTTGCACAAATAATGGTTAGATAGGTTACTGTTGTTGTTGGTTTTTTTGTTGTTGTTGTTGTTGTTGTTGTTGTTTTTTGCTAATGGTGGACTAAATAAAGGTTTAATAATATGGGAAGTCTTCCCATAAATGGCATAACCTTTATTTAGTTTATTATCGGTAAAAAGGAATGGTAGGCCTAACTTGTTAGTTTGTTTATTTTGTGCAAGTTGGTGGGGGGGGGGACATAATATTAAAGTAACTCTTTCCGGGTTGGGCATAGGACACCTAACAAAACTACTAATCTAGGCCTACTCATAACAATAGTATAGTGTGTGTAGATCCTCTAAGTGACATCTCTATCAGCAATGTTACACTAACATTGTAGACTTCTAGGTCCTAAACTGAAGTTAACTGTTACTCACACTGAACTGAATGAAGTCTTCCGAGTTTCACAAATTTAATACCGATCCAGCAGAAGTGATATGACATCTCTGTCGTTCAGCCCCTAGTGTCTTGAGGGGAATTGGGATTGACTTCATTTTATTTTTCTGTCGCCATCTCCATACTCTGTCACTGGTTTTCATGGTCTTCCTCCTCTTGGAGACAGATCTCTCGCTCTCCTCCTGCGGCTCCATTGTTGTGTGGATGGAGTGGTACGGTAAGTAGGCCTACGCAGCCAGCAGAGTTCGAGCGGACCCGTGCTAGCTAGCTGCCGGGCGGATGCCGGGAAATGCACCGATAACGCTCGCTAGCCAGTGAACATGCAGGCACCCGGGTTTCGCCTCGCGATCGCGGCGCGTCAATGTACAGCTGTACACTCTATCTTGGGCTTGCTTTTCGCCGAGGAGAAGGCAACAAATCAACGCTGTGCCAAAATCGGACAAAAGAGGGAGGCAAAAACAACACTTGAACGGAGAGCCTCTAAGCCGACCCCCTGTGATTTTGACAAGCGTTACATGTAACGCTCTTCACAAAATCATAGATATCTTCATAATGCCGTATTTTTCATCGATTCTTTTTCATTGCCTAGTCCTTTCATAGGCATTGGCCCTTGTTTTTGCCTGTTTCACTTCATGAAATAGTACTTTTGCATTTTGGGTTCCAACACTCCTCCCCAGTCCCTTTAACTATATCGCTGTTGATTGCATACTATGGATCTTTTTTCTTCGTCCGACAAATACATCAAGGACCCCGTCAGACGTGGGAAGATTGTATGTCCGCGATGTCCTCTTCCTCTCGTGAAGGACTCCAACGATGCCGTTGTCCGTGGCGTAATAGACCTCGCCATCGTACCAGCCAACACCACGAGTGTATGACCGCAGATTCTGCAGTGTCGTAGTTTCGTTCCCGTCGATGTCACCCGTTTCCAGGGTGTAGGTGTCGGAACTTGTGAAGGTAGACCAGTAGAGTTTAGTTCCTGGAGGCAGGGATCGTGGAATGTCTGAGAAGTCAGTAATGCTGCCTGCTCATATCTAAACTAGGCCTACTGTTCATCCTTCAGAAGCATAGATTATTTATAGAGAAAAGAAAAACAATTATATTGTCCTGATAATGGCAGCGCCACGTCTCTCTTCATCGTTACACACAAGGCAAGCCCCCTGATTAAGCAATGTTGAATCATGAAACGTTCCCAGTCGTGGTTTTGCAAAGACTAAAAAGGATACATGTTAATTGTGAACCCTTTAATGTCTCCAGTGAAGATCAAGTCAATGTTGTTACTATTAAGCTACATGCAATCAATCGTCAATGTATGAAAACTTATGGATGTTTGGGAATCTGTTCTTTGTTTTTCCGCTCATACAAAAAGGAAATAAAAGAAAGGAGAGTGTTAATCACTTATCGAGCTGTGATGATATTGGCGATTAATAAAATTGGTTCTTTCCGTTAGTGTCAGTCTTATTCACATCAATCAGTTTTGCTCGTTAGGGAAAATTCCAACCCCAATCATCCTGATCATCGATCAAGTCTAGAAATATGATGACAATGCCACTGCATCATAAACTCTTTGACCTACACACAAATCTTTTCAGTTCCTTTTGAACGAACAACAATAACTACGCTTTATACTATACGCGAATCAATATATTCCAATTAGTGATAATAACTATAAAAGCAATGCTGAGTTTTGGTTTTGAAGGAAGTTTTGGTTTTGAAGGAAGAGGGTTATATCCGGTATAGAGCTATTGGAAGAGCATTCATCGTTGTATTTTTCTTTGTCATGCTTATTACAAACCAGTGGGGAGAGATCTGAGGAGATAAAATCTTGGTTGTTATAACTGTTTTCTGAAATGCTAAAAATTCTCCTCTACTCTTCTTATTCATTTTGTATTCCGAGTTTGATCAACCGTTCACTGGTTCTCTCTTGTTCTCTGCACTCTTGGGTCAAAAATGTTAACCGCATCCTCTCAATTCCTCACCAGCTTGATTCAAAGCGAGTCCATTCGGCGTGAGCCTGAGCTGGTGCACAGTCTCAACATTGCTTCCGTCACAAGTGGCCTTCTGGATCTGTCGGTAATCGGCAAGATTGCGACAAATGCCAGTATAGTAGCTCCTGCAGGACACTCTCGTGTTTGCCCAATAGATTTCTCTGAAGCAAGATGTATGACGAAAATGTATCAATATTATTGGTACCTATACACTCCAGAAGTCCTCTTCATTACTTTTGAAATGCATACAAACTTATATCATAAAATAGAAACGCAGATGTACCTCGTGTATTCTCTCAAGTAAAGTTTTTTTTTTTTTTTTTTTTTTGCCAAGGAATGCCTGGAAGAGATTCCACCTAACAAGGAAGTTTCCTTGACACCGATAAGACTAACAAACTTATCTATACTTTATAGAAAAAGCTTTATGTAAAATAAAAGCTATTTACAGAACAAAGACGTATCAATCGGCTACGCAAATATATATGAAATAGCGACATTGTACCAAAATACATGTAACAACCACATCTAAGCACACACACGGCAGAAGTCTTATATTACAGAATATTAACTGTAATCTAGGCACATGAAGCACATAATCATAATAATATGCCTTAATGATATGGTACGTACTATTTTCCTCGTTTTGAGTGAAGTCGGGTAATACAAGATCAGAAAAAAAAAATATTGAAAGGAGGCTTTTTGATTATCATTCTGTTTAAAATTCTCCCTTGACCTTGCTGTAAATCTGACTCTAAAATACCGTCACGATGCATCAGTCATGCTGGAAGGACATGGAAAAAAAAAAAAAAAACTAGAAAAGCACCCGGAGAGCATAGACCTCCGCCAAGCAGCTGATTTCTACCCATACACGCTTGCTGAAAATCACCAATTTTCCCAATATAGAAACCTTCATCGTCTGTTCCCTGTGTCATTATCAACTTTTCCGGCAAGTTTCATTCAAATCTGGAACTTTTTGTGTTATTTTGCAAACAGACCAAAAAAAAAAAAAAAAAAACCCCAAAACGCCGATGATGACATAACCAGTCTTCCTCGGCGGAGGTAAAACGGAGACAATGGGTACAGTTCCCAGTCACCGTCATTTACATTTCCGACCTTATTCTGTGTCAATCTGCAAAAGGAGAACTCCCAAGCTAATATAATACGAGTCAGTGAGCGCAGGAGCGCAGTAAGATATACAACATGTCCCCTCCCCCCCCCCAAAAAAAAAAAAAATACAATCAGATTTTCGCATTGATAACACCCAATATGAGTAGACTGTCTAAATGCTACTTCAGGGTCTTAAAATATAACATCTTAGCTCTATTTTGCAGAAAACTCCATTCAATTTGGGCGGTCACAGAGAAATGTGGATTGTTGTAATGCATGTCATTAGTCTGATTCTTCCAAGTGTAGCACTCGGATGCTCTTGTGTGTGAGCATAATAGACAGAACATGGAGGGAAGAGATTCCTGACATGATCTACAAAATTCCTGATTTCTCTTTGACCACTGAAGCAAATCGAATGGGGTTATCTGTAAGATGTGGGTAATGAGTTATAGTTTCGTTCCCTGTATTTGCATTTGGATTGATTCACTATTTCTAAAGTTGTCATTGCAGAGGGTCAAGTTGTAATTTTTGGGGGTCATACGGTACAGTATACCTTCGAGTGGGATGTACTGCGATGCCCAGTGGATCCTTATTCGCTCCGAGATTGATGAGCCGTCGTCTTCCCGAGCCGTCGTATTTGACTACCTCGATGGAGTCGGTAGCCGTGTCAGTCCAGTAGACAACCTTCTCTTTGGGGTCTACGGCGATTCGGCGGGGACCTCGCGATAAAAACGGGAAACAAGATAATTTAATACCCAAAAGTGCCCTCTCATGGCGAACTGTCCCATCCCCCTGGAAGTTTTGATGAACAGCGCAATGGGCGCTGGATCAGCGAGGCTTATCTTCAAAGAAAGTTGCCAGGTGATAGAATATTTTGTAGAAGTTTAGGGTTCGTATCTTAAAGCGGGAAACAGCACATTTGGTTTTGTTTATGTGTTTGTTTTTTCAGTAAAATGGAAATCCAATACGATTATTGTGCCGCAGCTTTCACGAACAAGATACACCGGTTTGATTCCCTTTAACTGCCTATTTAATCAATGCAAATAAAAAACATACACTGCATCAGTAAGTAAGGCATTACAAACGAGCTGTCCAGAAGGGCCATGACACGTCTATGTAAAACACACACATACACATAAAAATACGAGCTGTATAACAATTTATACTCTAAAATAATGAATACAAGTGGCATAGATATCCGCTGTACGCCTGTCTCTCATAATATTTATAAATAAATTCGAACCCAACAGGGCAAATGCCACATGGTCTGTAACAACACCAATTAGCTGTTCGACTTCAACTTACTGCTGCCTGTGAATGTGACGATTTGCATATTTCCACCGTCGAGGTCAGCCCTCTTTATTTGGTAATTGTGAAAGTCCGTCCAAAAGATCAGCCTGGCTTCGAGATCGACGTCGATTGCGTACGGTCCTCCTAGCTCCGATATTGGGAGCCGCCTGAATGTCGAAGAGTTGGACTCATGTTTGAAAATGGCGTTATTTGTAGATGCAAAGAACACCACATCCTGTGCCGCTGCATCAGAAACATGGTAAGAAGTAAGAATGGTGGTCAATCATTGGCTTCTCAGTCAGAGCGCAAGACACCGCTCTCTCTCTCTCTCTGTCTTTCTCTCTCTCTCTCTCTCTCGCTCTCAGTGTTTTAAGTTGGCACCACCATCATCATCATCATCATCAACGCCATCATGGTTCTTCAATAAATCATTCCGAAAGTCTTTATTGAACTGAACTTCAACATTCCATTTTTTTTTTTGGGGGGGGGGGCATGGAAATGTGAGGATCCTGCTAAAAAATGATTTTCGGGGTTTGTCTCATTCAAAATCGTCGCTATTCTTGAGCGCCTTTTTTGTTAAATTCTCGCATCGATGGAAAAAGCAGCTTTTGTCATACAAGGGAGAAAAGAAAACAAAATGCAACGAAAGGACATCATTATTATGTCCTGGCATGCTTGTGCGCTTATAAAATTACAAGCTGCATTGACCATCCCTTCTTAAAAACGATATTCTATGAGCCATCTCTAGTAATCCATATATTTCATCTTGTCTAATTTTCACAAACCATGTCAGCTACCATGACCATGACCACAAAGATTTCTCAGAGATCACTTTCATTTTTTACCACTTGTGCCCCATTAATTCAAGTTCCCGTCAAGATGAGGCTATAACTACACACAACTTCTTACCTTCGTTTTCTTGAGCATCACAACCAAAACAGACCAATGCTGTGAAAGAGAAGACAAGAAGTCCACCGTTTCACAATTTTGAATCAAGCAAATTAAATGTGGTGATTGAAGCAGCACCTGACAATATCCGATAGGTTTGAATCACACACAAAGAGAAAGAACGTGAATACATACATAAAAACAGGATTTTTGCCAATATTTCAACAGCTGCATCACCTAATCCATGAAAATCATGAACGTTATTACAACTTTATCTTCACAATTACTCGACGTGAATGATACAATGTATTCATATTGATTTGATTTCAAATATAGAAAATAAGTTAAGATTTCTGTGGAGGTCAAACTAAAACCTTTGAGATGATATACTCTATGCGGTTCCGGCCAATAAAATTTAATGTGAAATTCCCACAACTTCTTCTTTTTTTTTTTACAACTGGTAATAATGAAAGGAGTCATCCCACGAGATCGACACATACGAGTCATACGGCCTACGAGCTAGACATTAAAAAATGGTCCATGAGTCATACACTCACGAGTCATGCAGTCAACTTAACACAAAGCCTAAGAGCTAGGCACCAAGTAAAACAAAAGCTCGGCACAGACTGCGTAAATCATCATTGATTTGTAGATGGCGCTGTTTATCCTGTCAAGCTCGGAGGGTAAATATTATATCGAACGCATGGGGCTTATTTGACTTAAAAATAGTTCGTGTTCGAAATTTATGAAATCTCTTTTATCCACTAATATCGAGCTCACAGGTTGTATTCAAGGAATGTCTAGTCGATCGTAGGTTGTTTGACTCAAGGGTAGTACTGTGACCCGTGGGCTGTATTATAGCTCCTAGGCTGTGTGTTTAGCTCTTGACGTTCACCCGTAATGAAACTTCAGCCATTCTCCTTGTACTTGTACAAAACCTTGTTTTGACAGTCAACTTAAATACGGAGGAGATTGCACTGTTTTCGATGGATCAGAAACAATAACCTCTTAGTTTCGCCTCCTGAGTACTACGTGTACATCGCACCGTGACAATTCTGCATCGTTGTTCATGATTTATCAAATAATCATGATTCGCCCATTGTTTGTACGCCATAATTGTTAAAATCTTGTCTAGTCTGACCATGCTGAATATGGGGGCAGGGCTAAGAAGGAGAAGATAAGTGAAACGGCAAGGCAGATTTCTAGTAAATACTATAGGAAGCGGAAGGGTAATGTGATGACTATTCGATAACTATTTCAGTGTATCGTTTATCAAACATAAAATATACCAATAGCAATATAAATATCAATAATATCAATATCTTAGTGTATGTGTATAAACGAAGAGCTTGCTTCCAACAGGCGCTAAATCTATCATTTTCAATGTATTTAACGCCTTTTGGAAGCAAGCTCTTTAAATATATTCATGATTGTTAAAATGTACCTGTGCGTAGGCCTAAATACCGAGTTACATGTACATTCAAATATTATGCACCTGCAATTAGACGCACGACCGTATAAGACGCTCTATTTGATAAACAAAAACCTTTTGCTTACCTAGAATGAGTAGGAAGTTTCCTGCTCTCAGGGTTGCACAAAGGCTGAAATTAGGAAGTTCCATTCTCAAATTCCCTCCTTAAACGGCAGGAGCTCGGTAAGAGGTCACACGGATAGTGTATACGAACAGCTTGCATTGACTACGGAACTACAATAGATAGACGCCATGCATAAACCACTACATAATGCAATATGTAGCCAGTGTAGAAGATGCAGTGCATGGCTGGCAATGAGTGCGGCAGTGGGCGTATCATCCCCGAAACTTTCGAAACACCTGATGTCCATTCGCCAAAGATAACGTACTATCATCATCCGATTGGGCGGAAATCCAAAAGGTCAAGGTATTAATGGCTTTAACGTGATGTTCGTAGATACACACTTATTGACATGGTTGACATTGGTTAAATTATTTCAGAGAGAACGCATTATTTTCTCTTGGAACAACTGAATGTTGAGAGTGTCTACAGAATAATACTTAGGTGAACATCATGTGCTCAACACCCACGAGTCACACAGCTCACGATTCATACGGCCCACGAGTCATACAGCCCACGAGTTGTAGGCCTACAGCTCATGAATCATGCAGAACATGAACTAGACCCAAAGTCAACAAGGCCCGAGAGCTCGACGTCAGATAGAATAGGCCCACGGCCCACTATAGGGCCTAATATCAGGTGACCATGCACAAACTTGACATGCTAGATGCAGGGCAAATAATGCCCGCGACTTAGACACCAGGCAAAAAAGGCCCACTAGCTCGACATTACATTACGGGAGTTAAGTTACATGGTGTCAAGCTTGTGGGCCTGCTTTGCTTTCACCTGCTTTGTCTGGTGTTTATAGTTCAAGGGATGTATGACTCTACAGTGTATAACTTATAGACCTGTTTTTTAATGTCTATAAACTCGTGGGCTTGACACTGTCTGCGCCTAAGTTGGATGATTCGAATACTGCACCTTAAATCACGTTGGCTTTCAAAATGTCCAGAAGCAACTAGAATAAAGATAGATGAAATAAAACAAACTTGACGCGGCATCTAACGGAATTCATCTGGCACATTTTTGTTATTGTTATGCACTGAATGAAAAAACAGACCAAGTAATACTAATTGGATTGTCTATAAAATGGAAAATCTGTATATCCATGACGACAGAAAACATTATTCACCTAAATTTGCTCTAGACGGGTAACTATGTATTAAAGGGGCGGGTCTTTGTAGCTGTGTTCTTGACAAAGACAAAAGAAATGTTTTAGTGGTAAACGGTTCACCTGTAGATAATTCACAGATGCTGAAAGCTATACCTCTGTGTAATCTTTAAGCATGAATACGAATTAGTTAAAAATCTAAGAAAGGTGAATAATAACGGTATGGTCGTGGTTCTGTGTCCTAGGAAGCCTCATAAGTGTTACCACAGCTCCATCAGAGGTCTTACAATGATTATTACCGTAGAGTTACCGGGTACCCATTTACACATCAAGATCAAGAGGGAAATGGTTGGGTAAAAACATACATTGTCCAAGGACATAAATACTTTTCGGGACTCGAAATTGGGACCTCCGATTGAAAGATAAGGATCCTATCCACCTTGCCACACATACAATCTTAATCATTATCATGATTATAATCAACTTCAACCTACTACAAGATTGATACTCTTCTAAGAGAAAACTACTGGCTTTTTAAGAACATATCATTTCCTAATATCTTGCCCTTTTCTTAGGAATTTGAAACCGTGCTTGAAAATGTCTTACGCGTAATCCGCAGGACGATTTTAATGAGTACAGGAAACTCATAGGGAGTAGGACAAACTTTAGTTCCTAGCAAATATTGGAGTCGAGCAACAGCAAAAATGCTCAAATCAGAATACTATCAGCAATTAGGACTACTATTTTCACACTTTCTCATGGGACAATCCATCAACACATACATACACACACACACACACACACGAACACAAATACAAACACATACACGCATAGTTTATTATACTTTATAAAAAAAAACCAACAAATCGAGACACTACAGTTACAAAGCTGTTTCCAAGGTTCGCTACATACGTCATGTAGGCACCTTGTTTATTTTTCAAGCTAACAAACCTTTAGAATAAATAGGCAAATCCTAAAGAGTATACTGTTCAATTACTGTATAAGCTATTACTTTCGCGAGGGTTTAATTTCCGCAAAATATGTCGCGAATCACAGTTGGATCGCGAATTTAACAACGCGCAAAAATGTCTCCATGCGCCCTGTATAGTGCATTTACGTCAATTCGCGAAAACAAACTCTCGCGAAAATGTCGGGTGCTGTTCGTTATTCTGAAGGTTCGTTATTCCGAATGTTCATTATTCCGAAGGTTCGTCAATCCGAAACACACAAATCTCCTATACCTGGAGGTTCGTTAATCCGAAAATGAAAAAAGGGTTCGTTAATCCGAACAATATTACTGGCGTTATTCCGAAGGTTCGTTATTTCAAAGGTTCGTTAAGCCCAAAATGAAATAGGATTCGCTATTCCGAAGGCTCGTTTATCCGAAAATGAAATAGGGTTCGTTATTTCGAAGGTTCGTTAATCCGAAAATGAAATAGGATTCGTTATTCCGAAGGTTCGTTGATCCGAAGTGATATAGGGTCCGTAACGAACCTTCGGAACAACGCGCTTTGTTTCATTTTCGGATTAACGAACCTTCGATATGACGAACCTTATTTCATTTTCGGTTTAATGAACCTACGGAATAACGAACCTTCGGACTAAAGAACCTTCGGAATAACGAACCTTCGGAATAACGAGCTGTAACAAAAATAACAGCGTATCATACCGTAGGTCACGGGGGAGGGGAGCGAGGCCACGTTCTGCTATACATTGCTATACATGATATTCCCACGTTGAGAAAGTGAGACATGGAATTTATTTTTGAAAGTGTTTGTGAAAAGTAAGGTTATCTTCTTGGTTTTGCAGCAAGCTTCATGGATCTCTTTTAATTGGCAGAGTCCATATTAATGTTTGGTGGAACTTCCCCGTTACCAAAACTTTCCCTCTTTATGGGTCACTGTTTATCCTGAATTGCCTTGTGGGTTTCTATAAAGTGGAAAAGGAATTACGATAATGCTTTTTGGAAGCGTTATAGCTTCCGTCTTCACATGGGATTAATAACAAAAGTAGTCCTAAATGTTAAGACAGGATTCAGGTATAGCCTTTTATAAGGCCATCAGCTCACGTTTCAATTTCCTAACAAAATTGAAGTCGTAGTCCCTGTACGAATATTTGAAGAAAGGGAATGAAATGGTACGGACAAGGCTCGTAAGGCATTTTGTGACAAGTTAGTGACTACATAATGTGGTTTTGATGTTTGTTTCTCTAGTTATATCAAACCAGGCTTCTTTAACAATTATTGATAATCATAGATGACAGGAAATTTCTTCGCAATCTTCGCAAAGTTGAGTGTCATCATTTTGTCCCAGCCATCATTTTTGGTTTTCATCTATTTAGTTGCCGAGAGGTCCAAAAGAGAAGGAGTTAGAGTCGAAAGTCTGATAAACTCTTTATAGGAACCCTGCATTTAGATGAGATGTTGGTGTTTTAATTTTCCTTTAATTGAAGCTGTTACTTCCACATTTCCACCTCCGGTGCTCTTCCAGTTTGAGAACAATAAACATTCGAGGACAGTATATCAAGTCCCTGGGGTTAGGTATTCTGACCCAATTTCTGTAAGCTCAGGGTGTCTCTTCCGCTTCGACAGCTTGCTACTTTTTGAATAAGGCCAGGATATCTAGGTCGGTCTCTTTCCACCTCCGATTAGGCAAGTCTTCATATTATAATAATAACAACATAATGATAACAATGCGGTCTTCATTATCCAGGGTAGCCTCTTCAGTGTCTACTCTACCAGAAGGCCCTGTCATTATTATTAACCTATCGTCACTAGGCACCCATTTATACACTTGGGTCGAGAGGGACATTATTGTGGGAAAAAATCATCCTGTCCAAGGATGTACAATAGACACTTGACGGGATTCGAACTCGCGACCTTCAATCCAATGCCAAGAGTCTTATCCAAATGCTACAGTGGCCTCCATCTTCCGCTTTTATGTTCAGCTTCATGTCTGTAAATTGAGCAGCCCGATCACTTTTGTTTGATAATGATTTTCATCAGGGCCCTTTAAAACATTTACAAACATTGAAATACATGTATAGGGACTGTTTTTTACAGCATAGTCTAGTTCAGTGTTGCGATTATAGAATAAAATATAACTATTAGATAAGTGAAATTTCCCCCTCCCCAACAAGAAAATATACAATATCTTTAATGAAATGTTCAGAGCTTGATCAGTAATGGAGAATTGCCTTAGCTATAAGATGTTGAAGTTTCTTGTTTAAAACTATCATTATATCATACATTAGGCTGGGCGTGGAATGACAAGAAACATTACAGAAGGCACCAATGAAATCCTGCATTTCAATTCAGGTCTCGAATAGTTTCAGTGAGGCCTACTAGTACCGCACTAAAGTGTATTTCAATATTGACGGGATATCGTTATAGTAATGTGACATTTGAAAAGCGACTGACATCAAAATGACAGTGAATTAGCGTATGCGACGTTATGAAAAAAAATAATAAATGTACGAAAGGCAAACCCAATGATTTGGTAAAATTACACTGTTTCGGGTATCTAGACGTAGACCATTAATACCCTATGCAATAGTAGTTGTAATTTAAATAGCTGACGTCTCAATTCATTCATAATTTTCTTGTTGTACTAAAAAAAAAGTGGGACGATATAGCACAGACATTTATTAAAGTCGAAGCCCTTGTATAAATCAAGTCAGTGAATTTTCAAAAGTAAGCACGGAATAGTATTTTGTAAAATGTGCTATTAAAAAAGCTTTCTTTTCTCGCTCTGCCCTTTTCATCTCTGTCGTTTTCTTCTTCTCCTTTTCTTTTTCTCCTCCTTCTTCTCCTCCTCTTTCTTTTTTGACCCCAACGCACTTTTTGACCTCCTTTAATTTCTCTCTGTTTCTCTAGTGCATTTGGTTGTTGTTGGATTGGATCCTCCTATTTTTTTGTTCGAAATAAAGATAACGAATGAATGTCCATCCCGCCGTAGAGTGGACAAAAATAAAGAAAGGTTCAAAAAGTTACAACGTGAAAATAATACCCTCTTCTGATTTTGTTTTGTTTCGTTTTTGATGTATGGTTTCTTTAATCTGATCTTGAAATCGCTGGACGGACCGTTGACCAACACCAGAGTTTATTACTTCCTGTCGTATAGTATTCTAGTATTGTCATCAACATAACACAAGGGTCATGAGGATATATAGCTTCAAGAGCAAATCCTTTCTTTTCGTAGTGCAAGTGATACCCATGGTAACAGCATGAACGCGTTATCCGAACCCTGATGCAGCTGTTTGCCGACATATTCGCGAGAGGGGATATTCACCTGCTCTCAGTATATCCTGTGATAAGATACATTTCACTTCCTCTGCCCTGCAATCAATAGGCTATCAATTATCTTATATTTTCCTTGGTTTGTTTTTAAGCAGGGTTACAGAAGACAGGGACAAATGGATCTCTATGGTTAGGTTTGTTTTATTTGTATGGACAGTGAAAGTTAATATGGTTCAATATGGTATCATAAAGTTCATCAGTTAATATGGTCAATTTAATTCATGGGTCGGATAGCTAGTTTGTTAGTTTTTTGTTTGTTTGTTTGTATGTTAATCCCATTTCCTATGGTCCATGCTGCATCCCTTGCAATGGATTAGTTTAATACCGGTGTACTGCCTACTGGTTTGGGGAAAGGCGGAGCAACTCCTTCTGATCTGCATATCAGCCCTCGCCCACATCTTTGGGTAAGGACCGCTGCAGAAATATCTTCTCTGATCTTGTCTTCAAATCAACAGCGCTGAATATAGATAATCATTATAATGCGTTTGAGACAGAGTATATTGGAATGATTAGATGCATTGAAAATGCATTTATACAAGAAAAAAAAGATTTACACAGTGTTGTTGTTGTTGTTTTTTGCAATGATAAGATAATGTCGTTAATTTAGGAAACAGTTACAAATTTAGCAATTGAAATATAAAAGCTTCTGTAACAGGAAAAAACACATATATTTAACAACTAAAAGCCGAATAAATGAACAGTTGGTGTTTAATCTATCGTCTGGAATAACTAACGATGAATTTTAAAGGGGATGGCTAGTAACTGATCGGTGGGAATGCTGGGGGATAATCGTTTCAATCCTTGTGGGATTGATTTAAAAGTACATCATATATCTATTTTTGTGTGAAAGTTATTATATGCTTCAGAATGGTCTCATATTCATATTCCTAAAATACAAAATGTGGTGCAGTCACAATTTTATCTCACAATTAGGTAAATTAATGTCAGTATAGTTTATAAGAAGCTTTTGTTTTAAAAACAGTTCTTATGAGTAAAGTATATACAAATAAAAACATTTGGACATGTTGGAAAAGAGTGTTTCCTTGTTACTAGAGAAACATTTCACCATCAGATTTGTTGCTAAACAGAGACCTTTACTACATATTTTTACCATATGGTCTACTTTCGACACCTCAAGCACATTAAATGAAAATTTAATGCTAGTCTTTTTTTTTACTAACGCATTTGGTGTCTACGATGAGGTGAGTTCCATTTGAAACTGTCAGTTATCACTCAAGAAGTGAAAACAATTTCTTTTTTATGTTTGTCCTACATTGATCATTAATTGATACATTGATACATTGAAAATTAGTGTCTCCACGTGCGACGAAATAATGTGTAATTCATCAAATGACAGTAAATCTCTTTGCTGCAGTTTATTACTCCATCTTGAAACAAAGTATCTAGATTATCTGATTCATTTCGTGTAGATTAGGTAAAGTTATATTATTGATAGAAATCAGAGAATGTATCACTCATATTTATTGGTACATGAAGGAGGAATACTCCTCTCCCACACGAGGGATCTTCTTTATTTTTATTGTTTTTTACTCGAAAGTGAAACATATAGTGCAAACGTTTGGAAGATATTGAATTGTGTCAATCAAAGGGCAGGAAAATATAGAGTAATATTCAGGGAAATGGGCTATATATGGGAGGGGGTAGAAAGGGATCCCCTCCCCCAACACGAGAGAGATTTTGCATTTTCAGACTTGACATTCAGACATCTGATGCACCGTATTGGTGAATTATTAAATTTCTGTTTCCATAAAAAATGAACAAAAAGTTATGTAATCATTGAAATGCGCGGTCATAGCGATGCCTGCTCCCACACGAGGGCAAAATTTCGTACTTTCTGACTTGAAATTTAGAGATCTGTTACACCTATTTGGTGACATATCTGATATTTGTTTTCTATTTAACGCTTGAAGAAATATATATTCGGGAAAGTGTCGGGGAGAGGGAAGTATGGGGAGAATACTCCTTCGCATACGATGGAGATTTTGGCATTTTCCGATTTGAAATTCAGATATTTAGCGAGTACTTTTGATGAAATATGTGAGAATTTTTTATATGAGAATTATTGAAAAGTAAGAAAATATTTATTAATACAAATATGCAGGGGAGATGAATGGGGTCATGTACCCTCCAACAAAATGGAGGGTTTTTTTTTTTTCTTTTTCAGGTTACGGTTTTTATGGTGCATAATGTTGATGACATCCTAGATTTTTGTTTCTGTTCAAAACTGTAAGTAGAATTAAGAATGAAGACTTGTATATCCAAGGCAATGAGCTAGTAGAGGATGTATGGGGGTTCCTTTTGACTGGAGGGAATTTTGCATTTCTATGACCATCAACAGGCCTAGTGCACCTTCGGTGTTATAGGCCTATTGATTGTCCATTTTCAAAGAGTAGATAATTCGTAATCTCCATCCCCTCCAACTCCAGGGAGCTACTACACTTGAATTGAAATGAAAATGATTATATCATTTACACACATTTGATGGAATATTTGGGAATTGTTAATCAAAGGGGTATGAAATCTATATTGGGGAAGTGAGCGGTTAAAGGGTTTTGTAGGAAGGGCAAATTACCCTTTATTTGGTATTTTGTAAGTGAAAGATCTAGTGCACACTTTTTGATGATACATGCGTAAATTTGTTAATCTCAAAAGTGTACAAAGTCTATGGAAAGGGGCCGAGCGAGGGACGTTTTGCATATTTATTATTGCAATTCAATGACAAAGTGCATGTACTTCAGGATGAATATTTGGAAAATAATGATTGTACAGGCCACCCCTTTCCCCAAGGGGAGGGGGAGGGGTGCATCAAAGCGAACCTTTACCCGTGTTGTGCACATTTAAGGGAAAGATTCCACTGGACCATCTGACTTGTTGAATCTCGAACATTATGATGAGTATCTTTGTCTCTTGATAAACAAACGGCGGCCATTTTGGGCAACATTTGGTTTTCTTGAAAAAACACGAGGTTCTGTTTGTACTTACGTGCTTCGTGATCATTTAATAAGTATTTTGTTTGGTTCCTTATGTTTCAAAATATATATTTACACATTCAAGCACGCATCGCGGTTACATAGTTGCAGGGTAATGAGAAAAACTGGAAATGTCAGCCATTTTGGACACCATTTTAGATTTCTGAAAGTGCTTAAGTGCTTTATTTGTGTTTCAAAATCTCCGAATAAGTATTATATTTGGTTCCCTGTGACTCAAAACGTATATTTCGACATTACAAGTGTGTACAGTTGTATTTACTTGCAAAATTATGAGAAAAAAATAAGGAAATAGTGGCCATTTTGGACGCCATCTTGGATTACGGTACCTGCGTGTTTCAGAAACTCTTAATATGTATGTTATTGAGTTCTTCATCCTTAAAAACATATATGTAGCATTCAAATGTTGTATTTGGGTTACCGGGCTGAAAAGTTATAAGAATTTCAGAAAATGGCAGCCATTTTGGACGCCATCTTGGACGCCATCTTGGATTACCGTACTTGTCTGCATCAAATATTAGAGAATATTCTCTTGATGTGTGTTTTATTGAGTTCTTCATGCTTAAAAACATGTATTTAGACATTCAAATCTTGTATTTGCGTTCTTTGGTTGAAAAGTTAGAAGAATTTCTGGATATGGCGGCCATTTTGGATGCCATCTTGGATTGCGGAAAACGCTCAAAGAGGATTTATGAGGACTTTAAGTAGGTACTTCTAGACATTTTTCTGGACCTATCCTGAAAAATAAAATAACTTGTTACCAGAAATGTCCAGGTCAAAAATAATGCTCTTGGACTAGTGGGAAACAGTCAAGCACAAATCGGGGAACTTATTGATGCTTTTGTCCCATTGAGTGTTCTTTACTGAAAAAAAAAAAGCGCTCTGTAAATGTTTTCGACATAATAAAAAAAATCACCATGTAAGTGTTGCGTGAATGTGTTCTAAATTTGATTAAAAAATATAGGCCTTCATTTCTAAACACTTAAGTTCCATAGGCAGGAATTCACGTAGTTGTTACTAACAAATTCAGAAATGGCAAGCATCCGGCAAGTTTTATGGATATTAAGGGCAACTTTTGGGAACACAGCCTGCATGAATTTCGAACACATTACAGAACCGGTCTGGCTGAATTATCTAACTTATCTTTCCTTTCCATATCATGAAAGTTTGTCTGAAGTTGATCAGTCAAATGTCCCTAGAGCATTTCTATTGTTCGCCGTGTGGTATAGGCCTAGAAACATTGTGGTATATTTGAAGAGGCTCTGGACCTGTAATCACAAGGACTAGGGTTCGAATTCCCCCAAGTGAGTTACTTTCATAACAGGATGTTGTGCCCTAAACCTCCCCTCTTGACCCCGATGTATGAAAGGGTACTTGGTAATTCTGTGGTAATGACAATGGCGGAACTTTCTAGTAGAGCACTGTTATTGAGTAATATTAAGAGGCTACCCTGGATTAAAAAAAAAGACCAGCTTATTGTTCGCATGTGTCAGTTTCCGTTTATAATCCAAACCATCTAAGCGATGAAAAAGTGCAGTTTGCCCCTAAAAGGGTTCTTATGACATGGAAGTCCGAGAGAGTAAACTTCTCAAACTTCCGTCCTTGGATAACCAATCAGCAAGCTCACTAAGTTCGCTGTTTTCCCGTTTCTGTATGGCAAACAAGGTTCAAGTAGATGTCTAATGTGGAGGATAGCCAGCGATATCACACAGTATAAATGGCTCCCGTTATTAAGATTTGATTTCAGTCTCCTGTCGTCAACCGTGTGTCAACATCTCCAGTTCTTTTTCAGCTATTCAGAATATTCAGTACTCCAATTTCAGGTTCGAATATACGTTGTTGTTTTTTTCACTCGGGAAGGAGAACTGAAACTCAAAAGGTTCTAATCATGCTAATGGCAAATCGACTGTGTGAAGCAAATCTCTTCTTCCTGATTCTGGGTGGGTATAATTTTGGTAGATGTATATTATTTGTGTGTGTGTGTGTGTGTGTGTGTGTGTGCGTGTGTGTGTGTGTCAGTAGTGTTTTGACTTTGAAGTATTACGGACTTTTAGAAAATCACTTGAATTGAGAATGACAAAAAAATAATTGATTTATACTTGATTCAAATACTAAAAAGGATATTGTAAGAAATAAAGTCCCACTTCTTACCTAAAAAGAAAATATATAACTTTGAAAAATGACAATCATAGGTATGTAGCTATTTGAAGTATTAAGGACTTTTAGAGAGTTACTTGAATTGAGAATTAAAAAAAAATGAATTGATTTATATTGTAATTCAAATACCCTCCAAAAAATTGAAAGAAGAAAAGTCCCACTTCTTACATCTAAAGACATAACTTATCAAAATGACAATCATAGTTATATATAGCTATCGTCGCAGGTGCTTTTGCCGAAGATTGGAATAAGTGTTTGAAGTTTGTCTAATTTTGTGCGTAACATTTTTTTTTCAGGAGTCACTGCCATTACATCGGCATGGAGCCATCTTTCAGGTAAGCGAAATATTACGAGTTTGTTGATTTTTTCCCCTTCAAACAGGGATATAAGTCACAGTGCTACGATCATATAAGGGCTCATCCATGGAGCTACAGTTGCTCCATGGATCGACGTTACCGATGTTCCCCAGTGGCCCGCTGCCGCTGAAAAGTAGTGTAGGGAAACAAAATCTATTTTAAGGCAACTAAGATTCAAAAGTGATCTCTGTTTTAGCCTTTATTTCGGCCCACCAAAAATATAGCCCTAACCATCAATAAAGCATTCAGACTGTGTTAGAGCAGGCCACAATAACCACATGAGCATGAGTAATTTAATAAATCTCAAAATCTCCGATGTCATGTATATCCCCCTCTCTCAAAGGTCTGCATTTCATTCTTCTATCTTTGTCCTACATTCTCTTGCTCCTATTCCCTTCCTCTTCCTCCTTCATACTTTTTTCATCTCTCCGATGTATTTCCTCCTGGAATATTTCTCTGACAAAAACTCTTCCTTCGTGAGATGCGTATTGACGAATGTCTTCGCATTGTTCTCTGCAGGAGACGTGACCGTTATTGCAGACGAGAATCGTTTGTACTTGATATCTCACGATTACGAGGGCCCACTACCGCTCTTGGACGAAGCGCAAATAGGCAACCCTGTCGCCGTCGACGTCGACGTCGATATGCATTTCGTTTTCTGGATCGACGGCCTTGCAGATAAGATTAAAAAGGCATCACTCGACGGCATTGAGTACGAAATTATTGCATCAACGAGCGATTGTGAGTATTCACCCGAGATAAGCATATCAGGTTCAAAGCGTGGTTCAATTTTCCCGTGTATACCATACTTTATGTAACAGCAATTAAACAGAAGATCATTCAACGTCTTGCCTCTTCCCGAGTCCGTGCAAAAAAATGAAATCATATCTGCATAGAAAATCAGTGAAAAGTTCTCTTGCTCACAGAACTGCTTTGTCCTGTATAGCGAGATTTCGTTCGAATCTATTTTTATTTTGTTTTGTTTTGTTTTGTTTTGTTTTGTTTTTGTCCAGTGGTCTGTCCGGGTAGATTGCCGGGCAAGTAAAATCTTCAAATCTGAAATTTCTGTGGCCCGAATTGAACGGAAACATAAAAATCCGAATTGTGTTTAAGTACCTGTCGTTCCATAAATCATATTTGTCAATGTGACTGCTAAACGTCAATACAAGGTGTATTAATAATACACTAAACCGTTATATCGATTATGGTTATAACGGCTGCCAATCCCACGTGGTATGTATGCGAACACGTTTATCTCGAATATACGTTGTATGGTATGAATAATCTTTTCTTATCATTTCCTTTCTTTAGCACCAAAGATGATGTCCATTGATATTGATGCTAAGCTTATCTTTTGGACCGAGATCGACACAGACACTATCAAATCCGTGAACTACGACGGTTCTGACCAAAGAACTGTGCTGTCCATGCCCAACAAAGACCCGGTGGGCGTTGTTGTAGATATGGCAAGGAGGTAGGACATACCAATTATTTTATTCAACAGGGCACGAGAAGATAATAAACATGATATATATATATATATATATATATATATATATATATAAGGAATATAAAGGGTATATACGTCTGAAAACCAGATATCTATGAGGGGATTTCGTTCCAAACGGGGAAATATTGATTCCCCCTTAACGTTTTGACAATGTTTTTCAAAGCCTTATCATTGATCTGGGGCCTGAGGACTGTCACCACAATATGATTAGGGGATTTTTGCAGGGATGCAAAAAAAAAAAAAAAAATGGGTTTATATGTATTGAATGTGCATAGAAAACGGGTCATTTGGGGAATCTATATACATCTTTTTTTTTCTAAAAAAGAGTTGTATTTTCTCATTAACATACATTATTTAGTTGCACGAGGCGCATTTTGTACTCTTGTCAGTTCAATTCTGCATTGAACCCAAATTAATGCATAATTTTCCAAAAAGGGCAATATTTACATTTTTTCTGAATACTTTCGTGCTTTTCATCAAATTTCCCTCAAACTTTCATTTATTGTGCATTTCCCCTTATAGCAGGAAATATATTTCCCCTTATGGTGTTATATATATATATATATATATATATATATATATATATATAATTGTATATGCATATCAAATAGAAACTTATGTACATAATAGATATGAACACAATGAACACCAAAAATTATGTTCTTAATAGCTGATTGAGCAACAACCACGGATTGCCTTTCCAAGATCAAAATAACTCCACTGCTATTGCAGTACAAAATGATGTGATGTGCGAGAAGTACGAGTTTATTCTTTTGGGTTTTGGGGTCTTTTTTTTTGCATTTTTGTTTTAAAAGAAATTTAAGAGAAGGTTCGCGTAAGCATACAGCGCATCGCAGCATGGCCATGGTAGTAGTATGAGTCATTGATATTCCGATATGTTATACTTGCTCTGTGCGGTTGTGGCTAATGATATTATGAAATGATAATTTTTGTTGTTGTTGTTTTTTGTGTGTTTGTTTGTTTTGAAGCTTGTGAAACATTAAAAATCCAATAAGGTTCTTATTTCAAAACAGATTTCGCTGCTATTCCTTCCTTGCTGTTTGTGCCATTCTATTTTATTGCTGATAGAGAGTGTGAACTTGAGGTAAAGTTTCCGTTATATTCTTCCTTTATGATGGGCCTACCCCCCCCCCCATGGCATTTAACATTTCAATAATATTGAGACGTAGGCCTGAAAATACTCTCTTTAAGTGCACGTTCAATCACCAATGCTTCAGCTATAGTTTTCAAGATCTATTCTGTCTGTAGCATGGCATGTACGAATCAACTTTTATTTGTACGTATTTCTAAAGTTGAAATGAAGTAATAAAATTAAATGCGCCTGTAATTGATCGAAGCAATGAGTATCACTTACCAAGTGTAGAGCTTAACCTGACAAAGTCCGTGCATTGATTCGTTATAAAAAGATTTTGTTATGAATGATATACATGTAATATATAAGTCAACTTTTTATTCTGTTTATTGCGAGCAGAGTGCTCTATTGGTCCACATCGGCACGGAGATGTAGCTACTATGACAGTTACTACCGCTGTAGACGTTACGAAGAATATCGACACATCGGAAAGGTGGACTATGATGGGGCCAACAGTGAGATACTCGTTGAAGAATCCAGTGATTACCTTCCACGTGGCCTTGCGCTTAATGCAGAAGGTAGGGTGTCAAAGTACTATGGAGGGGTGTATCCAGGATTTTTTTCTGGGTTGGTCGCAATCATAATTTTTAAAGACCTTTTTACCAAGAACGATAAATAAATACATCATTACGCACGCGCGTGCACATGATGTTCATGATAATACTCTGCATGTATTTTATGGCCAATTCACACTGGTGGCATTTAACTTCGCGTTGTTTCCATTTTCGTAAAGTTAGGGTGAAAAATTGAATTGCCTACAACCTCATAGCGAAACATGATGTCAAATTATAGTATCTGTCACCTCGTTTTCCACGTGTGTCTGTGTGTGTGTCTGTGTGTGTGTGTGTGTTTCTTTCTTATGAGGCTACAGAGATAGACCAAAGGGGGAGGGACACGTGTACATAATCCCCCTCCCACCAAGGGAACTTTTGCACTTTTAAAACTTTTTGATCTGCTAAGTGGGGCATAGAAAGGGAGGAATATTTTGTAAAAATGTTAATCAAAAATTAAGAAAATCAACTTTTCCAGAATAATGTGAATATCTAACATCTAGTGTTATGGTATCTGTCACCTCTCTGTCCATGTCTGTGTCTTCGCTGTTTGCATATATATGGGGGTGATATCACCCCTTCCACATGAAGAAGTTAATTTCTGCAATTGTAGACTTGAATTCAGTGATCTGACACACCTTTATAGTGGTATATTATTCACATTTCTGATTAAGGAAATGAGAAATTAATTATTACGCACAATGTGAGGGGCTAAATCATGTCTTTCTCCGTATGTGCGTCACTCACCGTTTACCGAGGTAGAAAGGGCAAGAGGGATGGGCGAGAACTCACACAAGGGAGCTCTATACATTTGCAATTTACAGATAAATTCAATAATCTGGTGCACAGCTTTAGTGGATTTCTAAAATGGTTTTTCAGTAAATAACGTAAGAAAAATGATATTGGGGGATAATTTGATTGACTATCATGGTTCTGTTGCGTCTTGTTCCGAGTGTGCGCCTTTCCTGCTTACATACTCTATGGAGGTACATATAGGACTCACCGGTAATAACAAAATGCACATCATTAACTGGAGAGGTATATCCTCTAGCGAGATGGAAGAAGATCCCGCAATTAACATGCAAAAACAACAAATAAAAAAAAGAAAAGAAAAATAAGATATTCCTCGATTACTGATCCGAGTTAGAGGAAGCAGGTCAAGGTTTGAGTTTTGTTTCTTTGTTTGTTATTTGTTTGTTTGTTTGTTTATTTGTTTTTTTGGGGGAGGGGCAACTTTTTTGGCCCTGCCCCCTTTAATACAGCCATGACAGAAACCTAATGGAAGTCAGCCTATAGAAATCTAGGCTATTTACATTATGAAAATTAATGGAAGGCCTATGGGCAGAGTAATCAACACATTACACAGCCATAAATATATTTAGAATAAGCAAAACGGATATACATGCGATTGTGTATCAATATTTGGCAAGGAATGCAGAGGTTGATTTTTCGTTTTACACATAATCTTAGAGTGGGACAATAAAACATCAAATCTTGACCTCTTTAAATTCAATGCAGTATAGCAGTATATTACAATGTCTATAGTCTCAAACATACCTCTTCATTTCATTAGTATTTCGGTTAAATTACTTCCGACATAATATATATGTTTGATGTATCGAATTGCTTTGAAATGGCTTTGAAATTTGCAATCAGGAATTGCTGGCAGACAGGAAAATCAACTACAGTTCTGCTTGAAGCAGATGTCAGGCTCAGTTTTCTTTAGAATGGCTAGATTGGGCTAGAAATTACGTCATGCATTTGACATTGTTTTAAACTCATTGATAGTACTTGATGTTTATGTGAATGCGGAAAGAGCTTTGAAAAACGTGGAGCTTCTGGTAACTCGGGTGGGTCGTACAACCCTAACGACCCTCCCCCTTTTTCATACACCCATGCAATGTAAGCGATGTTTCTTGACCCAAAATTTGTGGAAATAAAAAAAAAAAAGACCAATAACCTCTTTCAAATCATTAGTTTCTTCATGTTGATATAAGACATGTTCTATCGACCATTATTGTTGCTACTACATGTATGTTGTTCTGGAGGATTCTTTCAATCTCAAGAGCATCTCATTCTGTAACAGGAACAAGAGGACTAACCAAAATTAATATTACGAGTTATAGTTTATTAAAAGCCTACAATTACAAAATCATAAAACAAACCAAAGCATAACTAAGCAAGCTGCATTGTTGTTTACAACCATGTTTGTTTGCCCTAAACACAGGAACTGTACTATATTGGTGCAGCTATGACGACAGCGCTGGTCTTATTAACGTCATAAAGTCTCTCGACCTAGCCGAAGAAGAGCCGAGCACCTTTGCAGTCCACTCGGCATCCTGCTGGGGCGTGGCTTGGTTCGAAGATGAGGTCACTTGGGTAGATTCTCGGCGCGCCTCACTTTGGGAAAAACATGTAAACAGATCTACTTCGACTCAAGTCGATACCCAAGAAGATCTCACCGCCCCCTTGGATGTTTTCAGGGGGCATCTAACCCCACAAGGTAGGTCCTACGGTCTGTAACTGAGGGGGGGGGGGGGGACTACGAATATTGTGCATACTCTCCTTTGAATACCGTAACAATCGCTCTGCAACAGTAAGATCATAGGTGTTATGCTACGTAATATTGTATCATTCCATATCATTCACATTGTGTTATTTTGTACGTTATTATAGGTAAGTCCCAATTTTCTCCATTGTGTATATGTACAGAAAATTCTTCT
Source organism: Diadema setosum (assembly GCA_033980235.1). NCBI lineage: Eukaryota > Metazoa > Echinodermata > Echinoidea > Diadematoida > Diadematidae > Diadema > Diadema setosum. The sequence goes on along the minus strand of CM067077.1, from coordinate 10,671,295 downwards.
CTATCTTCATTGATGTGTTCTTTTCATTGTTCATTCATTTCATTGTTGTGCATACTTAATTCCTTGATAGCTTCGTAAAACACAGATTAATTGTATCGATTACGCACGAACATACAAATAACACTAACAAAGATGGAAATCGCGCAATTTGATATTACGTTGTGTATCACGAAAATCAATTTTTCCCGTAACTCTCCCGAGAACTTGGATTCATGATTGCACAAATTCTTGTACGCACACACACACACACATAAAGTTATATATATATATATATATATATATATATATATATATATATATGTATATATATACATATATATATATATATATAATACACACACACACATATACATATATGTATTGATACATCTTGTATACATTGATTGTACATTATAAAATTATAGATGATAATGCAAGAGAGAGAGAGAGAGAGGAATAGGTTGAGAGAGAGATCTATGCCTTCATCCACGCAGCATACTCAATCATAATTGTCCACCTGTCCTGACGTCTCCAATGTTTATTTAGATATATTTACTTGAATTTTTAAACGTATATTTTGTGTGTGTATGTGTGTGTGTGTGTTTTAAGACATGGAAAACTGGCACTGTGACTTCACGTACGGTCAATGTGGGTGGCGCAATGCGAAGGTCAATGAAGTAGACTGGACCAGACAAAGCGGGCAGATGGCGGCGAACAGCAGCGGAGGACCCGAGGTTGATCACACCAGTAGAACCGCAGGTTAGTTAAGCTTTTATAGTTCTCGTTTCATTTATCATAAGCTTGGAAACTGAATTTTGCCAAGCAATGAACCACACAAGGGCGCCGGAAATGGGGGGAGGGGGGATCGCAGTGGCTGTGGCTGGAGTGGCTGAAACATAACCTTTATAGTAAACCTTAAATTTTTCATTTGTTCTCTACTTTCTAGCAGTATATGAATATTTGTCTATTGTTCGATCACGTTCAAGCTTTTAATGAATACATTTCACTTAAATGGCAAAGTGAAAGTAGCTAGCTCGTTCTGCCCTTGCGTATAGTGAAATGAAAAAAAAAAATCATATGTCATTATCATAGTCCTTCGAAGTGATTTTTATTCTTTGTTAAATTCTTCAGAAATGGAATTCAATATGCTCTATCAAAGCGACATTTATACTCTGTTTTAACAAAAAGTCCCTACCGTGGAAGGCAGTACCCCCCTCAAACACCCTCCCCCCGCTCGGTCGCTTCGCTCCCTCACCGAGGATCTCACATCATCACATTATTATGTTTATACTCCAATATGTTATGATCATAATCCTTCCAACTGACTTTTCCAATATGTCAATTCCATAGAAATTTGCTTTTAAATGCTCTATAAACGCGACTTTTATACTCTGTTTTTACCAAAAAAAAAAGTACCTACCGTTGGAGGGTTTTTTCCCCCTCCCACACCCTCCCCCGCTCGGTCATTTCGCCGAGGACCTCAAATTGTCACATTAATGTGCCCCCGTCGAGATTTTGCTCCCCCCCCCCCCAAAAAAAAAAACAAAAACAACAACAACAACAACAACAACAACCAACAAACAACAAAACAAAACAAAACAAAACAAAAACAAAAAAGCAGCAGTGTTCTGGCGCACTTGCAACCAAAAATTGGGATTGGATTCAGATTAGATCTAGTTGGAAAGAATGTAACATCTACAGATGTATTCTAGAACGTGGCAAGGTTGGGCGCAAGATATTGTTCACAAAATAATGGCTGAGTGAAACACGTCCTAACTTCTGAGGATTGATTGGATCCCAAACTTTCCCCTATAAGATTAGCTGAATTGAAATTGGGATTGATTTTAGAGCTTAGTTAAGAAGTCCCGGTTGTTTCAAAGTACTGAAAAAAATATATGTATATATATTCTATACAGAAAATAGTTCAAGAACTGTACCGGTGCGTATGAAAAGCAGATATCGACTTTGAAAAGCAAAATAACATTTCAGACATACATGTAATGATAATGAACAGCCTGATGAAGGGCGCCCAAAGAAATTATGGTGCAAAGCATAGAAATAGATCCAAATAAGAGCGCTGAATGTCATTTGTCAATAGTTAACCCCCAGATTGTGAGTGGAAAGCATTAATATAGTGATTATGATGATGATGATTACTATTGTTATCATAATTATGGTAGTAGTAGTAGTAATAATAATAATGATAATTATAATAATTGTAATCATCATCATTGTGATCATGACCATGATAAGTATTTAATAATGATAATGATAATAATAATAATAATAATAATAATAACAATAATAACAATAATAACAATAATAAATTATCATTATTGTCATTATATTCCAATTACTATAGTTATTATAGTTATTATAGTACCACTACTAAGACTATCATAAACATCATCATTACCATTACTTAAATCTGTTTGAAGATGGCAGGTACATGTTCGTGGATACGTTGCACGGAGCCGTCGAAAATCAGATTGCCACTCTGGTCAGCCCACCAGTGCGCGCTTCCGAGTCGGAGCCGCTCTGCTTCCGTTACTGGTATCACATGAACAACGTTGTCAACGGTTCCCTCAAGGTCTTCTTCCAGCCCGAAGATGATGTAGGAGAATATCTTCAGTACGAGGCGCACGACAACCATGACCACGGACCGACCCAGCTCCTTCGCTCCGTGTTCGGCGGTCATCTCGACGAGTGGATCGGCGGCGAGGCGGAGGTCAGAGCCACGGGGTTCGGAAGGATTCTCCTTGTGGTCACGGTTGGTGACCCTGAAGCCAACGAGGTCGCTGTCGATGGCGTGTCTTATGGCAAATGTTCAGAAGGTATGGAGGTTTATGCCCAATCGAATAAGCTATAACGAGTTAGATAAACCATTGCGCACAGCACCAAACATAAGCAATAAAAAGTTAGTGCAATCTTTTTTTTTTTGCTTGATTTCGGTCAAATTAAAGAAAGTTTCAATGTTTCACACACTTTCAATGAAACGATTTTGCTGTGTTTTACTACGCGATATGCACAAAGTTACTCAAATAGACGGGGAAAAGTTAAACATATGGCACCAACAGCTATTCTAACTTGATTGCGTGCCGGCAGGCGATTTATTGTCTTTGAACCTATTTCTCCAGAGACTCCAGATAAAATAAATCAAACAAACAAACAAACAAACAAAACAAAACAAAACAGAAACCAAACAAACTCTGTAATTCCAGATCCTGCGGATTTTCATTCGATGATGTTACAATAATGTTTCCTGTCATTTTATTTAGCTTTCATCGATGCAGTAAAGTCACCTTGAGCACTGAGTGTGTTTTAACTTAAAATTGCCCGAGTTCTACATAAAAGAGGTAGTTTGTATAACAAACGAATGAAATTTTTATCAAGGCACTTGTAATTATTGCTCATTGTACTTCCGTTTGCATGAGATATATCTTCATTTCCCTTATCGTGCAATAACTTGATTCCGTTTTCAGCGACACGACTCACGTGCGGAACCACCTCGATGACCATGTACCTCGACCGCGCCAGACTCGGAATCCTTTCCGATGACGAAATTACTTTCTTAGACTCCGATTGCCACGGCGTCGAGCACGACCACGATACGATCTCGATTACGACGGACTACAATGATTGTGGCACGGTCCCGACGGTAAGGATCTTGGCAGTCTTGGAAAAGAAGTGTATTTATAATAATTTCCCGCAATGCATCGGCATTTCTCAACAAATTGTCTTTCATACAAATGCATAGTGTGAGGATAGAAATTACCAGACTGCGAATAGTTATTGCGAAGTAATGATAAACCACCATCACCTACGCCAAACTATTTATTTATGTAAATACAGATGCTTTTGTTAACAAAAGTCGTTAACATCCTAGCCAATGCTTCCGTTACCACATAATGACTTGACGAATAAAGCCCGGCTTTGTCGTACATTTCTATGTTTTCATCTCTATATTCGTGATGTTTCAATCATCAGTGCATTTAGCACTTCATTTGATTTTTTTTTCTTACCTTTATAATCATCATGCACATAGACACTCATACTAACACTCACATACACACAAATACACACATTACGGCAGAGACAGGCATGAATATCAACAAGTCTGTCTATCGAATGCTTCAATGTCTTCGCGTCAAAATTCTCGTTGAACCAGGAGCACGAGGACTACATCACCTTCTCGAACAAGGTGCACGTGCGGACCGGATCGGGCATCCGGAATAGCGACATCGATATCAAGCTCAACTGCTCCATGGGGCGGAACTACCGGGTGGACATGTCGTACCTCTCGCACGCTTGGCTCAAATTCGTGAAGGAGGACGAGTACGGGAATTTCTCCGTCATGATCCGCCAGTTCCACGACGAGGGCTTCGGGAGTCCATTCCCGTTTAACAGCTACCCGCAAGAGGTATATGAGATGATAAAAATAAAATGCCCGTAATCCATGACCCCGTGACATTCAACACATGACATAATATGCATGATATTGCATGAGTGGAATCTTAATTCTCAGTCATTGCTATGATGCATTCAGTTCGCACTATAGCTTTCCATAGTAAAGGCGAATTGTATCCGCCAAAATTATGTGAGTTCAGTAATGAAATGAATAACATGAGCAGAAAACATCAGCGAAGCTCTCGGAAATTTCGACAAGAAATTCGAAAGCTTGAAGTGGCATGGTACTAGTCCCACGTGTCGTCATTCCTGGATTTGAAGTCTTCAACTTACAGTTGTACATTAAACAATTCAAGATTCCACAACCAAACAGTTTCAAGTAGTCTTGCGATGACTTATGGCGGCCTACCGGGCGACGAGGTGGAGACATCAAGGAGATATCGTGGGGACGTCAAGGAGACGTCTCTTGGACGTCATGGAGACGTCTCCCCAACTGACGTTGTGACCTTGTTTAGTGACTTCTCGGACAGTCGGACGTTGGCCTAGAATATTGCCTTTTTAAAGTGCAGCGCAAGCATTTAGATTTTCAATATTTCGAGTCGCACATGGTAATCACCGGAGACTTACCAGTGGAGGCAGCTGCGGGGCCGACGTTTCCTCCTGTGGAACAGGCTGATATAGTGTAAGGAAATAAAAATCATCTTTGTTTGTGTAATAGGATGATTAGTGTATCATAGGTACAAGACAATAACAATAACAGAGACGATCTTGGGAGCTCTTTTGTATTTTTGATGTGCCTAAAGCAATTAGAGACATTCTTTACTCTCATGGATAGGCCTATCGCTGGTGGGGAGGTGCCCAGTCGATATCATATGTGAAAAAAAAAAAAAAAAAACCTAACCAGTCTGGGATCATTAAATTTTCATAAATTTTACATTTTCATGATTGGCTCCCATTTGCTTCTTTCAGGTGGCGGAGAGCGATAACATCTATATCGCCACGGAAATGTCCTTCGTAGCTGATGTAGTAGAATCGAAGAACGTCCGTTGCTGGGCAACCGAATCGCCCGATCCTACTGACAGCATTCGTCATGAACTGATCGTGGAAGGGTAAATAATAATTATAGCAGGGACTCTTGGTTGGAAATGAATGTATGGCTTCAATTGTTGACTTGACATTTGAAATGTAACACAGAGATTTGTTAAAGGTACAAATAATCTCAGAACTGCAGTGTCCTGGCTAATGAGAAAGTGAGTAATCGTCCCTGAGAGAGAGAAGGAGGGAGAGAGAGGTGGAGAAATCGCACTGCAGACTAAACCAACCATGCCAACCGTTCTGAAATCTCGGTAAAGGTGACCGTCCTTTCCGATTGTAGTCCAGAAAAGGGCAATCGGTAATCGACCTGTCGAGGAGAAATTTGGAATTTGAAAACAACTATGCGACCTTCGTGAAATGAAATGGGTGATAATGAGATGGGTTATAAAATAATCTTTCGGAGACTAGCATGGCAATGTAGAATACCAGTGGAAATCCGACCTCTGCATTGTAAGTACCAGCGCGTAAAAGTACGCCTTATAATATGACTGGCAGCCTCGACAAAGATACAGGTGGGCTTCTGTGGGTGGCGTGTTTCTTTTCTTTATTAAACTAATGGAATATAGTAAAAAAAAAAAAAAAAAAAAAAAAAAACAGACATGCACACTGCACAGAAGAAATATAATTCCATGGACAAAGATACAGGTGAGCTTCTGTGGGTGGCGTGTTTCTTTTCTTTATTAAACTAATGGAATATAGTAAAAAAAAAAAAATCCCACAGACATGCACACTGTACTGTCAACGCGAGAAGAAAAATAATTCCATGGAAGTTTTTTTTTTTTTCCCCCAGTATGAATGATAATTTCACTGATTAACCAATGCCTTGACTGCAAGTTAATGAAACCAGGAACAGTTACAATGTCTCGAAGGAAAAGGACAAAACAAACAAATAAACATATAAATACAGAACTAAACAAAAAATTATCAATTTCAATTTCAGTTCTATTTTCGTATTTGTCGATGGAAAATACATGATTTTTATATAACGAAATATAATAATAATAAATATAATACAGAATGTCGGCTTGGATATACACAAAAGGAAATAGGAATACAAACAAAATACATAGCGGTCGATGTGTAATTTTCTATCAAAGTAAAGGATGCAAAGAGAAATAGGATGGAACCTACTAAAAAGCAAAGCTTGTTGAGTGTAGGTCCCAAAAAAATAAAACGTTTGGTCGTAAAACTAATGAAGGGCAATCTTAACATACTGAAATGTATTCTTCATCAGATGGTAGGAAATAACACATAGTCAATGATACCTTACTTTTTGCACAAAAAAAAATATTCTTCTAACACAATATGATAACAGAAATCCCGCATTTTCCTATAATCCTCATTGTGTTTTTTCAGCAAGTTTAATCGCAAATATCTCAAACTCGCAAAAAATGAAGTCATTTTCGATTACACTGTTAGAATATACATGAACAACAAAGGCCTGCATTAAATTGTTGTTGTTTTTTTTCACGCTTTTTTTTTTTTACCACACAGATGCCCGGTGGACAGGAGCGTACGTGTGTTTCCTTCTCCCAATCCAAGCGTTCAGCCGTTCTCCTTCAGAGGTTTCTCGTTCGGTGGCGACCTGGAGTTGGTAATTAAAAGCTAAGTCTGTTTTCGCAGGCAAAATGATATCCACGTCTTATTTTGATGACACATGGTAGTCATTGCTGCAACTTTTTTTTTTTTCAGAAACGTTATTTTTGTCAGAGTTCTTACAAGGGATAGCCGGTTTTACCGTCTTGTTCTTTACCTTTTGAGGGGAATCCTCGTGTTTAGATAATAATTATTAATGTCCTTTCGAACTGGGCATATCGCTACACACCGTGCTAAAGAAATGGATGTAAAGCGAGGGGAAATTGTTATTGTTATTATTGTTATTATCTATTCGACAAGGTAAAGAACATAGGATACATATCATAAACATTACAACCATGACACAAAAACCAGAATGAACATTACAAAGGATACACTGTACTGTACAAGTTACACAAAATTAAAATGAAATGAATGGAGACTACATGAGGGTCAGGGCACACAAAAGTAAATACTATTGCCCATAGGCATGTGAACCCACACATGTTGCCCCAAAGAAACAATCATTAAAAATATATCCCTCAACCCCCGATCCCCATCATCCCTTAACACCATAGCCCATATCAGACATCATCAAAGAGCAGATAAAAATGCCAATAATAATAGGTTACATCTTGTCATTTCTCCCATTTCAACAAAAGGAAAGCATGTGATGAAATACGACAATATCACAAATTGATATCAAAGTGAAATCCTCATGGTTCTTACCCACTAGTGAAATAATCTTCGTGATTTTTGTTCGGCAGGTGTACGTCCATTGTGACGTCATTGTGTGCCACCAATCCGACGAGAGTGCGTGTGTCACTGACTGCAGGAGCACCTCTAGACGCCAGAGACGAGAGTCTCGCATGCGACGAGAAGCGAGCTCTGGACCGCACACTGTTTCCCAGGGACCGTTCGTGTTCAGGAGGGCTCGAGGTTAGTTTAACCATTGCTAACCGTCTTCTCTGTTTGGTTGCAAACTTCATGTAACATGCGTGGACACAGGCTACTTTCAGAGCCTGTAGCTTTTTATGTCAATTTTCTTTTTCAATGCCATGAATGCATTTCCCAACTTTTAAAAAGAGAATACAATATACAACCAAAAAGGAAACAGTGTTACAAGGATTTTTGGTATACTTAGGAACCTGACAAACCTATAACATCCAGTGAATTTAAGACCAGTGAATCCCCACCTTAAACAAAACTATGGGACCCATATTCTATTAGGACCACTTTGTTCAGTTGTTTGGCTTTGCTTTTGGATGCCCCAGTCATTCAAAACCAATTTTCTTCATGTAAAACTTTAATTCCTCTTACAGTGTATAGGCTCTTTGAAATTCTCCTACTTTGTACAATTGGTTTCTAATCACTTTGAGAAAAAAAAGAGAGTTTAAACATGAATCTCCATTTTAACCCAAAGTGTACCATCCATTTCAAAGAATATTGCGCAACACTTTTTTTTTGTGTTGATTTTTGCTCTTCGTTCTCCTTTTTCTCTCTGTTCTCCTGTCTCTCTCACTTTCTCTCTCAGTCTATTATACACACACGAACATACCACGCTCTCACATTGAAGATAAGGTAGACCTATAGCCACTTAGATACTTTTCACACAGAAATATGAATAGATATAAAGATATTTGATATGGTAACATAGGCAGTTACACATAAATATTATATCTCAACTCTGTTTCCCTTCGATTTCAGGAGGTTCACCAGGGATCATGAGTAGCCTTCTCGTCGTGGCATGCGCATGCGTGGTACTTCTCCTTGGAGCTGTGGTAGCGCTCTTGCGAACTCGTAACCACGCTCCTTCCGTCGGTGTATAAGAAAATTTAATCATCCAAGACGAATCATTTTGACGGCGTTATTTAATATCGTTGGTTACTAGTCATTGTTACTTCAGCATTCAGCATAAGCAGAAAAAACACATAAAGACAACAATAACGAGAAACTGATGAAGGCATTCACCCCGGAAACATAGTGAAAACTGGGCTCGAGCAGAATCCTGGTCCCCACAGTTCAAGGACTCTTGGAAGTGTAGATATGATATATGTACTTTTTTTCAGTGTACTCTGTTGAGTCTTTACATCATAGTTAAAGGGATTGTATAGTTTTGGCTGAGATCTAACTTCAGATTTCTAACATTTTTGGTGAGATAATGAGAAACCTCTTATAAAATGTGAACGGGCGTGTAATTCCAAGAGGAACGTTTATTTGATGAAAATTTGTTTTGGAATGGCCGAGATATCCGAAACCGCCGAGCAATCCTAATAAAAGGTGGGACTCACCTTTTATTACGGTTGCTTTATTTTACTTTGTTTTTGGATAGCTCAGACATTTCAAAACCGCTTGTCATCATATAAACTTTAAATTCATATTAGATGGTATGATCTATACTTGTTTCACGAGTTGTGTCTTGGTACCTCAATTCTCGTCTCAACCAATACTGTACCATCCCTTTCATCCACTGTGGTTGAAAATATTGTTATAGAAATCAATTCCTGTCAATGCACCAATTCTTAACATGACAGTAAATCCGAAAGTAGAGTGGGTTGATTCATATACACCTGTATTCCGATAGATATAGTTATTTTCCGCGACTTGCGACACTCTAAAAATAGTGGTTGCTCCCTGCAATTATTGTGCTTGAAAATGAAATATGGCACATAGATAGAATACTTTACGTCATTTCGTTCCAAAATGACTACAGCGAATGGCACAGGTAGACTTATACAATCATGGTTTCCGGTAACATAGTTAGAATTCATCCTTCTTTCTATTTTCTCTTTCTTTTCTTCTTTCTCGTATCTTATAATGTATTTTCGACGGGATATTCCTTTACTTTAATGCAACCAGATATGACTTTGATTTCAACACTGGGTTTCATTTCTGTGGCCATACAATATTTAAGCTACTGATATATTTACGATTACAATGTGACATTAAGAATCAATAGTCCTAGAAACATCGTGGTGTTAAATGATGAATGCATTTATGCTGTTGTTAGTGAATTAGTGTTTGTGTAGTGTAGAAAAGAAGTTGCACTAAACTTTGATATGCATAAACACTATGTCAGTTTCCCTTTACTGTAACGTTGACATTGGCAACAGTAATGATGTATTAACCTTAGTAGATGTGTGTGTGTGTGTGTACGTGTGTATGTCTGAGGAAGGTTGACAGTTGGTATACCGCACATAAAATTAGAAGAACTAATAGAGAGTGGAATATTCAAAGAGCTAATGGACCGGCCCTTGAATATACAAAGTACATTGTATAATGTAAATATGTGGCTGTAATATAATCACAATAGGCTAACATACACACATACCCGCACACACACACGCACTCACACATACACACATAGTTTACTTTAATTGTAATAAAAAAAAAAAATCAAGACACCACAATTAAGTAGTTGTTTGCACGGGTAGCTACATAGCATGTAGGCACTTTGTTTCTTTTTCGGACTAACAAACCTTTAGAATAACGTATATCACCCATGATTACAACTACGGCAAATCCTAATCAGTGTTTTCTTCAATTAGGTCATGGGGGGGGGGGGGGGAGAGCGAGGTCAAGTTCTGCTATCCATCATTGCTACCTGATGTTCCCACGTTCAGAAAGCGTGATATGGAATTTATTCTAAAAAGTGTTTGTGTAAAGTAAAGTTATCTTCTGGGTTTTGCAACAAGTTTCATGGATTTTTTTTTTTTTTTTTTTTTTTTTTAGTTTACATGCAGAGTATCCGTGTCAATGTTTGGTGGAACTTCCCCGCTACCAAAACTTTCCCTCTTTATGGTTCAATGTCTATCCTAGATTGTCTTGTGGGTTTCTACAAAGTGGAGAAGGAATTGCGATAATGCTTTTTGGAAGCGTTATAGCTTCCGTCTTCACATGGGACTGATAACACAAGTAATCCTAAATGTTAACCCAGATTTCAGGTATAAACTTTTATAAGGCCATCAGCTCACGATTCAATTTCCTAACAAAATTAAAGTCGTCTTCGCTGTATGAATATTTACAGGAAGGAAATGACATGGTACAGACAAGGTTCGTAAGGCATTTTGTGACAAGCAAGTGACTATGGTTTTGTTGTTGCTTTTTATCTCGTCATAATTAAACCAGGCTTCTTTAACAATTATTATTGATAATCATAGATGACAGTAAATTTCTTTATTTGAACCACAACCATGGACAATGTAGAGCAACACCACTTGGTTTAGAAAATCTACAATTTTGCATGGCTTAGTGTAGTCTTTTCGTCTCTGCCAGCATTTTTAGTTCTTTTAGATCTAGTTGCCTAGAGGTCCAATAAAAAAAGGGGACTTAGAGTCGAAAGCCTGATAGACTTTAGAGGAATCCTGAATTTAGATGAGATGTTGGTGTTTTAATTTTCCATCAATTGAAGCGCCTACATCCGATATTGTTCCAGTCTGAGAATAATAAATATTCTCGAGGACAGTACAAGTCCTTGAGGTTAGGTATTCTGACCCAATTTGTGTGAGCTAAGGTGTCTCTTCCGCCTCCGCAGTTTGCTACTTTTCGAATAAGGCCAGGATATCTGGGTCGGTCTCTTTCCACCTCTCATTAGGCAAGTCTTCATAATATAACATAAAGATAATAATGCGATCTTCATTTAGCCTCTTCCGTGTCGCCACTACTGTACCAGAAGGCCCTATCGTTATTATTAACCTATCGTTGCCAGGTACCCATACACTTAGCCTTTTGTCAAGGCCCTCTCGCTGTAATGGGCGAGCGAAGCGAGCCCAGCCGAGCGCGCCAGCGCGAGGGCCTTTTGAGATCTGCTTCACACATTATTATTCATGACACGTGAACCCTTCTGAATACTCATTTTAATGGCTTCCGGTCAACCAATGGAATGGCGCGCTCCCCGCATCCTCAGCCTTGGTGGTCATGCCTGTTCGTATGCATCACTGACCACCCAAGGAGGTCTGCCACGGAACTCTACACACTCTGTGTGTAGAATTCTGTGAGAGTGTGTAGAGTTCTGTGAGGTCTGCGGCAGCGGCGTGCATTCGCTCTATTCAAATCGGGTTCGAGCAGACAGACACGCTGATTGGACCCCGACTTTTGCTCCCGAAATCGGGGAGCAAAAGTCGGTAATTCAAAGGGCTAACAAAAGGATGCGAAGCAGATCTCAAAAGGCCCTCGCGCAACCCAACTCAGCTGGGCTCTCTTCACCATACAGCGAGAGGGCCTTGACAAAAGGCTACCATACACTTGGGTCGAGAGGGACATGATATTATGGGAACAAACATCCTGTCCAAGGATGTAGGTACTTGAAGAGTGCCAAGAGTCTTATCCACATGCCACAGTGACCTCCATCTTCCGCTTTTATGTTGAGCATCATTATTTGTAAAATGAGCAGCATGATCACTAGTGTTTAATACTGGTTTTCATCAGGGCCCTTTTGAAATATTTACAGACAATGAAAAGATGTATGACCCTATGTTGACAGCATATAGTCTAGTTCAGTGTTGCAATTATAGAATAAAACATAACTATTAGATAAGCGAAACTCCCCTTCCCCACCACCACCAACAACAACAAAATATTATATATCTTTAATAAAATGGTCTGAGCTTGATCAGTTATGAAGAATTGCATTAACTATTAAAGATGTTGAAGTTTCTCGTTTAAAACTATCATTATATCATACATAACGCTTGGCTTGGAATGACAAGAAACATCAAAGAAGGCTCCAATGTAATCCTTCATTTCAATTCAGGTCTCGAATAGTTTCAGTTAGGCCTACTAGTACGGCGCGAAAGTGTATTTCAATATTGACGGGATATCGTTATAGTAATGTGACATTTAAAAAAGCGACGTTATGAAGAAAGAATAAATGTACGAAAGGCAAACCAATGATTTGGTAAAATTACACTGTTTCGGGTATCTAGATGTAGACCATAAATACCCCACAATAGTAATTGTAATTTCAATAGCTGTCGACTCGATTCAATCTTGATTTTCTTGTTAAACTAAAAAAAAAAGAAGGTCGGCCGACATTTATACCACAGACGTTGGAGTCGAAACCGTTGTATACATCAAGTCAGTGGATTTTCAAAAGTAAGCACGAAATAGTATTTTTATAAACTTGCACATGTTTATGTAAAATGTGATATGAAGAAAAGGTAGATAAGATAGATATTAGATATTTTTTTTTTGCTCGCTCGGCCCTTTCCATCTCTGCCTTCTTCTTCTTCTCCTACTTCTCCTCTTTTTTCTTCTTTGTCCCCAGAGCACCTTTTAACCTCCTTTAATTTCTCTCTGTTTCTCTAGTTCATTTGGTTGTTGTTGACCATTATTCCTGCATTGGATCCCTTATTTTTTTGTTCGAAATGCAGATAAGGGTTGAATGTCCATCCCGCCGTAGAGTGAAACTAGAAATGTCGCTACGGCAACTGGCATGCCTCCGCCATAATGCATGGTCTCCGAATAGGTCTATAGCAAAATGTCTTGACAATGTGCGATGACAGCACATAACTTTTAAAATATTAAAATGACTGGTTTGTCACAAATGCATCGAATGAAACTTTCCTTGAACTAGGTTTATTTGGATGAAAGGCAATACTGGCTAATAAGAGTGGAGGTATTTGGGGGTTTGTACCAAACTGTTGACCCTTTCATAAGTTTAAAGGGGAAGGCTAGTAACTGATCAGTGGGAATCAGTGGAAATGCTGGGAGGTGATTGTTCCAATCCTTATGGGATTCATTCAAGAATACATTGTATATCTATTGTTGTGTGAAAATGATTTGCTTCAGAACGGTCTCATATTCAAGTAATGTGCTGATTAATGCTCCGTCACTGACCAGGGACGCTAACCTGGAAGCATTAAACTGCACATTACTGCACATATGAGACCGTTCTGAAGCAAATAATTTTCACACAACAATAGATATACAATGAACTCTTGAATGAATCCCATAAGGATTGGAACAATCATCTCCCAGCATTTCCACTGATTCCCATTGATCAGTTACTAGCCTTCCCCTTTAAAGAAGTGAAATTTAGCACTTTCACTTGACCTTTTGGCCTTTGACCTTTTGACAAGAAACTTCCTAGAGAATCTGTATTGGGTAATACTTGCATACACCAAGTTTCAAGAAAAAAATCCTGCAGGCATTGCATGGATTAAGAGGGAAATAATGACATATTGATGAGTTGACCTCGACCTTTGATTCCTGATCTTTGACCCATGACCCCTAAATTGACTACATGATCACTGCCAGTCAGTATACGCCTATATACTAAGTTCCATGAAGATACCTTGAAATGTTTGTGAAATATGGAGAAAAAAAAGTGAAATTTGAACATTTTAACTTGACCTTCGACCCTTGACCTTTGACCTCATGACCCAAAACTCTCTCTGGGGAATCTTTGTTTGGTAGTTCATGTATACACCAAATTTCAAGAAAATACCTCCATGCATTGCAGAGATATAGGGGAAATAGTGAAATTTTGAGCATTTGACCTTGACCTTTTGACCTTTGACATTGAACATGCGCACTTAGAAGTTGATAGGCAAAACTTCGCCCACTCATACATGTACATGCCAAGTTTCATTAGGATACCTCTAACGAATTTTTAGATACGCTGTCCACAAAATTGATTACGGACGGAAGGACGGACGGAAGGACGGACGGAAGGACGGCTGGAAGAACATTGGGCTCTAAAAGTTTGTTGACCCATGCTTGTGACCATTGACTTCGTGGTGACCATCCACTCCCGAGGGGACATCTACCATCCAAGTTTGGTCACAAATGGAGTTATGGATCAAAAGTTATGACCCATAATATAAACGTGCCATAAAAATTAACATTGGGCCCCCTAAAGTTCATTGACCCTTGCCTGTGAGCTTTGACCTTGAGGTGACCTTCATTATAATAAAATGTGAAACTTTGTATGATTCCTCTTTCCTCGAAGTTTGATTGCAATTGAAGCCCAGAGTAAAGAGTTATTGAAGTTTTTGTAGCGTTACGGACAGACGACGGACGGACGACGGACGGACAGACGCCGCAGGAGATCACTTAGTCTCCCCTCACCTCCGGTGGGCTCAACAAAAATTGGCAAAATATTAAAACGACAAGTTTGTCACAAATGTGTTGAATGTTCACCTTCCTTGACCTAGGTTTAATTGGATGAATAGGATGCCTCTTACGATTTTGTTAGATACGCTGTCCACAAAATTGATTACGGATGGAAGGACGGATGGAAGGACGGACGGACGGACAACCCGAAAACATAATGCCCCCGGCGACACTTGGTGGTGGAGGCATAAACAGAGATATAACAGATAAAAAGAGATATAAAAGGGTAAAAATCTACGGCAAATAAGAAACGTGCCATAAAAACTTAACATTGGGCCTTTCAAGTTCGTTGACCCCTGCCTGTGACCTTTGACCTTGTGGTAACCATCCACTCCCCAAGGGATATCTACCTTCCCAGTTTGGTCACAAACGGACGTATGGATCAAAAGTTATGACCCATAATAGAAACGCATCATAGAAACTTAACATATTGGGCTCTAAAAGTTCATCGACTCAAGCTTGTGACCTTTGACCTTGTGGTGACCATCCACTCCCCAAGGGACATTATTCTACCATCCAAGTTTGGTCACAAATACAGTTATGGATCAAAAGTTATGACCCACAGTAGAAACGCGCCATAAAAGAAACTTAACATTGGGCTCTAAAAGTTCGTTGACCACTGCTTGTGACCTTTGACCTTGTGGTAACCATCCACTCCCCAATTAACATCTACCAGCCAAGTTTGGTAACAGACAGACTTATGGATCAAAAGTTATGACCCATAATAGAAATGCGCCATAAAAACTTAACATTGGGCTCTAAACGTTTGTTGACTCATGCTTGTGACCATTGACTTCGTGGTGACCATCCACTTCCGAGGGGACATCTACCATCCAAGTTTGGTCACAAATGAAGTTATGGATCAAAAGTTATGAACCATAATATAAACGCGCCATAAAAACTTAACATTGCGCCCCCTAAAGTTCATTGACCCCTGCCTGTGGGCTTTGACCTTGAGGTGACCTTCATATATGATAAAATGTGAAACTTTGTATGATTCCCCTTTCCTCGAAGTTTGATTGCAATTGAAGCCCAGAGTAAAGAGTTATTGAAGTTTTTGTAGCGTTACGGACAGACGACGGACGGACAGACGCCGCAGGCGATCCCTTAGTCTCCCCTCACCTCCGGTGGGCTCAACAAAAATTGGCAAAATATTAAAACGACAAGTTTGTCACAAATGTGTTGAATGTTCACCTTCCTTGACCTAGGTTTAATTGGATGTATAGGAGAGCATATAATTGGGGACTTAAGAACTTTAACTTGACTTTGACCCATTCATAAGTTTATGCAATGAGTAATTTTGAAGGTATGGGGAAAAAGTGCGATTTCTGTATTGAATAGTAAATTGTTACCATTTTCATTGACCATTGACCCTAAAATTTATAAGATAATCACTGTCAGGCAACACATGCATAGATGTGTAGTATGTTTCAAGATAACTTGGGCCACTTCTGAGACGTGTAGAAAAAAAGTTAGTTCAGCACTTTCACTTGATCTTTGACCTTTTGACATTAGAGAAAAAAAAAAGAAGGAAAAAACGAGAAACTTTCCAGAGAATCTCTATTGAGTTATACGTGCATACACCAACTGTTAACAAAAAATAATCCTGCTGGCATTGCATAAATATGAGGGAAATAGTAAAATTTTGAAGTATTGCCCTTGACCATTGACCCCATGAACCCTGCATTCTGTAGATAATCAGTGCCAGTCAGTACATATGTTTATATATATACATATATATATAATGATATGTTCCATGAGGATGCCTTGAACAAATTCAAAGGTACAGAGAAAAAAGTGAAATTTTAATATTTTACTTGAACTTTCGACCTTTGACCGCATGACCGCATGACCCCTGGCTTTCACCAGAGAATCTTAATTGTGTGATACATGTATACACTATGTTTCAAGAAAATATCTTCAGGTATTGCATAGATATGGTGGAAATAGTGAAATTTTACGTACTTGACCTTGACCTTTTGACCTTTGACCTCAATAATGTGCACCCAAAAGTTGATAGACACAACTCCACCCCCTAATACATATACATGCCAAGTTTCATTATGATACCTCAAAAGGTTCGTTTGTTACGGTGTCCACAAAATGGTGTTAAAGTGTATCTTTGGCCAAAAAATATTTTTTGATAATATATTGTGTAAGTGCTACATTTCAGTAACTAGTCCAAGAGCATTAGGTCAAAAAAGGCCTAAACCTTGACATTTTTGGTAACAAGCTGATTTTTTCAGGATAAGTCCAGAAAAATATCTTGAATAACATACTAAAAGTCCTCATAAATCTTCTTTGAGCGTTTTCCGCAATCAAAGATGGCGTCGAAAATGGCCACCATTTCCAGAAATTCTTATAACTTTTCAACCAGAGAACCCTAATACAAAATTTAAATGTCTAAATATATGTTTTGAAGAATGAAGAACTTAATAAAACACATATCAAGAGATGTTGATGCACGCAAGTACCGAGATCCAAGATGTGGTCCAAAATGGTCGCCATTTTCTGAAATTCTTATAGCTTTTCAGTCAGCTAACCAACATACAAATTTAAATGTCTAAATGTATGTTTTGAAGAATGAAGAACACAATAAAACACAATCAAGAGATGTTGATGCACGCAATTAAGTACCGAAATCCAAGATGGCGTCCAAAATGGCCGCCATTTTCTGAAATTCTTACAGCTTTTCAGCCAGGTAACCCAAATACAAAATTTAAATATCTAGATTTATGTTTCGAAGGATGAAGAACTCAATAAAATACATTGTATTAAGAGATGTTGATGCACGCAAGTACCGTAATCCAATATGACAACCAAAATGGCCGCCATTTCCTGAAATTTTTGTAACCTTTCAACTAGGGAACCCAACACACAATTTAACCGTCTTTACAAGTTCGAAACATGAAGAACTCAATAAAATACATATTAAGAGATTTTGATGAACGCATATACTGATTTAACCGCTCGAGCTCTTCCTAATATGGAAAATGAGTTGCAAAATGTCTGGCAGTCACAATTTTATCTCACAATTATGTAAATAAAGGTCAATATATTTTATAAGAAACTTTTTATTTAACATATATTTCTTATGTGTAAAGTATACAAATAAAAGCATTTGCATGTTAACCTCAAGGAGTGTGTCCTTGTTATGAGAGAAATATTTCACCCACAGATTTGTTGCTAAACACAGAGCCTACTACAAGGCAATATCTTTTTACCACATGGTCTATTTTCGTCACTTTAAGCACATGAGATGAAAATTTAGTGCTAGACCCTTTTTATTACCAACTAATTTGATGTCTACCAAGAGGTGAGCTCCAGTTGAAACTGTCAGTTATCACTTAAGAAGTAAAAACAAGTATTTGAAAAGTAAAGATATTGGTACATGGAGGAGGGATACTCCTCTACCGCACGACGAACTTTTTTTTCTTTCTTTTTTTACTAGAATGTGAAACATATAGTGCAAACGTTTGGTAAGATATTGAATTATTTCCATCAAAGAGTAGGAAATTGGATATGAAGTAGTATTCAGGAAAATGGGCAATATAATTATGGAAGGGTGTAGAATTGGGTCCCCTCCTACCCCCCCCCCCCCCCAACATGAGGGAGATTTTGCATTTTCAAACCTGATATTCAGAGATCTGATGCACCCTATTGGTGAAATATTAGATTTTTGTTTCCATCAAAAAAGGAACAAAAAGATATACGTGTATAATCATGGAAGTGCGCGGCTATAGGGTTGCCTGCTCCCACACGAGGGAAAATGTCGTATTTTCGGACTAGAAATAAAATTCATAGAGCTCTTGCATCCATTTGATGAAATACCCGATGTTTGTTTTCTATTTAAAAAAGTTAGGAGAAGTGTGAGAGCAGAATACACCTTCCCATACCATGGAAATTATTGGATTTTCCCATTTGAAATTCAGAGATTTAGCGCACTCTGGTGAAATATCTGAGATTTGTTTTTGTCCTAAATGTAAGAAATGATACTTCTGGAAATATCTGGGGGTGGTGTATGAGGTGATGCACCTTCCCACAAAAAGGCGACTTATTCTTTTCAGGTTACGGGTTTATGGTGCGCTCTGTTGATGAAAT
Organism: Diadema setosum; assembly: GCA_033980235.1. NCBI lineage: Eukaryota > Metazoa > Echinodermata > Echinoidea > Diadematoida > Diadematidae > Diadema > Diadema setosum. Next base: position 10,652,023 of record CM067077.1, on the reverse strand, counting down.
ACTAGATTTTTGTTTCTATTAAAAAGTGTAAGTAGAATAAAGACTGGTATATTCAAGGCAATGAGCTAGTAGATGATGGGGGGGGGGGGGGTAACTTTCGACTGGAGGGAGTTTTGCATTTTGATGATCGTCATTAAACGGCCTAATGCACCCTTGGTGTTATATTGAGAAAACTATCCATCCTCGAAGAGTAGACAATAATAGTCTCAATATCCCCATCCCCCACCAAAACGTGTGGAAAACGAGGGAGCTTTTACGCTTGAATAGAAATGAAATAATTGTATCATTTACACACATTTGATGGAATATTTGGGAATTGTTAATCAAAAGGGGAATTTAATATATATTGGGGGAAGTGAGCGGTTGAAGAGTCAGGGCAAATTACTCTTTAATACGAGAGAACTAACTTTTGCATTTTGTAAGTGAAAGATCTAGTGCACACTCTTTGATGACAGATTCGGAAATCCGTTAATCTCAAAAGTGTGCAAAGTCTATGGAAAGGGGCCGATCGAGGGACGTTTAGCATTTTCATGATTGCAATTCAATGAAAAAGTGCAAATACTTCAGGTTAAATATTTGGAAAATAATGATTGTACAGGCCACCACCTTCCCCAAGGAGGGGGGGGGGGGATGCACCCAACTCAACCTATACCCGTTTTGTGCACATTTAAGGGAAAGATTCCACTGGGCCTTCTGAGTTGTTGAATCTCGAACATTATGTTGAATTTCTTTGATCTTGAAACAGGCCAAAAACAGCAATTTTTGATAAATAAATGGTGGCCATTTTCGGCAACATTTGGTTTTCGAGAAGTACTCACGTGGTTTTATTTGTACTTATGTGCTTCATGATCTCTAAATAAGTATTTCGTGTGGTTCTTTTTGTCTTAAAATATATATCTATAATATACATTTCCAGGTGTAAGTGCTTATCGTGATTACGTAATTGCAGGGTTATGAGAAAAACAGGAAATGGCAGCCATTGTGGACATCATTTTGGATTTCTGAAAGTGCTTAAGTGCTTTATTTGTGTTTCAAAATATCTGAATAAGTACTATATTTGGTTCATTGTTACTCAAAACGTATATTTCGATATTCCAAGTGTGTAGAGTTGGCGGCCATTTTGGACGCCATCTTGGATTGTGGAAAACGCTCAAAGAGGATTTATGAGGACTTTTAGTATGTTATTCTAGATATTTTTCTGGACTTATCCTGAAAAAATCAGGTTCTTACCAAAAATGTCCAGGTTAAAACTAATACTCTTGGACTAAACCTATTACACCAAGAATAAAAAAAAATGTTCAATATTAGCAAAGAAAAATACATTAAAAGTTATAAACATACCACTATAGCTAATGGGTCGGAAAAGAAGACTATAACTTTGCTATTGTTCCCAGGCTGCCTAATCTCTTGCTGGTTCCTTAATCCCTTGCTGGTTCCTGAGAACAAAAGAAAGTTGATTGTCTTTCAGACTCACTGATTTAGTTCTTATTTTCTATATCAAAATAAACCTTTTCTCCATTTATATGTAATTTTTTTTTTCTGATTACTGGTGCAACAGATTACTAAAATACATCTCTTTCACATATCAAAAAAAAAAAATTGACCAAAGGTACACTTTAAGTTTCCATTGTTCTTTACATACCTTGTCAAGCTTAACCATGCGTATTTTTTTGTCTGTTTGTCTTTTTTTTATCTTGCTTTTGAGTGCAACGCACTGATGATTGCCCAACTGTCACTGTGCAACGTTGCCTTCATACTGTGAATTTCACGAGGTTCTCAAGTTCAATATATGCATGTATATTTTCACACGGGCAATAATAGTCACCTGTTGTTTATGTCGGTTTCGTACAGAGTTGGTTTCCAATGGCGTGTGCCATCGTACATGTCTTGCCGACATGGTAATTTATGTGGATTTGGCTATATTATGTGTCCTGTATTTAGATGTTGATTCTACTGTCTCCAGTGTCTAATAGTAAGGAACATTTTGGTTTTTTTATCTCTTTTTTTCCTCTATAAACAAACTGGTAGATGTACTCAGTATTTCCTTAAATTGTGAAATCTCAGTAACATTTTGTTTTATGAATGCAAGTAAATAAGAGTGTTAAGATTTTTTCCCTGAATTATATGGATTTGAACTAACTTGGATGTATTAAAGTAGCAAGTGATCAGGATCTTACTGAGGTGGGGCTAGTGAACCCGCTGACTTTTGTTTTTCTTCTTGCTGCACAAAACAGAGATTCATCCATGCTGTTTTTCATGTCTGAAGTCAATGAAGAATTGACGTATAATATACTTTCATTCGTTCTTTTTTCACGCTATATTAATTAAATTGCTTGAGTAAAATAGGCCTATCTTCAGTACGGGTCACTGCTGTCACCTATTGGATGTATTGTTTGCGCCGTCTGTGCCCAATAGCGGTGTTCAAAGATGCACACTCAGTGCTGTAGGTATTAATCACTCGATGATACTAGACACTTGTTTTGGATCTGTGGGTGCATTAATTATGTATGAACATCCAGGTTTTTTAAGGGTTTAGTAAAACCTTGAAGTGTTAAAAGTCGTTTTTTTTTCATTCTTGTGACTGTGTGTACTTTGATGTGGTCGTCAGATTGTCAATACATTTTGAAGAAACGGTCTGCCATCTGCAAAGTAAATAGAAAATGTAGGTGTTTTAGGTCTCCAAGTGTATTAATGCCCAGTGAATTTTGTCTGGTTTGTTTTCTTTATATAGGCAAGTAAACAATGACTTTTACCGTATTACTAGTATACGGAATTGACTTAAATTGACTGTCACTGGCGCCCAAGGTTTTATTGTGTTAATAGTATTCACATGTGAGCTTTGCTGACTTTTCTCCCTTCTTTCCTGTGCGTAACACAGTGATCACTTTCAACCTTTATCCATGTTGTTCAAATTCATGAAATTCTTCCATCGTTATTTACGTCGATCGGATGCAGGCCACTTTATCCATGTTATTTTCACGTTTTGAATATAGCAAGGTGCTCCAATATTATGTCTATTTCTAGTGGCCTCTGCGTAATAATAGTAATCTGCAGGCTGAACCACCTAATGCAATGTCATTTCGCACAGCCACTCGCTATGGTATGTGTTTTTCACACGAGTTATGCATGTCTTTTGACAAGTTTCCCTTTCTTTCTCTTTTTCTTGTTAGTTTTTTTCCCCTTACCTTCCGTCGTTTCTTCGTTTTCTTCTTCGTCCTCTTCCCTTTTTCTCCTTTTCCTTCTGTATTGGTTCCTTTGTTGTTAAATCTGCTGGGTGATGTCAGTCTTTGTTTTACAAAACACAGGTGATTTTGCTTTTCAAGTATGATTTATGCGTATGTATACCGTTCATAAAACGTTTGTATTATCGTATCATTGTACAAAGTACAGCAACATACTTAATTTACGTAATAAAACTTGTTCTCCGGAAGAGATGCACGGCTCGGTGACAGCAACAGTTTAGCTCGGCTCTGCAGTTGTTTTGTAGATGCTATATACCTGATAATGATGTCGAGGCGGATCTTTTGTTTCATTCCAACAATTGAGTTTTGTTATTTGCTTCTTTTTCTTTTATTTTTTGCCCAACATTTTCTGTATGTCTTTTGCTTTCAGTTTGGATGCCCACCCAGACAGCCGTTGTACATGTATCTTCGTTTGCTTGTTCTGTGTGTTCCGTGTTTGTCTCCCTTGCCTTTATTGACCTCTCTCGTGCAACCCATTCTGCTTTTTCTTACTCCCACCCCCCCCCCCCTTCTTTGAAGCGATCATTCACATCAAGACTCCTACGCCAGCCTTGCACATTGCTATGTGTATCGAATTTTTCACGTGCTTTGTCACTCGTAAGGGTGGAATTTCACGGAGCACGCGAACGATTTGCTAAGGACGCGAATGACAAAATCCAGCATTCGCATTTTGGTCTGGAAAACGAACGTGATGGTTCGGAAGCGTCGTCAATTGTTCGCGAATGTCGTTTTTACTTCGGCGAGAATTTCAAAAAAGTTTGAAATTTTCTACGAACCTTTTCCGCACACTTGGTCGTGATTTGCTCGTGAATTGTTCTCAAAAGTGTCTTTAAAGCCTCGTCATATGCGCAAGACCTTCGCAAGACACGCGCGATGTTCGCAAAATGTTCGTGAAACCCCAAACAGACTCCGAAACTTTGGAGAATGTCTCGCGTATATTACGCGAAATCTGCGAAGTTTTGCCGATCATTTTACGACGTAATCGCAAACTGTTCTTGTACCTTTTGAGACATTCTCGCGAGCGTTTAGCGCATGTTTGGGGGATGTATGACCTATAGGTTTTCTACTCTCTAAAAAATTTCGAGTGAATAATTCACTCCTCGGAAGGAGTGAATAAAATTTCACTCAATTAAGAGTGACTTTCACTCGTTGTCGAGTGAATTTCACTCTTGTAACGAGTGAAATTTGTGTGAAACCCATTCGCCGAGTGAATTCCGAGTGAAAATTAAGCCGAGTGAATTCCGAGTGAATACATAATTAAACGCATTTGGCTAGGCCAATAGAAATTGAGAATTCCCCTGTCATGTGTTTACTCTAAGCCAATCACCAGCCGCAATTTCCCCTGGCTTGGGCGCGAGCAGGAACAGCGACGCGTCGCTTGTGCGTGGACTGTGTGCAATTGCGTGCTGTGTGCAATTGCGTGTTGTGTGCTAGCTGTGCGTGTATTATGCATAGGATCACAAATTTACGTGCATGTAAGTGCAATCGTGAGAATCTGAGCCTGGATGTCGTGATGGACGTGAGAAAATGTTTGTCTTCAAATTGAGTGGGGCGGAGATATTATTCACATTTTTGAAGGTAAGCAAACCACTGATCGATCTAATTATAACTTGTTGATTTTTTTTTTTTCAGCATTACGGGCTAGTCTAACGTTATACATCTCCGTTAACGACCATAAGTAAGTTACCTTCAGGGTTCTATACGAATTACCCCGGGCCGTCCGTGGCACGGTTAGCTATATGGGGCTGGTCATACCATAGAACACCTTACGAACAGCTAGAATCCGAGGCCGAAACTCAACACAACACACTAGGTGTTGGGATCTAATAATACGTTGAGTCTTTAGACTTTAGTTTAATTGTACACGTTGGGATCTAGGGCTTGAACTATTAAAAAAAAAAATGAGTGATGAATGAAATGATGTATAGTTAATCATCACACAGAGATTACTGTCACTCAATACTGTGGTCGAGTGTAGAGATCGAACCTTAACTGTTACTATAAGCTGTGCTAATTGAAGCAATAGACTAGAAGCGCCTAGCGCCAGACACGTACTCTACATTGCTATTGTTGAGTTAACAGCCGAATCACTGACACTGGTCTGTGTTGCCAGATGAGAAAGTGATCTCGATCAGTACGGTAATAAAGAATGGTGAAATTTGGTGATTTATGATTATTGTTCATTATATACATTGTATGTAGTAAAAAGGACTTTTATTTGCCGCTACATTCGAGCATCCAAACAGCTGGGAGAATACCACGTACACTATCTCCCACGTCATGTGTCGTGATCATCTACTACTGTACTAGGTAAGACGTATGATGCGTGTACTGTTCGTGTTAAGTGTTGGTCCACTGTGACATCACATTTCTAGCTGAAGATCAGCGTGCTCAGTCACACATCATGGAGATCGATCTCCCTTGTAGCAGACGATGACTGGTACTATTTTCAACATTGTTTTTTTTTTAATTTTTTATGAAAGTTACAGGTGACCTTAGGTACCGGTATTGAAATTTGGCAGAAATCATCTTTTGGTCTGTAATTCTAACATTAAATATGCTGATGTAGCTAGAAAAGTAATTAGGCCTACTAGCTTTTGTATTGGTGCTTACTTAGTATTTGTGTGGACAAAACAACTGCATAATTATTGTCTTGTGGAAATGAGTTCTAAATCCATTTCCGAACCTTGTGTTTTCATACTTTCCTCCAGATAAAGACGTAGACATGACAGCTCTTTGGGAGTGATGGTGATTTAAAGGAACTCGGTGTAGGGGTCATCATTTGGGGAACAAAGACAGATATTGATAGCTGTACAGTCTCTGTCACACGAAGAGGGTGCAGATCACCAGATTGCAAAGTACCAGATGTGGTCAACGACTAGCCAGTGAATTCAGGGTTGACGAATGCGGGAAACACCGGGCCAACATCAGCGAAGGAGCCTCTGAGATATGGACTTCCATTGCATTAACCCTGCTGTAAGCTATTCTGTTGTTTTCCATTATGGGTTGTTTTACAATCAGGGTACGCACTTCAGATTTGGACATTATCAGCGTCCAGCAAAAAAACAGTGTACATTAATACAAAATCTGGTATGGCATGTTATTAGGCCTAGTTGCCTCAACCTTAAACAGTGAAAAAAATTTTGATAAAGCTTACAAAATTTTCAAAATATGTCAAAATGAGCCAATTTGGGCAGTTTTTACAGTCTCATTTGATTTTTTCAAAATTTGAGAATGTATATCTATGAAACCAATGACCATAACACAGAAATACAATATCAGAATGAGCAAATGAAATGTGGATATTAAAAACTCTGTGTGTCATGATATCTAGGACGCAATTAAAAAATTTGGGTTTGAAGCATGATTAATATGCATATTCCGTCCAAAAATGTCCTCTCCGAAAACAGTTTAATAACTTTTTTGAAGACTTCAGAACTCACACAATTACATACCCTCTGCAAAGTCTCACTCATACCCTACACATACAGGGTATTTGTGTAACCCACACTCATTTAATTTTCAGGCAGTGCACATTTGAATTTTGATCGTTTCAATTCCGTCCAAAAGCGTCCTCTCCGAAAAATGACATATTTGTTCAGTACTCCACAGGAATATGTACGTTTGAAATCCTAGTTATGTTATTATCAGTGCTAATAGTTATCTATCATTTACATGTATCAAGACTTATTCATATGCTTTTCTTCATTTATTTAACTCATGTCAAACAAAAAATGTCCTCTCCGAATGGTAGTTGCACATCAATGAAAATGAGAATTAAAGGTAACAAACTTACAAAATGTTACTAAAAAGTGAGTTATGATTTATTGAAAACATTTTGCAATCATATTGACCCCATATTTCATAATATGAATGCTTTTGAATGAAAATGCCCCTTTGACTTATAATATCATTTCAAACTCCCATTGATGAAACTGCAAATAAAAAAAAAAAGAAGTGAGGAACATTCAGCATTCTTTGTTTTCTATTACTACGTATATATTTAATGATGTTCATCACACAATGAACATAACCAGAGGCCTTCGGTTCGCTGTACAGACATTTATATTCACAGAATCAATTATTTCGGAGAGGACAATTACTTTGACACATTCACCATATGAATGGAATATGAACAAGAAAAATGAATGAAAAGACACAGTCACCAAGATTTATGCACAAGCACACAGAAAACACATTACAATGGTTATGGTTTAATTACCCTATCCCCCCCCCCCCCCCAACAAAACAGATGAATCATAAATAAACTCCACATGTATAAATGCATAATACTCTGCATACAGCACAATGTAGTGTGCTCCCAAAAACGAAAATGTACTGAGTATGATCCATGCGATGTAAAATCTGAAAGAAAAGCTCCTGTAATAGGTTATAGTATTTCACATTGCTAACAACTTGAATTAAGAATTCTGCCCTCATAGTGCATTAGGAGCCCTTCTGCCTTAACAACCATAAAACTGTTAGAAGGAAAATGTTATTCTCTAGCAACTGGTCCAAAACATTTTGGATTTTAGACCTGTTTGATTATTCTTATTTGTAGTACATGCTGATTTAATTCAAAGACTTACAAAATGTACTAATTAAACATGATAAAGAATGCTTTTTATCACACATGTACACACACATAAAAAAAAGAATGCCTAGATAATGAAACAAAAATGCCTTCACCTTTTACTTGTTCATGCAGGCATCTCAAATAATTGATATATCAAGAGTATTACAAGTTGCTTGTTCATGTAAAAAACTGTTTGGATTTCAAAAAGTATAAGAGAAGTCAGATACGGCTGATCAACCTTGTCACATCATGCTTTGACACACCATACAATGTAAATTTACACTATGTGAACATGTTTTACCATGATAGGGTTTAATTTGTAACATGATGCAATACTGATAATCAAGAAAGTCATAAGCATCACTTTTTACTGACACTTTGTACACAGCAGATAACAATGAAGAGCCACATTTGCACCCATTCTATATGTATGCATACAGTGTACATGTATCTTGAGTGCAATTTTTGTGAATGTCAATAATATGTCCTCTTTGAGAAGAGGTATCCTCTCCAAAGTGACATTTTAATGCTTTTAGTAAACATTATGTTACAGTGCATTTAAGATTTGCATACAAAAACACCTCTGGTGCTACAAGGTGTACATACTTTACCTGAGATACAAACTTTTTTAAACTTTCGCATCTTTGAGTATTTACAGGACTTGTAATTTACGTAGTCCAATCTAAGTATTCTTTAGGGATTCTCTTTATCATTTAATTCTTTGATTTTTATTGAAATTCATAGAAAAAAAATAATGAAAATATATCCTTGTTGTTTAATAAATAACGCTACCTTTCATAAATTGAAAAGGGGAAAAGAGTATCATGTTTTCATACAGTATTTTTATGTGTCAAAAAAGTCCTCTCCGAATGATGTACACGTACACAATGTACATTGGTCTTCCAACATCTCATTTACCACTTATCAAAGGACATTCAAAGATTACATGTAAAACCACTCTTTAAAAGTGTTGTGAAGTCCAATAAATCTGGCACAACTGCTTGGCTAAATTATGGGTTGCACTTTTCTTTTCTTTTTCTTTTTTTTTTGTCACAACCTTTATGCGGGCGTTGGTGTGGCTTGTTTATCACATGATATGAAATTGCTCTACATTTCGATAAAACATATCAAAGGAAATGTTCTTTTTGAACTTAATAATCATAATTTTCATCAATCATTTAAGGGCTAAACATTTTTAAAGTATTTGTTACGTTGTTATCTATATATGTCAAAAAATATGTCCTCTCCAAAAAAGAAATGTCCTCTCCGAATGATTTTTTTGACACTACTTATCTCAGCAACCATTAACCACAGGACATTCAAACTTTGCCTGTAAAAGCACCCTTGATATACCTATTAGGGATATACAACAAATCTGGTATAACTCATTTGTGGTGTTTAGGATCATTAATTCTTCGATGTCATGGTGATTGCCTTGGGGATTTTTCCATGAAAATCATGAATTTTCTAGAATAAAAGTGTTTAAAACTTAAAAACATGACTTACTTTCATATTCACCATCCTCCAAGTATCAAAAAATGTGTTAATTTTTCACCTGAAGTTGTAATCTCTAGTCAGGGTGTGGTAGGATGGTATCAGAGGTCTGAGGGCTAGATTTTTATCACCACTGGCATGTTTCATGCAATAAAAAGAAAAGTTGATGACTTTAAGCTCCAATTTTTCAGATTATTTAAATTCAACTATCCTACAATGCAGCAACAAAAAATCAGGGAATACGAAAAAACTTTTTTTTTCACCCCTGTGAGACAGAAGTGCGTACCCTGATTGTAAAACAACCCTTATGATTAATGAAGGGAGACTAGTTTGAAATTGATTTATATTTATTTTACATTCTGGAGTCTTAGTAATTACATAAGAGGCTACATTAAGAGACTGAATGCTTGGTTGGTTTTATTTTGTTTGAAGAAATGATTTTCAAGATACTTCATGGAGCATGCAGTTTTGGAGCTGTCCTTCCCTCTGAAAATGAATGTCTTGACAGGTTAGTACTTGTATTTAAGAAAAATGTGTACCGTGTACTTGCCATATCGACAGAAGTGAAAACCATGTTATGGTCGGTCTTGAGTTGTGTAAGTAGAGCTGTTGCTTATGTCAAATATGTATGTTAAATGATTTTGCTCTTCAAGTTTATAATGTAAACTGAAGGAACCTACTATCCTCATGCCATTTGTACTATTCATAAAACCATTAAATTTTACTTATTTCCCCAGGAATTCAACACACACATCACTTCAAGGGGGAAGAGATACTTCAAAAGCTGAGGGAAGGAGTTCTGACTGTTCCGAGGAGACATCTGCACACCCAGATCATTGCAGCATATTTGTTGTTGAAAATGGAAGCAGAAAACTGCACAGCGTAAGTTCGATTAATTAAAATATTATTATTATTCATATATTATATTATCATAATTATTGAAAATTGGTCTGGAATACCAGTTTCCCATTGTCATGTCTTGTACAACATTTCCATCCAATATATAACCATGTAATTTGCCTGTTCATTTTTTTTTTTGGTCTTCTCAAGTATAGAGAAAAGCAGACTAAAATTTGCCCCCCCCCCCCCAAGAAAAAAAAAAAAAAGAAAGAAAGTAGAAGGGACCGGTAAGTATAACATTGTTAATGAAGTGATGGTTATAGATTTAAAAATAAAGACTGGTATACTTGTATGAGACATGTAAACAGAGTGTACGTACAACACTCCACGCTGACTTATTTTCTTGGTAGCCCCATCGGGCCACATGTATATTGATTTGATAATAGTCCTAATACTTATGATTTAATCATCACAATGATTAGTAAAAAAGTGGGAGTTGATGTGCCATGAAGTTCAATGGATAATCACATCTTGTATAAATTTTTCTACTAACTGTGCACATTCACACTTAACCTATCTGCATGAAATTATATGTATTAAATGATATCTGGCTCAAGTAGCAATAAATGTACTTGAAAAAGTGGTACTGAATAGCAATAGAAATTAATGCCAAGAAAAAAAAAAACCATAAAAATAGTTCAGCCCCTTAAAAGATTAAAATGAGGGCCAAATTTTTTATGTTATATATTTGCGTCCTAGAATATGATTAACATTCTTCTTGCTTTCTTTTTTATTAAATTTAGATACCAAGTAGTGAGCAAAGGATGTTGTAGCCAAGGCTGTTGCGATGCAGTACCCCACTTTGTGAGTCACCACACAAGGTGCAAAAGGACATGTAAGTTCATACTCGTAAGTTTATGTGATCTACAACTTTTTTTAGCCCTCTTTAGCAGAAAGCTTAAGTGACATACCTTGTAACATGGTATCTTATTCATCTAGCTTGCAAAAACTTCAACATTTTCAACTTTTCTCAAGAGCTAGTTGACAGAATTAAGCAACCAAACGAGGAGTTGATCATCCTTGTTTAGTTAGGGGGCAAGGACCCAAAGTTTTTGAGGTTATGGGCATGACCCCCCCCCCCAAAAAAAAAAAAAAATGGCCTTTACAGGGAAATTGCATCTATTTCTTAATTTCATTGTGCAAATATACAGGCAATGTGGGGACTTTTTATAATCTTTGATGTACCTTCTCATAGATGTCTAATAAAGTTGTGTGCAGATTGGCCTGATTCCATGACTTAGGTTCGATAAACGTTAACTTCAACGTAACGTAATGTAACTTAAGTTCCAACATGCCAGTTGCACCGTTCATTCATAATAAACCTATTCTCGGGTGGTAGAAACCTATTCAAACCTATTCTCGTTTTCTTCCATAAGAATGCCACTACATGTATTTCTACTGCTATCAGATCTTCATCAGTTGTAGTCAACTCTGTGCCAAAGTCAAATTTGTTGAGACTCAAGAAAAAGCTTTGACTTACAATGCATTCTATATTTCAGGAGCATACCTGTATGGCAAGGATCATGGATTCATTGAGTATCGTTTGAAGACCTTGAGGAGCTATGACACCACTCATCACCTCAGGCAGAGAGAGAGAGTAGTTGCAGCTCCCACCAAGCCCCTGACCGAGCACCATTCCATCGTTAGATTAGAAGCCCAATGAGAAGAGACAGCTACCATATTGGTGTATAGGTCTAAATACCCTTGCTTTTTCCTCTTTTGAGATACAGTATATGCTCCTGGAACTTACATTCTTGTTGAAGAGTCAGCCTCATCAGGCTCAGCGGTAGTTTAACATGAAGCTGTTACCAGGATGTACTGCAGCACTTCAACATTAAAAGTAGAACAGGGCTCGCCGATGAAAAGAGTTTATTGCATAGTATGTGTGATTGTTAATGCTTTAAATTGTTGATTGTTGTATATACTAGTAACTGAAAATAGTTTTGACTTATATAGTCGAGAAAAAATCTCCTCTTCATGGCCACATGTTAATCAATACATTCATCTGTAAGGTGTTCCAAGCATATGAAAGAATGTTTGGCCACACACAGCTTGGCATTCCGCATGATACGAATCTGGCTGCGCTCATGATTAAGCACCCCCTTCTCTCCAGGCAATTCTGACTTGCTTTAATAAAACCTTTTTTATGGTCTAATATTCAAGAGAGAAAACTGTTGACAGACACTCGTATGTATTTTTTTTTCTTTCCCTCATTTTTTTTTTTTTTTTTTTTGGGGGGGGGAATGCTACAAATAGCAGCTAAATAGAAGAATCTTCCAATGGTCATCCATGCTCTTGGGATGAAGATCATGTCTCCATGTTGTGATTAAGTTACCACATACATTTGTCACCCCTTTGATTAACAGTGATGCAGTACAATATGCATGTGCTCAAATTTGTTTCATCCATCTTCTTTGGAGTAGGGGGAAAAATCTTAAAAAAAAAAAATAAAACAAATTGATGGGAATCATTGATCCCTAGGGTTACGGGACCCAGAGTCATTTTGTACATTTTCACCTTTATGTAATTGATGTACTGTACTTTGAAAAACTTGTGGGTAGAAGCTCAATTGATTCAACTTCTTTTTCCACAAAACATCTGCAGCCATCATTGATAAATCCACGGCATTAGAGTAGATGGAGCCAAATAGATATTAGTTCACTGATGTGCCAAGTCAAACTTACGGATAATTTTTCCCTTGACCTCATAACAAATTATTAAGATAACCTGCAACTGACAATCATATTTTGTTACAGAGTGTTAGCAGTGATGTCACAATTGCCCACCATAAGGCTGCGTTCACGTAGAAGTATACTATTTGGGTATTTGGGGCTCGTTTTCGAGGGCACGCGAATAGCTTGAATCGAACAATAGGCTTTCCTATCACCGGTTCACATAAGAGGGCACTATTTGAATGTACCGAATAGCATAGAATAGTGTAGCAAAGTGGGAATCGAGCTTGTTCGATTTTCCTGCAGCGTATACCGTCTCACGTTTATGAAATAATGACAATTTTGGTCTGGATTTGCCCTTTAGCAAAAATAAGCATGTAGAATGACATTCTGATGCAGTTTAGAAATTGTTAATAAGATTTGCTGGGATGTAGGAGGAAGAAATCTTCACTGCATGGGATGGCAAGTTGACGGTAAGGGTGATGGTGTACTGGGTGCCCGAATAGCGAATAGCGAATACAGAATACCGCATACCGTATACTTCTATGTGAACGCAGCCTAATAAAGTCAATTGCCTAAACTGACTAGAAATCAAGACTGCATACAAAAGCTGCAGCAATGTTTACTTCAGGGAAACCTAGGGCAAAAGAACACCTTTGTTAGAGAGGCATGCATGAATGAATATTGATCGCCTTTGCTATGGAAGCCACCATTATGGTGGCCAACATGACGTCACATGAAATCACTCTATAAGAAATTCAGTTCGCATGCATTAGTTGTTGCTACATCTGGCAAAACTCGGAAGGATTACAAGTGTTCAATATTGTACAAAGATGCCTTATTTAGGTGAAGAAGATCAATGATATGATACATGTTGTGTCACCTGTATTGATTGCAATTCTTTTTCCATAAATAGTAGGTCCGGTTGAGGAGGGGGGGGGGGGGCTACGAGCCCTCCTCCCCTTTGACTTTCCATGCCAAATTTCATGAAGGCATGATTATTTTGGGGGGTTATTGATTGTAATCAATAACATAAATATTTTCATGCTGGACGTGTCGCTGACAAATTTCATTGAAAAGGCAATGGAAAACAAAAAGTAAGAAACAAAGAAATACATGAGTAAATAGAAAAAAAAATAGATACTTCAGAATTGTTGATGGCACAGTTTTTTTCTCTTTCATTTGCTATGGACGCTAGAAAGAATATTTACACAAAAAACAAAAACTGTGCCTTTTTGGAACTTTAGTTATGGCAAATGGTCTGATTTCATGCTCAAATTAGCATAATTTAGCCAAGTGACTTTTTTTGTTGTTGAAAATCAACATTACCGTTTTATAGATTATGTCACAGGCAATTTGTGTGTGGATTTTGTAATGATCGCACGGTTGATGGCCGAGGTCTGGGGGGTTTCAGGGAGGCCCCACTCTGGCTCTATCATCTACATAAATACCCCACCTAAAGCCTACTTAAAGTCAAGACCATGCTTCTCTGATCGAGTATGTTTAGGTATTTGTGCAATGTACTTGTAGAACATCACTGTGTTACATGACAGAGGATCCAAACTTGATTAACCATGCAGTATTGAAATTTCTGTATTTTTGTCAATTTTTCAAAGCAATCACAATTCCTGGTACATGTGTAATTGTTTTTGTATTATAATATAGATAATGATGACTATACTTTGCAAGTCTTTTGTAGCTTATCATGGAACATGCAATAATTATATTCACTTGTAGTCGAAAATTAAACATGTTCAGGAAGGGTACTTGTAAAATTTTTCACTTTTGTACAAACTTTATGCATTTGGCATATTATCGGGGAAATGTGTGATGCTTATATTTGAAGAGTTTGTTCGCAAAAAACCGATATGTCCATTTTTGAAGATTTTGAAGTACGGTCTCTGTCATAAAGTACAAAATAATACCTTTTGAATTATATATTGGTCACTTCATATAAAGGTACATTTTTAAAGTTATGATCAAAAGAAGCAAACATTTTCTTATTATTCTCTGTATTTTTCTTGACCTTTAATCGCAAATATCTCCATTTGGCACATATGGACTTATCAGTTTTTGCAAACAAACTCTTCACTTTGAATTGAATTGAATTGAATTTGTAGAGCTTTGGGAATGACAGCTAGAATAGCATATTTACAAGGACCTTGTGATGATTATGGTGACAGTTGTTCTTAAATGATATAAAATGATATAAAGAGGTATATTCCTTCTTTTTTTTTTCAGGTGATCCAGTGGACATCACACATTTATTTAATATAGAGAATCAGCTCATAAAAAAACACACCATGTCATGCATAGCATTTAGTACATTATCTTCTCATATCCCCCTCAATGCTACTTAAAGAAAGAATAAATTAATAAGAAAGAATTAAACAACAGCCAATTGGATTAATAGCTTATATTTTTTCAGTTTTATGTATTGATCCAGCTCGGGTAGGAATGACTTTCAAAACTGGAACACAAAGTTGACAATGCTCTGGGCTACCAGTGGTGGATCGTTGGCTTCAAAATACATGCATTAATATTAACAAATATCTATATTATGAACGTTGCTTGCTGTTTTTGTTTGTATTAGTTTGATTGGTATTCATTATTCCAGAAATGGCTCCAGACCACCTCGATTATTCCCAAATTCATCACCACTGTCACTTTTTCTTCCAGGGTTGAATAACTAGTGCACTGAGTGCTGTGATAGAGATGTGTGCTCATGTAGAGTGTAATTCCGTTTGGGATTGAAAAAAGATTGAAAAAGGATTGAAACAAGATTGAAAAAGGAGTGAAATACCTCCAGAGTTAAAGAAGAGTGAAATAAATAGGAGTGAATTGAGAGTGAGAAAGGAGTGAAAAACGACTGACAAAAGAGTGAAATACGTCAGGAGTGAATTTAGAGTGAGAAAGGAGTGAACATCCCACCAAAAACATTTCAGTCTTTTTTCACTCTCTTTTGGAGTGAAATTTCTGTTCACTCGAAATTCACTCCACTTCTAGTGATCCTTGACGTCACTACCAAGGGGAGTGAAAATCGAGTGAAAATTCACTCTTTCTTTTTTAGAGAGTACAAATAAAAATCGTAGCATACACCTAAACATCAAACAATTATTAACAACTATAGTAACAAAAGAATTTAAAGACTATCAAAGAGAAAGAAATGTTTGCTATGCAAAATAGAATCGCAGAATACAGTTAAAATTAATCTAAAGTATGTAAAATTTCAATTGAAGTATAGAGATTATGTGTTGGAGGAACTGCCAAAAAAAAAAAAAGATCATATCCTTTACTAGTGGAGATACGTCCTAGGAAAAAAAATGTAGGCAAGCACACAATAGAAAAATGAGAGAAAAAGAAAGGAGAAATAGAGGAAAGACAAAAATTCAACTCAAGACAGCTTCTACCTCTCCTTGGGTACATTTTCTCCCATGATTATTGAAAATGTTTCATTGTTCGCATTTCCGTCGCGTGTTCTTCGTGTACGTAACATGCTGTACTTTAGCAATGATACACACGACATTCGCACATACGTCGTGGAAACTTCGCACAAATTGCGCAAGAATAGTTTCCGGCTTCATTGTCGGAAAACATTCGGAGAAAAACTTTTCCGAATGTTGGATTTTGTCATTTGCGTCCTTCGAAAATCGTTCGCCTGCTCAGTGAAATCCCACCCTTACGCATAATTCTATTTCAGAACATATCATTATTCATTATGGCTGATTTCTTAAATGCATCCTTTCATTCTATATGTGGAATGATGATTTTTTTTTTTATTATTTAGACACAGAACATCTGAATCCGATTTAGTTAATGGAGTACCAGTTACACATGCATCTCCCTATGATAATTTCGCTGCTGATAATTTGAATTTATCAGCTGATGAATTTGCTTATGATTTTGGTAATGATTCAATTCAGAATCCGCTATGTAATGATATAACCGTTAATGAATGTAAAGATGTGTATCATAGTTTCTCTAAAGATACGTTTTCTTTGCTGCACTTAAACATAAGGAGTTGAAATAAGCATTTTGATGAGTTACAGTTTTTATTAGAATCTGATCACGCTGAATCATGCTCTGTCATTGGTCTGAGTGAAACTTGGTTAACCGCCTCGTCTGAAAACTCTTTTGCGATCGACGGATATAATTTGTATGTTAATAACAGACCTGAAAGGAGTGGAGGTGGCGTTGCATTTTATGTGTCAAGTTCTTTTATATGTGTTGTTCACAGCGATATCTGCAGAATGGAAAGCACTGTTGAATCTCTTTTCATTGAATTCAATATCCCAGAATGTAAGAATGTGGTAGTTGGAATTATATATAGACTTCCCAATTCAAATGTTTAAGACTTTTTGACTTATATTTCAGATTTGGCAAGAAACCCAGTAATTCGAAATAAGGATCTGTTTTTTACTTGGCGATTACAATATCGATTTGCTGAAATCAGGAAATGATCATTCTTCAAGCGAGTTTCTTGAAACCCTTTTGTCTTCATCCTTTCTGCCCCTCATTTTCAAACCGACTCGGGTTACAGATCATTCGGCTACTCTCATTGATAATAATGTTTTGTAATGTCTTAAAGGCAGCCGATCGCCATCCCTTATGGTACGTAAACTCCGAACGACCGAAGTTTGTGCATGCAATTGCGCAATGCCAAACTCGGTGCTATATCCATAAACGGGTGGGACAATGCTGCCACTGAGACACGTGTGTGAGTGTGCGTGTGTGTGTACGCATCATACACAAACATTGTCACCGTGAGCTGCGGTGATTGGAGGAGAGAGGCCAGAAGACGCGTGGCTCTTTTGGCCTCTCTTTATGCGCATGCGCACTGAGAGTGTGCGTCCATTCGGAAGCTCTCGTGGCTTGCTCGGACAGCCATTTTGGGTTAGCTCTTGTAGGTTAGCGTGTTGTTCGCTGACCCATTGAGCCAGCGCTATTCTCATTCGGGGTCACTACATTTGATACAGAATGGGGGAGGCAGCGTGTTGCGTTCGTCTCCGTGCCGCACAAACCACTCGCCACGACTGAGTGCCTTTAACCCTCCCTGATTCTTTTTTAATACTTTCAGATATAACGGATCATTTTCCAATAATGACTTATTTCACTTTGAAAACGTTTGTTAATGATTCAAAACCTTCATTTCCTTTATTTAAACGTAGAGTCTACCCTGAAAAGTTGGCCAGTCTTGATGCCGCTCTTGATAATGCAGATTGGTCATGAGCATATGAAAGTGATTACGCTAATTTGTCTTTTGATAATTTTATGAATATTTTGAATTGTTTTTTTTTTGATGATATAATTCATAAACAAAAGAAAAAATGGATCATAAGAAGACTCCTAGATTACCGTGGATAACTAAATCAATTCTTCGTTCAATCAACAGAAAAAAATCGTTTAAATTATAGATATAAAATGGAAAATACTGAACAATCGAAAAGGAAACACGGATCTTATAAAAATACATTAATTACAATTTTACGTTTGGGGAAGAAAAATTATTATTCACAATTGTCAAAATTTCAGTTTGATATTAGAAATACCTGGAAAGTTTTAAATCGGGCGATGAATATACAGAGTAAAAAAGTAGACATTGATCAAGTCAAATCGGATTATAATTTGATCAACAATTTTGCTGATATTGCTAATGTTTTTAACTCTTATCTTAATTTATCAATTTCTCGTGGTATATTTCCTGACAAAATGAAATTGACGAAAGTAATACCAATATATAAGAAGGGCGACAAACTGGATGTCAGTAATTATTGTCCAATTTCTTGAATATCTTCATTGTCTAAAGTATTAGAAAAAAAAAAGTATATTAGAATTGTTAAAATTTTCAATTTGCCTAAAATTTTTGCGAAGTCTCACGCCGGATTTCGAGAAAAACATACCACTATTTATGCAATTCTTCATTTCGTTTATAACGTGGTTAACGCAATTGACAACCACTCTCATTTAATTAGTTGTTGTTTGTTTGTTTTTTACTTCTCCAAGGCCTTCGATACAGTTGATCATAACATTTTACTTTAAACTTTATCGCATTATGGAATACGTGGGAAGGCCTTGGAGTGGTTTAAGAGTTATTTAGGTAATAGGAAACAGTTTGTTACTATCAAAGATAATAATTCAGTTATAAGAGATGTCAAGTGTGGTGTTCCACAGGGAAGTCTTTTAGGACTGTTCTTATTCATAGTATATATCAATGATTTCTCTTCTGTTTCTGAAGTACTTTCTTTCATTCATTTTGCAGATGATACCACTGTTATCTTTGCTCACAATGATGCTGATATCCTTGTCCAAAAAGTTATCACAGAACTGTTAAAAGTGACTAACTGGGTCAGAGCTGATTAATTATCACTGAATTTTCAAAAAACAAAATATATGTTTTTCAGTAACACACTCGAGGTATTAAATTCTAATATAGTTTTAGCTGATTTTAATTTAGAAAGTGTATCAGACTTTAAATTTCTTGGTTTAATTGTTGACCACAAACTTTCTTGGAAAACACCTATTGCTCATATCTGTAAAATCATTTCACGTAATATAGGTGTTTTGAACAGATTGAAATTTTTTATTCCTCAAAAGTCATTACTTATGTTATACTCCACTTTGATATTGCCTTATTTGAATTATGGAATTTTAGCTTGGGGCAATACTCATCAGACCCTCTTGAATAGAGTGTTGTCATTGCAGAAAAAGGCCCTTCGTATTATTTGTCATTCTCCTACACGTTCACATACAAATTTACTGTTTGCCTCTGATAAGTTGCTATAAAAATAAAAGAGTTGTTTTTATTCAATTCAGGTCAATTTATGTACATGTTTAACAACAGTTAACTTCCTTCTATTTTTGATTCAATATTCCTTAAAAACCAATCATTTCACTCTTACCCCACTCGAGGTTCAAATGAATTTCATTTACCTCTTTTTCGAACAATTTTAGCGAAAAATTCATTTATTTACACTGGTCCAAACTACTGGAATTCTCTGAACCACGACTAAAAACAGCTCCTTTTTTGTATTCATTTAAACAGAAATAAGATTTTGTCTTTTGCAACTTTACAATAACATCTGTCATGAATCGGATCAGTTTTACAAGCTATTCATTTTGATACCCCTTTTGTAAAATCCGCATAGTTTGCTTACACATTGTCGCTCGTACTGGCTGACCACCACCAAGTTCGTGAATAAAGTTTTCATATAAGTTAGTGGGTTTTTCTTTGAGATCTGCACTCTATATGCTTTAGATAATGAGGGAGTTCTCTCCGTCTTGTCTTGTTTTTGTTTTCCATCGTCCAACACCCGTGTATCGTTATCTCCGTTGTTCTAGCCTTGCTTCCTGTCGTAGCCTGTCTTTTGCGCTTAACTAGCCTCGTCGATGTCCCAGTGTCGCTTTATGTCTATTTATATGTTAGCGCTGTCATTATGTGTTTTTTCCTTTTCTGTCTGACTCTTTGTGGGCTTCCATTTCTATTTTGTCAATTTTTTAAAACATTTTTTTCTCTCTATATTTTTTTCTTTTTTCTGCTCTTACAATTATTTTCGTTGTTATTGCTTCAGACATTTTTGTTGCTGTGCTGATGCCGATTGTTACCAATTTTTCACTAATTCTTTCTTTCCCGAGGGTCCCACACTCCACAAGCTTTGTCTTTTCAGTGGGTCCCTCCGTTTTTCGCTTTGTGTACGTTGATATTTCACTTTATTTCAATTTACTTCAGGCATTAAGATGTATCTTTATATTGTAAGTAAATACAAGTACTGTTTCACTCTGTTAAACACACTTTGTTTTCTTGATACGATTTCTATCACTGAAGAAAGATAAATGTATGTTATGTTATTTTTTATTGTCGAAAAACGGAATAAACTTGAATTTGAATTTGAAAAAAAAATCATTACGGACGGCCGGACGGAAGACTGACGGACGGAAGGACGGACGGACAACCCGAAAACATAATGCCTCTGGCACCACTTCGTGGCGGAGGTATATATAAAAAAAAATGCATAAAGGTTCATGTAGTAACTGTTACAACGTATACCCTCTTCTGAATTTCTTGTTTTTGTTTTTGGTGTATGGTTCTTTAATCTTGGCCCCGTTTTATCAAGATAAGGTTAGAGTTGATTGTGAAATCAACTCTAACTTTAACTAACTTAAAGTCAGCTTTAACTTTAAATCAACTGTAAGTTTCCGTTTTACGAAGAGACTATTAGACTATGGGATGACATGGAAAAAATCAGCATAGTTTTTGAGTTTCGTAGTCCGTATTTAGGCTCCACCTGAAAATGTGTCTCCCTGGGGTAGTTTTTGGAGCTGAATCCAAATATCAATGTTGCCAAGTCAGCAACATGCACGTTCTTATGATATTAAGTGCTTAATTATGCAAATTTATGCAAAATGTGATATTTCCCTTTTTTGTTGGTTGGTCTGCATTTGGATCACTGAAAATTAGCACAGTGTTATAATTTCTGTGTGCGGAGTCCATATATGAATATCATTTAGTCGGATATGTGTGCGCTTTTTTATAATAATGCTTAATTATGCAAATTTCACTTATTCTATGCAAAAATCCTGTTATTTTTATTTCATTGTGGTATCATGCGTTTGGACCAATGAAAATTTATACAGTGGAGTTATTTGGGATGCTTAATTCATTTATGAATGATGAGAAATCACCCGCCATCATTTAACTTAGTATCAGTGCTTCATTATGCAAATTAGATTGATTTATGCAAAACATATAAAGGGCAAGTCCAAGATAAGGTCCCCTCAGAAGGCAAAACTTCATCTTTGACATGTTTGGTATCATCTTGAAGCTTATGTGTTGAAGTTTTGATTTCCATGAAGGAAAAAATCATACTATGTAAATTTAAAATCATTGTGAAAAACTTGTTACACATCTATCACTTAATACAAAACAACAAGTTTCATTGATATTCATCTCTCTGTTTTCTCTCCAGGTAAATTTTAAAAAGATGGTTATAATAACGCGTGGGACAAGTAACGCGTCGACATTTTTGTTACTATGGGTAATATTATCTAGATTCAGAAAATTTTAAGTTTGGTATTTGTTTTAGGCAGTGAGACAGATGAATAATATTTGACCCCATTTGCTTAAAGAAAGGCTTTATTTACCACTTCATAAATCAATTAATTATCATTAAACAAACTGATCCATTTAGTACATCATTTTTATGGAGGCTATGCAAATCGTCTGATGAAAATGGATACAAGTAGGCTGTTAACCATTAGTAATTTAACTGCTTGAAACTACCTGTCTTATTGCTCCCTATAATGCCCAACACCACCTGTACATCTGTTTGTTTTTCATAGTTCTATTCTTAACCATTTCTATTGTTTTCATATAGAATATGTAATTACATATTTTTGAAAGAGGTAAAAGGTCAACAAAAGTATATTGGTATTATATCTGTGAAACACCATTCTCTTTGTAAAGTCATAATGGGATTTCAAATAAACATAACAGACAAAAATAAACATACTGTATAGGATATGCACAGTAAACATTAATTTAGAAAGTTGACGAAATTAAGAGTACTGGATTATACTGTATCCTTTGTGAAGTCATACGCCATTATACACAGAATCTTCAGTTGCTAAAGGGTTAAGATTGTACTTTACATTGGACAGAACAGTGTTGTAGAGTTACAGGGGCAGCTGTACGTGTAGGCCTTTAATAGTCCTCCCCTTTATGCAAAATTGTTAATTTATTACTTTATGGTGAAAGTCTGTCGTGATGACTTGTGTCATACCTATTACTGTTCAGTGACCGTGATTGTTTCTTTAATGTAAGACACAGCATTCATTGTCACACATCAAGATCAAACACAAACCCTCGACAACTTTTTATCAAGCAGAGTATAAATCTTGAGTAGTTAAACATAAAAGTATTATTGTACATACACAACATGTACAATACATTCATTTCCCTGGAAAAAACAAAATTGGGTCAGCATATATCGCAGTATTAGCTGACACTTTATTTGTTAAAAAAAGAAAAAGAAAAGGATCAAAGACTCTGATTTTTATATCTTGAAAGAAAAATCAACTCAGTCTTTTTAATGAATGAGGCAAAATATATCACAATTAAGCAAAATACGGTGAGTTCTCATAGACTATATGCCTAATATGATGATCTATGAAGTATGTAAATTCTGTTTGTTTCATTTTATTTTGTTTTGTTTGTTTTTTGCTTTGTCCAAAACTTTTCAAAATTTACTTCCAGCCTAGTGAAAGAATGCCAGAATTCATCGTTCTGTAAGGTTTTGGGAAATTCTTCTTTATGGAAAAATTTCAATATACCCACATTGTAATACACATGCTGTCCCATGCATTACCTAAAATGTCCCATGCGATACCAAATCTAATTTGATTTGATTTTTGATTTGATTTGATTTGATTTATTGGTTTCTGTATCATCATTGTACATATACACATTCATGTACAAACATAAATATGCTAATATATATAAGTATTTTCTTGTTCATTGCCTGTGTACAATGTACAGCAAAAGTACAACAAAACATACTACAATGAATAATACAGAGGGGCTACAGCATAAGCGTAGCTTGATTTGCGTGCAGCCCCCGTAGCATAACATAATATTATAATGTATATCGGAAGGAGAATAGGAGGGAGGGATGACTTGCATAGAGATAGGATAGTTGAAACGAGAAAGGGAAGGGAGAGGTTTGTCTGCTTTCACTAAAGGTTTATTCAAAATAAAATCACCTGTATCACTGATTAGCAAGACATGACAAAATATTTCTTCAACGAGGTACAGGTGGACAGTTGATACAGGTCATGGTCGGTTACATAATCATTATTACATAATAGACTAATTGTGTCGATATTTGTACAAAAGAATTTCGTGTATATAACAATGACAATGGAATTACTGATATTCAGATAACAACATCGTTTTTACAGCCCTCCTAAAAGAATACGTGGACTTTAAACTTCGAATTTCAGAAGGAAGAGAATTCCAAACATCGGGTCCAGTGTCTGACAGATTTCAGAGCCATCACTGTTTTGGGATTATACAAGTGAAACTTATCAGATTGTCTTGTTGGATAAGAATGTATTTCCTTATTTAATTGAAATAATGAGTAAAAAGAAGATGGCAACTGACCATTATGTAAGCGAAACATAAAGAGTGAGTTTTGCAAAAAATTAATGTCATTTACCTTAAGTGTTCTTAATTCTGCGAATAAAGGATCTGAATGGTCTCGATAACCTGAGTTGGTGCATATACGTATTGCTTTCTTTTGCAAAAGTAATATACTATCAATGTGGCTTTTTGATGTTGACCATACAATGTTGCAATAAGAAATGTGCGATAATATCAATGAATTATATAACATAAATAAGATATTCTGAGGGACATAATACTTTAAAGGGTGTGTACAGTTCTGGTCGAGGTGTAGATTTAGCTTTTAACATTTTGCGAGATATTCAGAAACCACTCTATGAGATGTCAAAGAGCATGCAGTTCTAAGGGGTATCAAAAGTTTATTCGATGAAAATCGGTTTTGAAATGGCTGAGATATCCAAAAACAAGGTGAAACAAAGAGATCCTAATAAAGTTGGGGCATGTCGCCTTTTATTATTAGCACTTTTTTTGATATCTCAGCCATTTGAAAACCAATTTCATCAAATAAACGTTGAATCCTTCTTAAAATTACATGCTCTTTCATATTTCATAAGAGGCTTTTCATTATCTCACTTAGGAATGTTCAAAACATGTATCCCTTCCTCAACCAGTACTGTACAGTCCCTTTAACTTTTGAAGTATACCAACATTACGAGAAACTTTATCAGAGATATATTGTACATGAACATTCCATTTCATATTTTCATTTATATATATTCCGAGGAATTTAATACTCTCTTTTTGTTCCAATAATACACCATAACTAGGCTTTTGTTGGGACCTACACTCAACAAGCTTTGCTTTTTAATAGGTTCCATCGTATTTCTCTTCGCATCCTTTACTTTGATTGAAAATGACACACCGACCGTTATGTATTACTTTTGTATTCCTATTTCTTCATGTATATATCCAACCTGGACATTCTGTATTATATTTTGTTATATACCATGTATTTTCCATCGAGAAATACGAAAATGAATTGAATTGAAATTGAAATTGAAATTGAAATCCACCATAATATTTAAATGTTGCATTTCAATGTTGTGCTTCTTGTTATAGAAATACATAAAATTTGTCTTTTTCAGTTTAAGTGATAATCTATTACTCTTAAACCAAATAGATAATTTCGGTAATTCAGTGTTAATAGTTCTTAGGAGAGAATGAAAATCAGAATTGGAACAAAATACATTGGTGTCATCAGCAAACATAATATATTGCAGTGACTTAGATGAGTTTGAAATATCATTTACATATTTATACACTAGAAATAATAACGGTCCCAATATAGATCCTTGTGGGACTCCACATTGTATAGGTAATACTTCAGAGTTAACAGATTCATAGTACACATATTGCTTTCTATTTAACAAGTAATCTTTAAACCATTCAAGTGGAATACCACGAACACCATAGGACTGCAATTTACGTATGAGGATAGTGTGGTCAAGAGTGTCGAATGCCTTGCTTAGGTCAATGAAAACACCGATGACATGTTTTTGTTCAGCTAAGGCAGTCGACACTCTATCGTATAATTGGGCTAGTGCCATATCTGTTGAATGAAATTTCCTGAAGCCATGCTGGTCTTGGTTAAATATATCATATTGTGTCAAAAAATCATACAATCTGTTATATACAAGCCTTTCTATTACCTTAGAAATCTAGGAAGAATAGAAATAGGACGGTAATTTGATACAAAAGAAGAGTCATCTTTTTTATATATTGGAATAACTTTAGCAATTTTACATGCATTCGGAAATATACCAGTTGAGAGTGACAAATTACAAATGTACACTAAGGGTGTCAGTATACTACCAATAATCTGTTTTAAAAAATACGTACTCATTTCATCATGACCAGTTGCATAACTTGATTTAATGAGTGAACAATGTCAAGAATCTCACCATAATCTGTTGGTTTAAAAAATAATGAATTATCATTTGACGCACCTAAATACTGCGAAAAATCAGTTTGTGTGGGATCTATTTTTGAAGCTTGACTAGGACCTATAGCAACAAAATACTCATTGAAACAACATGCCTTCCTCCCTTGGGTTACAGAGTGTTTGACCGTCACGCATAATTTGAAATGTTGACATATTCTTTTGCTTACCAATCACATCATTAATAACTTTCCAAGTGGCTGACATAATTTCCAGTAGCATTTTGAAAGGCTTCTGTATAAAACATCCTACGGAAAAGCCTTATAATTTGTGTCAATTTATTTCTATATAATTTATATCGATTAACGTTATCATTATTAGGATACCGTAAACTGCATCTATATAACATATTTCTTTTCTTTATTGATCGGAAAATTCCTTTTGTTATCCATGCATTTTTAATTTTTCTATCACTTTTCCTTTCAATTGCGGGGATATGTTTGTTAAAGTAAGAAAGAAATATATTCCAAAACGTATGATAAGCAATATTTGGGTCTGCGCAAAGCAATACATCATCCCATGTCTCCGAGATTAAATCGTCCTTGAGTAATGATATATTTTCTGATGTGAATTTGCGCTTCTTCTTACTTTCTGTTTGCTTGACATGGGAATGTTGTATCTCGTCACAGATAAAAAAAATATAGGTAAATGATCAGATATATCACTATACAAAAGACCAGATTTCGAATGATCTGTGTCAATATTAGTAACAATATTATCAATCAATGTTGATGAGTTAACCGTCATTCTCGAGGGCTTATCTATAGTGACATTACAGAAATTTGCTTGCAAAATATTGCAAAACTTATTCTTAGCATTACTTCCTTGATTCAAAAGATCAATATTGAAATCACCCATCAAGTAAACATCTTTGTTTTCTTGATTGATCAGCTCTAATAAAACATCCAAATTTTCCAAAAATAAATTACTGTCTGTATGAGGGGGCCTGTATACAACACAAAGTATTATATTTCTTCTATTACATATATTAATTTCAACACACATGCAATCAAATTCATTTCCGTTATATATCAAATCAGGTCTTACTTTAAACGATAACGAGTGTGATAAGAACAAAGCAACTCCGCCCCATCGTCCGCATTTTCTATCAGACCGGACAACAGAATATCCATCAATGTTATATAAAGGGGGAGATTTGTCGTTAAGCCATGTTTCTGTGACACCGATAACTGAAAATTTCATATTTATCGCAGACAACAATAATTGCATATTTTCGAAATTTCTTTGAAGACTGCGAGCATTAACGTGTAATATACTGAGAAAATTTTCATTGCTAGAAAATTCTGAATTAAACTCGTCAGGTAAATAATACCGACATTGGACATTTTTATGTGTACATAGATTTATTTCATCCATATTTTAAATAGGAACAACATATTGACCACAATATGATCATAAATATTTGCTTACGAATTACTGAAAGCAGACAAGAAGGGAAGGAAGGAATAGGGCAAGTCATACAGAATGTGCGTGTGAGAGTATGTGTGCTGATGGATGAGTGCGAGGTGCGACATGGTATATCATCATGGTACCTCATTAAATTACGAAATACAAAATTAGCGATTGTTTTGCACATCTCAACTGAATTATTTCCAATGAAACATAAGGACGCTCCACACCGATCAAAAGTACATACTAAAAAAAAAAAAGCTCAATTTCAAATCGAGCTCTGTTTGTCGAGAAGACTATAACAAACAAATTCATTATTGTTATGGTGTAACAAACTTGTCATTATAGCTGACAACTTGCAGCAGCAATGACAGCAAAATATCAAATACTTACATGTAATATCGTTTAACATTTATCCAATCTCAACAACATTCATTTAATTTTTAAATTATTCATATCGTTTATATTTATCCAATCTCACCAATAATCTTTTAATTATATAATAACATTCAAAATATATTTATTTTTATGTAGGTATATGAAATTCATATCAGATACAGAAAAAGAAAATGTCCGTTTCAAACGGAAAAAGAAGAAAAAATAACAAGCGAGGCATGTTGAGGTCTGGTGTGACATGGAATAAATAGCCCAGCAGTGGAGTTACACTGATACGGATACATGTACAAAAAAGAAAAGGAATTCAAGAGAAGCCAAGCGGGCGTGTATTAAGAGCACGTCCGTCCAATGAGTACACAAATTACAATTACGGTATTATTCCGCCCACCTGACAACGAGAACGGGAAATGCTTGTAGGACAATAACAGGGCAGAAAGTGGCGAAGTTCCAGAGTTCATGAACCTTGTACTATCGGTCCTTTAAATGCTCATAAGAAATGGGGGAAAAATCCGAAAACAAAAGCAAAACTGAATTTCATTATGATACAGGTTAACTAGGTGACAAACACTTCTTACATGAGTGTGCACAGTCCATTCTAAGGGTAATGAACAATGTAAAAGGGCTTATAGGCTGATATGAATACATGTACAAACAAATGGAATTCAGGGAAGCCAAGCGGGCGTGTATGGAGAGCTTATACACATACACATTGGGTACACAAATTACATTTGAGGGATTGTTCCGGTCACCTGAAAAAATGGTGTTGCATAACCTATGTACTGTTACGGTCCCAGAGTTAGGCAAATTGGGACTCCACTTGAAAGTTGGTAGGGCAAGTCTTATGGGCGGACACATTAACTGAGAACATTGTTTGTATCTGTGGTTCTTCCTTTCCCCTTACCACGGACGAGCCCCCTAGAGTTTATCACCCCCAAGTAGACTCCCTGTCCCCAGACCAGACCAAAAACGGTCATTGGTAACGGTCACTGTAGAACAATACAGTCATTGTATACAAGAAGGTGATGAATGATGCTTTGATGTTGTAAGAAATTAAGAGTGAGTGTTCAGGAGTATATCTTGGGACGCTGACTGGAGTAAAAGGCAGTCTTGGAATGAGCACTGGCGTGTCATAGTCGTGTAATCTTGCGAGCTCGAATAAAAGACTACTTTGAGACATGAACCATCGAAATGACTGGTTGCCTGGTTTCTTCTTGTGTCCCTTAGAGTTTAACTCTAACTGTCTTGGGTACCAACTCGGCGGTCCCAACAATGGTGGCAGCGGTAAAGCAGTGATTATTTAATTTCGGACAAGACGCCATAATCGAAGCGACTAGGCAAGTCTGACGGTGATAATTATTTAATTCCAGCCAAGATGCCGAAATCAAAACGTCGTGCCCAGCTTTCTCCAGGCGACAACGATGACATGGACGTCGAAACCAAACCCGACCCCATCCTTTCTACCGCCCAAGTGCCCCTCCCTCGCCAAGCTACGTTTTCTGGTGACTCCTGGGAGTCGTTCATTCAAGTTTTCGTAAACTTAGCTCAGGCTTGCGCGTGGTCGGAGGAGGAGAAGAGGTTGCGACTGTTGTCGTCGCTGAAGGGGGAGGCAGCCGATTACCTCTTCCGCACCCAACCCCCGTCAGTTTTCTCATCCTTCGCCGCGCTCCGTGATGCCCTCGCGACGCGGTTCGAGGAGCGGACGACGCCGAACTCATACTTGGCAAAATTAGAGGGGAGGAGGCTCCAGCCAAATGAATCGCTGGCGGAGTATGTCGCTGATCTACAACGATTCACTCTCCGTGGATTTCCTACAGCTGACGGGGCAACTCGTGAGCAGATCGCACTTCGTCAATTTCTTCGCGGCTTGTCAGATCAGAGTATCGCGATGTCGGTGGGAATGCAAGAACCCGCCTCCTTGGCTGAAGCACAGACGCTGGTGGAACGTTATCGAAGCATTCATGCTGAGCACCAACCCCCGACTCGTGTACGGCCCGTCGCGCCCGAGTATGACGTTGACAGCAAGCTTGCCGCGTTGGAGGAGAGGATGGCTGCGACGATCGATGCTAAGATTGACGGTCTTGCGGAGCGCTTGGCAAATGCGAGCATTGCCGGTGGCGGTCCCGGATTTCACTACGGTCAACGCCGTGGCAGAGGTCGTGGTCGCGGTCGCGGTCGCGGTCGAGGACGTGGATCTTGGACGTGCTACAACTGCGGTGAGCAGGGCCACATTCAATATGATTGCCCCTATCCTCCTCCTCCCCCTCCTGCTCCACAGGGAAACTAAATGGGACCGGGTCATCCGGCCAGACGCCGGTCCACATAAATATTCGGACTAGTGATGTTGGCAGTGGATTGTCTGCGTATGTTCCAGCCAAAATTGAAGGGGTTCATGCAAAATTGCTTGTCGACTCTGGTGCAGCGGTCACACTAATTTCACAAGCACTCTATGATAAGATTCCCCATAAGCACAGCCTCCCTCATTGTGATATGAACAATATTGTGTTGAAAGCAGCCGGTGACAGTGTATTGGATGTAAAAGCATGTGTAACTGTCGGGATTAAGATTGATGGGACTACTTATACATGGACAGCGTTTGTGGTACCCATTTCAGATGATGCACTTATCGGTTTTGACTTTCTATATCACTTTAACTGTGTGCTTGAGGCAAGGCGTGGACTAAAGATAGATGGGAGATTTGTGAACTGTGAGCTAGCTGGTAATATCCCCAATGTCATGCGTGTTCACCTTCAATCGGACACGGTTATCCCTGCTCGTTCGGAGGCTATTATTCGCACATATATCCCGGACCTGACGCCCGTGAATGAAGTCGTCATCGAGCCCTTATCGGCAGGATTATGTAATGACTCACTGCTAGTGGGGGCCTCCCTTGTGACTTCATCGCCTGTGATGCCGGTTCGCATTATGAACACGTCTCCTGAGGACATAACTATGTACGCTGGAACGGCAGTGGGTCTTGCCCAGGAGGTTGGTGACGTAATCGTGCTCGATGCCGACGATGAAAATCACGGCCACGCTTCAATACAATCTTGTCATGTCGGTAACAGTAACTCGGATGATTCAAGTGTTAATTCACATGAATTACACCCGGTAGTAGATGAATTATTGCAACGAAATTCTGTTAACTTGAACATTGACGAGAAAAATAAGTTACGCAACTTGCTTGCGCGCCATGATGATGTGTTCGCGAAATCGCCCAGCGACCTCGGCCGCACTTCCATCCTTAAGCACGAAATCAAAACCGGCAACGCAAAGCCGATTCGACAGCCTGCTCGACGACCACCTCGGGCATTCGAAGGGGAGGAGGAGAAAATCATATCGGACCAATTACAAGCTGGCATTATCAGCCCATCCAAGTCTCCATGGGCATCTCCCCTCGTATACGTGCGGAAGAAAGACGGCACAACGCGTCCGTGTGTGGACTACCGTAAGTTAAATTCGGTCACCGAATTCGACAGTTTCCCTCTTCCCCGTATGGATGATTGCCTCGAATGCTTGAGTGGGAGCCAATACTTCTCAACCTTGGACTTACAGTCAGGATACTGGCAAGTTGAAGTAGAGGAGAAAGACAGACCAAAAACAGCATTCAGGACGCGATCCGGGTTGTACGAATATAATGTGATGCCGTTTGGTCTGTCAAATGCGCCGAGCACATTTGAAAGGTGCATGGAACTGGTGCTTAAGGGCCTACAATGGAAAACATTGCTGATATATCTGGACGACGTCATAATATTCAGCCCTGATTTTGACTCACACATCCAACGCTTAGATGAGGTCCTTAATCGCTTAAGTCTGGCCGGGCTTAAGCTCAAACCTACTAAGTGCTCACTTTTTCAGTCGGAAGTGTTGTTTCTCGGACATGTTGTTACACCAGAAGGAGTGAAGGCAAACCCCGACAAGGTGAAGAGCGTGGCTGAGTGGCCAACCCCCCGCAACACCAATGACATTCGTTCATTCTTGGGACTCTGCTCCTATTATAGGAGGTTCATTAAGGGTTTTGCCAGCATAGCACGTCCACTCAACCGCCTTCTCGAGAGTGGGGTAAAATTCACGTGGGACGACAACTGCGAGTCGGCATTTTGCTCACTGAAAGAGTATCTGATTAGCGATAAGGTAATGGCTTATCCCATGGATAATGCCACCTACATTTTGGACACTGACGCATCGAATTATGGGATAGGAGCGACATTGTCCCAACGTCAGTGGGACTCGTCCACGGGGCAGTACCTCGAGCGACCGATCGCCTTCGCAAGCAAAACGTTGACGAAGGCCCAGCGGAGGTATTGCGTGACACGAAGGGAGCTCCTCGCGATCGTCACATTCACCAACCAATTTCGACATCACTTACTTGGCCGTGAGTTTCTCATTAGGACAGATCACAGTGCGCTGCGATGGATAATGTCATTCAAAGAGCCAGCTAACCAAATGGCTAGATGGCTGGAGATCCTCGCGCAATTTAATTTTAAGATGCAACATCGTTCAGGGAGGGGCCATCTCAACGCTGATGCTTTGTCCCGCCTACCCTGCAGCCCTGAGGCATGCGACTGCTACGATGGAAGCGGTATCTTAGACGCGCTTCCATGCGGTGGGTGCACTCGTTGCCAGAAACAACACGCCGCCTGGTCCGAATTCATGGAAGTCGACGACGTAACGCCAGTAATGACGAGGAGAGTAAATAGCGCTAGGGAAGAAGATGAGAGTGAGCAAGGTAGCACAGTGCGTCAGCGGGATGACGGCGCGACACCTTCGGCTGCACTCCATGAAGGCGACGTCAACGACCACGAGAAGGACGCAGAGAGCGAAAGCGTGAAATATGTCTCAGATTTAGGCCTTGCAGTATGGTATGTAATGACATTTCTTCACTTTATTGTGCAGATAGTTTGTACAGGTCTTTCCGTGATTGGTAACGGCATCTATTTCTTAAATGAACCACTATGTCTAATTACTTCTTATGTAAGACCAGTAACTACTCGACGCCAAGCACGAGCCACGAACAAATCGGAAAACATTAGTGGAAATAATACTAGTGAATCTAATAAGCCCTGTGTATCAGAAAAATACACCAATGCCGATGATAATATCGGGCAGCAATTGCTGGATTCATTGGGGTTTTCTACTAATAACATTTCGTCCTTACAAAGGCAAGATAAGGATATTTGTACTGTCCTTAACTGGATGAACGAATCTCATACTAGACCATGTCGAGAGAGGGTGCAGGACAAGAGCCCTGGGGTGAGAAATTTGTGGTTGCTTTGGGAACAGTTGGTTCTAATTAATGGGGTTTTATTCAAACGGTGGAATGAAACTCCCACTTGCTCCCATTTAACGCTCGTCACTCCCAAATCGCTTATCAGCACAATAATGGAAGCTAATCATGATGCTGTATTAGCAGGACACTTGGGTTTCAAAAAGTCGTTTAGCGGCATTTGCAAGAAGTACTATTGGTACAAAATGAAAGATGATGTGAGAAATTACATCAGAGCTTGTAATGTTTGCGGCGCCCGTAAAAGACCACAGACATCCCCCAAAGCACCACTTCAAAATTACCAGCAAGGAGCCCCACTCGACAGAGTGTGCATTGACATTTTAGGTCCCTTTCCCGTGTCTGAGGCTGGTAACAAATATATTCTGGTAGTTGGCGATACATTTAGCAAGTGGATAGAAGCCTACCCAATCCCTGATCAGTGTTCTTCCACGGTAGCTGAAAAAGTGGTAAAAGAATTCATATCCAGATTCGGTGCACCTTTTGAGATACACACAGACCAGGGTAGGACATTTGAGTCTTCGCTATTTCAAGAAATGTGTCGCACTTTCAAAATCTACAAAACCAGAACGTCAGGTTACCACCCTCAGTCAAACGGGTTTATCGAGCGATTTAACCAAACATTGGTTAATATGATCTCTGCTTATGTAAGCAGTCACCAAAAAGACTGGGATGAAAATGTCAGTCTACTGACTGCTGCATATCGCAGCACCGTTCACGGCTCAACTGGGTTTTCTCCCAATTATCTAATGTTAGGCAGAGAGGTAAACACCCCATTAGAGGTTATATTAGGGTTGAGACCCAACTCATTGCCAGTTGACAACTATGTGGTAAAGCTGCAAGAGCAGCTAAGTACGGCATTCGAACTCGCCCGTGATCAAATCGGCAAAACTGCACAAAGGCAGAAAAGGGATCACGATGTTCGAGTATCGTATAACACATTTGCAGTAGGCGACCTTGTCTATTGCCTGAATTCCGCTAGGAAGAAGGGCCTGAGTCCCAAACTAAATCCACAGAAATGGCAAGGACCTTTTGTCGTTGTCAGAAAGATTAATGACCTTCTATTTGTAATTAAACAGAATAAGTCCCAGTCGAAAGTGGTCCACCACGATAGATTGAAGCCGTACCTTAGCAATGACTTTCCAGATTGGGTTCCAAAAGTACAAGAGCAAGCAATGTCAGGCAAGAACAAATCAAGTAGGTCTCGAGGTGTTCAGACCACGATGTAAAGTTTCCAAACTGAAGGCAGTTAAGTCCCAAATAATGAGCTGTGTAAATGAAAAACATACTGTAACCGGAAATTGCTTGTATAAGTATGTGTTGCAGCTATCGATATTCCGTTTGTCTATTTTGTTTGTTTGTTTTTTTGTTTTTTGTTTTGCGATACATATTATGTGGGACTCCTTGCTAAGGTAGAGACACTGCCCCTCGCACCTTCTCTCCTTTTTTTTTTCCTCCCTCTCTCCCTCATTCTATGCTTGCATTGAGTGATCGCACATGCACCATGGTAAACCAGACCCTGAGTGTCGCGTGCCGGCCACGCGTGCAATTCTTTTTCTTTCTATCGCCATCCCTCTGGATGGTTATTTCCCCACTCTTCTTTACGTAGTCTTGGTTAGAGCATGGAGCTACTCTGGTTAGAGTTATGAGTGCATGATAAACATCGCCAGACTCAATAATGTTCACCTCGCGATTATCATATGTGTACAGAGTAATAGTTACTGTTTGTTGTATCTCGTAGTACGGAAAGAGATATACAATCATTGACAATGAAGCGTTGGAAGGTTTTCATGTGTGTCATCACGCATGTGTCTATTGTTTAAATTGATGTAGTATTATGAAAGGAAACTTGTTCATGATTTCGCATTCACTTAATTGGTTATACATGTACTTTCTTCTTCTTCTTCTTCCCAGCCATCACCGTCTTTCCTCCCTGATCTTCCTTCTCATTTATTTGTATCCCTTTCTTCTCTCTGTCTCATAATGACCTGTCAACACTCCCGTTACATTGTTTGCGAACCAAAATTACTTGATATGCTTTATCAATATGGCACGTAAAGGTTCGCATATTTCATTTGATTTAAGCTTATATTTGTGTGTATACTTGTAAATAGAGTTATGATTATCAGTCGGCTCTGATAAGCAGCATTTTAACCTTATTTTAGCTTAGATCATGCCAAAGTACTGCAGAAAGACTATGAGTGATGGAGAACTGTAAGGAGAACTAACACGTTGGTTTTATTGGCTCTCCCTCCCTTCGCGTGCCCACTGCACACATTTTTTTTTCTCTCTCAGTCAATGGACTGCAAAGGGTCACAGGGGCCATGGCAAATGTTTTACGATGTTTGGAGGATTTCTTTTTTTTTTTCTTTCTGCCGCCTCTGATTGTTGTGACTGGTCATTATCGTTGCGTTATGTGATGGTGGACGCTGTAAGAATGCATTTTTGTTTACTGCTTGATTAATGTCTTTTCGGTGACTAAGATACTGTGGTAGTATCGTAGTCATGATCGCTGTATGTGTCATGAGAACAGTAAGTCCTGTTCAAAATGTTTGTTGTGTATTTGTTTTCATTACCTACAGCCAATAAGCGATGCATAATTCATGAGCCTACAGGAAAACGAACATGTATCAATTTCTTTTTTTTTTTGCTTTTGTTGTTGTTGAGGCAGTCTTTTCCCCTCTCTTCCCCCTTCCTCTCCCTTTCTATTTCTACCTCTGTCTCCCCCATTCTCTATGTAAATAGGTATTTCTTCCACTCGCTCATTAGCTGTGCCATTTTTTTTCGCATTGTGATTATATGAATGTAATTTGACGTTTTTACCAATGCTGTGTTGTATGTTAAAAGAAATCGTCTTGGCTTTGTTTGATTATCCATCTTGTAAAATAGATGGTCCATTTTGTTTGATTTTCCATCTCGTAAAATGGCTGGTACAGGCATTCTAGTTTACAAACCCTGATGGAGGTGCTCCGTATTGTGTATTAGTAGTCTTTTCTTTTAAACGTTTTTATTGCAAAGACGCTGCTCCCTTCCTTTCCTCGGATTTTTCAATGTATCCTTCACCAATTCATCTCACTCTGTTTCTATTTCTATCTCTCGTTCAGTTCTTCCACTCCTTTGCTCTCTTTGCTGAAAACCATCCTTTTCTTTATTGTAGCAGCACTATTATAATTTGCTGAGGTGTTTCATTTTGTTTTAGCTTGGGCACAAGCATTGTTACAGTGTAGAGTTACTCGTTTTGTTGATGTACATACAAACTGTTGTCACTGATGCGCATGACACATGTTGGATACTTGGAGTTTTATTTCGGAGAAATGGGTTTCCCCATTAATTTTACCGCTCAGTTCCCTCCGCTTCCCTCCCTTCCTTTCCTCTAGCTCCCCTCCTCTGTTTCTCTCTCTCCTGTTCCTTTCTCAATGTTTTTCCTCTATTGAGCATTTGATTCGTCCACAAGGGGTGCGTTCACTGACCAATCACAGTAGCTAATTCCACTCTCCTTGGCATGAGCCTGCACAGTATAGGAGGTTACATGAGGTCAGACTTGAGGCATGTGCCTGCTTCATAAACTTGGGAAAGATAACTCTGAGATGTATTTTGATAATGTCCAGCTACATAATTCCGTCATCTGCATGGTTTGTGCCCGACTTCTGGTCTGAGTAATAGACAAGGAATTCTAGTAGGCGGGTGACCATAGACGGTCGGCACCTGTCTGCACTGTCCATCATGCATTTGGTGTGGTCATTATTAGGTTGTTTTTAAAGTGATTTTGTTTCCTGTCTCCAATAGGGGAGATGTAATTCCGTGCCATTTTTTTTTTCTTCAGCCGGTGTTAGTGCTCTTTGTTTCATTTTCCAGTTTGTTAAATATCATGAAGTGTGAGTATGCGTAAGCTTATACATGTACGTAGAATAGTTAGTATAGATTTTCGTATCTGTTGTCAGAGTTAGCATAGATTTTTATGAAACATACGATGTATGTCTCTCTTGTATTAAGGTCACTGTGTCATTACTTCTTTTCTGTTCCTTTTTTTTTCAAAACTTTTTGGTAGGTTCGTCAATGTTCACACAAAAAAATAAAATATGTCGTTATAATTTGGCATTTATTTACAATTCCATATAATTGGAAGGTTCTTTGGGATCAAATATTTTATGTATCGTTTACACATTTCTCTCTCGCAATCTGGTATTGCGGACAATACCTCTTTTTCAAAGGGGGGAAGAGTGTTACGGTCCCAGAGTTAGGCAAATTGGGACTCCACTTGAAAGTTGGTAGGGCAAGTCTTATGGGCGGACACATTAACTGAGAACATTGTTTGTATCTGTGGTTCTTCCTTTCCCCTTACCACGGACGAGCCCCCTAGAGTTTATCACCCCCAAGTAGACTCCCTGTCCCCAGACCAGACCACAAACGGTCATTGGTAACGGTCACTGTAGAATACAGTCATTGTATACAAGAAGGTGATGAATGATGCTTTGATGTTGTAAGAAATTAAGAGTGAGTGTTCAGGAGTATATCTTGGGACGCTGACTGGAGTAAAAGGCAGTCTTGGAATGAGCACTGGCGTGTCATAGTCGTGTAATCTTGCGAGCTCGAATAAAAGACTACTTTGAGACATGAACCATCGAAATGACTGGTTGCCTGGTTTCTTCTTGTGTCCCTTAGAGTTTAACTCTAACTGTCTTGGGTACCAACTCGGCGGTCCCAACAGTACTAACATTTGCTGTAACTAGATTTGTTGTATGAAAGTATAAGAGTGCTGAATATAAGAACGGCTGAAGTGAAGGCAACGGAATTCAGGTACGAGAAGTCAATGTAATTTAAATGCTTTAGAAAGTACCTCTGATGGATACGCAGAAGACATACTGTATGCATTATACGGTTCTTTCAGAGCAAAAGAGAAAGAAAACGGAAAAAAAAGGTGGAAATATGGCGCCATATGACTTCAGGCATGTCATCAAAAAATAATCAAAAATTAAAGATCATGTTAATTATATTGACCAGACTAACTTTTCTCCTCCTGGTTATGAAGACTATACGTAGATTTGGTCTTTTGAAATTTTCAAGAAAATTCAATTACCAGCTTTTATGCAAATGAGAAATAATGTCTTAAGAAAGTAACGCGTGAAACATGCCAATTTTTTCACGTCCCTCATTTGCATATCAAATTAGTTGAGAAACTGGAATTCATAGTCATGATGACTTCCCATTCAGACTTTGTGATCCCACTATCGTTAGTACTATTGGGCTACAAAATGTAAAACTTTTAAGATATCTTTAAAAATGCAACAATTTTTGATGTCCCACGCGTTACCGGTACCCTGATTTTTAGTATACCATGGTATGCGAATGTATTCATTTATTACTGGTTAAACACTAGCAAGTTTCTGTTTTTTCACGAAAATTAATGTATTTTAACATCTTGGCTTTACAATGACACCAAGTTTGTCTTACGATTTGAATCATTTTGAATTTTCAGCCACGAGTGATCAAATAGTTTCGGACTTGCCCTATAATACTAATTGTATCCAGCTTTCATTGACATGGATATGAACGTACAGTAACTCAACTACCGACTGTCCAAAGTGAAGGTCGTGTATTTTACGGGTAGGATTATGGAAACTTGTGAGAGTGTGGTGACTACAGTAGCTTCTTTTCACCTCTACGGCGCAGATCGGCTTTGTAAAGAAAAAATCGCGAGTCTACATGTCGAAATTCTAGACCTAGTAGGCCTACTACATGTAGTAGACGCTCTAGTCTGCAGCGTTACGGTAAGTACCGTACTCGTAAACGACTCACCGTTATGTTCGTACTTAGGCCTAACGTTAGGCCTATTCACTGGTTAGATCTTACTGTCGTACTCGGTGGGTGCTATAGAATTAAACTCTTTATTTTCTGTATAGGCCTACTTAACTCTTAATTAGTAGGCCTATCTATTGACGAACAAGCTCTAACGGTCCCTCTTTACGTAGGCCTATAAACACGCAAGTCAGAAATTACTGGTTTCCTCGCATGGCACGGTATGGGTTCTGTACGTCTACCCTATAGGCCTAGTATTCGTATACGTTGTCATTTTCAGCGGGGGTGTACGTTTCCTTCATGAATATCTTTATTAATTGTAGAAAACTAAAATATAAGGAATCCCCATAGTCTATGATATTCATTCAATGATCGGTATGCGATTTTTTTTTTTAATTACGTCAAAAACCCACCGAAGTCCCTATATAATGAAAGTCAGGTCTGTCAGTGTAAGCGTCCGTATTGCGAGTCGGAAAAGTTCATGACCTTGTCGGAGCGGAAGTGACCCATGTAAGGTCAAATCATGAGAGCAGCACGCGCGGAGATACGTGAACGTAGCAGACTACAAGCTTCACGTAACACACAAAACGCACGGGCGTACGGAAAATGCTACCACGGTACTTCCGGTTCTGCATGCGTGGAGCATCTAATTGGAAAAATCAAACAAAATAAAAGACGTTTTAATTTGATTTTACCGGTCGTATGCAACGTAAAACACTAGTAGATGTCAGACTGCTGTGCTTCCCACACCGTTCTGGTCAGGCTATCTCAATCCCAGCCTGCGCTCCCGCCGCCTCGGCCCGCCCGCCAATCAAGCCATCGCCAGCAAGCCTAGGGCAAGTAACCGAGTACAAGTAGGCCTACTCCAGTACAGTAACTGGAACCGCGTCTGAGTGCAATGCATTTCTTGCCAAAGAACCCATCCATATATGCGAGGAAACCAGTGATTTCTGACGTGCGTAGGCCTACGTAGAGCTAGTTCGTCAATAGATACTAATTAAGAGTTAAGTAGGCCTACATAGAAAAAAAAAGTTTAATAGCACCCACCGAGTACGACAGTAAGATCTAACCAGTGAATTGAAAGCCTAACGTTTAGGCCTAAGTAACGTTACAGCGAGTCGCTTGTAGGCCTACTTATCAAACATTGCAAAGCGTCTACTAAGTTTAGAATTTCGACATGTAGTAGACTCGCGATCTATTCTTTACAAAGCCGATCTGCGCCGTAGAGGTAAACTAAAAACAAGCTACTGTGGTCACCACAATCTCACAAGTTTCC
This sequence comes from Diadema setosum, assembly GCA_033980235.1. Taxonomy (NCBI): domain Eukaryota; kingdom Metazoa; phylum Echinodermata; class Echinoidea; order Diadematoida; family Diadematidae; genus Diadema; species Diadema setosum. The sequence continues at coordinate 10,611,865 of CM067077.1, read as the reverse complement.
ATAATCATACACCCGATTACACGTAAACACACAAGACTTGTAATTTGATTGGAGGATTGTTGGTGACGTGATATTCAATAAGTACTCCATTCAACGACAATTCAATAACGCATTCAATTTGGTTCTATTTTTGCGTGCAACTTGGTTCGATTTTTTCGTTCTATTTCACGGTCGAGAAATTGTACGGTACTGCATACGTACATACTGTGTGTTGCATATTGAGGATCGCATGCAGCTAACGTTGCTAGCGCAGTACACGTGTGCGGTACACGCATGCGCGTATGTAGGCCTACTACGTAGTATAGTGCGTGCTAGTTAATGTGTATGAGCGACCTGTATTTACACTGATTGCACAAGTCATGCAGCCAGAAAGAGAATCGCAGTGGATCCACATGTAAGTATGGCTATATTTTTCGTATTTAGGCCTACTTAGACCTACCCAACAATCCTCCAACCAAAAAGATTTACTTGGACGTTGTATAAAACAAATAGTGTATGGTCTTTACTCGTGCAATGGAACGACATTTCGCATTCGGTGAAAGATGAGGCGCACTATTTCAACTCGGCTTCGCCTAGTTGAATAGAGCGCCTCTATCTTTCACCTCGTGCGAAATCTCGTACCATGCACTCGTGACCATTCACTATTTGTATATTATAAAATGGGTTCAAGAATGTATGTAGCCAATTGGAAACGCTGAAATGAGTCACGAGTGCGTGCATTAATTTCTCACTAACATGCACGGCCTGACGTGCTCTTATACGTACAGTACTTATATGTGCGGGATTTCCGAGTGCGACGTGCGTAAATGTTTGGGACGAACATCTTCGGACATCTTGACTCTTGAGCGAGTGCTACATGTACCTGACTGGTATTGACCCACAAAGGTACTTGAAAAATGCTGTTAGTTTTCGACCAATTTTATAATACAAATGATGCAAATACCCGAGAGTGAGCTGCATCTCCACTAACGCACTCTATCATGTGCATCATTTGTATAATAAAATGGGTTCAAGAATGTAGCCAATTGGAAGCGCTGAAATGAGTCACGTGTGCGTGCATTAATTTCTTCAGGTATGCACTAAGAAGAGTCTCTCTTCCACCTCCCTGGCCTGACGTACGTCACAATGTTTACACTAGCAGTGCGCACTCAATCAGTTGTTACAAGTGCGTCACGCGCTACTATACGCGCTGTCAATCCTGTAAACAACTTCTAGTTCGGGCCGCGGGCTGCCACAACATGACAGCCGGGGGCCTTTCTTGTGCATAACACGTGGCGTACGTATACTCTTATACGTACGTACAGTACTTATGTGCGGGATTTCCGAGTGCGACGTGCGTAAATGTTTGGGACGAACATCTTCGGACATCTTGACTTTTGAGCGAGTGCTACATGTAGCTGACTGGTATTGACCCACAAACTTACGTGAATAATGCTGTTAGTTTTCGACCCATTTTATAAAACAAATGATGCACAGGATTATTTCGTGACGTTAGTGAAGGTGCGGCGCACTCTCGAGTATTGACAACGGTTGCAAACATGCACTCGGCTGCGCCTCGTGCATGTCGCACCATTGTCAATACTCTCGAGCGCGCCGCACCTTCACTAACACACTCTATCCTGTGCATCATTTGTATAATATAAAATGGGTTCAAGAATGTAGCCAACAGGAAGCGCTAAAATGAGTCACATGTGCTTTGGTTACTCAGTCCCATTGCACTGCGTGTTAAATCCTATTGCCGATCGTCTGTACTCGCGGCGGCTCGTAATACGCGCTGTCAATCCTGTAAACAACTTCTAGTTCGGGCTGCCGGCCGGCGACCGGCCTTTCTTGTGCATAACATGTGTGGCGTACGTATCATACGTACAGTGTACAGTAGACCAAACGTTGTGGGACCGGACGCGTACATGGAGTCACTTTGAAGGGCAAATCCAACGATTTAGCAGGTTAATTCTCACGCCGTTTTCAGAGTATGTTGTCTAGTAGGCCTATATGAGGAGTCTATATCAAGTCTTTAAGGTAAAGGGTGCATATTCTATGTAAAATAAGTAAGTTTTCATGCGGGAACTGAAGTGTCCGGAAACCCAACCCCCATCATACTTATAGACAGGGCAGAGCCAGGAAAAAACTGCCTTTTTTTCCAGTCAAGGTTTTCTCACTTGATTCTGGTACTTTAGACCATACTTAACAAAATAAGCTTCTGTGCCATCTTGGAATCTGTCCCGAATCCAAGATGGCCACCAAAAATCCAAAATGGCCGCCAGAGGACCTAAAAAGTGCCTTCTGTGGTTAAGATTTGTCTGGGGATGGGTTTTTTAAAACTCTATTTGATGATAAATGGTAAGCGAAATAAGATTCAGTGGATTAAAATTAGAATCAGTTTCTTTTTTATTGCGAAAATCCAACACGGCCGCCAGACGCAGCTCCCGAAATTAATAAATGTCATAATAACCGGAGGGCCAAACCCTAAAAACTCGCTTACTTAACGAGTGAGTTCCACTCTCTCTACAAACTAAGTAGACCATGCTTATTTTCACATTTCTATTGTAACAAACAACAAACCACTGGTCTACCTCAAAAAAATTTGTTGCGAAAGCCTCCAAATCCAAAATGGCGTCCAAGATGGCCGCCATATTTACTGAATTTGCTATTTGAAAGATAGAATTTGATAGAAACATCAGATTTCAACAAATGTGATGTCATATGAAAGAGAATAAAATTTCCTACAAGTTGATACCATTTTTGTAGGAGATTGTGATAAATGGATTGAGATTTTAAAGGAAAAATACTCATTTTTTGATATTTTTCTAAAAAAAGGAAAATCATAAAAATGCTTGATTCAGCATAAATCAGAAAAAGACTGAAGGATTGTCTTGAAACGTTTTTAAGAATTTTGCTTAACATATAATCAATATTTGGAGAAAATTAGGTGCCAGTACCATATGCGGTTCAGGAGTTATAATGTCTCAAACTTGAAAACTCACTATGTAAAAATTTCCACTTTAGCTGTGACAAGACCTTGTTGGTCGTAAAGAGAGTCTGCACGCGCCAAGACTACAACACGCACCACTGGCACTGACGCTTGTAGCAGTGCCAGTGGTGCGTGTAGTAGTCTTGGTGCGTGCAGACTTTTTTGACAAACAAGAGTTTGAGCCTGCAAACTAACTTTTCATACCTAAGTGGTAGCTCGGGTGACGCCGATCGCTATCATTTCAAAGTAGATTGTTTTGGAGCAGATGAGATGAAGCAAAAAATGTCTTTCAAATAGAGGTAGAAGCTTGAAACAACCATTCTATAGAAAGTTTAAAACAAAATTTGGATCAATCACTCAAAAACTTCAAGATTGCAGGCCATCAAAGCTGACATAGTTTATTATTAATTAAATGTATTATTTTAATTTTGGTACAATTTTGTCTGTTGTGCCATCTATTTATAGTTTTTATATATTCTGAACATTGTAGTGCTATTTCAAACTGTCGTAGGTTTTTATGGAGATATTTTTAAAACCAGTGATATTCTACTCCGAAAAAGAAAAAAAAAATCGAGTGGAAGTTTCATTTTTGAAGGAGTTAATAAGTTACGGAAAACAGTAAGTTTAAAGTAAAATTGGAGTGAATTTTGAGTGAAAATTTTCATTTTCACTCATTTTAGAGTGACCTTAGGGATCACTCGTCACTCTTTGAGTGATCCCTGAGATCACTCTAAAAGGAAGGAAAATGAACATTTCCACTCTCGAGTGATCCTGATATCTAAAAAAAACATGTGAAACCATCTACCAATGGCATTAGTTCAATTCAATTTTGACACTATAACCCACATGAAATCAGCTTAAAACGATGTAAGAAAAATCTATTCACAGTGAATACACTTTCAGCATCCTTATTTGTAAATTCAATTCAATTCAATTCAATTCAATGTTTTATTTCATTTTTCGACAAGAACATATAAACATCACTTCTTCTTTTTTGGTAACAGAAAATCAGGTGCTCAAAAGTATGTAGGATGAAAAGAATACAATATTGTAGCACCTTACAATCATTACAGATTATCATAAAACTCGAGTGATTTGAAGTAAGTAAACATTGTGGATAATTCGAAATATGGAGGGACCCACTAAAAAGACAAGTTTTGTAGAATGTGGGCCCCTCAGAAATATGAATATACAGCATGAATAATCATTTTGGACAGTGTTATTAGAATAATATACTGAATAGTAATTTCGCACAACACATTTAAAAGCAACTTTGAGAAATTGCCGCCATGTCAGATTTTTCGGGGTGGGGGGGGGGTGCTCGGATCAGAAGGGCTTTCAAGGACATGTACGGATCAGATATTATTACACATATGCCATTATCATTCACGTTTCTACAACAGCAGAGTAACTTACAAGTACAAAAGCATATCTTTCATACAGAAGCATTTCTTTTTTAAATGAAAGATCGGGCCTTACCCAAACACTAAAATGAGCTCCACCCCCCCCCCCAAAAAAAAATAATAAATAAATAAACCCTCAATATGGTTTAAACAAGGACAATATATATGATAGACAGCAATACAAGAAATTATAAAAATATATCAAATTATTAATCAAGATTTGACTCTGACGCAACACACTAAAGGTATCGTTTACCATTGGAAGAGATATCACATTCGATTTATATGTGCAAGTTAGTTGTATCACAAAAAATTCTACCATGTTAAAAAAAAATGTATATATGTAATGAAGCCTAAAACATACGGAGATATCACCATTTCTTTTCAAGAAACCATAACATTGATAACTGTTGACAGCTTAGTGCGCCGGCAGCTGAACATTCGGACCAAGCTGACACCACTGCTACTATTGGAGACATTGCTGAAATGATTTCTGATTTAAAACAGGCAAATGAAGCTAACAATCGCCAACTCAACTCAAAGATAGACCTACTCATGAGCGACGTGGCCTCCTTAAAGCTGGACCTCATGACCACCAAGAAAACCGTTTCCGATCTGGAGGTGAGTGCCACTAACACCAGTAGTCGACTAGACGAGATAGAGTCTACAAAAATGCCGAACATACTAAAAGAAATCGAAAAGGCCAAAAGTGAGCTAAATGAAAAACTTTTGTTATTTGAGATCCACGAACGCAAACTCAACCTACTGCTGTACGGGGTGCCAAAGGAATCCAACGAAAATGTCCTGAAAGTGTGCGCGGAGGTCTTCGCCATGCTGCTCAACATATCCCAAGAGGAAGCGGCCCGAATTCCCGTAATCAATGCACATCGTCTTCCCCGGAGACAACCAGCCCGAGGACCCAACGACCACCAATCCCAAACATCGCCCGGTGATGGTGTTGCGAATCTCGACCCGATTATCGTCCGATTTGGGCGAATGTGCGACCGTGAGCGTATCCTGCATGCATCCCAGCGTGAACGTCCAGGTCCCCGGCCACCGCAGGCTGCTGAAATGTCCTATGCCAACGCAGCATCGAGCCCTCAACCGCGCATAACAGTCAGGACCGACCTACCGGCATCGATGAAGAGAGAGCGCGGAAGGCTGGCAGCTACCGCCTACCGTCTCAGAAAGGAGCAAAAGCTGGCTACAAGAATCATAGTCAATGGAACCAAAGTAATTTTGCAAACGAGAAAGCCAAATGAAAATGCAACCCCATTGCCTTGGAAAGCCTGGAATGACTGAGAGTCACCTGTGCTAAAGTAAGAATTGACAACCTATACTTAGATAGCATAGGTTTTAAAACTTTGTCATGAGTTTTTGTAACTTTTCGTCTCACCAATGTCTCAGAAATATTTTACGTTAATTTGTTAAATCAAAAATAAAAAAATTTCTCTGGAACTCAGTGATTTACTCATAATCACTATATTGCACTTAATTATGTGTGAATGCAACATATGCTTTGATAGGTGTACGGGCAGGTGAATGATTAATGTGATTTGAGAGAAGGAAATTAGATGTATCAGTTTTGATATTGCACTAAGCATAGATATCCTTTTTCTCAGCGCAATCACGTTGTCGCTGTTACTGTTTTTCACATCTCCCTGCAAGCAAGACACATCCACCATTTAAATTGCATGTATTTATTTTAAAACAATTTTGTAAATTTCTTTCATATCGGTATGTTTGCAAAACCAAGATAATATGAAATGGTTGTTAGATACAACGTTCTAAATTAGGGCATTAATAGGAAGTCTGTTTTTGCCAGCCTGTACATCATGATTTGCAACTACTTCTCATTCTCCCCAATATATAATTTTTGTTCTTTTATAAATGTCGAAAACAGAGTAACCAATTACGCGCCGGTGGCGGACTGGGGTTTGGGGCTGGCGGGGCGTTGGACTGGCGCACATGGTACCCCTCCGGTGCTTTGTCTGCTCCGCGCCTCGGTCTGCCACTGGCACTGTACTATCATCACGTTTCACGGTGGAACGAGAAGCAGGAGAATTCAACACTCGAAAAGTCACAGAGTATTGAATGGTCTGGTTTGTTAGTTTATTGTACTACAGCTGTTCAGGTACTTTTTCACCTTAATCCATTTACCTTATGAAGTAACTCACACATAATGTAAAGTACGCTCCTGTAATGAGTGGATTTTCTTTTTTTCTCTGGGCTATTCATACTCATTTACGCATTAATAGGAAGTCTGTTTTTGCCAGCCTGTACATCATGATTTGCAACTACTTCTCATTCTCCCCAATATATAATTTTTGTTCTTTTATAAATGTCGAAAACAGAGTAACCAATTACGCGCCGGTGGCGGACTGGGGTTTGGGGCTGGCGGGGCGTTGGACTGGCGCACATGGTACCCCTCCGGTGCTTTGTCTGCTCCGCGCCTCGGTCTGCCACTGGCACTGTACTATCATCACGTTTCACGGTGGAACGAGAAGCAGGAGAATTCAACACTCGAAAAGTCACAGAGTATTGAATGGTCTGGTTTGTTAGTTTATTGTACTACAGCTGTTCAGGTACTTTTTCACCTTAATCCATTTACCTTATGAAGTAACTCACACATAATGTAAAGTACGCTCCTGTAATGAGTGGATTTTCTTTTTTTCTCTGGGCTATTCATACTCATTTACGCTGTGCCCTCTTTATTTCTAATGTTCTTCACAATGTCAACGTAAGGTCAATGAAAAGCGTTTGATAACCGAAAACATGCGCTGAATTTTCCCTTGATTATCGAAAAGACATGTAATCATTATTTCCATATCATAGGCCTTCATGTTACGATACTGAAGTCTTATTTTAGGATTTTTGTTTTCGGGTCGTGTAAATGTATAAATTTTGGTGTGTATCTGTGTGTTTTCCTTTCAAATTTCTCGCTGTTTTACGCATACTGTAGCTCAGATAAGAATTTTCTGTTACTCTATCATGAACTGCTCCACATTTTTGTTATTCCGTCTCTGTTCATGTCCTTAATGCTTTTTAGCACACGCTTTATTTATTCATGAATGCAGTTCTCTTTTTGAGCGAGCCTTCTGTTACACACCAGAAAACGTGTCAATTCTTTTTTAAGTCACTGCCCTTTGTAAACAAGTCGGCAAGCAGTACTTCCACTTCCTACGCACATTTTTCAACGTATGCAATTCCAGAATTCCAACCTTGCTGTTGTTACTCTAGCTTTCATTCTCATGTATGCTTCCTACATGCTTTTTTTTTTTCTTGACATGTAAGTTTCTTTCCTTACGTAAGTCCTCCAACAAATGCTTAGCAAGTCTTTGAAAAGACATGACTGATACGCATTCTTTTTAATTGACCCAATACCCAGGTTCAATCTTTTTGTTCCCTGTCCCAAATTTGTTAAGTCTTTTGATTGGCGATGTCGTAGATTACCGGGTTTACTTGGAGTTGTTCTGCCCATCACACTAAGCTCGGAAGTATGTGGTTTTGTGCAATCTTAAAATGGTTATTCTTTTCTGGCTATTCATACCCACAAAACCCACTAAACAAAATTTTCATGATAAAAATTTTCTCTGCAACTCAGTGATTTACTCATAATCACTATATTGCATTTAATTATGTGTAAATGCATCATATACTTTGATATGGTGTACGGGCAGGTGAATGATTAATGTGATTTGAGAGAAGGAAATTAGATGTATCAGTTTTGATATTGCACTAAGCATAAATATCCCTTTCCTCAGCGCAATCACGTTGCCGCTGTTATTGTTTTTCACATCTCTCTGCAAGCAAGACACATCCAACATTTAAATTGCATGTATTTATTTTAAAACAATTTTGTAAATTACTTTCATATCGGTATGTTTGCAATACCAAGATAATATGAAATGGTTGCTAGATACAACGTTCCAAATTAGGGTATTAATAGGAAGACTGTTTTTGCCTGCCTGTATATCATGATTTGCAACTACTTCTCATTGTCCCCAATATATAATCTTTGTTCTTTTAAAAATGTCGAAAACAGAGTAACCAATTACGTGCCGGTGGCGGACTGGGGTTTGGGGCTGGCGGGGCGTTGGACTGGCGCACATTGTACCCCTCCGGTGCTTTGTCTGCTCCGGGCCTCGGTCTGCCACTGACACTGTATTATCATCACGTTTCACGGTGGAACGAGAAGCAGGAGAATTCAACACTCGAAAAGTCACAGAGTATTGAATGGTCTGGTTTGTTAGTTTATTGTACTACAGCTGTTCAGGTACTTTTTCATCCTAATCCATTTACCTTATGAAGTAACTCACACGTAATGTAAAGCACGCTCCTGTAATGAGTGGAGTTTCTTTTTTTTTCTCTGGGCTATTCATACTCATTTACGCTGTGCCCTCTTTATTTCAAATGTTCTTCACAATGTCAACGTAAGGTCAATGAAAAGCGTTTGATAACTGAAAACATGCGCTGAATTTTCCCTTGATTATCGAAAAGACATGTAATCATTATTTCCATGTCATAGGCCTTCATGTTACGATACTGAAGTCTTATTTTTGGATTTTGGTTTTCGGGTCGTGTAAATGTACAAATTTTGGTGTGTATCTGTGTGTTTTCCTTTCAAATTTCTCGCTGTTTTACGCATACTATAGCTCAGATAAGAATTTTCTGTTACCCCATCATGAACTGCTCCACATTTTTGTTATTGCGTCTCTGTACATGTCATTAATGCTTTTTAGCACACGCTATAATGTTTTCACGAATGCAGTTCTCTTTTGAGCGAGCCTTCTGTTACACACAAGAAAACGTATCAATTCTTTTTTAAGTCACTGCTCTTTGTAAACATGTCGGCAAGCAGTACTTTTCACTTCCTACGCACATTTCAACGTATGCAATTTCAGAATTCCAACCTTGCTGTTGTTGCTCTAGTTTTCATTGTCATGTATGCTTCCTACATGCTTTTTTGACATGTAAGTTTCTTGCCTTACGTAAGCCCTCCAACAAATGCTTAGCAAGTCTTTGAAACGACACGACTGATACGCATTCTTTTTGATTGACCCAATACCCAGGTTCAATCTTTTTTGCTCCCTGTCCCAGATTTGTTAAGTCTTTTGTTTGGCGATGTCTTAGATTACCGGGTTTACTTGGAGTTGTTCTGCCCATCACACTTAGTTCGGAAGTATGTGGTTTTGCAATTTTAAAATGGTTATTCTTTTCTGGCTATTCATACCCACGTATCCTACTTGTTGACACCTTCCCTTCTAACATGTTTTTCTCACTCTCTTTTGTTCTGTTTTTTTTTTATATTCTTGTCCTGCGTAAGTCCCTGACCCTGAAGTTTTTGAACAGCTGCACACTGATAGAATAATCGTTGATTTATGTCAACACATCGACAGAATATTCAGCTTTACGTGCATTATCACAAAATATATGTACATTTTTTCTCTTTCTTGCTGATGTTTGTCTAGCATTCATTCTACACTTACCACTCGTTTTGATATGCAAGTTTCTTGTCTTACGTAAGTCCTCTGACTAAACGCTAATGCTTAGCAAGTTTTTGAACCGATACACATTCCCTTTAATAGATTCAATGTTCAAGTACAAACGTTTTGTTCCCTGTCACAGGAATTTTTCTCCGATTTTTGTTTGTCTTGTTACAAGTTAGGAACAGATCAAATTCCCTCAGTTCATTATCCTTGTTAAGTCTTTGTCGATGTAGCAGATTACCGGGTTCAATTGGTGTTGTTTTGTCGAAACCCAGTTCGGAAGTATGCGGTTCTATACGTTTTACTTGCTGACACCTTCCCTTTACACATTCTTTTCTCTCTTTCTCTTTCTTATTTTTTTTCTTTCTTCATATTATGTCTTACGTAAGTCCTTGACCCTGATGTTGAGTAAGTTTTTGAACAGCTGCACATTGATTAAAAAATCGCTGATTGATGTCAACACGTCGATAAATTGCTCATATGTACATGTTTTATTTCATGATATATGCACATCTTTCTTAACCTGATCTTCTGTTTTTATTGAATACGTCAAAGTCTCTCAAATCTTTACCCTTTTGAAGCTCTTGGGTTTATTCGGTTTCATTCTGCATATTTCAAGTCCACTGAGACGAGACTCTCCCCGCCGCACTTATTTCTTTTCAAAATACAAGGTGCTCTGATAATGCTCGCTCACTATTCACCCTCTTGATCGATTATCCCACTCTCTTTTTTATCCTTTTCACAAAGGCCTACCTCATTCCGTGTATCTCGTTATAAATCAGCTGTTGATGTTTTTTTAGCACTTATTGGCGGGAGCTCTACCCGCTCTACCCGCAACTGGGATTACACCCTCGTTTCATACGAGAAATTTACCTGTACTGTAGTGTATCGTGTAAGATCATTGTCCATTATGTGTATTCTCAACATTTTGTTCTCTTCTTTTCTATGTATGTTGTGTTTTATAACGAAGTGTAAGCCTACAGAGACATTAGCCATGTTTTATGTTTTCTTGATTGTTCACTGTTCATCTTATTTCCTTGCCTCTAACTACTCTAGTACCCCTGGTTTTGCTGACAGCCAACTAGCCCGAACATTTTGTTTGTATGCCCGTGAGAGGCACTTAAAGTTCATTGTCACACATGGCGCCAGCCTACCTTTTCACTTTGCGCAGAATCCGGTGCGGTATCTGCCGCGTCGACTTTGCTGTTATGCCTATGCTGGTTTCTTCCTGTTAGCATCATTTGCGCGCTCAATTGTCAGAGAATTTCTCATTCAAAATGGCTGAGGGGATAAATGCGCCTTTTCGTTCCGTATTGGATGATGAGTTTTTTGATCTATTTAGACCTACTACACCAGAATTTGATTTCCTAGGTGATGTTTCTAATTCGCATACATTTTTTTATGATAAGTTAGTTGCCGATAATATGAACTCAACAGCTGAAGAAATGCAGTATGATCTTGATGATTTAACCCAAGCCCCATTATGTAGTTATGTTACTATGAATCAATTTAAAGAAATTCGTAAGGGTTTATGTAAAGACACATTTTCGTTGATACATTTGAATATAAGAAGTTTAAGTAAGCATTTTGATGAATTACAGTTATTATTGGATAATCCAAATAACCCTTTATTTACTGTGATAGGACTAACTGAAACGTGGTTATCTTCATGCCCCAAACGATCTTTCTCGCTTGAAGGATATAATGTTTTTGTGAATAACAGACCCGATCGTTCTGGTGGTGGGGTTGCCTTATATGTTTCAAACAGTTTTGAATGTATTGTTTGTGAAAAGTTGAGTAAAATGAATGACATTGTGGAGTCCCTTTTTGTTCAAATTAATGTTCCTGGTAGTAAAAATATTGTGATAGGTATCATTTATAGACCCCCAAATTCTAACAACAAAGATTTTTTATCATATCTCACCGAGTTGCTCACAGATCCTTTATTTGCTAACTCAGAGTCCTTTATACTCGGTGATTTTAATATTGATTTGTTAAAACATACAACAGACAATATACCGGGTGAATTCCTTGATACATTCTTATCCTCTTCTTTTTTACCCCTTATTTCCAAACCAACTCGTGTTTCTAGTCATTCGGCTACTTTGATTGATAATATTTTTTGTAATGTTTTAACTCTCCCAGATTCTTCCATAATTTTGTCTGATATTACTGATCATTTTCCTGTTATGACGCATTTTAAGTATAATCATATTAATGTTAATTCATTTCTTCGTCAGGAAAGGCGTAGAGTAACTCAAGAAAACTTGTTTTCTTTTTGTGCTTCTTTAGATAATGCTAATTGGGAATGTGTGTTTGATACAGATGACATTAATTTGTCTTTGAATAATTTTTTTGATGTTTTGAATAATCATTTGGATATATGTATTCCCAAAAGAAAATACAAACGGGGGAATTATAAAACAACACCAAGGCTTCCCTGGATTACAAAGTCCATTTTGCGATCTATTAACAGAAAAAATAAATTGTTTTATTCATTTAAGATGAAAAGTACTGAGCAAGCACGTTTGAAATACACATCATATAAAAATACCCTCACAAAAATATTACGTATAGAAAAGAAAAAGTATTATCATAAGCAATTGCAGAGATATAGATATGATATAAAAAGTACGTGGAATGTGTTAAAACAAGCTATGAATACATCTACCAAAATCTCTGGTATATCAAAAATTCGATTTGATGACAAGATTATTGATAATTCTCAAGATATTGTAAATATTTTCAATAAATATTTTACAACTATTGGAGAAGATATTGCTCAAGAAATTCCCAATACTGATAAACATTTTACTGATTTTTTGAATCAGTATAATACACATTCTATATTCTTCACTCCTACCATTAGGTATGAGGTTATTGATATTGTTTCTGGTTTGAAAAATAAAAAAAGTGCAGGTTATGATGATATAAGCAATATGATTTTAAAAGGAGCAATACATTCTATTGTGGATCCTTTGGTGTATATTTTCAATTTGTCAATGTCAAACGGTCAGTTTCCGGAACAAATGAAAATAGCAAAAGTTATTCCTATATTTAAGAATGGTGACAATCTGGATATTAGTAATTATAGACCTATTTCTTTATTATCTTGTATATCAAAAATCTTAGAGAAAATTATATATAAAAGAACAATGAATTTTTTGAAGACGCATTGTGTTCTGACAAACTCCCAGTTTGGTTTTCGAGAAAAGCATAGCACCTCTCATGCATTTTTGAATTTTATTGATAAAGTAGCACATGCTTTAGATAATCACTCTCATTTGATCGGTATCTTCCTGGACTTCTCCAAGGCCTTCGACACTATTAATCATAATATATTGCTTTATAAGTTGTCCCACTATGGTATACGTGGGAAGGCCTTGGAGTGGTTCAGGAGTTATCTAACTGATCGTAAACAATATGTTTCAATAAACAATTATAACTCTGATATGAGAGAATTAATGTGTGGCGTGCCACAAGGTAGTATATTGGGGCCGTTGTTGTTTATTGTTTATATTAATGATTTATGTGCTTCCTCCCAAGTGTTATCATTCATACTTTTCGCCGATGACTCAAATGTGTTTTATTCACATGAAGATCCAAATATTCTTGTGCACACAGTAAATGCGGAGTTACAAAATTTACGAGATTGGATACGAGCTAATAAGCTGTCCCTGAATATCAATAAAACCAAGTATATGTTTTTTAGTAACACTTTAGATAATTTGAATATGGATATTTATTTTGATGACACTGTTTTAGAAAGTGTTTCATATACAAAATTTCTTGGAATCACAGTAGATAATAAACTTTCTTGGAAATTTCATATAGATTATGTTTGTAAAATTATTTCGCGCAATATAGGCGTCATTAACAGGTTCAAATTGTTTCTTCCCCAACATTCATTATTCATACTGTATTCGTCTTTGATACTACCTTATTTAAATTACGGAATCTTGGCATGGGGAAACACGCATCAAACATTATTAGATAGGGTTTTATTGTTACAAAAGAAGGCACTTCGAATCATTTGTAATGCCGCTCCTTGCTCTCATACAGCTTCTTTGTTTTCTGAAAACAAGATTCTGAAAATTAAGGATTTGTTTTTATTTCATTTAGGACAATTTATGTATAGTTATAATAATAACTGTCTTCCGTTTATATTCGATTCTATGTTTCCTCGTAACCTGACATACCATAGTTACCCAACAAGACAGTCTAATGAATTTCATTTGCCCCTGTTTAGAACGGTTTTAGCTCAGCAGACATTTATATATACAGGCCCAAGATTCTGGAACTCCCTTAGTCCAGACATAAAAAATGCTCCTTCTTTGTTTTCATTCAAAAAAAGATTGAAATCATTCCTTCTTAAGTCTTATAATGTAACAGAAAGGAATTAATTTTGTTTGTTTATCTTTTTCAGTAAGTAGGTATTGTAAGCACCAGTATGCTATTGATTTTTCATAGACTTGTTAGGTCGCGTCTTTCGCGGAATTCCGCATCGCATCCCCTGTTTTTCCTATTGCAAACTTACGTGCCTTCACAGAACAGATAATGTGTTCTGCTATCAGCAATTCCATACAATTGTATATATCACTTTCTCGTCGCTTTTAATGCTCTACACTTCTAATATGGCTAATAGTCTCTGTTGGTTTGATCTTGAATGTACCGATTGATCTAGGCTTTTTGTTCTTAGTTGTCTCGTCTCTTTACTTGTATTTATGCTTCTTCCCTTTCCCCTTTTCCACTTCTTTTTTCATCCCGCACACTTGTAGTTAAGTTTTCACTTTTTTTTTTCCTGTGAGGTGCCCACGTTGTACAAGCATAGTCTTTTGAGTGGGTACCTCCACTTTTTTTGGCAGAATGTATAAATATGTCTGTATGAAAAATGCCTAAAGTTGTAATGATTATTGACAAATGTTATCCTTTGCTATCTATGTATCATTCCTTCAAACGTATGTCGAATCTATATTTTTTGTACATTCTGTTGAAAGAAGTGAAAATAAAACCTTTGAATTTGAATTGAATTTGAATATAAAAAACTAGAAATGTCGCTACGGCGACTGGTATGCCTCCGCCATAATGCATGGTTCTCCTAATAGGTCTATAGTACAATGTCTTGACAATGTGTGATGACAGTTTCACACAATTGGCAAAATATTAAAATGACAGGTTTGCCACAAATCAATGTCTTGACAATGTGTGATGACAGTTTCACATAATTGGCAAAATACAAAAATGACAGGTTTGCCACAAATGTGCTGAATGTTCACTTTCATAGAACTAGGTTCAATTTAATGAATGATTAAAATGTTAGAGTGCAGGTATTTGGGGACCTGATGATTTTTACTTGACTTTTGACCCTTTTATAAGTTTATGCATTGAGTAATTTTCAAGGTATTGAGAAAAAGTATAATTTCAGTATCAAATGGTAAAATAGCATTATCTAAACCTGGCCTTTGACCTTTGACCTCACAGTTCCAAAGAGAATCACTGTCAGGTAGAACATGCATAAATATGTAAGTTTTATGATGATACCTTGAGTTACTTTCGAGATATGGAGGAAAAAGTGCAATTAAGCACTTTCACTTGACCTTTGACCTTCTGACTTTTGACCTTTTGGCAAAAACTTCCCACAGAATATATATTTGGTAATATATGCATACATCAAGTTAAAAAAAAAAAAAACCTTCAGGCATTGCATAAATATAAGTAGTGATATTTTGAGGAGTTGACCTTGACCTTTGACCCCCTGACCTTTGACAATTGACCCCCAACTTTCCTAGATAATCACTGCCCATCGGTACAAGCATATATAAACTAAGTTCCATGAAGATACCTTTAACCATTTGCGAGATATGGAGAAAAACATGAAATTTCAACCTTTTTTTCACCAAATAACCTGTGACCTTTGACCTTTGACTCCATGACCCTAAAATCCAAACAAAGTATTATCCCCCAGGATATACCCTCATACCAAGTTTGATGTAAAACCACCACACGGTTCTTGAGATATCGACAAAAACAAATCGGGACGGACGTCCGGACGTACGTACGGACGGATGGACGGACGACCCGAAAACATAATGCCTCCGGCCACTACGTTGGTGGAGGCATAAAAAAATATCAGAATAATCTACTTTGAAATAATAACGATCAGCGTCACCTGAGCTACCACTTGGTGTGAAAAGTTAGTTTGCAGGCACAAACTCTTGTTTGTCAAAAGAAGTCTGCGCACACCAAGACTACTACACGCACCACTGGCACTGCTGCAAGCGTCAGTGCCAGCGGTGCGTGTAGTAGTCTTGGCGCGTGCAGACTCTCTTTACGACCAACAAGGTCTTGTCACAGCTAAAGTGGAAATTTTTACATAGTGAGTTTTCAAGTTTGAGACATTATTACTCCTGAACCGCAAGTGGTACTGACCCCTAATTTTCTCTAAATATTATTATATGTTAAGCAAAATTCTTAAAAACGTTTCAAGATAATCCTTCAGTCTTTTTCTGATTTATGCTGAATCAGGCATTTTCATGATTTTCCTTTTTTTCAGAAAAATATCAAAAAATGAGTGTTTTTTTCTTTATATCTCAATTCAGTTATCACAATCGCCCACAAAAATGGTATCAACTTGTAGGAAATTTTATTCTCTTTCATATGACATCACATTTGTTGAAATCTGATGTTTCTATCAAATTCTATCTTTCAAATAGCAAATTCAGTAAATATGGCGGCCATCTTGGACGCCATTTTGGATTTGGAGGCTTTCGCAACAATGTTTTTGTGGTAGACCAGTGGAATGTTGTTTGTTACAATAAAAATGTGAAAATAAGCATGGCCTACTTAGTTGTACAGAGAGCGGAACTCACTCGTTAAGTAAGCAAGTTTTTAGGGTTTGGCCCTCCGGTTATTATGACATTTATTAATTTCGGGAGCTGCGCCTGGCGGCCATGTTGGATTTTCGCAATAAAAAAGAAACTGATTTTAATTCTAATTCACTGAATCTTATTTCTCTTACCATTTATCATCAAATAGAGTTTTAAAAAACCCATCCCCAGACAAATCTTAACCCCAGAAGGCACTTTTTAGGTCCTCTGGCGGCCATTTTGGATATTTGGCGGCCATCTTGGATTTGGGACAGATTTCAAGATGGCGCAGAAGCTTATTTTGTTAAGTATGGTCTAAAGTACCAGAATCAAGTGAGAAAACCTTGACTGGAAAAAAAGGCAGTTTTTGCCTGGCTCTGCCCTCTCTATTATACTGTATGTGCGGGATTTCCGAGTGCGACGTGCGTTAAATGTTTGGGACGAACATCTTCGGACGTCTTGACCCACAAAGGTACGTGAAAAACGCTGCAAAATGCTGTTAGTTTTCGAATTTTCGACCCATTTTATAAAACAAATGATGCACAGGATTATTTCGTGGCGTTAGTGGAGGCGTAGCTCACTCTCGGGTATTTACAATGTACCAGTGCATGTTTCACAATTGTAAATACCCTCGAGTGCACTATACGCCTACACTATAACGCACTCTATCCTGTGCATCATTTGTATATTAATTAATATGGGCAATTTAATTCATGTGTCGGTTAGTTAGTTCATTAGTTAGTTTTTGGTTTTTGTAATCCCATTCCCTATGGTCAATGCTGTATCCCTTGTAAGGGATTAGTTTAATTCCCGTGTAGACTCTACTGCCTACGGTACTGGTTTGGGGTAAGGCGGAGCAACTCCTTCTGATTTGCATACAAGCCCTCGCCCACTCCATCACATCTTTGGGTATTAAAGTCCGTAGCAGAAATCTTCTCTGATCTTGTCTTTAAATCAGCAGCGCTGGATATAAATAATCATTATAATGCATTCGAGACAGAGTATATTGGAATGATTAAATACATTGAATGTGCATATTGCCAGAATAAAAAAGAATTACAATTTTTTCAATAATAAAATTATTCAATTATGCAAAATTTAGCAATTTCAAGGCTTCTGTAACAGGAACAAACACATATATGAACAACTAAGAGGTGAATGAAAGAACAGTTGTGTTTACTCTACCGTCTGGAATAAATAACAATAGATTTTAAACACAAACATGTCAATGATGTACAGCATGCGACCACTATTTTTTTTTCTAAAACTTCATGAGCTATAGCTGAAACAATCAGAATTTGCAAATCATCAAGGAAAAATATAGGCACCCGATATTTGGAACAATGCTTATAAAATAATCTACTCAATTAAGTAAACTTTTTATATCACGAAAATGGATCGTTTCTCTTGTGATTACGCTCAAATCTTGGAAAGCTAGCTATAGTGCCCTTTTGGTTCTCAGCTGACAAAACAGCAATAAAAATAATGATTTTGATAATAATAATAATAATAATAATAATAACAATGATAACATGAAGAAGGAGAAGAGAAGCAGTTAGAGCTTACTCCTCCAGAAGACGCCCCACAAGTCGAGACAATCTGTGCTCTTCAAAGAGAATGATTTCACTCTTATAAATGCATATTACTCTTTTTTATATCGTTGTACTTGATTGTAAGCCACTTCAAAGTTAACACTGATCTGCAAGGACCCCTGGGACGCAATTTGCAAAACACATGAAATAATATTTTAGTAGAGCAGTGGGAAACAGTCAAGAAGAAATCTGGGAACTTATTGATGCTTTTGTCCCATTGAGTGTTCTTTACAGAAAAAAAAAGCCCTGTGTAAATGTTTTTCGTCGTAATAATGATCACCATGTAGGTGTTGCGTGAACGTGTTCTAAATTTGGTTTACAAAATAAAGGTCTGCATTCCTAAACACTAAATCAGGTTTACCTGAACATACCAATACGTATTTGGTTCATACATGTAACATATAGACTTTATGAAGACCGATCCAGCCTTTAATAGCTCACTTTACTACAAGACAATTTTAGGGCTGCCAGCATTGGAAGCTATATTAGCTGAGAGTGAGACTCCCATAGGCCAAAATCAGTGAGATCAATAAAAATGCACAAATGAAATAAAGTTTTAGAGTGAGAAAGGACCAAAATGAGTGAGTCTCACTGAATGAGTGAGAGTTGGCAGCCCTGCAATTTCAAGAGAAAATCTGCAATGTAGATCTGTAATTTCACAGGTCCAGATTGTCATTCTGGAGTGATTTACTGTATGTAACAGTTTAATTTGATTTTGCCTTCCAATATAAAAACGGTCGTATGTATAATGAAATACGGTTGTTAAGACTGTATGACGTTTTAAGTTATACCGGCCGATTTTTCCACAAAGTTTTATTGAGCGCATTGCACATTGCCCGAATAATTTCCCCCGAAAACTTCCCTTCAATCTCTCACATGGGCATTTTAGTTTGTGGTTGTATAACTCCATTGTCTGTAACCTACACTAATTGAGTTATCTTCAAGTATTGTCAGGCTGTTTTTTTTTTTATTCTGTACTCACCTTCTCCTTCCCAATTAAGTTCCATAGGCAGGAACTCACTTAGTTGTTACTAGAAACATTCATAAAGGGCAAGCATCCGGCAAGTTTTGTGGATGTAAAGGGCAACTTTTGCGAACAAAGCTTGCATGAACTTTGAATAGGCCTACATTACAAAACCGGTCTATACCGGGTATAGCAACGAACATCTGAATCGTAATGTCTTCATGAAATGTGGGAATACCCGCTCATGGCTGCAATATCTATCTTATCTTTCCTTCCCATGTCATGAACGCTTGTCTGAAGTTGATCGGCCAAAGATCCCTCGAGCCTCACCGTGTCGATCGTATTGGAAGAAGCTCTGGACCTGTAAACAGAAGGACTGGGGTTCGAATTCCGCCCAGTGAGTTAATTCCCTAGCAAGATGTTGTGCCCATAACTTCCCCATCTTGACCCGATATATGAAAGGGTACTTGGTAATTCTATGGTAATAACGGCAGGACCTTCTATAGTAGACCACTGCTATTGAGTAATATTAAGAGGCTACCCAGGATTAAAAAAGACCAGCGTTATTATCGTTCGCATGAATCAGTTTCCCTTTAATCTAAGTCATGAAACCTTAGCGATGAAAAAGTGCAGTTTGCCCTTAGAAGGGTGCTTGCAACAAGAAGGTCTGAGAGAATGAACTTCCCAAACTTCCCGTCCTTGGATATCCAATCAGTAACCTTATTGTTAAAGTTCGCTGGTTTTCCCCGTTTCCGTATGGCAAACAAGCTTCATGTAGTGTTGTCTAGTGTGGAGGGAGGACAGAAAGATTGCACAATATAAATCGCTCCCGTTTTCAAGAGTTCATTTCAGTCTCCTGTCGTCAACCGTGTGTCAACATCTCCAGAATATTCGGTACTCCAATTTCAGGTTCGAAAATACGTCGTTGTTTTTTCACTCGGGTAGGAGAACTGAAAGTCAAAAGGTTCTAATGGCAAATCGACTGTGTGAAGCACATCTCTTCTTCCTGATTCTGGGTGGGTATAATTTTGGTAGATGTAGTTTATGTGTGTGTGTGTGTGTGTGTGTGTGTGTATTGTGTGTATTGTTATTGTAAAAAATCGCTTTTTGAAGTATTCAGGACTTTTAGAGAGTCACTTGAATTGAGAATAACAAAAAAAAAAAATGAATTGATTTATACTTCATTCAAATACCAAAAAAAAAAATATATTGTAAGAAATAAAGTCCCACTTCTTACTTCAAAAAACATAACTTGGAAAATGACAATTATAGGTAGTAGTAGCTATTGTCGTAGGTGCTTTTGCCGAAGACTGGAATAAGTGTATTAAGTTTGTCTAATTTTGTGCTTGATATTTCTTTCTACAGGAGTCACTGCCATTACATCGGTATGGTGCCATCGTTCAGGTAAGCGTGATATTACGACTTTGTTGATTTTTTCCCATCAAACAGGAACATGAATCACAGAGTTACGATCATATTACCAGGGCTCATCCATGGAGCTAAAGTTGCTCCATGGATCGACGTTACCGATGGTCCCCAGTGGCCCGCGGCCGCTGAAAAGTAGTGTCTGGAAACAAAATCTATTTTAAAGGCAACTAAGGGTACGTTTATAAGATTTTTCTTTTGGTGATTCTAGCTCGAAATAAAATTCTAATAAACGCTCGCCGTGATTTGAAACAGTGTTTTGAAACACTGTTTGTAAACGCACAAAATAGTGCGTTTACAAACAGTGTTTCTGTAGAATCAGTGTTTCAAAAATCTTATAAACGCAACCGCGATCGCAAACACTGTTTATGTGACGTCACAATGCCTTGCGCGCACCCTGTTTGACCTTTTGCCGAGGAAAAACTGAGCAGAGTGAGTTGCGCAATGGCACAGTCTGAGCTAGAGCCCCAACACGCTCGGAGAAAAAATCTTATAAACGCTCTCCTGACAAAAGTGTGATTTGAAACAGTGTTTCAAAACAGTGTTTCAAAACAGTGATTCTAGGCAAGCAAAATCTTGTAAACGCGCCGTAAGATTCAAAATAGATCTCTGTTTTAGCCTTTATTTCGGCCCACCAAAATTATAGCCCTAACCGTCAATAAAGCATTGAGACTGTGTTATAGCAGGCCACGAAATGAATATGAGTAAGTAGTTAGGCTTTTTTGTTTCTGTTTCAACTGTTGTTCTTTTTTTGTCAGTCACATAGGCATTTAACACAGTAAGTACCGAACAAAATTCATTTAACTTTCGGTGACGCATCACAGAGCACGAGATCAGGCCACGGAGAGTCTAAAAATAGATCCTCTAGGCCTTTTGTTCTAACTCTCCCTTCCCACCGCTCTCCCTTTTCTACTACACATCTCTCCCCCCCCCCCCCCCCCTCCCTCCAACTTTGCCGGTGTACGTCTCCCTCTACAACTTGTTATCTTTCTCCAATGTTATTCATTCCCTCTCCAATTATGATTTATATATATATATATATATATATATATATATATGTGTGTGTGTGTGTGTGTGTGTATATATATATATATATATATATATATATATATGAATGCACATACGTGTACATACTAAGTATATCTAGCCAACTTAATATTTCAACTTCTCCAACTTTATAGCTCTTACCTCCGCAATGTCACATACGCATTATATTCCCCTCTCTTTTTAGTATGTCTGCATTTCATTCTTCTCTCTTTCTCTTAT
This sequence comes from Diadema setosum, assembly GCA_033980235.1. Classification (NCBI taxonomy): domain Eukaryota; kingdom Metazoa; phylum Echinodermata; class Echinoidea; order Diadematoida; family Diadematidae; genus Diadema; species Diadema setosum. Next base: position 10,589,889 of record CM067077.1, on the reverse strand, counting down.
ATTCTATTCTCTTACTCCTTTCCCCTTCCTCCTTCTCCCTTGTATACTCTCTCCATCTCTCCGATCAACTTCTTCCTGAAATATTTCTTGGACAAAACTCTCCCGTCGGCATGCTCGTTGAGTTATGTATTAACGACTGTTATCGCAATGTTCTCTGCAGGAGACGTAACCGTTATTGCAGAGGCAAATCGTCTATACGTGATATCGGACAAGTACGAGGGCCCAGTGCCGCTCTTGGACGAAACGCAAATCGGCAACCCTGTCGCCGTCGATGTCGACGTCGACACGCATTTCGTTTTCTGGATCGACGGCCTTGCAGATAAGATTAAAAAGACAGCACTCGACGGCAATGAGTACGAAATCATCGCATCAACGAGCAATTGTGAGTATTCAGGTGACATTCCTGAGAGAAGCGTAACAGGTTTAAAGCGTGGGTCAATTTTCCCGTGCATGTCATCATTTTATGTAACGGGTGTAGATAAATAGAAAATAATTTCACGTATTGCCTCTTCCCAAATGCGTGCACAAATGAAATTATATCCGTCAAAAAATCAATCAAAAATTTTTCTCACTCCGAGAACTGCATGCCTTATATAACCAGGGTTCGATTGACACTCAAATTTTTCTTCTTTTTTTTTTCTAGTGGCCTGTCAGGGCAAATAAAATCTTCAAATCTGAAGCCTTCTTTGGGAGTCTTGACTAGACTCCTGAAGAAGGTGGACGCCGCTGAAAATTTGACTCGAATAAACTCATTCTTTATTGGCAAAAAAAAAAAAAAAACATTACCAGTTTATTTCTTTATTTCTTCGTGGAGCCAATACGTGAATTGTCAACACGTTTATGCATATATATGTAGGCCTATATATTCCCGAGAATCCGTTGTATGCGAATGAATTGTCTCTTTTCTTGTCAATTTCCTTTATATAGCGCCAAAAATGATGTCCATTGATAAGGATGCTAAGCTAATCTTTTGGACCGAGTTGGACACAGACACTATCAAATCCGTGAGCTACGACGGCTCTGACCTCAGAACTGTGCTGTCCATGCCCGACAAAGACCCGGTGGGAATTGTCGTAGACCCAGCAAGGAGGTATGACGTACCAATTATTTTACTCGATAAGTCACGAGCAGAGATAAACATATTCAACACAGAATAGCACACACACAAAACACACGCAAACTTAACAATAATACACATACATAGGATATGGACATGACTGCATTGAAAACCAAAAATCACTCTTTTTTTGGTCACTGATTGAGCAACAACCGCTTTTTTTTCGAAATGAACTCACTCTTTTGTTATGACAATATGATAATTAACATGGTCTGCAAGGAATACGATTTCTTTCCGTATTTTGTCAGAAAAAAATAGAAATGAAGTGAGGGCTTGCGTAGGCCTACATCACAGCATGACCATGGTAGGAGTATGAGTCGATTATTTTAATTTTTAAGACTTCCTTGTGTGGTTGTGGCTAATATTGTTATCACTTGTCGTTTTCGTTGAACGTGCAAGGCTTAAAAAATCAAATTAGGTTTTTCTTGATGATTGTCATCGAGCAATTCCGTCCATTCTGTTTGTTTTCTTTTCTATCATTGCTTTGAAATGTGACTTTGAATCTGGCTGTAGTGGAGTTGCGGTTAAAGGACAAGTCCACCTTCATAGACATGTGGATTGAGTGAATACTATAGACATCACTGAGAGTTTGAGGAAAATCGGACACTCTGTTCAAAAGTTACGAATTTTGAGTTTCTGCTCAGTCACTGCTGGATGAAAAGACTACTACAGCTTGGCGAAAATACTCAATCTTGAGTGATACACGCCATTAAAACCAAAACAACAACAACAACAGTCACATGCGTGGAACGATATAAAGAAATATGTAAAGAAAAATCAACATGTTTCGACTTCTTTTTTCCCCATAATGACAAAACGCTTGACTTGCCTCTTTCAGAAGGCAGGGGGAGTAATATTAGTCCAAGAGCATTAGGTCAAAAAAGGCCTAAACCTGGACATTTTTGGTAACAAGCTGATTTTTTTCAGGATAAGTCCAGAAAAATGTCTAGAATAACATACTAAAAGTCCTCATAAATCCTCTTTGAGCGTTTTTCGCAATCCAAGATGGCGTCCAAAATGGCCGCCATTTCCAGAAATTCTTATATCTTATAACTATACAAAATTTAAATGTCTAAATATATGTTTTGAAGAATGAAGAACTCAATAAATCACGTATCAAGAGATGTTGATGCACGCAAGTACCGAAATCCAAGATGGGGTCCAAAATGGCCCCCATTTTCTGATATTCTTAAAGCTTTCAGTCAGCTAACCCACATACCAAATTTAAATGTCTAAATAATATACATATTTTGAAGGGTCTAGGACTTGTCCCCCGGAGGACAATTCCCCCGGGGACTACTCCCACCTGACAACTCCCCCGGAGGACGTCTCCCCCGGAGGATGTCTCCCCCGGGGGACGACTCCCCCGGGGGACGACTCCCCCGGGGGACAACTGCCCCGGGGGACAACTGCCCCGGGGGACAACTGCCCCGGGGGACCACTCCCCCGGGGGACCACTCCCCCGGGGGACCACTCCCCCGGGGGACCACTCCCCCGGAGGACCACTCCCCCGGAGGACCACTCCCCCGGAGGACCACTCCCCCGGAGGACCACTCCCCCGGAGGACCACTGGCCCAAGGACGTCTCCTGGGGGACAATCCCATACTGAACAGAGATTTTTTTGTGTGTGTGTTTGTGTGTGTGTCCTAGAAATTAGAATTAAATTCATCTGTGTAAAAACAATATTCTTTTTAAATAAAATTTAAATTAAAGTTGGCGTTACCTAAGACACGTCCATCTTTATAACAAAGTTTTTGAAATCTCAGCACAAAGTTTTTACTTTTGTACACGCTACATGTAATGTCGAAAAAAGTAGAAACGCAGGTCCATTTTATCACTGAAAATTGGTCAAGATAAACACATTGACGGATACACGCTTTTGAGGGGAGAGTTCATTCCTTAGCATGTACTTGTTATTCTTCATTATTTTATAATATTTTAAGAAGTCCATTCTTTGATGATTTTCTTATTCTTTTTGCAATTCATGATTATGATAAGGAATATGTTAAATGAAAGAAAGATATCATTCAGAGGGGTGAAGGATCAAGTTTTTAAGTTTCTTCAGTTTGTCTCCCTCTACAAAGGAATATGTTGTTAGAAATATCCTTTTAATGGGGTTATGATTTTTATCTTAGATTCTTATGATAGTTACTATCCTGTATGTCACTGTCAGTAATTTCATTGTGCAATTTTCGTTTGTTATGTTGACTGTGAATTTATCTGAACATCATTACAATTCTTAATGTCGGAGAAATAATTGACAGAAAACAATATGAATATTCTGTTCCTGAAAAGACTTGAACGTGTAAAAAGGTAATATCTTCCAACCGGCATTAGGCACTATAATGCAGAAACAGTATTAGCACTGGTTGCACAGTTACCATGCATCCTGAATGCACCAGCCACATACCGGTATCTGCATGACACATGTATAACATAACCCTTGCTGTACTATTGTTGGTAGAAAACACCAGATTGATAGCTGGAACTTGTTATTAAGAGTATGGTAGTCAATACTACTTGAAAAAATACAGAAAAAATGAAAAAAAAAATGGCAGTTGGGGTAGGGGTAAAGGGCAAGGAAATTTCTTGCCTAAATATGGGCAAAAGTTTAGTATCATGTGGCAGATTAGGTTTTACACTAAAATTATCATTATAATCCATTTCCTTGACCCCCAAAACATGGGGTTAGACACCAAAACCATCACAATTGACCAAAAAATAGCCGAGTTATAACCAGACATGTCTTTTTAAAGCCGAAACGGCGACCAGCTTTTCGGCCGGGGCAACCCTGGATTTCGCATTTTTCGTTCTTTTTTTTTTCAAAAATGGTGTCAGTAGGCACAAAGTCATCAAACTAAGGTGTGATGAGCATGTTCTGAAAATGTCATCCTCTTTAGCCCATCTCTAAGAGATATCAAGGGATGACGACTGTAATATTTAGCCTGTTATTTAGGGAGTTCCTTAGTTGTTTCTTTAATCAGTCAGAATAAGCACACGTCTTGGCAGTAATTTGTTGTATTACAATCATGACGAGTTTGAACAATGCAAATGCTTTAGCGATATCGATTGCATCGGATGCCCAAGGGAAGAAACGGACACTGGTCAAAAAGTATTATGTGCACATTTTGTTAACACGCAGGTGATAGGTTGATATGTTTTTATTCTTCTAGGTCTTGGGTGCAAGTAAGGAAGTTTGCTGAGGTAGTACATCTACCTCCGGGGTTTCTCGAGAGGGGTAACTATAGAGCATAGCAACAGCATCATCTCTGTGGGGATTGGTTGGTGCTGCATAGCTATAGGCACTAGTCTCTGCGTTCAAACTGTACTAATTTCAAACATTTGACATCTCCCTTTTTTTTTTGAAAAGTAAAGTTTCTCTTTTTCACACAGATTTTTTCATTTATCAACTACCACTGAAACTTAATTAATAAGCCATTGTCTTTTTAGGATTATCGTGGCAATTATTTGATACGTTGTTCACACAATATACTTGTCCTATTTGAGTAATAATGGAAATACGTCTTGTATGGGCGTGTTTGACTTGCCATATCTTATATCTTACATTCAACTTTACTACATGTGTAATCATAGCAACACATCTTATAAACACAAACATTACTGATACTTGTAAAGTGAGTAACACTTCACTTCAATATTGAGATATCACGGCTTTGTATGACACATTACAACGCACTCTTATAACGACGTAGGTTCAAATCGCTCGCTCTTCACACTTGGAGAAATACTTGTGATTGTTTTGTAAACTGTACTTTTGTTCACTTTTAGAAATGTGTTATTTTTGTCTTTGAAGAAACGTTTATCATTGTTTCTCTTATAACAATCGACAAAGCTGTTACTTTTGATAAGTTAGATGAAACATTTTTATTGCACTCAAAATGTGACCAACTCTACTCTCCAGATGAATAGCTCAACATCTAAACATTATCACAATCCCGTGATCATTGTCATTTCATTTCCCGTCAAATTCCGGCATCTATCCTACAAAATAGATAAGTTTTTACACTGGTCCATATTTTTGACCTGATCTTGTGATACGATATTATGTTGAGTCATCTAGCTTTGTTGCATTAAGGATTGTTTTCCGCTGTACCTCTTCTGATGTCAATTCTGTTTTGACAGGAGCATTTTTCCTTCACATTCCACTATGCAACTTCTTGGAAACTTTGTCTTTGAAACAACAACGCTTTTCGCTTCGATCAAAGTAATTTTACTGCACTTTTGTTTCTTGGTCAGCTTTGTTTGCACATTCTTTATTATTTTTGGTTTCAGCAGCTGTCTAGCTGCTGGCAGGGTGGTCCTTGTCCTCCTCTGCATCAACAATTGTGCAGGACCAGCATCTAGCCCATCGATCGGTGTGTTCCGATAGTCAAGAAATGCCAAACCTGGATCTGTTCCATCTCTCATTGCCTTTTTCATTAGACATTGCGATTTGTACTGTCTTTTCAACTTTCCCATTGCTATGTAGAAAGTGATGAAGACGTGACATGCTTGAATTGCTACTGACAAGCAAACTCTTTGAACTGGCCACTTGTAAACTGTGTACCATTATCTGATACCACAATCTCTGGTATACCATTACGTGCAAAAGTGTTGTTTGCATACTAACTTCAATTACTCTTACGCTAGACATTTTTTTTTTAGTTTTTGTTTTCCATGTTCAAACGTTATCAAATAAAACTGCTGTGTGAAACAAAACTCAATTTTCAATTAATTGAAACTCGAATCATCGCATCTTTGTTGTTGAGAGATTTGTGTTGGTCGTGCGGGTGTGCTTTCCCAGGGCTGTTGGAAGATATTACCTTTTTACACGCTCAAGTCTTTTCAGGCACAGAATATTCATATTTTTTCTGTCAATTATTTCTCCGACATTAAGAATTGTAATGATGTTCAGATAAATTCACAGTCAACATAACAAACGAAAATTGCACAATAAAATATTACTGACAGTGACATTATAGGGTAGTAACTATCATAAGAATCTAAGATGAAAATCATAACCCCATTAAAAGGGTATTTCTAACAACATATTCCTTTGTAGAGGGAGACAAACTGAAGAAACTCAAAAATTTGAGCCTTCACCTCTCTGAATAATATCTTTCTTTCATTTAACATATTCCTTATCATAATCATGAATTGCAAAAAGAAAAGGAAAATCATCAAAGAATGGACTTCTTAAAATATTATAAAATAATGAAGAATAACAGGTACATGCTAAGGAATGAACTCTCCCCTCAAAAGCGTGTTTATCTCTTGACCAATTTTCAGTGATAAAATGGACCTGCGTTTCTAATTTTTTTCGACATTACATGTAGCGTGTACAAAAGTAAAAACTTTGTGCTGAGATTTCAAAAACTTTGTTATAAAGATGGACGTGTCTTAGGTAACGTTAACTTTGATTTAAATTCTGTATAAAAAGAATACTGTTTTTACACAGATGAATTCAATTTTAATTTCTAGGACACGAATAAGAAACATCTCTGATCAGTTATGGGATTGTCCCCCAGGAGATGTCCCCGGGGCAGTTGTCAGGTGGGAGTTGTCCTCCGGGGGAGTTGTCCTCCGGGGGAGTTGTAGCCCGGGGGGAGTTGTCCCCCGGGGGGAGTTGTCCCCCGGGGGAGTTGTCCCCCGGGGGAGTAGTCCCCCGGGGGAGACGTCCCCCGGGGGAGACGTCCTCCGGGGGAGTAGTCCTCCGGGGGAGACGTCCTCCGGGGGAGTGGTCCTCCGGGGGAGCTGTCAGGTGGGAGTAGTCCCCGGGGGACTAGTCCTCCGGGGGAGTTGTCCTGATACGGTTTTGAAGAATGAAGAACTCAATAAGATGCAATCAAGAGATGTTGATGCATGCAATTAAGTACCGAAATCCAAGATGGCGTCCAAAATGGCCGCCATTTTCTGAAATTCTTACAGCTTGTCAGCCAGGTAACCCAAATACAGAATTTAAGTGTATAGTTGTTGTTGTTGTTTTAAAGAACAAAAGGAGAGAGAGAAAAAAATGGGGCCCTATACAAGGGCCCTATATAATTATATAGATATATGTTTCGAAGGATGAAGAACTCAATAAAATACATTGTATTAAGAGATGTTGACGCACACAAGTACCGTAATCCAATATGGCAACCAAAATGGCCGCCATTTCTTGAAATTTTTGTGACCTTTCAACTAGGGAACCCAATACACAATCTTAGCGTCTTTACAAGTTCGAAACATGAAGAACTCAATAGAATACATATTAAGAGATTTTGATGCACGCATGTACTGATTTAACGTCTCGAGCTCTTCCTAATATGGAAAATGGGGTGTAAAATGGCTGACAGTCACACTTTTATCTCACAATTATGTAAATAAAGGTCAATTTATTTTATAAGAAACTTTTTATTCAACATATATTTTTTATGTGTAAAGTATACAAATAAAAGCATTTGCATGTTAACCATAAGGAGTGTGTCCTTGTTTAATACGAGAGAAATATTTCACCAACAGATTTGTTGCTAAACAGAGAGCCTACTACAAGGCAATATCTTTTTACCACATGGTCTATTTTCGTCACCTTAAGCACATGAGATGAAAATTTAGTGCTAGCCCCCTTTTATTACCAACTCATTTGATGTCTACCAAGAGGTGAGCTCCAGTTGAAACTGTCAGTTATCACTTGAGAAGTAAAAACAAGACTTTGAAAAGTAAAGTTATTGGTACATGGAGGAGGGATACTCCTCTACCGCACGACGAACTTTTTTTCTTTATTTTTTTTTTTACTCGAAAGTGAAACATATAGTGCAAACGTTTGGTAAGATATTCAATTATTTCCATCGAAGAGTAGGAAATTGGATATAAAGTAGTATTCAGGGAAATGGGCAATATAATTATGGAAGGGTGTAGAAGGCGGTCCCCTCCTATTACCCCCCCCCCCAACATGAGGGAGATTTGGCATTTTCAGACCTGATATTCAGAGATCTGATGCACCCTAGTGGTGAAATATTAGATTTTTGTTCCCATCAAAAAAGGAACAAAAAGATATACATGTATAATCATGGAAGTGCGCAGTTATAGGGTTGCCTGCTCCACATGAGGGAAAATTTCGTATTTTCGTACTAGAAATAGAATTCATAGAGCTGTTGCATTCATTTGATGAAATACCCGATGTTTGTTTTCTATTTGAAAAGGTTAGGAGAAGTGTGAGAGGAGAATACATCTTCCCATACCATGGAAATTATTGGATTTTCCCATTTGAAATTGAGATTTGAGATTTAGCGCACTCTGGTGAAATATCTGAGATTTGTTTTTGTCCTAAATGTAAGAAAATACTTCTGGAAATATATGGGGGTGGTGTATGAGGTGATGCACCTTCCCAAAAATGGCGATTTGTTCTTTTCAGGTTACGGGTTTTATGGTGCGCTCTGTTGATGAAATACTAGATTTTTGTTTCTATTAAAAATTGTAAGTAGAATAAAGACTGGTATATTCAAGGCAATGAGCTAGTAAATGATGGGGGGGGGGGTGGTACCTTTCGACTGGAGGGAGTTTCGCATTTCGATGATCGTCATTACACGGCCTAATGCACCCTTGGTGTTATATTGAGAAAATCCTCGAAGAGTAGATAATAATAGTCTCAATATCCCTATCCCCCACCAAAACGAGGGAGCTTTTACACTTGAATAGAAATGAAATAATTGTATCATTTACACACATTTGATGGAATATTTGGGAATTGTTAATCAAAAGGGGAATTTAATATATATTGGGGGAAGTGAGCGGATGAAGAGTTAGGGCAAATTACTCTCCAATATGAGAGAACTAACTTTTGCATTTTGTAAGTGAAAGATCTAGTGCACACTTTTTGATGACAGATTCGGAAATCTGTTAATCTCAAAAGTGTACAAAGTCTATGGAAAGGGGCCGATCGAGGGACGTTTAGCATTTTTATGATTGCAATTCAATGAAAAAGTGCAAATACTTCAGGTTGAATATTTGGAAAATAATGATTGTACAGGCCACCACCTTCCCCAAGGAGGGGGGGGGGGGGGGATGCACCCAACTCAACCTCTATCCGTTTTGTGCACATTTAAGGGAAAGATTCCACAGGACCTTCTGAGTTGTTGAATCTCGAACATTATGTTGAATTTCTTTGTCTCTTGACACAGGCTAAAACAGCAATTTTTGATAAATAAATGGCGACCATTTTGGGCAACATTTGGTTTTCGAGAAGAACTCACGTGGTTTTATTTGTACTTATGTGCTTCATGATCTCTGAATAGTATTTCGTTGGGTTCCTTATGTCTTAGAGTATATATTTATACATTTACAGGTGTAAGTGCGTATCGCGATTACGTAATTGCAGGGTTATGAGAAAAACAGGAAATGGCAGCCATTGTGGACACCATTTTGGATTTCTGAAAGTGCTTAAGTGCTTTATTTGTGTTTCAAAATATCTGAATAAATACTTTATTTGGTTCCTTGTTACTCAAAACGTATATTTCGATATTCCAAGTGTGTAGAGTTGTGTTGACTTGCAAAATTATGAAGAAAAAAAATCAGGAAATGGCGGCCATCTTGGATTACGGTACTTGTGTGCTTCATCAACTCTTAATATGTATTTTATTGAGTTCTTCATCCCTCAAAACATATATGTAGACATTTAAATTTTGTATTTAGGCTACCTGGCTGAAAAGCTATAAAAATTTCAGAAAATGGCGGCCATTTTGGACGCCATCTTGGATCTCGGTACTTGCGTGCATCAACATCTCTTGATAAGTATTTTATTGAGTTCTTCATGCTTCAAAACATATATTTAGACATCTAAATTTGGTATCTGGGTTCTCTTGGTGAAAAGATACAAGAATTTCTGGAAATGGCGGCCATTATGGACGCCATCTGGGATTGTGGAAAATGCTCAAAGAGGATTTATGAGGATTTTTAGTATGTTATTCTAGACATTTTTCTAGACTTATCCTGAAAAAAATCAGCTTGTTACCAAAAATATCCAGGTTAAAACTTATTCTCTTGGACTATATTGTATATGAGTTAGATATGTGTATTACTATCATGCATCAGTGAAAAGTCGAGGAAAAGTGCATTTGAAAAAAATGTGAAATTCTCTTTATATTTTCCTTGTAACGTTTTACGCGTGTGACATCACAAGCTGCAGTAGTCTAGCCCTGGACACTGCCACTGCAGGTGTACGAGGTGGCAGTGTCCAGGGTTGAGAGGATGCAGCAGAAGATGAACTCTTACTGCCGGAAGTGGTTAGGCGTTCCAAGAATACTTACAGATCTGGCATTCTTTTGCAGATCAGGCATGTTGACATTGCCTATACGACGTCAGTGGTGGGGGAGTTTAAAGCAGGCAAGGTTAGGCTAGTGATGATGATGATGAGGGAGTCAAAGGACCAGGCAAAAGCAGGAGTTAGGCCACCGATCCACACAGGGAGGAAGTGGAGGGCGGAGGAGGCTGCGGATGAGGCAGTGGCAATGGCAAAGTGGAAGGAGATGCAGGGTGCGGTTCAGGAGGGTCGGAAAGGTGTCGGGTTTCATCAGGGTGTTAGATGGTACAGCAAGCAAGGCAGGAAGGGTAGGAGGGAGTTGGTGGTGGAGGCGGTTAAGGAGAAGGAGGAGGAGTATCGCTTTGCCAAGGCTGTACAGCAGGGAGTGCAGGGAGCATGGACTCGATGGGAAGGGGTGGAGCAGAGGAAGGTGTCATGGAATTACCTTTGGTCAATGTCCTCTGGAGCTGTTAGCTTCATGATCAGTTCCAGCTTTGATTTTTTGCCGTCTCCAGTAAATCTTCAGAGATTGGGCATTGTGGAGGATGATGAATGCAGGGTTTGCAACAAGGCGAAGGGCACACTAGAGCACATTTTGTCTGCATGTGGAGGTCTATTACAGGCCTATACATGGAGGCACAACCAGGTGTTGAAGGAGATGACGGAGGTGGCGAGGGTGGCAGTGGAGGCAAAGAAGAAGAATGGGCCTCCTAGGGCGAGGGGAATCCGGTTTGTGAAGGATGGGGTGAGATGCAGTGTGAGAAGGAAGGGTCAGAGGGATGATGGTGGGGGATCTTAGCAGCGGGGGATGATTGGGAGGTGCGGGTGGATGAGGGAAACCGTACAGTGCCAGAGGAGGTGGTAGTAACTGCCCTTCGGCCGGACATGGTGCTGGTGGCTAGGTCTGTGCACAGGTTAGCAAGGGTGGAGGTAACTGTGCCATGGGAGACAAGGATAGATGAGGCAAGGGAAAGAAAGTTTGATAGGTATGCTGAGTTGAGGGAGGAGTGTGAGAAAAGGGAGTGGAGAGCGGTGGTGCATACTGTGGATATGGGGCGCAGGGGATTGCTGGACGATCGGTAAGGATGTGGGTCAGACGGATGGGAATAGGTGGTAGGGACGGGGAAAGGTGGATCAGGAGAATTTGTGGAGCAGCAGAGACAGGATCTGCATGGATAGTAGGGAAGGCTTGGGGGTGGTGGGAATAGGGGGTGTAGAGAGAGTGTTTCTGGAGTGAGGAGATGTGATTGATGCCAAGCATTTTCCTTTTTTTTTTTTGGTCTTGTTTTGTGTTGTTTTGCTTTGTTTTGTTTTGTTTTGTCAAGGGGATCCCAACGCAGCATCGGCCAGCCAGGGGGAGGTGTACAGCACTTAAATGGCCGAAACACTGGTGATCCCTGGTGTGCTGCTGATGACCCATGGCATTTGCGGCGTTAACATCTTTCCGTTTATTATCTTATCCAGCAGTGACTGGGCAGAAACTCAAATACACATAACTTGTGAGCAGAGTGTCCGATCTTTCTCAAACTCTCAGTGATGTGCTAGTATTCACTCACTCCACATGTCTATGAAGGTAGACTTGTCCTTTAAGTTTGCACTTTGTCAATTGTCCCGTTTACATGACATTTTCTAATTGGACAATTCTTGTTGAGACGTAGACTTAAAATACGCTCTTTATATGAACTTTCAATCAAACTGAAAATCCCTACAGAACGTTCCGAAACTGACGAAAATAGAGTGAGAAATAAGGAAAATAAAGGCATTTAGAAATTTCACATTTATTGGAGAAACATTCCTTGATCAGTAGTAACAAATATTTAACTGATGAATGAGTTCATGAGGTCGTTCCCTCTATTATGTAAGTTTTAAATTAAATGATAGTCGGAAAATGCTAGTTTTAGCTAATACAGATAAAAGCATATTCCCACAACAGAATAGTATATCATAGTCAACGTTTTTTTTTTTTTTTTGCGTGGTTTCAAGGCAAGTTTGATATCCGTACAGCTGAAATATGACATTCTTTTGTCGTTTCTGTATATGTAATGAACAAGAAATTGTGAGAACAATACATCATCAGCATGCTGAGTTGAATATTCATAACGATGGTCAAGCGAAGTTTCCAGAAAAACTTAGAAATTTCACAGTGTCATAACTTTTTTAATTTCTTAACATATTTTTATTATTTTGGGCCTGTTCTGCAATTGTTTTGTCTTTCTTATAAAATTGATTAGATTTTAGAGTGCATTTCCCCCTCAAGAGCTGTACTTTGTCTATGGCATAAACTTTCTTTTTAAGAAATGAAATAAAATAGGTCTGCAATTGATTGAAGCAATACGTATCAATTTTTAAGAATATAATATGACCTTAAGAATGACTGCATGGATTCGTTGCTCTCGACAGAATGATTTCGTTGTGAATTTTATAAGATATAAGTCAATTTTTACTTCTGTGCTTGCGTGCAGACAACTATATTGGTCAACATCTGGACGGAGATGTACCTACAATAACAATTACTACCGCTGTAGGAGTTACGAAAATTATCGAATTATCGGAAAGGCGAACTATGATGGGACCGACAGCGAGACACTCGTCGAAGAATCCAGTGGCTACCTAATACGCGGCCTTGCGCTTAATGCAGATGGTAAATCCAGCTCTTTCAAATCATTTGTTTCTTCGTGCTTGTGTAAGCCATGTTCTTATGACCATTGTTGTTGCTATTGTTTGTTGTTTTTGTTGATTCTTTCAATATCGCAATATTGCATCTAGTTCTGTCATTTCAACCAGAGGTTTTGTAATGAATTGCAATTATTCACGTTACTGAAAACGTGACTTGCCGCAAAAAAGAAACAAAACACCAAAACATATATATATATATATATATATATATATATATATATACTGAATTGCTCACAGTTGTACATAAAATTCATTCATATGAATATATCAAAACTGTCTATTACTTGAACTACAAATACCATCACAAAATCATAAAACAAAACAGAGCTTAACTATGCAAACTGCATTCGTCTCATCAACTGTGTTTGCTTGCTCTATAAACAGGAACTGTATTATATTGGTGCAGCTATGCCGAAGGCGGTAATGGTCGTAACTTCATCAAGTTTCTCGACCTAGCCAAGGAAGAGCCGAGCACCTTTGCAGCCCACTCGGCATCCTGCTCGGGCGTGGCTTGGTACGAAGATGAGGTCACGTGGGCAGATTCTCGGGGCGCCTCGCTTTGGGAACTACATGTAAACGAATCTAATGTAGACGAAGTTCTCACGACCCCTTCGCGTTATTACAGTCGGCGTCGCGGACCTACTAGTAATGCGAGAAGAGTCGCTACCGAAGATGATCTCACCACCCCTGTGGATGTTTTCAAGGGGCAGCTAACCCCACGAGGTATGCTCTATACGATCTGATACTAGGGGATGGGGGGGGGGGGGAGGAAACTACAAAATTGTGCTTACTCTGTTTTGAATACCATGACACATGCACTAATATGACTTTTTAAAAAAGATCATAGGTATATTATGTTGTGTAATCAGACGTATTGTATCATTACATACAAATCATTCACATAACATTGTAATACATAATCACAGATATACAGCAATTTTCGCCATATTATAGTGTATATTCGGGTACAGAAAATTCTCCTTCACCTTCATTGATGTGTGCTTCCTATTCTTGTGCATACTTTATTCTTGATACCTTGTAAATCATAGACATGTATATTACGCACGAACATACAAAAAAAAAAATGACGACAAAATCAATAGAGAAGATGGAAATCATGTTGTATCACGAAAATTATTTTTTCGAGTAACTGTCGCCAGGAATTGGATTCATGATGAGAGACATAATTGTACACACACATACATACTGAAAACTTTGCTCAAAATTTGTTTATCACTATTTATCATTTGTTTCAGATCAATTTTCCCTTTCTTTGTTTCAATTATATATATATATATATATATAATATAAATATTTGATATATACCTCATGTATAGATTCCTGTCATCTGATTGGTTGAAAGTGGAGTCATGAAAATAGCTGTGCCCCATTTTTGATCAAAATGACGTCGTGATTTACTGTGCCCATAACATAGAATCAGCTGTGCCCTGTAAATATGTTTGGAGACAGTCGTAACCCCGTACACATTATAATGACTGCTATGAGGGGCACAGTTCAAATTATGGGCCCAAGGTGATGTGAAAACCATAGTTTTAACTGTGCCCCTCATAGCAGCCTTTGTTTGTATACTACATCTTGTATACATTGACTTGTACATTGTATTGTAATTTGTATAGATAGTAATGCCAGAGATAGAGAGGGAGAGAGATCTATTCCTACATCCACGCTTACTCATACCCACCGTCCTGATGTCTCCCAAACTTATTTGGATATATTTACTTGAATCGTTTAATTCTTTGAAACGTTTTCATTCTTGATTTTTCTTGTGTGTGTGTTAAGACATGGTAAATTGGCACTGTGACTTCACGTACGGTCAATGTGGATGGCGCAATGCGGAGGCCAATGACGTAGATTGGACCAGACGTAGCGGGCAGATGTCGGCAAACAGCAGCGGAGGACCTGAGGTTGACCACAGCAATAGAACCGTAGGTTAGTTAAAAGGATCGTATAGTTTTGGTTGAGACATAACTTCCGGTTTCTAACATTCTTTGGTGAAATACCGCGAAACCTATTATGAAATATAAAAAGGGCGCGTGATTTCAAAAGGAATTCACAGTTTATTTAATGAAAATTGGTATGGAAATGGTTGAGATATCCAAAACAGAGTGATTGTAATAATTACTGTCTCTTTGTTTCATTTTGTTTTGGATGTCACAGCCATTCCAAAACTTATTCTATCAAATGAACTGTTAATTCCTTTCAGAATGACATACTCTGTACTATTTTATGAGCGATTTCTTGATATTTGCCAAAAGTTAAAAGCTCAGTCCTCATCTCCACCAATACTATACCATCCCTCGTTTCGTTATAAGCATGGAAACTATATTTGGCCAAATAATGAACCCAAAGTTGGGATAGATTCAGATTAGATCTAGTTTGGAAAATTTCAACATACATGTATATAGATATTCAAGCTGTCTTCTAGAAAAGAGTTATGTGAGCGCTGGACATTGTTCCCAAATGGATTGATTAGTCCAGTATTTCTCCCTATTCTATAATTACTTGGATTGAATTTGGGATTGATTTTAGAGCTTAGTGCTTAGCCTCGGTTATCTCAAAGTACTAAAAAAAAAAAAAAAAAAGAATAATCCAAGAATTGTATACATGTGTACGGAAAAATGATATTGGTATACAGTGGATGTAAAGTCAACTTACATTTCAGACATAATACTTATGAAGGATGCCCAAAGAAAACAACATGCAAGACATAGAAATCGATAATAATCCAAACAAGAGCATAATGTTATTTATCTAAAGTTAACCCCAAAATCAGAATAGTGAATGGAAGAAATGTTTACATCAGCGTTCTCTGTTCAAATATTTTTGTGACTGTCTATTCTCGTATCCGGGCAACTACCCCAAGAGAGCAATTACCCCCGGCTAAATACTGGTAAATGGTAAGTTTAGAGTTTAAGATCAGGGTTAGGGTTAGGGTCAGGAATTTGGGTTAGGATTAGGATTAAGTTCAGGATTAGGATTAGGATAAGGGCCAGGGGAAGGGTCGGGGTAATTGGCCAGGGGGTAATTGCCCTAGACCCGTCTATTCATGATGCCCTATTATAGACTTGCGGATACAGTGTTGATGATTTCGTATTCTCCAGCCATGGGCATTTAGACCCCCCCCCCCTAAAAAAAAAGTAATGATAATAGATAAATGAATAAATAAAAAAAAAACGGCATTGTTAGACCGTCGATTAGTGGTATACAAGCACTAACTTCGGTTTTTGTCGTTCACCTTGTTTTTTTTTTCAGAAGCAGAATTCCCAGAACACTACTCATTGTTAGATTTATAACTTATTCTATACAATGTTAATGCATTCATAATCTAAGAAGACTGAAGCTCCCTTTCTCTCTTAAAATCTGCATACTGTTCTTTAATTTTATGTTGATTTCATGGATTGAAGAAATCTTTCTCGGGTATAATGACATGCAGTGGTGGTCAGAGGCGTCAAACTTTAATGATAGATGATACGGGACTTCGTTGGCTAATTGATGACAATGATAAAAGTTGTTGCCATTACTGTTAATGTCACAATCATTATCAAATTGTTATTAACTTAATTTCATTATTGCTGCCATTGATAATCATATTATTGTTATGATTACTAGGCACTACTTTCTACTTATAATAATCATAATGATAATTATGATAACAATAATGATTACAATGATAATAATAATGACAACAACTATGATTATAATAAAATCATTATGATAATAAATACCATCATCATCATTACTTAAATCTTCCTGAAGATGACAGGTACATGTTCGTGGATACGTTGCACGGAGCCGGCGAAAATCAAATTTCCACTCTGGTCAGCCCGCCAGTGCGCGCGTCCGAGTCGAAGCCGCTCTGCTTCCGGTACTGGTACCACATGAACAACGTTGTCACCGGTTCCCTCAAGGTCTTCTTCCAGCCCGAAGATGACGTGGGAGAATATCCTCTGTACGAGCCACATGACAACCATGATCAAGGGCCGCCCCAGCTCCTTCGCTCCGTGTACGGCGGTCACCCGGACGAGTGGATCGGTGGCGAGGCCGAGGTCAGAGCCACGGGGTTCGGAAGGATTCTCCTGGAGGTCACGGTTGGTGACCCTGAAGCTAACGAGGTCGCTATCGACGACGTCTCTTACGGCAAATGTACCCAAGGTATAGTGGTGGACGCGCAATCGGATTAACTACGAGTTCTAGTTAGCATTAATAACTGCACCCCAAAGTTAAAGCATCAATCAGTGGTATACAATATTTCTCTTTGATTTCTATCAAAGTAAGAAAGTTTCAATGTTTCGCACGTTTTCAGGAAAGAATTTGCTCAGACTGATGGGGAAAGAGGTAAATCTATCAACACCTCATCTAGCTTGATTGTGTGCTGGCAGCCGATACATTGTCTTTTGAACCCATTTCGATAGAGAATTTGCAGATTTGTAATTCTAGATCCTGCGGATTTTCATGCCATGACGTCACAACAATATTTCTACTCGTCCGTTTGCTTTTTTATATGATATGTATTAAAATCACCTTGAATATTGAGTGAAATCACCCGAAGTCCATATAAAGAGGCAGTTATAATATGGATACCATACGAGTGAACTTTCTCATGAGGCTCTTGTCATATTCTACTTGAGTTACATGAGACAATCACGTGCTAATCTTGAAGTGGCCACTAGACACATGTTAGAAAAAGCCAAATTACCAACATGATATGAAAATGAAAGATGGCTTAGCATACAATGAATATTGTCTGGTAGTACATTCTTAGGATTAACATGTTATATTTCGATTAATAACATTTTCTTTTATAACAATGCTGGAAAAAAATTTATTTACCGTTATTATGCCAATGCATTTCTATTGGAAACGAAAGAATTGAAATAAAAATTAGCATCACACTATTATGTTGATGCGTTTAAAAATCTCTGGATTGTTCGTATGTGAGGGTGAATGAAAATAATTATGATCTATGGCTTTTCATTTCCCTTATCGTGCAATAACTTGATGCTCTTTCAGCCACAAGACTCACATGTGGTGCTACGTCGATGACCATGTACCTCGACCGCGCCAGACTCGGTATCCTTAACGACGATGAAATCTCTTTCCTAGACTCCGACTGCCACGGCGTCGAGCACGACCACGATACGATCTCGATTACGACGGGCTACAATGATTGTGGCACGATTCTGACGGTGAGGAACTGGGAAGTGTTGGAAAAGAAATGCATTGTGATAATTTCCCGCAATGCATCGGCATTTCACAGCAAATTGCCTTTCGTAGCAATGCATCGTGTGAGGAAATTACCAGCCTGCGAATATAGTTATTGCGATGTAATGATAAACTACCACCACCTACGCTTAACTATTTATTTATGTAAATACCGATGTTTTTAATAAAAATCGTTAACATCCTAGCCAATGCTTCCGTTACCACATAACGACTTGATGAATTAAGCCCGGCTCTCTCGTACCTTGCTATGTTTTCATCTCTCTATTCGTGATGTTTCAATCATCAGTGCATTTAGCACTTCATTCGATTATTTTTTTTTCTTACCTTTATATATAGATACTCACACTCACATACACACAAATACACACATTAAGGCAAAGACAGGCATGAATATCAACGAGTCTGTCTATCGAATGCTTCAATGTCTTCGCGTCAAAATTCTCGTTGAACCAGGAGCACGAGGACTACATCACCTTCTCGAACAAGGTGCACGTGCGGACCGGATCGGGCATCCGGAACAGCGACATCGACATCAAGCTCAACTGCTCCATGGGGCGGAACTACCGGGTGGACATGTCGTACCTCTCCCACGCTTGGCTCAAATTCGTAAAGGAGGACGAGTACGGGAATTTCTCCGTCATGATCCGCCAGTTCCACGATGAGGGCTTCGGGGATCCATTCCCGTTTAACAGTTACCCACAAGAGGTATGAGCTGATAAAATGTCCGTAATATCCCCATCTCACTAGACGGCGATTCCGCTATGATCATCAAAAATCGACAAAGCGGCGGATCGTGGCTTGATCGCTTTAAATCTTCTCCATCATAATCTTGAGCGGTTCAGAAGCGCGACGGGTCGCCACCATCGCCATGGTCAGCGATCTCGCTACGGAAGTTTTGAACATGTCCGAAACTTCCGAAGCGAGGTCGCCGTGATTTTAGAGCGTATTATAATCGCCTCACGAGCGCATTAAAAGCACCACATTCGTAGCTCTGACGGGGTAGCAGCGCGCAAAGCGTAACTCAAGCGCATCGAAAGCGGCCCCATCGCCCATGAAATTTACCACTTTTATAGTATTACGTAACAGGAACCAACCATGAAAGAAAATGATGCACCAGACCAGGAAGGCTGACATGGAGAAAACCGTATAAATTTCATTTCTCCACGTACACTTAGTACGAATTCACTCTGTTTAACAATTCTTTGTTTGTCATATACCACTGCAAGTCAATGAAAGTAAATTTAGTTGTAATCTTTTCAAATATATCTTCATAAAACTGTATCATTGTAGGATACGAATTGTAGTTTGCTCGTAAGCCGGTTCTTTAATATTATAATACACATTTTACCCTTTGAATTGAATGGATGACTCAACTGAATGCAATTTCACATCAGGCTCTGAGTGATGTGTTCTAGAATGCTAAAATGTAAAGCTGAAACCATAATCTGCATATCCATGTGGGTTGGACACTGACATCTGACTGAAGAAATTCAATCATGAAACCCATTTTATACCCCCGATCGCTTGAGATCGTAGCATGTGCCCGCGGCGTAAACGTATCACTGTCGCTCCGATTGCATCACTGTTGTAGCGAGGTCTTGATAAGCGTACGAATATCGCAATGCAGTCGGTTAGATTGCAGAAGCAGCACGTCTCGTCGGCCTGGAAATGCGGCAACAACGTGGCAGAGTCGTGTTATCATCGTGGCGCTAGCGCCTACAGCGCAGGTTGAGCGTACAGAAACCGTATTGCAATCGCCTCGGAGGCCCAAAATGGAGACGAACGATCGCGCCACGATATGTTGAATCGTCACGGATCGCCATGGTCGCCATGGTCGCCTTCCTAGTGAGATGGGGTATTCCATGACCCCGTGACCCTGTGACATTCAACACATGACATAATATGCATGACATTGCATTAGTTGAATCTTAATTCTCAGTCATTACAATGATGCATTCAGTTCGCACTATATAGCTTTCCTTTGTAAAAGGGGATTATATACGCCAAAATTATGTGAGTTCAGTAATGAAATAAATGTGATGAGTAGAAAACATTAGTGAAGCTTTTATACAATAGTTCCACGTGTCGCCAGTCCTGGGTTTGACTACCAGTCTACAACTTACAGTTATACATTGTACAATTCACGATTCCACAACCATACATTCATATAAAGAAGTCTTGCGATGACTTACGTTGGCCTAACGGGCAACGAGGTGGAGACGTCGTGGGGACGTCATGGGGACGCCTCCACAACTGACGTTGTGACCTTGTTTAGTGACTTCTCGGACAGTCGGACGTCGGCCTGGAATCACCTTTTTAAAGTGCGAGCGCAAGCCTTTAGATTTTCAATATTTCGAGTCGCACAATCACCGGCGACTTATCAGTGCATGGAGGCAGCCACGGCGCCAAAAGTTTCCTCCTGTGGGACAGGCTGATAGTATGAGGAAATAATCATCATCTTTGTTTGTGTAATAGGATGAAGTGTATCATACGTGCAAGACAATAACAATACCAACAGAGACGATCTCGGGAGCTCTTTTGTATTTTTGATGCGCATAGACAATTACAGACACTCTTTACTCTCATGGATATTGCTGGTGAGGAAGCGCCCTGTCGATGTTATAACATATTGAGTGAAATAAACCTTACCTGTCTAGGATAATTTATTTATTTTCATAAACTTTACATATTCATGATTGGCTCCATTTTTGGATCTTTCAGGTGGCAGAGAGCGATAACATCTATATCGCCACGGAAATGTCCTTCGTAGCTGATGTAGTAGAATCGAAGAACGTCCGTTGCTGGGCAACCGAATCGCCCGATCCTACTGACAGCGTTCGTCATGAACTGATCGTGGAAGGGTAAATAATAATTATAGCAGGGACTCTTGGTTGGAAATGAATGTATGGCTTCAATTGTTGACTTGACATATGAAAAGTAACACAGAAATTTGTTAAAGGTACAAATAATCTCAGACCTGCAGTGTCCTGGCTAATGAGAAAGTGAGTAATCGTCCCTGAGAGAGAGAGAGAGAGAGAGGGAGGGAGGGAGGGAGAAGGAGAGAGAGAGAGAGAGAGAGAGAGAGAGAGAGGTGGAGAAATCGCACTGCAGACTAAACCAACCGTTCTGAAATCTCGGTAAAGGTGACCGTCCTTTCCGATTGTAGTCCAGAAAAGGGCAATCGGTAATCGACCTGTCGAGGAGAAATTTGGAATTTGAAAACAACTATGCAACCTTCGTAAAATGAAATGGTGATAATGAGATGGGTTATAAAATAATCTTTCGGAGACTAGCATGGCAATGTAGAATACCAGTGGAAATCCGACCTCTGCACTGTAAGTACCAGCACGTAAAAGTACACCTTATAATATGACTGGCAGCTTCGACAAAGATACAGGTGGGCTTCTGTGGGTGGCGTGTTTCTTTTCTTTATTAAACTAATGGAATATAGTAAAAAAAAAATCCCACAGACATGCACACTGTACTGTCAACGCGAGAAGAAAAATAATTCCATGGAAGTTTTTTTTTTCCCAGTATGAATGATAATTTCATTGATTAACTAATGCCTTGACTGCAAGTTAATGAAACCAGGAACAATTACAATGTCTCTAAGGAAAAGGACAAAACAAACAAATAAACATATAATATAGAACTAAACAGAAAAATTTCAATTTTAATTTCAGTTCGATTTTCGTATTTCCCGATGGAAAACACATGATATATAACAGAATATAATACTAAATATAATACAGAATGTCGGCTTGGATATACACAAAAGGAAATGGGAATACAAACATAATACATAGCGGTCGATGTGTCGTTTTCAATCAAAGTAAAGGATGCAAAGAGAAATACGATGAAACCTACTAAAAAGCAAAGCATGTTGAGTGTAGGTCCCAACAAAATAAAACGTTTGGTCGTAAAACGGATGATGGACAATTTTAACATACTAAAATGTATTCTTCATCAGATGGTATGAAATAAAACATAGTCAATCATACCTTACTTTTTGCACAAAAAAAAAGATTATTCTTATAACACAATATAATAAAAGAAATCCCGCATTTTCTTATCATCCTCAATGTGTTTGTTAGCAAGTTTAATCGCAAATATCTAAAACTGGCAAAAAATGAAGTCATTTTCGATTAACCTGTTAGAATATACATGAACAACAAAGGCCTGCATTAAATTATTGTTGTTTTTTTCACGTCTTTTTTTACCACACAGATGCCCGGTGGATAGTAGCGTAAGTGTGTTTCCTTCTCCCAATCCAAGCGTGCAGCCGTTCTCCTTCAGAGGTTTCTCGTTCGGTGGCGATCTGGAGTTGGTAATTAAAAGCTCAGTCTGTTTTCCCAGGCAAAATGATATCCACTTCTTATTTTGATTACACATGGTAGTAATTGCTGCAATCTTTTTTTTTCAGAAACGTTATTTTTGTCAGTGATGTGTGTGTGTGTGCGTGTGTGTGTGTGTGTGTGTGTGTGTGTGTGTGTGTGTGTGTGTGTGTGTGTGTGTATGTGTGTATCAATACGTGCTCGAGTTCTTACAAGGGATACCCGGTTTTACCGTCTTGTTCTTTACCTTTTTTGGGGATTCCTCGAGTTTAGATGATATTAATGTCCTTTCGAACTGGGCATATCGCTACACACCGTGCGAAAAAAAGGGATATAAAGCGAGGGGAAATTATCAAAGAGCAGATAAAAAATGCAAATAATAATAGGTTACATCTTGTCATTTCTCCCATTTCAACAAAAGGAAATAATGTGATTGAATACGACAATATTACAAATTGATATCAAAGTGGAATCCTCATGGTTCTTACCCACTAGTTAAATAATCTTCGTGATTTTTGTTCGGCAGGTGTACGTCCATTGTGACGTCATTGTGTGCCACCAATCCGACGAGAGTGCGTGTGTCACTGACTGCAGTAGCACCTCTAGACGTCAGAGACGGGAGTCTCGCATACGACGAGAAGCGAGCTCTGGACCTCACACTGTTTCCCAGGGGCCGTTCGTGTTCAGGAGGGCGCGAGGTGAGTCTAAGCGTCTTCTCCGTTTGATTGCAAACTTCACGTAACGTGCGTGGACACAGGCTACTTTCAGAGCCTGTAGCTTTTCATGACAATTTTCTTTTTCAATGCCATGAATGCATTTCCCAAACTTTTAAGAAGAGAATAATACAACCAAAAAGGAAGCAATATTACAAGGATTTTTGTCCCCGCCGAACGAGTTCGAGCAGGGGACTATGAAACGGGCTGCGTACGTGTGTGTGTCCGTGTGTCCGTGTGTGTGTCCGTGTCCGTGTGTCCGTGTGTGTGTCCGTGTCCGTGTGTCCGTGTGTGTGTCCGTCTGTCCGTGTGTGCGTCCGTGTGTGCGTCCGTGTGTGATCAAACTGTTCAATTTGCTACTTCTCTGTCATTTATGAGCCAATTTTGATTCTGTTTGCTTTATATGATAGCACTACATGGGAGCTTTGAAACTTCTACACAGAAGTTCAGTTGTGAACTTTGACCTTGACCTTTGACCTTGACCTCTGACCTATATTGTACATTTTGCTACAAAATGCTACTCCTTCGCCATTTCTAACCCGATTTCGATTCCGATTGCTTTATGTGATGGCACTAGGTGAGGGTTTCAACACTTCTACACACAATTTTGACCTTTGACCTTTGACCTTGATTTTTGACCTATATTGTACATTTTGCTACAAAATGCTATTCCTTCGCCATTTCTTTCCCGATTTCGATTCCGTTTGTTTATGTGATGGCACTAGGTAAGGGCTTCAAAACTTCTACACAGAATTTTGACTGTTGACTTCTTTGACCTTGATTTTTTACCTTTATTGTACATTGGCTACAAAATGCTACTCCTTCGCCATTTCTAACCCGATTTCGATTCCGTTTGCTTTATGTGATGGCATTAGGTGAAGGCTTCAAAACTTCTACACAGAATTTTGACCTTTGACCTCTTTGACCTTTGACCTTGATTTTTTACCTATATTGTACATTTTGCTCCAAAATGCTGCTCCTTCGCCATTTCTAACCCGATTTTAATTCCGTTTGCTTTATGTGATGGCACTAGGTGAGGGCTTCAAAACTCCTATACAGAATTTTGACCTTTGACTTCTTTGACCTTTGACCTTGATTTTTTACCTATAGTGTACATTTTGCTACAAAATGCTACTCCCGGCGGGGACATATAATACGCACCGCGTAATTTCTACTTTTCCTTGTTTGGCATACTTAAGAACCTGACAAACCTGTTAACATCCAGTGACTTTACAACCAGTGAATCGCCACCTTAAACAAAACTATGGGACCCACCTTTTATTAGGACCACTTTGTTTGGCTTTGCTTTTGGAAGTCCCAGCCAATCAGAACCAATTTTCTTCAAATAAAACTTTAGATCCTTTTAGAACAATATGCTCTTAAAATAGTATAGAAGTGGTTTCTAATCATTTCGCAAAAAACAACAAACAAAGAGTTCAAACTTGAATCCCCATTTCAAACAAAAATATACCATCCCCTTGACAGAATATCAACGCAAACGCAACTCTTCTTTTGTGTTGATTTTGCTCTTCGTTCTCTTTTTCTCTCTCTTTCCCTGTCCCTCCCACTTTCTCTCTCTCTCTCTCTATTATACACACACGAACACACTACGCTCTCACGTTGAAGATAAGGAAGACCTACTTAGATACTTTCACAGAGAAAGATGAATTGATATAAATATAGAAAAGACAAATAGATAAAAAGATATTTGATGTGGTAACATAGACAGGTAAACATAAATCATTTTTCAAATCTTTTTCTCTTCAATTTCAGGAGGTCCACCAGGGATTGTGAGTAGCCTTCTCGTCGTGGCATGTGCATGCGTGGTACTTCTCCTTGGGGCTGTGGTGGCGCTCTTGCGATCTCGTAACCACGCTCCTTCCGTCGGTGCATAAGAAAAAAATCAATTCATCCAAGACAAATCATTTTGATGGCGTTGTTTGATATCGTTAGTCCTCACAGTTCAAGGACTCTTGGAAGTGTAGACATGATATACATGTATGTACTTTTTTCAGTGTACTCCGTTGAGTCTTTAGGTCACAGTTAAAGGGATTGTATAGTTTTGGCTGAGATCTAATTTCCAATTTCTAACATTTATTGGTGAGATAATGAGAAACCTCTTATAAAATGTGAAAGGGCATGTAATTCCAACAGGATCGTTTATTTGATGAAAATTTGTTTTGGAATGGCCGAGATATCCAAAACAGAGCAATCCTAATAAAAGGTGTGACTCACCTTTTATTACGGTTGCTTTATTTTATTTTGTTGTTGGATAGCTCAGACATTTCAAAACCGCTTATCATCATATTAACTTTGAATTCATATTAGAATGGTATGCTCTATACTTTTTTTCACGAGTTGTGTCTTGGTACCTCAATTCTCGTCTCAACCAGTACTGTATCATCCCTTTAATCTACTGTGGTTGAAATATTGTTATAGAAATCAATTCCTGTCAATGTACCAATTCTGAACATGACAGTAAATCCGAAAGTAGAGTTGGGTGATTTATCTACAGCTGTATTCCGATATGGTTTATTTTCCGAAACTTGCGACACTCTAAAAAAAGTATTTGCTCCCTCCAATTATTGTGCTTAAAAATTGAATATAGTATATTGATAGAATAGTTAACGTTTTTTCGTTTCAAAATGACTACAGCGAATGGCACAGGTAGACTATACAATAATGGTTTCTGCTCTTGTGCAGTTAGAATTCATCCTTCTTTCTATTTTCTCTTTCTTTTCTTCTTTCTCGTATCTTTAATGTATTTTCGATGGGATATTCCTTAGATATGACTTTGATTTCAACATTGGGTTTCATTTCTGTGGCCATGCAATTTGTAAGCTACTGATCTTGTATTAAAGATTACGATGTGACATTGAGAATCAATAGTCCTACAAACATCGTGGTGTTTAATAATAAATGCATTTATGCTGCTGTAAGTGAATTAGCATTTGTGTAGTGTAAAAAAGAAGTTGCACTAAACTTTGATATGCATAAACACTATATGTCAATTCCATTTTACTGTAATGTTGACATCGGCAACAGTACTGATGTATCAACATGAGTATAGAATGTGTGTACGTGTGTATGTCTGAAGAAGGTATTGACAGCTGGTATACCGCACATAAAATTAGAAGACTAAGAGAGTGGAATATTCAAAGAGCTACTGGAACTGCCCTTGAATATACCAAGTACATTGTATAATGTAAATGTGTGGATGTAATATAATCATAATAGGCTAACACACACACTCACACACCCGCACAGGCACGCACACACACGCACACATACAAACATGTACATGCATATAATATATATATATATATATATATATATATATATATATATATATATATTATATAAGTTCCCCCCTAGCATTTTTCGATATATCTCAAACAGTATTTTACCGATTTTCATAATTTAAACGGAAATGGATAAGGAATTTTATTACTCATAATATGAGTGGCAAATCATTGCCACAAGATATCATTATTGGTGTGAAAAAAATGCATTTTATGTCAAAATGCATGAAAACAAAAGTTGCACTTTAGTGATTTGCAGTGACTTTAACACAAATAATCAAACAATCAATCATGATTCTGAACATTTAAGCATGGTTTATTGCATATTTTTCTATCTCTTTCTTTTCATGAGCATACAGCGAAGTATTTGATAATTATAATGTCCACCATCCGTTTCAATGACCAGCCGGCATCTCTTCCTCATACTGTTAACTAAAGTTTGTACTTGGCGCTGCTCAATGTTGGCCCATGCTCTCTGCAAGATGCGCTGAAATTCTTGCAATGAAATGTCAATTTTCACCTTCTTGCTCGCTTTCCGCTTAATGATATCCCAAAGATTCTCTATTGAATTACAGTCAGGGGATCTTGCAGGCCACTCCATACGTTCGATGCCATTTCCCTCAACAAACCGATCTACAACTTGAGCGCATGATGCAAAATGGCCATATGCACATTAATGTGATCAACCCAAATTGGAATTACAAATCACATAGCTTCTACCAACAATTTCATATTGAAAAGGCTATTGTTTAAAAAGTATGCAGAACATCTGTTTAATACTAATAATAGGGAAGCACATTGTACCTGAAGAAATTCCTGAGAATTGCAAAGAAAGGTAATTTGCTAACTCACATATGAAATGTATACAATATGCTTCATATAGCCTGAAGTGCAACTTTTTTTCACATGCATTTTGACATAAAATGCATTTTTTACACCAATAATGATATCTGGTGGCAATGATATGCCATTCATGTTATGAGTAATGAAATTCCCTATCCATTCCCGTTTAAATTATGAAAATCCGTAGAATACTTTTTGAGATATGTCCAAAAATGTTAGGGGGGAACTTACTTTTTTTGCTGAGTGTATATATATATATATTATAAATATATGTGTGTGTGTGTCTGTGTGTCTGTGTGTACTGGTCTCGACATTCAGCGGTGGTCCATTAGCTCTGGGCCTTTATCATAATGGTGATGATGATTATGATGATGATTATAATAATAATAGCAATGATGATAATGATAATATTATTATTATTATCATTATTACTATTATTATCATACGAATAAAAGTGGCTTTATATAAATTGTACAGCTCACATGTCCAACTTTCAGTGCTCGTGTCGGGACCACCAAATTTTTAAGATAAAAATCTATCGGTGACCCTTTCGTGCCCCAAGATAAAGAAGCTAGTTCCGAGCCCTGATATATAATATGTATATATATATATATATATATATATATATACAGATAAAATACATAAATCTACACAGAATACATATATATATATATATATATATATATATATATATATATGTATGTATATATATATTTGTATGCATAAATATGATAAGATTAATGGGTAGTGAATATCATATGAGGATTTATGTATTTGATATACATATAGATATGTATATAAAATACATACATCAGTCTTACGCATGTTCATGGATTACATTCACTGTCTTGAAGGATATAATTTCTCACATTTAATACGTATATGAAAACGGGAATTCATCTGTACACAGAGCATACTCTAACTGTGTGATATTGTTTGAAGATGGCGGGGCGCGGCTCACGATATTGCTTGGCATAAATGTACACACTGAAGAATCACGATTATACAGCTGCACACTATATTCAATGATACTCGGTATTATGATGATATGTATTTTTTTTTTTTGTCTTTGTCGATTTTTATAGAATATTATATGCTCAAACCATACATATATTTCTTAAATTGCATTCAATGATAATTTTTGCCCATTTTTGTCCCACCCTTTTTATGGTCGTTTTTTGGTATGTCGTGGTTCCTTCCTTTTGGATGTGTTTTTTTTTTCTTCTTCTTCTTCTTCTTCTTGCCCCTATTTATTGCAAATCCAGTTCTTTTTTATGCGACTCATGATTTATCTAACAGTGTATAACGACATACAGTTTTAATATTGTATATTTGCTCAGGGGATCAGCCTCGAAAGGCCAATGGCCTACTGCTGATCTCCTTCACCATTTATTTTAATTGTTATGTCAATCTGGAACACACACTTTTTAACTTTTAACTGTGATTATGTATTTATCCAAAATAATTTTTGGTTTGTATATGTATGTGTCAGAACTGATTGATTGTGTATTTATATGTTTTTACCTGAACTGTGGAAAAATAAACTGAAACTGAAACTGAAACTGAAAGATTCTCAATCAGTAGAATAATATAATGATTTTTAGTTCTAATCAGGACGCACAGTAGATATTTCGGGAAAAAATAACACCAAGTGGCTTCGCTATGACAGACATGTAACGCAATATCATGAGATCTTAACAATTGACCAAAATGATGATAATGACATGAGTGATTATACAGAAAACGATCACAAATGATTTTTATTTAATCAATGCAGGGATATTATACAATTAATAACAGCAAAAAGAATGAACAAGATTGTCATTTTCTCCTATTATGGGAAGCACGGATTGAAAAAAAGAACGATTTCACAAGGTATGACAGCAAAATGCAAATGTGTTGATCGAAGATGAGTATATTTGTGAATGTAGCCTTATACAGGAGGGGTTTTTCGGGGGGGGGGGGCAAAAAGTTTCAATGGGACACGCAAGCGAAGGAGCGCAGCGACCAAACTGCTGCGTACGGTCATGAGATTGCGAGAGTTTGTAAATGAAGGAATACACGTACATCATTTAGATATCACTTCGAATTTTCCAATGGTGGAATGACAAAGATGTATTGTAACTTCTCTCATCTATCGTGAATCAAGCAATCAAAACATAGTCCCTTGAGAAATACAGAGAATACACAAATGCGCGGTACAATTGCCTCGTCTTATAAAACACTTATGCATAATAATAGTGAATTAAAGTGCAGTCAAATTATGATGTCACAATACTGTCAACGATACATTATTTTAGGATTATGCCTGTTAAAAATTACAGTAAGAATTGTGAGAAATTGTGTTCGCGTCGTTTGAAGTAGCATGGCAAATTTGCTACGTTTTGTCTTTCTATTCTAGTTAATATAGTAGTATCTTTGTCCAACTATAATACTGCATTTGTGTCAACAAATTTCTATCAAAATAATATATCTTCATGCATTTAGGGTAATTGGGCACTCATGAACGATGATTTAGGCTTATACATTATATGCGGAATATTATTGGGTTAAGAGCGGTGTGAAGAATGGAGATGTACAATACATGTATTTGTATGCGCATGAAAAATGGCTCCCTTTATTCTGATTCTTCTAGCTGTGGGAAAAAGTAATATTTTTCTTTGTTTCTTTTTCATATTCTTCAAAGCAGGCGACCAGCCGATGCTTCTCATTTGCACGCATATGTGATCAAAATATCATTACTGTCTCATGGAGGTGAAAAATGAAGAAAACGCTTTATACGTTTTAAAACTTTCTTTTTTATATTACATGAATCAAATTTCCCGCACACGAATATCACCTCTTCCTTGCACTGTTTCATGAACCAATTATCGCACACGTTAACCCAGGCTGGATATTTCTTCACATAGCATCATAAATGTCGATATTTATAGAATGGGCGCTGGGAGTGCAGAAAAAAAAAACAAATCGGAGAAACGATGTACATGAATGACTTGATCGTAAAAAAAAAAACATAATCACATACAATGTACATTATAATCCAGTCATGACCATACGATAGGTCATTAAACGACATGAAACACCTTTCCTTTGGGGAGTGAAAGTTTCAACGATGAAGGCAATACATGAAATATACTAATATCATTGCAATACAAAAACAAAGGAAGATGACTGTTTTCTCACGTTCAGCCGCCCCCCCCCCCCTTCAAAAAGAAAAATCAAAATGATAAGTTGATGTGCAACCATAGAGGTACTACAGCTTAATTGTAAAAACATGGACGCTACGGTTTCTAGCGAAGTTGTCTCCCATCCTTTCCGTGGCTGACCTTCCACGTATGCCTGGTGACGTCACGAAACTCGCCATCTTTGAAATGTAGCATCTCATGCCGATGCCTTGCATCGGATTGCCTGAAAGCCATGTCGCAGTGTCGACACTTGAACGGGCGGGTATTGGAATGGATCTGTTTGTGACGGGACAGAATCCTACTCTTAGCGAACACTTTACCGCACACTTTGCAAGGGAATGTCGGACGTTCTGCGCAGGACTGTTGATGCTGTTGAAGGGCGGAAGGATAATAGAAACTGCGACCACACTTCTCGCATGTCTCGCTAAAAGGGCGGGGAGGATGGAGCGCTTTCATGTGATCGAAGAGTTTTGGTGCTGATACAAAGGTTTCCGGGCACTTGTCACAAGCGTATGCTTCAATCTCTGCCTTGTAGTATTTGTGTCTTCTCATGTGAGAAGCCAAACCTTCGGGACAGGTAAGAGCTTGCCCGCAAACAGGACACTCTAGTTTCTTCTTGACCCGTTGGTGTGTATGTTCGTGCGTATCACGTCGCTTTGATCCCCGGAACCCTCTGTCGCAGACGCCACACCGATACGGTAATTCTTCAGTGTGAGTCAGTTTGTGGGATGACAATAAAGCTCGAGTGGGAAAGAACTTGTGGCACATCGAACACGCGAACGGACGGCTGCTTGGACCTGGGATTTCTCTCCACTGCCCCTGTGCATGAAATTCCAGGTGAATGTCGTAACTGAATTTGCTCTTGAATTTCCGTCCGCATTTGCCACAAAAGAGGTACTTTCCCCTGACATGTGACCTGCAATGTTTGATGGCGCTAATCAGTTGGTCAAGTGTCTTGGAACATAATTTACATCTGAAGCAATGACGTCTGTTAACTACAACTTCTTCAAAATTGTCTCGCACTTCATCTATGCAAATATCCGTGAACTTTCCCCGTAATTGGTACTTTTTCAAGCCTCGATAAAAGTCGTTCGACCCACGCTTAAGACATGAAGGTTCTCTCAGGTGTGAGTTTTCTTCGGCTTTCTTCTCTTTCATTTCTTCTTTCTTCTTCAATTTTCTTTCTCTCCCGATCCTCTCAATATTCCTGCAATCTTCGTCAGTGCTCTCTGTCTCCTGCTCTGTCTCCTCCTCTGTCTCCTCCTCCTCCATCTCACTCGGTGGTGTATATGGCTCTTCCACGTCTGACTCCTCCCCGTCTGGCTCTTCCATGTGTGGCTCCTCCATATATACACCAGGCTTTGTGTTTGCTCTAACCGCCCTGAACAAGTGAGCGCGCGAGGTAGCTCTCGCATCATTTGTAGTTTCGTGTTGGCCAGGTGATTTTGACGTGCCTTCGGTAACATCTAGTACGTGATGTTGTTCGGTGAACTCGTTCGAATCGTCTTCTGGTTCGTATTTCACCTCAAAGACATCGAACTCTTCTTTTATTTCATCAAGGTCTTGGACCCCGGGTGTCATAGCTTTGTCGCCAGGGCCATCTGTCGGTGATTCGGGATAGTTATTTGTCACGTGTGGAGATGATGATTTACTGGTTGCATACATGTTGGGGCGAGTATCGAGTAATAAACCTCGCAGTATTGTCTGTGAGGGTTTTCCGCCGTCTGCTTCCCTTACCGCCTTCTCCAATGGTGCTATCTCTTCTTCCACTCGCGCATTTTGCTCCGTCAGTTCATTGTGCACATCTCTACTGGCACGTGGCGTTGTCTGGTCATCACACAATGAGTTTGGATGGTCATCAGAGCACTGTTCGGAATCGTAATGCGGAATGCGGTTCCAAGCTTCTTCAAACAAAGCATCAAGATCTTCGAGACACGTTGCCATGGTGAGGATTTGACAGCTTCTTTTCCTGGTTCCGGTGAATCTTTGACAAGACGGATTATCAAGAATTGAACTGTAAAGTCCTGAGCATGCAACTATCTTCACGATTCCATTCTCCAATTTCTCTTTTTTGGCAAGACGATAAACAGATGATTTCCCGGTTGCATCTATTTCTCCTGTGAGACAAAGAAACCAAATACACACACACAAAAAAAAAAATGCAAAGCGTTAAAAACTTGCAGCGGACAAAAATCTTAACGGCATTACAGGAAATTCAATACCCCCATTCCACAGTAATTTCGTCTCATCGGTCACTCACCAGAAGCAAAGTTTGTTGCTTCCAGCCACCCACATATCGGATCGCAGTCCGATGAATATTACTTGATTACTTTACAGCAAGCCACACACCACCCCTCTTTAAACATCCCCCTTTTTTGGAAGGGGGGGGGGGCACAGCTATTTCAGGACTGTTAAACACTTTGAGAAAGATTTGTTACCTACATGTATACATCTAATTACAAATATTTCGGTAAAATTATAAAAGACCATGTAATTTCTGAATCACCCGAAGAAGACAAAAACGATAAGAGTCCAGCCAGCCTCCCTACCCACACGTAGGGTCTATCTTGTACCCATTCCCTAAACGAGGCATCTCGCCAACCCTCAAGACATCCATCTATAATAGCCTGCACCCCCATTAGCATGCATGACCTTTAGCCTTTCAATCCTTCCACGTAAGATTACTAATCCACAGACACACACGCACCGTATCACACGCACTGACACACATACGTTAACACACACAAAGCTACCCAGATTTCGCAGAAAAAAAGAATCGCTCTACGGCAACACCCTGTGTGCCTTATAAGGGACAGTACTTTCTTTCTTCTGAAATTAACACATTACACTGAAGAATGATCGATGATTTGCACATTTTTTTTTTGCAGGATTCATAACATATTATTTCGGAAATGTGGCAAAGTCGTACCATTTACAGAACCATGTGCTGAACAAGTTCACATGTGTATGTAAGATTTCTTTTCTACTGCTTCTTTGAGTCCCTACTCACGCATTCTTGGTTTAGTGAGGCTGCCATGTCATCATCCTTGTTTCATTGTGTTGGTTATGAATTTTGAAACC
This sequence comes from Diadema setosum, assembly GCA_033980235.1. Lineage (NCBI taxonomy): Eukaryota > Metazoa > Echinodermata > Echinoidea > Diadematoida > Diadematidae > Diadema > Diadema setosum. The sequence continues at coordinate 10,556,117 of CM067077.1, read as the reverse complement.
ACTCCTATTCCTCATCCCAATCGCTTCGAATTCTCAAACTCTGTATGCCTTACACAGTATTACTAACCACTTTATAGTTGATCATTCGTATAAGTCTGAAAACAAAATCATCCAGTCTCCTTAAGTATTGCGAACTAGAAATGTCGCTATGGCGACTGATGCCTCCGCCATAATGAATGATAGGTGTATAGTACAATGTCTTCATAATGTGTGATTACAGTTTCACATAACTGGCCAAATATTGAAATGGCAGGTTTGTCAGAAATATCTTGAATGTTTACTTTCCTTGAACTGGGTTTGCTATAATTGTCTAAGAGTGCAGGTACACATACAATGTACTTTGGGAATTGAGAATTTTTACTTGTCTTCTGACGGACCCTTTTATAAGTTTATGCATTGAGTAATTTCCAAGGTATGAAGAAAGAGTGTAATTACAGTACAAAATAGATTTTTTTTTTTTTGGGGGGGGGGGATTGAAACCTGGCCTTTGACCTTTATTCTTTGACATTCTAGCTGGAAATTTCCCAGAGAATCTCCATTAGTAATGCATGTTTAATATATTAAGTTTTAAAAATGATAATGCAAGCATTGCATATACTAGTATATCGGGACATAGTAAAATTTTGAGTTCACCTTGAACTTTGACCCCCTGACTATTGACCCACGAACCATAAATTCCCTAGATAATTAATGCCAGTCAGTACATGTGTATGTACCAAGTTCCATGAAGATCTATTGAACCATTTGCGAGAAAAGTGATATTGCAACACTTTCACCTAACCTTTGACCTTATGACATGAAACTCTCTTTGGAGAATCTTTACGCAGTATAGTACATGTCTACACACCAAGTTTCAAGAAACTATCTTTGGGCATTGCATAGATATGGGGGGAAATAGCAACATTTTTAGCATTTGACCTTAACCTTTTGACCTTTGACCTCTCGCCAATGTCACTAAAATCTACTCAACTAATTGTCCAATCATACATCATCCTTGGACCAAGTTTGGTGAAAGCTGCTTCATCCGGTTTTGATCGAGTTATCACGTAAACAGATAAATTTTAGGATTTGACCTTGATCTTTGACCTTTGACCTCTGTCCGATTTCAAAACTTTTCCAGTAATTGCCCCATCATACATCATCCTCCGACAGAGTTTGGTGAAATTTGCTCGATCCAGTCGTGAGTTATCGCGTAAACAGATACAATTTCATGATTTGACCTTGCCCTTTGACCTTTGGCCGATTTCACCCAAAATCTAACTAAACAATTGCCCCATCATACTTTATACTTGGACCAAGTTTGGTTAAATTCCAGTCAATATTACCCAAGTGATCGTGTAAACAAAAGCGGACGGACGTACGGACGGACGGACGGACAACCCGAAAACATAATGCCTCCGGCACCACTTCGTAGCGGAGGCATAAAAAAAATAATCGACGTTAATGGCACAAACCATACTTCTCTTTATATGTCATTATTAGTCCCTATGCCTGATATATATATATATATATTTTCTATTGCTGCTCTTTAGGGGAGTGGGGTAAAACTCAATTGGATGCCATATAATTCCAATTTAAGCAAGTGCAGTGTAATTTGTTATTTTTTTTTAGATAAAAGTATCACTCATACACATTGATACTGAAGGTAAACTGTTGCAGTCAGTGAACATCATCCAACCCACTAATACTTACATGTCCATTCCGCCATGATTCACTGCTTTCGATGGACGAAGTACAGCCTGGAACCTTGTGTTGGTATTCTGGTGACAAAATGGACGCTGGAAGAAGGGTGAGTGTCCGGCAGGTACACAGTGAAACATGTGGAAGAGTAAAATGTATGCAAAATTACTGCACGGTAACAACGCGAGACACATCGAATTGTATGCACCAAATGATATACACAAAATGATGCCTTATATATATATATGGGACAAAATCAAATGCAACACTGTCCACATGGTCACTGATGCGGACCCACTACCATTCACGCTGGTCCTACAGCTCGGCGGTAAGCTCCAGAAATAAGGGTGCCTGCAACAGTTAATCCAGTAGTCTCCGCATCATCGGGCTATCCAACACTGACTTCCTATCCGACTATTGCTACCTAATCGGAGAGGCTTATTCATCCACGTCACAAATACCACACACTAGTGCATCTACTGTATCTAGAAGCCGCGGGTTCATACTTTGTAATTCCATGACATTTGATTTTGCTCCATCGAACTAAAACAAAAAACCCGCCTATCACAAACCTAGCTCACTTAAAGGGGATGGCTAGTAACTGATCAGTGGGAATCAGTGGGAATGCTTGGGGATGATTGTTGCAATCCTTGTGGGATTGTTATGTGAAAATTATATGCTTCAGTATGATCTCATATTGACGCCCCCGCCGTCACTGTACAGGCATGCTAACTTGGAAACATGAAACTGCACATTACTTGAAAAAAGAGACCATTTTGAAGCAAGTTATTTTCACACAGGAATAGATAATTATTCTATTTCTGTGTGAAAATTATATCATAATTACTATATCATAATAAAATGTACTCTTAGAAAGGAACACTACAAGGATTGGAACAATCATCCCCCAGCATTCCCATTGATTCCCACTGATCAGTTACTAGCCATACCCTTTAAACCCCAAGTCTTTGGAAAAAAAATAGGACCACGGAGCTATTGCCGCTATGCAGGAGCAAATTATAATGACGTGTCACCGTAGAGCATTTCAGGGTAACGAAAGTGTAGGATCTATATCGAGATACGTCCATTAAAGGTCTCATATGCATGTGTTCGCAGACGTTTATGGCGTGTTTCAAGAAAGCATGATAACGGTCACGTTTGTCGTTTTTTATTTTTTTGTTTCTTGTTTGTTTGATTGTTTTTTGCTTTGATGCGCGACAAAAGGAATCATGTCTGGTTTTGTTGAAATATCAGGATTTCAGTACAAACTACAACAATCTGTATTGTTATGACAAAATCAACAACAAAATCACAAGCTGAAGATTAATTATTTTAACAAATTCATTGGCGGGGGCGGGATTGCATCGGGATCAGACATGGTTCCTTTATCATAGCAGTCACTGTTGGAGACCTGAGCAGACTACCACAGTGTATGATGTCTGTGACGTTATTCAAAACGAATTTCAGCAGTTCAGAGTGCAAAATAATGAACCTACAATCTCGGGGGGGGGGGGGGGGAGGGGGAGGGGGAGACGCTAAGTATGCCACACTTCTTTCTTTCTTTCTTTCTTTTGATTTCTACATATATACAGCAGATAATCGGAAAGCAGCCACTTTCATGGCATGACCTCGTCAGGATTGTGACGGGGTGTGGAGCCGGGAAATGTGCAAACGCCGGGGAATGTGCAAACGCCGGGAATTGTGCAAACGTCTCGCCGGGAAATGTGCAAACGCCGGGAAATGTGCAAACGTCTTGCCAGGAAATGTGCAAACGCCGGGAAATGTGCAAACGTCTCGCCGGGAAATGTGCAAATTTCATCAACGGGAAATGTGCAAACGTGACGCCGGGAAATGTGCAAAAGTTCAATTTTGCCGGGAAATGTGCAAAACGTCGCCGGGAAATGTGCAAATCATTTACTTTAGCGATATTGTGTATAAAGAAAGTAGATAAACTCCATATCAGAACTGCCCATGAACTTCCGCCATTTAGATTTTCTTAATGAAATCCTTGACAGATTTTAAACAAAATTGGCAGGTAGCACGATTATGGCAATGGGATCTCAATTTGTTTATATAGTAGCCACCCCCCCCCCCCCCTTGAAAAAGGGGAGAGGGCCTCAAAGTCCCAGAACTACGGTATTATCAAAATTCTTCTTGTATCATATAACCAAATAAGAATGAGCTAGGTTGGTTCTTTAAAGATATTGATGACAGGAGTTCACGTTTAATGGCAGATCCAGGGATGCAGGGCACGGGGCCATACGTGGGGAGGAGTCTTCAAATTGAAGCATCAGAGTCCCTAAAATAGTGCTATGAAGACATTAATGACTGAAATTGCATGTTTGATTATGACGGATCCAGGGGCGTCCGGATCGCGGGGGGGGGGGGGGGGAGGGGGGCGATGAGGGGAGGAGAGGGATGTTCTACATTGTCAGTATCTTCTTGAAAAGTCTAGGACAGATTTTCACTAAACTTGTCAGATAGCCTCATTATGGTGATATGATCTTCATGAATTGAAATTAGCCCCAATCCTCCCCCCCCCCCCACCCCCGGCCGAAAAAGGGGGGGGGGAGAGAGTTGAAGCCTCAGAGTCCCTAAACTCTGGATTTTTTAAAATCTTTTTCTGTCGAACAATAAAAAAAAGATATAGCTAAGTTAGTGCCTTGAAGACATTAATGACTGAAATTTCATGTTTGATTATGGCGGATCCAGCTAGGGGTGCCCTGATTGGGGGTGGGGGAGGGGAAGTGATGGAGAGGAGGGGGATTGTCCACATTTACTGCATCTTCTTGATAAATCTCAAGAAGGATTTTCACCAAACTTGGCAGATACCATCTTTACGGTGATATGATCTTATATGGTAAAATGAGCCCCACCCCCTCCCACCGCCAAGGGGGAGGGGGGAGGAGGAGTTGAAGTTTCAGGTCCCTAAACTCTGGAATGTGTAATCTTCTTCTGTTGAACCGAAGAATATGGAACTACGTAATATGAAGACAATATAGTTACTAAAATTTCAGGTTTGATTATGACGGGTCCAGGAGTGCCCTGATAAGGGGTGTGAGGGGGAGGAAGGGGATTTTCCACATTTTCTGCATAGTCTTGTAAAATCTATGACGGATTTTCACCAAACTTGGCAGATAGTATATTTATGGTGATTCGATCTTAATTTGTTAAATTGAATCCCCCCCCCCCCTCCGCCGACGAGGAGGGGGGGGGGGGGTTGAACCCTCAAAGTCTCTATTCTCTTGATTTTTTTTTTTTTCTGTCGAACCGAAAAAGTTGGTGCTGTAAAGACATTAATGACAGAAATCTCATGTTTGATTATGGCGGGTCTCGGGGTGCTCTGATCGGGGGTAGATGAGGGTGAGGGGGAGGGGGTGCTGTTTGTTATTCCGAAGGTTCGTTATTCCGAAGGTTCGTTAATCCGAAACACGCAAAGTCCCTATACCTAGAGGTTTATTAACCCTAACTTACCTGGGGGGGGGGGGGGGGGCATAACCCCCCCCCCCCCCCCGACGAATTCCGCGACCATTCCGGCGCAAAATTTTTTTTTGACCGCGCCGCTAGCTGACTTTAAATTTCAAGTCTCGCACAACTTTTGAGACCAAATTTGTCGCGCCCGGGCATACCGTTCCGAAGTCACGCCCCTTCAAAAATTTTTCGTCAACCCCAAAATTGCTCAAAAACGTGATTTTGTGTACAAAGTCAATACAAATTGTGTTTTTTCAATTAATTCATATAAAAATTCATATTTTTAATTTTAATGGCTGAAATCAATTCATTTTAATATAACTATGCTTCAAAAAATTTGTATGACAGATTCTGCTGAAAAAAACTACAAAAACAAAAGTTCGAAAAACAAGGAAATATATAAAAAAATTGATAAAACAATAAAAAAATAAGAAATTAATTTCGATACTGATTTTTTTTAACGCACAAATGTTTAGAATGTCACTAGGAATATTTACACCAAAAATCAGCATTCCATAAGCTTTTATAAGCCAATTACCGACGAAAATGTGTTTTTTTTGGTATATATTTGCATAATTAATTTATTAAAAATAGAAAATACAAATTTTTTGAAAATTTAACTAAACAATCTTGTAGATTACATCCGGCTTTATGTTCATGCAAAATTTTGCGGCGATCGCGCTAGCAACGGCCGAGATCTGAAGGGGGGCATAATGCCCCCCCCCCCCCCCCAGGAATTCAAGCTCTCTAAATAGCCCAGGTAAGTTAGGGTTAATCCGAAAATGAAAAAGGGTTCGTTAGTCTGAAAATTTGTGGCGTTATTCCGAAGGTTCGTTATTCCGAGGACTGGTTAATCCGTAAATGAAATTCGGAACAATGAACCTTCGAAAAAACGAATCTTAGGAATAAAGAGCATTTCGGAATAACGAACCTTCGGAATAACGAGCTGTAACCAGGGGGAGGAGGGGGATTTTCAAAATTTTCTCCATCTTCTTGAAAAATCTATGACGAATTTTCACCAAACTTGGCAGATAGCATCTTTATGGTGATAGTACTGTATACAGTTAATGCATGATGTAGGTTCAAGTTTACTATGACAGATGAAGGGATGCCCCAAAAGGGGAGTGGGTAGGAAGGGGGCTTAATTTTCACATTTTTTGTCTTTTTCCTGACAACTCAAGACGCATCCCTCGGATAATAAAATCATATATCAGCTTAAAAAAAAAAAAAAAACCTATACAAAAATGATGGAGCTAATAGAGTGTTGGTGCCTGTTATGGTAAGTTAATTCATGAATTAATGTTAGTGCGGCGGAGGCGGATTTGTCACATATTCAGCTTCTTCTTGAAACCCTCATAGATATTTGCCAAGCTTGAAACGTAGCGTAGCGTATTTATCTGGTAAAATGATCTCAATTTGTCTAGATGAGCACTGCCCCAGCCCCTAAGGTGGGAGGAGATGGACCCCCCCCCCCCACCCGCCATCTCCGCCCCTTGAACTTGAAAGGGACCAAGACGAAGGGGTGGGGTCGTTCGGGTGGAATACAGAATTTTATTGAAAACCCTATACATATGAAAAAAAAAACCCGGAATACATACTTTTTAAAGACATTTTATATACAACCAAGAGTAATAGAACACATTCTTATCACATTTTTGGAAGGTAGATCTATACTTTGATGAAATTTCACGTCTGCTTACTAAATGACGTGGGGGCTACCCTGGTCTTATCCCTACCTTTGGGAAGGGGAACAACTTGTTGCCCCTTCGAACAAAGTGGGATTCTATCACACTAGAGATACTACCTCCCACGTTCGGTGAAAATCCGTCAAAGATTTCTCAAGAGGATGCAGAATATGTGAAAATCCCCCCTCCTCCAGCTCACCCCCCCCCCCCCATAAGGACACCCCTCGATCCGCCACAATCAAACGTGAAATAACATTTCAGGCATTAATGTCTTCATAGAACTAACTTAGCTCTCTTTTCCGGTTTGACAGAAGAAGATAAAAATTGAGTTTAGGGACTCCGAGGCTTCAACCCCCCCCCCCCCCCTTAAGCGGTGTGTGTGTGTGTGTGTGTGTGTGTGTGTGTGTATGGGAGGGGGGCTCATTTCAACAAATTAAGTGCATATCACCGTAAAGAGGCAATCTGCCAATTTTGGTGAAAATCCATCGTAGATTTTTCAAGAAGATGCTGAAAATGTGGAAAATTCCTCTCCTTGCCCTCACCCCCCTCGATCTGGAGACCCCTTGATCCGCGCCATAACCAAACATGAAATTTCATTCATTAACGCTGTATCTTCATTGTACTAACTAAACTCTATCTTTATCGGTTTGACAGAAGAAGATTAAAAAATTCCAGAGTTTGGGGGACGCTGAAACTTCAACCCTGGCCCCGCAGCCCCACCCCCCCCCCCCTTCGGCGATGGGGGAACGGGGGGGGGGGGGCTCATTTGAACAAATTAAGATCATAACTATTACCATAATCTTGCTATCTGTCAAGTTTGGTGAAAATCCCTCATAGATATTTCAAGAAGATGCTAAAAATGTGGAATATCTGCAAGAATCTTCAGTCTATTGAAGGAGGCAGACTTAATCAGAAGAAGAAGAAGAAGAAATATACCCCTCCACCCATCACCCCCCCCCCCCCCCCCCTGATCTGGGCACCCCTTGATCGGCCATAATCTAACACGAAATTTCATTCATTAATCACGTTAATGTCTTCATAGCACTAACTTAGCTCTATCTTTTTCGGTTTGACAGAAATTTTTTTTTTTAAATTCCAGATTTTTGGGATGTTAAAAGTGAAGCTTTAACCCCCCTCCCCCTCACCCCCGATCAGGGCACCCCTGGGTCCGCCATAATCAAACATGAAATTTTAGTCATTAATGTCTTCATAGCACTAACTTAATTAGCTCTTTCTTTTTCGGTTCGACAGATGAAGAGAAATAAAATAAAGCGTTTAGGGACTCTGAGGCTTCAACTCCTCCCCCCCCCCCCCCTCCTTAGAACTGGTGGGGGGGGGGGGGGGCTTATTTTGACAAATTACGATCATATTACCATTAAGATGTTATCTGCCAAATCTGGTGAAAATTCGTTGTAGGGTTTGCAAGAAAATGCTGAAAATGTAATATAAAAAAAACAAGACAGATGGTCGCTAAGACAGGTGGTAAAGATGGTAATGGTTCGTGCGCAGCTTTGATTGAGAGTTTTTCTTCCATCTCTACATAATATAGGTGAAATGAATGGTTTGCACATTCCCCGGCGACGTTTTGCACATTTCCCGGCAAAATTGAACATTTGCACATTTCCCGGCGTCACGTTTGCACATTTCCCGTTGATGAAATTTAGAGATTTGCACATTTCCCGGCACGACGTTTGCACATTTCCCGGCTATTGCACATTTCCCGGCGAGACGTTTGCACATTTCCAGGCGTTTGCACATTTCCCGGCGTTTGCACATTTCCCGGCTCCACACGGGGTCAAGAACGCGCCCACTGTCAAATCAGTCACTCGTTACGTTCAGACGACAAGCCCTCACCTCGAGGTTACGAAAACTCGACGCTAAATTCCTGCCCCTTTGAGTGCGTTGATTTTTGTGTCCACACGGTGCTTAGCTACTTGTGGGGTTCCCCCGCTGTAATGGTTAGAGCGCTAACCATAAGACTTTTCGTGGCTCTTAACATCGAGCTAACCTCGAGGTTAGCTAACTACGAGTGCGTCTTAACGGTCAATAACTTTATACAAGCTCTAACCTCGAGGTTTCCTAACCTCGAGGTTAAGGCTTGTCGTCTGAACGTAACCAATGAAACAAATAGATAGACAAACAAGGAAGGCGCAAGGTTTGTTTTACCGCCTTCTCCGTTTGATTGAAAACTTCATGTAACATGTGTGAACACTTTGAGAGTCTGTACCTTTTTATGTAAATTTACTTTTTCAATGCCATAAATGAATTTCTCTAACTTAAAAAGGCAATATACAATAAAAAAGAAAGCAACGTTACAATTATTTTGGTATGCTTAAAAAACCTGACGAACCTGTTCACATACAATGAATTTACAACCAGTTAATCCAAACATTAAACACAACTACGGGACTCACCTTTTATTAGACCACTTTGCTTTTGGATGTCCGTACAGCCACTCAGAACTAATTTTCGTCTAATAAAACGTTAGTTCCTTTTAGAACAGTATGCTTTTTAAAAAAATAGTATAGAAGTGGATTCTAATCATTTCGCATAAAACAAAGAGTTCAAACTTGAATGTCCATATAAAACAAAACTATACCACGTATACCATCCCCTTGAAAGAATGTCAACGCAAACGCAACTCTTCTTTTGTGCTGATTTTGCTTTTTCTTCTCTTTGTTCTCTCTCTCTCCCTGTCCCTCCCACTTTTTTTTTTCTCTCTCTCTCTCTATTATACACACACGAACACACCACGCTCTCACGTTGAAGATAAGGTAGACCTACTTAGACATTTTCACACAAAAAGATGGATATACACCTGTAAAGATATAGACAAGACAAATAGAGAAAAAGATATTTGATGTGGTACGTAACATAGACAGGTAAACATAAATTATGTCTCAAATCTTTTTCTCATCGATTTCAGGAGGTTCACCAGGGATCGTGAGTATTATAGCCTTCTCGTCGTGGCATGCGCATGCGTGGTACTTCTCCTTGGAGCTGTGGTGGCGCTCTTGCGATCTCGTAACCACGCTACTTCCACCGGTGCATAATAACAAGAGACCCGCGGGTCTAGCGCTCACCTGAGTATCGCAAGTTCACCTTTCACGCAGTCACTAATCTAAATTATTAACAGCTCTACCAAAATTTGACCAGGTATTCTAGTAGAAGATGAAAATGTACAATAAGGACCCAGATTTTTTCTTAAGATTCCTTAATTTTGAGGGGATTGGGGGCCCTCTGGGGCCCTTTGGGTGGGGCATGGTGCCCATTTTGATAAATTTAGATCCTAACCCCTCGGGATACTTCCTGCCAAATTTGATGAAAATCCATCATGAGGTTTTCAGGTAGATGAAAAAGTACACTTCAGGCCCCCATTTGGACCTCCCCACAACTCCCCCTGCCCCCAAGAAGAGCACCCTTGGATCTGTGATGAACAAACTTGAAACTACAGTCATTAATGTACTAACTCATTGTATCAAGTTAGCTCTATCATTTCTGATTCTAGAAAAGATTTTTAAAGATTCCTTCATTTTGGGAGGTTTGGGCCCCCTGGGGCCATCCTGGAGGGATGCGGTGCCCATTTGAATTGATTGATATCCTGTGCCCCTAGGGATACTACCTGCCAAGTTTGGTGATAATCCGTCATGAGGTTCTCAAGAAGAAGATGAAAATGTACAATTTGGGCCCTATGAGGACCCTTTCCCACCCCCTCCCCTGGGTCCCAAGGGGGGCACTCCTGATTCAGCCATGAACAAACTTGAAACTACAGTCATCAACGTACTAACTCATAGTATTAACTTAGCTCTATCACTTCTGGATCTAAAGAAGATTTTTAAAGATTCCTACATTTTAGGTTTGGGCCCCCCTGGGGGCCCCCTGGGTGGGGCATGGTGCCCATTTTAACAAATTCAGTTTCTAACCCCCTAGGGATGCTACCTGTCAAGTTTGGTGAAAATTGGTCATGGGGTTCTCAAGAGGAAGATGAAAATGCACAATTTAGGCCCCATTTGGACCCCTTCCCACCTCCTTCCCTGGGTCCCACGGGGGCACCCCTGATTCCGCCATGAACAAACTTGAAACTACAGTCATCAATGTACTAACTCATTGTATTAACTTAGCTCCATCACTTCTGGTTCTACAGAAGAAGATTTTTAAAAATTTCCTTTTATTTTGGGGGGGTTGGGCCCCCTGAGGGCCCCCTGGGTGGGGCATGGTGCCAATTAAAAATATGAGTTCCTAACCCCCTAGTGATGTTACCTGCCAAGTTTGGTGAAAATCGGTCTTGGGGTTTTTAAGAAGAAGATGAAAATGTAAAAAGTTTACGCATGTAGGACGACGCACGACGGACGACGGACGACGGACGAAGAACGATCGCAATAGCTCACTTGAGCATTTGGCTCAGGTGAGCTAAAAATCAATCATCCGAGACGAATAATTTTGTCGGCGTTATTTAATATTGTTGGTTACTAATCCTTGTCACTTCAGCATTTAGCATAAGCATAAGCAGAAAACAGAAAACAAACAAAAACACACAAAAACAACAATCATCAGAAATTGAAGAAGGCTTTCACCCAGGAAACATAAAAGTGAAAACTTCGCTCGAACAGAATCCTGGACCCCACAGTTCAAGGACTCTTGAATACGTGTAGACGTACTTTATTTCAGTGTACTCCGTTGAGTCTTTACGTGACAGTTAAAGGGATTGTACAGTTTGGTTAAGATATAACTTCAAGTTTCTAACATTTCTTTTTTTTTTTTTTTTTTTTGGTGAGATAATGAGAAACCTCTAATAAGATGTGAAAGAGCATGTAATTCCAAGAGGAACGTTTATTTGATGAAAATTTGTTTTGGAATGGCCGAGATATCCAAAACAGAGCAACCTTATAAGGCCGGACTCACCTTTTATTACGGTTGATTTGTTTTAATTTGTTTTTAGATAGCTCAGCCATTACAAAACCGATTATCACCATAATTGAATTCACCTTAGAATGGTATAGGCCTACGTTGTACAACTCTATACTTTTTCATAAGCGGTGTCTTGGTATCTCGCAGAAGATTAAAGGCCCAATTCTCGTCTCGACCAATGCTTTAATATCCTTATAATTCAATGTCGTTGAAATATTGTTATAGAAATCAACTCCTGTTTATGAACCAATTCTGAACATGACAGCTAATCCGAACAGAGAGTTGGGTGATTCATCTACAGCTGTATACCGATATACAATGTACTTCATTTTCTGAAACTTACGACACTCTAAAAAAAAAAAAAGTGTTCGCTCCCTGCAATTATTGTGCTGGAAAATAAAATACGGTATATTGATAGAGTACTTTACGTCAGTTCGTTGTACCAAAATGACTACAACGAATGGCACAATGATAGTTTGTGGTCTTGTGCAGTTAGAATTCATCCTTCTTTCTATTTTCTTTCTTTTCTTCTTTCTCGTCTCTTCAAATGTATTTTCGACGGGATATATATAAATATATATATATATATATATATATATATATATATATGTCATATATATATATATATATATATATATATATATTAGCCTACAGACAGATATGACTTTTATCTCAATATTGGGTTTCACTTCCGTGGCCATACAATTTGTAAGCTACTGATATATTTACGATTACGATGTGACATTAAGAATCAATAATCCCACAATGAATGAATGCATTTATGCTGTTTCTCAAGGAATTAGTGCTTGTGTAGTTTAGAAACGAAGTTGCACTAAACTTTGATACGTAAAAACATTCAAATATGTCAACTTCCCTTTACTGTAATGTTGACATCGGCAACATGATGTATCAAGTACTATCAACATGAGTAGATGTGTGTGTGTGTGTGTGTGTGTGTGTGTGTGTGTACGTGTGTATGTCTGAAGAAGGTTGACAGTTGGTATACCGCACATAAAATTAGAAGACTAAGAGAGTGGAATATTCAAAGCGCTAATGGACCAGCCCTTGAATATACCAAGTCCATTGTATAATGTAAATGTGTGGATGTAATACACTTGTATAATCATAATAGTCTAACATATACACTCACACATCCGCACACGCACGCATACAAACACACATACATATATGTATGTATGTATGTATATATATATATATATATATATATATATATACATGTTTATATATCATAAAATAGGTTTCGATATTCAGCGATGGTCCGTTGGCCCTGTGCCTTTATAATGATGATGATGATGATGATAACAAGAATAAAAATATTGTTATTATCATTGTTATTATTATTATTATCATTATCATAATTATCATAATGATAATAATAGTGGCTTTACATAAATTTTACAGCTCACAGGTCCAACTTTCAGTGCTCGTGTCGGGACCATCAAATCTATTGGTGACCCTTTTTTTTTCCCCAAGAGAAAGAAGCTGGTTTTGAGCCCAAATATGTGCCTATATAAAAAATACACAAATCTACACAGAATACATAAAATGTATATGTGCATGTGTATAAACGCTTATAAATTATGTATGCATAAGTAGAATAGGCTTAATGAGTTATGCATATCATATGAAGATATACATATACATTCATATCTACGTTTGCTCATGTATTTTATTTACTCTCTTGAAGGATATGATTTCTCACATTTACTGTAATATGGAACTGTACAATGGAAACGGGAATTCATCTGTGCACAGAGCATACGATAATAATATTGTCTCATATTATTTGAAGATTCTCAATCAGCAGAATACAATACTAGTTATTACTTTTAATCAGGACGCAAAGTAGATATTCGGGGAAAAATATAACCGAGTGGCTTCGCTATGACGGACATGTAACGCAATATCTTGAGATCTTAACAACTTACCAAAATGAGCATAATGACATAACGATGAGTGATTCAACAGATTACGATTACAAATTATTTTTATTTGATCAATGAAAAAACAGATCCAATTGATAACAGCAAAAAGAATGAACAAGATTGTCATTTTCTCCCATTATGGGAAGCACAAATTGAAAAAAAAAGAACGAGTTCACAAGGTATAATCTAATGCATTATGTTGATCGAAGATGATTATATTTGTTATAGTAGAATTATACAGGAGGGTTTTTTTCTGGTGGGGGAGGCAAAAAAAAATCAATGGGGCTCGCAAGCGAAGCGACCACACTGATGCGCATGGTTGTGAGATTTTGATCGTTTATAAATGAAATACAAGTATTTAGAAATAGGTTCGAATCTTACAATGGTGAAATGAAAAGGATGTATTGTAACTTCTTTTATCTACGTGAATCAAGTAATCAAAACATGGTGCCTTGAGAAAACACGGAGAATACACAAACGCGCGGTACAAATACGTTGTCTTATAAAACACTTAATACATATAAATAATCAAAGCTCAAGCATTCATATTTTGAGGTCACTAGTAATACTGTCAACATTATATTAGGATTATGCCTGTAAAAAAAAATAACTGTAAGAATTGTGAGAAATCATATTCGTGCCGTTTGACGTAGCATTGCAAATTTGCTACGTTTTGTCTTTCCATTCTGATTAATACAGTAGTAATAGATCTTTGTCATGCTATAAGACTGCATTTGTGTCAACAAATTTCTACCACAATAACATATCATATTCATGTACTCTAGATAACTGGGCGTTCATGGACGATGATTTAGGCCTATACATTATGCAGAACATTATTGGGTTTGGAACGATGGAAAGAATGGAGATGTAAAATACATGTAATTGAATGCGCATGAATAACGGTTCCTTTTATTTTGATTCTTCTAGCTGTGTGGAAAAGTAATATTTTTTTTTAACATATTCTTCAAAACAGGCACCAGCCGATGCCTCTACGTTGTATGCTTATGTGATCATAATATCATTACTGGCTCATGGAGGTGTAAAGAGAAGAAAAAACTTTTTACGTTCTAAAACATTCGTTTTTAATATTTCATGAATCAAATTTCCCGCACACGAATATATTTGTGAGCTCTTCTTTGCACTGTTCAATGAACGGAATATCCCATACATTAACCCAAGCTAGATATTTCTTCACATAACACAAGAAATGTCGATACAGTAGAATAGGCACTGGGAGTAAGGGGGGAAAAAAATCGGAGAGACGATGTACATGAATGACTTGATCGTAATAATAATAATAATAAATAAATAAATAAATAAACCATTATCACATACATCGATGTCCATTACAATCCAGTCATGACAACACCATATGTCATTTAACTACATTAAACACCTTTCTTTTGGGGAGTCAAGGTTTCAACGATGAAAGCAATACATGAAATATACTAATATTATTGCAATACAAAAAAAGGAAGATGACTGTTTTGTCACTTTCAGTCCCCCCACTCCCCCCCCCCCAAAAAAAAAAAAAAAAGAACTGACAGTAAGGTGATGTGCAATCACGCAGGTTCTTCAGCTTAATTGTAAAAACATGGACGCTAAGGTTTCTAGCGAAGTTGTCTCCCATCCTTTCCGTGGCTGACCTTCCACGTATGCCTGGTGACGTCACGAAACTCGCCATCTTTGAAATGTAGCATCTCATGCCGACGTCTGGCATCGGATTGCCTGAAAGCCATGTCGCAGTGTCGACACTTGAAAGGACGGGTACTTGAATGGATCTTTTTGTGACGGGACAACAACATACTCTTTGCGAACACTTTACCGCACACCTTGCAAGGGAATGTCGTTCGTTCAGCACCGGGCTGGGAACAGCAGGACTGTTGGTGCTGTTGAAGGACGGCAGGATAACAAAAACTGCGACCACACTTCTCGCATGTCTCACTAAAAGGACGGGGAGGATGGCGCGCTTTTATGTGATCGAAGAGTTTTGGTGCTGATACAAAGGTTTCTGGGCACTTGTCACAAGCGTATGCTTCGATTTCTGCCTTGTAGTATTTGTGTCTTCTCATGTGAGAAGCAAAACTTTCGGTACAGGTAAGAGCTTGCCCACAAACAGGACACTCTAATTTCTTCTTGACCCGTTGATGTGTATGTTCGTGCGTATCACGTCGCTTTGTTCCCCGGAACCCTCTGTCGCATACGCCACACCGATACGGTAATTCTTCGGTGTGAGCCATTCTGTGGGACGACAATAAAGCTCGAGTGGGAAAGAACTTGTGGCACATCGAACACGCGAACGGACGGCTGCTTGGACCTGGGATTTCTCTCCACTGCCCCTGTGCATGAAATTCCAGGTGAATGTCGAAACTGAATTTGCTCTTGAATTTCCGTCCGCATTTGCCACAAAAGAAGTTGTCTCCCCTGAGATGTGACTTGCAATGTTTGATGGCGCTAATCACTTGGCCAAGTGTCTTGGAACATAATTTACATCTGAAGCAATGACGTCTGTTAACTACAACTTTTTCAAAATTGTCTCGCACTTCATCTATGCAAATATCCGTGAACTTTCCCCGTAATTGGTACTTTTTCAAGCCTCGGTAAAAGTCGTTGGACCCACGCTTAAGACATGAAGGTTCTTTCAGGTGTGAGTTTTCTTCGGCTTTCTTCTCTTTCATTTCTTCTTTCTTCCTCAATTTTCTTTCTCTCCCGATCCTCTTAATATTCCTGCAATCTTCGTCAGTGCTCTCTGTCTCCTCCTCCATCTCACTCGGTGGTGTATATGGCTCTTCCACGTCTGGCTCTTCCCCGTCTGGCTCTTCCATGTGTGGCTCTTCCATATATACATTTTCAACATTTTTCTTTTTGCTTTCTTCTTTCTTCTTCAATTTGGTTCTTTTTCTCACGATACTCTTGATATTCCCTCGATCTTGCTCATTGCTTTCCTTCTCCTCACGCATCTCACTCGGTAGTGTATGCGGCTCTTCCACGTCTGGCTCCTCCACATATACACCAGGCTTTGTGTTTGCTCTGACCGCCCTGAACAAGTGAGAGCGCAAGGTAGCTCTCCCATTACTTGTAGTTTCGGGTTGGTCAGATGATTTTGACGTGCCTTCGGTAATATCTAGTACGTGCTGTTGTTCGGTGAACTCGTTCGAATCGTCTTCTGGTTCGTGTTTCACCTCAAAGACATCAAACTCTTCTTTTATTTCACCAAGGTCTTGGACCCCGTGTGTCATAGCTTTGTCGCCAGTGCCATCTGTCGGTGATTTGGGATAGTTACTTGTCCCGTGTGGAGACGAGGATTTACTTGTTGCATACATGTTGGGGTGAGTATCGAGTAATAAACCATGCAGAATTGCCTGTGAAGGATTTCCGCTGTCTGCCTTTCCCAATGGTGCTATCTCTTCTTCCATTCGCGCATTTTGCTCCGTCAGTTCGTTGTGCACATCCCTACTGGCACGTGGCGTTGTCTGGTCATCACACAATGAGTTTGGATGGTCATCAGAGCACTGTTCGGAATCGTAATGCGGAATGCGGTTCCATGCTTCCTCAAACAAAGCATCAAGATCTTCGGCACACGTTGCCATGGCGAGCGTTTGATAGCTTCCTTTCCCGGTTCCGGTGAATCTTTGATAACAGGGATAATCAAAAATCGAACTGCAAAGTCCCGAGCATGTCTCTCTGGCGTTTTGGCGAGGCGGCCAACAGATGACTTCCCGGTTGTCTCTATTTCCGCCTGTAAGGCAAAAAAAAAAAAAAAAAAAATGCAAGGTGCAAAAAACTGGCAGCGGACATGTCTTTCGAAGTATTTTATGGTATTTGATACACGTACTCCCATTCCACAGAGATTTTCTCTCATTGGTCACTATCCAAAAACAAAGTTTGTTGCTTCTAGCCACCCACGTACATCGGATCGCAGTCCGATGAATATTACTTGATTACCTTACAGCAAACCATATACACCCCTCTTTAAAAATTTCCCCTTTCTTCTCAGCTACTTTAGTTTTGTTTTGAGAAAGATTTGTTAGCTACACCTGATTAAAAATATTTCGGGAAAAAATGATAAAAGACCCCGTAGTTTCAGGATTTCTCGGGGATTTCTCCCCGAACTGAGGTCCGAAAATAATCCCCTTTCCCGAAAAATCGGGGACGCGCATGCGGTACGGATGACCAAATGCGAGTTTGTTTGTTTGTTTGTTTGTTTGTTTGTTTGTTTTTGGGGGGGACGTAAGATGTATCATTTTGTCATCTGCACATTATGTAACATTTACCACGAGTTCTATATCATAAATAATCGTCAATATACAGTAACCAATCACAGTAGAACAAATGACGCTATGTTACTGAATCACCCGAAGAAGACCAAAACGATAAAGGTCCAGCCGGCCTCCTTACCCACATGTAGGGCCTATCAATACCTAGGAATAATTGTACCCATTCCCACATCGAGGCATCTTGCCAACCCTCAAAACATCCATCTATAATAGCCTGCATTACCAGGAGCATGCACGACCTTTAACCTTTCAATCCTTCCACGTAATACAGATTACCGCGGTAACCCCAATCCACACACGCACGCACTGTAACATACACACTGACACACACATACACACACGTTCCCACAAACAAAGCTGCCCAGATTTCGCATAAAGAACCACTCTACGCCAATTCTCGGAGTGCCTTAAATGTCCCCCAAATGAGGCTCATTTGGCGTCGACAGAGAACAGACAGGTTTATTGAAGCTCCTTGGAAATCCACCTGAGCGAAAGCAGTCAAGCGGTGTATGTATCCCCTCTCCACGGTCAACTACATGTGCCATCGAACAATGAAAGTATCGACCGGGTGTAAGGTATGAACAACGTGTGCGCTGATGGATTCACGGACTCCTTTGTTCTAAACAAAACCATGCAGGCACTTGAATGGCATGACAGGGCTGTGGTCAGCGAACACAGAAATCTGCCCGAGCTCAACTCTGATCACTATGTACATGTTCATATAGGAGTTTTATAGCAAAGCAGGCGCAAAGTAAATAAAAAAGGGTAACAATGCTGTGATAAACACATTTCTTTTTCCAACAGAAAGAGCACATTATATGGTGATTGAGGGAACTCTTACCTTTTTATCAAGCCCATTATCCTGGTCATTACGATACAAAGAAACATGAATATAGGCCAGAAAAGTAGGCAATCTTGTCTTCATGTTGGGAACCTGGTATACCAGGTTCCCGTAAGTCAGTTGCTCTCACGGGAACCCGGTATACGAGGCCCCGTATTAAAGGAACGGCCGTTATAAAGAGAGGGGGTGATGATGACCCAGTTGATGTAATACCCTCACAATTTTTCATGCATGTTACATTATGAAATTCGGAAAAAAAAAATAGCTATAAACACTAGTACAAGAATGTTCCCATACCAATATATATTAGAGAACTTAACATTTGTTATTTCGATTTTGCGTCGTTTTAAGGCAAGTTTTGTATCTGTACGGCTGCAAAATGAAATTTGGGTCATTATCGTTCACTACAGGAGTACAAAATTGTGGCAAAACTTCGTCAACTTGCTGATTTAAATATTCATAAGTACTGTTTTAAAAAAAAAATGCTTTCCAGAAAAAATTGAATAACACAATATATTTCCCCTTTTTCCGTCTTTTTTTTTTTTTAATAATACCTTTCTGTCTTTTGAAATTAAAAAATCACACTGAAGAGTGATGATGACATTCAGGCCTCATTATATATTTCGGAAAGGTGGCAATGTCGTGCCATTACAAAACCACGTGTTTTAAATAACAAATTCATCTGTGTATGCATGCTTTCTTTTCTTTTACTTCCTTGAGCCCCTACTCACCACGCATTCTTAGTTCAGTGATGCTGCCATGTCACCACCCTTGTTTCATTAGGCGTTTTCACATCAGCCCGATGTTTCGAAATAGCGCGCTATTTTCTGACTGGGGAAATTAAAAAAATATCTCGAGCTTGGATTTTTATCGGGCTGATGTGAAAACGCCTATTGTGATTTGTTATGAATTTTGACACACTCCTATTCCTCATCCCAGTCATTTAAAGGGGACCTCCGGGTGATTTTCAGACTTTTGCATTTGAACAACTATAAATCAGCTAAACTGAGTTCAGAGTTTCAGAAATTATAGTGATTAGGATGAGGAATGAGAATGTTTTCAAAATTTATGACAAAGTGCAATGAACAAGGATAATGACATCGCAGCCTCACCATAAGCAAGATAAGAATGCATGAGTCGGGGCTCACGGAAGCAGAACAAAAGAAGAAGGCATGCATAGATTCTTCACAGGTGAACTTCTTGAGCAAGTGGTCTTGTAATGGAATTGCACTGCTACATTTCTGAAATATACGAGGCTATGATGTCATCAACGCTGTTCAGTGTAATTTGTTTAAGATTTTCAATTTCTTGGCTTCTCTGCTCAAGGACAACAACAAATTCCACGAATCTATACATGGAGTTGTTGATTTATGTACTACATGATGTGAAATTATGAAAATCGTCCGGAATGTCCCTTTAAATTCTCAAAATCTGTATGCCCTGCACATTTACTAACTACATTTTAGTTTATCATACGAAAAGTCTAAAAAAAAAAAAAAAAAAAAAAACTCATCCAGTCTCCTTTAAAAGATGTGAAAAAAATAATAATCAGGTTAAATGGCATAAACCAGAACTTCCCTTTAATATATCATGAATATGCCTGTGATGAAAGTTTTTTTTTTTCTTGTATTGTTGCTGTTGGGTCTTTTTTTTTTTTTTGGGGGGGGGGTTGAAACTCAATTGGAGGCCACAATTCCAATTTAATTAAGCAAATGCAGTCCTATTTGTTGTTGTTGTTGGTGGTTTGTTTGTTTTTTTTTTTTGGGGGGGGGTGCAAAAATGAGAGTATCAATTTCTTCTTCCCGACATGCTATTAAATGTAATATCATGTGTAAGTAATTCTGCTGCCAGTGACTGTATACATAATAATACATACATACATCCATGCACCCCTTCCCCCCCCCCCCCCCCACACACACACATTGATAATGAAGTTAAACTGTTGCAGTCAGTGAATATCAATCAACTGTATACTTATACTTACATGTACCTGTGCGTCAAGCCAAGATTCATTGCTTTGTTAAGCCTGATGGACGAAGTATACAGCCTGGAACCCTGTGTTGGTAATCTGGTGACAAAATGGACGCTGGAAGAAGAGTGAGTGTCCGGCAGGTACACAGTGAAACATGTGGAAGAAGAGTAAAATGTATGCAAAATTACTGCACGGTAACAGCACGAGACACAGCGAATTGTGCGCACAAAATGATGCCCTATAGTATGTATGGGACAAAATCAAATGCAACCCTATCCACATGGTCACTGATGCGTACCCACTTTTCATGCTGGACCTAGCTCAGCGGTAAGCTGTAGAAATAATGCCTGCAACACATTCATTTAATGCAGTTGTCTCCGCATTATTGGGGTATTCAGCACTGACTTCCTATACGACAATTGCATCATTCATCCCAATCACAGGGGGCCACTGAAGGAGCATTCACGTCGCGGTCCCTGTCAGGTGTTTTCCACTTGCGAATCCTTCAACCACACTACGCTATCTACGATATCAAGAATTATCCCACACCATTACCATGACTAAACTTGACCTTAGAACTGTCGATGATGCCCAAGGTCGCAAGCATGGGCCCTTGTCAGGGCCGGCCTTGAGTATAATAATCGATCATTGAAGGCCTTAGGCTGCGTTCACATAGAAGTATTCGGTATTCGGTATTCGTATTCGCTATTCGCTATTCGGGCACCGAATACACCATCACCCGTACCGTCAACTCACCATCCCATGAAGTGAGGATTTCTTCCTCCTACATCCCAGCAAATCTTATTAACAGTTTCTAAACTGCATCAGAATGTCAGTCTACATGCTTATTTTTGCTAAAGGGCAAATCCAGACCAAATTGTCATTATTCCATAAACGAGAGACGGTATACGCTGCAAAAAAAAAAAAAAAAAAATCGAACAAGTTCGATTCCCACTTTGCTATACTTTTCGCAGCTATTCGTACTTTCGAATAGTGCCCTCCTATGTGAACCGGTGTGAGGAAATCCTATCGTTCGATTCAAGCTATTCGCGTGCCCTGGAAAAACGAGCCCGAATACCCGAATAGTATACTTCTATGTGAACGCCGCCTAACTGGCGCCAAACGAGATCTTTTGGCCGATCTATGCACCAAGCATAGTTGTAATATCCTCTGTCTCCGAGAGATACATCGCGGACCTTCACGGGTACGTCCTCGCATCTCAGGTATGACCCTCACTGCCGAGAGGCCACATGACCAGTATGGAAGTAAAGTATTTTTACGCAATGGGCTGTCTGCTGACAAGATATCTATTTCTGATAAGGATGACACTGAAATCATTACCAACAACACCACGGGAATATCTGTCAGTTCGGTTTATAAACCTCCTTCCATCATATTTGATGTTTCCCCTATAATGTCACCGGCGGTCTTTAACAGCCACCATGATAATTCGGGTTATGCTAAAACTAATGAAGATTGTGAGCTAGTCGAGACCTTGGCAGACTTCAACCAACGGTCTCTCATTCATGACGCCAAGCTCCCTCCTTCTTTCAACAGCTCATGATGGAGGCGGGGGTACAACCCAGACCTGATTTTCACATCCAGTATTGTTGCCAATCAGTGTGAGAAGATTGTTCTGGATCCCATTCCCCACACACAACATCGACCAATAGGTCTCAAGATCTCTGCAGTCATCTCTCCCCGCGCTGTTCCCTTCAGGCGACGTTTAAATCTCAAGAAAGCAAACTGGAAGGGCTTCTCTGATGACCTAGACTCTGTTAGATCTTCCCGCTACCCCTGGCAATTATGATGCTTTTGTAGAATCAGTTAAATCATCATCGCGCCATAACATTCTTCGTGGCTGCCGCACAAGGTACATCCAGGGCTTGCACACAAGCAGATCTGGCAGCTCTATCGCCCTGTGCCAGGCAGTGCATCCAACATTGTATTAGAAGAATCTAACATTCCATTCTGCGCTAGTGAGTCGAGAAAAGGAAGATATACCACACAGTAATGCATCTACTGTATCTAGAGGCCGCGGATTCACACTTTGTAGAGAGTGATTCCATGGCATTTAATTTTGCTCCATCGAACTAAACAAAAACCCTATCACAAACCCTTACCTAAATCCCAGTCTTTGGAAAAAAATAAGACCAAAGCAACTGCCGCTACGCAGGAGCAAATTATAATGACGTGTCACCGTAGAGCATTTCAGGCCAATGAAAGAGCAGGATCTATATCTATATATACGTCCATTGTAAAGATCTATGCGTTCTCATACGTTTATGGCGCGTTTAAACAGAGCATGGGAACGGTCACGGTTTGTCGTTGTTTTATTTTGGGTTTTTTTTTTTTGTTTCTTGTTTGTTTAATTCTTTTTTTGCTTTTTGATACCATAGGGCAAGTCCAAGCTATTTTGCACCAGTAACGCGTGGGACATCACAAGAAGATTTAGGCCTATATTGCACTGTTAAGATTGTTGGGCTGCTTTTGATAGCTGGTAGGTATCTTCATTCAAAACAATAGAAATAATGATAATCACGCATTCAGTATTTAATTTATACAAATTTATTCTCCAGTAACGCGTGGGACCAGAAAGATTGTCCTTTTTTTCTTCTTTTACTTTTTATCTCAATTATTGTGAAAATACTTGGTATACTATTAAAATCATTACAAACATCTTTTTCTACAACAACAACTGTACCTGAAACAAAATATGTATTTCAGAAAAAATCATGAAACTGATTTCTCTCATGGTCAATAAACAGGTATAGTAACGCGTGGGACATGGAGTAACGCGTGGGACATTTTTGTCACAATGAATATTTTGATGTGAATTGATCATTTGCTGAGATAAACTTTAATATGTGGTACTGGTTATCTTAAACAGATGCATTTCTAATAAATTCTTGCGAATTTCAATGATTTAGACCCACGAGAACGACAGATACAATAAAAGAATATGAAATGCCTGTGTTATCTTTTTTTTGACATTTGACTTTGAATTTGACCTTGAAAATAGCATGTAATGATCTTTTGTGAATTATTTATCCAAAGTGGAACTTTTCACCAAATTTCAAGTCAGAATTCAGAAAATTCAAAAAAATCCCTCAATAATGTACACATTTCCCATAGAAGACTAAGATTTAGTACACTTCCAATTGACTTGTACACAAATCGTCCCATGCGTTACTGAAATGTCCCACGCGTTACTAAATTTAATTAAAAATTGCAAGTATGAGATTTATCAGACTTATCAGATCAGATTTTATCAGATTTTATCAGATTTATTATATCTTGGATATTGTAAGGTCCATTGTGAATTTGGTCTTGTGAAAGTTTCAAGTCAATTAAATCATCTAGTTTTATGCAAATGAGAAATAATGACCTAAAAAAGTAACGCCTGGGACATGCTAATTTTTGCCCACCCCTCATTTGCATATTCAATCAGTTGAGAAACTGAAAATCACAGTCATGATAACTTGCTATTCAGACTTAAGGTCACCATACTTATTTTTAGAACAACCTGTAAAAATCAAAAGATATATTTTAAAATGCAGAATTTTTGAATGTCCCACGCGTTACTCTAAATCTTAATTTATGCAGATTAATCAATTTATTGCTGGTTATGCAGAAGAATTTTTACTTTTTCTTTTTGAAATTCTTTAACTTCTTAGCTTTAAAATGATACCAAGTTTATGTGGATTGACCCATTTTGAATTGAATAGCTTGGACTTGCCCCATAGCAGTCACTGCTGGAGGAGAAGACTACTACAGCGTATGATGTCACATGCGTACAACGTATACCCTGTACTAGTAAGGAAAATAAATTAAATTTTCTTTTAAAGTGCAAATTCCCTCAACTTGTCAATGGTAATATTATTCACCCTACCTGAAAGAGACAAGTCAGGCGTTTTTCATTGTCCGAGAAAAGAAAAAAATATGTTGAATTTTCTTTAATGTCATCTTTAGATAGTTCTACACAAGTCATGTGATGTGACAACACAAGCTGTAGTAGTCTTCTTATCAAGCATTGACTGAGAAGAAACAATAAAAATCACAATTTCTGCTAATATTGCTACATTCACCCAATACACATATCTTTGCAGGTGAACTTGTCTTTTAACCCTAACAAGGCCGGGCTTTTTTTTTTTTTTTTTTTTTTGGCTATGCTAAGACCGGGGGGGGGGGGGGGGAGGAGGATGGATTCCACCCCCTCCCCCCCCCCCCCAGATCTCGTCCATCGATGATTCAGTCACGATGAAATTTTGCATGCGTGAGACTCACGTCATAATCGACAAGATTGTGTCATAAGATTTTTTGAAACAAACAATTTCTAATTTTAATCAATTATGCA
This sequence comes from Diadema setosum, assembly GCA_033980235.1. Taxonomy (NCBI): domain Eukaryota; kingdom Metazoa; phylum Echinodermata; class Echinoidea; order Diadematoida; family Diadematidae; genus Diadema; species Diadema setosum. The sequence goes on along the minus strand of CM067077.1, from coordinate 10,530,977 downwards.
AATTAAGCTCAAGATCATATTTTAGCCCAATTAAAAATATTGAGAGTCTAATTTTTTATCTGTAAATCTGTTTTAGCATATTCATCAATTGTACATCACAAACACTTCCAAAACACATTTCAATTCTTATGTCTTCTGTTTTCAGAATTTATGTATTTCCTTGTTTTAAAATTTTGTTTTTTCTGTTTTTATTGGAAATTGTCACTGACCACTTGTCTTTTCTACGATAATCAGCATAAAATTAATCAATGAAAGTGATTAATTTTAAAAACAATCAGGTTTTTATGACTTTCACGACAGAGCACTGTTTTCCATACGCAAAATCACAAAATAACATTGTGCCCGTTTTGGGGCGACATTCCGTTACAAAAATGGGCGTGGCTTCGCAAAAGTATACGCGGACGTTGCTAATTTGGTCTCAAAAGTTGCGCGAGACTTGAACAAACAAACTTTAAGTCAAGAAGCCTCGCGACGAGGCCTTTTTGCGTTACAGAATAATAGCGCGAAACTTGGGAGGGGGGCCCACGCCCCCCCCCCCCCCGGCCCTTTTATGGTTAAGGTCGGATAATGTTTGAGCCAAGTTTACAGCTACGTGTTTATAACGAAACAAAAATCTGTCGATATCAATTTTACATATAGGTATTCAAAGTGATAGGTGTGCTTCAATACATCAATTACAAACCAAAAGCTTTATCACAGTATCCAGTCGTGACATTGACAACACACAACTCAAAGGAATGCAGTTATTTTTTTTTTCAAATATTCATTTGGTATTCCATAGAAGTATGAGACAAGGTTGGAATGAATCTATCGATTAAAGACAACTTCCTCACCCCCCCCCCCACCCGCACAAAGAGGCCACAGCCATGTTTATGACGTTATTCAAAAAGAATTTCATCAAAATAGTAATGGAAATTCAAAATATTTTCACTTTTCTCGCACAACAAAACAAGTTGACTAGCCTCTTTCAGAAGGTAGGTAAATAACATTACATTTATCAATCGTCACTGAAACAAGTCGAAAAAATGTACACGTTTTTCTAAGAATAAAATTCTGTGTAGTTCTTTTTATAGTTTCATTATACATGTATCTTTCTTTACTCATGTGACATAGATAGTAGTCTTCTCATCCAGCAGTGACTGCACAAAAACTTTTAAAAATTCATAACTTTTGAACGGATTGCTACTTCCCCTAAACTTCTCTGTTGTGACCTACTAATATTGCCGAATTTACTCAATCCACATGAATATGAAGGTAAACTTGTCCTTAAATTCGTCTGAATTGTTTCCACTGGCAAAAGGGGCAGAGCAACGAATGACTCCACCCTATTCACAATGTCATCGCATATACATTGACCCCTTCGATGTTTCGAGCGCCGACTGCAGGAGAAAACTTCATAGTCTTGGACATCGTTGGACCAAGCCCGAGCAATCCTCCTTAACTCACCGGTACAGGTACAGAAAGAATAGACTACAAAAATGATGTCCAATACCTTTTCCATCTACAAAGGCATAATAAAATAATGTACTACTGTCATGGATCATGAAAATGTTACAGTGAAAAGTTATAAGAAAACTTGCATATATATAAAAAAAAAAGAACAAAAGTTGAGTTGTAAGAAAGCAAAGAAAAAAGTATGTTTTAGAATTAGACATTTGTATACACACACACACACACACACACACGCAATGTACGATTGAAATGTATACTCGTGTCAAGTGACAGGTTCCCTGTACTTTGATTCTTAGCCGTAGGAAGAGCAGTATTTCTAAGTATTATTAAAAAGCCTCCATAGATGTTTCAGATGGTTAACTGTGTCTAACACGCAACAAGAAATATAATATGCAGTTAATTTCCTGTTTTGACACTTTCAGTGTTTGTGTTAAGAAACAAACCTAAGCATTTCAGCACATTAAAGGGATGGTAAAGTATTAGTGGAGCTGAGGATTTGGCTATTAACTTCTTGCAAGATACCAAGAAACCACTTATGAAATGGTACAGAGCATGCCATTCTAAGAGGCATTAAAAGTTTATTTAATGAAAATCAGTTTTGGAATGGCTGAGACATGCTAAACAAAGCGATCGTAATAGATATGGGTCCCACATTTCATCAGTATTTTTGTTTTTGGTACACTCAGCCATTTCATAACCAATTTTCAGTAAGTAAACGCTGGAAATGGCAACCAAAATATTGTTTCTGACAAAAACCGCACCGATTGTAAGGTGTACCCGACGTCGAGGGAAAAATCCAAAACAGACAAAACAAAGGCAATAAAAAGTGAAGGCTTAGGAGTATTAACACCAAACTCCTTTCTTTACCTCCCCTCCCCCCCCCCCCCTACTAACTGACCCAACAGCGGGCATATCCAAGACCTCGTCACGAACGTGACGGTGTCCAGGATGCATCTTCACGCCGAACTCTTTATATTACCACAGACCTTGCAAAAGAAACTTGAAAGATGGTCAGCGTTGCAAGCCCGTTGATGCAGTTCGAGAGTGGGGAATGATGGCAGAAACGGCGACATTAAACTTCTCGCACGTTGCGCTGACAGGGTGGAGAGGATGACGCGCTTTTAAGTGATCGACGAGTTTCTTTTTAGATCCAAAGGTGTCCGAGCACTTGTCACAAGCGTATGCTTCCACATCTGCTTTGTAGTATAAATACCAGTAGTGTCTTCTCATGTGAGCGGCAAACGCTTGTTGTTGTTTTTGTATTTGTTTTGATGGGAGGTCCGGGTAGCGAAATTTGTTTTTACAGCAAATCAACCCGCAAGGCTTCCCCAGACACGACGTGATGAGGCTTTAAGCATGCTCAAAACTCGTTTCGGGTGAGTGGCAGGGGATTGCAAACAAAGGTTCACGCAAAAAACAAAAACAAAACAAAAACAAACAAGTAGGAGGCCCTCAGAGGCAGCACCTCGCACGCAACTCCCACGCAGGTACTTCGCAGCTGTCATGCAGGAACTTCGCAGTCCCCGTATGTTACTTGTTTTGTTCATTTTCAAACTGAAAAGATGACTGGATAGCCCGGTATACTGTATTCAGCTACGTTAAGCTGGTCTTCATGGGGTCCAGCTACGTTAAGCTGGTCTTCATGGGGTCCAGCTGGATGTGAGGTGGGACCACTTCACCGAGTTAAACACTATGCTCTTTGCGATGAATGAATGAAGCGGGATCTTATTACGTGCATTAGTAGTTATTATACAACACCTCAGAATGATGTCGAATTGTGATTGGCCAAGAACATGTCACATGACATTCAATAGAAAATACCTATCAAACTCATTGAGAGTGACAGCCATACAATAGGCCCCTGGCATGGGCCTATTGCACGGCTCGAAGGTACTATAGCACGACTTCGCGGGGGGCTACTAATGCATGGCCGCTCACAGCTAGAGTTCTGTGGCTCACACCCGTAGCAAAGCGCCAGCAAACTACATTGTACGTGCTGGCCGGCTGCGCTGCGCTGCCGGTAAGAAATAAGTCTCACAGACCAGGCGCGGCGGAGTACTGCAACGTTAACGTGTACGTGTACGCGCAGCTACTTTACCTAGCTAGTTGCATGTATCGCGCGGCCTTTTATACCTACTGCTGTGTTTTTATTTTTGACTCCGATCTGCTACGTGGACCACAGTGATCCCAAAATCAAGACTTCATTTCAAGTTGAGAAACCGTAATTTGATTATTTTTCTGTGTTTTTATACAAAATCATTTTCGGAAATAGACAAAGTCTAGACCTACTATAGATCTACCGACATCTCAGATCGGCCTTAACTCGATCTAACGTTAGCGTAGAATGGGTATAGACCCTGCGGAGTTTGTGATTCCTGTGACTGTGTGGTCGAATCATGACGATTGTTTGAAAGCAGTACACAGGGTGGTTTACAATTCTCTGCCTAATTGTTACATTTATTTTTGGGCCTTCCTGAGTTGGCGGTCACTAATTTAGTACTGTGATTGTGGACAAGGTGTTGTATAAAACGAATAATTTATGATTTTGTTCGTGCATTGGGGCACGTAATACCGCACTCGGCGCGAGATTCGCCACTGGTCTATTCAACGCGGCGCTACGCGCCTTGTTGAATAGACCAGTGGCTTATCTCGCGCCTCGTGCGATATTCGTGCCCTATGCACTCACAACTCATAAATTATTCGTATACTCTCTCATGTGCACGGGACCTCCATTTTATGTATTATATCCGAGGGACAAGGTGTTTTGACTATTGCTAGAGTGGGACGGTATGCTTACACACCATTGCTCAGTGCAGACTCGGGTTCGAACCTGGGCCCTTAGGATCGTGAGGTAGACGCGCTACCGACTGGCGCGGTCAGACTGGCAAAAGATCGAGAAGTTTAAGATCGCGATCTTTAAGATCTCGAAGTTTTGCCAGTGTGACCGCAAACTTCCCTCGAAACTTCCCGCGAAACTTCTCGATATGTTTGCGGGTGGTGCCTCCGAGGGCGCGAGGCCATTGTCACGTACATAAGTACAGTTACGTCACAATCATTAGCCATCGGACGGCGCACTCTTTTTCGCGCGCATACCACTGACCCAAACTTCTCGATCTTTTGCCAGTCTGACCGCGCCTAGTGTTTGTCTTCGGATTTTCTGATGAGTGACGATAAAGTCCGGTGAGAGGGGTGAAATGAAATGACATGAAATTTTTTGAAGCTAGCTCAGATTGAAGACCCCGGGCAAGACCATACACTGGCAGGAGTTTAAAGGGAAGGTAAACCCAAAGAGCAATGTGGATTGAGTGAAAGCAGCAACATTAGTAGAACACATCAGTGAAAGTTTGAGAAAAATCGGACAATCGATGCAAAAGTTATGAATTTTTAAAGTTTTGGTGTTGGAACCGCTGGATGAGGAGACTACTAGAGGATATGACGTATGAGTGGACAACAATACAAAGAAAATATATAGGATATTCAACAAAAATTCACTTTTCTAGAATTATGAAAGAGCAGTGGACCAACCGCTTTCAGAAAGCAGGAGGAATAAGTGCTACTCTTAACATATGTTAATATCAAGTTGATGGAATTTGTAATTTTCATGAAAAATGGATTTTTGTAGTATTTTCTTTATATTTTCTTGATATTGTAGTCCACTCATACGTCATAACCTCTAGTAGTCTCCTCATCCAGCGGTTCCAACACCAAAACTTTAAAAATTCATAACTTTTGCATCGATTGTCCGATTTTCTTCAAACTTTCACTGATGTGTTCTACTAATGTTGCTGCTTTCACTCAATCCACATTGTTCTTGGGGTTTATCTTCCCTTTAAACAAACGACATACGTTTGGAAACAATCTTTCCTTTTCATTCAACAGGTCCCCAACTAGCTGTTCAAGTGACCTCCTAAATGCGCCTGCATGTGCGCGCGGCTTCTAGTTTCTACCCTCCCCCCCCCCCCCCCTTCCTCAAGCTGGCACCTTGCCATCTGGATTTTTCTTTTCTTTCGTTTGTTGCTCTTTTTTTTTGGGGGGGGGGGTGGTCTGAAGATGATGTTCGCAAGCAGTCATTTCCTTTTCTAGCCTTTAGCCAAGGAGCTCTGGACTTTATATCCAAATTTATTGTCTAACGTGTCTGAATTTATACTAATCGCGCTACATCATTTCGTTACAAAATTACCATATTTTCGTTACAAAATGTTCATTTCGGTTGATTTCGTTGAGTATCACTATTGTCATATTCTCACGAAATGACATTTCGTTCCGTCAACATTTCGGTTGTCATCAATTAAATGCTGTCATTTTGTAACTTAATGAAATTTCTTTTGTCGACGAAATGACTGATTTCGTCACGAAATGGGTCTTGCGACACTTGGCGCCCCATAGTATAGTACGCAGATCTTGATATCGTATCCGCCTACATGTACCAGCGCTACCTCGCCTCGCTCGCTCGACGCTCGCCAGCCACGGGCCGGGCGGGCGGCGGCGGGCTGTGGCTCTTACAACCAGCTACCGCGTGGGCCCACACATTGAACTCTCCTACAAGATAGTGGCTTGAATGGAACAAAGAGTGTGGTTGTATGTGCTCTTTTTAAGCAGCAAAAGGACAATGAAACGGTAATGGTTCAAGCACAAGTTTTTGATACAGCTCGAGCACATGCCTTATAATGGTGATTTGATCTGTTAGAGACCTGGCAACGCGCGCTGCCGTCAGTGAAGTACATGTCGTCGGGTGCCCGTGCATTGCCCACAGAACGCCAGTTTGTTTTGTAGCCTCTATAGTTTCCAACGCCGAGACCTTCATTCCCGGCGTTTGTACAAATCCCGGCTCCAAACGACCACATATCGATATATAAAGTTGTAGTCAATAATGGGAAAGGAAAATATACTCACGTGTTGTTTCACGTCCTTGATTTCTAATGGCTGGACACTCTGAGCTGTGTGCACATCACAATATTATGGATCAAGGCACGCGCCACACGCGTGGCGCCGCCTAACACCTCGTCATGTCAGTACAGTACAACGGTGGTGCAGGATCTTTGACAGTATACAATCTAGCCCCTAGTACATGGAGTTTGTATTCTAGACTGGACTATGGTGCGCGTTCGTTTGTCTGATTCTTTTTTTCCCCTTTTTCTTTTCTTTTCTTTTTTTTTTGCGTCACAAGAGCAGTTACACAGTTATGTAGTACATTTGAATCAGAAAATCTATGATTAAGTTAATTTCGGGCCCTCTGTACAAGATTAAACTTAACACAGAAACCAACGATGTGAATGTGACCCTGAATAATAGCCATGAATACCACCAAAGATCGTATGATAAACCCACCAAGCAATCATCTTTTAAGAGCTCTGCATGCTGACTAGGTTACTGGTCTCTAGCTCCAAGGCACATGTGATGCTTTATGAACAATAAAATGGATTGCCCTGGGCAATGCTAGTCTGAATTTGTGGTAAAAGATAAAATGCGCGCACGTTAAAAAACAAAACAAAACAAAACAAGAAGCACATGTTTTCAAGTTGATGCATACACTGCATTTCAGGATGAATAAAGACAAACTGTGATAGTGCAGGGAAGTTCATATAAATAGGCTATACATGTAGGGCCTATGTAAAAGAGCAGTCAAACCATTATTCAGGACAATCGTCTGGGTGATGACCACACAATCCCATGTCCAGATCAATCAGGGCCGGCGGAACCGGAGCCGGAGGACTCGCGGGGGGGGGGGGGGGGGTCGTCTCACTTTATTTATTTATTTTTTTTTAAAGTTGTTGTTATATACACTTTGCAACTTGGAAGTGTATTTATTGCAGGCCTATTTACCAAATATTTTATCACTATGTCTACTAAGCGAAATTTTAAAGATCTGCTTTTTCCACACTCATACATTTTTTTCTTGATGATTATGGATGGACAATCATATTTTATGAAGAATTCTTTCACTCCAAGAGTGGTGTGTGTGTGTGTGTGTGTGTGTGTGTGTGTGTGTGTTTGTATATATATATATATATTATATACCATAAGAGTTTGTTCGCAAAAACCGATAAGTCCATTTGCCAAATGGAGATATTTGCGACTAAAGGTCAAGAAAAATAAAGAGAATAATAAGAAAATTTTTGCTTCTTTTGACCATAACTTCTAAAATGTACCTTTATAATGTAGTGACCAATATATCATTTAAAAGATATTATTTTGTACTTAATGACATAATCCGTACTTCAAAATCTTCAAAAATGGACTTATCGGTTTTTGCCAACACACTCTTCATATATATATATATATATATATATATATATATATACATATATAATGTGTATTAGAAATTTTCAAAATCTACTGAGAACTTATGGATGTACGGTACATATACCTGCCGATGCTATGAAATTTGAAAACAAATAGTTCAGTTCCGCAGAACAAATTAAACACTGCTTTTTCTCCAATTGTACATTTCTTCTTATGTGACTCATTGAAAAGTAACAAAACAGTTTGTGAATTATCGCATTTTAGTTCTGCTCAAATTGTGGTAAGGGAATTTCACTCATATCTAATTTGGAAAAGAATGAGATAACCTATACTTTCCGACTAATGTATCAAGTGTTCATGAAAGCTTCAGGGCATTATCCCTGAGCGTAATAGACCAGTTCGCAGTTCCGCTTTGTGCATTAATTGTAGCAGAAGAAGGACATTAACTTGTGACACCAGGCATTTTGGTTTGTTAATTCACTGAGATATAATAAGCATCTGTGATGTGATGATTATTAGATGGTGCTTGCCAGCGCACCCACCTGACAGCAAACCTGTATGGTGTTTGGCAATATCAAAAAAAAAAAAAATAATAATGTTGTTCATGTATTCAATGTTGTTCATGGATAGAATGGATGCCTCCTAAATGTCACTTGGCCATTCGGGTCTCCTGGTCTAAACGCAAGTTCATACTTTGTTTGAATATGAATTCCATGATTGTTACGTCGGGCAAGCTTATGCATTATGCCTCTTTGAAAACGAGTAAAGCACCTAACCAACTGAGAAAAAAAAAATTAAGAAAGGTCATTGTACCGAATGTGTACATGAGGTGTTTACGAATTGGCTTATTGTGCTAGTGATTGGCAGTAAAGGGGTGAAAGTTGAAAGACATGTATTATACACTGACATGACTCAACAGTGCTTCTGACAGTGAGTCCTTTGACATCAGGGTATACATGTACAGAGCCGGCGGAGAGTTTTCAAAAGTGGGGGGGGGGGGGCACTTCCGGGTTTCATGAGGTAACAAGAAAAAAAAAGGGGGCCTTCAGGTCATCTCTCCTCTTCCACTTCCGGGTTTCTTCAGCTGACAAGCAAAAAAAAAAAATGAAATAAAAAATAAAGGTTTTCCGCTTATCTGATCTCCCCCTCTACTTCAGGGTTTCTTCAGCTGACACGCAAAAAAGGCCCCCTCCCCCGGCAATGATAATCTATACTGCGTGTGTACGTGTCGAATACAAGCCAAGTGCGCAGGAAGTCTCCTCCCTGTTTTCACTTTTTCTCCTGTAGACCTACAAGAACTACACCGACACTGTGTGCATAACTAATAATGGGTAATAAATGCTAAGATTCTTATGAAAATGCACAATTCAAGCATGGTACACAGGGATTACATAATATTATGAGTGGTGATGCAGCATACATCGTAGATTGGGTAAAGGTAAGAAAGAAGAGGAAATACAGCGATCTTTTTTTTAAAGAGAGAACTCAGTGCTTCTAACAGAGGGAAATGAATATGACAATTCGTGTGAGAGATCAAGTTAGAGAAGGATCACCAACAGCATGATAGAAATCTATTGACACCTTTTTTGAACCTGCACAATGATGCCCAATGAATGTGACACCTTCAATCTTTACATGAGACTTTATAAAGGCTATTCGGTTACCTTCACACATAGACGTCCTTTGTCATCAACCAAGTGAGAATATCATAGAAGCGTCAGCATCAAGAATTTGTCAAAAGACTTTAAAGGACAAGTCCACCTTCGTATACATGTGGATTGAGTGAAGGCAAAAATATTAGTAGAACACATCAGTGAAAGTTGGGGGAAATCGGACTGCAGTCCGTTCAAAAGTTTTGAATTTTTTAAGTATCTGCGCAGTCACTGCTTGATGAAAAGACTACTATACAGTGTATGGTGTCACATGCGTACAACGATGTAAGGAAATAAAAAGAGAATTTCACAAAACTTTACTTTTTGAATAAAGAGCACATTTCGACTTGTTACTGACGTATATGTTAAGGGTAATATCATTCCACCTGCTTTCTGAAAGAGAGAAGTCGAGTGTTCTTTCGCTATACAAGAAAAGTAAAAAAGGGGTTGAATTTTCTTTCTTTCTTTATATCATTGTACACAAGGACATCACAAGCTATAGCACTCTTCTCATCCAGCCGTGACTGAGAAGAAACTTCAAAAATTCATAACTTATGAACGGATTGTCCGATTTTAATCAAACTCTCACTGATGTGTTCTATTGTTGCATTTACAAAACCTACATGGCTATGAAGGTGAACTTTTCCTTAAACCTGCTGCCCGCCCGAACCATCCAGATAAAAATCACAACAAAATGTTTTCATCGTTTCACTTTTGTACTTATAAAGGAAAATATTGTGAAGTACAACGTAATGGCATCAGCGCAGTCATAGGCCTATACCGATATAACGAGCTATCGGTTACAGCTCGTTATTCCGAACGTTCGTTAATCCGAAAATCTGATGAGGTTTGTTATTCCGAAGGTTCATTAATCCGAAAATGAAACAAAGCTATTTATTTCGAAGAATCGTAACGGACCCTCATTTCGGATTAACGAACCTTCGGAACAATGAACCCTATATTTCATTTTCGGATTAACGAACCTACGGAATAACGAACATTCGGAATAACGAACAGCACCCCTTATGTTAATCTGTTTCGCAGAAAAAAATTCTGTGGAAAATGGGATCAAAGGTAAGTGTATATATGGAATTCGGTACCAAAGACGGCAGGTCCGACTCCCTTTTCTGGATGAAAATCCAAACATCACATGGCCAATCGCACGTAAACGCAGATGAAATCAATATCATGGTCATGGGTATTGGGACCAGGAATCAAATCATTATTTCCGAATATGTCGGCTCACCTAATTTGACATTAATTCTCGAATCTATAAATTTAGTTTCCCTAAATTGTATTTCTTCTAACCCCTTTTATAAAAATTTCACTGCTGTGCTGATTAAATTCACGCTTTCGTTTCAGACAAACTAAAGTGGGCTGGAATTTCCCTGAAATCATGATAATGGAGGAGAGGATGACTATCACGTAATATGTTAGATGAAACAAATCCCTAATGTTTTATAATAAGTTATGCTATATACTAGCATTGTACGCACTGAGTTCCTACATGAGAATTCTTCTTGGATGTGATTAAGTGCATCGCATAAAGCTTGACTTCATGCATAGAAAATGATTGTTTATCCTGTTGTGACCCGATCAACGGGGGAAAGGGAATATAAAGCAATACATTTTGAATCTGTATAGTTACACGATAATGGAACCACCAAAAGATTGGCCTTTTGAAGGTCGGTGGCCCAACTTAGGCGACATAACTCTTTCGGCCATCGCCACCAGGCCACAGTTGATGTCGAGCCATTTACACGCTAAGAAGACTATAGGTTCAACTTTGCACCTTGGAAGGTGCAGGCCAATGTCCTATACTGGAAGCACCTTTCCTGATGTATTTTTGCAACTTTGCAACTTTCAGACCACCAATTGGTCCCAAGTTGCACCTTCAAAGGTGCCTTCTGCCAGACAAAGCGGTATTCATTCATTCGTTCTTTTTTCCCCATTTCCATTAGAAACATATTGTTATTTTACAGGAATTAAGTACAGAAATTTCATCAAAATACATAATAAAGGATAGGTATGAAGGTATCCAAAAATAAGCCTACTTTCAATGCATTATACGCTCACATATTGGTTCATTTTCTCATTCCAAGATTCAAAGTAAAACAAACCAAAACAAAACACCACCCTCCTGAGATGTAATGTAAGTCATAATATTATTGCCGTGTTATTGTTTACACTGTCTTGCTTGCTATTCATATCGAATGCTATACCAACATTCGACATTAATAGTATGCAGGACAGTGTAATAAAACGGCATTATGGCTTTCATACACCTCAGGAGGATGGTAGTAAAGTGCGTAATTGTTTACCTATGTCATGTTTTGTACTTATTTTTTTTTCTGCTTTTGCTTTATTCTGTCCAAGTTTTGTAGCACAATGGTTGGCTTTTGCTACCTTGATTTCCAAAGAGGAGATGATGGCCCGTATTGTCGAAAGCTCGGCATTGATATTAAAGGCATTAAATGCATGAACACCACGCCCATTAGCTCCTCCTTCCTGTAACGACTACACAAACACAGATACAACGTATATACAACCTGTATATGTACACACACACACACACACACACACACACACACACACACATATATATATATATAATATATATATATATATATGCGTGTGTAGTGTAAGTTTCCTGATGATATACCTTTAGCCACTTTTTAAGATTAAGGAGGAAAAAGTGAAATTTAGATCTTTCCTTTGACTTTAATACCTTGATCATTTTGGCTAAAAGTTTTCAAGAGAATGGCTATAAGATAATACATTTTACATGTATACACTAAGTTTCAAAGCAAATACTTTTAGGCATTGCATACAATATCATGAGGTAAATATTGAAATTTTGTGGAGTTGACCATGAACTTTAATCTTTAAACTTTGCCCCAATAACCTAAAAATTCTAAAGAGAATCACTTAAAAAGACAGTACCTCATGCATATATGCTCGAAATTCCAATGAATACCTCGAACAATTTTCGAAATGTGGAGAACGAAGGTACAATTTCAGCATTAGCATTTTTTGAATAGACAGGGGGAGTAACGTTTTGAGCATTCGACCTTGAGAATGTGCAACCCTAAGTTGATAGGCACTCATACATAAACGTGGCAAGTTTCATTAGGATACCTCACGCGATTTTTAGTTACGCTGTCCACATAAGTTATTACGGACAGTCGTACGGCCGTGCGTTCATCATAATACGGAGCTTTAGATTTTAGACGCGCGGACGTTCAAAGGGAAAAAAAAAACATGATCTGAGCGTGCGCAGTATAATGACCCGCACTACTGCGCAGGCTCAGATCATGTTTTTTTTTTTTTTTCCCCTTTGAACGTCCGCGCGTCTAAAATCTAAAGAAACTATTCCGATTTCCAGTGATATGTTAACCAATGTCATGCATGACCGGGCTGACCTTAACCTTAAAAGAAAAAAAAAAATGGCGGAGGGCTTTTTGGCCCCCTCCCTCGACATTTTGCACCAAAAATCCGTAAAAATCTCTGATCGCGCGCAAAGTTTCATGACTTTTGTCTTTGAAGTCTTGCGAAACCAAAGTCCCGACGTCCCGTTCTGAAATAACACAATATTTTGTAAGTACATTCCAGACCCGAAACAGCTCAAAAACGTGATTTCATGTACTATACCGTATAATCCAATGCAAATGTTGTCTCTATAGAGATAATAATGACATATTTATGAATTCAAAATTCATAAATGAATTCAAAATTCATAAATGTATCATTTTTACTTTTGCTGATAAATATCAATTAATTTCATGTTCTTTATGACCGGAAAAGTGTCTCCGATGATTTCAAAAAAAAAACACCAAAGAGTGGAAAAAATTAATTAAAAACAATTAAAAACACTAAAATACATAAGAAAAACGTTGGATACCGCCATTTTTTTTTATTTACAATCAATACGAATTCCAAAAAGAGAACCTACACCAAAAATTAGCAGTCGTTTCTTTTCATTTACAGATTTTACAGCTATTTTTTATTAATTTTATGAATAAAATAGCATAATTCATTGAAAATAAATTTGAATGATGGCGGAATAATTACCTATTCAGTTTTGAAGAATATCTTGTGGGTGACGCGCTTGCCAATTTTCCTCCCAATCACGCGGTCAACGGCCAAGATCTTGGGGGGGGGGGGGGGGCTGAATGAGCCATCCCCCCCCCCCCCCCAGTCTTGCTAGGCATAAAAATAGTTCACTCTTATTAGGGTTAAAACAACAATGACAAATTGCGCTTTCTCTCAGTTTGAGTGAATCACTAAAGGATTAGATCTATAAATGAAATTGGCCAAATGAATAGGAAACCTCAACGAATGCAGGTTTGTGCAAAGGTTTCTTTTTTTCAGAATATGGCCCATAACCTTTTAAATGATAACTAATCTTATGACTTGGTCACTCCAACGGATGGGGGTGGTTGGAGGGGGCAACCCTTAGATTGTATTTTTCTTAGTTCATATTCAACACAATAGCTCACAACTACAAAAAAAAAATGTCTTGAATATGAAGAGGAGAAGTGGTTATTGGATTAGCCTTTGTAGGGGTGATGAAAATATCAACACCATGACCATGTTGACCCGGTTATTAACCTTAAAAGGTTAAACACACATACACACATACACACACACACACACACACACACACACACACACACAAAATACATGCACAACCCTGCAGTTGTGGAGGCTGACCTGTTAGTTTGACCACTTTGACAGATCCCAACCATTCAGTGACGCATTTACTGTTCCTTCATAATAACATTCAAACTTGGAAAAAGTGCAGAAGTAAATGGAAAGTAAAAGAGTTCCTCTTTCCTCACAACTAAAAGCTCTCCATAGCTAATATTAAATAGCAGCCCTCCAAAGTTTGATTACGATTAGTTTTTATACGCTTTGTATACACGTACCATTTCATTTTCATAGCTCTGTAACAAAGCTTTCTTTCACGAGTAGCACTGTGCTTTAATAGTGGTGTGTGATTCTTAACATCAGCCCGACGCAAGCCACATGAAGCTATTAATGTAAAATCATGGACGTTTACTGAGTATATAGTGAAGCTGTCTGCCATCCTTTCCGTTGCTGACCTCGATCCACGTATAAAATACGCCATCCTTGGAATGTAGCATCTCATGCCGATTTTTGGATCTGGAATGTTTAAAAGCCATGCCGCAGTATCAAAACTTGTACGGGCGAGCATCGGAATGAATCTTTTTGTGACGGGACAGCTTTGCCTTCTCGCCGAACTCTTTACCACAGACCTCGCAACGGTATCTTTTGGGCCTGTAGGAGGTGCAGGCCCATTGATGCAGAGCGAGAGCGGAAGGATGGCGGAAAAGGCGACTACACTTCTTGCACCTTGCGCTGAAAGTGTTGAGAGGATGACGCGCTTCCAAGTGATCAACGAGTTTCTTTTCAGATCCAAAGGTTTCCGAACACTTGTCACAAGCGTGTGCTCCAAGATATGCCTTGTAGTACTCGTGTCTCCTCATGTGATAAGCAAGCATTTTTTTAGAACCTATACGTGCGTGACCGCATACGGGACACTTCCATTTCCTAAGCGTTTGATATGCATTAATTTCCTGCCTCAGGCGTTGTGATGAGTCCCGAAACCTTCTGTCGTAAACGCCACATCGATAAGGGAATTCATCTTTGTGGGTTATTCTATGGGATGACAACAAGGTGCTGGTGGGAAAAAAACTTGTGACACATTGAACACATGTGCGCCCGGCTGCCTGGACCAGGGATTTCTCTCCACAGTCCCTGTGCGTGAAATTCTCTGAGAACATCATAAATGAATTTGGTCCAAAGACAAGGGTCCAAAAATTTCGCCCGCATTTGTCACAAACGAAGTAGTCTCCTTTGGAATGCCACCAGGCATGTACGATGGTGGAAGGTATATCGCGAAAAGTCTTAAGGCATAACTTACACCTGTAAAGTTTCTCTTCGTTGATTACCACCCTTTCAACATTGTTTCGAACTTTATCTATGCAAACATGCGTGTACTTTCCCCTTGATTGGTATTTTTTCAAGGCTCGATAAAAGTTTTCTTCTTCCTTCCTCAATCTGTTTCTTTCTCTCACGATACTCTTGATATTCCTTCGATCTTGTTGAGGGCTTTCCATTTCCTCACGCATCTCACTAGGTGGTGTATGTGGCTCTTCCACGTCTGGCTCTTCCACATATAGATCAGGCTTTTTGTTTGCTCTGACCGCCCTGAACAAGTGTGCGCGCGAGGTTGTTCCTGCACCATTTGTCGGTGGCTGTTGGCCATGAGATTTCGACGTGTCTTCAGTAATATTCAGCACGTGATGTTGTTCGGCGTAGAAATCGTTTGAATAGTCTTCTAGTTCGTATTTCACCTCAAAGACATCGAACTCGTTTATTTCACCAAGATCTTGGAGCTCGGTACAATCAACTTTGACGCTATTTAGATCTGTCCAGGAATCAGCACATGCACGGTTTTCTGTTGCGTGTTGAACTGAGGATATATTGGTATCACTTGAACCTTGTTGCCTTGTCTTCGAATGATTTCCGCCAACCGTTTCCGTTGTCTCCTTCGCGAGGGATGATGCGTCGTCTTCCGCTAAGGCATTCTGGTTAGTCAATTTTTTGTTTGCATCCCACGCGCCTTGCGTCGGCTGGCCTTCCAATAATGTGCTTGGACAATCATTTGAGCATTGACCAACATAGAAATTCGGAATGCGGTTCCACGCTTCTTCAAACAAAACATCAAGATCTTCCTCACACATAGCCATACTAGGTATTTGGTGGGTTCTTCCTGGCACTTGAAAGTCCTTGAAAAAGGGGCCTCTCACGAAAGAAGCTGTAAGTCAGGAGAGTCCAACTGTCCACGGGATTGCTATTCCAAAGTCCTGCTTGATCATTGCTGGAGATCAGACGCTACTCAAAGGATTTCTGAGCTGTTTTGTATTCCACATGTTGCCTGTTACGCATTAGAAGAAAAAAAAAGGCAAAGTGCGATTAAGAATGATAGAAAAAGAGCACGTTCTTTCATTCATAAATAATATTTTACTAACTAAACTGAAGACGGACAACAGACAAGCGCCATGTGGTGCTGTATCACAAACGGGAGTGTTTGCCTTGCTCTCGTGAGAAAAAGAGGAACTTGTCAGCAGACGAGAAGATATCCTGCATTAATAATAATAACGAAGTCCTCGGGACCGGCACCTATATCGGAATACCATTATAGCCGAATTAATAAACAATAAAGATACAGAGAGTTGATAATGTTGCGGCACTAAATTCTGCTTCGTTGTGACCGGAATTTGGTTTTGACATTGTGCAATATAACAGGAGCGCACTGCATACAGCTGGGATTTTTTCGCACAAAGTGTGGCAGCATGTATATTGTTTTGGTATGGTTTTAACTCAAATCCATCATTTCCAGGACAGCAAAGGGATAAATAGACTTCTTTCAACAGTACAAGGACAGTGATAGAAAAAGAACCCTGCTTAAGTTTTGAAGTTAAAGGGCCTCTAAAATCCAAATGCATGTTGATTTGTGTTGATTTGTTATACCCTCAACATCACTTTCGTATTGAAACGAATATCTAGAAACATTGAATATACTTTTTACATTTTTTTTTTGTTCTAAATCCTTCCAAAACCAGTATTCCTCAGATGATCTCATCTGTCAAACAATGCTAAATTTCAAATGTAAAATGTAATTTCAATGTCTATCAACTTGGTTGGTTAATAAAAGGGGAACCCTACGCATGAGTAAATAACTTCGTTTCTCTCTTCAAAGGCAAACTAAAAAAAAATAACAATTGCAAAAATGGGCAAAAAAGAAAAGAAATGGAAATTGCAAAAACTAGAACACTCACTGAATGTAATTATGTCCTCACCAAGCACTGAGGGAGTTAGCTCAACTAGCAATGATTATTTGTATGTTTCTTATTGAAAAAACAAACAATTACAATGACAACGTGTTGTTCAACATTGAATAAGTGTAATCTTGTTCAGTGATCGTCACATGTGCCATATCTCAAGTCAAGTCCTTATAACCTGAGTCAGTAAAGTACATAGATCAGCAATTTCTGTGATTTTCATCAAAAAGATGTTTCAATAGCACCACAATGTTTGATATCAAGAAGAATGGAGTTAATTGCACACCAATATAGCTGTCACATGTGCTAATTTTCAAGTCCAACTCTCAAAAGCTGAGGGAGTTAGGTAAATTTACAATATTGTGTATGAATTGCATTCAAAATACGCCGTTACCATGGCAACAATGACAAAAGATCAATTTTGCACAGCTTATATGTAATATAGTAGCAAGATATGCCGAATTTGAAGCCAAATGCTCACAAAAGGAGAGTTAGCTGAATTTCGAATTTTTATGATTTCCATTCCTGCTAACCTAGGCAACGCATTGTTCAAGAATGCCGGAAGATAAAGTTTGCTCATCTTTGTACTATAGCGGTCGCATGTGCCTATAGTTTCAAGCCAAATGCTCAAAGACTGAGGGAGTTAACTTAATCAACAGTCTTGTTGTATGATTTTCGTTAAAGATATGCTGTTACCATGGCAACACATCGTTTAACAATGACGGAAGAATAAATTTGCGTATGTATGTACTACAGCAGTTGCACGTGCAAAATTTCAAGACAAATGCTCAAAGAACCCGTTTACAGATTTGTCCGTGTATTACACTGCCGGGCTCGGCCGCACTTTTGATTCAAATCTATCAATATTTTGTCGTAGTGGCGCTCTGCTTGTAAACAAACGCAATTTGGTATTGTCTGGTTTTCAGACACTTTGCGAACTGAATTCCGTGGCAATGAAGTCACCGTTCAGGCAAAGGCCTTTCCGAAGGGGAAAAAAAAATCCTTTGCCTGACAAAACCACCTTGAACTAGAATAGTTTTCGACGTTGAGGGTGTTGATATCCTGAATAGCGAAATAGTACAGGCAGAGGATTTGGAAGCCAGATGAGACTGATTGGCCGTGCATTTGGCCCACTTTGCGTTTATACTGAGAAAAGGCCAGATTTTGGCCTCGCATTTGGCCTTTTGCGCGTTTACACTGACATAAAGGTGGGCTCGCACTGTAAACGGGGTCTAAGACTCAGGGATTTAACCGAATCCACAGTATTTTAATGATTTCCATTCAAAGTATGTTGATGATTTACCACGGTAACCAACCAATGAAGAAAGAATACGTTTGCGCATCTGTGTACCATTGTGGTCACATTTGCCGAAATTCAAATTAATGGTCAAAGACTGACTACACAATAGCTGATTACACAAATTTTTATATGCCTTTTTAGTGACAAATGCTGTAACTATGGAACACTTAACCATGACGAAAGATTAACTTTGCAAATATATGTACCATAATGGTCACATGTGGCAAAATTCAAGCTAAATGCTAAAAGTCTAATGGTATAAGCTGAGTCCACAATGTTTCTGTAAGCTTTTTAGTGAATAAAAGATGATGTCACCATAGCACCGAACTGTAACAGCGACGAAAGATTAAGGTTGCACATCTACGCGCTATATAGCAGTCACAAGTGGCAAATTTCCAGCCATATGCTCAAAGACTAAGGGTGTCAGCTAAATCCACAAATATTTTTGTATTCTTTCTAGTGAAAAAAATGCAGTTACCATGGAAACGAATTGGAAACACATCCTAAAAATATGTGTTCTGCACATCTACGATATATACTATAGTGGTCACATGTGCCAAATCTCAAGTCAGATACTATATAAACCTCAGGGAGTTAGTTCAATCCACTATTTTGTATGATTAGTGTAAAGAAATGCCGTTGCCATGGTAACACAACGTGCTGCACAACTTCACACTACATTGGTCGTATATCCTAAATTTCACTTGGATTGCTATAAAACTAAGAGAGTAGTTCGATCCACAATACTTGGTAAGTTTTTTTTTTTTAATATTTGCCGGTGCCATATCAACGGATTACATATGCTATACTAATGCAAAGGTTGTCGTGCACATCAATATTTGTCAGCAGTCACATATGCCAAATTTAGCGTAAATTGCTCAAAAAATGAGAGAGTAGTTCGATCCACAAGTCTTTATGAAAATATGCCACTGCCACGGCAACGCATTTAGCGACACTGACAAAAAAGGGTGTTTTGTATACATCTCCCTTTGATTGCGGTCATATCAGCCGAATTCGGGGGTCAATAGCTCAAAAGATAAAATGAAAGAAGTTCGATCCACAATATTTTGTTAGATTTTTAAAGATTTGCCGTCGCCATGGCAACGTATTATGCAATACTAAAGAAAAAGGTATCTATGGCACGCCAGAAGGGAATCAAATAATTATGTTCGACACCAACTAAAAAACCATTTCATCAATTTAAATTTCATTCCACAAAAATATGTTCGATAAAATATATATTTCATAAAATATATATTCAAACAAAATATATATTTGACAAGAAAATATGAAGGTTTGACCGAAATATATTCGACAAAATATATATTTGACAAAAATATATATGTTTCACCAAAAATATATTTCACAAAAATATATTTGATCAAAAATATATTTGACACAAACTATGTTTGACCAAAAATATATTTGACAAAAAATATATTTGACCAAAAATCATATTTGACCAAAATATATTCGACAAAAAATATATATATTTCACCAAAAATATCTTAGACCCAAGATATATTTGACAAAAAGTGTTTTACACCTATATGGCGTTCTATACTTACGACAAGAAATCATTCGATGAACAAAAAACCATTCGATGAACAAAAAACCATTCGATGAACAAAAAATCATTCCATGAAAATAAAAAGTCATTCGATGACAATACAGCGCAGCGCAAGCTTACACTGCACGTGTCGTTGCGTGTACACTGTGGTATACACCATCAATCTGCAAATTGCATGCGCATGCACATCCGCGCGCGCTTGCTAGCCCGTACCCGTGCGGTGAGAGCTAGACGCTCGCGTGGTACGCGCGCTATTATACAAAGCATTAGCGATTTTGATGTCTGCCTCTTATTCTGGAAGTGGGAGTAGGAATGATCTCGATGGCGTTATGCAAGAGATTCGGCTCCGCCATTGCCAGTGAGATGACGAGCGCGAGATCGATCGGGATCAGGTCGCCTGGTCGTGGACATACTTGGAGACTAAGTTAGCACGAGCAGAGCAACATCAGCGGTAACCGCAGCAGCGACCCCAACACGTTACTGGTACAGCGCCGGCCGCCCCCCGCGGGGGTTACATCAGCGGCAGCGTTAGCCCGACCAGACGGAGTACGCTGTGCGAATATCCTACGTACAGCGACTGGGCTGTGTATAGTTATACGGCAGCGCCTGCCATGACGATCCGGTCTCCAACCCAAACATCAAGCAGGCCAAGGGCAATAGACCACAGCCTGAGGCTGTAATATAGGCTCAGGCTCAACCACCGGCACCGCACCGGCACTACGGGCTCAGCCTCAGCAACCCCAGGTTGGTAAACTGTCGTAGACCGAAGAGATCTGTATCTGTATGGTTTAGTCAGCAAAATGTCCAGGAAGACACATTCACGCTAACTTGTAGAGACTAGAGGAGCACTACGTGTGGACAGAGCGCGACCATTGAAATTTGTCTGAGATCTGTCTCTTCTCGTTGCCGTCGGTCATGGGCTTCTTAGAGACAGATTCCGGCGGTAGTAAAATGGTAATGCAGTATTGGCAGTAAGCCAATATCGTATCTAAGAGGCAAGAAGATATACCTCAAATTTCACTCTACCAAATTCCACCAAAATTTCAGGGATTCCTACAGTATCTCATTTCCAGTCACTCTCATAAATTTGAATTAAATGAGACATGGGGAAGCATTGAATTCAACGTTGACTTTAGTTGTGGTTGTTTCTGCTCGCGCTCACTGCTTATGCTGTCTAATGTTAACGTTACACATTACGGTGGCTTTTAAATAAGGGGGACCATCATAGACATCATAAAAAACAAGGTTATATGCCTTCTAACCTGGAGTAATGTGTAACTCATCATGAAATATAGATTGCTAGCTGTTGTTCTCTCCCCCCCCCCCCCCCCCCCCATGAGACTAACAATTAGAGTTACTGTCACACAGGTCAGTATCATTACGACAGCGCGTTGCTGACTGCAGTTATTCACGCGATCACGATTACTCTCCACAGGCATTCATTGTCGGCAGGTAGTTCGCCGTACAGGAGGAAAAGAATATGAAGTTTCCGTGACAACCTGAGGACATATGTTGATGCGCAGCAGGAAGAGATGATGGATGTGTGAGGTAAGACATCGTGTCCTCATTGCTAGATTCCCACTGGTGTGATATTTTGAATGGAAAGTGCTTCAGTAATATACTAATCACAGAGTTAGGAAAATTGACTTTATTTCTTTTTTTTTCTTCTATGAATGTGATGTTTCTTATGGAAAGTTATGAGATTGAATAAGCTGAATGAACAATTCTCAGAGGATATACAGCCATCCCTATCTTTCAACAGAGCAGAATTCTGGATGCCTAATCCAGTCAAGTACTAACTTAGTCAAGTACTTGTACTGTTTGAAAATTGTTGTTCAAATTTTACCTCTTTATTGTTATTTATTTGTGTGTGTGTGCGTGTGTGTGTGTGTGTGTGTGTTGAAACGAAAGTTTCAAAGATGAAGTTTAGGAAGTCAAGACTTTATGCCCCATTGTGAATGTTTTTTACTTTTGTGATAAACTTGGAATATAGTGATTTGGTGTGTTTTTTCAAAGCTAGTAATATTAGGAATAATAAAGTAGTGATGGTAGTGATCATAATAAAATTTTCATGATGAATTATCACTGTTGTTATTACTTGAATAATGAAAATGATGTTTCTAGTCATGATTATCATCATCATCATCATCATCATTTATCATTGCTTTCCCCCTTGCAGAATTACAATATATATGCCTCTATTGTAGGCAAACTGTAATAGCAGTACCTAGAGAAACCTGAAACAAGTACCAGTACATCAATATGGTACTAATTGGAAACATTTCAGTTCATCTTTTCAACATCAAGTTTATTATATGTTGATAAAATTATGTTCCAAATGGTATACAGTATTTACCCAGTAATGTCATGCATTGTATTTCTGTTGTTTCCACTAATACACAATGGCAGCTACAGTGTGAGAATGTTTGACGCCATGAGGGGGCCTGTAACTACAGTATGCCGTCTACGAGATCTAGGAAACAGAAGAGGACTGGAAGACGTGAGTCACTTTGTGTTGATCTCTATTGATCCAGTGATGGTTTTGCCAAGGTTTGACACTGTAGCTCCTTATTATAAAGCATAGATTATTAAGTTCAGAAGAAAATCAAGCAAACAATTCCATACTTCATTTGTCAGAATAAATTGTGCAGTATTAAAAGAAAAAAAAAGTGTCGTGTTCAGAATGTGTTCACTGTTATTGTAGTTTGTGTTTATTTGTTTTTTTGGTGGGTCATAGGATTTCTGTACCAGATGTAATTGCTTATGATTTGTGGTATTTTGTAGTACATGTATCATGTTCTTTGTTGATAAGCTTGTCTTGTATTCTTTCAGGAACTTTGCTGGTGCCAAGTCAAAGTCTTTCCGTCGAGAGAATGTGGATCTTTTGGACAAACCAGAGCAGCTGTCTTCAATGGCTATACCAGGTGAGAGTCATGTTACCCCAGTGATAGCTGGAGTCAAATTCCAGAGTGGTTAACCCTGACTTTAACTAGTGGGGAAATTCTGTTTAATCAACATATTCCTTACAGGAGCCATGCTTGTGCTGCGATAACTATTTTATCAGAGGATCCTGATCAGTGTATATCAAAATTTTACGACCCTCATAAAGGTAGTTACATCAATCAGCTAATCTTTGAGGAGTTGTAGATTCAGAAAGAAATGAAGACAGGATACTGTAAAGATTTTTGTTTCAAAAAGTAGATTCTAGAGTATCTATCTTGTGTTGCAATAATCAAAAGTGCACACCCAATTCTTAACAATCTCTATTCTCTACTTACACAAACGTTGTTCTTACACTCCAATGGAAGTAGTTTTGTGCATACTGTAAAGCAAGAAATATTTGCAGTGTGAAATTTTCTTGAATCACAGCTGACAGCCTTTTTTTTTCTTTTTTTTTATGCCTCCGCCACGAAGTGGTGCCGGAGGCATTATGTTTTTCGGGTTGTCCGTCCGTCCGTCCGTCTGTCCTTCCGTCCGTAATGAATTTTGTGGACAGCGTAACTAAAAAACCTTTTGAGGTATCCTAATGAAACTTGGCATGTATGTGTATTAGGGGGTGAAGTTGTGCCTATCAACTTTTGGGTGCACATGCTCAAGATCAAAGGTCAAAAGGTCAAGGTCAAATATGTAAAATTTCACTATTTCCACCATATCTATGCAATGCCTGAAGATATTTTCTTAAAACTTAGTGTATACATGTATTACCCAATTAAGATTCTCTGGTGGAAGTTTGGGGTGATGAGGTCAAAGGTCAAAGGTCAAAAGGTCAAGTAACAATATTTTTTTTTGTCCGTAACTTGGAAATTGTTCATGGTATCTTCATGGAACATAGCATATATACATGTACTGACTGACAATGATTATCTAGAGAATTTAGGGTTCATGGGGTCAAAGGTCAGGGGCCAAAGACAAGGGCAACACTTCAACATTTTACTATTTCCCTCATATTTATGCAAAGCCAGCGGGATTATTATTTTTTTTTACACTTGGTGTATGCATGTATAACCTGATAGAGATTCTCTGGAAACTTTTTCTTTTCTTTTTTTTTGCCTTAAAGGTCAAAAGGTCAAAGATCAAGGGAAAGTGCTGAACTAACTTTTTCCTCCATATCTCAGAAGTGGCTCAAGGTGTCTTGAAACTTTCTACATATGTATGCATGTTCTGCCTGACAGTGATTATCCTATGAATTTTACGGTCAAAAGCCAGATGAAAATGGTAACAATGTACTTTTCAATACAGAAATTGCACTTTTTCTCCATACCTTGAAAAGTACTCAATGCATAAACTTATGAATGGGCAAAGTCAAGTTAAAGTCCTTAAATCCCCAAATGCATGCTCTCCTATTCATCCAATTAAACTTAGGTCAATGAAGGTGAATATTCAACACATTTGTGACAAACTTTTTATTTTAATATTTTGCCAATTGTGTGAAAATGTAATCACACATTGTCCACATGTACAGTACACCTATTAGGAGAATCATGCATTATGGCGGAGGCATACCAGTCGCCTTAGCGACATTTCTAGTTCAGCATGCCACTTGAATTCAATGCATACAGTGCATACAGTGTAAACAAGAACTTTTGCATAAGTACATGTATTTTGATTTTGTGACTCTTGGATCTCACAAAATTTGCAAAATTGGAATACACACGAAAATGTTTGGCTTAAAATGGTTCACTATTTTTGCTTCAATTGAGTTCTGCGTGCCAAAAACGAAAGATTGTATACTTCATTCCGTTCAAAATAATTGTATGGTGGAATAATTATTAAAATATAGGCATTAAAGACTCTAAACAGTGTTTTCACGGAAGAATCAAAATGGGTTGATGCTTATTCTCCAACAAACGTTATTCATTTATCCATTTCATTCATTCTTCTCATTTATTTTCACTTTCATTATTGGTTGACAAAATCTGTATTAAAAACACAAACAGACAAACAAAAATGCACTGTGTCAAATATGATCATGGAGAAATCATGTGAAGCACAACGTAGTCTTATTGAAAATGACCCCTTAATAACAAATATGATGTAAATATGTGTAATCATTTATAATCATTTGTAATTTGATTGAAACAAACATGAATACAAATTGTGATAAGATTATGTATTGATTTCTACTTTGCAAGAAATTAGTTGAAATTTGAATTATTGATGAAAACTTATCCCGTAATGACCAATTTGCATGGACACATTAATGATTATGCAAAAGTATGAAGTGAAGGATCTATGAAGTTAGATTGCAACATATGATTTTGTTTGTTTGTTTGTTTCTCTGTGTTGGTAGGAGCATAGCTGCCTTGGACCCTGATAGCCCTATCCATCATCATGAGGTTTCCCAACCCACTCAATGCCATGCAGAGCCTTTGGATCAACGTCATCATGGAAGGACCACCTGCTCAAGGGTGAGCCACAATGTGCACACATCAGCAGGTCTGAGAGTATTCTGAAGGGGGAGGGCAATTATGCCGGCAGTGCAGTCATTATTCTGATTCAGTCTAATTAGGCCACTCTGCATAAAGATTCACAATCTATCAATCAGTCAATCAATCAATCAATCAATTAATCAATCAATCAATCAAATTTCTTCAAGCAAATATCTTTGGACCTCATTAAAGCTTTGGTTTCAAAATATTTCATTTTACCTTTTCATCGGCTAAAGCAGCATCTTAGTGAGTACCATTATAATTCTTCAGTCATGGGGGAAAATAATTTTGTAAAAGTAAAAATCAATACCTCTCAAATCAGCAGTGTTTCGATGTCTCATTTGTATGCCACTCTCCTTCTCTTTGTGACCCTTCTTATTGGAAAGTCTGGACGCCAGCTATTTCTACTCTACACATTAATGTTGTTTCCAGAAATTCTTTCTGTCTATATGGCTACAGATTTTATTGTTAATTTGGAAGAAAGGACAAATATTTGTTCATTCTGTAAAAAAAAGAAAGAAAGAGTGTGTATACATGTATTATCAAAGATGGATAATGAACAAATACTGACATGAAAAAAAAAATTGTGCATTCTGTAGTTCACATGACTGTATGATAATGTTTCATTCTCTCCCCACTCCTCTGTCCAGTCTCGGAGTGGAGCCATTGGACAAGGATGTAATAAGGAAGCCTCCTCGTTAGGTTCGTGACCCCATGATCACCAGACCTCTTCTTATTTATGTAGTCATGTCTGCCCTCATCATCGTCGTGGGAATCCTCTGGGTCTTCTGGAGAGAGGTTAGTGCTCCCTTTATTGTCCATGACTGTACACACATTTCTATTAATATTGGTCAAGTTCTTCCTTTACATAATTGTAATATTATGCCCTTGCTACATTGTGCCGAGTGATAACATTAGTGCATTTAGCAAGCTATCTTCTGTCAGATGCTTTGTCATGCGGATTGTAATATTTATATTATATTGGATGGCTATGAATGGGATACCAGGGAATATTGCACGAGTTAGGGCCAATATTGCACGAATCGAAGATGAGTGCAATATTGACTCTAACGAGTGCAATATTCCCTGGTATTCCATGAATCAAGGCCGTCCAATATAATTATTATCATCTATACAATCAAGTAGAGCAACCATGAACTGCACAAAATTACCCGGCTTCTACTCGTCTTTGAAGTTGACTCGGCAGTCCCATCCCAGCGCTGAAAAGGGGAAGCCCCTAAAACTGCGTATTGAAACAAACAACTAGCAAGATGTTTGCGCGCTTGTGAAAAATGTAACAAAATGACGCGCACTAGTAGCAAGTATTTGCGCATTCATCAAGCGCTCATGCAACAAACGAGACAGAATTGAATATCGTGTGATCTTGAACGGCAAGTAACAACGGTAGCCTATGGGGAATTAATACGTTGGTCTATGCGATTCGTTCAATATGCTCCGATATTGAACGGTAAAAATTGAATTGACTACAATACGCGTTTTTTAATGCGCCGCTAAAACGTCCTATATAGATGATAATAGATAATGATGCATGTATTGATTTGATTAGATTTATCCATTGTCTTTATAGATACTTGGCTGTGTATATTAGTACATGCAGTAGCAGCATTCATCTTCACATACAGTATGCAATGAATTGTTTTGCTCCATGAAGCCTTTTCAGAGTATAAGGACAAGCATGATACTATCTTGAGCTGGGATTTATCAACTTGTGCCTGTCAAGCAGTCCAGATGGCACTGTAATAATGACTGCTCCTCTCAATTAGATGCAATCCTGCCTCAGCCTTCTCTGTGTCAGACAAAGTCATAAAAAGACGTGTAGCATACATGTATGAATACAAGACCATACATACTGTCTGATGCACCACTGGTGATGAAATAACTCAGTTGCGTACAGACTTTGTCATTACGTTTCAACATTAAGTAATGAGTGATAATTTTGATAAGTAATGTTGTCAAACATGCAGATCATGCCTTGGTTAGCTGTCCTTCAAGATGTAACTGATGTTGGTTATCTACTTCCCACCACTACAGGAAATATTCCAAATGGAAGCACTGTCAGTATAAGGTGAGTGTGGCATGAACTTCCCTCCCCTTCTCCCATCCCACTGGTGTATTCGCACACTTTTGTCATGTTATTGTTGAAACCAAGGGCCGTCATTTAAATATCACAGGCTAATTGTTAATTGTACACATTGTAAAATTATTGCCCATTGTACGCTAATGTGTACAAATGTGTCCTTTAAAAGCAAAAAAAAATTGAATGAGTTAACCATGTGTAAAACATCTGTCATTATGATTGTACTTCTTCACAACTAAACCTCAGCACTTCTGTAGGATTTCTTGTATTCTGCTCTGCTTCATGTTTTGAGAAAATTAGAGGTTTCTTATACTTTTTTTTCACTTTATAAGATATTTGTAGGAAAATAATGCTATATATTTGGTTTCATAGGCTGCTGACTGGATGGTATAATTGACTAATTTAATGTCTAATGCACTACAATGACTTTCATGTCTGTTTAATTAGAGGGGCAATCAGGCACAGTTTTACTCTTTTCCATAGAACTCCTTTTAATGACTTATTCTCGATTGACTGATTTTTGTTGCTCATTTCAGATATCTGTTTCTTGGTGATGCTGACTTCCTCTGTCTTAGTTGTGCCGGAGATTAAAAGTAGGGTCATCGGCGGTTGAGTCGGCGTCACATCATCAAGCAACTGTGTGATTTTGAACTTGTTTGACCTGACGATGGTCTCATTGATACTTGGCAGGAATCTTATGTGGTTTTGCAGTATTTCTGACGCATTCAATCTGTCAAAATCTTCGTACATGTACTTGTGGACATTTGTTTGGTTGGGTATACTCAGTGAAAGTCATTAATAAGTGAAGACTGTGTACCTGCTACCTGTATTTTAGGTGTAAAACTCATATTTAACGAAACCCCATTCGATAGAGAGGGTCTGTTGCATCCAAAATTTGTTATATAACCAGTTTAAAAGCCGTCACGACATACCGGTCAGAAATTCCTGGGCTAAATCACCCAGCGCCACTGACAAATCGATTCTCTGAATAATACTAAATAAAATCTTCGAACCGGACTTATCAGTCGCCAACACGCTGTACTGCGCGGCCATTTTCTGACACCAGCTGTTGTTGTTGTTGTTTTTGATAATTCGCAAACCCGTATTGCGCCCTCTCTCAGTAAAAACGATGTATTTCCTTTTTTTTGTGTGTGAAAAGTTCAGGGTCGGGCGGGTTACGCCAATACAATGATTTTTTTTTTATGCCTCCGCCACGAAGTGGTGCCGGAGGCATTATGTTTTCGGGTTGTCCGTCCGTCCGTCCATCCGTCCGTCCGTCCGTCCTTCCGTCCGTCCGTCCGTCCTTCCGTCCGTCCGTCCGTCCGTCTGTCCTTCCGTCCGTCCGTAATGAATTTTGTGGACAAGGTAACTATCGAAACCTGTTGAGGTATCCTAATGGAACTTGGCATGTATGTGTATTAGGGGGTGAAGTTGTGCCTATCAACTTTTGGGTGCACATGCTCAAGGTCAAAGGTCAAAAGGTCAAGGTCAAATACATAAAATTTCACTATTTCCACCATATCTATTGAATGCCTGAAGATATTTTCTTGAAACTTAGTGTATACATGTTTTACCTAATTAAGATTCTCTGGTGAAAGTTTGGGTCATGAGGTCAAAGGTCAAAGGTCAAAAGGTCAGGGTCAAATACATAAAATTTCACTATTTCCACCATATCTATTGAATGCCTGAAGAGATTTTCTTGAAACTTAGTGTATACATGTATTACCCAATTAAGATTCTCTGGTGACAGTTTGGGTCATGAGGTCAAAGGTCAAAGGTCAAAAGGTCAAGTAAAAATATTAAAACTTCTTTTTTTTTCTCCGTACCTTGGAAAATTGTTCAAGGTATCTTTATGGAACATAGTATATACATGTACTGACTGGAAGTGATTATCTAGAGAATGTAGGGTTCATGGGGTCAAAGGTCAGGGGTCAAAGGTCAAGTGCAAGACTTCAAAATGTTACTATTACCCTCATATTTATGCAATGCCAGCAGGGTTATTTTTTACACTTGGTGTATGCGTGTGTAACCTAATAGAAATTCTCTGGAAAGTTTTTTTTTTTTCTCTTTTTGCCTCAAAGGTCAAAAGGTCAAAGATAAGTGAAAGTGCTGAACTAACTTTTTCCTCCATATCTCGGAAGTGGCTCAAGTTACCTTGAAACTTAGTACATATTATGCATGTTCTACCTGAAAGTAATTATCTTATGAATTTTAGGGTCAAGGGCCAGATGAAAATGGTAACAATTTACTATTCAATTCAGAAATTGAACTTTTTCTCCACACCTGTACCTTGAAAATTACTCAATGCCTAAATGTATGAATGGGTCAAAGTCAAGTTAAAGTCCTTAAATCCCTAGATACATGCTCTCCTATTCATCCAATTAAACCTACGTCAAGGAAGGTGAACATTCAACACATTTGTGACAAACTTGTCATTCCAATATTTTGCCAATTTGTGAAAATGTAATCACACAGTGTCCACATGTACTATCTAGACCTATTGGGAAAATCATGCATTATGGCGGAGGCATACCAGTCGCCAAAGCGACATTTCTAGTTGCCTTATGGAAGTGTTCCTGTTTGCACAAGGTTTTATATTTAAGTGTTTCTCATGGTTCTTATAATGGGCATTTACTTTAAACAATTATGACTGATAATGGTTTTTATTGATGATGAAGGTTGCCAGTATTGAGTAATGCATTTATATTTAGTTCATTTCTTGAATCTGTAGCATTTGATTTCATGTATTTGAAATTTTGCAATTGGTACATGAATGCCAACTCTTTCATCTGCACTATTGCAGTCTTTCAGCAGTTACAGATTTGTATGATGATAAGATGACAAGAACATTTTAATGTGTAATGCTGCTTAAAGGGACAAAACAAATCATGCCCCTATGAAATTGAATTCAGGTTAGTTCTTTCCCTCCCCTTTCCCAAGTAAACATACAGATTTCATAGTTGTGATGACATTCTCTGTCAGAATCGTCTTTGATATATTTGCAAGTTATATAGCACTGGTTACTCAGAGGAATACCAGTACCAATGTCAACCCATCACTCTCAGTCAAGCCATTTTTTTTTTTTTTGTTGTTGTTGTTGATAGCTGATGATGTTAGGGGAAGGCGAAAGATTTATTATATGGCTCATTGCCAGTCATTCCAATGTCTAATCCACTCAATGTGTTTATGTCACATCCTCAGTCATCATGACATCATAATAATGTTTGTATTATTTTTATGACAATGTTACATCCCTATCACATCGCCAGCTCATTATCAACATGACATCCTCACATCATCATCATCATTAGATTATCATGACAGAATCCTGATAGCTGAATTACATTCATGAATGTGAACAGGAACCACAAGGAGAACAGTGCAAAGATCACTAAAGTGGCTACCCTCTATGAATAAGACTAAATCATCATCATCATCGTCATAGTCATCAAGACATAATTCTTATACCTTTATAACATCATAGCATCATTCTCACATTATTGTGACATCATCACCAAACACTGTGACATCATCATGACACTAATGTGACATCACATCATTTTCCTATCATTCTTCATATTGTCCCTAAACCGTGACATCATCCTGCCATTAACCTTCCATCGCTTTCCTTTTACCCACTCCAATGAATAGCACTTTTAATGGGATAGAGATTTTATAGTCTCTATGCAAGGGGTAAACCCATTTTATCCTCTTTATTATGAGCAGGTCTAGCTCTGTAAGAATATTGGATATCACCTTGCTCAGTACAAAAATACTGTCTGTGGTGTTTCCTCAGTATTCATGACTCTTTAAATTGCCAGAGGTTACAATGTAAATATCTCGAAATACTGCACCATTTAACTTTGAATGAAATTTTATGATAGATTAATTTGATCACTGTGGTCCAATTGAAATGTACTTACATTGTCAGATTACATGATATGAGCTGAAGGACCCCTGACTGTAAACTATAAACTGCCATATGTAGATTGTTGAAAACAGTAAGATTTACAGTGGAAAGGCAGGATTTACATCCTGGTGTTGGGAAGAAAAATCCACATTCAGTTTTTCACATTGGCTGTGATAATGCTGGAAGAGCATAAACAGAATTGATAGTGTTTAGCTCTCAGTCTTCTAAAGTTCTAGTGGGTTTTCCTTAGTTCAAAAATGTGATTTAGTCCACATTGTGAACAAAGTTCCTTCATAGGTGTGTGAGTTTTTATTGTGTGTCTGTCTGTTTGTCAGTGTTGTTGAGTGTATATGAATCTTTCTTTTGGATTCAGAAATTATTTGTAAATTTACAAATTATCGTCTTATCAAGGAGGTACTAGTACCTCCTTGGTCTTATAAAGTTTTTATTTTTCAATTACTTAGCAATGTACAATCCATACAGGAGTGCCTCTCTTGATCATGTTTTCCAGCTTATCTGAGATTCTAATATTAAAGACTTCCTGCAGCAAGTGTAATTGTGTGGTATCTCCAGACTGATGAATATCTGCATAGTTCTATTTGTCTCAGAGTTAATTTTAAAGGGATGTTGACTTGAATCCTGTTTATTTAAGTGATCAATGTGAAATAGTTTTGTTTATTGACAAAGTTGAACAAAGGTGCTTACAATATACACTGGAACTGGAAATACAAATGAAGTCAGTGACACGATGGGTGCATCTGTCTTACACTCCACATCTTTATTAAAGTTGTACATACAGAATAATATACTAGTATGTGGTAACAGTTCAGCATTGGTGTTCATAAGGCCTTGTGTGTAGTCTTGACTTTCAGACCCACCTTATCTTTGACACAGTTGTAGTCTGTATCATGTTAACTCTGATTGTTTGTAGGTTGTTTTCACAGTGAAGTACACAGCAGGATCCTGTATAAACTATTGATGTGCAGTAGTCATACTCAGAGAATGGGACTTCATTGGATGATACAATACTTTACATTGATGATCTTTGTCCTGTAATGGCGGCTGACAGTAGACTGGTGTAAGCCAAGTTTTCATGTTAACAAGAATTTGATTATGTGTTCAGTGCCTTCAAAGATCAGTGTACATGTACCACTTGCGAGTAAGATTCTTTATGTCTGGAGGTGCTTCAAGTCTGGCTTAACAGAGTTTCCTCTTAACCAATTGAGAACCAGTCGGAGTATACTAGGGCAGGTGTCTATGGGAAATGCTTGTTGTCGCAAAATCAGTCAGTCCTCATTGGGTTAAGGCTAACTTGTGTCGTAAGCAAATTTCTGCCCCCTCTGATTGAAACAGGTTTACAGTATACAGCATAATGTCAGAGCAGAAGCATTGTACTTGCCATTCAAAATTAGCATTCATTAATTATTGTGAGACTGAAATGAAATGAATTTGAAAAATATAGAAAAAAAAAGATATGTGACAAGGCATGTACATTTGTGCCAATTGCCTCATTTAGATTGTAGAAGATTGGAATTTGATTTCATGAATTTGAAAGATTGGAATTTGTGACACCTTGACTGTGGCATTAAGCTGGCAATGCCAGAGAAGCTTCAACCACATGACATGTAAGAAATATGATTGAAGCTTGGAAGTTAAGGGATCTGTTTTTGATAGAAAAGAAAGATCCCTTCTGAAATGAATCAAACCTGCATTAATTACTTGTGACTTTTCAAAGTGTAATATTTCAAATATTGACTGGATGTGCCATGCCTACGAGCCCCCTACATGTTACATTGTAAGTGGATCAGTGTTGTAATTGTTGAAGTGCTTCAAGTCTTTTTTGAAAAGGCGCTATATACTGTAATTATTGGTTATCATATGTTATTATGTTTTATCTGTGAGTGTCTGATGAAGAAAATGTATGTTTCAATATCTCTCGTTTCAACAGGAGAAATATGGGGGTTATTTCAGTGCAAATTGTAATCTGCGATGCAACTTTTACAACATAACGGTAAGCATACAAATTTTACCTGGTAATACATGTACTCAGTAATATTCAGATCTTACTCAGTAACATGAAATAACAATGCCATAATGTTAGAAATACTGCCTGCTGGCTCATCTGTGAAATAAGTTCAGCCTCTGAAATCTTGTTACTTCTGGCCATAAGTGGGCGATTCATGACAGGAAACAATTTATCCCCCAAAACTGTGTGGCCTACAGGTGACATCTCTTGGGTCTGTTGTGAATGGAAAATATGGACTGATAACAGAGACTGTACCCAAACTACTGTGAAAGCAGTGTGGTTCAGAGCTCTTTAGTAGGTTGTGTGGAATACATACAACAGCAGTGCGAGCTGTCTTGTTGAATAATGGCAAGCCAATTTGAATATACAGTGTTATTTACATAGACTTTGTATTTCTTTTATGTCCAGAATTGTTAATGACTGCAATTAAATTTCCATCTTGTGATTGGTATGGCATGAATATCTTTCCTTGTTAACTTGGCATACAAAGTGAAAGGAGTGATTGAATGCGTGAGTGGATGAATGATACACAAGATAAATTTATGACTGAAAAAGTGAGATAGTTACTACGTACATCATATAGCTGTGTACACAACTGAATGACGCCATCCCACAAACTGTAAGTTTTCTATATATATTGTAAGTTGTGCGACTGGAAACAACCAGTTCATTGTAAATGGGCAAATTAGTTTACTGCTGCTCAGAAGAGTACAGTACAAATGTATGTGCTCCAGGTGAATGACTGCAAAATTAGAGGTTTTGGTGTTTGTTTGTTTTTTTTTCATACAAGATGCAGTGCAACATACTACTAGTACTCGAGGAATAATAACAGTGTTGAAAGTATGGAGACCTATAAGTGAACAAACCATAAGAGCAATCAAATGAAAACACACACACACCCCCTCACATACAAAAAAAAAAAACAAAACTTGGCACATAATAGCATGGATTGTGTTCCTTTTCAATCCATGACTATGATTGTGATGAAATTAGTGTATCATCCTTGCAAGTTTTATAACATGGATTCTATATTTGTATCCAGTTTTATTCATTCTTTGATAACTGCTGCAAAAGTTCCAACACAAATGAAAATACAGTCAACCTTGCTTAAGCTGGCCTCGCATATTACAAAGTCAAATAATCACCCAAGTCAAAGGTCCTTTTCAAGTCCTCTTCTCTTTATACCTGTACATTCTATTAATTTTAATCCCTCATTAGTTGAATTTTCTCTGATCGAAGCTATTTCTTCAGTCCAAATAGATTCGACATGGGCAAGGTTGACTGTAGTTCAATTCCTTCAACATATTCTACAAACATTTATTGACATTTTGATACTACATATGGAATATGTTTGCCGTAGTTCAATGGCACCTCTACTAACCACCACACACTTCTCCCATCTATTCAGACATGAAGTTTTTAATGACAATCTCCTAGAGTGCAAATATGGACTGCTCTTCGGGGAATTGTTGATATCATTACCACGAGGGATCTCGGCTCTGTGCTATGACCCAAGGAACCTTACAGGGGCACCGATAGCAACAACTGCCTTGAAGGAAAGCAGTTCATATCTGTACATACATGTATTATATAATGAAGAAAATTGTATGAAAATTTAGTAGGTTGATGGCAATAGCTCTTGGATAGCCAATTCACACATCTGCGCTGCCATTTCACGTGCATTGCAATCGTATTGGATATTGGTCACCTCTCTCACTGTTGAAGCCAAGTGCTTACCCTACATGTGCATATGAATGTGCTGCTACAAATCAAGAGGGCAGTTTAGTATAATATGGGTCAGTTTGGGTACTGTGGGAACTACAGGTAATTGCTGACTGTATGCCCCAATTCTTAACCAATCAGACTTGAAGATTCATCAAATGAAGTATCTGGTTGTAGTGATGAAGTATGTATCTGGTTGTAGTGATGAAGTATGTATCTGGTTGTATAGTGATGAGGTATATAGCTGGTTGTATAGTGATGATGTGATGAAATACTAGTACTATGTACCATTAACTGGTTGTACGTGTATTTGTATTGTGATGATGTAACCCCGGCGCGGGGCGCTGTAACCAGTAACGTGTTGGGGTCACTGCTGCATGCGGTTACCGCTGATGTTGCTCTGCCACGGCCACGACCTGATCCCGATCTCGCGCTCGCCAACTGGCAATGGCGGAGATTAAGCTGTGCTGAATCTTTTGCATAACGCCATAGCGGGATCATTCCTACTCCCACTTTCAGAACAGTGGAAGCCATGGCCCATGCGTGAAGTCTTGAGCTATCGACATCGAAATCGCGAAAGCTACCGCGCTCAAACCCCACCACTCGATCGAGCATCCCACCGCGGCGGCCCGCCAGCGGCGCAGTCGAGTCGCGCCGATGACGGGCTAGCTAGCAGTAGTGTGCTTATGCATGGTACACGTGCAGTGTATGCATGCGTACGTGTTGCGCTGCATGTAGACAAGTCGCATGGGCCAGCTTGGTACACAGCGAATATTGCGCACTCGTTTTGTCGAACGTATTTTGTCATGAAACGTATTTCAGCTCATGAAATGTATTTTCATGGAATGGTTTTTCGTTCATCGAATGATTTTTTTTTTTCGAAAGTATGGAAAGCCATGTATGTAAAACACTTTTTGTCAAATATATTTTGGGTCTAATATATTTTTGTTGAAATGAATATATTTTGTCGAATATATTTTCGTCAGATATATTTTTTGGTCAAATATATTTTGGGTCAAACATATTTTGTGTCAAATATATTTTTGGTGAAATATATATTTTGTCGAATATATTTTTGGTCAAATATATTTTTGGTCAAATATAATTTTGGTCAAATATATTTTGGTGAAATATATATATATTTGTCAAATATATAAATTTGGTCAAACCTATATATTTTTTTGTCAAATATATATTTTGTTTGAATATGTTT
The DNA here is from genome assembly GCA_033980235.1 of Diadema setosum. Lineage (NCBI taxonomy): Eukaryota > Metazoa > Echinodermata > Echinoidea > Diadematoida > Diadematidae > Diadema > Diadema setosum. Next base: position 10,494,491 of record CM067077.1, on the reverse strand, counting down.
TTATCAAATACATATTTTATTGAATATATCTTTTATCAAATATATATTTGGTCGAATATATTTTTGTTGAATGAAATTTTACTTGATGAAATGGTTTTTTAGTTGGTGTCGAACATAAATATTTGATTCCCCTCTGGCGTGCCATAGGTATCCTTCCACGTTTTCCTTTGATAGCGGCCACACATATCAAAGTTTGGGTGATTTTTTTTTTTTTTTTTGCTAAAAAAAATGAGAGTACTAGCAGTTTGATCTACAAGTTTTTATGAAAATATGCCGCTGCCATGACAACACGTTATGCGATCCTAACAAAAAAGGTGTCTTGCACATCTTCCTTTGATAGCGGTTTACGGAGCTTTCAGTACACTGCGCGTACGCCCGTTCATTGCACCTAATAGTAGAGTTCATCGCGGGAGTGGATGGATGGTAAAGATACTCGTGGTAAACACTACCCTTTTAGGTAGCAAAAGGAGAATGAAAACCATTAGTTAATGCGCAATTTTTATACTGAAGATGGATAGGGATTGTACTTCTTTAATGACGGGAGGACTCTAGTGTCATATGCTGCTGATTTGACGCTTAAAGTGAAAACATATAGTTTAGGGCTTGAAAACCCGTCTTGCACCATTTCATATTTGCTTGCCATACATCGAAAGAGTCTACCAAGAAACTCACATGGCTGACGCGATTTTCCGGGATGATGACTTGTTTCGGAGTATTTTGAGATTAAGAATAAAAGTCGGTATATCGATTCTTAAACTTCTCGATCTTTTGCCAGTCTGACCGCGCGTATATAGTGTTTGTTCAAATTTTATGTAATTGTACACAATTTTGAAATTTCCAGTTTTTCATTCAAACGCAAATACGTCCAAGGCGCGAATCTTGTTATGTCCATGCCTGATCACTATTCTCATGTTATCAAATCAGGAATAACATCATGTTTCAGACTTAATGACAGAAACATTGAATTTGTGTCTTTTTTGGGCACAAGATCAAGGGAAAATTAGGAGGTTATGACATGCCAAGCTCACTCATTTGCATATTGATATCCACTGTGCCAGCTCCGTTTGGTAGAAATTGATAAAAATTCTAAATGTCATAACTTCCTTTTTGATTCATCCGATTATTTTCTTTTTACCATTGACCTCTTTTTTATCAGATTAACTTACATTTGGACTGGACTTCACCTCAAACTAGCAGCACACACGCGTGCATGCGCTCAACCGCTTTCGCAGGGCTAGCTGGGGAAAAGGGAAAAAACAAGTTTTTAGCTTTTCAAAGACACCATAGAGAAAGCCGCTGTGTTCATGGTGATCAGGTAAACAATCGACCCTCATGTTACGTAATACGTGTAGCTTGTGCATGGCATTGGCCTGGATATGCACTGATGCGCTGAACGAATTCGCACTGCACTCTGTGGAGCTGGCGCGGCCTGGCGGGACGATCTGTATCGATCGATCGCGGACAGAGCAGCATTTTAAGAGATCGAGATGTTCCAACGATTTTCGACATTTAAAGTTCGACTTTGTAGATTTAGATGAAATTATTGTAGGGGTACTGGGAACTGAATCAATACGTTGAGTTTGTGCATGTTCGAGATCGTTAGATGTGGAGAAGTGAAAATACAGCCAGGCCTGTCGAGCTGTCCAGCTGCTGACGTTGTACACATGTTGAATGGTTGTGTGCAGCGACAGCAGGGCCAAGTATACTGTTAATAAACTTTTACTAGTTAGCAAAGCCTTATCACACTGGACCCTATTTCATAAAGAGTTGATTTGATGACAAATCTTTGCTGGAATGACATCAGTGTCATGGTAACGACAAGAATACAGCTTCCGCTGATTGGCTGTTTGCCGTGGGAAGTTGTCATTCCAGCAAGAGTTGTCATCCTAACATCTCTTATGAAATTGGGCCACGATACGCACCATAAACTTGCCGTCAAACGGTCAAAGGGGAAAATATACTTACGTGCGTCACACTATGACTTTCTTTAAAGTGCCTCCTTGATTTACGTCCTAGCCATTCGTCTTTCTCTGTCGGTATCTGATGATTATGAGTCATGCCATATAGTTGTTCATACCACCACGTCGGTCCTACAGCAACGGACCTGAACAGACCTTGAGTTGACTTGGTTCAGAGCAGTAGACACTCCCGCAGTAGTACAGCAAAAGAGCGTGCCAGGTACAAAGCTAACCTTTTTGTTTAATACGGTCCAGCGCTCTTTGGTGGTGCGATCTTTGGTACTGGTAGTACACAGTGTAGGGCTCTCACGGGTAAATAATTCGAACGCCATACAGACGAGTGTTAAAATTCAAAATTCAAAACAAAAAACTGTAAAATAACTGGGAGAAATGAGGTGTTTCAAATTCATTATTAAACCTGGTTTATTGAGTTATACCCTTTTATCTATCAGATTTCCAAGGCGGATTATTTAGCTCAAACTCCTGTCTAAGGGTCCGCAAACAGACTGTACGTATACGAGTTCTTTTCACTAAAAGAGTCACCTATTTTCCGTACATGCACTCAGCGAAATTTAGTCCCTTCAAATTCCATTATGCCTAAAAAAGCTTTCATCTTCTTACCAAAATGCAGTTTGTAGAGGAATTCATTCTCAATATCTGCAGCTATTCAGTTTGTTTTTCACCAAACTGAATTTAAGCTGCACTTCTGATTGTCAATCATTTTTTCCTTCATTTATTTTGGTGCATTATTGGTTCGATTTTGTGATGCGGTCACGTACTTTCCATTTTATTTATAGTGTGAGCCCTAGAGGTAGCATGCCTACGCCATGGAGCCATCAAATGGCGGGCATTTGGGTAACAATACATTGTACATGTATCGCGAGCGTCTTTGTTTCACGCAAGCCTATCGATGAAGCGAACTCCTTCCTCATTTTCTTCATTTTTAGGAGGCATACAACGGTATAATTGTGTTTCAGACCTCAAACTATCAACAAAAGCATCTTTTCTGCCAATTGTATACATTAAAAAAAATATGAAGTAATGTCATTTACTTTTCAATCTGTAGTCCCTCAAAGCTAGTGTTTCAGCTGACAAACGCCGTCTATCTCTTACCCTCCCGAAAACATTGTCGAATTTCACTCCAAAATGTATAAGTATACCAAAGAAATGTGTAAAAAAACGCTGTCCTCATAACAAGATATTCGTTGGGTAATTATGAAAATGCGAAATTCATCATTTATTAACGAAAAAGGTTTGCCGGAGCCGCAACCCAGAACTCACTTCTGACGGGGTCAGGCTAACTTAAAGGACAAGTTCACCTTCATAGACATGTAGGTTGAGTGAATGCAACAATATTAGTTGAACACATCATTGGAGTTTGAGGAAAATCGGACAATCCGTTAAGTTTCTACTCACTCCATCAGGCTGGATGAGAAGACTACTATAGCTTGAGATGTCACATGAGTACAACGATATAAAGAAAGAATAAAGAAAATTCAACATATTTTCACTTTTCTCGCATAACAAAAGAACACTTGACCTCTCTCTTTCAGAAGGCAGGGGGAATAACATTACCCTTAACAAGTCGAAGAAATATGCACTTTATTCAAAAAGTAAAGTTTGGGGAAATTCTCTTTTTTTTTTCTTATATCGTTGTACGCATGTGACATCATACACACTGTATAGCAGTTCTCTCAAGCAGTGACTACGCAGATACTTTAAAAATTCATAACTTTTGAACGGATTGTCCGATTTTCCCCAAACTTTCATCACTGTGTTCTACTAATATTGCTGCATTCACTTCATCCACATGTATATGAAGGTGGACTTGTCCTTCAAATGACAAAAACATTGAATTTTTGTCTTTTTTTTTACAGGATCAATGGAAAATTCTGGGGTTATGACATGGTTAGCTCACTATTTGCATATTCATAGCCAATGTACATTAACTGTTTGGCAGAAATAAGCAAAACTTCAAAATGTCTTCCTTAGTTTCATATGATTTCAGTCATTTTTTACCGTTGAACTCGTAAGATTTTACTCTTTTCATCACTTTCATGGAATTAGAACTGGATTACCCCTTTTAATTATTGGTGATGTGCAGTTCGAGTAATTTACTGTTGTGTCCTCATAAATAACATTATTATTTTAATGCAGTTACTACAATGCTCCTGCTTACAGGACTAATTAAAGGGGCCCAGAAATCCACATGCATGTTGATTTGTGTTGATTTATGATACCTCCAACATCACTTTTGCGGTGAAACGAATATTTGGAAACATTCCATAATTATACTTTTAACGATTTTCTTCTCTTTCTTTTCTTCAGATGGGGACCGCCAACAAAAAACAACAAACAAACAAACAAACCTCCAAACCGATATTCCTCAGATGACCAGTCCTCATCTGTCAATCAGTGTTAAAGTTTTAAAATGTTTTAACAAGAAGACATTGGAACGCACCTTCCCCTCGACTCAGCATAACATACAATTTGTACATGTTTCTGTGAAATTAATGTGACTATAGCAAAAGACATGGCAATGTTTTTAGATAATGTTTCATCGCAAAAGTGATGTTGAGGGTGTCATAAATCAACACAAATCAAGATGCATTTGGATTTCAGGGGCCCTTTAAGCCATAAAGTAATAATTATTGCTGTTTTATTGCTCATTATATCTCCGTGTATGCCACTCATGTCGAATCCTTGAAAAATGCGTGATTGTTAATTTACATCGTGTTTGTGATTTGCTTTTGTGTTTTGTAGCAAGTTAGTTGACTTTTTGCGAGACGTTGATTACCAAAGTCTGGACGAAGACCACTAAAAAGATTTTAAGCTCGGTAAAATTGTAAAATGTATTGATATTGTACATGATTGTAAAAGTATCCGCGAGCTCCTTCTTTGTGTAATGACTACACACGCACACACACACACACACACACACACACGATACATATAATGCCGACATGTACAATAACTAACAGTTGTGACAGGGAGGAGCCAACGTAGCGTTCGTTCACTTTCATCATGTTCATGCCTGAATATTTATCTCTACGGAACTTTTGACCATTTTGTAAAACGAAGCATAAATACTACTGAGTTGTAATTACAGGCAATTGCCTGATGAGTGACCCTCATGGAGATTGCATGAAACTCCGAGTAACAATAAATACGGATGAACCTGCAGTCAACCGCGTGAACTTGTTCCAATACTTCTGTCTAAAGCTCTTCCTATGAGGATATCGAGCACTCTTCATAGAAGGATAGAATCACCAAGTGTATATATATATATATATATATATATATATATATGAGAAAGGAAGGAGAATTGCTGCCTAGCTTTGAAATCATAATTCCTCTTACTGTTCCTCCTTTTCGGAAAAGCGCAAGAGTTGAAAAATTGGTCTCCGCATGGGAATCGAATCCGGGTCTTTGGCATGGAACACCAACGCCTTAACCAACTCAGCCACGAAAACCTCATAGCGGTTCAGGCAGATCAAAGCTCGAATACCCGTCGGACCAACCCTTATGTTCCTTTTGGGGGCAGAGAATTATGAATAACAACCAGCCCCGTGCCTCAGCTGGATCTTCTAATGAGATTAACGTAGCGCTGAATAATGTTTTGCAAAAGAAGTCACCGCTTTATATGTGTGTATATATATACATATATATATATATATTATATATATAAATATATATATATATATATATATATATATATTATATATATAAATATATATATATATATATATATATATATATATATATATATATAATTATACAAATGTCATACAAATGTCATGCGGTTACCTTAATTAAATTGTATTTAGATTCTTAGCTGTGGGAAGAGAAACGTCTCTGTATGACATGTAACCCTGTCCCGTAATTCCACTGACCTTCAAACTTTCAAAAGGATGACAGGTGGTACTGTATATGCATATGCTCTCAGTTCCAATGAATACCTTGAATTATCATTTGAATTATGTCCAGATTATAAGTCATACAAAAATGATGATGATGACAACGCGATGAATGTCTCAGTTTCACATCCGGAAGTAATGGAGTTGGATACACTGTTATTGGGGAAAGTTTATCTATACAATGAATCACGCAGAAGTAATCCGGAATCCATCCTTTCACGTTTTAAAACTTGCTACACAAACAATTAATTACATCGAGCCACAAAACGCAAATAAAAGAGGCAATACATAGTAATTTAAAAACACTACTGAGGGCTGAAAGAAAAAAAAAATCCATGTTCATATTCAACTTGAACATCTCTCAATCCCACAAAGCCAGAGAAAATAACAGGGTGTATCCAGTGGCGTATCTAGGGAAAACGGCGCCCGGGGCAAGCGCGAAAATTGCGCCCTAATTTCTGAAAACGATTAGTGTTCAACTCCAACCCCATCCCGGTAGGGACTTTAAAAAAGTCCACATGATATGCTTTTTCAAGCACTTAAGAGGGGTCTTTTTGAGGGTGATTTAAATGTAATAAATTTTGATAAATTTTGGCGACCGAGCGCAGCGAGCGAGCCGAAAATGTTTGTATTTCAGCTTACAAAACATGGAATTCTTGTCATTTTTTGCTTATTGAAATAATCCTACAATTCTAATCAAGATATAGTGACGGCCTTGTAGATAACGATTTATACCAACAAACCGAGGACTTAAAAAAAAAAAATACTCTAAATTAGTACGCGCGAGTGAGCTGAAATTTGTTTATTTTAGCGTCATCATCACGTTTTATTCTTATCTCTTTTCCCTTTTTGGGGATAAATTTTGGCGAGCGCAGCGAGCGAGTCGAAACTTTTTATATTTCAGCTTACAAAATATGGAATTCTTGTCACTTTTTGCTTATTAAATCTTACGATTCCAATCAAGATATAGTAACGGCCTCATAACGATTTATACCAACAATCTGATGACTTGAAAAAATACTCTAAATTAGTACGCGCGAGTGAGCCGAAATGTTTATATTTCCGCGTCATCATTACGTTTTGTTCTTGTCTTTTTTTGATTTGTTTTTTGCCCCCCCCCCCCCCCCCCCGTATGCTCGAAACCGTTGGCGAACTCTTTTGATCCAATCGGCGGTCGCTTCAGAACGAAAGAAATTACTACCGGGGGCCCAGAAGATTTATTCAGCTGAAAAGGGTCACACTTTTTAATGGTCTCATCGTATAAGGATGTGGCCAAGGGTCAATAAAATGAATTGCTGGCAAGTCACATCCTGTACCGTAAGCCTAGGGACCACAAAATGGGACCCAGAAAAATGGATTTATTCAGCCGAAGGGGGTCACGAACAAAAGTTGGTGGATATTGTCCCTTTGGGTGTACTTATCATGAAAACAGCAATGCCAGCTATTTTATCCTGTACGGGGTCACGAACAAAAGTTGGTGGATATTGTCCCTTTGGGTGTACTTATCATGAAAACAGCAATGCCAGCTATTTTATCCTGTACGGGGCCCCAGACAGTAGCCCCAAAGGGCCCCACAAATATGGTGTTATTCAGCTGAAAAGGGTCACGGCTAATTTCTTTTGAAATGGAAGAAGTTCCCATCAGAGATATCCAAAACACCAATGCCAGCTATTTTATCCTGTACGGGGCCCCAGACAGTAGCCCCAAAGGGCCCCACCCCCATAGGCCTTACGTACAAACACACACAAACATTGATTTTATTCAGTTGAAAAGAGTCACGGCTAATTTCTTTTGCAATGGAAGTAGTTCCCATCAGAGATATAAAAACACCAATGCCAGCTATTTTATCCTAAACGGGGCCCCAGACAGTATAGCCCCAAAGTGCCTCACCCCCATAGGGCATACGTACAAACACACACAAACATTGATTTTATTCGTGCAGCTGAGAAGAGTCACGGCTAATTTCTTTTGCACTGGAAGGAGTACCCATCAGAGATATCAAAAACACCAAAGCCCGCTATTTTATCCAGTACGGGGCCCCGGACAGTATCCCCAAAGGAGTACCCCCCCCCCCCCCCCCCCCTCTCCGGCATACACACACACACATTAGTTTCATTCAGCCAAAAATGGTCACGGCTAATTTCTTTTTCAATGGAAGTATATAGTACCCATCAGGGATATCCAAAGCACCAAAGCCAGTTATTTTATCCTGTATATACGGGGCCCCAGACAGTAGCCCCAAAGTGCCCCCCCCCCCCATCTCCACATACACACACATACACACACACACACACATTAGTTTCATTCAGCTGAAAAGGGCCGTGGCTAATTTCTTTTGCAATGGAAGTAGTACCCATCAGCAGGCCCGTAGCCAGGGGGGGGGGGGGGGGGGGGGGGGGTGCGTCGGGTGCGTACGCACCCCCCCCCCCCCAAATTCTGAAAGGTCCACTTTTTCATAATAACGGTTTTTAGCAATTCTCAAGATAACAATCCAAATAAATATAAAGACACATTATATGCTACGTAAATGTGGAAGAGTACGTTTAACAATGTTAAAAATAATTGTACGAAACCCTTTTGTTGTATGAACCATCGGATCGTCCCCATGCACACAAACACAAATACAGTATTATGTATCAATTTGTGCGAGCTATTATTATATTGGCACTGCATGCCATGGCCCTTGGCGCGTGTGACCGGTGTTTTTTTTTTTCCACTGGCCGCCCGAGTACGTGCGATTCGTGGATGACATTGAGGTTGACACTTGCATTTTTTCACAGAAACAGAGGTAAGTGGATGAAAATCTAATAGCCTCAAGTTTACATATATGATAAAAATTAAAGAAATTTCCTCGAAATTACTATAATCGAAAACCTGAGACATTTTATATCTACGTCTCACAAAGATATTGTACATTATGCAGGCACGCAAACTCATTTTAGTTGTATTTCATTTAAATGTAATGGGTAAGAGGGTATGAGAGAGAATGGAAAGTGCTGAGCTATGAAGTAAAATGGTAAAGTAAAAAGTTTGTCAGATAGTATTACAAAAGCCTGAATATTGCAAGAGCTCCGGAGTAAAACGGTCAGTGAAAAACCCTATGTATGATAGCATTGTGAGAGCGTTAGACTGCATTGTGACGCATCGTTATTTAATTTACATTCTTTATTGATATATTTTCATAAATATCTCAGGTAATGAGTCGGATTGGATAACAATTCTCACTTACAGCTTTGTAGAAGTCTGAGTCAACAGTATCACACAGTACTTCAAGACGTATTATAGTACAAACGATTTCTTGAGCCTGCACCGTTTCAGGCTCTGTTCTGGATACGGCGGTAGAAACTCATTCTTTTTTGTTGTTTATTTTATCATTATTTACTAATCTCTTTTCTAACTTACAGGTAGCGGATTTCTTTGCAGGCCAAATTCGGAAATGTAGTGTTGATTATTACTTATACATTTTCTCATGTTGTGACAGTTCTATTGGTTTTCATTTTAAAGTGAGCCAAAACCTAAGAACATTTTCACTTATAATTTCCAAAGAGTATTATGCAGGCACGGAAACTCATTTTAGTTGTATTTCATTTTAATGTAATGGGTAAGAGGGTATGAGAGAGAATGGAAAGTGCTGAGCTATGAAGTAAAATGGTAAAGTAAAAAGTTTGTCAGATAGTATTACAAAAGAAACTCATTCTTTTGTTTGTTTATTTTATCATTATTTACTTATCTCTCTTCTAACGTAAAGGTAGTGGATCTCTTTGCAGCCCAAATTCGAAAATGCCTAGAGACAGCTAGTAACCAAATATGCTACTATAATTTAATAAATAAGAAATAACCGTTCCAGTATGTATCTTAGTGTGCACATTAAGACAGATTAAATCAAATAGGAAAACATCTGAGCACTAAGCCTGAGGTCTGAATTTGCACTCAACTTCTTCTAATGGCTAACGGATGTTTAATTTTTGAATTTCACTGACCTCCAAATTTCACAAAGAAAACCTTCTTAGCATGATGGTTAATATGACATTTGACTGATATTGGAGATGTTTGCGAATCGGATCTACTACCTTTAATATCATTAAATCAAAAAAGTGATTATTTGAAAGTTCGGAAATGCTGAAAATATCCTACCACAAGGAGGCAAAATATAAATGGTTCACATTTACAATTCATTTTGTTTTAAAAATTTTCTTATTTATTTTCGTTTTTGACAAACTCGCATACCAGGCTTCAGGCCTGCTAACGCGGGTATACAATAGAAAAAATAAAAGTTAAAACAACACCAGGAAAATCACTATTCTCAATTTTGCAGTGCGCTACGCGCGCAGAGTCTCGAACACAATTAAACTTTGCAACTTCTGGCAAAATGAGTTTTTACTATTTCCTATGAGATGAAATACCGTAACGCGATTGCATGCAACAGACAAAAATACAAATTTCCTCGAGACTTTAAAACGTCATTAAAACAGTCAAAATTCACATTTTGCGGCGCGCTTCGCGCGCAAATTCTTATACAACTTTTGTAGTTCGGTCGTCCAAAGAATATATATATATATATACTGTGTGTGTGTGTGTGTGTGTGTAGGTGTCATCATTGGAATTGGTACCGAAGGTCCGTTTTTTTAGTGACCGCACCCCCCCCCCCCTTGAAAAATCCTGGCTACGGGCCTGCCTTCTTGTACATGGGTCGAGAGGGATACGGTGAGTAAAAACATCTTGTCTAAGGACGTACGCACTGGACCGGAGTCGAACTCAGGTCCTCAGATTGGGAGTCAAGAGTCTTATCCACAGCATGTCAAACACAAAGTGTAATAGATTTCGATGCGTTGAAGCAATATTCTATCTGATTCTCGAGTACCAAGTGCAGAATTATATTTTTAGAAAAGTAACTTGTTACTGTATCGATATGTCGAGTTCAGTCAACACATAAAATGCAGCCTTTTTCCAATCAGTCCTTAGCCGCCGACTTAGCTTGGAACCGTACATGTTTATCTAGCGAAGTTGTCTCCCATCCTTTCCGTGGCTAACCTTCCACGTATGTCGCTTAACGTCACGAAACTCGCCATCCTTGAAATGGAGAATCTCATGCCGATGTCTCGTATCGGAATATTTAAAAGTCATGTCGCAGTGTCGACATTTGAACGGGCGAGCATCGGAATGGATCTTTTTGTGACGGGTCACCGCCATACTCGTGGCAAACTCTTTACCGCACGTCTTGCAACTGTATTTTCTAGGTTTGTCGGCGGTGCAGACCCGTTGATGCTGCGTGAGATTGCAAGGTAGGCAGAAGCTGCGACCACACTTTTCGCACGTTGCACTGAAAGGACGGAATGGATGACGCGCCTTCAAGTGATCAACAAGTTTGCTTTCAGAACGAAAGGTTTCCGAGCACTTGTCACAAGCGAATAGTTCCAGATCTGCCTTGTAGTACTTGTGTTTTCTCATGTGACAATCAAGCGATTTTTTAGAGCTGAGTACTTGACCACAAACGGAACAGTCCCGTTTCCTCCTAGCCTTTTGATGTGTTTTAAATTCGTGCCTATTGCGTAGCCCCGCGTTCCGAAAACTTTCGTCGCAAATGCCACATTGGAAAGGGGATTCTTCTGTGTGAGTTATTTTGTGGGATGACAACAAAGCGTTGGTGGGAAAGAACTTGTGACACATTGAACACGTGTAAAGGCGGCTGCCTGGACCAGGGATTTCTCTCCACAGTCCCTGTGTGTGAAATTCTCTGTGAACGTCATAACTGAATTTGGTGCCAAATTTCCGCCCGCATTTGTCACAAACGAAGTAGGTTCCTTTGACATGCCACCAGGCATGTACGATGATGGAATCTATGCAGGGAAAAATCTTAAGACATAACTTACACCTATAGTGTTTCTTTTTGTCGATTACCACTCTTTCAACATTGTCTCGCACTTTATCTATGCAAACATCCGTATACTTTCCCCTTGATTGGTACCTTTTTAAGCTTTGATAAAAGTCGTTGTTATCATCGAGACACAAAGGTTCTTTGAGGTGTAAATTTTCCACATTTTTCTTTTTGATTTCTTCTTTCTTCCTCAATTTGTTTCTTTCTCTCACGATACTCTTGATATTCGCTCGATCTTGCTCATTGCTTTCCATTTCCTCACGCATCTCACTCGGTGGTGTATGTGGCTCTTCTACGTCTGGCTCTTCCACATATACATTTTCAATATTTTTCCTTTTGCTTTCTTCTTTCTTCTTCAATTTCTTTCTTTCTCTCACGATACTCTTGATATTCCCTCGATCTTGTTGAGGGCTTTTCATTTCCTCACCCATCTCACTCGATGGTGTATGTGGCTCTTCCACGTTTGGCTCTTCCACGTCTGGCCCTTCCACATATACATCAGGCTTTTTGTTAGCTCTGACCGCCCTGAACAAGTGTGCGCGCGAGGTTGTTCCTGCACCATTTGTCGTTGGTTGTTGGCCAGGAGATTTTGACGTGTCTTCACTAATATTTAGCACATGATGTTTTTCGGCGTAGAAATCGTTTGAATCGCCTTCTGGTTCGTATTTCACCTCAAAGACATCGAATCCTTCTTTTATTTCACCAAGATCTTGGACCTCGGTACTCTCAACTTTGACACTAGTTTCATCTGTCCAGGAATCGGGACATGCACGGTTTTCTGTCGCGAGTTGAGCTGAGGATGTATTGTTATCACTTGAACCTTGTTGCGTTGTCTTCGAACGATTTCCGCCATTCGTTTCCGTTGTCGCCTTCGCGAGGGGTGATGCGTCGTCTTCCGCTAAGACATTCTGCTTAGTTAATGTTTTGTTTGCATCCCACGGGCCTTGCGTGGGCTGGCCTTCCAATAAAATTATCAATGTGCTTGGACAATCAATGGAGCGTTGTCCAACATAGAAACTCGGAATGCGATTCCATGCTTCTTCAAACAAAGCATCAGGATCTTCCTCACACTTAGCCATACTAGGTATCTTGTGGGCCCTTCCTGGAACTTAAAAGTCCTTGAAAAAGAGGGCTTCTCACGAATTTCTCACGAAGTTCTCACGAATCACGAAAGAACATGCAAGTCAGGAGAATCAAACTGTCCATGGGATTCCTATAGTAGTAGTATCTTGCTTGTTCACGGCTGGAGATCAGACGCTACTCAGGAGGACCCAGTTGTCTTGCAGTCCACCTGTGGTATACGCAAACACACACACAAAAAAAAAGCAAAGCGCGATTAAGAACGAGATAAAAACGTAGAGTACTACTGAATATTTCCGTATCAAAACTGGGACATGGTATTTAACCCCCCCCCCCTTAATTTAACCACGAACATGTATTTAGACAACAAAACTGATGACAGACAACAGACGTCAGATGTCACAATGGGAGGTGGGTAGCTGGTTGTCATTGGCAAAAGTCTATCTCGTGAGCAGACGTGAAGACATAAAATTCACGCTGTAAGCCTTAAATCATTTTATCGTAAAATATCATATAAATATTACCTATACGAGGTAGTTTTGCGAGGCAATTCCAGTTGTAATTTTGCAGGGTCGGGAGTTCAGCGGGCGATATTAGAGCATATTACGAGCATCCGGGGTTTTACATATACAGTGGGCTCTCGTTATACCGAAATCCTCGGGACCGGCAGTTATTCTTTCGTCATATCGGAATTTTGTTATAACCGAACAAATAAACGATAGAAGTACATAGAGTGGATGACATTGCAGCCCAAATTTTTACTTCGTTATAACCAGAATTTTGTTATAACCGCGTGTTCGTTATAACGGGAGTGCACTGTAAAACAGGGAGGTGGGAAGAAAGATTCCACTCCTTCTCTTCCCACCTCATGTAAACATTCCGTTCGACCACGAAGAGAAAACATTCAAGGACGTCGCTGCGTGTCGATTACACGCACCGCAGAAGAACGCCGATAAATCAATTCATACAAATGTACAAGGTCGACCACTTCCACTAGTTCCAGCAGCACGACGCGTCAAACAATAGTTACGTTCAGACGGCAGGCCCTAACCTCGAGGTTAGGAAACCTCGAGGTTTAGCTCTTGCCCCCTAACTACGACGTGTGTCCACACGACGAATCTTAACCTCGAGGTTACGAAACCGCGAGGTTAAGCTTCTGCCCCCCGTAACTACGAGTGGGTCCCACTCGATGTTAAAACCACAAAACCGGAAGTTTCAGAGGACACACTGCTAACAAGGCGTCTATTATTTTATTCTTTAGTTCAACCCTGTCGGACTCGCTTACAGGTACTCTTGTTCTCTGTCATGGTATGCAGAGATAGCACTGCACTGATGACTTTATGCCTTTATGAAAATATTCGTCGAAAACATTTTTTTTTTTTAGCGTCGGAGAATATAGAATACAGTAGCGAGTTCGACGTGTTCAGTTTCAGAGATCAAGCGCATGGGAAGAAAAGATGATGTTGTTGTGTCGTGCGTCATAGGTTTTTCACGTGTAGTGTATTTGTGGTGTACATTTGGGAGGTTGACCCGGAAGCAGAGGGAAATTGTGGGGGCTGGAGTTTACGGCGAGGTCACTCTTAACTTCGAGTTCGTTGTTTTTTGTGTCCAAACGGTGCTTAACTACGAGTGGGGACCCCCCGCGGCTCGTGGTTAGAGCGCTAACCATAAGATTTCTCGTGGCTCGAAACATCGAGCAAACCTCGAGGTTTGCTAACTACGAGTGCGTCTTCACGGTCCCTAACTAACTTCGAGGTTAAGGGCTCCCGTCTGAACGTAACTATAACTTATAGTTACGTTCAGACGGGAGCCCTTAACCTCGAAGTTAGGAAACTTCGAGGTTAGAGCTTGTAGTTAGGGACCGTGAAGACGCACTCGTAGTTAGAAAACCTCGAGGCTTTTAGTTTGGGCAATATTTTCTGGTACCTCCCTCAGGGCCAGTCAATATCATATAATTATTGAGATCAAATTTGGCGAATGTCCGGTGCGGGTTTTGCCCAAATTTGCAGTGTTTACACACACAGGCAGGTGTCTTTATCATCCAGCCACACGCGTAATAGCCATATTCAGAGTGGCTGGATACACGATCGCGCCTTACACAGAAGCTGCATACCGTTGTGGATCTATAGGTATTGTGTAAGAAACCTGCAATGTGATGCCATGTTATGAGACAGGCACACAACGACTATGTACGGGTTCATTCACACACCACAATTTCGCATCAATATAAAAATAACCTCATTTATTACACTTTTTAGACAGCTTGATTTTTGCATTTTTTTCCACTCCATCATTCTCATCGCCGTTGGTCTATTTTTAAACGGATCGTATAGTTTGGTTGAGACCTAACTTCAAGTTTCTAGCATTTTTAGGTGAGATAAAGGAAAACTTCCTATGAAATGTTTGTTAAAAATGTAATTCCAGAAGAAATTCACACGCTTATTTGATGAAATCTGGTTTTGGAATGGCTAAGATATCCAATAAAGGTGCCTATATCCTCATAAATGTACCCATCTTTATATAATCTCATTGTTTTACTTTGCTCTATTTTTTGTTGTTTTTTAATGTCTCGGCCACGTCTAAACCGATTTTCATCAAATAAACTTTGAATTCCTCTACAAGAGTATGCTCTGTACTATTTCATAAGTGATTTCTAAGTAACTCACAAAAAGTTAAGAGCCACCAATACTATACCGTCCCTTTACGAAGCTGGATTTAAAGTTTGGCCAACTTGCGATTGATTAGATAGAGGATCACAAGGCCCACGTTTTCAAAAGCGAGGGGGTGGGGGAGATTTCGGGTTTCATGAGCAACAAGCACGGTCAACAGTGCAAAATTAACGTCTGACTACCCCGATCCCTCTCATGTAGCATCTTCGCCCGAACTAAGATAAAAACTAGAAATGTCGCTTTGGCGACTGGTATGCCTCCGCCATAATGCATGATTTTCCCAATAGGTCTAGATAGTACATGTGGACAATGTGTGATTACATTTTCACAAAATTGGCAAAATATTGAAATGACAAGTTTGTCACAAATGTGTTGAATGTTCACCTTCCTTGACCTAGGTTTAATTGGATGAATAGGAGAGCATGTATCTAGGGATTTAAGGACTTTAACTCGACTTTGACCCATTCATACATTTAGGCATTGAGTAATTTTCAAGGTACAGGTGTGGAGAAAAAGTGCAATTTCTGAATTGAATAGTAAATTGTTACCATTTTCATCTGGCCCTTGACCCTAAAATTCATAAGATAATCACTTTCAGGTAGAACATGCATAATATGTACTTAGTTTCAAGATAACTTGAGCCACTTCCGAGATATGGAGGAAAAAGTTAGTTCAGCACTTTCACTTGATCTTTGACCTTTTGACCTTTGAGGCAAAAAAAGAAGAAAAAAAAAAACTTTCCAGAGAATTTCTATTAGGTTACATATGTATGAATACACCAAGTGTAAAAAAAATAACCCTGTTGGCATTGCATGATAGGAGGGAAATAGTAAAATTTTGAAGTGTTGCACTTGACCTTTGACCCCTGACCTTTGACCCCATGAACCCTACATTCTCTAGATAATCACTTCCAGCCAGTATATGTATATACTATGTTCCATGAAGATACCTTGAACAATTTTCCAAGGTATGGAGAAAAAAAAGAAGTTTTAATATTTTTACTTGACCTTTTGACCTTTGACCTTTGGCCTCATGACCCAAACTTTCACCAGAGAATCTTAATTGGGTAATACATGTATACACTAAGTTTCAAGAAAATATCTTCAGGCATTCCATAGAAATGGTGGAAATAGTGAAATTTTTTGTATTTGACCTTGACCTTTTGACCTTTGACCTTGAGCATGTGCATCCAAAAGTTGATAGGCACAACTTCACCCCCTAATACACATACATGCCAAGTTTCATTAGGATACCTCAACAGGTTTTGATAGTTACCTTGTCCACAAAATTCATTACGGACGGACGGAAGGACAGACGGACGGAAGGACGGACGGACGGACGGACGGACGGACGGACAACCCGAAAACATAATGCCTCCGGCACCACTTCGTGGCGGAGGCATAAAAAGCGTCTCATATTCAAGGTTCTACTGTTTGTTTTGTCACAAATGTACACACAAGTAGTTATGTACATGTATCAAGGCTGTATGCATGGTTAATTGTTTTAATGTGTATGTACACAGGTGGACCAGATTAATGGAGAACATTCTATATGATATAGATATAGTACATACAGGCTGACCAGATCAGTGGAGAATTTTCTACGTGGTATACAATGTAGCTACAGTACATGTATGCATGTGACAGGAAATACATTATAGCTCGCTCAATCTAGAATGATTTAACCCATTCCAGAAAATTCTAGGAAGTGCTTACATGTTTGGCTGAGTGAGGCACTGCCCCTGTAGCCCAATGTGATTGGTAGTTCATTTTGGCAATGATGTTATGCACATAGTTAGGCAGTGAGTCATCCAGGATTCCTGGAATTTGGACTTGCTAGTATGTTCAGGTATGTGGCCCCAGGTTGGAGAAAATTACAGAATGTACTAGAAAGGGGTGAATGGATAGTATATAAGCCGGAGAAATTCTGCAGTAGGCAGAGTACCCAACACCTCTGCTCTGAGAGTTACGTCACTTTTGGCTCTGAAGCGACTTGTTATAGTCCGTCCTGTGTTACCTGCTGACCTGCTATACAAACTGTGTTTGTGGAGATAAGGCCTGGGAGACATTTTGCCTGCAGAGAATTAATTTGCCTACATTGGAGATAGACTCCATATTTTAGTGTCAACGGACATTATTACGGCAAAGCTGTGACGGGCTGGATTCCTTGCTGGACATTATAAAGTGAATCATCATTCAACGCATCAACTGGACGTGGTCGTCATAACTTTTGGATTTTACCCCGGATCTATACCGTGGACTATCGTAACCTGTGCCTTTGGAGTTACGTCGGAGGAATCATTCATCGGTGCGTCAAGGATCATTCATCGGTGCATCGAACATCGTATCTGAACATTTTCTAAGGACTACGTGATAACATAATATGTAAGTGATTCCATTACCGATTTGTAATTGTTTCTATTGATTATTATTGTACTGATGTGAAAACCGATTACGAGTCTGTACCCACAATATCACTGTTAATAAACCGCCTGAACATTAGTTGATTGTTTCTTTTGTGCGATCATTCTCAGAGTGATTTTGGTCGTAACAGTTTGCAAAGTATTTTACATTATTATAGATAAGTAGATATTACATTACAGTATTATCAAACGAAATTCTATGGTGGCCATGGTGACAGATCATTATGAAAAAAAAAAAAACATTTAATTCAGCATTATGAATAGCACTACAGTATTCTAGCCTGATCCTTGACCATGGACCAAATGACCCCAAAATTCCCATGAGAATCATTGTCAGGTAGTGTCCGTTGACAGCATGGCCGGAATATCTTTATCCGGTGATACATGCAGACAGTAAGTAATAGGAAAATACCTTCGGGCATTTCAGGCCGGGGGGGGGGGGGGGGGGAGGTGTTCAGAAATAAAAAAAGTGGACCATTTCCGGTTTTAATCAGCAGAAAACAAACAAACAAACAAACAAAAAACAGAACATGAACCAGGCTCCCTGTAGAGCCCACTAATGTCAAAATCGACCACTAATGTCAAAACAACCACTAATGTCATAACACGTCGACGACAAATGTCATAACAACCACTAATGTCATAACACGTCGACGACAAATGTCATAACAACCACTAATGTCATAACACGTCGACGACAAATGTCAAAATCGGATTAACCACTGATGTCATAACACATCGACGACAAATGTCAAAATTTCCAAATTTTACTGCAAATGTCATAACGCGTCACAGGGGCATATCCAGGAATTCCGTCAAGGGGAGGCGCCTTTACAAAATCAAAGGCTGGCGAGACCCTCCCCCCCCCCCCCATTTTCTTATTTTTATTTCTGTTGCGTTAACAAAATATAAAGAGAGGGCACCAGAGGGGGATGCGCCCCCTCTCGATCCGCGATTGCGTCAACCGCAAATGTCAAAATTGGGTTAATCACAAATGTCATAACAACCACTAATGTCATAACACGTCGACGACAAATGTCATAGCAACCACTAATGTTATAACACGTCGACGACAAATGTCATAACGACCACTAATGTCATAACACGTCGACGACAAATGTCAAAATCGGATTAACCACTAATGTCATAACACATCGACGACAAATGTCAAAATTTCCAAATTTTACTGCATATGTCATAACGCGTCACAGGGGCGGATCCAGGAATTCCGTAAAGGGGAGGTGCCTTTACAAACTCAGGCCAGCAAAACCCCTCTCCTTTTTTTATATTTTTCTTTCTTTTGTTTTAACAAAAACAGAGACGAGGAGGGGCCGCAGCGCCCCCTCTAGATCCGCCACTGCGTCAACCACAAGTCAATGTCAAAACCCATCATTTGCATTACAGAGACGGATCCAGGAATTCCGTAGAAGGGAGGCGCCTTTACAAAGTCAAAGGCTTCCACACCACCTCCCCATTTTTTCTTTTCATTTATGTTGTTAAAAAAATAGAAAGGGGGCACCATAAGGGGATGCGTGCCCTCTCCATCTATGATTGCGTTAACCACAAATGTCAAAACTCATTGCTTGCATTACTGGGGCGGATCCAGGAATTCCGTAAAGGGGAGGCGCCTTTACAAAATTAAAGCTGCCGTACCCCCTTCCCATTTTCCCCTTTTTAGTTTCATTGTTTTAACTTAGAAAGAGAGAGAGAGAGAGGGGGGCGCATCAGAGAGGATGCGCCCCATTCTCGATCCGCGATTGCGTCAACCACAAATGTCAAAACTCATTGCTAGTAATACAGGGGCGGATCCAGGAATTTCGTAAAGAGGGGGGGGGGGCACCTTTACATAATTAAAGCCTGGCGCATCCTCCCCATCTTTTTGTTATTATTCATGCTGTTTTGAAGGGAAAAAAAGAGAGGGGTCACCAGAGGGGGATGCGCCCGTCTCAATCCGCGATTACGTCAACCACAAATGTCAAAACTCATTGCTTGCATTACAGGGGCGGATTCAGGATTTCCGTAAAGGGGAGGCGCCTTTACAAAATTAAAGCTGCCGCACCCCACCCCCATATTCCCCTGTTTAGTTTTATTGTTTTAACTAAAGAGAGAGAGAGAGAGAGAGAAAGGGGGGCACCAGAGGGGGATGCGCGCCCCCTTCTCGATCCACGACTGTGTAAACCACAAATGTCAAAACGCATTGCTTGTAATACAGGGGCGGATCCAGGAATTGCGTAAAGGGGGGGGGGGGCACCTTAACTAAAGAGTGGCACATCCCCGTTTTTTGTTATTATTTATGTTGTTTTGAAGAAATTTTTTTCTTTTTATTCATGTTGTTTTTTAAGGGGGGGGGGGGGTCACCAGAGGGGGGGATGCGCCGTCTCGATCCGCGATTGCGTCAACCACAAATGTCAGAACTCATTGCTTGCATTACAGGGGCGGATCCAGGAATTCCGTAAAGGGGAGGCGCCTTTACAAAATTAAAACCTGCCGCACGCCCTATTTTTTTTTTTCATTTCATTTGTGTTGTTTCTACAACAACAACAACAAAATACCTACCTCACCCCTATTTTTTTCTTTTTATTTCTGTTGTTTTAACAACAACAACAACAAAAAAGATAGAAAGGGGGCACCAGAGAGGTATGAGTCCCCTCTCGATCCGCGATTGCGTCAACCACAAATGTCAAAACTCACTGCTTGCATTACAGGGGCGGGTCCAGGAATTCCAAAAAGACGTCTTTTCAAAATGAAAGGCTGGCGTAACCCCCCTCAACTTATTTATTTCTTTTTATTTTTACGGAATTCCTGCACCCGCCGCCACGGCCCCTGTATTTAATTTTGACATTTGTCGTTGACGCAATCGCGTATCGAGAGGGGGAGCATCCCCCTCTGGTGCCCCCTATCTATTTTTTGTTGTTAAAACAACAGAAATGAAATGAAAAAAAAATAGGGGGAGCGGCATGTTTTACAAGCAATGAGTTTTGACATTGTGGTTGAGGCAATCGTGGATCGAGAAGGGGGCGCATCCTCTCTGGTGCCCCCCTTCTCTCTCTCTCTCTCTTTCAGTTAAAACAATAAAACCAAAAAGGGGAAAATGGGGCAGCTTTACTTTTGTAAAGGCGCCTCCCCTTTACGGAATTCCTGGATCCAGGAATTATGACATTAACCTGTGGTTGAGGCAATCATGGATCGTGAGGGGGCGCATCCCTCTCATGTGCCCCCTGTCTTTAAAAAAACAACAACCCAACATAAATATAAAGAAAAAAAAATCTTCAAAACAGCATAAATAATAACAAAAAGATGGGGGGGGGGAATGCGCCAGGCTTTAGTAAAGGTGCCCCCCCCCCCCTTTACGTAATTCCTGGATCCGCCCCTGTATTACAAGCAGTGAGTTTTGACACTTGTGGTTTGCGCAATCGCGGATCGAGAATGGGGCGCATCCCCTTCTGCTGCCCCCCCCCCCCCCTCTCTCTCTCTCTCTCTTTAGTTAAAACAATAAAACTAAAAAGGGGAAAATGGGGGTGGGTGCGGCAGCTTTAATTTTGTAAAGGCGCCTCCCCTTTACGGAATTCCTGGATCCGCCCCTGTAATGCAAGCAATTAGTTTTGACATTTGTGGTTAACGCAATCGCGGATCGAGACGGGCGCAACCCCCTCTGGTGCTTCCTCTCTTTATTTTCTTTAAAACAACATAAATAATAAGAAAAGGATGGGGGGATGCGCCAGGCTTTAATTATGTAAAGGTGCCCCCCCCCCCCCCCCTTTACCTAATTCCTGGATCTGCCCCTGTATTACAAGCAGTGAGTTTTGACATTTGTGGTTGACGCAATCGCGGATCAAAATGGGGGCGCATCCCCCTCTGGTACCCCCCTCCCCCCCTCTCTCTCTCTCTCTCCATCTCTCTCTTTAGTTTAAACAATAAAACTAAAAAGGGAAAAATGGGGGAGGGGTGCGGCAGCTTTAATTTTGTAAAAGCGCCTCCCCTTTACGGAATTCCTGGATCCGGCCCTGTAATGCAAGCAATGAGTTTTGACATTTGTGGTTAACGCTATCATGGATGGAGAGGGCACGCATTCCTCTATGGTGGCCCCCCCCCCCCCCCTTCTATTATTTTTTTTAAACATAAATAAAAAGAAAAAAAATTGGGGAGGGAATGTGGAAGCCTTTGACTTTGTAAAGGCTCCTCCCTTTTACGGAATTCCTGGATCCGCTTCTGTAATGCAAATGAAGGGTTTTTACATTAACTTGTGGTTGACGCAGTGGCGGATCTAATAGAGGGGCGCGCGGCGGCCCCTCCCCGTCTCTGTTTTGTTAAAACAAAAGAAAGAAAAAAGAAAAAGAAAAAGAAAGGGGAGGGGTTTCGCTGGCCTTTGAGTTTGTAAAGGCACTTCCCCTTTACGGAATTCCTGGATCCGCCCCTGTGACGCGTTATGACATTTGTGGTCGACGTGTTATGACATTTGTGATTAACCCAATTTTGACATTTGCGGTTGACGCAATCACGGATCGAGAGGGGCGCATCCCCCTCTGGTGCCCCCTGTCTATATTTTGTTAACGCAACAGAAATAAAGATAAGAAAATGGGGGGGGGGGGGGGGAGGAGGGTCTCGCCAGCCTTTGAATTTGTAAAGGCGCCTCCCTTTTACGGAATTCCTGGATCCGCCTCTGTAATGCAAATGATGGGTTTTGACATTAACTTGTGGTTGACGCAGTGGCGGATTTAGAGGGGGAGCGGCGGCCCCTCCCCGTCTCTGTTTTTGTTTAAAAAAAAGAAATAAATAAAAGAAAAAGAAAGTGGAGGGGTTTTGCTGGCCTTTGAGTTTGTAAAGGCACTTCCCCTTTACGGAATTCCTGGATCCGCCCCTGTGACGCGTTTTGACATTTGTGGTCGACGTGTTAGTACATTTGTGATTAACCCAATTTTGACATTTGCGGTTGACGCAATCGGGGATCGAGAGGGGCGCATCCCCTTCTGGTGCCCCCTGTCTATATTTTGTTAACGCAACAGAAATGTAAATAAGAAAATGGGGGGGGGGGGGAGGGTCTCGCCAGCCTTTGATTTTGTAAAGGCGCCTCCCCTTGACGGAATTCCTGGATATGCCCTGTGACGCGTTATGACATTTGCAGTAAAATTTGGAGATTTTGACATTTGTCGTTACGTGTTATGACATTAGTGGTTAATCCGAGTTTGACATTATTATGTAACAAGCCTACGGGGCGAAAGGCTGATATTATGGGCTTTCTACACACATTTTTAGATGCTAATTATTGGTTAATATGAGCACGATCATTTATGTTGTGATTAATTTGTTTCCTTTTCATATATGTATGACTTCTATTAGAGACTTAATTGGCTTGGCACTCCTTACATCGACCTATTTTAGACACCCATTTCCTTCTCTCTCTCTTGCTTTTTCTCTACTGTCCTGTGAATAGTGTAACTACATGTACATGCAGTACCTCTTCTCTTTTGTATGATATACATCAAGTTTCCATCTGAGCATAATGTGTGTTGCAGCACTCTCAAGCTTCATGCATATGCAGCAACATCTTTTTATGTTCATATACATAAGTATGCTTGATATATTAATTTGAGAATGTTATTCTTTCTTTTGTATATGTTCCGTCCGCACTCTATAGATGTAAATGTACATTGTAAGATTTGGTGCGCATGTTCGACCTGTGTTTCTCTTTTTGTGAACACACAAGAACTGATGTAATAATGAACTTGAATTACGCATATTCTTTAATATTGATTCCATCTCCATTTGCCATTAGATATTTATTGATTTATGGAGCTCTTCCACAATTGTTATCCTTCCCATTGTCATTACTCATCTCTGAATAATTCAAAATTGATACTTTATTGAGAACCTATGTTTCTTCGATTACATCATGTACCTCTTCAATATACACATGTATTGCTGCAAAAGGCATAATAAAACATGACCATTGTTATATATAAAATGAAGCTTGAAATTCTGATAATTTTGATATTTATGTATTTTTAGGAGTTTATCAGTTTCGAAGAGTGCATGGAGGATGAGTTTTATGTTTTTATATGATCAAGTGCAGCTATCAAAGAATCTGTTGAGCAGGAAAGAGAAAGATGGAAAATGAGGAATTGTGAGTGAATTCGCATGCAAGCCAAATGACAATAATGACACCGATAAAAATTGTGACAAAGTAAAAGTCACAAATAATGTGGAATAATAAGAAATAAAGAAATTAATAGATTATTTCAGAGAAAGAAATAACAGAGTGCATGAGTATGAAAGATTAGTAAATGCAAGTAATCATTACTGACTGGCACATCTTTTTCCCTATATTTAGCGGTATCCTTCATCTTAGAACAAACATTCATAATTATTATGAAAGAAGTGAACTGAATTTTAATTAAAAATTATGTGAAAAATAAAGAAAGTAAGTTAAAAAAGTAAAAAAAAAAACAGTAAAAAGTAAAGAAATATGAAACACAGTATACCGAGTACATATTAATTACCAAATGATAAATGTCCACATGCAAAAGTGTTGAATAATATATCCACACAAAAAAGGAGGGGGTAGGGCAAAGAAATCTTTGGAGCGATCAACGACAGCTCTAATAACAATGCTAAATGAAGATGAAAACAAGGACAACACGCTTTTTAGAACAATTAAGAGAAACTGGCTTATATTATCATCTTAATTATCACCTAATGTATTATAATCATCACAATAATCATTACATGACAATTAATTTCAATTAATAAGGTTATTGTTGATAAGCAGGTATAGCCCTAATAGTATTTGTATGTAAACACATACGAAAATGAAATAGCGACGGTTCGTACATACACGCGTATTGCACGTTACCTATTGTGCAGGCCCTACAGCGCGGGTCCCACGAACCGGCGTAATACAACTTACGTCGGTTCGTGAGACCCGCGCTTAAGTACATAACCTATGGTGCGCGCAAGAAACGATGGATTTACGAACCGACGCAGTGAGTTTGAAGACAGAAATATCGTAATTCTTTTGAATTCACACTAAAATTACACTATGGATAGGAAGAACAACTTCCACTCTCATCACCCTGTCAAAATTTTCACACACAAGACAGGAAAAGTCATTGAAAACGTTGTCTAAAACTTGTGAGATCTTTAAACGCGATTTTCTCAGAATTGCATTTTCGCTCAAAAACGAAATAGCGTCGGTTCGTGGTAACACCGACGATTTGTCGTGGACGTGTTATGACATTTGCAGTAAAAATGGAAATGTTGACATTTGTCGTCGACGTGTTATGACATTAGTGGTTAATCCGATTTTGACATTTGTCGTCGACGTGTTATGACATTAGTGGTCATTATGACATTTTGTCGTCGACGTGTTATAACATTAGTGGTTGTTATGATATTTGTCGTCGACGTGTTATGACATTAGTGGTTGTTATGACATTTGTCGTCGACGTGTTATGACATTAGTGGTTGCTTTGACATTAGTGGTCGATTTTGACATTAGTTGGCTCTACACTCCCCCATGCAGGTATTTTTTTTCCGTTTCTCGTGTCATTTTTCAGTTTCATCGGCTGATAAAGCAAAAACAAAAACAAAAAAGGCTTGCCACGACAATGTTCTGGTGGCACTACAAGCCCCCTTTCATTCTTTCTCCTTTTTTTTTTTTTTAAACGGAGGGGGAGAAAGGGAATGCCGCGATTAAATCGTTTTTTGTTTTGTTTGTTTGGGTTTTTTTTTTTTTTTTTTGGGGGGGGGGTCTGAACCCCCTGCGGTGAACCTCACCCCCCCCCCCCCCCCTTATTTAGTTACGGGCCTTCATGGGCATGGGGAAAGAGTACCTTTTCTTTAAAGTGACTTTGATCCTTGTGATCCCATACTCCTACAACAAGTCCGGGAGAATCACTGCCAGGTTACTGTCAGGCAGTACACGAATATAATGATTTCTAGTAAGATTGCTTGACCAATTTCCATGATTGCCCTTCAGAGAAAAAAATTAAGTAAGATAAATTGTAGTGCCACTTCCGGGTTTCAGAAACCCGGAAGTGGCACTGCAAATTTAACTCTGATTCATTATCAGCTAACATGCATGAGGCCAAAAACAAACAAACAAACAAAACAAAGCAAAAACCGCCAGGGCAATTTTTGTTGCCGCTTCGCAACTTTCTGGGAGATTTTTCATTTTGAGGGTTGCCAGCTTGCGATTTTAGGCAAACTTACATGCACATGCTCCGTGGTCAGTTTGACCTAACGACGATGCTGAGCACCGTCGGTCCACGAGACGCGAAGCGGCGATGTGTGTGCCGCAAAGCGGCGCGCCGATTTTTTTTTTTTCCTTTTCGCTATTTGAACCCCCGTGAGTGATGTTTTCCTGGCAATAGTGGCATCTATACGAACGGAATGGAGATACTATAAAAGGCAGTCCATGATAACGTCTTTGTAGATCAAGTAACATTTTGACACAGTTTTCAATAGGACCCCTATATCCAGAGTAATCATCTGTTTTGATAATAAAGTTATGGACGTTAATATTTTGCAATGATGGGGTTTTCCTATATGCACATTAATTACTTGGCAGCCCAAGGGTGGGGGTAAACCCCCGACTTCTCTCCCCCCCCCCCCCCCCCCGTAGATCCGCCACTGCAAGTTTCATTAGGATATACACACGTCAACAGGGTTTTAAGTTATGCTGTCCACAATTTTGATTGCGGAATAACGGATTAAAGAACTGAAGGACAAAAGGACGGTATTACAGACAAACAACAAGAAAATAAATGCTTCTGATGGCAAAACTTCAAAGTGGAAGCACAAATAAACCTTATTCCCACCGTATAGCGAATGGTACCGCAGTGAGTGGTGATCGCATTGGTTGTATTTATCAGGGAGGTGGGAAGAGAATTTACAACTATTCTGATCTTTCTAATGGGCTGTAGTGTCCCATCTCCCTGCACTGACCGATCTACACAAAGGCAGCGTCTGTACATATTTCGCGTCAGAACTGCTTGATTTTCGGCCCTTTACTTTCCGAAGAGATTTTTCCCGGCGAGGTGCGTTCATTCCCGGACAAAGTTTGTACAAATCCCAGCTCCAAAGGCCTATGCCCCTAGTGCATGTGTGGCATATGAGTAGTTTACACAACACACACTTGCATATTACATGTATGCACATAACAAAAGTTGCAGTCAATGGGGAAAATATAGGCCTACTTACGTGATATGCGTCAGGTCATGATTTACTTCATTGCTCCCTTGATTTATTTCCTAGACATTCGCCTGGAAAAAACTGACTGTTTGTACAATGCGAGTTAAATGCCACGCCGTCACGTATACATGTGACAGCTCAACAGAACAACTTAGGGCAGAAAACCTCGCGTGTAGCACCGACAACGGTGCGTGTGTGAGAGCAGCGACACAGTTTCGTACACCGAAACCCCTATCCCAGTCAGTGGTTCTGTAAATGTTCGCAGGCTGCTGACCTGGGCTCGAAAAAAGCCCGCGAACCTGTAGCTCTTTGACAAGACCTCGTGGTTGAACCAATACAGTAAATGAACTCATGGCCTACCTCATGATTGCTCGCCGCACCGAGCATCGCTCAGCCATGAGGCCATTTTCAAAAATAATAATAATGATAATAATAATTGTTTTGGATATAAATTCAAATTCATTTTGCCCAATTGATCGAGGGCCCGGCAGCCACTGAGCAGCGCCAGATCGACGTTGCTCTAACCTTTTCAACTGTTGAACGGCAAACAAGGTAGCAGCAACTCCCATCTTTTGTTTGTTTGTTTGTTTGCTTTTATTTCTGCATTCAATCAGATGCAATTTGAATGCAAACTTCAAAAAGTACAAAGATAAAGAATAACAAGTGCAGTGAAATAAATCGATAACAGTACATAATTAATAGATTCACATAGGTGATTGCATTGAACAATGTTGATACACAGAAACATAAAATAAAATATACAGTATTTTTCAGTAAACAACGGAGATAATTGAATGTAGGAGACCACCATCATAAGCCATTTTAACGTCTTTTGGTATGACGCGGCCGGGGTTTGAATTAACCCACGACCTCCCGATTGTGAGGGCAGCCGCTCTACTCACTGAGCCAACACATCGGTTACAGGCTATACACGTAGCTGATCTCCTCCCTGGAACTTTCCAGAGAGAGAGAGAGAGAGAGAAGATAAATGCTAATTGTCATCTTTTTAGTTCTGTACACAATCACAGAAACATATTAGGTATAGTCCTATATACCGTATGTCCCAAAAAAAATTACAACGGGGCCCTACGCAATGATATCTTTAAAAATATTGCATCAATCTAAATACAAATTCAGGGTATGAGAGTATAACTCATTGCCCACACTGTAAAAAATGCGACATGCGACATGTTTATGAATTAAACACAGTGTTAAACATCTAAACACTTTGTTTAACATCTAAACACCCGGTGTGTATAGCACGTGTAAAGTATTGAGAGTTAAAGTGTTTAGCTTGGAGTGTTTAGTTGGAGTGTTTATTCTGGCTATGTCCGTATATATGAAGAAGTGTTGGAAATGGTGTGTAAATTGCAATTTCTAGTTTCTTTTTATCCCGAGAAAGTGGAAACTGTTACGACATCAAGATGCACTATGAAATAATTCATGTTTTAGGCCTTTCATGGAAATGTCTAATCAATAAGGAAAAAGGATAACCTAAAAATATGTAATACAACTGTAATGAATTTATATTTTGGTTTCGCATGTACAGTTCTATATTCTAACTGCTAGAAAAAAATGGGAGTTGCCTTTGTTAATATTTCGTTCATGGTTTAGGGTATTACCCAAATGTTTGTTGGTTAGGCCTAAACACTTCTACTGTCAGGGTAAACAGAGGCGTTTACATTTAGAACGCCCCGTAAACACGTTCTAAACACCGCACGTGTTTAACATAAACACTGTGCTACTCGTACTCTACAAGTCAACCGCGCATGTGACATGACGGCCGCGACCACAACGCACGCAGTGGTGCCCTGTGCGTGCGCTTCTAGCGCACACTCGTGCTATTCCGCATAATTATGACCATAATCAATGCACAATTGGCGGGAAAGGAGATGTGCGCGTACGTCCTGTACGGATGGATCTGTCTGATTGGCTGGCTGGCGCTGCCCTAGGAGCGTGATAGTACATAATTAATAGATTCACATAGGTGATTGCATTGAACAATGTTGATACACAGAAACATAAAATAAAATATACAGTATTTTTCAGTAAACAACGGAGATAATTGAATGTAGGAGACCACCATCATAAGCCATTTTAACGTCTTTTGGTATGACGCGGCCGGGGTTTGAATTAACCCACGACCTCCCGATTGTGAGGGCAGCCGCTCTACTCACTGAGCCAACACATCGGTTACAGGCTATACACGTAGCTGATCTCCTCCCTGGAACTTTCCAGAGAGAGAGAGAGAGAGAAGATAAATGCTAATTGTCATCTTTTTAGTTCTGTACACAATCACAGAAACATATTAGGTATAGTCCTATATACCGTATGTCCCAAAAAAAATTACAACGGGGCCCTACGCAATGATATCTTTAAAAATATTGCATCAATCTAAATACAAATTCAGGGTATGAGAGTATAACTCATTGCCCATCACATCTTACAGAAAACCCCATTCGATTTGCTTCAGTGGTCAAAGAGAAATTAGGAATTTTGCAGAGGATGTCGGGAATCTCTTTTGTCCAAGTTCTGTCTATTGTTCACACACAAAATCATCGAAGTGCTAAACTTGGAAGAATCAGACTCATGACATGTTTTACTACAATCCCCATTTCTCTGTGACCGCTTAACCAAATCGAATGGGGATTTCTGCAAAATAGAGCTAAGATGTCATATTCTAAGACCCTGAAGTAGCATTGAAAAAAAAAATAATCATATTGGATGTTATCAATGCGAAAATCTGATTGCAATTTTTGTGGGACATACTGCAGTATGTCCCTCAAAAATGACAATCAAATTTTCGAATTGATAACATCCAAAATGATCGACCTGTCTAAGTGCTACTTCGGGGCCTTAAAATATAATATCTTTATATTTATATATCTATCTAAAAGATTGACCTTATGAAGTTATTTGTCGGTTCACTAATAATACAGGCGACATAACTCTTTAGTGCATATGGCAACCAGGCCAATGTCGAGCAATATACACGCAGAGAAAATCTAAAGGTTCCACTTCCCACTTTGATAGATCAGTATCTTGCTGGGACCATCTTTCCGGGTGTATTCCGTTCGTTATTCCGAAGGTTCGCTATTCCGAAGGTTCGATATTCCGAAGGGTCGTGAATCCGAAACACGCAAATTCTCTGTACCTAGAGGTTCGTTAATCCGAAAATTTGTGGCGTTCTTACGGAGGTTCATTACTCCGAAGATTGGTTAATTCGAAAATGAAATTCGGAACAATGAACCTTCGAAATAACGAATCTTAGAACTTAAGAGAATTCGGAACAACGAACCTTCGGAATGAAGAGCTATAACCTATTTTACAATAATTATTTGTGCATCTTTCAGACCACTAAATGGTGCAAAGTTCCACATCTGAAGTCAGCCTTCTCAGCGTAAAGGTAAATCCATCTTTCTTGGATTACACACACGTATACATTATGGTTCCTTTTTCTCTTTTACATGATGGTTGTTTCGTTTACACACATTACTATTCAATCGAATACGCATATGTATACATGTACATATTATAATATATGTGTGTGTGTTTCTGTATGTACATGCCAATTACATACAAGCGAGGTATTCAGTTTATTGGTTCTGTGTCGTTCCCCCCCCCCCCCCCCCCCCCCCCCCCGCTTAGACGGGAAGAATCTAATGGCTGAATCTTTGGGAATTGAAATTGATGAGGGTTGTGATTTTTGTCGAATGTTTTTTTTCGATTTTTTTTTTTTTTTAACGAACCAAAAGTGTGTGTGTGTGTGGGGGGGGGGGGGGGGGGGGGGGGGGGAGGCTGCAGCCCCCCCCCCAGCCCCCCCCCCCCCGCTTCCGCGGCCCCTGAAATCATATCATCTACCATAATAAATTGGCTATTGCGCTATTGCGCTAATTAAAACGAAAACCATATACGCATAAGTGAGCACATTCGCTTTTGTCCTCCAAGACACAAAATTAAAAATGGCAATAATTGGTATGTTCTCTTTCATTTGCAAATACCCTTCACGATAACATTGGCAACAAAAGTACAGCTCAACGCACTGAGAGACATGAACGAAATAGCAAAAATAAGTTTCAATCGTCTTTTCTTTCTCTTTATAACCTCTATGAAAAACAAAGTTTGACAACAGAGGGGAAAAATAATAATTTTCTGTCAAGTCTAACTTCAAATTACATATAATGGGGAATAATAAGCGTACAGATGATTAAAAGAGCAGAATTTCTTTCTCTGTTTCTTTTAATCTAGTAATTTAAAATCAATGAGACAATTTCAAGAACCAAACATTATTTAAATTTCCTTATTTGAAAAACCAGCTCACATTTCTACCATTTCCGTTAATTATTACGTCTTTTATTTCATTTGAATTTAGATTGTTCATGTTGACATAAGATGCTTTATTTCCTCCAATATTTTTCGCCCTACATTGATCTTTTGGGCTTTAAAGACAGTACAGATATCAAATGTTGATTTTTGCAACTTAACTCATGTTTCTTTTTGTGTGAGATTTGTCGTTTGTTTTTATTCTTCTATAAGGAAGAGCACATACGCATGAATGACAACTTGTTCAGTTTTGCCATTTTTACTTTTGTGCCCTGGTAGAGAAAAACATTATAATGGTGTTCACTCAGGCGTAAAGTTTCCCTTTTTGTTAAGCCAGCAGGTTGATAGCTAATTAAATTACACTTGTACATTCAATGTGGTATAATACATTAGCTTTCAGCCAAATACACATGTATTCTATGAGAAATATAAACTTGAAAAAGCGTTGACTTTTTTTTTTCTTTGCTGACTGAAGTTGTACAATATACACTGTATTTATTAAAGCAATATTGCTTGCACCTCCGTGCTTGTCACATGTCGAATTCTGGTAAAGAGCATGACTGTTAACTACGGTATGTTGTTGATTTGCTTTCGTTTTTGCTTTATACCTTCAAATTCTGTAGCGAATTGGTCAATTTTTGCACGTTGATTGCCGAAGACTGGTAAAAAAGTTGAAAGCTTGGTAAATGCATTTATATTAAGGGCATTAAAGTTAACGGACGAAACATCCGCTAGCTCCTCTCTAGCTCCTCCTTTCTGTAACGACTACACACACACACACATACACGATATGTTACACAGTACTGATGTTACATATACATAACACGGTTGTGACAGGGAGGAGACATCGTATAGTGTTCGTTCACTTTCATGCCTTTTATATTAAGCAATAGAACAAAGCATGAACATCGAGTTCTTTAAAAGTTCAGGTATACATATATATATATATATATATATATATATATATACATCTTTATTATTCTTATAGCAAACACAAATACACAATGTAACTAGAAATGTCGCTATGGCGACTGATGCCTCCGCCATAATGTATGATTCTCCCAATAGGCGTATAGTACAATGCCTTCACAATGTGTGATCCATGACAGTTTCACATAACTGGCAAAATATTGAAATGACAGGTTTGTCAGAGATGTCTTGAACTGGGTTTGCTTTAATTTTCTAAGAGTGTGCAGGTACACATATTTGGGGAATTGAGAATTTTTACTTGAATTCTGACAGACCTTTGTATAAATTTATGCATCGAGTAATTTCCAAGGTATGAAGAAAGAGTGTAATGACGGTACAAAATGATTTTTTTTTTTTTTTTGGGGGGGGGGGGCATTGAAACCTGGCCTTTCACCCTTAACATTTGACCTTTGACCTTCTGGCTGGAAATTTCCCAGAGAATCTCTATTAGGTAATGCATGTATTAAGTTTGAAACTAATAATGCAAGCATTGCATATAATATGAGGGAAAGAGTAAAACTTTGAGGAGTTGACCATGACCTTTGAACCCTGACTATTGACACATGACCCCTATATTCCCTAGATAATCCCTGCCAGTCAGTACACGCGTATGTACCAAGTTCCACGAAGATACATTGAACCATTTGCGAGAAAAGTGACATTGCAACATTTTCACCTCACCTTTGACCTTTTGACCTTTGACCTTATGACATGAAACTCTCTCTGGAGAATCTTTACGCAGGAGTACATGTCAACACCAAGTTTCTTGAAAATATCTTTTTTGCATTGCATATATATGGGGGAAATTGCAACATTTGTAGCATTTGACTTTGACCTTGACCTTTTGACCAATGTCACTAAAATCTACTCAACTAATTGTCCCATCATACATCATCCTTAGACCAAGTTTGATGAAAGCTGCTTCATCCAGTTTGGAGTTATCACGTAAACAGATACATTTTAGGATTTGACCTTGATCTTTGACCTTTGACCTCCGTCCGATTTCTTTGAAAAACTGTTCAAGTAATTGTCCAATCATACATCATCCTCCAACAAAGTTTGGTGAAATTTGCTCTATCCAGTCTTGAGTTATCGCGTAAACGGATACAATTTCATGATTTCACCTTGACCTTTGACCTTCAGCCGATTTCACCCAAAATCTAATCAAATAATTGCCCCATCATACTTCATACTTGGACTAGGTTTGGTAAAATTCCAGTGAATATTACTCAAGTTATCGTGTAAACGAAAGCGGACGGACGTACGGACGGACGGACAACCCGAAAACATAATGCCTCCGGTACCACTTCGTGACGGAGGCATAAAAATTAAGAGTATACACAAGTCAAAAGGTTCCCTGCATGTATTTTGATATGTGTTATGGGAAGAGCAACATTTTGTACATAACATATGACCCTGCAGATTACAGCTTAAAAATGATCCACATGTAGAAATTGACTTTCCTTACTATTGTAATAATGGAAAGAAGACACACACTTTGGAAAAGTATTTCCTGATAGAAAAGAGGCTTTGAAGTTAAGTGTCTATTAAATTCGCCAAGCTGCGCTCATTGCAATGAATGGGACCACATGCACACACACACAAATGGTACAGGTATAGAAAAACTGCAAATAAAAAACACAATTTCCTTTTTTGTTATACGATACAGAAATTTAGATTTACATATATGTAGTCAAGGAATAGCTCTTTCAGAAAATACAAAAAAGAGAGAAAAATCGAGATTGATTAGGTCCACTCCGTTTCACCGACAGTGTTGATTATTTTGAATCCTCACGCGAAATCGGCATGTGCGATGTTTTGTTCGCTTTGTGAAGGAAATACATGTAATTATTATTCAAAACCTTATTGTGATATAACTAGATTATTTCAGATGGAAAATTGTCTCATCAAGGAGCGTGTTTTCTTATTTTATTTCAGTGTCCATGTGTTATGATATAACTTCGCCAAGCTGCGCTCATTGCAATAAATGGGACAACATGCACACACACAAATGGTCTAGAGAAAAATGCAAAGAAAAAATACAATTTCCTTTTTGTTTTACGATACTTTACATGGTAAAGGAATAGCTCTTTCAGAAAATATAAAAAAGAGGAAAAAATCGAAATTGATTAGGTCCACTCCTTTCACTTATCACAGTGTATTTTGAATCCTTACGCGAAATCGGCATGTGTTTATTCGCTTTTTGAAGGAAATAATCATTATTCAAAACATTATTCTTAACTAGATGTTTCAGATGGAGTTACTGTCTCATCAAGGTGCAGCACTTCTTTTTTAATTCAGAGTCCATGTGATATGAAACAATTTTTAGCATTGAAGTATTAAAATCCGACATAAGAAATTATATACTGGCACAGGTATATAGTGAAAACAATTACAGTCAGGGATGTGCATTTGGCTGCCCATTTCTAATATCACCATCATCAACATCATAGAGGCAATACAGTTTATATATCAATCTAAAATGTTTTTTCGTAAAGAAATGTCAGCAGTGTATCCAAAGAACATTTTATTCTAATGCTTAATTGGGCCGAATGCATTCATAAACGCTAGCAATTGCTTGTGCTAGCCTTTTACTCGAATCCGTATGCATAAAAACAAGCAATTGCTTGCAAGCAGAAGCTTTTGATAGCAAGCACAAGCTATTGCTTGCTGCCAGCAAGCAATTGCTTAGAGACCAAGCATTTGCTTAAAAACGTATGCATAAAACATACCATTTGCTAGTTCTTGCTGGCAATTGCTTACGATTTTCCAAGCTCTGTAAAATGAGCTTGAACTTTTGCTTAACCGGAACGTTTCCTTTTAAGTATCATTTTCATATTTATGAAAGAAAGACCACAGTTGTGAAGGAGTGGTATAAATCTACAAGAAATTACTCATAAGTAGTGTAAGAAAAATTTTTTTCATTTCAACAACGGGAATGTCCAGTGGTTAGCACGCAAAATGTGATGAAAAACAGGTAGGATGTCTGACTTCGGTGGAGAGCGAGGAGACCTCTCTCCACGTGCGATCTGGCAGATCCGGGCTGCTGTAAGCTGCAGTGATGGGAATCAGCCAGTAATACGTGTGTGTGTGTATAGATGTGTGTGTATATGTCTGTGTGTGCATTTCATAGCTCTTCTGCTATGTCAGGAAATGTTTCCACACACACATGCCCTTTCAAATACATGCTGCCACACTCGCCTTTGTTCTTGTGTTCGCACAGGCGTGACGTCCCTTTTGTTGAAAACGCAAGCAATTGCTTGTGCGGGACAAGCAAAAGGTATTGGCATAAGCAAAAGATTATGCATATGGATTTAAGCAATAATTGCTTGAGCTAGATACCATTGCAATAATTGCTTGAGCTAGACCTTTTGCTAGACGAGCTTGTGCTTTTGCTTGAAGCAATAACTATTGCTTACAAGCAATTGCTTGTTTTATGCATTCGGCCCATTGGAAAACAAAAACGTTGTCCCTGACCCAAAAAATAGAATAAGAATAATAATAATAAAATGCACCAAATGTGAGGCGTACCCAGCCTCGTGAAAAACAAAAGGCATAAATAGCCTAAGTGTAGGCCTAAATATTATATGTAATACTAAACCCCCTTCTTTTTCTCTCCCCCCCCCCCCCATCTCCATCCCTTAGAGAAGCGACGGCGGGCACATCCAAGACCTCGTGACGACCATTATGGGATGAAGGACGCGCCCGCTGCCAAAATAATCCACAACAAGAAAACATCAACAAATAAGGAAACAAGGGTGATTTTTTGTTCCTCAAAAGTCTCATTAACCGATCCAGCTTAATTTGCTATAACTATGATGACGATGATAATAATAATAATAATAACAATACTAATGGTAAGAATAACAATAATATCATTGATGTCATTATTATTTTCATTATCATTATTCATAATTATCATCATCATCAGCATTACCAATACAAAGGTCTGCTATCCCGGGTACGGCTTCGTCTGTGTTGCAACTGCTCTACCAGAAATCTCACCAATTATCATAATTACCCTAACACTGCCAGGTACCTTCTTGTACATGGGTCGAGAGAGATACGGTGAGTAAAAACATCTTGTCCAAGGACGTAAGCACTTGACCGGAGTCGAACTCGGGTCCTCAGATTGGGAGTCAAGAGTCTTATCCACAGTATGTCAAACAAAAAGTGTCATAGATTTCGATGCGTTGAAGCAATATTCTATCTGATTCTCGAGTACCAAGTGCAGAATTATCTTTTTAGAAAAGTACCTTGTTACTGTATCGATATGTCGAGTTCAGTCAACACTTAAAATGCAGTCTTTTTCCAATCAGTCCTTAGCCGCCGACTTAGCTTGGAACCATACATGTTTATCTAGCGAAGTTGTCTCCCATCCTTTCCGTGGCTAACCTTCCACGTATGTCGCTTAACGTCACGAAACTCGCCATCCTTGAAATGAAGAATCTCATGCCGATGTCTCGTATCGGAATATTTAAAAGTCATGTCGCAGTGTCGACATTTGAACGGGCGAGCATCGGAATGGATCTTTTTGTGACGGGTCACCGCCATACTCGTGGCAAACTCTTTACCGCACGTCTTGCAACTGTATTTTCTGGGTTTGTCGGCGGTGCAGACCCGTTGATGCTGCGTGAGATTGCAAGGTAGGCAGAAGCTGCGACCACACTTTTCGCACGTTGCACTGAAAGGACGGAATGGATGACGCGCCTTCAAGTGATCAACAAGTTTGCTTTCAGAACGAAAGGTTTCCGAGCACTTGTCACAAGCGAATAGTTCCAGATCTGCCTTGTAGTACTTGTGTTTTCTCATGTGACAATCAAGCGATTTTTTAGAGCTGAGTACTTGACCACAAACGGAACAGTCCCGTTTCCTCCTAGCCTTTTGATGTGTTTTAAATTCGTGCCTATTGCGTTGATCCGCGTTCCGAAAACTTTCGTCGCAAATGCCACATTGGAAAGGGAATTCTTCTGTGTGGGTTATTTTGTGGGATGACAACAAAGCGTTGGTGGGAAAAAACTTGTGACACATTGCACACGTGTACAGGCGGCTGCCTGGACCAGGGATTTCTCTCCACAGTCCTTGTGCGTGAAATTCTCTGTGAACGTCATACCTGAATTTGGTCTTGAATTTCCGCCCGCATTTGTCACAAACGAAGTAGTTTCCTTTGACATGACACCATGCATGTACGATGATGGGCTTTATGCCGAGCAGAGTCTTAAGGCATAACTTACACCTATAGTGTTTCTTTTTGCCGATTACCACTCTTTCAACATTGTCTCGCACTTTATCTATGCAAACATCCGTATACTTTCCCCTTGATTGGTACCTTTTTAAGCCTTGACAAAAGTCGTTATCATTGGGCCACAAAGGTTCTTTGAGGTGTACATTTTCAACATTTTTCCTTTTGATTTCTTCTTTCTTCCTCAATTTGTTTCTTTCTCTCACGATACTCTTGATATTCGCTCGATCTTGCTCATTGCTTTCCATCTCCTCACCCATCTCATTCGGTGTTGTATGTGGCTCTTCCACGTCTGGCTCTACCACATTAACATTTTCAATATTTTTCTTTTTGCTTTCTTCTTTCTTCTTCAATTTGTTTTTTTCTCTCACGATACTCTTGATATTCGCTCGATCTTGCTCATTGCTTTCCATTTCCTCACGCATCTCACTCTGCGGTGTATGTGGCTCTTCCACGTCTGGCTCTTCCACATATACACTAGGCTTTTTGTTTGCTCTGACCGCCCTGAACAAGTGTGCGCGCGTGGTTGTTCCTGCACCATTTGTCGCTGGCTGTTGGCCAAGAGATTTTGACGTGTCTTCAGTAATATTTAGCACGTGATGTTGTTCGGCGTACAAATCGTTTGAATCGCCTTCTGGTTCGTATTTCACCTCAAAGACATCGAACCCATCTTTTATTTCACCAAGATCTTGGAGCTCAGTACAAACAACTTTGACGCTACTTCCATCTGTCCAGGAATCAGGACATCCACGGTTTTCTGTCGCGAATTGAGCTGAGGATGTATTGGTATCACTTGAACCTTGTTGCGTTGTCTTCGAACGATTTTCGCCATTCGTTTCCGTTGTCGCCTTCGCGAGGGATGATGCATCGTCTAAGGCATTCTGGTTAGTTAATGTTTTGTTTGAATCCCATGCGCCTTGCGTCGACTGGCCTTCCAATAAAATTATCAATGTGCTTGGACAATCATTTGAGCGTTGTCCAACATAGAAATTCGGAATGCGATTCCATGCTTCTTCAAACAAAGCATCAGGATCTTCCTCACACTCAGCCATATTGGGTATTTTGTGGGCCCTTCCTGGCACTGAAAAGTCCTTGAAAAGAGAGCTTCTCACGAATTTCTCACGAATCACGAAAGAACATGCAAGTGAGTAGAATCAAACTGTCCATGGAATTCCTATACTATAGTATCTTGCGTGTTCACGGCTGGAGATCAGACGCTACTCAGGAGGATTCCCCAGCTGTCTTGCATTCCACCTGTGGTTTACGCAAACAAAAAGAAAGCAAAGCGCGATAAAGAACAAAAAAAAAAAAAACACGTAGGGTATTGATTTTATGTTTCCGTATAAAAACTGGGATATGGTATTTAACCCACCCCCCCCCCCTTTCATTTAACCACGAACATGTATTCAGACAACAAAACTGATGACAAACAACAGACGTCAGATGTCACAATGGGAGGTGGGTAGCTGGTTGTCATTGGCACAGAGCAGACGTGAAGACATTAAATTCACGTTTTAATCTTGAACGAATGAGCGAATCCTGTTTTTCCGCACTTTTTGAAGGCTGTAAGCCTTATATCATTTCATCGCAAAATATCATAATATTGAGATCAAATTTGGCGAATGCCGGTGGGGTTTTGCCCAAATTTGCAGTGTTTACAAATACAGCCATGTGTCTTCATAATCCAGCCAGACGCGTAATAGCCATATTCAGAGTGGCTGGATGCAGCTACACGATCGCGTCTTACACAAAGAAAAGCTGCAAATCGTCGTGGATCTATTATGGGTA
Source organism: Diadema setosum (assembly GCA_033980235.1). Classification (NCBI taxonomy): domain Eukaryota; kingdom Metazoa; phylum Echinodermata; class Echinoidea; order Diadematoida; family Diadematidae; genus Diadema; species Diadema setosum. The sequence continues at coordinate 10,455,059 of CM067077.1, read as the reverse complement.
CTTGTGTAAGAAACCTGCGGTGTGATGCCATGTTATTATGACATAGGCACATAACGACTATATACGAGTTCATTCACACACCACAACGTCACATCGATATGAAAATAACCTCATTTATTACACTTTTTAGACAGCTTGATTTTCGCATTTTTTCCATTCCATCATTCTCATCGCCGTTAATCTACTTTTAAAGGAATCGCATATTTTTTCTTGAGACCTAACTTCAAGTTTCTAGCATTTTTTTTTTTTTTTTTTTTTTGGTGAGGTAAAGAAAAACCTCCTATGAAATGTGTAAAAAAAAAATGTAATTCCAGGAGAAATTCACACGCTTATTTGATGGAAATTGGTTTTGGAATGGCTAACATATCTATTAGGTGTATCCTCATAATCATGGTAGTAGCAGGTACCCATCTTTAATTATGATCTCCTTATTTGACTTTGTTTTGTTTTTGTTTCTTTTAATGTCTCGGCCATGCTAAAACCGATTTTCATTGTAAAACAAGGAAAAGTAGAAATTACGCGGTGCGTAATATATGTCCCCGCCGGAAGTAGCATTTAGTAGCAAAATGTACAATATAGGTAAAAAGATGAAGGTCAAAGGTCAAAGAAGTCAAAGGTCAAAATTCTATGTAGAAGTTTTGAAGCCCTCACCTAGTGCCATCACATAAAGCAAACGGAATCGAAATCGGGTTAGAAATGGCGAAGGAGTAGCATTTTGTAGCCAATGTACAATATAGGTAAAAAAATCAAGGTCAAAGGTCAAAGAAGTCAAAGGTCAAAATTCTGTGTAGAAGTTTTGAAGCCCTCACCTAGTGCCATCACTTAAAGCAAACGGAATTGAAATTGGGTTACAAATGGCAAAGGAGTAGCATTTTGTAGCAAAATGTACAATATAGGTCAAAAATCAAGGTCAAAGGTCAAAGAAGTCAAAGGTCAAAATTCTGTGTAGAAGTTTTGAAGCCCTCACCTAGTGCCATCACATAAAGCAAACGGAATCGAAATCGGGTTAGAAATGGCGAAGGAGTAGCATTTTGTAGGCAATGTACAATATAGGTCAAAAATCAAGGTCAAAGGTCAAAGAAGTCAAAGGTCAAAATTCTGTGTAGAAGTTTTGAAGCCCTCACCTAGTGCCATCACTTAAAGCAAACGGAATGGAAATCGGGTTACAAATGGCGAAGGAGTAGCATTTTGTAGCAAAATGTACAATATAGGTCAAAAATCAAGGTCAAAGGTCAAAGAAGTCAAAGGTTAAAATTCTGTGTAGAAGTTTTGAAGCCCTCACCTAGTGCCATCATATAAAGCAAACGGAATCAAAATCGGGTTAGAAATGGCGAAGGAGTAGCATTTTGAAGCAAAATGTACAATATAGGTCAAAGGTCAAGGTCAAAGGTCACAATTGAAATTCTGTATAGAAGTTTCAAAGCTCCCATGTAGTGCTATCATATAAAGCAAACAGAATCAAAATCGGGTTAGAAATGACGAAGGAGTAGCATTTTGAACATTTTGATCACACACGGACGCACACACGGACGGACACACGGACGGACGGACGGACGGACGGACGCACGGACGGACGGACGGACGGACGGACACACACACGTACGGAGCCCGTTTCATAGTCCCCTGCTCGAACTCGTTCGGCGGGGACAATAAACTTTGAATTCCTCTTAGAATGGTATGCTCTGTACTATTTCATAAGTGATTTCTAAGTAACTCACAAAAAGTTAAGAGCCAACCTTCAACACCATCAATACTTTACCGTCCCTTTAAGAAGCTGTATTTGGCCACTTGCGATTGATTAGATAGAGGATCACAAGGCCCACGTTTTCAAAAGTGTGTGTGTGGGGGGGGGGGGGGGGGACTTCCCGGGTTTCATGAGCAACAACCACGGTCTCCAGTACAAAAACAATGTCTGACTTCCCCGATCCCCCTTGTATAGTGTCTCCGCCCATATAAACGTAAAATAGCGTCTCATATTTAAGATTCTACTGTTTCATACAATTATCTTTCATACAATTCATTCAAGTATAATACAATATATAGATAATTCGATTAAATTACATTATCATTAAACAAAGTTCTATGGTGACCATGGTGACGCAGATTATTACTATAAATTGTGAAAAAGTGTAAATTCAGCATTATGTATATATTCTGACTTGTTCTTTGATCCTGGACCAACTGACGCCAAAATTCCCATGCAAATCATTGCCGGGTAGTGTCCGTTGATAGCATGGCCCAAAATTGTGTCGGAGAATCTTTATCCGGTAATACATGCAGACAGTAAGTAAGAAGAAAATACCTTCGGACATTTTAGGCGGGGATGGAAATATAAATAGAAAAAGTGGGCCACTTCCGGTTTCAATCAGCTGAAAACAAACAAACAAAACAAAACAAAAACAAAACATGAACCAGGCTCCCTCACAGTTTTTTTTTTTCGTTTCTCGTGCCATTTGTTCGTTTCATCGGCTGATAAGCGAAAAAAAAAATGCTTGTCATGAAAATGTTCAGGTGCAAATACAAGTCCCCTTTCATTCTTTGTTTTCTTTTTCAAACGGGAGGGGGGGCGGAGAAAGGGGTGCCGCGAATATTTCTTTTATTTCTTTCATTTGGGGGGCAAACGGGGAGTTCGGGGGGGGGGGTCTGCGGAACCCCCTGAACCTCACCCTCCCCCCCCCCCCCCCCGCAACCCCTTTAGTAACGGGCCTTCATGGGCCTGGGCATCATGGGGAATATACTGAGTTCTCGTAAGATGCCTTGACCAGTTTCCATGATATAGAGAAAAAAAAGTTAAGATTTCAGTGCCACTTATGGGTTTCAGGAACCCGGAAATGGCACTAAAAATTAACTGATTCATCATCAGCTAACAAGTCAAAAACAAACAAAACAAAACAAAAAAAACTGTCAGGGCAACTTTTGCTGCCGCTTTTTCTAGGAGATTTTGCATTTTTAGGGTTGCCAGCTTGCGAATACAATGTACTTACATGCTCTTTTTTTCCCCAAAATAATTGTGTAGGGGGAGGGGGCTGCCCTCCTCCTCCCCCCCCCCCCCCCCCCGGCTCCGCGGTCCTTGGGTTTGACCCAACGACGACGCAGAGCATCGTCCACAAAGCGCGAAGATGTGTTGCCACGAAGCGTCACGCCGATTTTTTTTTTTTTTTTTCTATTTGAACCCCCGTAAGTGATCTTTTCCTGGCATCTAATAATTTGAGACCATTTAAAGGGTGTGCACAGTTCTGGTCGAGGTGTAGATTTAGCTTTTAACATTTTGCGAGATATCCAGAACCCACTCTATGAGATGTAAGGGGGACTGCAGTTCTAAGGGGTATCAAAAGTTTATTCGATGAAAATCGGTTTTGAAATGGCTGAGATATCGAAAAACAAAGTGAAACAAAGAGATCCTAATAAAGTTGTGGCATGTCGCCTTTTATTATTAGCACTTTTTGGGATATCTCAGCCATATGAAAACCAATTTTCATCAAATAAACATTGAATCCTTCTTAAAATTACATGCTCTTTAATATTTCATAAGAGGCTTTTCATTATCTCACTTAGGAATGTTCAAAACATGAATCCCTACCTCAAATAGTACTGTACAGTCCCTTTAAAGGCAGTCCATGATAACGTCTTTTTAGATCAAGTAACATGTAGTAGTACACAGTAAGGATCCTATATCCAGAGTTATCATGTGTTTGGTTATTAAAATAAGTTTGTGAGTCTGGACATACTATGATGGCGTTTTCCTATCAATGTGCACATTAAATTTTCACTTGGCAGCCCGGGGGGGGGGGGGGGGGTTAACCCCCCCCCCCCCCCCCCCGGTCGTCGTAGATCCGCCACTGCTAGTTTTATTAGGATATACACACGACAAATGGGTTTTAAAGGGACTGTACAGTACTGGTAGAGGTGAGGATGCAGCTTGAAACGTTTTGCAAAATATTTAGAAACCACTCTATGAAATGTTAAAGAGCATACAATTCTATAAGGGGAATCAAAAGTTTATTAGATGAAAATTGGCTTTGAAATGAATGAGATATCTAAAAACAAGGAAAAACAAAGAGATCCTAATAAAAGCCGTTGCCTGCCAATTTTATTAGGATTACTTTTTTTTAGATCTCAGCCATTTCAAGGTCAATTTTCATCAAATAACTGTTGAATTCTTCTTGAAATTACATGGTCATTCATATCTCATAAGAGGTTTCTCATTATCTCACCGAAAAATGTTATAAATCTAAATCCTCTCCTCAGCCAGTACTGTACAGCCCCTTCATATTCAAGTGATATGCTGCCCACAATTTTGATTGCAGAATAACGGAAAAACTATAAGGACAGAAGGACGGTATAACAGACAAACAACGAGAAAATTAATGCTTCCGGCAAAATTTCCATAAAAGCATAAATAAGCGTCAGTTATTTCCACCGTATAGCCTACCACAGTGAGTGGTGATCGCATATTGGTTGTATTACCACTATTCTGATCTTTCTAACGGGCTGTGGCACTGACCACTACACAACAGCCGTACTACACAACCAGGTAAATGCGAGTAGTTGTACATATACGCTGCAGCCTTTCAGGCGGCAAAAGGAAAATGAAAACGGTATGTAAGGTTTATAAGTGCGTACAGTGTTAAGGTAATTGGTATGTACATTTCAAGGCTGCGTCTGTACATATTTCGCGTCAGAACTGAACGTTTGTCGGCCCTATATTTTCCGAAGAGATTTTTCCCGGCGAGGTGCGTTCATTCCCAGACAAAGTTTGTACAAATCCCAGCTCCAAAGGCCTATGCCCCGAGTGCATGTGTGGCATAAATGAGTAGTTTACACAGTACACACTTGAACCTTGAATATCAGTATACTTGCATACTTGTAAGCACATAATAAAAGTTGCAGTGTGGAAAATATAGGCCTACTTACGTATGATGATATGCGTCAGGTCATAATTTACTTCATGGTTTCCTTGATTTATTTCCTAGCCATTCGCCTGAAACCACATTATGAATCCTATGCCACGCCATCACGTTTGTACAGCAGCCCAACAGAACAACACGGTATAGAATACCCCGACCAGGGAGGTGGAAGAAAGACCTCTTTCTTCCACCTCCCTGCCCCGACACGACGGTGCGTTCGTTTGTCTGTATTTTGCATCAAGAGCAGGCTATCACAGTCTCATACACCGATCACCTCTGATCCCAGTGGGTCTGCAAAGCTCGCGGGCTGTTGACCTCGGTTCGTGAAAAGCTCGCGAACCTACAGTGTACAGTGTTTTTGGCATTGCAAGTCCTCGTGGTCTACCTCCTGGGTTTAAACATGGACCTAAGGTCAGGATTGCTCGCCACACCAAGCGTCGCAAGAACTCGTTTTCAAACGGCTTTCACTATAAACCTCCTACCCAGAACTATCCAGAGAAAAATAGAAGAAAGAAAAAAAAAAAAGAATGTTAATTGTCATCTCTTTTAGTTCTGTACACAGTCACGGAAATTGTATGGTGATGACGGCATCAGCTTAGGTAGTAATGTACATACTCACAGGCCTATTAAAGATCTGTTTCGCTAAAATTAGCGAAACTTCACATTTCATTTTTTTTTTTTTTGTATCCCATTTAGCTCAGATCTCCACTGCTTTGCGAAAGATTCATGCTCTCTTTTCAGAGAAACTATAAGTGGGCTTGAAATATGTTAGATGACATGAAGATATCTTTAAGACCCCTATTTTCTATGAGTTAAGAACGCTAAACGAACTGTTGTCCTACGCGAAGCACCTTCTTTATAAGTGCATTATTTTTCTCCCAGTATATGCACGACTACAAAACGATTTTTCCCCCTCTTGTAACCAGAAGGGAAAACAAAGGAAGTAAAGCAACCCGTCTTATAATCTTTGTTGCCCGATGGGGCCACAAAAAGATTGGCTTTATGAAGTTATTTGGTGGCTCAATTACAGGTGACATACATGTAACTCTTTAGTGCCCCAGGCAATCGGGCCAAAGTCGAGCGATGTACACGCAGAGAAAATCTAAAGGTTCCACTTTGCACATTATAAAGGTAAAAAATCAGTGTCTTGCTGACACCATCTTTCCGGGTGTGTTTCACAATAATATTCATGCACCTTTCAGACCACTAAATGGTGCAAAGTTCCATATCTAAAGTCAGCCTTCTAAGCGTAAAGGTAAATACATCTTTCTTGGGACTATATTATACACGTATACATTATGGTTCCTTTTTCTCTTTTAGATGATTGTTTCGTTTACACACATTAATGTTAAATCGAATACGCATCGTCGTTATCATGTATACATGTACATTAATATAATGTGTGTGTGTGTGTGTGTCTGTCTGTCTGTCTGTATAAGTTCATGCCAATTACAAACAAGCGACGTATTCAGTTTATTGGTTCTCTGTCGTTCGAGTATGGTTGTTGTCATATAAATTGCAATTACCACTACACTCCTAAATGTACACTCAGAAAAAAAAAAACAAAGTAAAAATTTCTTCGGGTTCATATTCTTCATAGATTTTTATGAAAATCAATATACTATCTACCAAAGATGATTAAACTGGCTACTACGCTACATATTAGCTTAATTAAAACGAAAACTTTACGCGTAAGTGAGCACATTCGTTTTTGTCCTCCAAGGCACAAAATTAACAATGGCAAAAATTGACATGCTCTCTTTCATTTGCAAATGCCCTTCACGTTCACATTGGCAACAAAAGTCCAGCTTAACACACTGAGAGACATGAATGAAATATAGGAAAAATAAGTTTCAATCGTTTCCGTTATTTCTTTATAATCTCTATGAAAAACAAAGTTTGAGACTAAAGGGGAAAAACAAGAATTTTCTGTCAAATCAAAACTTCAAATGACATAGGAAATAATAAACGTAAAGATGATTAAATGAGCAGAATTTCTTTATTTCTTTTAATCCAGTAATTTAAATTCAATGTGACAATTTCAAGAAACAAACATTATTTACAATTTCCCAATTTGAAAAAAACCCTCAAATTTCTACCATTCCTGTTAATTATTACGTCTTCTATTTCATTTGAATTTAGATTACGTTTATGTTGACATAAGACTCTTTATTTTCCTTCAATATTTTTCGCCTTCATTGATCTTTTGGATTTTAAAGATAGCACAGTGATCAAATGTTTATTTTTGCGACTTAATTCACGTTTCTTTTTGTATGAATTTGGTGTTTGTTTCTATTGTTATATGGAAGAGCACATACGCATGAATGACCCCTTGTTCAGTTTTGCAATTTTTACTTTTGTGCCCTGGAAGAGAAAAACAATGGCTGCTGAAATGGTGTTCACTCATGCGTAAAGTTTCCCTTTTTGTTTAGCTACCAGGTTGATAGCCAATTAAATTACCTTCAATATGGTATATAATGTAGCTTTCAGCCAAATATTCTATGAGAAATCTAAGCTTGAAAAGGCGTTGACTTTCTTTTTTCTTTTTTTTTTTCTTTTTTTCTGCGTGTAGTTGTACAATGTACACTGTACATGTATTTGTTAAAGCATTACTGTTTGTATTGCTGTTTTATTGCTTGCACCTCCGTGCTTGTCACATGTCGAATTCTGGTAAAGAGCAAGACTGTTAAGTACGTTATCATGCTATGTTACGTTATGTTACGTTATGTTAATTGTTTTTGCTTTATACCTGCAGCAAATTGGTCAATTTTTGCACGTTGATTTCTAAAGCTCGGACGAAGACTCGTAAAAAAGTTGAAAGCTCGGTAAGTGAATTGATATCAAAGGCATTAAAGTTAACGGACAAAACATCCGCTAGCTCCTCCTTTCTGTAACTACACACACACACACACAAACACGCACACGATATGTTACATATACAATACAGTCGTGACAGGGAGAAGCCATCGTATATAGTGTTCGTTCACTTTCATGCCTTTTATATTTAGCATGTAAAACAAAGCATGAATATCGAGTTGTTTAAAAGTAAAGGAATATCTATATATACATGTATATATATATATATATATATATCCATATATATTATATTATTCTAATAGTAAACACAAATACACAACATAAAAATTAAGAGTATACACAAGTCAAAAGGTTCCCTGCATGTATTTCGACGTGTTATGGGAAGAGCAACATTTTGTACATAACATGTGACCCTGCAGATTACTTCGAGCTTCAAAATGATCCACATATACATGTAGAAATTAAATTTCCTTACTATTGTAATAATGGAAAGAAGACACACACTTAAGAAAACTTAGTGTTTCCTGAGGAAAAGAGGCTTTAAAGTTTACGGTCTATCGACTAGCAATCTCGCCAAGCTGCGCTCATTGCAATGAATGGGACAACACACACACACAAATTAAATGGTATAGAAAAACTGCAAATAAAAAAAAAAACACAATTTCCTTTTTGTTTTAAGATACAAAAAATTAGATTTACATAGTAAAGGAATAGCTCTTTCAGAAAATACAAAAAAAAGAGGAAAATATCGAGATTGATAACGTCCACTTGTTTCACCTACAGTGTATTCTGAATCCTTACTCGAAATCGGCTTGTGCGATGTTCTGTTCATTTTGCGAAGGAAATAATTATTATTCAAAAACTTATTCTTTCAGACGGATGAATTACCGTCTCATCAACATGCAGCTATTCTTTTTTAATTTAGTGTCCATGTGTTATGAAACAATTTTTAGCATTGAAGCAGGGAGGTGGGAAGAGGCCTTCCCACCTCCTTGATTGAACTATTAAAATCCGACATAAGACATTATATACGGGCACAGGTAGTGAAAAGAACTACAGTCAACGATGTGCGTTTGACTGCCTTTTTCTAATATCATCATCAACACCAAAGAGGCCATAAGTATTATATACCAATCTAAAATGTCGTTCATATATAAATGTCAGCAGTGTTACTGTATCCAAATAACACTTTATTCTAATGCTTTGGAAAACAATAACGTTGTCCCTTACCAAAAAAGGGAGAAAATAATAAAAATGCACCCAACCTCGTACAAAACAAGAGGCAAAGAGAGGTGTAGGACTAAATATTGATTCTAAACCCCCTACTTTTTCTCTCCTCCTCCACCCCCTCAATCCCTTACAGAAGCGACGGCGGGCACGTCCAAAACCTTGTCACGTTCGTCATGGGGTCAAGGACGCGCCCGCTGCCGTAATATTCTAATGAAAGAAAGCATCAACAAACAAAGCAAACAGGGTTGGCTTATCATAGTCTTATTAACCAAACCAGCTTAAACTTACTATAAAAAAAAATTCTGATGATGATAATAATGGTATAATTACTGTTACTACCATCACTATCATTGTCATTATCGTTATCATCATTTATCATTACAGTGTATCAGCAGCAGCAGCATTACCAATACAGAGGTCTCCTAGCCAGGGCAGCTTCTTCTGTGTAGCAACTGCTCTACCAGAAGGCCCAGCCATTATCATAAGTAACCCTAACAATGCCAGGTACCTTCTTGTACATGGGCCGATAGGGATATGGTGAGTAAAAACATTTTGTCCAAGGACGTAAGCACTGGACCGGAGTCGAACTCGCGTCCTCAGATTGGGAGTCAAGAGTTTTATCCACAATATGTCAAATAACAGATTTCGATGTGTTGAAGCAATATTCTATCTGATTCTCGAATACCAAGTGGAACATTATTATTATTATTATTTTAGTAAAGTACACTGTACATTCTTTTTGTATCAATATCTCGAGTTCTGTCAACACTTAAAACGCAGTCTTCTTCCATATAGGGCAGTCCCAAGCCGACGACTTAAGCCCGCCGCACACTATACGATCCGACCGGTCGTACAACCTTAAGACCGGAAGTGTGACGTCAAAGTCTTGCCAGTTTCCAGTCGTAAGACTGGGTCTTAGCGCCAGTCGTAGAGATTTGACATGTTGAACTTCTACGACCGGTCGTGGGCTTTCAGCCAATCAAGATGCAGTGAAATGCAAGCGCACATAGTGCGCACTGCGTGCGCTGTAATACTCATTGGTAAAATGTACTGAAGACAGAATCAGTCGTAAGTCTACTCGTAAGTTCTGATCGTACAGTGTGTGGTAGGTCGTACGACTAGGTCTTATAGTCGTATACTTAGTAGTGTACGGGGGCCTTTAGCATGGAAATGTACATGTTTACCTAGTGAAATTGTCTCCCGTCCTTTCCGTGACTGACTTTCCGCGAATGTCGTGTGACGTCACGAAACTCGCCATCTTTGAAATGTAGCAGCTCATGCCGATGTCTGGCATCAGATTGCCTAAAAGCCATGTCGCAGTGTCGACACTTGTAAGGACGGGTACTGGAATGGATCTGTTTGTGACGGGACAGCGTCATACTCTTGGCGAACACTTTCCCGCACACCTTGCAAGGGAATCTCCCACGTCCGGTGGGATGGGCGGGGCAAGCCCGTTGGTGCTGTTGAAGAATGGAAGGATGACAGAAACTGCGACCGCACGTCTCACATGTTGCGCTGAATGGGCGGTAAGGATGACGCGCCCTCAGGTGAGACATGAGTTTTGCTGCAGACACGAAGGTTTCCGGGCACTTGTCACAAGCGTATGCTTCGATGTCGGCCTTGTAGTACTTGTGTTTTTTCAAGTGATATGTAAGAGTTGTGGAACGGATTGTTTCACCACAAACAGGACATTCTACTTTCTTTTTGACGCTTTGGTGTGAATTTTCGTGCCTTGTGCGTAGCTTTGATGTCCGAAAGCTTTTGTCGCAAACTCCACATCGATAAGGGACTTCTTCTTTGTGGGTTATTCTATGGGATGACAACAAAGCGTTGGTGGGAAAGAACTTGTGACACATTTGGCACGTGTACAGGCGGCTGCCTGGACCAGGGATTTCTCTCCACTGCCCTTGCGCATGAAATTCTAAGTGAACGTCGTAAGAGAATTTCACCCTGAATTTCCGCCCGCATTGGTGGCAAAAGAAGAGTTTTCCCCTGGCATGCCCAAAGGCATGTTCGATGGTGCGATGCAGTTTAGGTATAGTCGTGAAACATAGTTTACACCTGTAATAAGTGCGTCTGCCGATTACCACTCTTTCAATCATGTCTCGCACTTCATCTATGCAGACATCCGTGAACTTTCCTCGTGATTGGTAATTTTTCAAGCCTCGATAAAAATGAATTGACCCATGATCATCATTAAGGTGTGAAGGTGTTCTAACGATGGTGCCGATACCTCCATGACCCCCTACAGTGCTTTCCATCTCCTCACGTGCTTCAGTTGGAATACATCGTTCTACATAACTGTCGGGGTTTTTGTTTGCCAAGACCAAGTGTGCGCTCGTAGTTGTTGTTGCACCATCCGTCGTTTGGTGTTGGCCAGGTGATTTTGACATGTTTGCGGTAACATCTGGTAAGTGAGGTTGTTCAGCGTTTACTTCGAAATCGCTCGAGTCATCGTCTGATTCGCTTTTAATCTCAAAGACATCAAACCCTTCGTTTTCTTCACCAAGATCTTGGACTCCAGAACAAAAAACTCTTCCACCAGATCCATCTAACCGGGGATCAGGAAACGCACGGTCTCCTGTTCCATGTGGAGATGAGGATGTATCCTGGACACTTAAGCCTTGTCGTGCTGTCTGCGAACGATTTTCGTTGTCAGCTTCCTTTGATGCCTTCCCTGATGATGATGTTTCGTCTTCCGTTTGGGAGCTCTGCTCGGTCAGTTCTTCGTTCGCATCAAGGGCGTCTTGCGTCTGTTGATCTTCGCACAATAAGCTTGGATAATCATCCGAACATTGTCCAACATATAAACAAGGAATGCGATTCCATGCTTCTTCAAACAAGGCGTCATGATCTTCCATACACTCAGCCATAGTGGAGACTTGGTATGTTTCTGATTTACGAGTGTCCCTGATAAGAAGACTTTTCAAGTAATAACTTACAAAGTCGCGAACACACGAATGTCCAAAGGATTCCTGTTTCCAACGTCGTGCATGTTCATTGCTGGAGGATAAACGCTGTTCAGAAACCGACGATTTCCCAGCTGTCTTGTATTGAGCCTGATACACATAAAAAATACAATTGCACAGCCCCATTGAAACAAAAACAAAAACAAAAACAATATACTAGTGGTACTATTCATTACGTATACTGAGATGTATAATTAAAAACACACACACAATATATCAAACAAATTCCACATATATTGACAAAAGATAGCAGAACGAATATGGAATTTCAGTTTCGTGCGAAGCTGGACCCGAGCATAGTAAAAAGCCAATCAACAAGTGAGTGGAATGAAATACGTCTACTGAGCAGCTACTGAAGGTCACACAGTGGCACTTAAACCACAAATGAGATGTGAATACCATTTATCGCCGTGTTTACCCCGACGACAGATGAAGAAAACGCACGACCTGCACCAAGATTTTGCCTTCGCTCACGAAGCGGCCGAGAAACTGAATGGGAGGTCACAACCACCGGCAAAGCGTATTGCCTTCAGGAGTGACCAGACGTTTACAATCAGTGCCGAATTTGAACAGTTCCATGCAAGGAACTTTTTGTCCCCTTTTGTTCTCTTTGTCCCCTCCCACCCCAATCTCCCATCATCAACTTTACCATATCACTCTACATCACTATACCGTATCCGTGTTAACTTACGCTGGGATGCACGCAGAAATCTTCCTTTGAATTTTCAAACTATACTCGTACAATCGTATATTATTACGATGAATAAGTTTGAGTGTACAGTATTCTGTCTACATTTTTACAAGAACTGCTTCCTAAAGTAGTCCCCTCCACATTTGTAATGCAAAAAAGGTCATATCTTGTATTTGTCATACTGTAATGTCCACAGTGTGGAATACGAATAAATTTCATTTCATTTCATGATAGAGGTGGGTCAGTGCGCGTGTGCATAGAAAATCAACGGCAGTCCCGGCGGGAACCGGAGGAGGTGGGGGGGGGGGGGTGGTTCGCTTTCTTGCACCATAAGAAAAAATACATAAGGTGTCACACATTTCTTTTTTTCTTTTTTTTTCATACACCGGATGTGTGTTAGTGACACTAGTTGCTTGTTAGCTGATGAAGCCAGGAAGCGGCACCAGAAGTCTAAAGTGCCCCCCCCCCCCCTCACACACACACACACACACACACACTTTTGAAAACGTGGTGCCGGCCATGTAGGCCTGCCAGTATAGTATCAAGTGGTATGTATAAGTCTACAACTGATGTATTATGGTAAAATTTAATAAGTGGGGGAGGGGAGAAACACAATGTAATGAAGTCTTCCCACAGACTTAATATTGTTCCCTGCATCCTGCCTAATGTGCCCACCACCCTATACAATGCCGCCCACCACACAATGCCTCACACATACCACGCATGCACGCACTATTCAACATGATGTGAGAATTATTGTGCCTACTGGGCACATCCCTGCATACTATTACTGATTTGTTGTAAAGCAAAATTAATGAGGGGGACAGGACAAAAGGAAGTCTTCTCATTTCCTTTGTTTTTCATTTTTGCTCAATTTCGGGAGAGTGGGACGCCTGCATAAAGTCGCCTTAAAATTAATAACCGAACCGACAATTCAACTCTTGCGATAAATCAATGAAATTGCTGTACGTCTGTTTTGTTTTCTTAGATACAACACAATAGTCATGGTGTGCGATAAACTACGAAACTGATTGCTGTATGGACAATATAAAAATCTCGATAATGCGGACGTGCAAACAGTAGTTTATACGTTTGATATTGGTCTTCTGTAATGGTTCATAGAATCTACCATAATGCATTCCCTGCAGCACTTCCAGTGACGGATCAAGGGGGCGCACTGGGCACTCTTTATTCATTTTTCTGAAAACAAAAGAAATACAGTGTATTCTACAGAAAAATTGAGGGCCCGGTGCGTGCAATTACGCCTTTAATTTGTAAAGGGCATCCCCTCCCCCCCCCCCCCCCCCCCAAATACGGAATTCCTGGATCTGCCCCTGCTCATGCTGCCGTTAAAGCAGTCCTCAACATCATTCCCAACCGTGCTGTATGTGTGCACATTAATTAATTTTTTTTTGCATGCATGGTAACTTTAAAGGGAAGGTAAACCCTAAGAGCAATGTGGATTGAGTGAAAGCAGCATCATTAGTAGAACACATCAGTGAAAGTTTGAGGAAAATCGGACAATCGATGCAAAAGTTAAAAATTTTTAAAGTTTTGGTGTTGGAACTGCTGGAATAGGAGACTACTAGAGGTTATGACGTATGAGAGGACAACAATACAAAGAAAATATACAGGAAATTCAACAAAAATTCATTTTTCTAGCATTATGAAAGAGCACTTGACTAACCGCTTTCAGAAAGCATGGGGAATAATTGCTACCCTTAACATATGTCAGTATCAAGTTGACGGAATTTGTAATTTTCGTGAAAAATGGATTTTTGTAGAATTTTCTTTATATTTTCTTTGTATTGTTGTCCACTCATACGTCATAGCTTTTAGTAGTCTCCTCATCCAGCGGTCCCAACACCAAAACTTTAAAAATCCATAACTTTTGTATCGATTGTCCGATTTTCTTCAAACTTTCACTGATGCGTTCTACTAATGTTGCTGCTTTCACTCAACCCACATTGCTCTTAGGGTTTATCTTCCCTTTAACCAGGAAGGTGGAAGTAACAACATAAATGTACAGATATTAAATGGACGTTGTAGGATCCGCTGTGTAGCACGCTATGGATAGGCCTACCAAGCTAAGCTTCCCGGGAATATGAAGGGTGAGATACTACTTGAGGGCTTACCCTTGGCCTTTATGTTTGAATTTGGGAATATATACTTAGTAGGTCAACAGGGACAGTGCATGTACATACTAGTTACTACACGCAATGTGGACATAAGCATACTACACAGAGTGTACACAACGCCTAGTATTATCATTGTCGCTGAACACATAGGGTCCTAATACAGTGTATGTAGTGCCGTTTGCACGGCGTCTGGTCGGGCTAGTAATGGTACACAGTAATGTTCACGGGTAGTGTTGCGTTATTATGTATACACTCCGAGTGATTCCAGCAGAGCAGAGCTACAGAGTCAAATGGGAACCAAAAGGGGGGAAACACCGCAATCCACAATACTTGCGTCACTGTGAGTGTGCGGTACACACAAGACCAGTAAATGTACAGTGCAGCTACCGACAATTGCGAACTGGAGGCTGTACTTACGTATATTCACTGTTTCTTGATAAAGCCGGTCAGATGTACTGTACATAATATTGGTTGCGATTTATGAGTAACATGCGAACACAGTAAAATATAGTGTAGTATACAAGTACACGGCGCGGCACTAGAACTAGTAGTAACTAGTACAATAGTATAGTAGCACACTGCGCCTCAACAACGTCACGAAGGCACTCATGAGCGTTCCTTTGCAAGAGAGTGAAGATCACAGGTGCTGACGTAATAATTATCAACTCTAGATACCCGTCATGGTATTCATGAGATTGGCGGATCACTTACGTAATCACACTGACACAAGAATGGCGATTGCAGTCTACACTGCTGGACCCTTTGACTCGTATCTATTCTTTCTTTCGCCGACTATGATGGCGCTGTCTCGAGAACTGCATGCTGAAAATTAGCAAAAAACAATCAATAAAGGAGGGTCCTGGGGGGTGTTTCATCAACGCTTGTCAGCGCCGACAACTGTCGGCGCTGACCAATTTCAGCAAAATCCTTGGTTTCGATTGGCTGAGATGCTCTGGTCACTGACTGTTACTATGGTGATTCAAGTTGTCGGCGCCGACAAACGTTGATGAAACACCCCCCAGAACTACACAATGATGTCAGATACAGTGTACAAGGGGGACTAAATACCCCAATCTCTTGTATACGGCCCAAGCAATATGTGTGTGTGTGTGTGCGTGTGTGTGTGTGTGTGTGTGTGTGTGTGTGTGTGTGTGTGTTTGTATGTATACTTATATATTTGTAAATAACATGAATTCGTACATTTTATGTAGCAGGTAAGCCTACGTGCATGATTGCGCAACAGTGGTAAAAGTTTGTAATGTTGATAGACGTCCAGCACACGTCAACGCTTGTTTGAGGTAAATTAGATTCGAATTATTATGTGGATTAACTATCATGATGATAATAAATAAAACAACAACAAAAATGCACGGAGAACCGTTAATGAATTTATGGATTTCTAAGTGACAGAAAGAGTGTACTCGATAAATCTATTCGGGGTTGATAATCTCAATTTCAGAAACTGAATTTGAAACAGCAAGTGTCCAATTTCACTATAGAGAGCTGCCCCGTTTGAGAGGCTAGCCATATAGTGCACTTTAGGCCTATATTTGTTTCATCCCCAAACAAATTAAAAAGGAAATTATACGAAATAACCATATTAGTCATGTTTTTAAATCATTATGTTGAATAAAATTTAGTACTTTTCATGACTCACAATCATTTCAAAATTTCGCATGGCGCAAAAACGCTGTGGCATATTGTTATTTCAAACAAAAGGATAATTGTGGATAGTCAGTGTTTAATACACTATAAGAAAAAAAAACTCATTAGGCCCCTAACAAAACCACTTGTATACAATATATCTGTATATAATATATATTATCATTATTATAATTATTATTATTATTATTATTATTATTATTATTATTATTATTATTATTATTATTATTATTATTATTATTATTATATATATTATATATATAAATACAATAAATGCATGCATGTGTGTATATGCATGA
The DNA here is from genome assembly GCA_033980235.1 of Diadema setosum. Classification (NCBI taxonomy): domain Eukaryota; kingdom Metazoa; phylum Echinodermata; class Echinoidea; order Diadematoida; family Diadematidae; genus Diadema; species Diadema setosum. The sequence continues at coordinate 10,438,346 of CM067077.1, read as the reverse complement.
GCATAATCATAATACTGTATGTATATCTATATACAGTGTATATCATCAGCTATCTATTTGCAAACACACACCAACGCCCACAAACACACACACATACACACACACATAATCAAGTTTTGTACACATGCCCTGTATTTTGATCACTCGCCGTCAGAAGAGAAACATATTTTGTACATGTATTTTTATCAAAACCTGCTAAAGATGGTAAGGTGATTACTCGGTCTCAATGTAGTCACGGTGAGAAAAGAAAGGCAAGTACACGTATACTGCATCTAACGCTTCTCGGGTTTTTTTTTTTTTTTTCTTCATTATACACCTATGCCATGAGACAAATTCTGACATTCATAATACGTGTAGCATAATAAGCTGGATACCTCTTCACACATTAATCTGTCCTACTGTATGGGCAAACATAGTCAAAGACAACAGTAGACGATGTGCATTCGAGTAAACATTACAGAAAAAGGCATTACATTTTCACATACATGTACATTGTAATCCATTCTGACAACTCATTGAACTTGAAGGGCTATGTAATACATTACAAGTATGATAGGCCTAAACTTTTTTTTTTGAGGGGGGGGGGGGTTGTGTGTGTAAGAAGTGCATGCAACTGTAACCATTTTCTTTTTCAAATAAAGTAATTTATTCAGTGTGTTTGGGAATCGTCTTTAAGACAATGTGAACACGGGAGAATCGATTCAGAAATACATTGTACGTTCAATCCTTCCATTATCGTCATCATGCATCTATCATCTAAAACAACAATAATACAGATTAACAGGGGCCGCGGAACGTTTTCAGTCTTTTTTTTTTCGGGGGGGGGGGGGGGGAGGGGCTATGCAGCACCGGGGGTGTATCAAGGTCAACCCCCCCCCCCCCCAACCCCCACCCCACCCCCGCTTAGACGCACTTGATCTCGTGATCATGGGAGGGCGGCGGTTACTATGCGAGGGAGCCAAGCGACCGAGCTCGAGCGAGTGGAGGGAAGGGGGGTGTTCCCCCCTCCCACGGGGAGAACTTTTTGCATTTTGATGTTGTAAATAGTGCAATTTGATGCATCTTTGCAACTGATTGACAAATTGCCCTACATCGACGTAAATAAGCACTGAATTGATCAGTGTTTTAGTAGTAGCCATGATAAAAAATCATGGGCGTACATACTCGGTGCTTATTTACGTCGATGTAGGGCAATTTGTCAATCAGTTGCAATGAAAACATCTCGACGGAAGAAATTCATGAATTTGATGCATCTTTTTTAGTCTTTTATCGACTTGAAATGGCCCCACTTGTTTAAGGTAGCAGGATATTTTGATGTGGATTATTATTGAACAATTTGCCTATAACGTGGTAGCATTTAAATAAACTTCTTGCATTAATTAATTGCAACAATTAATTTCAAGAACGTTGTCTGTTAAGCAATCGAACAGAAAAGACATGGTCACGAGGGTGCATCTACAAAAGGGATATTTCTCCTCCCACACGAAGGTGATTTTACATTTTCAGACCTGAAATTCAGCGGATCTGGTGGAAACTTTTGGTGCAATACTTGGATTTTTTTCTAGCTCCCCCACCCCCCCCCCCCCACCCTAAAAAGAAATATTTATGGAAATGATTTTGACTTTTTTCAGGGAAGTGTTAATAGCAAAATCACGGCATTTAGCTCTTATTCTGCGTGTACATTATGTGTGTGTATGTACAAAGTCTAATGAGGTAAAGAGGGGGAGGGGGATGCCCCCTCCCACTCGACGGAGCTTTTGCGTTTCTAAAATCAAGCTTAAGCTCTTTGTGAGAAATTCGGGTAGTGTGATTTTTCCCCCGATTTTCCCCTTTCTTTCTTTCTTTTTTTTTCACGACCCAAAAGTGTGGGGGGCAGCAGCGCCCCCCCCCCCCTCCCCCGGTTCCGCGGCCCCTGCCGAAGCCATATTCATGTTGTTAACACAGAAATATCAGCAATGTATTAACTGTAACGAGGCCGGACTATTTCAGTAGATGGTATAAAGCGGGGGGGGGGGGGGGGAAGGGGCTCCCAGGTGTTTGGAAGAATCGTATGGGGAGGGTGCGGGGCAGGCCCCCTCCTCCAGTAGATCTTGGCCGTCACTGACTAAACATCAGGGCGACAGCTTTTTGAGATGGCCAAACAGCGTGCAAGCGTGCGGAATGGCTTAATCAAGGATGAATTAATGTGTACTAATTTAATGGCCTATAACATGTAAAAAGTCGTCCCTCATGAAAAGTGCACAGATTGTGAGGTGCATCTAACCTTGAGAAAAACACAACAAAGCAATAAAGGTGTGTAAGTATTGATATCAAACGACAGAGGGCACATCCACGACCTCACAAGACCGCGACAGGGGTACATGCATAAAGGACGCCCCCACTGCCAATCAAACCATTGAAAAACAAACAAACATAAAAAAACATGCCATTTCTTCATGTGCTTTAGACTCTCATAATCCGATCCAGTTTAATTCAACTTCATCATAATTGCCTATAGTAAAAAACAAAAAACAAAAACAAAACGCAACAAAAACGACCGGCGTTCGTTAAATGTACTGTTTACCATTGGGGCAGAGATTTAAAAATGTTCGAGTTATCACATTGCCTACAACATTTATGTGTAGGTCAGTTGTATCACAAAATATCCTACCGTATAAAAACTTTGTAATCAAGCCTAAAGCATATGAAGATATACATGTATCACTATTCTTTCTAAAATAAACTATACTGCAGATGTTTTAGTCTAAAAACAATTACATTCAATTGTTCACATTTTGTATATTCAACGACACTTTACATCGTATACTGATTTGCATTTTTACATTGGTTGTCTCTATCCCATACTGACATTTTAAAACGATCTTTTTAAGTACTAAAGCTGGGTTTTTGTTTCATCTGCAGAGGGTAAATAATGCCTGTAATACCTTTCCCTCTTAAGAACACATAGGACCGATACAATTTCACAACAATTGGGCCCTATACCCATTGTGTGCTCCTAATGCCGACTGGCACAGAAAATGTCATAGCACATCGCCCAAAGTTATTTCCCGTCACAGATAATGCACTGTACTACAGTATTGTAAGGAATTATACTATCAGAGATAAAATTATCAGTAGTCAGACTGACTTCTCCTTTACAGACAAAAAAGTAACAAACTATTGTAGCTCCAAAAAGAGGCTGCACTGAATCCATGAAATGAAATACTTGTACATCATTTTCTGCGCCATGATTTAGCCAATGTCGAGAATTTATTATAAATTATACACTCTAAAAAAATCCCGAGTCAGAACTGACCCGGAACTGGGTCCGTTGGGGTCATACACCGTTCCGGGTCAAAAATGACTTGGAATTTGGTCATGAAGACCCCGAATTAGGTCGATCACCCTGACCCAATTCATGACTCTAAATGGGTCATACTGACCCCATTCCTTGTCATTTCTGACCCGGAACGGTGTGTGACCCCAACGGACCCAGTTCCGGGTCAGTTCTGACTCGGATGTTTTTAGAGTGTACGATCTATTGGATATTAAACGTATTACATTATACCAAACAGGTCGCCCCCAACTACCACTGCATGGCCCAGCAGGATTGTGCCCGATTTGGCAGTATCACACGCAGGCGAAATTGACGCATTGTTGTACGTTCTTCAAGCTTAATAAAATATCTAATCCGTTACTCTCCACAAACGCCAATAAAACTAGCAAGAACTGGAAAACAGTACAGAGAGCTGAAACCAAACTTTCCAAAGAAATTTAACATGTCTCCATCAATCTTACAACATTCAATTTACTTTGTTTGCAATTTATCAATATGTTCACTTTCGATGTACTGATTATAATGTTTACGAAGTTTCTGAAATTACACCAGAGACAACTACCCATCCACCCTTACAGCTAGTGGTAGGACGTTGTACTACAAATGATACATTTTTCATGTATTGTAGGGACCATTATTTTCAGATACCCATTAAGTAAAATAATCGATTTTGTAATATTTGGTCAAAATTTAGAATGTACAAAACATGATAAACATCAAACTACCCCGTACGTTGATATTTCTGTGTGAAACATGACAGAGAACATTGAAAGTAAGCAGCACAAACAGAGGTACAACTGTATTAAAGCTGCATGCTCGTGATTTGTGCAATACAATTTCTGCAATATTCTCAGATTCTAAGTTTGCAACATGCTCAAAGTCAAAGTTGAGGACCATCCTGCGGTATACCAGCGTCCTGCTGCAGAGCTCTTTTCCGCACACATTACAAGGGGATGTCGTCGGTTGAGTAGGTCTCGGGATGGCAAGCCCGTTGGTGCTGTTGAAGACTGGCAAGATGACAGAAACCGCGACCGCACAAATTACAGGTTTCGCTAAAAGGACGGGGAGGATGACGCGCCTTCATGTGGGCAATGAGTTTTGCTCCTGATCCAAAGGTTTCTGGGCACTTGTCACAAGCGTATGCTTTGATGTCGGCCTTATAGTGTTTGTGTTTTCTTAGGTGTCGAGCACGCGAATTGGGAGAGCTGAGTGATAGACCGCACACTGGACAGGTTAGTTTAATCTTCCTTACACGCTGGTGAGTATGTTCGTGCGTTTCGCGTTGGCTTGTTCCCCGGAACCCTCTGTCGCACACACCACACCGATAGGGGAATTCTTCTGTATGTGTCTTTCTGTGGGATGACAATAACGCTTTCGTGGAAAAGAATTTGTGACACATTGCGCAAGCAAAAGGGAGGCTGTTTCGACCAGGAGTCTCTCTCCACAGCCCTTGTGCATGAAGTTCTAAGTGTACATCGTAACTGAATTTGCTCTTGAATTTCCGCCCGCATTTGCTACAGATGAAGTAGTTTCCCTTGGCATGCAACCATGCATGTTTGATGGCGACAGCTAGTTGCTCAAAAGTCTGGAGACAGAGTGTACACCTGAAGTAAATAGATCGGTCGATTTCTACTGTTTCAAATTTGTCCCGCATTTCATCTATGCAAATATCAGTGTACAGTCCCCGTGATTGGTAATTTTTCAAGCCTTCATAAAAGAAAATTGACCCATGGTCATCGTTGAGATGTGAAGGTGCTCTAACGATGTTATCGATATCCTTGGGACCTTCTACTGTGGTTTGCTTTTCCCCAGGTACATCAGTCGGTATACATGGTTCTCCCCCATTTCTATCTGGGTGTTCGATTGCCCTGACAAAATGTGCACTCGAGGTTGTTCCCGTATCATTTGTCATTTTTTGTTGGTCAGTGATCGCGGGAACATCTAGGCCTACATGATATTGTTCGGCGTTTAAATCGGAATCGTTCAAACCATCTACTGATTCCCGCTTCACTTCAAAGACATCGAAGTCTTCCTTTACTTCATGATCTTGGACCTCAGAACGCTCAACTTTGACGCCAATTCCGTCTGTCCGGGAATCAAGACGCGCACTGTTTTCTGTCTCACGTGAAAATGAGGATGTATCCGTATCACTTGAATCTTGCTGCGTCGCCTGCCAACAATGTTCGCAGCCCGCTTCCATCGCTGCCTTTCCTAGTGATGATGTTTCATCTTCCGTTTTGAAATTGTGCTCAGTCAGTTCTTCGTTCGCACACCGGGCACCTGGCGTCAGCTGATCGTCGCACAGTGAGCTCGGACAATCACCAGAGCATTGTCCCTCATTGTAATACGGAATGCGATTCCATGCGTCTTCAAACAAGGCATCACCACCTTTCCTACACTCAGCCATAGCACATATTTGGTTTGATCCCACTCTAGTACAGTTGGTGCCTAAGTCCTCGAAAAGAGGACTGCTCAGAAAATGAAATGTAAAGTCACGAGCATACAACTGTCCGCATGATTCCTATGTCCAGCGTCTTGCATGTCCATGGCTGGCGGTTTCAGTAACAAAGGATTTTCCAGTTGTCTCGCATTCCACCTGTTACGCATGGAAAAATAAAATACAAAGCCCGATTTAAAAATTGGCAGTGGTAGGCCTACTATGTGCTTCGTAAACTGAGATGTGGTATATAACATTTACACACACACACACACACACACACACACACACACACACACACACACACAAAGTTTCGTGTGTATTACATATCAAACGAATTTCACCAACCAGCAATCCGTAAGAAAGCTGCCATACTATGTCCTAATATTGACAATAGACGGCAAAACGAATATATGGCATTTTCAGTTTTGTACGACGCTTCTGGACCAAAACATGACATTAAAAGAGCCAATCTAGTTTAACAGGGGGTCTGCAACCGCCCCCCCCCCCCCCCCCCCGAACATTAAAGGGATGGTAGCATTGGTGGAAATGAGAATTGGGCTAAATATAACTTTTTGCGAGATACCAGGAAAACACTTATGATATAGTACAGAGCATACCATTTTGAAAGGAATTCAAAGTTTATTTGATGAAAATCAGGTTTGGAATGACTGAAACATCCAAAAGCAAAGTAAAACAAAGCGATTGTAATAAAGTGTGGGTCCCACACTTTATTAGAATCGCTCTTTTTTTTGGATATCTCAGCCATTTCAAAACCAATTTTCATCAAATAAACGTTAAATTCCTCATAGAATTACATCCTCTTTCATATTTCATAGGAGGTTTCTCATTATCTCACCAAAAAATGTTAGAAACCTAAAATTAGGTCTCAACCAAAACTATACGATCCCTTTAAGGGTGGGAGGAAAGTGTAATCCAAAATACAGCAGAACATGTAAAGAAAAACAAATATATATATATATGGGCAAGTCCAAGATATCGCGCACCTTACGTATGGGACATTCAGAGATTTCAAACCTCTGAAAAGTAATGAAGGAGCACTTGGATTTTATTGTTTATCATCAGGAGGACTGGTATCCCTGAGAAGAATATTGTGTTTAAGTTTGATGTCATTTGACCTTGGGTTAATGGTTTTATTAAGAAAAATGTGCCAACTTACGTATGGGACCAGAGAAAAACTAGATTTTTCAAAATAAAGTTTGAACTGAAAATTCTCTGAAAGTACCTTACTGATCAAGTCCTGTTTGGAAGTGAAGAAAGGTACAATACTGAAGTATCTTTCAGCGAAGTTTCACTGCAAAAGAATAAAGTATATTTTCATGAAGTTGGTTTAATTAACGAAAGTACACCTTACGTATGGGACATGGCTCAACTTACGTATGGGACATTTGTCTTTAGTGCACAAATGCATTCATGGGAATGACTTTAAATTTCCCCATAGTGTCATATTCAGTTCCACAAATCATGCTACAACATGTAACAAATGAAATAGACTTCTAAGTGGGTACTGTCCCGGTTCAGGTACCTTGCAAAAGCTAAAATAAAACAAATAAAAGTAATTACCAATTTACAATTAAATGTTTTAGTTTGGATTCCGTCATACATTAACACTGTCCTCATGATGTCTACACATACAGATATAGTATACTGACACTCTATTTCTAGCCCATTTTTAATTACTCTAGTCAATATTTTTTCATCAAATGAAAAAAAAAAATGAGCGAATTCTAGCTTGTGACCTTGATATAGCATACATGTACATGTACAATAACTAATTTGTAGTCTTGATAATTTCAACTTTAGAATCAAATGTCATGTACAATGTAATTTGCAAATACAGTTTGAAGTGGGTACTTTCAGTAGCTCTAGGCTTACCTTGCAAGTTGTATAAGTTTTTATAAAGCTTTATAATTGTTTGAAATGTAGCACAAAACACAACAACAACAAGAGTACTTAATTTTGCTCTGTAATCATCATGTTTTGCCATGTGAATTTTAGCTGAACTGCAAAATCAATCAAATTTTAATGAAAGTTTTAGATTTTAAGGAGATAGAAGAATGTATGTACCAATGCTGTTTTTTTTTTCTTTCTTCAAATTGCTTGGCTTCGTGTCTATGAAACCAAAGACGACAAAATTTGTGTTACTTTGTACTGTACATACATACATGCTTGTGTAGTGATACAGGAAAGATTATCACTTGCACATTCAAATCTAGATTTGAAACACTTTAAGTAACTCACTGATCTGCAAATTACAATTTTGAATAAATTCTAATAACCTCATTTGATCATACACTACCAGATTGCAATGTATGTTGATCAATAATTGTGTAGATGTGGGGTACAAAGTAAGTTGAGTTGATGAAGGTGTCTCAGAGCACATCTGTCTCTTCAAACACAAAATAGAAAAGAAAATTGAATTCCCTATTTGTTTGTGTAATTTGTGTTTTTAGCACTCCAACCACAGAACAGTATTGATATTGTGGTTTATAGCAAATGTAAACTATAGTCTTCATTTTACAGGATTTTCAGAAATCATGTTCATGACCTTGATAAGTCATGACATATTCTGAGGGTGAGCAGTTGAAATATTAACAATCATATCAAAATAAAAAGTATTCTCACAGGGTTTTTCCTTTGCTATCAACTCTAGTAATGACAAAGTTACCTGCTCACACCTTAAGTGATTTTTCTTTTCAGTAAGACCTATAATGTTGTCATTGATGCGCGCCATAAGCACAATTGTTTTGATTTCGCTTTTGAGGCTGTACAACCTGTGGTACATGCTGAACAGTGTACTACACCTAAAATGACACTCAGAGAATCCCATTCTTGGACAAAGTCATTTTGTAGAGAGGTAAAGTTGAAAATGATATCTAACTGAATTAAGAAAATGTCCAATATCAAAATGTTAACGGGGAATGTTAATTTAAGACCAGCTGCACAGCCTGTAATGAAAATAAGAAAATACAAGTATAAATGAATATTCTTTATTTTCCTTTCTTAATCATAGAATGACTCAATAATGCTGTTCTTACACTCTCCCTGAGGTCAACTGAGTAGGAGAGGCAGATATATAGACATATCCTTCAGAGTAGGTGCAAAGATAACCATTAACCAAACAAATGTAAGGACATATAGCATCCATGTCAAAAGGCGGTTTTCCCATTCAATTTGCATGTAATGTCCCATACGTAAGGCATTTGTCCCATACGTAAGCAAACTTTAATTAGTTATAAGATGAAGGACTAATTAAATTTTCTCATTTAGTTTTGCTAATCTGGAGTTGAAATGAATAAATTAGAACTTCCTAAAGTATGATTGGTCAATGTTACAAATCTTCAGAAAAAACTTAAAAAAACATACTCAAATCCTTACGTATGGGACACTATGTTCTGGGAAAGTGCATAATTTGCATAATTAATGTGCTGACCTTGTCTTACCAATTGCAGATTATACTAACTCATACAGGGGTCATGTCCATAAAGGAACTAGGTCAAGGACAAATTCAACTGATTTTAGATGAATATTTATAATTTGTCCCATACGTAAGGTTTGTTTTTGATTTATGCAAATCAAGGCCATATTTCTTGCATAAATTTGCATAATTCAATATTTTCTTTGCTGGAAATATATGATTTAACTCTTTGGCTACAACATGATATCAATAACTTTTTGATAAAATCAAGATGAATTTTGAGCATCTGAGGGGACATTATCTTGGACTTGCCCATATATATAATATTGGTGCGTTGCTTTTTTGAAAGGGCGAGGGGCGGGGCTTGTCAGCCGATTTTCAGAATTAGAAAGTGGCACAAAAATAAAAATGAAGACCTTTTTATTTTTACTCAGCCGATATTGGCTACCTCACTTTCAAAAACGTAGGGCCGTCACACAGTCCAACCTGTCCCACAAACGAAGACTATACGGAGATGTGAATATTGTTCATCCAATATCAAGACGTTTATCCTAGGATAGACAGGAAAAATACAATACCTGGACAAAGATTAATTGTGATCGCTCACGAGATTGCTGCAGGAGCCCAAGAAACTCCACTGGAGGTTACTATGGCATAAGATGCCTTCAGGCGTGATTAGAATTTATCAATTCAATATCATAAGAGCCAAATTTGTACATTAGTTTATCCCTGGTAGGCCTTCCTTATGTCCTCCCCCACCCCAATCTACTATACACACCATTCTACATTCAACTTTACCCTCGATATAGCTTAAAGGGATGGTACAGTATTGGTAGAGATGAGAATTGGGCTTTTAACTTTTTGCGAGATACCAAGAAAACGTTTATGATAAAGTACAGAGCATACCATCTTAAGAGGAATTCAAAGTTTATTTGATGAAAATCGGGTTTGGAATGACTGAAACATCCAAAAACAAAGTAAAACAAAGCGATCGTAATAAAGTGTGGGTCCCACACTTTATTAGAATCGCTCTTTTTTGGATATCTCAGCCATTTCAAAACCAATTTTCATCAAATAAACGTTGAATTTTTCATAGAATTACATGCTCTTTCATATTTCATAATAGGTTTCTCATTATTTCACCAAAAAATGTTAGAAACCTGAAATTAGGTCTCAACCAAAACTGTACAATCCCTTTAAACGCTCGGATGCACACACATTCCGATAATGGTGGGGACAGCGTACATACGTGCATAATAGTACAGTGTATCAAGGGGTATGGCAATATTAGTCAGGAGGGAGGGGCATGATGAAATCTTTCCAAACACTTCATTTACCCCCCCCCCCCCCCAATAATTTTACCATAGCGCTCTTTTGCACTACTACCCCGATCACGCATGCATGCACGTACAATATGAGGTGAAAATACTATTACCCAACTTGCATCCCCACATAAGAATACTACTAGCAACATTACCAAGTGGAGAGGTCGTATTATTATAAGTGAAGACTTCTCTTTGCAGCAATGTCCATCTTTTTAAATTGCTTTGGTTCAGAACTGTGCAACTCCCGCGCCTGCATGAATCAGTTACACTGTACATTAAATGAATAATTATGCATTTCTCTTTTTTTTTCTGTGTTCTTTTGATTATTTTTATGGTGAAATTCCTGGATTCAACATCTGTGTGTAGAAAACCATGTATGTTACGTGCTATAGGTCGCTACACCAGGGAACCGTTTATGGACATTAACAAACTGTAGTCTATACCTATGTGTGATTGTGTGATAGCAAATTGTAGGAGCCTAATTGTTCTATAATGTTTGTACTATGATTTATTTATAACGATAAGTTGAATTCCTTCCCTGTACATCCGTTTCGTGTGCACATACATGGCAATCTGTGAGTGTGACCAACAAGGATCTATGGACGTTGTAACAAGCAAGTGCGATATACCCAGCGTATTTATCTGCGTAAAGGCATGCAATGAGAGTATAAGTATACGAAGCGTGAGATTGTTTGATAGATACTACTGTATTATATATATCGTATATGCCCAGCTCAGCAGCTTTATCTGCCTGGTGTACCAGTATATGTGGTGGTATGATGGGGTCGTATTTCGGCATAATCGTGATATGATTTCTGTGGATTAAAGCCTGTAGCGGGGCTCACGAATGAACGTTGTGTTTTGTAAATGTTTTATGCTTGTTTGATTTCTACTATGCAGCGCATCACCATCATGTGCGTTTAAGGTGCGGTACACACAGCTATAATTATGTATAGAGACTAGACACACTGAATACTGTTAGGACAGTGAATACATGCAACATGGACAACAGCGATCTGTACTGTACTTACGTATGATAATATGCGTCAAGCCAGGGTTTGATGTTGAATTCACTGCTTCTGTTTAGACTCACAAGCAGGCAGGGCTGGTTACTTGAGTATATTCAGCAAGGAAGTTGCGTGGTAAAAAAGCGAACGGTATAGTAGCAGCGTATGGAGCCACAATGCATAGGTGTACTGCGCCGTTACAACGTCGTATACTAGTAGTACTACACAGAGCCTGCTGAACTGTGTCCCTTTTGTCATGGGAAAACACATCAAAGATCGTACATGGAGTGTATGATCTTTGAGAGTACGAGTCACGAGTACGTGAAACAGCAACACACGTGAGCAGGCGCTCGAAAACGGATTAGTTTTCGACTTTCATTTCACTGCACGGTGAATTGAAAGTCGATCTATACCTGATAATTACCTTTAAAATACGTCCTTCTCGAATCTGGGTTTTATTGAAATATACTTGCATATGGAAATTTTGCCAATAATGTGTCACTCCAATGTTGCTCGTGAATGGCTGGCGATGATTTGTCAATAAGCTGGCAGCTGTAGGCCTATATGGTTCGCAAAACCAGACTACGAGTTATTTTTACTCAAAATAGATTATTTTCTGTACATGCACCCAATCAATTAAAATCCCTTCAAATTCCATGAGGAAAGCTTTCATCTTCCAACCAAAATGCAGTTTGTAGGGGAATGTTCATACAACTGTACTCAATACTTGCAGCTATTATTCAGCTTTTTGCCAAACTGCACTTCTAATTTTAATCATTTTTTATTCTTTTATTTTGATACGGTCAGGGATATACCATTATATAATTCACAGGAGTGAGCCCTATATAAAAGGTCGCATTTCTTAATTAATTTTTTCTTATCATTAATGTGTTTTTTAATGATATTTCGACCTACATCATAGATTATGAGAAATTTAAAGCTACTCAAAGGGACACTGTTGAAAGTGATGCACATTGCTTAAATATATATATATATATATATATATATATATATATATATATATATATATATATCTTGCAGAAAGAATGACTAGTATTTTTCCATCTGTAGTCTCTGAAAGATAATAATATGGGCCTATTCAGATTCGCCGGACCATTCAGATTCGCCCCCATCGTGCAAAAATTTACGTAATTTTTCAAACAAATCAGAATGCATTTACGGAGATCGATTAATACACCGGGCATTTGACAGGTGAGAGATCTTCGCATCGCAATAGTGACTGTAGATGTTCATGTGTATGTCATTCTGACTTTGTTTTCTTCTGTTATTTGTTATACATCTAGAGTTTATTTTCATGTGGCGTGCTTTTCTTTCCCCACCAGAAGTCTGTTTACATTTAGAGTTTATCTTCATTGGGGGTTTGCTTTCTTCAGATATCTGTTTACATCCCCGGAGTTTATTCTCATCTTGTTATGGAGTATCGTATATCCGGGGTTTGCTCTTTTCATCATCAGGTTTTTTTTTTCTGTTTTTTTTTTCTTACATCTGGAGTTTATTTCCGTAATATTAATGGTGCCTGGTCTGCACAAATTTACCGATAGATTTTTTTTTTCATTCCTTCATTCATTCATTTTTCCATTTCCAACCGAAACATATTAATATAGGCCCTATGAATATGTAACAGAAATTGAATATATAAATTTCATCATAATACATATTCAAGGGTATATTAGTATACGACATAATCATTGTAAGTATAACACAGAAATGCTGGAAATGGGGAGGAATGCTAGAAAGCAGTGCTTGTATAGGGTGCACCCCCCCCCCCCACACACACACACACATACACACGTAATACAACAAAATGACATTAATGAGAACCGCACATGCCCAAAGTACATTTCTTTATACCGGACCCAAACTTTGGAATAATCTAGATAATAGTTTAAAAGATTCCCCCAAATTCGTCACATTCATGACGCAAATCTCTCGTTTGAAGAGGCTACACCCCAGTAAATAATGCCAGTGCATATCTTGGCAATCAATGACTTAAAGTCAAAGATATAAAACACCTGTTTCTTGACCCTGGCCTAATCTAAGCATCAGTCATCGCCACAGCACCACAGGAGGGGGGGGGGGGGGGGGGGGGCACCGCGAGAGGAGGAGATTGTTTTGGTTTTGGCATGGGCCATGTAGCTCCATGGTGCGTGTGTGTGTGCGTGTGTGTGTGAGTGTAGACATTCACCCTTTCAGACAGAGCATGCCTGTACTGTAGTGACCGGAACTATTGTCATTCCATTTTGCTCTCCCCTTCTCCCTCCCCCATCTCTCCCCCCTCTCCCTCCCTCTCTCTCTCTCGCTCTCTCTCTCTCTCTCTCTCTCTCTCTCTCCCTCTCTCTCTCTCTTTCTCAACGATCCAGTCAGCAGGCTGATTGTAACCAGGGAGGTAGTCTCACCTCCCCGTTGTAACTCACTGCCAAATAGCACATTGTCAGCACCGGCAAACTGGCAATGCTCTCCTTCTTATTCCTGTATTTTCGTTATTTACGGGTCAATTTTTTTCGTTCGAAATGTAAAATGGATGACCATAGAATTTCTCAGTAGAATATAAAATTGAAAACTTTAGAAAGGATAGAGAAAATTGAGTTCACTTTGAATGGTCTGCCACAGGCAGATATCCTTATCATGCTCTTACGTAATACGACAGCTGCTTTCTCAGCGATCCAGTCAGCAGGCTGATTGTAACCAGGGAGTAGTCTCACCTCCCCGTTGTAACTCACTGCCAAATAGCACCGGCAAACTGGCAATGCTCTCCTTCTTATTCCTGTATTTTCGTTATTTACGGGTCAATTTTTTTCGTTCGAAATGTAAAATGGATGACCATAGAATTTCTCAATAGAATATAAAATTGAAAACTTTAGAAAGGATAGAGAAAATTGAGTTCACTTTGAATGGTCTGCCACAGGCAGATATCCTTATCATGCTCTTACGTAATACGACAGCTGCTGGAGTCATCAAACCCTGGCTTGGCCTCCAGGTTTGTCACGCCGAGCAGAAAGTTTATTTGCAATGGACAAGTACTTCGACTCCCAACTCTCAAACGACAAATAAATGCACCCCACTTTGGAAAAAGTTCGGCTGGGGTCTCGCCTCAAACGAGAGATTGACGGCATGTAAATACAAATTCAGAAAACATCTACTCTCTACTTATAATTTTAGATAATTCAAATTGTTTTAATTCATGCTTGAGCTTTCACCTGTCCTGATGTCGCAGCACTTTGCGTGTTCTGTGTGCACCTCTCTTCTTTCTTCTCTCCTCTTCCTTTCCTGTCTTTTGTTCTTCGTAGACTTGTATTGTTACCGTCTTCTCTCCTCTCGGTACTGTCTCGCGTCTTATGTGTGTGGGTAATGTGCGTACGAGTGTGTTGTCCTTGTCATATTTTCCCGGTAGCGTGTTTTTTGTAGACGGCACAGATTGGGGACCCTATCCCTAAACCTAACCCTAATCCTAATCCTAACCCTAACCATCAAACCCTAACCCTAACCCTGACCCCAACCCTAACCCTAACCCTAACCATAAACCCTAACCCAACGTTTTTCCCATAGGTTTAACACGCGCCATGCCCCAATCTGTGCCGTCTTTTAAAAAAACGCTTCCCGGTACACGAGGTTCAGTGAACTGTGTCCGGGCATTAGCATTGATATTATACTCATTACTTATCTAGCGATCCACGTCCCACAAGCTTTGCTTTTTAGTGGATCACTATTTTCCATAATCGAATCTATTTTCCGCACGTCCACGAAGTATATACATGTATGTATTGTTCCTCCTAAATATTGTATATACATATAAACATATGTTGTTATATATCTCGGATACTATTTTGCAAATGTTTGAACAGTATCATTTCATGACATGTATACTTTGTACTATGTTTTGATTTTCGTTGATTAGAAATTTGTACTACATTTTTTCTTGATTTTCGTTGATTGATTGGAAATAAACTATGATTGAATTGAATTGAATTGAATTGACTGATATATAGGCCTACATAAAAAGTGGAAAAGCAACAGAAACTATAATATGGAGACCAATAACTATATAGCCTAACTAACCCGAAACAAACACGCGAAACTAAGTCGCTGTCATGCAGGAAATGAGAGGAAAGAGAGGGAGAGAGCCTGAGTGTGTGTGTGTGTGTGTGCGTGTGTGGGGGGCACTTCAGGAATACTGTGTGTGGGTACAGCTATAACTGGTTTCGGTGTTTTGGTACCTCTTTGTGTATAGTAGTACTTCCATTGCAAAAGAAAGTAAAATAGCCATGAGTCTTTTCACTTAAAATAAAATAATACGGGAGCACTTTCAAGCTAAATAACTGCATGGGTTTGGTGTTTTGGGTATCTCAGCTGTTACTTCCACTGCCAAGGAAATTAGGCACACCTCCATGTCGACTCTTTTCACCTAAAAACTCTTAATCTATATGGGGTGGGAATAACTTGGGGCTATACCTGTCAAGGGCCCTGCACAGCATAATATAGGTTTTCCGGGCCAATTCCGCACCTCTTTCAATCCAATTCCTTATTGCTGCATTCAATTTAGAAAAAAAAAAAATAGCCTAGATGACATGGTATTTCAATTTCATGATAATTTCATTCACATTCATTTTGGAACATTCACGTTACCTCTAACCTCATTCTAAATAATATTTTTTTTAACAGAAATTCATAAGACAAGCACCATTTATATCCGTTCATTCATAAATTCATAATGATATAGTCACTAGATCACGTATTATATTATGCTGCGCTCGATCATTCAAATTGGTTCCTGGGTATCCAATTTAAAATGTTCCGCAGTCAATTTAGCAGATATTCAAGTTTACGTATTTCCTTATTTTCTTTCATCGTATATATAGTTATGTATATCGTAGTGCGAAATTGGCTGAAAAAAAAACAAAAAACAAAAAACGTGTGTGTGTGGGGGGGGGGGGGATACTTTGGGGCTACTGTATGGGGCTCCGTACAGGATAAAATAGCTGGCATTGCTGTTTTGGGTATCTCTGATGGGTACTTTATACTTCCGTTGCAGAAGAAATTAGCCGTGACCCTTTTCAGCTGAATAACACCGTATGGGTGGGGCCCTTTGGGGCTACTGTCTGGGGTCCCGTACAGGATATTGAAGATAGCTAGCATTGCTGTTTTCATGATAGGTACACCCAAAGGAACAATATCCACCAACTTTTGTCCGTGACCCCCTTCGGCTGAATAAATGCATTTTTGGAGGCCCCTTTTTGTGGCCCCTAGGCTTACGGTACAGGATGGGACTTGCCAGCAATTCATTTTATTGACTCTTGGCCACATCCTAAGGATATGATGAGACCATCAAGAATTGTGACCCTTTTAGATCAGCGCTGAATAAATCTTCTGGGCCCCCGGTCTAGTATGGTGATACGCATCAGTGGACATTTCGAACTTGACCAGGCAGCTGCAAACTTGCCAATGCCCCTATTCATTATCGCGCAGCACGAGTGCGCCCACATTAATTACCGCATCCTCAGCCCGTAATTAGCCATCATTATTGTGTTTCCGGTGCAAGCTGCTGCGCGTGTTGCATGGCACTTCTAACAAGCTACTATAGTACTCGTATACGATACACTGCCGTGCCGGACAAAGAGTGCGGTGGCGGTAGATGTTCAGCAACGTGCTCTTCATTATAGGGCGCGGGGTCAGAGACGTCAGGCGAATGTCGTGTCTCATCTGCAAGTGATCTGGACACTTCTAGTAATAACAGTGGAGTATAGGCCCTATCCATATAGATTATACTCTTCAACGAAGTACAATGTTCTAGGCTCCTCATTGGTTTCAACGACCAGTGTATTCGCATTTATGCTGTTATCGCAGAACGCTGTAATCACCCTTTCTTCCATCAGCGTCCATGCCAGAATACAGAACTTCGTAATTTTCACACATCTAGTTCAAGATTCCCGCTCGCCTAGTACATCCATGGTCTGACTGGGGCGATAAACAGAAGAACGTTATTATGACGTCAGTAAGTATACAGATTGTTATTGTTCATATAGATCACACAACTGGTTTTTGACGCACTTAAGCATACGTTCACATTGAACGTACATACAGTATGTTATCTCTCCCGGTCTTTGTCGCTTAACTTTTTCAGAAAGGTGCATTATTCCCAATTTCGGAGCCCCAGCCCCCCCCCCATGATGATTGGGAGGAGCCGTTTTTTTTTTTTTTTTTTTTTTTTTTTTTTTTAAACTCATTGGATAAGAAGTGGCGGTGGTTATGGTACACTTTGTAGACCAATCACTATAGTTTTTTTTTTAATTCCTTTTAAATTAAGTTTACTTTATAAATGTCATCGGGTTTATATGCGCATGCTGCTCGTAAGATTTTGTATTTTCATATTATCCCCCCCCCCCTTCGTAGTTCGTATAGTGTAAGAATATTCTTCTTATACTTTAGTTCTTTGTACGAAATTGATTTTTAAAAATTGTTCTTGTTTTGTGTATTCGCTCGTTCTGTGGTTAAACGCAGACAAAAGCCTCTCGATCCCACACTCCCTTGATCCCCTTTCCGTAAATCCCTGCCCCGCGGAAATTTCCGCGCATTCATTGAAATCGCAGATGTATTGTTACTCATCTACATTGTGTAGGCATATTAAATCCTGTGTTGAAACAGTCGTGCGGTGCGCTTATATTAATACACAGGCCACGATTGCATGGCCGTTGATAGTACAAACTGAAAGTGTTAGTTGATGAAGATCACAATTTGCGGCACGGTAAAATTCATTGTCTGAATAGTGGAAGAATCGTCGGGTGATAGTATCCCCAGTATCAGATAATGAGGTCAGTCAAAAATATGGCGCAATCAGGGCCTAAAGCTTATTTGGACAGTTAAAGGGGAATTCACCCCCAAAAATACAATACTTGTCATGTTGATTGAGTGAATGGAGCAATATTAGTAGAATACATTAGTGAAAGTTTGAGGAAAATCGAGCAATCCGTTCAAAAGTTATATGAATTTTTGAAGTTTTGGTGACGAGACCTATATGGATCAGAAGACTCTCAGATCATCACATCACATAATCATTATGGACAGCCATAATAAAGAAAATGAAAAGAAAATCAAACATTTTTTCACTTTTCTAGCATAATGAGGGAGCACTATAGAGTTGCCTCTTTCCAGAAAGCGTGGGGGGGGGTATAATATTACCCTTGACATATAACACTAAAGAGTTCAGGGAATGTGTACTTTTCATATGAAGTGATATTGGAATTTTCTTTACACTTTCTTTATATGGTAGTCCATGTTATTGTGATGTCATGATGTCTGCCTTCAGATCCATGATCTCGTCACGAAGTTTTAAAAATCACAACTTTTCAACCGATTGTCCGATTTTCTTTAAACTTTCACTGATGTGTTCTACTAATATACAGTATTGTTCCATGCACTCAATCCACATGTACAAATTGTATAGGGGTTAATTCCCCTTTAAAGCAAAAAAAAAAAAAATCTTCGAGGAGTTATAATTTACTAGCGGTCAATATTGTGGCTCTCTTTGCGGATCGCACAACGGTGATATCCTGGCATAGTTGACTTTTAATTGCATTTTTATTTTATACACATACTGTACATTGTAGCTTTTCATATACAATGTAATTGAAGGTTTTGGTACCCCCCCCCCCCCGCCCTAGTGTTATTCTTTCGGGGGAGGGGGATCCGACAAGTTAATTTTACTACTCTGTAGTATTACAAAATGTATGTATGCGTGCGATCATGACATCTGACATCCCCTGCATGGCGTTTGAAAGGAGAACAAAAATAAAAAGCGTTTCGTATACAGATAAGCTGCTTTACTGAATTTATGGATTTCTGATTTGCAGAATTCGTTTTAGGAAACCTCTTGGTGCTAAACACCATACAGTTGTATACCGTAGGAGTATAATGTATGGTGCAATGTAACACATTTAGTTTTAACTCTTTCCATTTTTTTCTTCTGCATAACAGGTGGTCCACGAATACAAGATAGCTGTATGGGAAAACCTCAATCACTGACTAGCGTTTGGACTCCAGCAGTGAACAACTACAAGTAAGACATTGGAACAGGAATCTTTTGGACACTTGGATTTTCCTGACTTGTAGCTTCTTTTGTCAGAAGCCCTCTTTTCAAGGGCTTAGTACCGGAAAGGAGCTACCGAATATTAACTATGGCTAAGTGTATGGAAGAGCTCGACGCTTTGTTTGAAGAAGCATGGAACCGCATTCCGTGTTATATCGGACAGTGCTCGGATGACTTTCTAAGCTCCCGCGGTTACCAACCAACGCCATGTTCTCAGGATGCGAATACGGAACCGACAGAGCAGACTGCCCGAGCAGAAGAAAATTCATCATCACTTGGAAAAGTGAGAACGGAGGCGGACTACGGAGTTAGCACGCAGACGACACTGCAAGATGTAATCGATACTGATCGGTCTAGCATAGCACGTGATACCCATACATCCTCATCCCAGACAGTTGGAACTGGCGTCAAAGTTGAGTGCTCTGAGGTCCAAGAGTTTGGAGAGATAAAGGAAGAGTTCGATGTCTTTGAGGTGAAATATGAGCAGGGGGGCGTTTTGAGCGATTTCTACGCGGAACAGCATAACTCGCTAGATATTAGTGCGATCATGTCAAAATCAGCTAGCCAACACCAAACGACAAAAGATGATGAAAGAACAACCTCGAGTGCACACTTGGACAGTTCAAATAAAAACCCCGTCAGTGATAAAGAACAATGCGTACCGAATGAGGCACGTGAGGAGATAGGAAGCACTGCAGGAGGTCATGGGGATATCGATACCATCGTTAGAACACATCCACACCTTAATGATGATCATGGGTCTATTGATTTTTATCGAGGCTTGAAAAATTACCAATCACGAGGAAAGTTCACGGATGTCTGCATAGATGAAGTGCGAGACAAGGTTGAGAGAGTGGTAATTAACAGATACACATACTACAGGTGTAAGTTATGCCAAAAGACTTTTTACGAACTGGTTCCTATAATCAAACATGCCAGGTCACATGCCAGAGGAAAGCACTTGTTTTGCGACCAATGCGGGCGGAAATTCAGAGGCAAATTCAGTTACGACATTCACTTACGGCTCCATGCACAGGGCCAGTGGAGAGAAATCCCTGATCCAGGCAGCCGTCTGTACACGTGCCAAAAGTGCCACAAGTTCTTTCCCACCAAGGCTTTGTTGTCATTCCATAAAATGACCCACAAAGAAGAATTCCCTTTTCGTTGTGGCGTTTGCGACAAAAGGTTTCGGGACTCAAAGGTACGCATGATGCACGAAAATACACACCAAATTGTGAAAAAGAAACTGGCCTGTCCCGTTTGTGGTAAAGCTCTCAGTTCCACGACAACGCTTAATACTCACATGAAAATACACAAATACTACAAGGCCGACATCGAAGCATACGCTTGCGACAAGTGCCCGGAAACCTTCGTGTCTGCAGCAAAACTCCAGTCTCACCTGAAAACGTGTCATCCTCCCCGCCCTTTTACCGAAACATGTGAAAAGTGTGGCCGCAGTTTCTCTCACCCCACCATTTTACAACAGCATCAACGTTACTGCCACACCGAGAAGCCCACGACATTCCCTTGCAAGGTGTGCGGCAAAGAGTTCGGCAGGAAAGAACTGGTTTGGCGTCACATAAAGATTCATTCCGATGCTCGCCCGTACAAGTGTCGACACTGCGACATGGCTTTTAAGCAGTCCGATGCCAGACATCGGCATGAGATGCTACATTTCAAGGATGGCGAGTTTCGTGACGTTAAGCAACATACGTGGAAGGTTAGCCACGGAAAGGATGGCAGACAACTTCGCTAAATACCACGATTACATTATGAGTTTACATTAATTTGGTTTTGGACTGAAAGTGACTAAACAATTCAAACTGCATTTTAAACTCATCTGAGCCGAAGGGTCACGGGACCTGCGATCAATCATCTTCCGGCGGCGTCTGTCGTTGTGTGCAACTTACGTTTTTTAAAACGTTTCGTTGCCCTTCTTTAAAAATTCCCATGAAATCTAGTGCAGTGGATGACAGGTTCGATTCTTGTTTTTGTTGTAGATGTTTGTGAAGATAAGCAGTTGCGATCTTCATACGAATTGCATTTATACATACATGTATAGGGTAGACAATTTTGATGAGAAGTTATACCTCTTATCTTCACTTCTATTTCGTATGCTTAACAATCTTTCGCTAACCCGATTCCAAGATTACGTTCCAGAATATTTTAAAAGCTGATGCTCAAGTTTCAGAAGTGATTAAGTTTCATGGATATCGAGGCTGATAAAAATCCCTAACGTTATCAAATTCCTGTGTGAAATGGAACGAATGAAATCTCAAAATGACATAAGGTTTCAAATTCATAATGTATCTCACTACTGTATTCTATCTTTGACTACTTTTTATCGAGATTCAGGTGGTTGTTGCTTGTTTTTGCGATCGCTCTTCGTTCGGCGTCTGTCGTGCGTCGTGGGTATTTTTTTTTTTCACTTTCATTTTCTTCTTGAAAACACCATGACCGATTTTCACCAAACTTGGCGGGTATAAGGGGAATATGATCTCGTTGTTCAAATTGGCACCACGGAAAGGATGGCAGACAACTTTGCTAGATAAACGTCTATTATTCTACATAGGCTCGGGGCTGACGTGACAAAAGTATACAGTACTTCGTGTAAAAAGAAAACATATACGAACAATGAAGTTCATCTTCATGTACTTAAATCGGTGGTTTCAGTTTTTTTATGAATCAGGCTAATCGTCTTTCGTGATTTTGCCTTTTTTGTGTGTACAGCGCAGTATTTTGACAGTTTTTGATGTTAGTGTGCGAAACTTTATGCTTCCGACATGAAGTGTCTTCGGACCCATTGTTTACGGATTGTCCGTCCTTCCCTATATATAGATATCATCTTTTAGTACATTATTTGAAGAAAGATCTGGACCATGGGGTCAAGGAGCAAGGGTCAAAGATCAAGTGAAACTAATGGTAAAATTCAAGAACACTTGCCCTCTGAATCAGTTCTAGCTAGCCTAGTGAAATCACGTTCAAGGAAAATAACTGAAACACGTGTGGCGTTGTGCCATCAAACTTTCAACATATCTTTTCAGTTTTTAACCAATCATTATGTGAAACTGCTCGTCTGATACATGTAATGTCAAGATGTACATTTGTACAACAAACCTAAATGGGAGAATAATGCGATATGGCGGATGCATACCAGTCGCCGTAGCGGCATTTCTAAGTTTGTTTCCAATGATGAATCCGCTACGAAGTGTCGCCGGAGGCACTGTTTTCGAGTTGCTCGTCCGTCTGTTCGATCATAATCGATTTTGAGGACGCTTTAAAACTTGGCATATGAGTGGATAAAGGTCAAAAGTCATAGGTCAAGCTCCAATGCCAAAGATTTTCACAATTTCCCCTAGGTTATAATATTCATGTATCTGTGCAATGCCTAAATCATTTCCATGTAACTCGGTGTGTATACATGTACAGTACGTGAATTACGAGATGTTTTGGGACGTAAGGTCTAGGTCAATGGTCAAGTTAAAGTAGTAAATTTCCCATTTCCCCTTCTTTATCTCGGAAACGGGTCACGGTATATTTAGCATTTGTATGGAGGTATTGCCTTGCATGGTTCCACTTATGACGTTTGGGGTTAGAGGTCAAGGGTCAAATGTCGGGTTAAAATGATGAAATAAAGATATTTGATGCTGAAATTATATTGTTTTCACCATACCCTGCAAATTGAATGCATACAATGTACTCCAAGCAGTGTTTAGTAAATGCAATTTGTGCCACATAGTGATTATGCAGGGAATAGATTTTTGGGCCACATGGAGTTAAAAGTCAAGAGAAATGAAACAAAAACAAAAAAAAACACCTTTACTTGATATTTGAAACGTATGGCGCACCATAAGTATTGTCAAGAAAACTAGTGAACATCACTAGATGATTATTCGTCAAACATATGAAATTGCCGTCTCTCATTGGCAATAAATATATAGACCTACTGGGAGAATAATGCGATGAATAATACGGAATTAACACGCCAGTCGCCGACATTTCTTGTTACCATGTATCTGCCACAAGAACTTATTAATTTCAGTCGGACAAAAAAGAGAATAAAAAGTTTTCGTTACATCAGATTTCGCTGTGCAGGCACAATATCTTGTATTCATTGTTCATGTTTTTTGTGAGTGTTCAATCAATCATCAGCACAACTGTACGGTGTATTTTTGTTTCTTAATGCAAAATGTGTTTGTTGTTGTTATAGTTGTAATGAAGGAGTATTAAATTTTCTTTCGTCAATAAATGAGGTTGTCATCTGTGTGTCGGTTACTCTGCTACTAAACTTTGCAATTGAAGGGGACTTTCCCAAAATTAGACAATTTCAATTGATCTGTGTTCCTGTTGATAATCTCGTCATACAGCTGTATGCGCTAAAGGTCATTGAAGACTGTTTATAATTGACATGCTGTACCTGCGGTATTGGAAATGCTGGAGGGTCTTTCATGAAAACTTTGTAATACACTAGTGTAGATATTCCACGTATGATCTTGGTGCATATTGGACAGAACAGGTGCAAGTGTGTTCTTTTCATCCCAACAGAAGCCATTCATACATTTGTAAATTACCACTTTACTATGTGTACGTATGTACATACCAAGGAGGTATGAGAGTTCTCTCATACCTCCTTGGTACATACATATATACATATAATGATACTTGTAGTCCGCGTGTTGGTACCAGTACAGAAAAGATGACGAAGTAGGGTGGTAATGCATTTCAGTCTAACCATGCTACTTATTCAGACCAAATTTTCGATAATATAATAATACACAAGTGGTTACCACTATGATTACCACTTATGTATTATATAGAAAATAGTGTCATCTTGTTTACTGTTATAATTGTCATTGACGACTCTGAGGAAGACGAATGTATTCGTCGAAAATTTGGTCTGAATAAGTAGCATTGTTGGACTGAAATGCATTACCACCCTACTTCGTCATCTTTATATTTACATATATATATATATATATATATATATATATATTATATATATATATATATATATATATATATATATATATATATATATATATATACAGTATATATATATAATAAAGTGGACTCCCGTTTTAACAAGTCCTCGGGACTTGCAGTTTTCTTTCGTTATGTCGAAATTTTGTTACCACAGAACAAATAAACAATAAAAAAGCACAGAGTGGATAACGTTGCGGCCCGAATTTTTGACTTTGTTGTAACCGGTATTTCGTTATAACCATGTTTGTTATAACAGGAGTACACTAGAATTGAAAGGTATATGCTTCAGAACTCATAGCAAAACATCGTATAACTGTTCACATGGCTTATAATGAAAGATCTCAATATAAAAGTGTGTGAACACATGTACTTTGCAATAAATGGACTCAAAGAAATACAAAATGAAACTTATTTTTGATTATCAATTGTCATTTATGATTGTATCCTGTTCTACACCACTGTATCCCTGCCTGTCCAATCATAATGCTACTCGTCAACAATCACACCTCGAGAAAATAATGTGAAATCTCACTGACTAGAGCATCATGCACCTTTTCTTTCTAAAAACCTCATTAACACAGGCAAGAAGTTACACAGCCAATACACAGCAATCAAGTGTGACTTTGACAAGTACAGATGTTCTTTTTAATACTGTACAATGTACTTCACTCAACGTGAACTTGGATTGAGAGGGAATCATTATGTTCTCTCACAGAACTCGATATCCCAAGAAATCGACACCTGTGAAGACTCCATCATTTGCTTGTTTGGCACAACAGTTCACCAAATAACTGGATGGAGCCCTCCAGATCTTGGACAATTTTTTCCCTATTTGATTAATACACTGTACTGTATTTTTTAAAGGGACTGTACAGTACTAGTTGAGGTGGGGATTCATGTTTTGAGCATTCCTAAGTGAGATAATGAAAAGCCTCTTATGAAAAATGAAAGAGCATGTAATTTTAAGAAGGATTCAACGTTTATTTGATGAAAATTGGTTTTCAAATGGCTGAGATATCCAAAAAAGTGCTAATAATAAAAGGCGACATGCCACAACTTTATTAGGATCTCTTTGTTTCACCTTGTTTCTGGATATCTCAGCCATTTCAAAACCGATTTTCATCGAATAAACTGTTGATACCCCTTAGAATTGCATGCTCTTTGACATCTCATAGAGTGGTTTCTGAATATCTCGTAAAACGTTAAAAGCTAAATTCTTACCTCGACCAGAACTGTACACACCCTTTAAAAGAAACAAACAATGTTTTCTGCGTGTGTTTCAGTTTTTGCAGGGTGAGAGGACAAAAAAAAAAAAAAATACTTAAAGCAATAGGGTAAAACAGCCCAGGGGCTTCTTTGCTTTAAAGGCATAATTTACCATTTGCAGATGAAAGCATTAGTGCTATAAAATAGTTCTAAAATGTGAGTTATGGATAGAAACAACCACTGTCAAAATTTGAATCCGTATGATCGATGTTAAGTGTTGTTAAATTCACAAAATGTGAACAATAGTTATAATAAAAAATTTTCCAGACTAAACAGTATACAGTTACCGTTTATTGAGAAAAACCCTAATATCTCCTTATATTTTAGGTTTTATTGCAAATATTTCATATGGTAGGATGTTTTATGATACAACAGACCTACACATATGCATCAAATATGATATCTTGAACATTTTTGAAATCACTGCTCCCAAAGGTAAACTGGACCTTTAAACTACCTTATGTACATAAAAGTAATATTCCAGTGATATACATTATACACGTATTAGGACAGTTTACATACTTTTGTCATCATACTTATCACTTCTACTATCTTATATCTTTCACAACAGACAGTGATCATCTGTCGGCCACATTTTTTTTTCCCACAGATGACCAATATTAATCATCAAAGAGACACAAGGTTATCCATAATGCTTTCTAAATCCTTGATTTTATTTCAAACAATACATGTATACATACTTTTTACTGCTGTAATCTGTTATCACATTTCTCTCAAAAGGGTACCAAAATGCAAGGTTCCACTAAACCATTTTATGCTGTAGCATGTTCTAGCATGTGGAAATTGACCTCCAAAATGGGAAAGACTTTATTAAACTTCAATTCTGATGAGATATGGTCTTGAGTAATCAAATCTTACTGTTGTCCAGTTTAAACTAATGACTGATCATCAAATTGTAGAGTAATACATTTCATGGGGCAGGGAAGAACAGGGAAAAACAAGTAGCACCACATGTACCACACAGTGTGTCAGTTGCTTCACTGGACACATCAGGCATCAGCAAGTGTATCATTAAATAGACCATTAGCCAACACTTGCAAAATAAAGAATTATGCAGAACTTTCCAACAAGATCCTACAAAATACTTCATAGGTCCTCTCTAAAATCCCAACATGACAAAAACAAACTTCTCAGACTGTAAAACAAGAAGGCAAAGAGTGCATCTAAAACAGAGTCTACTCAGGGTTGATATCCTGAAAAGGCCTTTCTGGGGAGGAGGAGGTGGAGAGTGAAATGAGTGTTACAACTTGCCTTTACTTTCCTCATCATAACATCCACTCAATAACAATACGGGGAAGCTAATTATAATGAGTTGCTGGGAACCACAGAAATGTCTTCATTATATTGGATATCTTGTCATATCAGGGATTTAAGAAAAAAAAAATATCAAAAGAATGGAATTCACACAACTGCCTTGTTATACATACAACGGTTTTGTACTAAAGACCATGTCATGAGGTTCCAAAGTACATGCAGCAGTGTACTGACTAGGGTAAATAACTTATTGGATTTGTATTCATCCTCAACGTGATTCACTTCAGACTATCAAAGGTGAATTTTCTTCAGACTAGAAGAAGAGATAGAGCCTCATTCTTCATCTAACTGCGATTGATCGTTGGAAGAAACAGTGTGCAAATGTTCTGAAAGGCTGAATACACTCAAAAGCACCTTTCATTCAGTTACTTCGATTTAAATCATTTATAACGTCCAAGCATTTAAAATAATCAAAGTCCCTCAAGACCATTGTTGGAGAGTTCCAATACTGACAAACCTGCAGAAGAGACCTTTAGCTTATGTGTATGTAGAATATTGATAATATTCAGTGGCATACTCCATATCAATCACCCCTGATATTTCAATGTCCTGTCCATGGATGAACCAACACTCCAGTCACAAAACATCACAGCTCACGGGGAAACCATCGTGGGAGGGAAATACCGATATGCCTAGGCCTACATTGGTGAGGGCGCTCTAGAGATCACCTTGAATCCTACTGGCCTCCAGCGGCTATAATCTGAGCAAATTCCGGCTTCAGGGATGCTCCCCCTACGAGAAACCCGTCCACGTCCGGCTGAGATCCTAAATCACGGCAGTTGGCTGCATTAACAGAGCCTGAATGGAGAAAAGAACAAAGCGAAATACTGGTACAGTCAAACCTGTCTACAGCGACCACTGTCTATAGTGACCTTCTGCCTCATGCAACCACTACCAGTATACACAATTAATCCTACAAGAACAGCAATGTTAACCCTGTCTTTAGCGGCCCCCTGTCTACAATAGCCACCTTTTTCGTCGCCCTTGGGATGACTGCTATAGACAGGTTATACTGTATATTTCTTGTATTTCTTCAACCAATAAAATTGGTAAGAATTTGTTTTAATTTACCTTTTGCAAAAATTATTATCTTGCCATTATCATTTAAGCACCCCTGAATTTTACTGTGTATCTTACATTGGAAAAATCTTAAGTGGACCTGGTAAAATTCCTGAACTTTGCACTATATCATAACAAATTCACGAAATATCTGTCAATTTGAGAGGTACGAACATCAAGCTACAAAAATGAGCTGCCAATTATCTACATGAAATGAAAGTCTAGCGTTGGTGGTAGTGGTGGGAATGTCACTAACCTCCATAAACGATCCTGGTGTTGGCAGAGACCGCGGCACTGACGTTCTCCGTCAACCAGCTGCGGAGATTTTGGTGGACCTCTTGGGCCTGCTGCGGAGTGGCCGTCTTCCCTGTCCCAATGGCCCACACAGGCTCGTAGGCGATGACCACACTATCCCAGTCCGAAATCGCATCTAGATGGAATGGACGCCATTTTAGTGTGTTCACAATTACATGTTGAGTTAATTTTCAATTTGTCAGAAAGTCTTCAACAGAAACATGATAATTTGCCAGAAATCCAGACATCGACAAACACAAACAAATAAACATGTCAACTAAATGTTGTAACAAGCTCGGCCAGCCTTGTCATACTGCAAATACCAGCAGTAAATATAAGTGATAACTCAACTTTTTACTGCATACCACATGTATTTTTGAAAATTAGAAAGCAAATAAGAAGATGATGCATTAGTTTTTCAATGGTATTACAAACTTTGAAAGTTCCTAACTTTTTAATCGATTGTCCGATTCTCCTCACACTTTCACTGATGTGTTTTACTAATACACTATTGCTGCTTTTCACTCAATCCACATAAATTTCTATTTGTGCTTTTGGTTTCTAGTATTAGTTGAGGTGAGGATTCAGCTTTTAATGTTTTGCAAGTCATATAGAAACCACTCTATGAAATGGGATAAAGAGCATACAATTCTAAGGGGAATCGAAAGTTTATTTGATGAAAATTGGTTTTGAAATGACCAAGCTATCCAAAATCAAGGTAAAATAAAGAGATGGTAGAAAAAGTTGTGGCCTGTTGTATTTTATTTTGACCGCTGTTTTTGATATCTCAACCATTGTAAGACCAATTTTCATCAAATAAACATTGAATTCCTCTAAGAATTACATGTTCTTTCATATTCACAAAAGAGGTTTCTCATTTTTTCACAAACACACACAAAAAAAAGTTGAAAATCTGCAGCCCCATCTAAACCACAACTGTACTATCCCTTCAAGATAATAATCAGTGCCCACCTGCCAAAAATTTCATCTGGCGATAGACGACCTCGTTGGTCTGTCCACTCTCTCTCTCCTCCAGCTTCTCACCAATGCAGGCAATGACCTTTAAACCGACACTGAGGGCATGCTGCGTCTTCTCTGCGATCAGCTGACAGGGGGTAGCAGTCAGAACAAAGTCAGTGTTGGTGAAAGAATAAGTTTGAACATAGAGCTACCTTTTGTAGCTCTATGCTTGAAAAAGGGTATCTCCACAATGCTTGTTCACTGATTTGTAGTTGCCTTTAGAGTCCAATTGTGCTCAAGATACATTGTACCATAAGTTCTCACATTAGATACTAAATCTTTTAAATACACTTCAGATAAGGATTATCCCATAACAACAATTACTATTTTCTGTCTGTGATGTGAGGTGATGTCATTCCTCACACACATTTCCTGTCTGCATACCTTCACATTATAGACCTTGCTTTAAAGCCAAGTATCATTAAATTCATCTTGTTTCATTGGTATACCAACTTCATAGACACTCTACCGGTAGATGAATGCTGAATACATTTCCAAAATGGCTGCCAGAATCTTAACCACGACTACATATACCACTTCTGGTAGTGTTGGCTATACACCATGTGGCATCTTCATTAGACATGGGGCCATCACTTTGGCAGCTAGAATGATGGGCATCTATTATCTAATTCATAATGCCCATGTCCTAGCTTCAAATGCAAACCATCTCTCAGTCGTCTGGTATACATTAATATCACTGACAAATTTGAAAGAACTTGGGTGTACAGACTAAAACAAACAAAGAAAATAGTTCCAATTGTAGCATTAGATATCTACGGACAACACTGAAGTGTGCATACAGTTTAAAATTAGAATTCAGTTTTACTTGCTTTCTTCAATCCAATTTGATATTTGAATCTTACAGTAACCTGTAGTGTATGCTCACCTAGTGTCTTTAAATAGTTGCACAAATAAACAATTTTTGACAAACAGCTAGTTAAACCAAGCTGGCCATAAATCAGAAAAATTGCCATTCCAAATCTGATTGCCAGCTACATGCAGAAACCTATGCTTTGGCCCCTGGTCAACTTTTGGAGGGGGAGGTACATGTAGAACCTTGGTGCAGATTTTTTTACACACTAAATCCCATAATGGCAGCATTATTGTCATTTCATACCTCATCAGATTCTCCAAACTTGTGTCTCCGCTCCGAGTGGCCGAGAATGACCCAGCTTATTCCAAGGTCCTTCAGCATAGCAGGAGAGATTTCTCCGGTGAAGGCGCCCTTCTCCACCTTGTAGCAGTTCTGTGCAGCGACACTGACTTTTGCCGGAATCTTCGAATTCATGTAGGAGAGGTAGACAGCTGGTGGCGACACCACCACATCTGAAAGGAAAATGGCTAACTTGTTAAAAGTTCATGAAAAAACAAACAAACAGCTGTAAAAAAACAAACACCTTGCCAATGGGGCAATTTAGTGTATATCAAACATAGTGAGGTACCTGCACCTCGCAAGGGGTCCTAAAACTGCCACCCTGTGTAAAATGGTTGCAAGCCCACAGAACAAGAATATATGAGCATATCATGATATATGTATGTATAAAATAGAACAAATGTCATATGATCTCCGAATCAACATTCTGCTAGAGTCTACACTCATCCCCCCACCCAAAAAAAAAAAAAAAAAAGAAGAGGAAAAGTAACATCACACATTCACCCTGCCCTGCACACATTACTTCTAAAGACCGATGGTATCTGTCTCTTCTCGTTGGACTTATCTAATATTGGTAAATGTAACATGGTCAGCCCCCCCCCCCCCCCCCCCCCCCCCACATAGAGACAGATCTGCTATTTCTTTGCTACACAAATTTGATTTCCTTTAGTTTAAACATTGACCTACTCCACATGGACATTCATCATTTTGTAAATTAATGCATGCCTTTGTCTATGTCAAAAGTGTCACAAAAGAATAGTAAGCATTCTTCTCAGCTTTGATCTTAAATGATATCTGCTGCCGGCAAGCCCGGGCAAAACAGAATGCAGCTTTGAAAAATGAATTTACACTAAATGTGCAGAAGATAACAACTGTCTTAAATCAATGAAAATGTGTGCAGTTGTGGTGTGTGGCATACATTGGTATTATTACCACCAAGACACTGCCATTAGCAAAATGCAGGTACTTTTAAAGAGAAGGGTAAGTTTTTAGGTAATTATGATTTGCAATCTCATTTTCTACCTCTCTGCACATTTTACCAGAGTAAAAACAGATAATAAAGGAAAAAGATATGTCTCTCTTAGGCCAAGTAAAAAAAGAAAGTAGTTTCTCGTCCGGGTTTTTTGAGCAAGGCGATGAGGGAGGTCCTTACTATTTGATATCTTACTATTTTTTCGAGGATTGTCAAAATGAAAGTAATATGTGTTTCTCGTCCGGTAATTCTGAGAAAGGTAACGAGAGAGGGCATTACTATTTTCTATATCCCAATTTATGAAATGAAATATCACTCTGGTGCGGTAGCTGTGTTATGAGAGACCAGCTCCCAAGTGTATGTCTTGCCTGCACTCTGTGCATTTTCAAACAAATATATATATATGTACCATACTTGAAATGAAACTTCATGCATGCAGAAATACATTTGCTTTTTCTTTCCACTACAGATTTCAAGGGAAAATGACCATCTTAAAACTGGTATTTAGTGTTGTAATGGCATTTCTGATACCAGTGTACTTGCAATTCTGATGTATTGTGCTATTAATTGAAACAGGTATAAAACATGTCTTTCAACAAATGTACGACTGAAATAAATTCCATGATATTCAAAACACTGCTTTATTTATCATTGGTGTTTGTGACTTTTTGTGTCCACACAGCTGGTATGTATCTGCATTTCTTCACAGTACAATGTAGCACATTCAACTGGAAACTGGCTTGTGTACAATTGAAGATGGATGTCAAAATGATACTGATATGGCATTATAGTATTAAACATTTAAAGATGTTTCTTCATGTTCTAGAAAGACATTTGATAATCACTCATCATTTGGATGATGAATGATTGTATACCACACTACAGATGATACGACTCACGGCCGTGTCCGTGAATTTACAAACCAGAATCCGTGGAAAAGTTATTTATTTTGTAGATACACCCATTTAATAATTCTACATTTGCTGGAAAAGCGCATTCATTTTATCTTCAAAATATAACAATACATCGCCGTCAGATGCAACGTGACAGAGCAGAGTGTACGGGCCTCTACACAGCTACAGACACGCACACTTTGCCAATAAACGGTGCGGTACGGCCACTACCTTCCGACACTGCACGCACATGCACATAGTCACAATGACAGGAAAATGTATACAAACTCCATACAATCCTCACAAGCATTTGTACAGTACAATTCATCCGCTTAAAATATGAGAAACGGGGAAAAATACAAACAATGCGCGGAATACGCGTGGAATATCAGCGATTGTTCGCAAAAATGTTGCCGCTATCGCGTTCACGACGTACCGAGTGCGCTGTACATGGGCTAGTGGGCAGCCCAGGCCCGCCCAGGCGCCCGCGGCCCGCGCCCATCCAACTACAGTTCGACTGCTTTGTGGAGCAATGTGAAATGCATGCGTTCATACATACCGGTACGCACTACAGAAGCTACAGTTGTACTACAGCTAATATATAGGACGCAAGGTGTAATTAGAAATGAGACATCACCATTGGTAGGTGAATATTATTGTCAATTTCTTTTTTCGGTGGCCGAAAAAGTAGTAAATATCAAAAAAGTCGATTCGGCAACTGAAAATCGATGCCGGCGGGGAGCGGACTGGGACGAGAATTATGAATTTCTTGGTATTTTCAGCGCCATTTTGAAAATAGTAAATAGTAAAAAAATCGATGCGGCGGCCAAAATCGATGCGCGCGAGGACGAGAAACTGGTTTCTTTTTTTACTTGGTCTTATAGAATCTAGTACGTATAGACAAAGTAAAGCAAGCTGCCCATAATTCGACCATATTACGTCGTCCAAACTTTGACTGCCTGCTTCATGAAAAACCTAGACTATGCTTGCTTTTGCATGTGGTCGAAATTTGGCGCGGGGAGATTAACCCTTGGACAATTTGCTTTATTATTATAATTGAGCCCAAGTGAGCGAATTGGTAATTTCCGATCCAATGCACGAAATTAAAGAGATCGTATGGTTCTGGTTGAGATCTAATTGCAGGTTTCTAACATTTTTTGGCGAAATAATGAGAAAACTCTTATGAAATATGAAAGAGCATGTAATTCCATGAGGAATTCATTTCAACCTTTATTTGATGAAAATTGGTTTTGAAATGGCCGAGATATCCAAATTGGCGCGATTCTAATAAAGTGTGGGACCCACCTTTTATTACAATCACTTTGTTTTACTTTGTTTTTGGATGTTTCAGTTATTCCAAACCTGATTTTCATCAAATTAACTTTTAATTCCTCTTAAAATGGTATGCTCTGTACTATTTCATAAGTGTTCTCTTGGTATCTTGCAAAAAGTTCAAAGCCTAACGTTAGGGCCCATAATTCTCATCTCCACTACTCTACCATCCCTTTAATCATGTTCCGAGATTCACTGCTTCTCATCATGTTTTGGTTCAGTTTGAAAAGGCGCATCAGCTATGCCTAGCAATCTAAATAATTAAGACCATGAAGACAGGAATTAGGGAAACAATTCTTCTTTTCAGTGATGATGTATGATGATGACTTTAAAAACGTCTTAGGCCTTGCCTTCCTTCAGTTAAATTTAATTTCACATCCTTCAATGTCCTTTTGTTAATCTTGTCTTAAATTTTACTCTTCT
The DNA here is from genome assembly GCA_033980235.1 of Diadema setosum. Lineage (NCBI taxonomy): Eukaryota > Metazoa > Echinodermata > Echinoidea > Diadematoida > Diadematidae > Diadema > Diadema setosum. The sequence goes on along the minus strand of CM067077.1, from coordinate 10,403,990 downwards.
AGTCTAGAGTCCAGTCTAGTATCTCACCAGTATTTCCAGGGACCTGAGCTTCTTCCAATGTTCTTAGAAGTCCGTCAATCACAGCTTTGCTCCCGTTCATTTTGTAGTTCCCTCCTACCCAGAAACGTCTGCCGCTTGCCATTTTGGTAGATTTTACGTCGGCGATTTTTCTTATCTGCTGTGACTTGAACAATGTCTCGTCTGAACTGTAACGAGTGGTGACTGGGGTATGCCTACTGGGAGTGGATATGATGAGGATGACAGACAGAGAGCTCACATTCGGAGACACACGTCGCACCAGTTCTACTGGTACCGTCGCTTTCAGATGCGATAGCCGATGGCACACGCACATGCACTCACGTACACCACGGACCTACAACATGACGTTCTCATCTCGTCGCCTCTTCACCCCTGACCTCGGAGTTTCCCAGTCCAGCAAGAATAGCAGCCACGTTCGTGATAATGAAGTTTAATAATAAAGTAAAGTGACTATTTATCATTTGAATACCTATAATTGGAAACAGCAATAACAATAATAAGTTTAATGAATAATATAGATGTAAATAAGTTCATGAATATTTTATTTTACAATTCATAAAGTTTTATCGAATGATTGATTTCAGTCCTAAGCATGTGTCGGTAAAACCGGGAATTACGCAAGAGAAAAATAAACCAGTTGAATAACATCGAAGCATGCACGATTGCCACAGCTGCGAGGGTCGGGATGCTGATTATCTTCATGAATGAACGAAGATTTTGCTAGTGGCTGAATAGTGCATGATTGCCAAGATTTTATGATTTAATGTTGAGTTTGACGGCATTTGACTCGAAGGTTGTGATTTTACCACTGATGAATAATGGCACCAAGGAACCGTTCGAAAGCAGGGAGAAAGAAAGGCCTGCCAACGCCACCTGCAAGAAAGAATCAGCAGTCGCGGTCGGGACTGAGGGAAGAAAATGATAGAGCTTTATTAACGTTACAAGCTGCAAAAGAGCACCAGACCGATGAGAGGAAGGTGTGTATATTTACTAATGCTAGCACCACTTGAATAGTTTACTCAGTAGATCCTCTAAATACACATTACCTCTGGTTGTAATGAATTTACTGAAAGAGGGAAATAAAGTAAATACAGGTATTTATCTTATAGACCCTATATTCTACATAGCGTCACTGCTGCACAGCTGACTGTGACATACTGCACTGTAAAATTTAAATACTGTTTTGTGGGGAGTGTAGGACTATCAGGAGGCTATTTTCCTAGTTGAGAAAGCTAGAGAACATTTAGGCTGGCATTTGATTCATACTACGAAATAATTTAAGTACTGTAAATTTTTCCTTACAAAATTATTAGACCTTCATCTATCTTTTAGTAAAATTTAACTTTAAATTGTAGGCCTACAACCCTGTAGGACTGGAGGACTTAAGTAGGGGCAAGCATGGTATTACTGGACGCATGGTATTACCGGACACGCACATTTTTGCGTACTAATGACATTCTGTACGCGTGAGACTTCGTAGATTAGCCTCACAGAACTTTGTGTGGACCGAAATCGCAAAAAACGGCACATAAAAAATGTTAAAAACGCGAAAAAATTCACATCTTACCTCAAATTTATAGTTGAGTGACCCGCACCTCGAGATAGCTAATATTTATGCATGTTTGAATCACATTTCATGACTGAAATTCTATGAAATCCCACTCACATACAGGAAAAATGCTGAAGATTCCAATAGAACCAAAAGTTCACTGATCGATATCGGAAATTTGTAGCTATCGTCCTCAAGCGCGAACGATGCGGAATAGTTGTGCGCTAAGGGGCCCGCAACTCATCACCCGCGCGTGCAGCTCCCATAGACAAAGCATGTAAACTAGAAGTAGAGTCTAACCAGTTGTCGATTTGTTCAGAAGGTTTTATTCTGTGAACTGTTCGAAATGTTCAAGACAGACATTTTACCGTAAAGTACGAAATTTTAGCCTCATTTGCCAATTTTTTCTTTGTCATCCGCTCAGTGATAATGTGTACGATGATTTGTGGGATAAATTGTGATTCTTGTGCAAGGATTAGGTGCGAAAGATGTCTATTATTTCATTGCGAAAATTGTGTCCGGTAATACAATGCGATTTTGCACCGCGCAAAAAGACAACTTTTGTAGAGGGTTATGTTTGAAGCATATTTTCTAAAAACTGGAGTGAACAATTGAGATCAGTTGGCTGAATTCGTAATTTCCAGGAGTCTGTGAATAAGTAATGTTATTTTTAGCCCAAATTTCATCCTCTGAGTACGGAATTCAAAGCCACGAAAGAAAGCGTCCGGTAATTGGATGTGCCACCCTATATTCAAACTGCGACCAGCCCGAACGCTTTGCCCAGAATAACTGTATAATTTTGACACCTGTGAAAGTGCCCTTGTTACTATTTATACTAACACATTGAACATTTAGGCTGGCATTTGATTCATACTACGAAATAATTTAAGTACTGTAAATTTTTCCTTACAAAATTATTAGACCTTCATCTATCTTTTAGTAAAATTTAACTTTAAATTGTAGGCCTAGGACTGGAGGACTAAAGTATATTCAAACTACGACCAGCCCGAACACTTTGCCCAGTATAACTGTGTGAAGGAGCGCCCCACATTTAGCATAGGACTAGAATTCTAGTAGGGCTGCCTACGTCATGCTGTGCCTGTAGTATGAACTACTAGTACTAAACTTATGCCTCCTGTGGCTATGTATCCAGACTGGTCGATGGTCTACAAAAGACATTTTCTTTGTTCCTCTGAATCTTCATGATTCATAGATAGGTAGAGTATGCTTTTATGTACAGGCAATTGGGACGATTTGGCAGGTGCAAGTTCCAAATCTCTAATGTTCTCTAATCAAAGTGTAGAGATTTCACAGCGATTTACATTTGAATTTATAGATTAACTGAATCAGCAAAACCATTGCTTCAGACATTAAAGGACTTAATTTATTTCAAAGTATTTTAAGAATCAAAATGAAGTTTACTTGTCATGAGTTATTGATAATTGAGCTAGCTAGAACCCTACATCTATTAAAATGATTCAAGTTTTAAAGCTCAATTTCACATGAAAATAACACCACATCATGAGATTCTAAATGCAACCACAGCAGCCCAAATGCAAGATGATTAATAGCTGGTTGTATTTCAAGATTCAAGATTTTATGTTGTCTTCATTTTATTAGCATTAGTCATAAACCAGAGAGTTCTAGAATAGGTAGTTCATGGGATTCTTTAAGTGTGCAAAATAGATTCCTTTTTCCAACATCTTTCCAAGGTTACATAATTTTTTACACTTTGGGCAACATTTAAGTCAACACAGATACCAATGCTACAAACTTGTGCTAGAGGTATTTTCCTTTGCAAACTCACATTTATGAGCCAGTATAGGCTGTGGAAGAGACACATTTTTATCTTTTCTCACACATTCAACTTAATAAGTCTCAGAAATGTATTTTGTACATTGAGATCAAAGCAAATATTGGATGTCCCCTATGTCATCATTGGGTTAAAGTAAAGTAAAGTAAAACAAATTGCTTTGGTACACCTCAAACTCTTTTTGTTGTAAATGTAATTTTGAGATTACCCCAAAGATCTCTTCAATTGTAGCATGAGTGGAGATAGGGGTGATTTACTTGATGCAAGTTCATGATTTATATCATAATTATTAGTTTACGATCACAGTTGTACAGAAGAAGAAACAATGTGAAGACAGTAATAAAATCTGTCCTGTGTTTGGTATAGTGTGCTAAGAGTGTGCCATGGGGTATGAGCACATTCTTTTCTGCGCTGTGTGTAAAAACTTTGATTGTATTTATTACTGCCTCTCTTGTACTACCTATTGTTACTTACCTATTACTTAATGTAATGGGTACAATATTTTTCTGCAGGAAAACATCCAGACAGCCACAGAGGCAGAGATCAAGGGCGAAGGAGACCTCATCTTCAATTTTGGAAATAAACGACAAATAATACCTCAGAGAGTTGCTGTACCAGTCGACAGTCACAGTTCCAATCTGGTTCATGGCTTGTACAGGCATTTGTCAGGTCAGCTGGGCAAGACAAAGTTTAAGAAGGTATGTTGTCCCTGAATTATCGAGCTTCAATGGTAGCTCTTGCTTTGAGCAAACCAGCGTACATTGACATTTCTTTCAAAGTGAGAGTAGTCCAAACAAATGCCTTAATTTAGATTTATGTAAACTTGAATTCTGGAATACATGAGCTCTGAACTCTTATTATTTTGCAAACATGAGAAAATTCAGCTGAAATGCTACAGAGTTCAATATCACGTGCCAGGTATGCCTAAAATAAAAGAATAAGCTTTATTCTCCTTTAAACCAAACCCATCAAACTTTGCATTTCCTCGCTCCTGTTAATTTTAAAAAGTCTTGTCATACATTGATAGGTTTTCTTTCAGGATAGCTGTATGTTACATCCATGTATCAAGCCCAAGCCAGGTGATGTGCATATTTCAAATTATTTCATTTCATTCACACGTGTCGCTGTTTTCTAGATCACTGTCCAACCCATGGTGAAACAACTGGAAGAGTTTCGAGTCACCCACAATGAGTGCCAGTTTGACCGCAGAGTGACTGCAATGGAATGGCACCCCAGCCTCCCAAAGACCCTGGCTGTGGGTTCGAAGGGGGGCGACCTGATGCTCTGGGATTACTCAAAAGGAAGCAGCTTCATACCTGGGGTGAGATGATGTACACTGTGTAGCTCCATGGTCAAATGAAGCATATTTGAAATTTGTGATAATATTGTCACCTTCCTTGACTTTTGATCAGGTGTATTTGAGCTGCAGATAGCCTTCTGTTCAGAATTTCACAATGCTTATATTGCTAGATAACATAAATTGAGGTCAAAGCAAATGAATTGCGATCAAAGTTTGTTCCAGTAGTAACAAAACTGCGAAATAATGCCATCATTTTTGCTCACTCTTTTAAGCATATCAGCCAGGTAAAAGGTGAGTCTCATATTCAAACATGTCAACCGTATCATTCCAGCAAGGTAGCAGTCACTCGTTCAGTTGTGGTTCCATGGTAAATACATTGTACGTTGTTACTGTGTTAAGTACTCTCAACTTCTTAACACTCTATTTCCAAGGGATATGGAATTTTGTTTACCCCTGAACTGACATCACTTTGGTTTAGACCTTTGACATGTTACCATGGATTAGCCATGATTTGAGTACAGAAGCTCAGAAAGTGCACAGAGTTTCATGCAACTTGGACATTCCCCCATGTGCACCGTTTCCTACTAGCTGGCATGTCTGCAATATACTCAATTTTAAATACTTAAATTTGATGTGCATTGTCCATAATATGACTCTTCTATGTACAGCTGTAATGAACAAGTTCCTTATTTATTGTAGATAATCCTCATGGGGTCTCTGATTGATTTTACTGTACTGAATGGAAATAAGAATTTTATTGCAATAGCTTGTATACTACTGGGGATTAATATATTGGATTGTGTCTTCAGTGGGGCAGAGAGAGTTTAAAGAATAGCCACTATCAAAGCAAGACAAGTTATGGAGGGGATCATCCCTGGTCACAATTTGTCTAATGGCTTAAAAGTGACCTTTTTTTTTTGTTTCAAGGGAATTTGATATTTTGCCAAGTAAAATATTTTGAGTTATATGCTGTAGTTATCAAACGTAGTGATTTACAGGGGTCTTGCATATTTGTATTTAGCCGTACGACAAGTAAAGTATTATGTTTTTCATATGTAAGGTATATACAATGTCAGGATTTTGTGAGACTTTGTCCAAGACTGTTCGTGCAAAAAGTCAGCAAACTCTACGTGGAAAAAATTGGCATGAAAAACTATACTTGCGCTTAAAGTGCAGTTGAAATATTTTGCAACATTTTTGTTATCATTATTTATTTATAATTTATGTTGAAAATGAACCATGGCTGAAGACAGATTGGCCCAGGTGGAAACATTGCCAGTCTCCATTTCAACCACCTGAACACCTCCCAGCTCTACACAGCCTCCCTTGATGGACAGGTCAGACTACAGGACCTTGGTACGGGGAAAATCCTACAGCTCTTTCAGAACACTATGGATTGGAGGTTAGCTACCATCTGCGTCAAAAGATAGGAGAGAGAGAAGCATGGCAATGTTGACTTTGCAAGGTTGTCTCATTCGATGGGGATTTATTATTAGGAAATAGTGTCTGCACATTGGTAAAGGCATGCTTTTGTCACTTTTATTTCCCTGAGTAGATATAAAAGGTAATCCCGGCTCAACATGTTATAACAACCAAACAAACCTCTTGAGTCTATCACAATGCCCCTGTAACTCTACTGTTTTTGTTTGTTTGTGTGTGTGTATGTTGCCCCTTCTCTCTGTCTCTCACCACTAGATTGGAAAAGGGGGCTCAGTCCAAGCCCTTAAGTTTGACCGCAGTGACCCCCAGTGGCTATATACCTCCTCCATTGATGGGACAGTCAGCCGTCGAAAGGTTAATGGTCAAGAGAGAAGGGTCTACCTTGACACGGCTGACTGGAAGTAAGTCACAGTCCCCCAGCTGAGAGATTTTACTAAAGACAAATACAGTGGACTCCCGTTATAACAAAGTCCTCTGGACCAGTAGTTTTCTTTCGTTATACTGAAATTTCGTTGTAACCGAACAAATAATAAAGAAACATAGAATGGATAATTTTGCGACCTGAAATTTTACTTTGTTGTAACTGGAATTTTGTTATAACAGTGTCCGTTATAATGGGAGTGCACTGTAGTTTGAAGTAAACATCAGACGGTAGAAGGGGTAACTTCTGTATGAAAATGATGATGTCATGTCTGGACATATTCTGAAATACGCAGACTTTACTGTCACAGCCAACTATGTAATAATGTTCACATATGCTGCATTTGATTAGGTTTAATAGGCATTGTATTGGCATTAGTACTCATTGACTGCCCATATGTTAAAAAAAAATGGACAAACAAATGAACAAACAAACAAACAAATAGACAAACAGGTGTCAAATCTATTATTTGAACTCGTGCTCACTGGAAGAGTTTTGTTTTGTTTTGGATGTTGTCAACAAGTGGAGATGGCCATGGAGCGGTGTGTCTTGAAAGATTCCATGTGATTTGCAAAGAATAGGTGTGAAACATATTTCAAAAGTGAGGCAGTAAACTAAAAACCTTTGAATAAAAAGGAAACCCTCTTTGTGTATTCAGAGATGATGTGTCTTATACAGTATCAACAAAAAACAAGGAGGAAAATTGTCCTACTTGAGTACAGAAGAGCACTACAGAAGTGTGCTGCTCAATGTCTGTTCCCACCCCATATATGTCTTCTGTTTCAGATTGTCATTTTACAATGTCCTCAACAAATGTTTGTTATTTGCATATATTCATAAATGATTCCTGCTACATACAATGGAGGGGGTATCAAGCAGATTCATCATCAAATTCAGAGCATTATGTTCCACTTATTATTCTTTTTGATTAGCTATCAAATTAAGTAACCTTATAAGCCCCCATTTTAAGAAGAGTTGCACACTGATAGGTAATATTCTATCAGTCTTTCATTTCATCGATAAGTTTTTGTAAGATGAATTTTATCTAATCATACCTCGGATTTCATTAGACTTGTGCTCTCCTTTCGTTTTTAGCTTAAATGAGAGAGGGGAATATTTACGTAACAGCAGTGCAGAGTATTTTTGAACCAAAGTAATTTTTTGTATTATTGTTTTCTTAGAGGAGGAATAGACTAGTTCATGATGAGCACTGTGTTAAAAAACAAACAAAAAAACATCGTATTTACTTTGAAAACTTGTACAAACATCTAGGGTCTGAGGAGGCAAACATCCATTGGGCCTATCATGTTTATAAATTTGTGAACAAATAGAATTGTTACCCATATGATGATTTCTTTCCTGCACTCTCATGATCGTCACGTAATGATTTTGGTTCTAGTGCATCAAACTGTAAGCATATTATGTGATATACTCCTTTGCAAAAACTGCAGCTTCTGGTACTGCTCCCTGGACATCAACTACACGGACCGTGTGCTGGTCGCAGGAGACAACGTCGGGAAAACTGTCTTGATGTCGCTGGAGGGAGAACAGGTGAGAAAGACCTCTGCCATCAAGTTATGGGTGTGAGCTCAAGACTTTCAGCAGGTCATGAATTCCTCCTGAAGGGAAGTTTTTTTCCATGTTTAAGATGTCTTCAGTAGATGTAGTAAACTCAATCAAACTCAGCAGTTAAAGCTTCATTGAAGTGAAAACAAAAATTTTGACATGAAATGGTGATATCAGTCATGATCACTTTGCTTTATATACAAACGTGTAATGGAAACCCTCCAAAGTCTTTGTCAACCGCATCATGTTTAATAGTCTAGAATTGCAGTGATTACAAAGTTGTGACATTGTCAGGGGTCAGGGGAGGCATTTGACGTTGCTATAGTGATAACTGCAACAACAACAAAAAATATTTCATAGTACCTTCAAGGTTCAAAACCATTATAAGAGTTGCAAATTGATGGCATTAATGCCTTCTCTGTGTACCACTGCTTCCACTAGAATTTCTGTACTGATATTGAAACTTTGACTCTTCTGTTTGTTTGACTTATGTCTTGTAGCTCAATATTAAATGCAAGTTGACGGTTAAATGCAGTTCCCCTGTACTGAAGTCATGTTTGATGTACCGTGCTAATGTCTACTCATGCATGGTAGCATGCAATGGCTCTAAGGGCATTCAAGGGGATGACAGCCAAATAATAACATGTGATAGGCTACTGGGATTGTGCAGCTTTAGAATGCACAGGGGTCTGTTTCTCTATGAGATTAACACTGGTTTGTGCTCTTTTGGGCATAGCTCTGGAGTCACCGCTTACACAAGCAGAAGGTCACCCACTGCGAGTTCAACCTGAAGTGCCCCTGGCTCCTGGCCACCGCGTCCGTCGACTCCACGGTGAAGCTTTGGGACATTCGTAACATCTCCGGAAAGACGAGCTACCTCCACGAACTGAAACACAACAAACCAATCAATTCAGGTAGGTGTCTCTTACAGTGTAGTTGAAATCCGAACGACATTATAGATATAATTGTACAAGGGGACACTATTAGCTGTCTGAAATCCGGGAGATGGCGCACTAATGGAAGCACAGAAATTGTGAATTTCATGCTTTCGCACCTGTATAAAATTCTACCAAGAGCCATGATTCGTAAGGGTTGTATGTAGGTCTGTCTTCTCTTAAACAGATCTCACTGAGAGCATGTGGGGGAATCCCTGAATGGATTCTCTTGACACTTGGCCAAAAATATGTTACACAAGGTCAATATGTCTTTAGATTTCATTTAAACTATGCAAGGACAGTGGTGCAGACTATGAACTGTAGATTAAAACAACAACAACAACAAAGAAGCAACAAGAACAGCAACAGTGTAATGTCTAGTTCTGAATTCAATGAAATTATGATACAACCATTGGTATATTATGTAGTAACTTAGAATGATAAGAATGAATCTCCTGCATGGGGGTAACCAAGGTGTAGATCAATGTTCAAGGGCAGGTAAATTTGGTTAAGAATGTAGCTTTCCTGTGGTACATGTAATGTCTTTGTGAAGGGGAAAAATTACCTGTGCAGTTATTTTAGTGGCAAGAGTCGTGGCTCAATGTTCAGCACACTGAATCATTGGGGATGAGCTGATTCTATCATAACAAATGAAGAGTTTGTTTGCAAAAACCGATAAGTCCATATTTGTCAAATGGAGATAGTTGCGATTAAAGTTCAAGAAAAATAAAGAGAATAATATGAAAATTTTTGCATCTTTTAACCATAACTTCAAAAATATACCTTTATATGTAGTGACCAATATATCATTCTAACGGTATTATTTTGTACTTTATGACAGAGACAGTACTTCAAAATCTTCAAAAATGGACTTATCGGTTTTTGCAAACAAACTCTTCAAATGTTTCCCGTAGACACCTCCCCGAGCATACCCAGAGCTAGTCTTTGACAGATTGCCGTCATCCATCTTAAACGTACAAACATTGCCATTCTTCTTCCACATCCAGCCTATTTCAGTCCTGATGGGACGAGGCTGCTAACTACAGACCAGTTCAGTGATCTTCGAATCTACCGTGGTCCAGATTGGAGCCAACTAGAGAGGACCATCACTCATCCACACCGGTTCTTTCAGCATCTCACACCCATCAAGGTGAGTGGTTATCCTATGCAGTCTGCAGTAAGTAATGGGCCTCATTTGTTGCACACAAGTTTAAAGGAATGGTACAGTATTGGTGGAGATGAGGATTTGGCTTTTAACTTTTTGTGAGAAAACAAGAAAACAATTATGAAATAGTACAGAGCATACCATTTTAAGAGGAATTCAAAGTTTATTTGATGAAAATCGGGTTTGGCATTACTGAAACATCCAAAAACAAAGTAAAACAAAGCGATCGTAAAAAAGGGTGGGTCCCACACATACTAGAATAGCTCTGTTTTGGATATCTCAGCCATTTCAAAGCCAATTTTTATCAAATAAACGTTGAATTCCTCATGGAATTGCATGCTCTTCCATATTTCATAAGAGGTTTCTCATTATCTCACCAAAAAATGTTAGAAATCTGATATTAGGTCTCAACCAAAACTATACGATCCCTTTAACTCTTTATGTGCCATGGTGTAAACCCAATGTGTGCCACATTATTGTGAGACAGCAACGTAGTCATGCTTTGAGAAAACATTCTGTTTTTCAAATCTATGCGACCTTCATAGATTTTTGTTACCCTGGAAATTAATATGCAAAGTTGTAGAGAAAATTTGAAATTTTACTTTGATGTATATAATGTGACAAATCTATAATTGTTTTTCTTTCAAATGACCAGTAGCTACATTATTGTAGAGGCATGACTTTTGCACACAGAACAGTGACAGAAACTTAGAATTTACTGGCAAATCCAGTAGGGAGTACTGCTACATAGTCAATCACCACATAAAATGTAAGCTGCATTTGGCAGGAATGGAATCGCAAGAGACGCTTTCACTGTGCTGTGGCATTTGGCGACTTATCAATCTGTTTGGGCGGGTTTGTGGGTTTTAATTTTTTATTCTTTTGCCAATTATGTGAAACTGTCGTCACACATTGTCAAGACTTACCATACAGACCTAGTTGGAGAATCATGCATTATGGTATAGGCGTACATGTCAGTTGCTATGGCAAAATTTCTAGTTCTGTTTGTTGTTTTTTTCATGTGCAAATGTTAGCTTGAGGCTTTAACATGATAATTATATCTCTTCTGTCTCCAGGCCTCATGGCATCCATTCCAGGAGCTGATTGTGGTGGGGAGATACCCCCACGAGGCACTGCAGGGATTTCCTCATGATGACATCCGCTCTGTAGATATCTTTGACGCCGTCAGCGGAGAACTTGTGTGCAGGCTCGTTGACCAGATAGCCAGAGGCATCCAGTCGGTAAGTATAGCTGCCATGCACTGAGCTTAAAGACAACTTATGGCTCTTTCTGTGATTTCTGGTGTAGCAAGTGAGACCACATAGCTTTCCACATTGTGGAATCATCATTGCTCTGGAATGACTGTAGCCACCAAAACCAGGGCATCACCATGCTATTTAAAGATGTTAGGAAATCATTTCTGGTGCCAGTTGGCAAAGTGTCCTGCCACTTGGGAAGAAATGATGTCATAATAATCTGTCCTCTGATTTAAAGAGGAAGTCCACCTCAAAAATAAATCAACTTCAAAAGAAAGAGACAAATATTCCCTACAGAACAATACAAAAATGACACAAAATTGGATAAGAAATAAGGAAGATATTACATTTTGAAATTTCACATTTTTTCAGAAAACATTTCTTGAGCAGTCCTTATGAATATTTAATTCAGCAAGTTGACAATGTTATTCTCTCACAATTTCTTGTTCATTTCATTTACAGAAATGACAAGAATTTCATATTTCAGCTGCATAAATATAAAACTTTGCAACTGATTGACAAATTGCCCTACATCGACGTAAATAAGCACTGAATTGATCAGTGTTTTAGTAGTAGTAGTAGCCATGATAAAAAATCATGGGCGTACATACTCGAGCAGGATTCGAACCTACGACCTCCTGATCACCGGACAGACGTCATCTCCACTAGACCACCGAGCTTTCGCCCGACAGCAAGTGTTGGTTCTAATCCTTATAGCATGCAGCGGGTACTGCTTTTGTTATTCAAATTCATGAAAATTCTTCCGTCGAGGTGTTTTCATTGCAACTGATTGACAAATTGCCCTACATCGACGTAAATAAGCACTGAATTGATCAGTGTTTTAGTAGTAGTAGTAGCCATGATAAAAAATCATGGGCGTACATACTCGAGCAGGATTCGAACCTACGACCTCCTGATCACCGGACAGGCGTCATCTCCACTAGACCACCGAGCTTTCGCCCGACAGCAAGTGTTGGTTCTAATCCTTATAGCATGCAGCGGGTACTGCTTTTGTTATTCAAATTCATGAAAATTCTTCCGTCGAGGTGTTTTCATTGCAACTGATTGACAAATTGCCCTACATCGACGTAAATAAGCACTGAATTGATCAGTGTTTTAGTAGTAGTAGTAGCCATGATAAAAAATCATGGGCGTACATACTCGAGCAGGATTCGAACCTACGACCTCCTGATCACCGGACAGGCGTCATCTCCACTAGACCACCGAGCTTTCAACCGACAGCAAGTGTTGGTTCTAATCCTTATAGCATGCAGCGGGTACTGCTTTTGTTATTAAAATTCATGAAAATTCTTCCGTTGAGGTGTTTTCATTGCAACTGATTGACAAATTGCCCTACATCGACGTAAATAAGCACTGAATTGATCAGTGTTTTAGTAGTAGTAGTAGCCATGATAAAAAATCATGGGCGTACATACTCGAGCAGGATTCGAACCTACGACCTCCTGATCACCGGACAGGCGTCATCTCCACTAGACCACCGAGCTTTCGCCCGACAGCAAGTGTTGGTTCTAATCCTTATAGCATGCAGCGGGTACTGCTTTTGTTATTCAAATTCATGAAAATTCTTCCGTCGAGGTGTTTTCATTGCAACTGATTGACAAATTGCCCTACATCGACGTAAATAAGCACTGAATTGATCAGTGTTTTAGTAGTAGTAGTAGCCATGATAAAAAAAATCATGGGCGTACATACTCGAGCAGGATTCGAACCTACGACCTCCTGATCACCGGACAGGCGTCGTCTCCACTAGACCAAAACACCTCGACGGAAGAATTTTCATGAATTTGAATAACAAAAGCAGTACCCGCTGCATGCTATAAGGATTAGAACCAACACTTGCTGTCGGGCGAAAGCTCGGTGGTCTTGTGGAGATGACGCCTGTCCGGTGATCAGGAGGTCGTAGGTTCGAATCCTGCTCGAGTATGTACGCCCATGATTTTTTATCATGGCTACTACTACTACTAAAACACTGATCAATTCAGTGCTTATTTACGTCGATGTAGGGCAATTTGTCAATCAGTTGCAATGAAAACACCTCGACAGAAGAATTTTCATGAATTTGAATAACAAAAGCAGTACCCGCTGCATGCTATAAGGATTAGAACCAACACTTGCTGTCGGGCGAAAGCTCGGTGGTCTAATGGAGATGACGCCTGTCCGGTGATCAGGAGGTCATAGGTTCGAATCCTGCTCGAGTATGTACGCCCATGATTTTTTATCATGGCTACTACTACTACTAAAACACTGATCAATTCAGTGCTTATTTACGTCGATGTAGGGCAATTTGTCAATCAGTTGCAATGAAAACACCTCGACGGAAGAATTTTCATGAATTTGAATAACAAAAGCAGTACCCGCTGCATGCTATAAGGATTAGAACCAACACTTGCTGTCGGGCGAAAGCTCGGTGGTCTAGTGGAGATGACGTCTGTCCGGTGATCAGGAAGTCGTAGGTTCGAATCCTGCTCGAGTATGTACGTACGCCCATGATTTTTTTATCATGGCTTCTACTAAAAAACACTGATCAATTCAGTGCTTATTTACGTCGATGTAGGGCAATTTGTCAATCAGTTGCAACTGATCAATTCAGTGCTTATTTACGTTGATGTAGGGCAATTTGTCAATCAGTATCAATGAAAACACCTCGACGGAAGAATTTTCATGAATTTGAATAACAAAAGCAGTACCCGCTGCATGCTATAAGGATTAGAACCAACACTTGCTGTCGGGCGAAAGCTCGGTGGTCTAATGGAGATGACGCCTGTCCGGTGATCAGGAGGTCGTAGGTTCGAATCCTGCTCGAGTATGTACGCCCATGATTTTTTATCATGGCTACTACTACTACTTAAACACTGATCAATTCAGTGCTTATTTACGTCGATGTAGGGCAATTTGTCAATCAGTTGCAATGAAAACACCTCGACGGAAGAATTTTCATGAATTTGAATAACAAAAGCAGTACCCGCTGCATGCTATAAGGATTAGAACCAACACTTGCTGTCGGGCGAAAGCTCGGTGGTCTAGTGGAGATTACGCCTGTCCGGTGATCAGGAGGTCGTAGGTTCGAATCCTGCTCGAGTATGTACGCCCATGATTTTTTATCATGGCTACTACTACTACTAAAACACTGATCAATTCAGTGCTTATTTACGTCGATATAGGGCAATTTGTCAATCAGCTGCAATGAAAACACCTCGACGGAAGAATTTTCATGAATTTGAATAATATAAAACTTGTCTTAAAACCACCCAAAATAAATAAGAACAAATGTTAACTCTGATATATCTTGGTTTGGGAACATGCTATTGTATTAGCTAAAAATAACAATTTCTCTGAATTTCATAACATAAATGAAAAATTGTGAGGGTATGTCATCATCAACTCACTCAATTGAATATTCAAAAGTACTAGTCAAAAAATGTTTTCCAAAAAAGAAATTGAAATTTTGAAATGTCACGTCTCCCTTATTTCTTATCCGATTTTTGTCATTTTTGTATTATTCTGTAAGGGAATATTTTTCTCTTTCTTAAAAAGTTTATTTATTTTTGAGGTGGATTTCTTCTGTAAGACCTGCGATGCTATATTTCTCTGTTTTGATATACTTGTGACCTTGCAGTACAAGGGTGAGATAGCAGTTGCAGCTTGCCTGGAGTTTACTGTCTAAAATTAAAATTATGTTAGTGGGTGTAATTATACTTTCCTGTGAAATTTACATAAGTCTCATTCAATGATGTTTAATTTTCAAAATCATTTCCATCTGTGATAAAAGCTTGGAGATTAATTTACAATGTATCGTTCTCTATCTGTCGATTTGCAGCTGAATGTCTTCAGTCCCAGTGGTGATGCCCTTGCTACAGGAATGGGTAAGAATTCCAGGTCCAATTCCGCTTTTTCAGTTATATGTTCAAAGGGAGCTGTAATGCAAGCTTTCTGACATAATTGTATGAAAATTGGTGATCAGCTTATGCACCATGAAAAGAAATTTGAATCTGTTCTGTTTCTATGTTTATTCTACAATTTCTGAATTCCCCCAACATTGTCTATGTAGCAACCTGGCAGTAGGAAGATATATCCATATACCTTTGTAAGCATGACTGGAAAATTGAAATATTTTTGCTGCAGGCATGACACAACGCGACTTCTGCATGTTAGGAGTTAAAATGTTTTGATCAGATCTAAAAGAACGCTTTGGATGTTGATGATTCAACTATTAATAGTTGTTTTTTTTTTTTTCCCATGGGGGGGGGGGGGGGGGAGCAAGCACCTCTGCAGTTGCATACTGGTGGTGTTATGAAAATAATGTTGCACTCTTGAAATGATGTTGTGCTCTTTTAAAAGGCAAAGTGAACAGTAAAGTCATATAATACGCTATTTGTTCATAATCTTATCAGTACTGCATGCAAGTTACATAATTGTGTGCACATCTTTTACCTTTTGGTTTCTTATGTTTTCAACAAGGGTAGAATATCTGTATTAGATAAAATGTCTTAGTCTATCACAGTGTTTGACTGTCTGTACTCACAATGAGTGTAAGGAGTCACTCACTGAAACTTTAAATTTTGCCATCCTTGCATGGCCATCAGTGTGAGTTTTCAAGTGATCACTACTCAAAGCATCTTCTCTTATTTTGGACAGGGGTCAACACACTCATCTGGCAGAATTTAGACATTCTGCGATGCGAGCGGGAAGAGCGACGAGACATACTGCGCAGGCAGGGAAGGGCGCCCCCAAAGGACGACACAGAGGACAGAACCAAGAAACCACCGAAGAGGCCACGCAACAACAAGAAGCTTACTGAGAAACTGCAGACAATGAAGAAGATGAAAGGGAGCTAACTGCCAAAGCGTTTCCTCCCTCTCCACATGTTTGGTCGGCCACTGTCAAACATGTGTACACTTCCATATTTCCACTTCATGTGTCATGGTGCTGTGTTCCTCACTTTAATGATGACTGTTGTATGAAGAGTGTATGCACCTTCAGCACTGGTGACCTATCATGCTGTATGCCATACTACAAAATTTGATGTCTCTTTTCATGATAGGTTTTACCTGCTGTTAGACTTTCAAGTGGAATTCTCTTTTGTGTCCACTGTGTAACTTGTATGGATGCTATGATCATGGATTATGAGAAGTGCACAGTGGTGAAGTGCCAAATTATCAGTTCGTCTATCATGAGGTTCGAAAGGGCTTGTCACCACAAATTCCAGCAACTGATGAAACTGTTCTCGTATTGCCCCTCTGAGTAAACTACACATACATGTAGTGTCATCTTCATATTTTTTTTTTCTAAGCTATTAAATCGTTACCTCCACATTACAGTGAATACAGTTGCCGCCATGTAATCAGGACAACTAAGATGGAACAATCTTTGTCCCTACTAAGTGACTACATTTTACGTACCCTGAATAAAAGCAGCCAAAAAAAAAAAAAAATGGATCATTATTCCGTAGGCCTTCACATCATGCCATAATTGTGCACACTGAACACCACTTGCAAGCTCAGAATGCATCATTTGCATGTATATATATTTATTCATCAAATTTTAGGCCACCTTTGAAGGATTTTTTTTTTTTTTTTTTTTAGTCTGCTTGTTAACAGATAGTAGTGTGCATGCATGTGAGTTATTATTCACATTGTCATCAGGGAACTTGGCGAGGTTCTGTACACTAGACAGTACACTGTACACTAGACAGTATGCTAAACTACAATAGTAGTTTGTACTACTACTTTCATAGTAGTACAGTAATCTGTACACTAGACAGTATGCTAAACTACAATTTGGTGCATTGTCCGTCAGAAGCTTTTATTGAACAGGTGGTGGGAATTCTGCGACCTCATTGGTCGAGAGCTGTGTGTTGATTTTTGTCTGGCCATACATTGCCTCACTGAGGACAGACACTGTAAACATGTTACTGCACATTCTTGTAGCAATGAGTTTACACACTTGGTAGGCATTTGTGCATGAAACAAGCGTTTGCACACTGTAGCAAGAGAGTATAGCTAGCCAGGCATACAGTTAATATCAAGTAGCTGGGATTTGCACACTTTTTTACAAGCATGTGCGCAAATTCAGCAAGAGATGGCTAGCCATTTATCAGTAAAATTGTCATGCATCTAGTATCAAATCATTGTTTACACATTTGGCAAGCCAAAATGAAATGCGTCCAGTAGATTTGCCATCAAGGTTACACAGATCATTAAATGGATTTTTGACCAAAAACTTGTTAACCATTTTATAAAACAAAAATGTTAATATATACAGTGTATAATATATCTAAATGTCTTTCCGTGCATCATAAGGAATGGTGTGCATGCTGTAACTATGGAGTTTAGCCTAAACCCACTCGCCTTCATCTCATGGACTAAGTATTCCATATAAGTTACCTTATACTGACAATTCCTGCTGATGCACTCAGACCTGTGCATCATTTGTATGCTGTTGAATTCCCCTTCCAAATGAGATGCAGTGCTGAAATGTCAGTTAATACCCATGGCTCCATTTTTAGCTCACCTGAGCCAAAGGCTCAAGTGAGCTATTGCGATCGCCCTTCGTCTGGCGTCTGGCGTGCGTCGTGTGTCGTGCGTCGTCCGGCGTCCGTCGTCCGTCGTCCGTCGTGCGTAAACTTTTTACATTTTCATCTTCTTCTTGAAATCCCCAAGACCGATTTTCATCAAACTTGGCAGGTAGCATCCCTAGGTGGTTAGGAACTCAATTTGTTAAAATGGGCACCATGCCCCACCCAGGGGGCCCCCAGGGGGGCCCAAACCCCCAAAAATTAAGGAATCTGTAAAAATCTTCTTCTCTAGAACCAGAAATGATAGAGCTAAGTTGATACTATGAGTTAGTACATTGATGACTGTAGTTTCAAGTTTGTTCATGGCAGAATCAGGGGTGCCCCCCTTGGGACCCAGGGGAGGGGGGGTGGGGAGGGGTCCTTATGGGGCCTAAATTGTACATTTTCATCTTCTTCTTGAGAACCCCAGGACCCACTTTTACCAAACTTGGCAGGTAGCATCCCTAGGGGGTTAGGATCTCAATTTGTTAAAATGGGCACCATGCCCCACCCAGGGGGGCCCAAACCCCCCAAAATGAAGGAATCTTTAAAAATCTTCTCTAGAATCAGAAGTTATAGAGCTAAGATAATACTATGAGTGAGTACATTAATGACTGTAGTTTCAAGTTTGTTCATGGCAGAATCAGGGGTGCCCCCCTTGGGACCCAGGGGAGGGGGTGGGGAGGGGTCCTAATGGGGCCTAAGTTGTACATTTTCATCTTCTTGAGAACCCCATGACCCACTTTCACCAAACTTGGCAGGTAGTATCCCTAGGGGGTTAGGATCTCAATTGGTTAAAATGGGCACCATGCCCCACCCAGGGGGCCCCAGGGGGGCCCAAACCCCCCAAAATGAAGGAATCTTTAAAAATCTGCTCTAGAATCAGAAGTTATAGAGCTAAGATAATACTATGAGTGAGTACATTAATGACTGTAGTTTCAAGTTTGTTCATAGCAGATCCAAGGGTGCCCCTCTTGGGGGCAGGGGGGGGGGGGTGGGAAGGTCCAAATTAGGGCCTGAATTGTACATTTTCATCTTTTTCGTGAAAACCTCAGGATGGATTTTCGTCAAACTTGGTAGGTAGCATCCCTAGGGGGTCAGGATCTCAATTTGTTAAAATGGGCACCATGCCCCACCCAGAGGGCCCCAGGGGGCCCCAATCCCCCCAAATTAAGGAATCTTAAAAAATTTGGGCCCTTATTGTACATTTTCATCTTCTACTTGAGAATGCCTGGTCAAATTTTAGTAGAGCTGTGAATAATTTAGATTAGTGACTGCGTGAAAGGTGAACTTGCGATACTCAGGTGAGCGCTAGACCCGTGGGTCTCTTGTTCATGAAATATCCTCTGAAATTTTTAGCCTTCTGTATTTAAGCAAGTTCCAAATAAGAGATTCTAGCCTAGCCTATGTGAATATTTGATGAGAAGTACGTGTGTATGTCACATTACGAAACCGGCATTTCATCTCACATCAGGGCAATGAAAATATAGCTGAGAATGGTATCATGATATTAATCCATTAGAACCGAGTCCCAAGTAAACGATGCCAGCTGTATTTGATTCAGTGCTTTTGTTGTTCATATCATTGTAGAATCGTCACAATTTCAAGTAAGCACAATACAATTTACAATGACTCGTGGCCAAACTTCTAAAAGTTTCAGTAATGAATGACATACATACAATCATGTGATATTCTGAAATTAAATGGTAACTACAGTTCATAGCCACAAAAAGTCCCCCCCCCCCCTCCTTTTTTTTTCGGAAAAAATAAAAAAATAAAAAATAAAAATCTTATGAGATGGCATGCTACGGATGTTAATCTTTTCTTGTCAGTTTGCTTCTTTGCTGAAAAAAAAAAAACAACAAAAACAGGAGAAGAAAATGGATAAAGATATAAATAAATAAGTGAATACATCGAAGAAGAAGAAGAAGAAGAAGAAGAAGAAGAAGAAGAAGAAGAAGAAGAAGAAGAAGAAGAAAAAGAAGAAGAAGAAGAATGTCATGAATATGCATCGTGCTGAAGTCAGGTATTTTATATGTTGCTTTTTTTGTGTATAGTACACTGTATTTTTTGTACACCTGTATAATGTACAGTATACACATGTAGTGTGTTTGGTCGATCAGTATTCAGTCAATGTACAAGCTTTCAAGATCTTGTACAGCCATAGTAGTTCTTTCTCATCTCTGTAAAATGTGTATTTTGAAGAAAAAAAAAAAGAAAGAAAAGAAACAAGAAAAAGTGTTTTCTAGAACAAATAAATTATTTTTTTTACGAAAAGACATACAATTGTACAGCTCTTGTGCCGTGTCATAACTGAATTTTGCTATAAAGTTTTGAGTAATTACTTTATTAGATGTACACTGTAGGTTGAAATTTAAACATTTTGTATGCTGGCATTGTCATCCTTTGCTTTAATACAACCAGTAACGTTAATTTGATTTTCCTAGCCCCAGGCTTTGTACAAACATGTAATGTCTTTGGGTGCATTCGAGCCAAAAGTGGAGGACTTCCTGATGTTCCAAAAGGTACCAAAAACATACCTGGGGCCCCGTTTCATAAAACTTGTCATCAGTGACAAGTTGTCATTGATGTGACAAGCTACTGAAATCCTCTCATCTGATTGGCTGAGAAAAAAATTTGTCGTAGAAATGTGGCAGTTGTCACTGATGACAAGTTTCATGAAATGGGCCCCATAAGTGTGCATGTGAAGAATGCACGTAAGATGCACCATGTCATAATGCAGAGAGTTCACTGTCTTTTGTTCAGGACATAATAAGCACACCAGGTAAATGACCCTGTGGCGACAAAATGCATGACCCCCTCTAAAAAATAATTTGTGAGGTA
Organism: Diadema setosum; assembly: GCA_033980235.1. Classification (NCBI taxonomy): domain Eukaryota; kingdom Metazoa; phylum Echinodermata; class Echinoidea; order Diadematoida; family Diadematidae; genus Diadema; species Diadema setosum. The sequence goes on along the minus strand of CM067077.1, from coordinate 10,383,088 downwards.
CACTTTCTCCACAGAGCGCTCAAGCGCTTCAAATCTGGCACAGCATGGTGTGATTCACTTTGGTTCGGTTTGCTCTGGTTAGGTTCGCTTTGAATCGCTTTTGAACGCTCAAAGGCACCCTTTTATGGGAAGTTTCCCAAAAAACAAGTGGTTTTACAGAATGCAGAAGGATAAAAACACTAATAGTAGCCATGGTCACACTTGCTAAACTTCTTGAAGTTTGACTTTCGGAACACTTTGTTAAGTTTGCTCGTCCCTTCAGACTCGTGGCCAAACTTCTAAAAGTTTCAGTTCTCAATACGTTCTTGGAAGTATGGGTCACTTGTGAACATTCATGCACAACTAAGACTAGAAATGTCGCTTTGGCGACTGGTATGCCTCCGCCATAATACATGATTTTCCCAATAGGTCTAGATAGTACATGTAGACAATGTGTGACTACATTTTCACAAAATTGGCAAAATATTGAAATAACAAATTTCTCACAAATGTGTTGAATGTTCACCTTCCTTGACCTAGGTTTAATTGGATGAATAGGAGAGCATGTATCTAGGGATTTAAGGACTTTAACTTGACTTTGACCCATTCATACATTTAGGCATTGAGTAATTTTCAAGGTACAGGTGTGGAGAATTGGTGTGAATTTCTGAATTGAATAGTAAATTGTTACCATTTCCATCTGGCCCTTGACCCTAAAATTCATAAGATAATCACTTTCAGGTAGAACATGCATAATATGTACTAAGTTTCAAGATAACTTGAGCCACTTCCTGGAGGAAAAAGTTAGTTCAGCACTTTCACTTGATCTTTGACCTTTTGACCTTTGAGGCAAAAAAAAAGAAGAAAAAAAAACTTTCCAGAGAATTTCTATTAGGTTACACATGCATACACCAAGTGCAAAAAAAAAAATATAACCCTGCTGGCATTGCATAAATACAATGTATGAGGGAAATAGTAAAATTTTGAAGTGTTGCACTTGACCTTTGACCCCTGACCTTTGACCCCATGAACCCTACATTCTCTAGATACAATCAATTCCAGTCAGTACATGTATATACTATGTTCCATGAAGATACCTTGAACAATTTTCCAAGGTACGGAGAAAAAAAAGAAGTTTTAATATTTTTACTTGACCTTTTGACCTTTGACCTTTGACCTCATGACCTAAACTTTCACCAGAGAATCTTCATTGGGTAATACATGTATACACTAAGTTTCAAGAAAATATCTTCAGGCATTCAATAGATATGGTGGAAATAGTGATATTTTATGTATTTGACCCTGACCTTTTGACCTTTGGCCTTTGACCTCATGACCCAAACCTTCACCAGAGAATCTTAATTGGGTAATACATGTATACACTAAGTTTCAAGAAAATATCTTCAGGCATTCAATAGGTATGGTGGAAATAGTGAAATTTTATGTATTTGACCCTGACCTTTTGACCTTTGACCTTTGACCTCATGACCCAAACTTTCACCAGAGAATCTTAATTGGGTAATACATGTATACACTAGGTTTCAAGAAAATATCTTCAGGCATTCAATAGATATGGTGGAAATAGTGAAATTTTATGTATTTGACCTTGACCTTTTGACCTTTGACCTTGAGCATGTGCACCCAAAAGTTGATAGGCACAACTTCACCCCCTAATACACATACATGCCAAGTTTCATTAGGATACCTCAACAGGTTTTGATAGTTACCTTGTCCACAAAATTCATTACGGACGGACGGAAGGACGGACGGAAGGACGGACGGACGGACGGACGGACGGACGGACAACCCGAAAACATAATGCCTCCGGCACCACTTCGTGGCGGAGGCATAAAAACAGCACGATCTGACAGCTGTTGCATAATTGCTATGCAAACAATGCACTCACATGTATTCCGATGAGCGCATGCTTCAGAGGAACTGCAAACAGGAACTGATCACATGACAAAGTTTCAAGCTTCAGTTTGTGGGGGTTTCAGGAAGTCTTTTAGCTTGAAGTTTGAAGTATCAGGAGAAGTTACCAGGAAGTTAAACTTCAAGATGTTTTGCCAATGTGACCACAGCCAATGATAAAACAACAGTAATTTTTCAAATTCATAAAATTCTTCCGTCGAGATGTTTTCATTGCAACTGATTGACAAATTGCCCTACATCGATGAAATAAGCATGAATTTGAATAATAAGCAGTACCCGCTGCATGCTATAAGGATTAGAACCAACACTTGCTGTCGGGCGAAAGCTCGGTGGTCTAGTGGAGATGATGCCTGTCCGGTGATCAGGAGGTCGTAGGTTTGAACCTTGCTCGAGTATGTACCCCCATGATTTTTTATCATGGCTACTACTAAAACACTGATCAATTCAGTGATTATTTACGTCGATGTAGGGCAATTTGTCAATCAGTTGCAACAGTAATTTTATACACAATTTCTGAACATCTAGCATCTGCACACAATACCTTATGTCCCCCAAAAAATTACAACGGGACCCTCCGCAATGATATCTTTAAAAATATTGAATCAATCTAAATACAAATTCAGGGTATGAAACGATAACTCGTTGCCCACATCTTACAGAAAACCCCATTCGATTTGCTTCATTGGTCAAAGAGAAATTAGGAATTTTGTAGAGGATGTCGGGGAATCTCTTCCCTCCAAGTTCTGTCCATTGTATTCACACACACGATCATCGCAGTGTTAAACTTGGAAGAATCAGACTCATGACATGCTTTACAACAATCCACATTTCTCTGTGACTGCTTAACCAAATCGAATGGTGTTTTCTGCAAAATACAGCTAAAATGTTATATTTTAAAGACATAATTTACCATTTGCAGATGAAAGCATTAGTGCTTTAAAATAGTTCTAAAATGTGAGTTAGGGATAGAAACAACCACTGTCAAAATTTAAATCCATATAATCGATGTTAAGTGTTGTTAAATTCACAAAATGTGAACAATAGTTATAATAAAAATGTTTCCAGACAAGACCGTATACAGTTACGGTTTACTGAGAAAAACCCTGATATCTCCTTATATTTTAGGTTTTATTGCAAATATTTCATATGATAGGATGTTTTATGATACAACAGGCCTACACATATGCATCAAATGTGATATCTTGAACATTTTTGAAATCACTGCTCCCAAAGGTAAACTGGACCTTTAAGACCTTGAAGTAGCATTTAGACAGTTTAATCATATTGGGTGTTATCAAAGCGAAAATTTGATTGTAATTTTTTTCGGGGGACATACTGTGCATCACTTGCCATAAACTCAAACCATTAAACACAAAGCTGTTAAGAGACCCAAAATAATGTTGTCTTTTATTATGTCATACCATGAAAATGTTATACTTAAACAGACAAAATATACAAAATATGATTCTATTTCTGTAGTCAGTACTGTATGGCAATTTGTATTCATATAAAAGAGTTAATTATAGACACAAATTATTGCATAGTACTATGTACATGCAAGCTGAAAGCAGGAAAAAGACCGAGAAAATGAGACTATCAAAACGGACGTCAAACCTCCACAAAACATACCTGCATAACTACAGATTGGTAAATGGCTTGAAATGATCTTCCAACACAGAACAAACACAAAAAGCCTGCAACTTTCTGCCAAAATTCATGGAAAAAGCATGCATTTGTATTACATGTATAAAAATAAATACAATATAAAATGAAAGAAAAAAATGTTAATATACTGTCCAATTGATAGTTAGCTTCGCTAGTAGGTTTTCGCCTGATTTTTGTTACTTTGTATCAAACATCAAGATACTGTATTGATAAGCTCTGGCCTTAACACAAGACATGCAAGGTATGTTCTCACTTTTAATATTGGATCCAGACTCTCAAACTAAGTGCAACTAGCTCACACATATTCTTATATAGCTGAGAGCTTCAAACTATCACTGAAACCATTACATGAAATGTACATGCACTGGCCAATAATGACGCCAGATCAGAAATTATTCACAATCAAGTAGGAGATATTTAAATCCCACCACACAATCGACTTTGGTTCTTAATCCATGAAATCTAAGCATAGGCATCAAGAAATTCAGGCACTTAATTTTTGGCAGAGGAAAATTGCTAATTAAGGGTATCACCTTGGCTTTACGCCTGCCCTGCCTTTTGATTTTATATCATAATTATGGGCTGTCTGTGTTTGACCCATAGTTCTGGCAACTCAACAATAAGGCAAGATGCAGTATTTCAAAAATATTGAGATTTCAGAACATTTATGTACATGTATAATATTTTTCACCAGTTATGGTTGTTTTCACCAGTTATGGTTGATTTCCATACCACACTTTTTCACTTAATTCATGATTCAGTGGATTATCAGAATTGATCTGAAATTAAAACTTTACCTCGCCCACCCCCTAAAAACAAGAACACCATCTTACATTTTGGTGCATGAGATTACCACACTGTTTCTTCTTTTTTTTTTTTTTTAATCTAGAAGAATTACATATTAATTTTACTTTGAATACAAAAATGCCTTGTGAGGTCTTCGTCGCATGACTGTGAAAGGGAAAGCAAATACATGAAAACAAACTTGTTTTCTTTTTGTTTCAAATACGTTTTTGCAGAAGTCACAACCAGACTGAAAACCTTTTCTGCTGATAAGGTTGGATGGGGCTCATTCCAATGTCTCCAGACCACACCCCCCCCCCCCCTCCCAAAAAAAGTACTCACTAACAATGAACTAGAGCAGCACAAACTATCTGACGTATCTCTTTTGTAACTTCACTACTATCCAATAGACTCTAAAATTCCACATTTCTACACAATGTAGCACAAACTGTTACATGTTCCTATTCATCACCACAATAATGGAATGTAACTGATACAAAATGGCATAAATCACAGCCCCTACACAGAGTCAATATTTCACTAACACACCAATCATGTTTGACATGTTAAACTTCACCTAAATTCCCACACTTGAACTAGAACATGATGGGTCATAAATAAATACATTGTAGTCCTTATTATGTGCAGATCAGAAACCCTTTTAAATACATTATAATTGCACTTGATAAGTGGAATAGGTGCTCACCTACGGCAGCAATACACGCTGACCAGCGCAATGGATAGAAAGATAAAAAAGATTTTGTATATATATATTCTAGCAGTCACATTAGCATTGACATAAATGGAATTTGTTATATGTGACTCTGCACCTCAAAACAAACAAAAAGTCGCCAGACATGAATTTTTAGACAAGACCATGTTCTGAAAGAGCAGACTTTAAGCTTTAAAATGATGTATAACTCAAATCAAATGGACTCTCCTAACCTATCTAAATATTGGAAAGAAAGCACAAACTCAGGAAAAGTGTGAACTGAGAAAAGAGGCTCTGAAGGACAGTGTCTATTCAAGCGCTTAATCTATACAAAACTGTGCTGGCTGTGAGATGAATGGGACAAAAAACAGGAAGTAAACCACCAGAGTAACAACAATGAAGGGATTATCAGATTAAATTGAAATTAAGCATGCCTCATTAACACATTCTGCCCATAATTGATGCCAACTTTCATAGCAGTAGCACTATCTTTTCAAAAGTTATTAGAGTTGAAAGTGAAGAGTGTGGACAAGGTTTTTCAGAAATGAATAAAGGATTCTAAAGACACACATAATCACACTATTCTGCCAAAAATGTTCGAGTTAAACTGCTAAAAAAACACACTTTTCTGCCCGTTTTATGATACCAAGTTTTAACATAATGTAAAAGAAGACCCGCTCTTTCAGAAAATATGAAAAAGTCAAGTTCGGCTAGGTTGACCCATTTCACTTATATTCATTCCTCGCGCAAAATCAGTGTGTGCGACTTTATGTTCGTTTTGAGGTGCACGGTCACATATAATCAGCAAGTGGATATTTTCGCGCAACAAATTTTTCGCGCTTAGCCGAGTAAGAAGAGTTTTGCATGTTTTTAATTCCACGGAATCAAGACATCAACTATTGGAACATATGGCACGCAAAAATATTCCTGTTCTTTTATTTCGCACTAGCTTCTGGTTGCGCAAAATGCGCGAAAATTTCAACACTGCAAAAATTTCAACTTTTACAGTAGCACAATAGATATAAAGATATAAAAGATTTTGTTTATTTATCAATAAAGATATGATTACAACAACTAGCAGTCACATTATTGCTGACATAAATGATAGATATAAAGATATAAAAGATTTTGTTTATTTATCAATAAAGATATGATTACAACAACTAGCAGTCACATTATTGCTGACATAAATGGAATTTTGTCATCATAATCCATACATTACATGTACAAATAACGTATCTTCAGCACCTTCAGAAAAACTAAGATAAAACAATGGCTCCATATTTCCATGAAACACACACACAGAACACAATCCTGTTGACAATATGACAAAATATCTGCAGTAAATGACCAATCCAACAACACTTTTAAATGTTACATGAACTCCACAGTGTTTTCGACACAGTATTGAAGTATTTTGTATCATATACAGATGTACTTCACACATACTGACTCTGTGTACTGTATGATTAGCTAAGGAATGTATATAAGAACATTAAAAACCAAATCTTCCCATGAAGACTTCTATTAAAAAAAAGAAAAAAATTAAAAATGGTTTATAACACCATTCCCAAAAGTTAGTTGTGTTTTAATACAGCACTTTACAACATAAAGAGAAAACCCATCATAATGAGCTCACTTACAAAGAGGAACTGCTTTGAATGTGATGCATTTTGCAGTTCCGGTTTTCCCTCACTGTACTGTACTCTAAAAGCTGGTGTCTTTTTTAGTATGTTTAAAATGAGGTTCTGGTTAGAACATCTTAGCTCTTAGAGACATGTAATGTGGTATTAAAGCATTTTATATTGTGTATTTCAAGGTAAAATCTGCAGTTCCAGTGACTTCATCATAAGTGGGTTCCTCTCTACTATTATTATTGTATCTGTATTACCGATGTCATATCTGCACAGTCAATACACCAATTCCACTCTCATTAGGAGCATTTTAGCTGAGCTTCTTGCTTTCTGCTGCACATCTTACTACATCAGGGCGTGACAACATTCATCTTCCTACCAGGCAACCTACACTGCACTACCGTTATAACAAAAACAAGGTTAAAGATTACAAAATTTCAGACATAATGAAGTAACATTCAGTGCCTAAAATCATCATCGAGACAATCTTTTGTACACTTTACTTGTTCTGTTATAACAAAATTTCTAGGTGACATAAGAAAACTGATGGCCCTAAGGACTTCATTATAATGAGAGTCCCCTGTATTCATACACTTTATGTATTGAGGCACAGTGTGAGTTACTGCAGGGATGCAAACCTGGTATATGAAACAGCATTACAGTATTTTGAGGGCCAACAAGGCATATTTTTGGTGGAAAACAGCATCTTTAACTTTCCTTGCAACAGACATGTGAAGGAATACTATTTGGGAAAACTGTAGTTTCCATGAAACCTGCACTTGGTATCTCTGTAAAGTGCCTCTCTGTAGAACACATATGCCAAGGGAGGCTCAACACTGGAACATTCAGATTTCAATGACAGTGTCCAGTCCACTCGAACCATGACACTGCCACACATTCCACAGCTCTTATAGAGTACCAAAGTGATATATAACAGTCTTTTGTTAAAGCTTGGGTGGGAACCAGGTGCTTGCATAAACCAGGGAGGTGTAATAAAAGGAGAGACAACTCCCTCGTAATTCATGCAAACACATGTTTGGGTTCAAAGCGTTACAATGGGATGTCTAGCATTACACTATATGCTTTGAAGTCATGCTCTGCACTGCTCTAGTTGCAAGGCGAAGTTCGGAGACGAAAAACGCATTTCACCTTTCGTTGAATTACAAGCTTTATTTCCCCATAAAATTTTTAATTGAATACTCGAACTGGTTAAGAGTAGTTTAGGAAAGAATTCAATATTATAAACATGTATTTTCAGTTTCTTCATAATGCGCAAATCGGAATGAAATGAAAATTAGGCCCTCTTAAAAACCTAATATTTTTCTATAATGCGCACATTTCTGCATGTTAGTTTTCGATCCTTTAATCTGGGATATTTTGATCTTTCAAATAAAGTACTCTGCTAAAGCGTGCTCCAGTGTGCTTTTAAACTATTTGCTGTTAAAATTGTCAGTTTTACACTGCATTCTGATTCGCTGCTCCAATTCAAGGTACACAAATTCATTGTTGCCATCACATTGAAAGAGAGAGAGCGAAATGCAGTAGGGGCAAGTATTTCTAGATGTGAGAGCGCTAGTCCCGATAATTGATGCTCTCTTTTGTCAAAGCACCTGATTTCCATCTGTAGTTAAGCGCATAACTTCTCAGCGGTGCCGCGCATCCTTCAAAGGAGAGCAGGAGTTGTCTCTCCTTTTCTTACACCTCCCTGCATAAACACTCGGGCCAGGTGAGGTTGTTTAGAACCAGCTTCCATGGTGATGAATGGCTATGACATCACACTTTTGTACTCTACAAATATGTTTACATCCGTCTACTTTTGTGACATGACAAATTGTTGCAGATCGCCCATCTACAGTGAAACCCCGTTAAAACAAGGTCAGTGAGACCGGCGATATCATCTCGTTATAACCAGTACTTCGTTATATAAACCGTATGCATTAAAAACAAAGACCCATCAATCAAACTTAAGAGCAGTCTGTGCATTGTTATTACACAAGTATGGATCATTATTATTGAGAGAATAGAGGCGAATTATTAGTGAATTGAGACAGAAAAACAAAGATGAAAAAAAAAAAGTTAGGGTTGAAATGTGTTTTCTATTCTTCTTCCGAAATTTCTCAGCATTTGAGAAGTAGGCCTACTCGGCAGATGTCATAGGCCCTATTCGTGATTCTTTCTACACCTATCTTTCTCTTGTAGTGAACCATTCTGAAAGAATAACATTTTTCAGTTGAGAAATAAAGTTTAGGGGCTGAAATGACAATGAACAAAACCAGATTCTATAAAAATGTGTTACTTACGTTTTTCTGAACACCACAAATAGAGTATACATGCGTTGCCTACCGTAACTTGCGAGGTATTTAATGCTGTTGGTGTCCAGTGGGAATGCAATGATTTCATGAATCATTTGACTTGCCAAATTCACAAAAATAAAAACCTCGTGAAATATTTGGCATATACAGTACATCCTTGAAAATGCTTAGAGGAACATCTCAAGCTCCCTTCTCATGTTGGCCAGCTCTTCCTCGAGCGAGGCAACAAATTTCTTCAACTCTGCCTCTAGCTCCTCATCGGACATCCCCAACCCCTCTCTGCAGGACGTAGCGGCCTTGGTGAACTTGGTCAAGAGGAATTCCTCCTTGGCTTTCCTTTCTCTCATCGCCTTGACCTCTATGTCCTCCAGATGCTATTTGCAATGGGGTCAGCAAACAAAATAAAAACTGTTGGATGACTTGCTTGACCATCAAGTTTCAAGAATAATGTAGACAGCCGCAGAAACTGTCAACCCTGCTTTAACCCTTTACACTGAGCTTTGGTTGCTGACTGGCATACACGCTGAAGTGCTTTCTTTGCCAATAGGTGGTTTTCTTAACATATTCAAATTTAAGGCATACCTTATTAACAAAGGCTGTTCTTGAAAACCTGAAGACTTGTCTGAGGCTTGTCCGAGGCTTGTCTGACATAGCAACAAGTAATAAAATTATGCAAAATGGATTCTAGCAATTGGATTTCAAGAAGAGCAGGTTTGATAGTGGAATAGCTCATCTCTATGTTCCCCAAAATGAAACATTCATTAACATGAATACATTACGAAAACGATCTATTGACACAGGTGTCTGGCAATTTAGTGTCAAGGAACAGATATCATCTAAGGCCCCAGTCACATATAAACACGGATCCTCAAGGATCTACACCGTGATCCCGGGAGATCCGGGGAGATCTGGGGAGATCCGGGATAGTTTCGACCTCGATGAAGTGTCGACGAGCGTTGATATGACTGTACACATGGTATCAACACAGCAGCTACACGGACAAGGCCGGAAGTGCGCGGCGTCTACATGGACAAACACGGCATTTACACGGATCAACATGGCAGCTACACAGCAGCCACATGGACCATCTCGGCTTGCTCTGCCAACACGGCAATCCCCAGATGACGCCGGACGTTTTTGACCTCCAAAAGTTGCCGTGTTGGCCTCCTGGATGTCTAAGGATGTCCACTTTGGGGCGTCAACACGGAACTCTCCCCGGATCACCCCGGATCAGATCGCGAGTTGATCCGGGATGTCTATGTGAATGGGGCATAATTCCCATAATCCCTACTGTGTTACCTTGGCCTTCCTTCTGGTCCAAGCAAGACACATTGCCACACCTGAGTAAGTTTACCAACTTTAAAACTAGACTAAGTTTGGATGGATTACTGAATGCTGATGAAAAAGCTTGGCAAGTTTTGAAGCCAAGTACCTGGACACCGGAAGGTTTGATAAAAGTTGAGCAAATATTCATACAAAGACTGCAGCTTAAGCTTCAAATCATGTACTACTGGGCTGAACATGATGTGCTGAATAAGCTGTTATTTTCATGTTGAGATGTTTTCATGAATGAAGAGGTCACAGATATTTTCCTAAGATGTTGTCTTTGTGATTTTGACACCAAGGCTGTCACCAGTGTACTAATGCCTGTCAGTTTGAGATATTTACATGCTTTGTTATTAAAATTCCTGGTCCAACAGTGCTTTGCAAAATTCCCCAAAATTGAACCCTCACAAAAATAAGAGCTTATACAGTAGTCAAGGCATATATTCTTCAAATGCTAAAGCAGAAGTTGTATCAACCTGGCCAGTCATTTAACCTTAAAATTTACCTCTTTAATTTGCATGAACAGTATCTAACCATAATTTATGATAATTATGCTATAAGGACATTCTTCTCTGTTGTGATAATCATGCTGAAACACATTATGCCCTGTTCAATTTCTGATCCCACAGCTTTGGAGGTATCTTTACTAGGTAGCATAAACACTTAATAAAGAGCTTTCATACTGTTATCATTATCATTATTGTAGAAAGGTTTGCTCTATAGTATCAACTTTGTACCTCCTTTATTTTCTTGATGAGGCCAGTCTGCTTGTTGACAGCAACCTTGACGGCAAAGGTGTACCTGGCATTGCCGTACCCAGGACTTGGGGGTCTGGCCGCGTGAGGGACTATCCCTGAAAAGACATGTTAGAATACAACGTAGAAGCAGAAATTATTAGCAGTGTCTGTTGATAGACACTGGAAATGAGATTCATTAATATTATTATTGGTATCTCATCCTTTACAACATGTTATGTTCTGCTATTAAGATACTTGAAGTAATCTCTTTTGTAATTGCAAGATCAGAGGAAGATTTATCAAGAAATCTTTGAAAGTTTCTGTGGCAGCAGAACGTTATGTGGTACAAGGCTTTAGGGTTCACCACATATTCTTTCTTGGTAATGTATAAGTGACCCTAAAAAGGGCCTACCCAATCCCTGGGTGGTGGGTAGGCCGTTTTGGGGGCCACATACCTACCCAAGAAAGAATACAAAGGTTTCTCAATATCTTCAAACTTCCTACATACTTTCTCAAAGCTTTCTTTTTGCCTTTCACTGCCAAATGTGCAGTCAACTGTATTTCTTTTTCCTTATTTTTCTTTTTTTGGGGGGGTTTGTTTTTTGGGGGTTTTTTTTGGTCTCAAACCAGCCATGAAAAGGAAGAATGCACATCAAGATGATTATGTCACACAGACAGGTTTACTTATGTACAATACTACAAACTGCAACCATGCTCACCGGGGAAAATGACCAGCCTTCCATACTTGGGCGTGACGGCCCCAATGGTGTCATAATCTTGTTCACTGATGCCGTCGTAGAGCTTCCTGGAGTAGGAGTCAAGGGGCTTGGTGTCAAAGAAGATGGTTTCGCCATAGTCTGCAATTCCCATGTCCGGATTGAGGTACATTACCATGGTGTACTCGTCCTGACAAGATAAATAAACAAACAAATACCAAAAAAAAGGAAGTAGGTAAAAGGTACTTGATTTGTTTGTGCAGCTGTGGTCAGAAGTGTCTTTAATTGCTCAACACAAATGCTGCAGTCTGTACGGACCATAACGTCTGGACTGACCATAGTCAAAGAGCAGTAATGGTTTGGATTCAAGTCATGAAGTGTATGCTAGCCTATGCCATTCTAACCAATAACCCCCTCCCCCATGTGCAATTATTTTGTGCTGCTAGTACAAGAAACAATTCCAAAACACTTGAATTCTCATTTCATCCCAGTAGCTTGCAAACGTCTGTGCCAAGCAAAATAGCAGACAAAAACATATCACACATTCAGGGGATGTTGCCAGTCATGGGTACAACAACAAAATGAAAATAAATACACAGGATTCATTTTGGTACATTCTGATCAACAGCTTAGCTTCATGGCGTGTCTGTGGTATTTTGAAACAGTTAATATGCAATATCAACAAAGTGAACAGGAGTTCCTGTCCAAGGCAATCACCTCCCACTCTTCACAGTCCTCGTGCACACGAGTGTGGTCTGCTGAGCGGACCACATTCAGGCTGACGTCGTAGGGGAACCACGTCTGCTGCCCTCTGCCAACATGATTAGCGACCTGCGACATCACTGCCCACGTACTGCTCTCTGCGAATTCCAAACACTGAAAGATAACAAGAAAATGGCACAGCCTTTATCTTCAGATGTTTCTTCATAAGGCTTCTTTCAATTGTGTACACTTTTCAAACATGCTGATTGTTCTTTTTCAAAATCTATCACCCTCAGTTTCAATCAAAACAAATGACACACCATGTTCGTTTATTGCCTGACACATTTCTCAAGAAAGCTGAAGTATCTTTTAAAGTGTTGTACTTATCATAAGCTGATTCAAGTATTCCCTAACATGTACACCACAACACCTTTTCCTCACTTGAATACAGCACTATATAAGAGCAGCTCTTCACAGCAGCTGCAACTTCAAACTGGTGCTCACATCAAAGGTCTTGATCCAGCGTGTATTATCCACCATTTCCGCAGCATCAACATCATATCCGCTGAGAACGGCATTTGGCGAGTGCACGAGGGATGCTCTGAGCGTTTCCAGATGATCTTTGTCAAATAAATTGTCAAAAATCAGGATTTCCCTGCAAACAGAATAGAAAAGAAAAGAAAGCAAGGAGGAGAGAGAATGACAATGTGAATCAAAGAAGTCATCAGAACATGTCACAATACATGAAATATAGACTTTAACATACTACCCTCTTGTTAATAAAAACTACCTGAAGATTTTCAACTAAGAGCAGGTACTACAAGTCTAAAAAAATGGGGGGGGGGGGGAATCAGTTACTACCTATTTTGACCAGCACAATCATCATCTACCTTTGAAAAGGTAGACGAGGTCTGGAAAGGCTGCAAGTTAAAGCAATAATTACTGATTTGATTTGACGGGTGGTATCAGAATGAGAAATGAAATAACATAGGAAACAGGAAGCAAACAGTAAAAGAGAATTTTGAATGTCAGTACATCTTCAAAGTTTATATATCAAAGATTCTCCTCAAACTGTGAGCACATCTGCAACTATCAATCATTCACTTGAACAATGGAGGGACAGCTCAATTTCTAAATCGACTGACAGTCAGTCCGCAGCACGTATGCTAATGAGCCGATCCAGCAAGATTTATTCAGCACTCTCGTTGACGATCTTTGCGTTCGAAAGGTGTCTCGTCGTGCGAGATTTTGCGAGACTTTGATAGGGCTATGGTTTTCACAGTGTAGCGACTTGTACATACATTTGTCATGGCTACAAGTCACGGTAAATTGTTCTCCAGTCTTAGCTCTTTATTTTGATACTAAATTTGGGTATAACATCGGATCTTATCATGACTAAATAATCAGTTGAATTTGCGTAAATTTTACCTGCTTTTCACGAACGATTTTGTCGTCTAAAGTTCTTTTTTGGTTCCTGACCGGATTAAGAAACTGTTGTTTCTGATTTTGGCTTTTTCGTAGAGAGGAAACTTAGATGCTCATCATATATTGGAGTCAAGGAGACGCAAGCATGATTTATACTACTTTTTCCGTTTTGAAATGTCCGTAAAATTCACTCCTAAGCCGGAAGTACGCTCCACACAAAGTCAACAGTGGCGCGATTAGAGCTCTCTGATTGGACAGTGCTTGGATTCAGCGCTCGAACTACACGCGTGCCAAGAAACCGCAAGTGGCATGAAACCGTTATGTAGCAGCGTAATGACGTAATGCAAGCGCTGAATGCAAGCGCTGTCCAATGAGAGAGCTTACTCTTGAGATTACACGGTTTCAAGCTGATCAGCACTGACATCGATGTATATTTTACTGGTTCCTGACCGGATTAAGCAACAAATTGTCAAGATATTTACATGGATACAAAGATTAGGAGATGGACTACCAAATAAAGCATTTTCACTGAGACGCAAGGTGAATTTGATATTTTTTTGACGTCTTGAACGTGTACTGCACGAATTACTTCTTTCATCATTTTTCAAGCTCAAATTACGCTATGATATTTTTCATTTACAATAATTTGAGTAACATGTGACGATAGATTACATATTTTCCTTGAATTTGATACAAATTTGTGAACATAAGGTGTATTTTTGTTGCCGAAAGCCCAAGGACAAAGTCCCCTTACGCAGCTTATTACGTATGCAAGCCTAGAGCGGGCTTGCATACGAGTTGAATAAATACGAGCGAATTATCGGGTGCTGCGGACTGACTGCTGACAGTCCTTTCAATCAACTAATAAATCAATTCAATCAATTGATTGATAAATAATTGTATTCCCTCAGATTCCAAAGATGACAAGCTCATCTCCCCATCTATTCTTGCAGTACCTGGCCACTACCAGTGGATGTCTGCAAACTAGATATATCGCTACGGCGACTGATATGCCTCCGCCATAATGCCTGGTTCTCCTAATATAGTATAGTACAATGTCTTGACAATGTCTTGACAATGTGTGATGACAGTTTCACACAATTGGCAAAATATTGAAATGACAGGTTTGACACAAATGTGCTGAATGTTCACTTTCCTAGAACTAGGTTCAATTGGATGAATGATTAAAATGTCAGAGAGCAGGTATTTGGGGAACTGATGATTTTTACTTGATTTTTGACCCTTTTATAAGTTTATGCATTGAGTAATTTTCAAGGTATTGAGAAAAAGTATAATTTCAGTATCAAATGGGAAAATAGCATTATCTAAACCTTTCATTTGACCTTTGACCTCACAGTTCCATAGAGAATCACTGTAAGGTAGAACATGCATAAATATGTAAGTTTCATGATGATACCTTGAGTTACTTTCGAGATATGGAGGAAAAAGTGCAATTTAGCACTTTCACTTGACCTTTTACCTTTTGACCTTTGACCTTTTGGCAATTCCCCAAAAATATATATTGGGTAATACATGCCATACATCAAGTTCAAAAAAAACAACCCTTCAGGCATATTGCATTTTAAAGAAAGTAGTGCTATTTTGAGGAGTTGACCTTGACCTTTGACCCCCTTGACCTTTGACCCATGACCCCCAACTTCCCTAGATAATCACTGCCCGTCGGTACAAGCATATATACTAAGTTCCATGAAGATACCTTGAACCATTTGCGAGATATGGAGAAAAACATGAAATTTCAATTTTTTTTCCACAAAATAACCTGTGACCTTTGACCTTTGACCCTGTGACCCTAAAATTCACACAAAGTATCATCCCCCAAGGATATACCCTCATACCAAGTTTGATGTAAAACCACCACACGGTTCTTGAGATATCGACAAAAACAAAACGGGACGGACGGACGTACGGACGGACGGACGGACGGACGACCCGAAAACATAATGCCTCCGGCCACTTCGTTGCGGAGGCATAAAAATCTTCACTACATCAAACTATGCTGTCAATCTGATCATTTGCCTTCTGCCTTTCTGGGTAGAGTACTGTAATTTGACCAAAAATTTCTGCTTACATTTTAATTTAACACATTTTTGCAAGAGCCAAGATTTGGGAAATTAAAGGAGACCTCTGGATGATTTTCAGATTTTTACATTTGAACAACTATAAATTAGTTATACTGAGGACAGAGTTTCAGAATTTGTGATAATTGGGATGAAGAGTAAGAATATTTTCAAAATTTAGAACAATTAGCCATGAACAAGGATGACGACATGGCAGAGTCACCATAAGAATGCACGAGTTGGGGCTCAAGGAAGCAGAACAAAAGAAGAAGGCATGCATAGATTATACACAGGTGAATTTGCAAGCAAGCGGTATTTTAATGGAATTACAGTGCTACATTTCTGAAATATGTGAACCTCCTGTGTCATCATCCTTGTTCAGTGTAATTTGTTTAAGGTTTTCAAAGTAAATTTTTCTATGCTCAACAACCACAATAAATTCCACAAATCTATACATGGAGTTGTTGATTTATGTACTACATGATGTAAAATTATGAAAATCGTCTGGAATGTCCCTTTAATATGACAAAAGTTTTATCTATTCTGTATGCATCGAGTGCTCAGTGGCAATTCAGGAAAATGCTGCCCAAAAAAAAAAAAAAAGGCTGTCGGCTCCAATTCCAAAAAATTCATGCTGTGAAAATTTCTTGCTTTACAGTAATTGTTACATCTTGTAACAACTTGTTTTCTGCTACTCTGTCTCCCACTGAAATTCACATATATGAAGCTTCTTTAATATCAAGCAATGGAAGCAAGTCAAACTCATTTGATCATGATACACACCTTTCATCACTGGTCACAAATTTTCTGACCAAATGGCTGTCAATGTCCAGAGTTCCCACTTGAGTAGAGGTTTGAGGGAAAACATCTCGAGAGAGCTGTGCATTTCCCTGATCCAATTTCTGGGGGGGGGGGGGGGGGGGGGGGAAGGGGGGAACACAAGAAAACTGTCTATAATTAGCTCAAACCAAGGTTCACACACTAACTTTTTTCAAAACAGTCAGTTATCTTAAGGGAAGTAGCGTAAATGGTCCAGCAGCACAGGATTAACATACAACAACAAAATCATCCTTAAAAGTACATGTGATCCAATGGGAAATTAATGATGACATGCTCAAGATGTAGGTCTCTATATAACGAAGTGAGATGGCAGTGATCAATTG
The DNA here is from genome assembly GCA_033980235.1 of Diadema setosum. Lineage (NCBI taxonomy): Eukaryota > Metazoa > Echinodermata > Echinoidea > Diadematoida > Diadematidae > Diadema > Diadema setosum. The sequence continues at coordinate 10,365,924 of CM067077.1, read as the reverse complement.
GGATAATTATAGACCAAGAGAAATGAAGGGACCAAGCTGGAATTTGAACCTGTCACTACCTCAAATCATGAGGAGCTGCACTACCACTGGAACTGGCTTTGCATGCTGTGAGTGCTTACTGGCACAGAAAACTCCAAAGCGTTGAACGCACCACCCAAAGTCCCTGGCACAGACATGATTACAAAATGCTTCCAAGTGTAAATAAACAGTTAAAGAGACTATTAATGCTGCTGATGGCCTACGGGTGAACTGCTGTCGGAAATTTTTCACAAAAAGTACCTTCCACTCCTGGCAAGCCATCTCAAACTTGTCCCTCGCTGGCGTCAGCTGAATGGAGATGCTGAGTAGCTCCACAAAGTATCCCATGGATGGGGGACGGTACAGGGTTGGAATGAATGCATCCCACAGGACCACCCTCCCAGGATGGGGTCGCACTGTCAGAAAGATGTCATACTCAGACCTAAAAGAAAACAAAGCAAACTCAGTCACCGATGCCAATTATCCCATTGCAAGCCTCAAGACAAATCTCTTCCTGCAGTATTCATTTTCTTAGGATTTTATGTCATAACTGTTGTCATAGGAAATGACTTCCATGTGAAAATATGAGAAATTCCTTACTCAGTACTTTGCTTCTACTTGTGAATGTGTGAAACTAATTAATGCAGGCATATGAGAAAGGAATAGGATTGTACAGACAAAATTTTGTATCAGAGTTGAAAGTTCTCAGTATCTGTCATCTGATACAGAGCTTTTCACACTTTCATTCTATCAATAATTCATGTAGCGCTGCACACTGGCACTGGTCTGACGGTCCCTGACCAGTAAAAATCACTGTCAGACCTGTACCATTTTCAGGAACGGACCAGTTAAAAGTGGGAAAACTGTGTACCTACAGTTCTGACAGACAGTTCAAACCAGTAGAAGAAAATGGGCTAGTGTGCAGCCCTGATTCCTATGATTCTTATGTCATTTCTCACTGTTTAATTTTACTTCATGTTTTCTCCCAATCTCATAGACTCACCCTTTCGTTCTATTTTGCCATGAAGCTGTGTAAAATGACATGTCTCCGTAGTCGTCCATCTGCCAGCTTGGGACGAGAAAGATGCGAAAAGCGTATTCACCGGCATACTTGGATGGCGCCAGAGCACGAGGAGAAACAGCATCTCCCCTGTGCATCATTTCCGCCTGAACATGGTAGGGGTAAAAGGCACGATCAGACGTGCCCGTCGAAGCAGACAGCACTTCACTCAGTTTCTTCCATGTATGCGATTTGGAAAACCGGTCTGGGTCCATGTGGGACGTCCATGGCACGTTCGACACAGCAGGCTTTTCACAGGATGAAATGCTGGACACACACTCCCCCTCTTTTTCATTGAGCTGCCATCTAGTGAACTCTGTGACGTAGGTTTGCAGACGAGAAAGCGTCTCTGGGGGGAAGAGGGAGTCAAAGACAGCCACGGAGCCACCGCTCGGAGACACTCTCTCCAGCGTCGCATACACAACCGGTGCCTCTGCTGCTATCTTGCATGAAGCTGCAACCAACAGCAGAAGGACCACAGCGCTGACTTGCACCTGCATAGATGAACCTTTCCATACTGTGTCCATCACTGGTTGACCTGTTTAAGTTGTGAAATAACACAATTTCATTTCACTCACACATTACGATACTTTTGAAAGCCATGTTCAGTTGAATTTAAGAGAATGCATAAATGTGACTCACTTAATGTGCTTACTCCCACTTTAGAACACAAGCAGGAGTTACAGCAAAATCGTGAAATCGGCCCACTAGCAAGCAAGTTTAGGTTAGGTTTAGGGTTAGGGTAGTGTTGTATTTGGTTGAATTAGTCGAGGGACATTTATAGGAAGTTTTTCCAAGAATAATAGGGAGTAAGAAAAGAAAGAATAAAGGACAAAAAAAAAAAAATAGACAAAAGATGCTATGTTGTGGTAATCAGTCCACTGCAGTATAAATCTTGCGTAAGCGCTGTTTGGTGGGACCGTATTCACGAGTACTGTATTATACTGTGGAAGAAAGTCCCATCGCTATGCTTATGTACCGATGAACCCCACACGATGGGGCTGAATTTACGAGTATCAGCAGGCATGCCGCCGTAGCATTTATAGTACGGACATGCAGTGGTGGGGCCTATTTACGAGTATGCCGGATCCCGGAGTTAAATACAAGTATTATGGGAAGTGACACCATTTAGCTGGGGCCCGTTTCATAAAACTTGTCATCAGTGACAACTGCCACATTTCTATGACAAATTTGCTCTCAGCCAATCAGATGCAAGGATTTCAGTAGCTTGTCACATCTATGACAACTTGTCACTGTCACTGATGACAAGTTTTATGAAACGGGCCCCCTGATTGGGCCTTTTCAATGAAAGAAATGGCCCTGGCCACAAACATGACAAATGGGCGTATGGGCATCCTGTACAATGCCATGCCTGCCGTAAACAGGGTTGCTTACTTATCTAACATTACATGTAATACTCGACAGTAACAGCACGAGAGAACAAAAGAAAAAAAAAAAGTCATTGAAAGTGGAGACCAAACTCTTTTTCTTTGCTGCAGAATCCTGCTTGTGGTGTTAGCAAACAGCATAAATTTCTAGTTCAGAACCCTGGTCTATGAACGTTAGACACCTACTGCTAACGCTAAGACCTATATTCTATTTAATAATCGTTAGATCTAACTGTTAGAACCTACTGCCTACTGGTGTAAAACCACATGCATGCCCCATCAACACAACTGACAACTGGCCAGTTTACTCACATAATAATTGATAGGTGGGACTACGAATGAGGGGGTAATTTTTTGGGTTGGAGCTACTGTTTCGGTACTGAAGGTTTAGTTGCAGGGAATTGTTACAGGAATTTGAGAAAATACTAACGTGATGCAGGCAACAGCCTGTCAGCTGTTGTCCACTTGCCTGACAGGTAGATCGGGTTCTACTACTGCACTCGTTTTACGTGCTTCTGTTCTGCGTCCTGTCATCAACCGGCCGGGCTGACCTAGTTTGCAGGCACACCCTAGTTAGTTGTAAAAGAGTCTGCGCCAAGACTACATACAGTACATGCACCACCCTGCCCCCCTGCCCTGACTATGACTTGCACCATCCGGCGGCGTAAAAATACTGAATTCGCTGAGTGATACACGCCATTAATCAAAACAGCAACAACAATAACAACAACAACAGCAACTGACATTAGTAAGTCTTTCCTAGAATAAGAACAAGGGAGAAAGAAAGAAAAAAAAAGACAGAACAAAGGAAAAAAAAGGAGAAAAGAAGGACGAAAGATGCCATGTTGTGGAAATCTTACGTGATGCAGGCAACAACCTCCCTCGAGAACTCGGACAACTTGAACATCTGGGGCCGTATTCTGAGAGCTTATTAAGTGTCTGATTAGCACTTAATTACCGAATTGGTATTCTGAGAGCATGATTAAGTAGGGGGTTTATTAACTACCATAGCAACAAGCGTTTGGCGGGAAGGACCTACGCGTTTGCGCGTATCACACGTACACCAATTAGCGGGATACAAATCTCGAGATTTGCATCGCGATCGTCATCCCGAGTTTTTTGCACGTGTGGACAGAAAAAACCCGAAAATTAGCGGGATAAGCATCGCGATGCTAATCCCAAGAAATCTTGCGCTGGTTCACCAATTAGCGGGATAATTGGCCCCACGCTGGTACGTGTGAACGGTCGGGATTAGAATCTCGAGTTTTTATATCCCATCATGCAATGCGCACATCACAACAGCGAGGCCTCTGCGAAGAGGTCCTTCACCTCTTTGGAGCACAACAACAACAGCGCGCGAACCACACCACTGACGCGTAAAAGACAATGGACAAAGGTAAGTGCGCGCAGGCAGTGATAGAGAAGGGCGCAGTGTGACCCAGTTTCCAGGCTTTGCTGTTATCTCTATCGGCAATTAGCGGGATAATTTGGTACGTGTGGACGCTCGATACCGATCGCGATCGCTATCCCGCTAATTTGGTACGTGTGGACGCGCGCAAAAAAACTCGGGATGAGCATCGCGATCGTCATCCCGCTAATTTGTACGTGTGAACCCGGCTATTTACGAATCGGTATTCTGAGGGTGTAATTAAGTATGAAAGTTAATGGAAAACTTAATGATACCAAAGAGTGTCATTAACTACTCCGATATCACGCATTACATCGTGTTTTCTCTGCCACAGCGATGCTTACCGTCTTCGGTAACCGAGGAGCGGTTGAATCTTGTTATCATGGTATCCGTAGAATTCAGAGAAAAAAAGAAATATAGCAGATCTTCGAGGAATTTTGTCATTTTATTTGAGGAAATAGGTTGAGATCTTCGCGTGCGTAGGTGAGGGGTTGTAATCAAAACCGGAGTGTGCGCACGGAGCTCTTGGGCTGTAATACAGGGGGCGTGGAGGAGCGCGCATTGAGGGCATATTTGCGCGTATAATCATCAATTTGGCTTCTAACAACGCGTCTGATTGGATGGAATAACAATTAGATGGGAGGGACCTAAGATAATTACAGGGGACTTAATCATGCCTTAATTACGTCCTCAGAATACCGATTTTGCCCATGATTAAGGGCCTATTAACTTCACGACTTAATCACGAAGTTAATTACAGACTTAATTACGACCTCAGAATACCACCCCTGGAGTCAGGAGAGATGCCCTTAGACATAGGCTACGGAGACATTTATTGCTGAGTGCGAGGTATAAATAGAAAGAATTGAAACCATGCACTCCCGACCACCCTTTGCAGGAAGATGTCTTATAGGATTGTTGACAATACAGATTTTATGATGACAAAACGTCTTATTCAATTATAACTCTTTTGCAAATAGGGTTAACTTGAAAGAGGGAGTCTACTACCTCGATATGCTTGTTGAGCCGGTATCCCCCTATGGCATATCCCCAAAATGAATGTCTCAATTCAGGGACGGCGGAGCGTTTTCAAAAGTGTGTGTGTGGGGGGGGGGGGGGCACTTCCAGGTTTCATGAGCTAGGTGAGTAAACAAGCAAAAAAGAAAATGGTCTTCAGCTCATCACTATTCTCTCCCCTTCCACTTCCGGGTTTCTTCAGCTGACAAGAAAAATCAGCTCATCGTTATCCTTCCACTTCCGTGTTTCTTCAGCTGACAAGCAAAAAAAAAAAAAAAAAAAAAAAAAAGGGGGGGGGGGGGTCTTCAGCGCAATTAACCCTCTGAATGCCAAATTGATTTCCTCTCCATAGGTTTGTGTGTGTACATTTGACTTATTGGCACTGAAAGGGTTAAAAGCATAACCTTACTCCTATATCACACGTCAAGATCTCTACCTATTTCTTTTTAGTGCCACTTTATACGTACTTCCTGGTTTTAAAAGTGGGGGGGGGGGGGAGGGGGCAAAGTGATTTAACAGTATTCCTTTGTATGGTGCACAAAAAGTGGGAGGCCCTATAGCCCCCCTGCCCCCCCCCCCCCCAGTTCCGCCGGCCATGCAACCGAGTTGTATGTTAATTGAAGTCTGATCATCCATTGTTTCAAAAGCAAATGAGTTTAGAAATTACACAAAAGAAATGGAGTTATAATTTGCATGCACTAGACACGGATAGATCCAGCTAAGTCAAACAGGTAGGCCTATACCATAGGCGGAGCTGCTTTTTACGTTCCTTATTACAAATATGTTGAATCGGAAAGACTGCAGGACTGAGGAGGATTTCACGTCATCATACAGGTCGGGACTTGCTGCAATTCTTATGGCATTAACCTGGTTGAGAAAACTCAGTAATGTGTACTAGTATACAGGCTCTAGGATCTAGGATCTCTGATCTTTACTTTAAAAAAAAAAGATAGATCGCCACATACGTTCAGATTCGGAGAGCGTGCGGTAGGGAGAATTGCAACATGTATAATGCCATGAGTTGGAGGAAATCCTGGGGGGGGGGGGGATTTCAAAACAAACAGACAATCAGAGAGAAGCTCGATGTGAAATTTATGGTTATAATTGAGGAGGGTGCATTCTTTATTAATAATTTTCATCTATTTGGGGTTGGACACTCTCTTTTGTTAATGTAGAAAATGTGCATGTGGCGGTGAGAGGGAGGGGGTCAATGTAAAAATACTCTCTTCCTGCAAGACCGACGAGTTTGAGCAAACCCCCTTCGGGCCATAAAAAAGCAGCTTCAGAAGTGATGTAATTAAACAAGAAAAAGGCAAATTTACTCAGAAATCGAAATTTGCAGACATTATAATGTTATGTCGTTGATGTAATTTCTATTGTTTAAGTAGATATAGATCTATTTCTGTTCTGAGCAATGGTATGATTGCAGTGCGGAACTACATGGATGAGTATGATACAGCACGTGAAACGCGCCCGTCGAGAACGTGTGTGATAATGACTGTAATATAAAAGGGCTATACAACAACAAAGTGATTACATCTCATTAGGTTGCTGCCAGGGTAACACTATAAAAGCGAATCACGCTATCAACCTTTGACAGCATTACTGTCCTATATTATCCCATTCCCTATACGGGAACCTGGTGGCCTGTGTATTATGTCTATGGGATTTCAGAATTCAGTATGGAATGGGGTATTTATATAGTGCTGTGTGTTTGACACCAGTTTCGATGAAATGGACTGCTTACATTATAGCTTTTCAGGATGTAGTGTAGATATTATGGCCCCGGGGGCTCTCTAAACTCCTCTCATCGGAGGAAATTGCGCCGAGATTCAACGTGCCGTTGAGACCCTGTGAGGCAATACTTTACACAATGCCCCGAATCAAAGCAGTTCATATCAGTCTTACATATTTATTATATCGAATGAAATAAAATAAAATCTCCCTTCGTCGATTGCGATTGCACTAGCCAATTCCCACACTATTGTGAATAAAGTTGTCTGTGCTGCAATGGACTTTTGCATGGCGATCATGTCGCACTGTATGGAAACCTTTCATTTATTTACACCTATTGACAGTATGCAGGCCTTACACGTGAACAGCAGTAACAAAAAAAAAAACACACAACATTTATAGTCTCTTCTCATATGTAACTTTATTGACTTCATCGAAATCGGTAATCGAGAACTGCATGGTATTACCTTCATGTTGTCATGGTTTGTATATTTATTGAGTCTGTATGTATCCGCTAAGACAAACAATCACCTAGACACAAAGCAAGAATTAAAGCCTTTAAGTGCTTCAGAATTTGCATCATTCAAACAATAATTATAACTGCGAATGAAGGTAAGCAAGGTAAATACCGACTATCTAAAGGAGATTTATAAGTTGTCAAAATCTGGGCCCCGTTGCACAAAATCATGGTAACTTTACAATTAAAAGCCTCATATAGCGTGGATACTCATATAGTGGGAAGTTGTGCCTGACTTGGGTATAGAAGGGCATACTCGAGATTCCCTATAACGAACTGTATGAGTGCAGCCTCATCACTGATCTCTAGGTAAATACTATAGGTGTTACAAAAAAAAAAAAACATTTCCTACTTTTGATCCTTAATAGTTAAAAAACTGTATATCAGATAACACTGAAATTGATATGAGTAGTAGCTGATAGTGTACAATTTTTTTGGAAGTAATGTAAAAATGATAGCATAAATCAGTTTCATTAAATTTAAGATTTATATTTAAGTTAGGTTTCAGATTTTGCTCTGTTTTCAACCCTCTGTACAAAATGTTAATTTTGCACAAGGATCAATATTGGCGTGTATGAGAGTGTGTGGTTAATACCCAGCGACAATGGTCCTGAACAATGGCCAGGATTGGAATGCTCTATTACATATTCATGAGAAATTCCAATATCACAGCTAGTCTTTATTCATCCTGAAATGTAGTGTTTGCAAACACATGAAAACATGTGCTTACTTTTTTTTTCATGTGCATGCATTTTACCCTTTATCATAAATTCAGACTAACAGTGCCCATGGCAATCCATCATGAATTATTGTAATAAAGCATTCATGTACCATGGATCAAAAGTGGGAAATGTTTTTTGTAACACCTAGTACATGTATACAATCGGTTATGTCAATCACAGTCGTAGAATCTCAGCAGGAGTTGACTGTTATCGAAATGCATGAGCTTCGATTGACATACAGTATTAGGGAGCTTCAGAATTTAAAGAAGAAATCCACTCTAGAACTTACCAATTTCATAGGTAAAAGTAAAATATTCCCTGCAGAACAGTGGATAAAATAAATTATCAAAATCGGATAAGGAATAAAGAAATTATGACATTCAGAAAATAAAAATTTAATCATTTATTTTCGGTAAACACTTCTTGATCAGTCGATATGAATATTAAATATGCAAGTTGATGATGCCATGCTTGTTTTCACAATTTCTTAATTCATCGTTTCATATACAGAAATGACAAAAATGTAATATTTCAGCTGTATGAACATAAAACGTGCCTTAAAACCACCCAACAAAAAAGAACAATAATGTAAACTCTGATAAATATTTTAGTATAATATATGGAAATTGTTATGCTTTTACAATATGTACATGTATTAGCTATGAATAACAAATTCTCTGAATTTCAATTATATCACATATGTGAAAAATTGTGAGGGCAGGACATCATCAACTTGCTTATTTTAATATTCATAGGGACTGGTAAAGAAATGTTTTCAAAAAAAAATGTAAAATCTTCCTTATTTCTTATCCGATTTTTGTCATTTTTGGAACGTTCTGTAAGCAATTTTACTCTTTCTTTTAGAGCTTATTAATTTTTGGAGTGGATATTCCTCTTTAAAGACGACGATTGCGTTGGCCGTTCTTCTCTCTTCCTGAGTCGTGTCGCAACGTAGCTTTACATTTCGCGAAGACGCAGTCTATAAAAAGTAAACTGCCGCCACCATTATCATTGCATCAAGTATAGCTCTCTGCGTCGTGAATTTGAGCCGGAGCAAAAATGGCCAACTCCTCGAGAAAACTCAGATGACGCAAGATCGATTTTGATAAGCGGTCTTACGCATGCGCAGAAAAGTTTGTTGTTGTTGTTGTTGTTGTTGTTGTTTAGTTCTGAACGTGCGCGTCGGAAATCTAAAGCCCCCTATTTGCTGAAACGCGGCTGACGGGAGCTATTCGTGATTTCGAATGTACCCCGGCGGGCAGCTAATGATAAACTGATTCAATCGATCGGACCACCCCTATTCCCAGTGGCGTGTCTAGGGGGGGGGGGGCAAGGGGGGCACGTGCCCCGGGCGCCACTCCTTGGGGGCGCAAAAAAAAAAAAACGAAGAAGAAGAAAAAAAACAGAAAAAACGAAGAAAAAAAAAGAAAAAAGAAAAGAAGAAGAAGAAGAAGAAGAAACTCACCGGAAGGGGGGGGGGGGGGGCAAAAAACCAAATCAAAAAAAGAATAAAAACAAAACATAACGATGACTCCGACAAAATGACAATGTTTATTGTGTTCACACAAGAATTCTATGTAAGCTGAAATACAATTTTCGGCTCGCTCGCTGCGCTCGCTCTCTAAATTTTATATAGAAGAAGAAGGTAAGAACAAAATTTGATGATGAAGCCGACAAAATGACAATGTCTATTGTGTTCACACATGTCATTTTATATTTAGCAGACAAAATGTTTCACTGAGCAGCGGCTGCAATTTCTTTCGTTCTGAAGCGATCGCCAATTGGATCAAAAGAAGGCGCCAACGATTCCGAACATACGGGGGGGGGGGGGGGGGGCGCCAAAAAAATCAAACAAGCTAAGAATAAAACGTAATGATATCGTGTTTTTGTAAGCTGAAATACAAACATTTTCGGCTCGCTCGCTGCGCTCGCTCGCCAAAATTCATCAAAACAAAAAGGAGATAAGAACAAAACGTGATGATGACGCGGAAATATACAAATTTCGGCTCACTCGCTCGTACTAATTCAGAGTATTTTTTCAAGTCTTCAGTTTGTTGGTAAAAATAGTTATCTATAAGGCCGTCACTATACATTGTATCTTGATTAGAATTGTAAGATTTGATAAGCAAAAAATTACAAGAGTTCCATGTTTTGTAAGCTGAAATACAAAAATTTTCGGCTCGCTCGCTGCGCTCGCTCGCCAAAATTTATCAAAATTAAAAAGGAGATAAGAACAAAACGTGATGACGCGGAAATATACAAATTTCGGCTCACTCGCGCGTACATGGGGGACATTTAATGAAGCAGTCAGATATTTCGTCTGACAAACTGTTAAAAGCTACTGAAATCCTTGCTTCTGATTGGCTGAAAGCAAATTTTGCGCGACAAGTTGTCGGACAAAATGCTTCACGAAATGCCCCTCTGGTTTAGAATATTTTTAAAGTACTCAGTTTGTAGTTTAGATAAATCGTTATCTATAAGGCCGTCACTATCTTGATTAGAATTATACGATTTGATATTAAGCAAAAAAAGGACAAGAATTCCATGTTTTGTCAGCTGAAATACACAAATTTTCGGCTCGCTCGCTGCGCTCGCTCGCCAAAATTTATCAAAATTCATTACATTTAAATCACCCTCAAAAGACCCCTTTTAAGGGCTTGAAAAGCATATAATGTGGACTTTGCTTAAAGTCTCTACCGGGATGGGGTTGGGGTTGAACACTAGTCTTTTTCAGAAATTAGGGGCGCAATTTTCGCGCTTGCCCCGGGCGCCGTTTTCCCTAGATACGCCACTGCCTATTCCCCCACGCTACTCTGGCTGGGAATAGTGTTAATTTCATTTTATTTCATTTCAATTTATTTTCATATTTTCTCACATATATCACAATATAAAGTAAATTGATGCGAAATTTATACAGAACATAATTCAAAATAGAGCTTCACCGGAATGTTCAAAAGTTTGTCTTGGTATACACAAGGTCTGTATACATGCGAGTTAAACTGAGATCATAATGCGAAAAAAATATGATGGGGCCTGCGTAAAAGCAAGCTTGTATAGAGCCGCAGGTCCCGTGATAAAATCAGATTTGGGGAAACATAAGTACAATTATTTTTTTTTTAGACCATATTATAACTGGGGGATCCGATTAAAACGAACAAAGATCAAATCAAATAAGTGTCACTAAATAAAATGGGAGCTTCCATTGATTTCAGAGTTACCACTGGCTGTAAAGTTAACATAGCTTTATGCAACAGGCCTATGATCACCTAAATGTCTTGAACCAGTGATTTAACGAAGAAAAAAAATGGAATAATAATATTTCATCCATAAAAACGAGAACATGTTAATATGTACTTGAGGTATATTGTTTAAGATCCAAATAGTTTATAAATGGATTGACTATCATATTCCATGATGTGATTTCAGTTATAGGAACCATGCAAATGCATGCTGACTTCTGTTGATTGATATCCTCAACATCTGAATATCTAATAGGTTTACGCGCAATATATTTCAAATAATATTTCTATTTTTTTCCAGATTACTTAGATACGCTAACAATAACAACACAAAAACACTTCCTAACCAAGATTCCGTCTATGCCATCAATATTATTGTCACTAACAAATATAAAGTAATTAAGTACTAAAATGATTACGTAACAAAAACAATGGAATGCACCTTTCCTCAGACTAAAAATAACTCGCCATGTTTCCTTGTTAATCATGTGATTAACAAAATACATTGCAGGGAAACATGCTAGCATGCTCAGTCTATAGAAGGCGCAATCCAATGTCTTTTTTTTCAACCATGATTATTTAAGTTCATTGATTTACAGAGATTGTTCTTAATATATCTCTACCAGTGTCTATGGCATTTTACCAGTGAACAGATGATGTCATTGGAAGAATCTTGGTTATGAAGGTGGGGATTTTTTCGGGGGGGGGGGGCATATCCAAGTAATCAAAAGAAAAATATTTGAAAATTATTATAAGATATATGACACGCACTTCTAGATGCGCTTTCGGCTGCATAACCAACACTGTATTCTGAATCAATACACAAGTAAACATCTGTATCTTGCATTGAATGTAGTCCCTTTCATGTAACATCTGTATCTTGCATTGAATACAGTCCCTTTCATGTAACTTCGGATCTACTTATTACTTGCGGAGTGATTACGAGATTTGTTTTTAAGAACTTTAAATCTATTTTTTTTCTTTGATTTTTTTTCTTTGATTTTTTTTTTTTTAACAGTTGACATTTAGAGAGGAGGTAAGGAAAACATAATCTTTCATTTATGAACGAATCGCAATAAGCCAGTTCGAAGTTCCACTCTGCGCATGAGCAGAAAAAAGGTCATTCGGACCAACAGGCACGTTGGTTTTTAAAGTCACTGGGATAAGCGTCTGTGATGTATTATTATGTATAAGTGATTATTCATGTAATCCTTATAAATGCTGCTTGCCAACAAATCCACCTGACAGCAAAAGTGGTATTTGGCAATATCGATAGAAAGATGTTGTTCTTACATTCAGTGTAAGATAATGAAATGGAAGCTTTCCCAAGTGTTAATTGACGGATCATTCTGGTCATCTGGTCTATGCGAGTTCATTCTTTGTTTGAGCAGGATTGATGAATACCATAAATGTGTAAATCGTTACGCAAAGCTTATGCATTATGTCGCTCTGAAAACGAGTGAAGAGCCCCTTAACTACTGACTGAGAAAAGAGAAAGGTCATTCGGACCAATGTGCCCATGAGCTAACTCCGAACTGGCTTATTTTCCATTCCCTCAACTAACTCATCTTAGGGTAATCTATAAGGTTTCACTACATCTTTATGAACTCGGATTGTTTTCTGAATCTACGACTAGTCAGTTGCTAGTAAGTCTCTCCTAATTGTCTAAACCTCCCCTTTCAATATAAAGCTGCTAATTTCTGTTGAATGTTGATTTAAATTGGAAGCCGATCATTTATCCGTTTATTACTTTGTAATTCAGTGATCAATTTCTTCCAGAAAAGCCTCTGTCGATCTCGCTCCTCAGACCACAGAAAGTATGGCCTGTTTTTACTGAGAAACAGGCGAATAAGATACGGCAAATGGTTATCTGGTATATCGTCCCTGAAAACCAACAAAACCTTTTCCACCTCAACTTCGTTCATATGCTCTACCGCCATTCGGAGTTTGTTGCTGAAGGCGTGGTCGTCCACTGCTCCAGGGCTCACAATCAGAATAGTTTTGAAACTTCTCTCTGTAACTTCCATAATCGCTTCCACGTAGTACATCCCGAGCGGGAGGTCATTGTCTCCGCAGACGATCCTGTGAAAATTGGGTAGTTTTTCTTCCAGATCGGGTTTGAAAACTGTTCTTACCCAGTGCTCGTCGCCGGCGTCGAACATGAGATTGAGGTCGTACTCGTAGTCGTGCCTCGCCCGATCATCTTGTACTCTCTCGTAGCCAACTATCAAGAGCTGGAAGTGAAAAAATTTGTAACGGAGCCACCATCGCTTGCGATAGATTACAAGGCTTCCCACGATAAAAAGGACTATAGCAATAGGGATGGCAATGAAGAATGTAATGTTAGGTCCACAAACCTGACTCGGATAAAAGGTAAGGATAGTCTTGTTCACAAATTCAGGTAGAGATGATTGAGAACATGTAGTGTCATTGGAATGTATTAATGTCACGTTACTTTCCCTAATCCAGGACACGAAATAGCTCAGCTCACAATTACAAATCAAGGGATTGTGTGATATGTCTAAATGTTTTGCAGGAAGAACTGTTCCGTCACGGACAACTGTAACTGCATTTTGTGACAGGTAAAGATATCGAAGAAACGTGTTCTTTGCAAAAAGTCTGTCGTCAATCTCTTTTATATGATTGTTCTTTATAGACAGAACATTTAACAAACGAAGCGGCAACAAATGAACAGGGAGTATCTGATATAAATCATTTCCATCTAAATACAAGATCCTCAGTGACGTCAGGTTTCGAAAGATGTTTGCATTTAAAGCTTGAATCCCACATTTTTGCAATGTCAAGAAGGTAAGTCTCCACTGCCCGTTGAATGTTTCTGGCAGGAGACCATTCAAGTAATTGTCATCGAGGTACAGCTTGTCTAAATCATTTAGTGACGAGAAAACGGAGGCCTTCTTGTACGGATCCCAGAGTCGTGAAGCTTGCAATTGGCATTTCTTAAGGTACAGTCTTTTAAGGTTTACAATACCTCTGAAAAAGTCGCAGGTGAGTGCAACCTTCGTGGAAGACAATTTGAGAGTGTCCAGCTGATGAAGATTGCTGAAGGGGGTGTCAAAACTCCCAAGGCTGGCTCCCGGCTGAGATAGATCCAAATATCGAATTTTATCGTTCGTGTGAAAAACCTGGTTCATCATGGAGACAATCAGATTGTTCGATATGTTAAGAGTGGTGAGGTTAATCAGCCCTTGAAAAGAATACGCCTGCAATCTCGGAAGCTTATGATTGTAAGAAATGTCTAGATATTGCAGCAAAGGCAAATCCCATTTAGTGATTATACCTAGGATTTTGCTTATTTCATTTCTGGAAACCCTCAGGGTGGTGAGGGATTGAATACCATTGAATGAGAGTGGATCGAGCTCTTGGAACTTGTTACTGTCGAGTACAAGCACGCGCAAGTTAGGGAGTATTGTGAACATGTCTGAGCTCACTGTCTTGAGGAAATTCTGTGTCAGATGAAGTTCTTGTAGAGACGTCAATCCAGCAAATGAATTGTTTTCAAGACTCTTAATTTTACACTCCTGAAGGTGAAGCACTTTTAGATGTCGAAACCCTTGGAAGGCAAAAGATGGAATGGACTTTAGGGGATTTCCCAGCAGTCTCAAAAAAGTTGTAGGCGGGATCTCAGAAGAGTAGTTGTCATGGTTACTGAAGGGTACAATGCGGGAGATGTTGTTTACAGACATGTCCAGAAAGTCTAAGGAGGTCATTCCTCGGAATGAAGCAAGGCTAAAGCTCTGGATATGATTCCTTGGTAAGTAGAGTTTTTTCACTCCATTAAGCATCCAAAGAGCCTTATCCCCGATGAATGATATGTTGTTGTAGCTGAGCACCAGCTCACCGATTGTGGTCTTTATAACAGGAAGGGATCCATTTTGATCAAAAGAGGAGACCTTGTTATGCTTTAGAGAAAAAGTTGAAATGTTAAGTCCTTCCCACCCTCTTAAGGAGAGAAGCTTTATCCCGTTTTTGTCCATCATAACAACATCCATTGCCTTCGACGTATTCCACATATTTCCGGGAACGGAGTGAAGATTGTTTTCTGTCATGATTAAAGTCATCAATGCCAGATTTTTCGCCAAAAGTTGCCTAGGAACAGAAGAGAGAGCATTGTTGGAGAAGGAGAGCTGTACAAGATGCGTCAGTGGAAAGAATGTCCCAGCCTCCAAGCGAGATATGTTATTACCGTCAAGCGTCAGATTCACCAGTCGCGGAACATGCATAAAGGAAGAATTTGTCAAGGAAGTTATGTTGTTGCCTTCCAGATTCAAAGTTGTCACCTCAGCGTCTAGGTTCCTCGGCACAGCGGTGAAGTTTCTCTTTGAACAGTCCGCCACTAGTCCTTCGCTTGTTGCCTTGTAGGCACAGGGTGCGGAATGTGCTCCAGAGTTGGCTAGCTTTCTTTCGGCGAAAGACAGTTGACTCGAAATTACGTCCACTTTGGCCAGGCTGACCACGGAGAAGAAAGCAAACAGCGTGAGCCGCAACATATCTGCATGAGAGCGAACTTGAAGACCGGGAAGCCACTGTCCTTTCGCCAGGATAATCGGTGGGTTCACCTGTTGGGAAGAAGCAATGGAACGGAACATATTAGTATACAAGCAGATTCCCGTTATGATTACTATGTTCGTTTATTCTGAAGGTTCGCTATTCCGAAGCACACAACATCCCTATACCTACATGTTCGCTAATCCGAAAACGAAAAGGGTTTGTCAATCCGAAGGTTCGGAATCACAAAATTGAATAAGGTTCGTTGTTCCGAAGGTTCGTAAATCCGGAAGTGAAATCAGATTGAAAGAAAGATATTATTCAGAGGGGTGAAGGGAGACAAACTGAAGAAACTCAAACCTGATATCAGATTCTTTAATATGAAAATGAAAAGAAGGTGCGTAATGTCGAATCTTCGGAATTTCGAACCTAATTTCATATGGATTAACAAACCTTTTGAATCGCAATCCTTATTCATTTTCGGAACGAACTCAAGAACCTTCGAAATCACGAACCTCCGACATAGCGAGCTGTGACCCTTTTTACAAATCCATATAATAATATACCATTGGTCTGAGTCAAGTGTCTCAACCTGACTTTTAACATTCGTTAAAAAAAAAATACACTTCTCTCCACAAATATACTAGGTATTGTAAGATTATAGATTATAGTTTTATATAACACACATATACATGGTTTAGTACCTACAACCATGCGCACAAAACACCAGAACTTGTCCATGTGCTTTTGCAATCAACACCGTTAGTGATTTTCAGTTTACCATTATCACAATTATGTCGACATCTACGAAAGGGATTGAATGACGTATAGTTGACACCATTGTCGTAAACGGAAGATGAAGTCAGGATTAGACTTTTCCAATTAATCATGTTATATCTGAGAAATTGTAGGCCTATGTCACGAGGACGAACGTTCGTTGTAATTCACTTTTAAGATGTTTAAGAACAAAGGATGTGTTCATTTGTATATATCGCATTACGTATAGAGGGAAGGGGAGGGGTAGCACAGTATTATAGCAATGATCGTTCGCTGCAGAAATTTTCAAGAGCAGCTTTTCTTTTGGATCAATAATGTAGTTTATCCGGAAGGTTACACTGCACGGCAAAAGGAAACTAAAATGCTCAATTACTTTAGGCATGTATACTATAATAACAACAGAGGCAGCAATGTGGGAGGGTCTGCATATACCACCTACGATTTATATGTAATATACATTGACAACAGTTGCAGACACGTATAGTTATGTTAATCAGTATTCGCTTTGAGCATTATCAAATTTTTATGTATTAAACCATGCAGGCCATCAGTGATTCCTCCACCCCCCGCACTTGCATCTTTGCCTTTTCCCCTTAGAATGAAATTCTGGAGAATAATTTTCCACATATATTTATGAGGTAATTTTGTCACAAATGGACTGTCATCTCATCAAGCATTACGTATTATGTTCATTGTGATACCCCCTGCAACGTGAAACATGTCATGGAGGAAAATACAACAATTTATTGTATTTTGTGTGTAAGTTATTTTATTGAGTGTTTTTGTAAAACCTGTTTTTCCTTACAGAAAATCTTGTCTTACCAAAATCTGAGTCTTTTGTATTTTCGTTGGTACTCTGTGTTCCTTAAAAAAAAGAATAAAAAATTAAAAAACGAAGAAAATGTTATGAATAGAAGACTGAAACTGATAAGGCCTGCGTGGCTCCGAGTGTGAAGTTGAAGGTGACATTGTCACAGTTTCATTCTCAACCGCATCTAACGATGCTCATTTATAGTGAACAAACTATAGGATTATCATTCGTCATGATTAAAAGGTCCACGGTATCACAAAAGGAAAAAAAAAAGAGAACTAGAGGACAAAGTCCGAATAACCTACAGCTATTAATATTGCCTCATTTCCCTTTTAAGTCACTTTTGCCAGAATGAATATCAAAGTACGAAGGCGACAATGTAGGTAATCTATCACTTGCAGACCTCATTCTATCAAAGCATTCACTTCCTTCCCTATCAAAATATATCGGGTCTGTTGCTTGCAATGCTTGCCTCTTTCGGCATCGCAGATGCCAAGTGAATAAGTGCAGCGATGCTGGATCTGTCATGTCTGTTAAAAATTATAATTCAATTGAGCTAGCTGGCGATACCACCATTGACACCGTACAACGTATTTCACGCTGTATTCCTAATTTACTGGCTCGATAATAATGGCAGCAATGGTCTCACTTTATTACCAAGGATTTTATGTACACTCTTCAGTGTAATAATTGCTCTTCATGGTCACTATAAAAAACGTCTTAAGTAGAATTTAGGGCAATAAGATATTAAGATATACAGCTTAATCCTCTTGCCTTGATCTCGTTTCAGCCTATTATAAAAAAGATTGATGTACTTGTCTTGATTTGCTTGATTTATTTGATTTACTTGAGTTACTCGATTTGCTTGATTTACTTGATTTATTAGATGTTTAGGTTTGGTCAGACCTGTTTTGCTTTGGTTTGTTTGTTTCTTTTTTTTTTTGTTTCAATATGACTTTCAGTGTTTACTATTTCATTTATCTCAGCTTCTTATCTATTGTTACCCTCATTAAGATTAATAGTTTCCATTCCTTCGTCCCCTCCCCTCCCCCTTAAAAGACACTTAATACAAACATATACACGCATGTTATACAGCCCTACATCATATACATGGTTTGTAAATAGACTAATCATTTACAGTGGACTCCCGTTACAACGAAGTCCTCGGGACCCGCAGTTTTCTTTCGTTATATCGAAATTTTGTTATAGTCGAACAAATAAACAATAAAAATACATAAAGTGGAAAGTGGATGATGCTTCTGCCCGAATTTCTACTTCGTTGTAACCGGAATTTCGTGTTCGTTATAACGCGAGTGCACTGTATGTCAAATACAGTGAGATGATATTTAAAGCTCGACTGGGACATGCATTAGATAATACCTTATGCATCTATATGTACATAAACATTTTACCGAAAAAAAAAAAATGTATCATGGACGTCGGGTAGGTTACAGAAAGTAGGGAGCTTTAGATTTTAGACGCGCGGACGTTCAAAGAGAAAAAAACATGATCTGAGCGTGCGCAGTAGCGCGGATCAAGTTACTGCGCACGCTCAGAACATGTTTTTTTTTCTCTTTGAACGTCCGCGCGTCTAAAATCTAAAGCTCCCTAATATTAAAACACGTGATAGAATAGGAGAGAAAGTGAGAGGAGCAATTTCAAGAGGACCATTGAGAGAAGAATAGGGGAACTCTACATCCTGATTTTTAAAGGTATACAACCTTGGTATCGTTGAAAGATTCATCATTTTATGTCTACGGGATTGTTTGTACGCTAAGCAAAATTAATGAACCTGCAGAATTGCAATTTGTTTCATGATTATTGACTAAGAAAGACATTCTTCGCTTGTTTTCTAAAAGTGTGTTTTGTTGCACACATTTGTATTTCATGAGAAAGAGAATTCCAACTGCCAGGACCAGCATGCATGTCGTATGGATCGGTGGACAATAACAAGGGCTGTTAAAATTTCTTGGATTGTCCGAGTTTACGTTCGTGTAAGAAGATTCTGGTTGGAGAACTATGAAAGGCTGAGCCATACAGCAACGTGAACAAAATACTTCATATAGGTTGGGAGGTTTCATGGGAATAGAAACTATAAAGGCAAACATAAATTTCTGATTCCCGACCCGTAGCCGTAAGACATTATGGTTTAGGAGGAATGAAACCCAAGCATGGCACTATGTGCATGGATGGACTGAATGCAGAATTATTAGTAAAACATGTATAAAGTTATAAGTCCGAGGAAAATCGGACAAGGGAGAATGATGTTACTTTAACATCTACATCAACATAGAAACAGATGGAAGGAATGCCCACATTTTGGGGAGGAGGTTGGATTCTGTTCTCTGCATTTAGTCAGTGTACATGTCAAGCATTGCTGAGTTTCATTCCCTGTAACTGACAGGTCATCTTAGTAAACTTCCTGATGTCTTTTTATAACGTTTATTGGGGTCAACGTTGGTATTGCAGCCTGTCCAAAATGTCTGTCTGGAGTTCTATATCCATATCCGGATACACTGCTACGATTACGTGAGTAAGTTCATTGTATTGGAGGGCAGAGGTTCATAAAATGGTAAGGATTCAGGTGAAGTAGGCCACTAACCTAATCTTCTTTATTTTTTGTAAAATCATTTGTAATTCAGCCTCAGGGTGCGATGAATGATTTGAGGAAATAAAGATGCCATTTATATCGTTTCTGAGTTTCTCCAACACAGGACATCAGTGTTGTGTGTCAGCACAGAACTGTGCATCTGTACACGCTGTCTGAGATTGTAGAACATAAGAATTTTTAAAGGCATAATTTACCATTTGCAGATGAAACAAGAACCCAGCATAAGTACTTTGAAATAGTTCCAAAATGTGAGTTTGGGATAGAAACAACCATTGTAAAAATTTGAATCCGTATAATCAATGTTGAGTATTGTTAAATACACAAAATGTGAACAATAGTTATTATTTGCCAGATTAAACCGTCAACTGTTATGATTTAATGAGAAAGATACTGATATTTCCCTATATTTTAGGCTTTATTGCAAAAAGTTTATGGTAGGATGTTTTGTGATACAACAGACCTACACAGTATGCATCAAAATAATCTTGAACATTTTTTAAATAACTGTTCCCAAAGATAAACAGGACCTTTAACCGTGCACCGGGAAGGTGTGACGAAACCTCCCTGCTGTGATGAACGGAACGGTTTCGCCGGCAGAAAGCATTGTCTTTCTGCTATGAGGGAATCGTGCATACCACTATAGTGTGCTATGAGGCAGAACGTTGCGAAATCCATCCAGGGCTACTCAGTCTGTGAAATGAATTTTCCCCGGCACTTTTGCCCTCTTTCACTCTTTTCATAAGCGACGTATCCATTCAATTTGAGCTCGAAAGCAAACATTGTGACAAAACGAGAAGAAAGGCATTGTCGATTTAGGAGGGATGTGTGTCAAAGTAAGACATATTATTTATAATAGCGTGAATGAAAATCAGTGAAATAGATAATCATGTGATAGTCACTATGAGGAATTGGTATGTGTGCTCTCCTCTATGACATTACTAGTACTTTTTTATACGGAGCTATAATATTAGGCATCAACGTTAAAGCCTTACTCAAATTTAATTCAAACCAGGCTCCTTTCAAACTGTCGGCATGTAAAATATCTCCAGAAGATGATAGTTTCTCTGGTCATGATCATTTAAGAATGTTAAAGACATCTTCCGGTCATAATGATGATAAAAATATCTAGTCAAATAGTGCAGTGCAGTATACTGAGTAGCGGATCCAGGAGGGGACGCACCGTGCTCCCCCTTATGTTATTATTTTTTAATAAAATAAATTAAAAGAAAAAAAATAGAAGAGGTGCGGGCGTTTATATTTCCCCCTTTTTTTATTATTATTTGCTCCCTTCCTCCCCAGCCCCCCCCCCCCCCTTTCCGGAATTCCTGGATCCGTCCCTGGTACTCGTGGTCATTAGAATGATAATCTTGATGATAATGATAGTATAATGATAATAATAATAATAATAAGAAGAAGAAGAAGATGGAAGAGAAGGAGACAACCAGAAGAGAAAAAGAAGATGAAGGGGAAAAACAGATGATGAAGAGATGATGATGAGAGATTGCAACGACAGTTACAGTTATAACGTAATTATAATGGGTACTGCGGCGGATCCAGAGGGGGGCGCAACCGGCACACGCCCCCCCCCCCTTTATTTTTCGTTAAAAACAAAAGAAATAAAAAGAAAAGAATAAAATGAAGCTTCGACGTGGCACCAGAAATATCATTTGCGCCCCCCCCCCCCCTTGCAGAATTCCTGGATTCGCCCCTGTGGTATATAGGTCTGTGATGATTCTATCTTCCATAATGGTAAACGGGCTCGTCATTCATACAGAACGGTAAATTGTATGTGGAATACATCAAGTGCAGCGACATTCAAATAACATTTTAGGTGCCCTTGATGTTCATGTCTATGTGGAAACCACGACGATTAAAATATGTGTATAGGCTATCTAGAGCAAGGTCTTTTCCTTTTGCTTTGCGGAGAACATCAATATGACAAAGAGTAACTATAGTTCATTGAATACATTAGATTGCATTTGCGGTATAAACTGTGGCTTGTAGCCTGAGAGTTCTCTAACGTGGAAAGCGGAACCTCGGGGCCTGGGACATTATGATGGTTGCAACCCCACCTGAAGAGACAAACACACAAACACACAAACACACAAACACACAAACCAAGCACACACACACACACACACACACATCTATAAAGATAGAATAGCCTGCGTTCAGTAATTGAAAACTTAATAGGGCCTACACACCCTCAATAACACAGTGGATTTCACCCACAGTTGCCCCTGAACCCCATGACCACGAGCAGTATACGATGGGACCCTGAACCTCCCCCCCCCCCTTCCTCCCAGCCCGCATACATCTTTGAAATGTTACGGGGCTCAAAATTTGAATTACAAACGTTTTGTCAAAAATACTAAGCAGAACCCTATTTGGTTCATTAGACCGTGTCCAGTGAAATAAACTGATCCATTATGAGAATAATTTCGATGAGATAAGGTTGCCAAAATGATGCATAATGACTATAGAGCCTATAGGGATTACAAACAGATTAAGAAAGTCTATGCTCACCTCTGAAACTCTTTTGCTCCTATAAATCGCTGAGCACTAATTCGCTTGTGACGTGACTCGGGAAAACAGTTTGAGATGTGATCAGGTTGAATATATATTTCGCTTGAATTCGGCCCTGTTTGAATCCGCACGAAGTCCACACAAACGTGCTTGCAGTCAGGCGCCGCCAACTTGTAAAGACAAGCCTGAATTCACATCGCATTCATTGGCCCTGGTCCAGGCTCGTTTGTCTCGGCGCTCGTTGTGAACTGTGCTCCGTTCGCGTTCGGGCTCAGTGGTTGCATTTATTATTTTAGTCTCATTCAGTCTTTTGTGTTTGTGTGAATGTGTGTGCTTTCCCCCACGTTAGATGTCATCTCGTTATTTTTTTTTTTGAGGCCTACTGAAGAGTTCACAAACGGATGGATTGAGCTGCCGTTGGTCATTGTAGGCGTTATGTGACGAGCCGAAGGATATGATTTTGTTTGCATAATGACATCATTAAGTGATATTTATGAGTCTTCGCCCAGTAGGCCCTACTTTTCGGTTGTGGGTGCTGAACTGCTTGGGCGAATCTATAAAGGAGAAGCCTTTTCCACTTGTCGTTGATGACTATTTTGTTTTCTACATCATTTTCTAAGAGTTTGAAGTACTTTTCCAGACTAAAAAACAAAAGCCCATAAAGCTCATCTCATTATGATGGGAGGCTGATTGCTTTAGCAACTTCAGTGTATTAATTCTCTCGTGTTCTTCTCCAATCTAAACTGTAAATCGCAAAAGAAACTTCACATCAAAATTAATAAATTGCTCCCCCGCTCTTAGTGTTAAAAGTAATCAAGAGTAAACCAGATATCTAAAATCATAATTACTATACAGTCCTGTGCCTAGGTTTGCAAAAATTGTATCATTTAATGAATACTGATTCTGATTGCCTTCGATTGTTTATAGAATAATACTAAAATGTTCCATAGTACCCAAACTGCCCCATAGTATAGTTTTACCATGAAAATCGCCGCTTTTGGTTCGAAGTTGCGGTACATATAATGTGTGGTACGCCAAGGATATGTTTTTGTTGTATTTTTTTTTTTACACCTGATTAATCTTCGTAGACAAACTAACTGGTTGAAATGAAAACAATAAAGAATTTGAAATGTATACACGAAAGATACGACGTCCTTGTACAAAGTATATCAGCTTATTTCACTCTACTCCTGAAAATTTCTCGGCTCAAATTCATCTCAGACTGAGGTCCTGTAGGAAAGACTACGGTTTTATCACCAGTTCGAGACTTCCCTTGTTAGTTTTTGTGCTGCAAAACGGTTGGTTTCCATAGCGCGAGATATGACCATTGTCCGATGCGACTGTCACGCAAAATCAATGACACTCACAGACAATTTGTTCAAAACTAGTATGTGAAGTGGTTTGTGGTCAGCCAAGTAAATTACATCTATGATTTGGTACTTTAGATAATGGTCCGAAAAGCAGTCAACATCATGTATGATATCCCATGCGCTCTCAACATCATCAATGGTCGGTTTCTAATATGTAGTACGCTTGTCGACGACTGTATCTTTCAGCTAAAAAGTGCATGGCAGGCAAATGGTTACCAGTACATGAATAGAATGTTATGTTTTGCAGTATTCAAATCATTATGTATGTATATAGGCCTATTCCAAGGCATGTGACAGCATGTACCGTGCTGAATCTTTAAAGGTGCTAATCACGCTAAAAATCTCCTCATATCAATACGTTATGATAAAATCCAGTGTAGGCCTAAACGCCTACTTTTCATCGACGCCTATCCAACTTAAAAAAAAATACTATTCTAGACATATATCAACGATTCAAAATGTCTGTCATGTCTATACTTTTGTAAGTAAATTTCCTCGTCTTTACATCTTTTTGAAGTTTCCTATCTCCTGAAGGGGATTTGCTCATACTTGCAAGTTCTACAAAGGAAGAACAACGCTTGAACACTGATTAAAAGGAAATGAGAATCGACACTTAATTGAACTTCATCTATCAAAATTGAAAAGTGAGTGTGCCTGACCTCCACATTGATAAAAGTTGAGTAAGAATTGCACCCTCGTCAAACACAGCTTATTCACAGTGAGATTCTTAAATTCTTAAATTCTGAAATTCTGAAATTCTGAAATTCTAAAATTCATTCATTCATTCATTCAGTTCAGTTCAGTTCAGTTCAGTTCAGTTCATTTTTCAATTCATTTCACATCGGGCTGCATGCATGGCAATAGGTTATTTTGGGAGTAATTATAATAACGAAGTAAACAAGAATGGTCCAGTCTACTCACAGGGAAATCACACGTGATCCAGGAATTCCCTACAAAATTAAGGGGGGCGCACGCACCCCCCCCCCCCCATTTTTTCTTTTTATTTCTTTTGTTTCAAAAAAACATAAAGGGGGTGCGTCTGGTGCGGTCCTCCCTGGATCCGCCACTGCGTGAGACCCTGGACAACAAATTTAGGGTGTCATAAAAAACCTGCCTTTTGGCATGTCTGTTATACATTGATATGGGCTGACGACATTGGCTGTATTCCCCTCGCTAGCATTTCGATCCCTGTCACATGTTAGACAGTTAAATATTAATTTGATTTGCAACCTCTAATAGAAAACAGATTTGCTAATTATTAGTCAGTTACACAGGGGAATGAGAATTAAGGGGGCAGACAGAGCATAGAGGTCATTAGGGCCGTTATAGCTGTTAGCGATTAAAGATAGTAAATTTATGCCATTAATGTGTTATACACACAATGAGTGACATTAACAGTTGTTATCGTTACATGTAAACATACGCAGATCAGTTCTGAAGTGGATGATCAACCTGTGAACACTCGAACAGCTCATTGCACTGCAGTTCAAGTGGCACGTGACTGCAATAAACACCAGTTCATGGGGTGGGTTAGCCTTTTGTCAAGGCCCTCTCGCTGTATGGGGAAGAGAGCCCAGCTGAGTGGGATTGCTGGCGCGCTCGGCTGAGCTCGCTTCGCTCGCCCATTACAGCGAGAGGGCCTTGACAAAAGGCTAGGGGTGGGTGTGCTCTCGTGGCGTTTCGCAACGTCAGTAAATTTCAAATGAATGTAGAAAAGCAGTTCGCTCATGCCCATGGGAGCAGGTGCTTTCATGTAAGTACACGTACACGTACATTACAGCATCTTTCATGGGGTTCGATCATAATAAAAGGACTGCCCCACCAGTGGCCACCACATTTCGTCTATTTTCTCGTTTCTTCCACGTGGCCTGTTAATGGCAGTCCATCGAGTTGAGTTCAGTCTTTGACAAAGGAGGGAAAGTACTATCAGGTTCCACCTCCCATGGTACTATCACCCTCATGTCGCCGTTGATTATGGGATCCAGCTTAAGTTTAGGTGTTCCATTTGGTTTATTGCCACTTTGGTTTACTATCAGATAGTCTACATCCCTGCTCATTTTAATGTGAACCTAACTAACGTTTTTCACCTCTTCATCCTCCAAGAAGCTTTGTAGATGATGCCCCAAATCAAAACGAAGATGAATCCTGAAAGCGGAAATAGAAATCGAGCTAGTACCTTGAACTCTCATAGCCGCGTCACCCTTATGAATGCATCTTGTATAGAGATCCTTGCTGATGGTGATATGTAGTTTCTCTCAGATCGAATTACATTGATTAGCCTATAAAGCCCTTTTTACACTTGTGTTTCTTAACCCCGTACTTTCTCTGACCCAGGACTATCGTTAGTCCCGTTCCAATTTTTTTTTAGCTCTTTACACTCGCAAATAAATCCCGTACTGAGCTCTTGTCCTGGGCTAAGGAGAAAAGTGACCTTTTTACACTCATATTTCTTAGCCCCGTACTTTCCAAACCACATGAATATTCATGATTACGCTGTGCACCGTACAAGTACACGCACGCACCGGCAGCACTTGATTACTTCGTTTCTGATTGGTCAGTGGGGGGTCTGACTTCGTCTCCGTCGCTGAAAGCCCAGGATATTTTTTCAAGCGGTGCCAAGCAAGCAAGTTTACACTCGCTTGCTTGGCACCGCAATTGCGGGGTTAGCACCGCAATTGCGGTGCTAACCCTGCTATTTTGAACCCTTTTTACACTTGTGTTTCTTAACCCCGTACTTTCTCTGACCCAGGACTATCGTTAGTCCCGTACCAATTTTTTCAGCTTTTTACACTCGCCAATAAATCCCATACTAAGCTCTTGTCCTGGGCTAAGGAGAAAAGTGACCTTTTTACACTCGTATTTCTTACTCCTGTACTTTCCAAACCACATGAATATTCATTATACGCTGTGCACTGTACAAGTACACGCACGCACCGACAGCACTTGATTACCTCGTTTCTCATTGGTCAGTGGGGGTCGGACTTCGTCTCCGTCGCTTAGCCCAGGATTATTTTTTCGTTCTGTTTACACTCGCTTGCTTGGCACCGCAATTGCGGTGCTAATCCTGCTATTTTGCAGGGCCAGATAGTACGGGATTATCTGTGGGGCTAGCCCACTTTGGCAAAAACAAGTGTAAACAGAAAGTGGGCTAAGGAAAGTCCGGTACCAACGGTGGGGATAAGCCCCTTCCCCCCCCCCCCCCACCCCCCTTAGACCCACCGTTGGTACGGGACTGAGCAAAAATTTGCAAGTGTAAAAAGCCCTTTGCAGGCCCAGATAGTACGGGATTATCGGTGGGGCTAGCCCACTTTCGCAAAAACAAGTGTAAACAGAAAGTGGGCTAAGGAAAGTCCGGTACCAACGGTGGGGCTAAGGCGCCCCCTTAGCCCCACCGTTGGTACGGGACTAAGCAAAAATTTGCAAGTGTAAAAAGCCCTTAATTAGGATGGGCTATATACCAAGTGAATCCGAACAGAAAGTACAGTTCATTTTATGTAAAAATTTGCAATTCAAATCTATAGGGAATGACGAGGTGAAGTGCCATGACAATGAAAACCATGTGGGTGAGCTCAAGGGGTGGTGGTGGTGGGGGGGGGGGGGGGAGGGTGAGAGTATTTGTATAACCAATGCTCTCGCTTTCTCTCTCTCATAATTATGTGTATATCCACACAATTCATAAACACTTAATATTCTATGATATTATTGCGTATATCATATACACCCTGTACATGTACAATATGAAGTAAACTGTACTTGTTTATCAAAAATGTTTTATTATGTTTGTGTACTTTTTATAGTTATTAGAAGTGAAAAACGTATACTAGCCAAATCGTTAAAAAAAAGAAAACTGAAAGAAGACAATTACTATGGTAACGTTCGACCACTGGTTCTCTCTTGAAATGATTTATCAGTCCCAACAGAATTGTTTTGATTGTAGAATTGCCTGTCTTATTATTATATGACTTTGATAGATGACTAGGAGTGGGAAGGGTGAAAAGGGGGTTAGAGAAAAATACGGCCCAGTAATGGAACTGTGTGAAAGGGGAATAAAGAGCAAAGCGGCCGTGCAATGGAGTTTGTTTGTTTGTTTGTTTGTTTGTTTGTTTGTTTGTTTGTTTCATCTGGGATGGATAAGCCCATACTCAGATGCACTATGTCTCCCTTGGGGTCCAGATGAGTGTGAGGCGGAACCACTTCGGTAATCACCGGGTTATGCACCCTACTCTTTGCAATGAATGAATGAAGAGGGATCTGTTACAATGTCTTACGTGGACGAGTTGCGACATGTGACTCTCTCACACACGGGACCTACATTTCATGTCCTGTCGGAGGGACAGAGAGTTTTGCCTCTAACTAGAGTGCTAGAGGGGACGGTATGATTACACACAACGTTGTCTATATATAGTTAGACTCGAGAATCGAACCCAGATCCCTTGGATCTGGAGGCAGCCGCACTGCCAACTAAGCCAAAGTACTGTCAGAGTGAAGGACAGTTATATTAGACCTATACCCCTGTCATCAGCGCAGCGGGATTCGAACTCGGAACCTCCTTTTGAAAGGCAGTACTCATGTCCCCAATACCGCGTTGCTCCCACATGAGTTGCATGCGTTGCATGAGCCTAAGCAAATTGATATCCACGGAGGTAGGCGCTCTTTCCACCTCCCTGGTATATCCAAGGCTTTGTTTTCTTGCTTTTTTTTTTTTTTTTTTTTTGCTTTTTTGTGCGTTTTTTTTTAAAGTCAGCTATACATTATTCACGTGAATTTTCACCTTTAAAGGAATCACATGAGAGCCGGGATGCAGCCCAGATTGCTCTTTAATTTCCAACCTACGAGGGTGCATTTCCTTTGCTATTATTATTATACCATAATCAACCTGCAACCACATGACATGCAAGAGGCAGCTTAGTGCGAAGAAGAGACTCAATTAACAGTATAAAAATGATAATGAAATGCTTCAACATCCCATCTTTCTAATGAAGGTGTATTCCGCCACTCAGAAGTGTTGTTTGTTTCTTTTTTAACGTGCTGTATCATTATTTCGGTAACTGTCATGCCAATGATCTAAGTCGCAATAACTCTACTAATATCGTCTAGACAGAGCATGGATGCTTCACTTTATGCTGGAACAATCGGGTAGATAGCTCCACAAATATTTTGTTCTTGTCGATAATAATAATAAGGTCTTAATATTTTATCCAGGGTAGCCTCTTCAGTGTTGCCATTGCTCTACCAGAGGGCCCTGCCATTATCATTACCCTTATAGCGTTGCCAGGTACCCATTTAGACACCTGGGTCGAGAGGCACAGTGGGTAAAAACTTCTTGTCCAAGGACGTCAGCACTGGGCGGGATTCGAACTCGGGTCCTCCGATCGGGAGTCGGGAGTCTTATCCACTATATTATGCCACAGCGCCCCACTTTACTAGTATCGCCTATAGACAGAGCATAGATGCTTCACTTTATGCTAGAACAATCTGATAGATAGCTCCACAAATATTTTGTTCTTGTCAATAGTAGTGGTGGTTTTTGTGCTGGTTGTAGTCTTCAATACACGTATTTAACGCAGTACAGGGGAATAGTACTTATGAAAGAATAATGTATTGTGTCGAACTAGAGCATGATTACAAAGACTATCTCTTTCACTTTCGAGACGTGCAAGAGTGCGCACTTCTTTTCCAAGTGTGCATCTCCAGAACCAAAACAATTTTACCTTTAATCAAAATGCTCAAGTCAGCGAGGGATAGCCCCCTACTAAAACAACGCTATTGGTAATGGATATTTTAAGATCCCGTTATCCCACGGCGTCCCCACGAGTCATTAATTTGCTATATATATTCAGTTTCAGTTTATTTTATTCCTCCGTTAACGTGCCGTGTATACTAAAATGGATCGCTATCGCAAAATAAACAAATTTCACATCAAAACATAAACAAGAGCACCCAAAGGAAGTAGTTATATTATGTCCACCATAAACGTACATAATATTATGGGCTACTTCATCGTATCTGAATATACAGATGGAGGAAACCATTATCGATAAGGAATTCGCTTGACTTGGATAACGGCCTCTTGGCGATTTAGTTTTTCACTGTTCTCCCTTATCTTTAACTGAAAGAATAAAAGCACATACACACAGATAAACAATATGAACTTCCGAGTATTTTTGATATCATTTCACCGAGGAGGAAGCAAGGGAGAACATAACAAAACTGAAACGAATTTAAGATATAAAGAAGGGGATACCTGAATGGGAAAAAAAAAAGTTCAGAGAAGTGAAGGGATAGGAACCAACGCTTACACCATATTGCACTTTGCATCATAACTTAAAGGACAAGTTCACCTTCATAAACATAGGGATTGAGAGAATGCAGCAATATTATTAGAACACATCAGTGAAAGTTTGAGGAAAATTGCACAATCGATGCAAAAGTTATGAATTTTTAAAATTTTTGTGTTGGAACCGCTTGATGAGGAGACTACTAAGGCTCGTGATATTATGAGTACAACAGTAGGCCTACAAAGAAAATGTAAAGAAAACTCAACATATTATTTTTACCTTTTTCGCATAATAAAAGAGCACTTGACTTGCCTCTTTCTAAAGGCAATGGGAATAATATTACCCATAATATAAACCTATGTCAGTAACGAGTCAAGGGAATGCGCACTTTTTTCAAAAGATGAAATTTTGTGAAATTCTCTTTATATTTTCCTTATACTGTTGTACGCATGTGACATCATACACTGCAGTAGTCTTCTCATCCAGCGGCGACTGCACAAAAACTTTTGCATCGATTGTCCAATTTTCCTCAAACTTTCAATGATGTGTTCTACTAATATTGCTACATTCTCTCAATCCTTATGTTAATGAAGGTGAACTTGTCCTTTAACATGTGACAGGACAACATGAACAAAGGTGATGAAAGAATTTCTCGCACTTTGTACTTTCAGCTATACTCTCTACTTTCGTGGACGTTGCACAGTTATTAGCTCCCACTAATATTTTTTTTTGTTTAAACTTCATTGTTTGACATAACGTCAAGATTCCATACGTTCGTGACCTTCTTATCAAATTACCTGTTTGTTTGATCGATCCATGTATGACGGGGGGGGGGGGTAGGAAGGAATTGTAATTGC
The DNA here is from genome assembly GCA_033980235.1 of Diadema setosum. Taxonomy (NCBI): domain Eukaryota; kingdom Metazoa; phylum Echinodermata; class Echinoidea; order Diadematoida; family Diadematidae; genus Diadema; species Diadema setosum. Next base: position 10,335,085 of record CM067077.1, on the reverse strand, counting down.
TATATTGCACAGTGAAGATGATCATTTTGACTTTTTTTTTTGTTTGTTTAAAATAGGGCTGAAAACATAGAACCGCTCCATAAACACGAAAATAACTTAACGTGCCTGAAAACAGACCTCGCCGAAATATTTTTTTTTAGATCTTATCAGATGACAATGCCATCTTTAGGCTTTCTTACGTCGGCTTTATCAAAATATTATTATTATTTATTTCATTATCATTTTTGTCATAAAAAAAAATCGTTTATGTTCTTTGCATCAAAGTGTAGTGATGCACCAATGAAGGTTTCAACCTTTGAAATTGATAGAAACACTGATTTGTGTGTGTGTGTGTGTGTGTGTGTGTGTGTGTGTGTGTGTGTGTGTGTGTGTGTGTGTGTGTGTGTGTGTGTGTGTCTTCTCTATTCTTACCATTATTAGCCGCCCTCTCTTGTTACGTTTCTTTTGTCTCGCCATACTTTATTCACAACCTATTTTAAGACAAGACTGATAATGTGAAAGGGATGACCTCAAAAATGAACTTGAAAAAATAAACTTGAAATCAAACAGGCCCATTACAAAAAGTATATCGTCGCCTGTAAAGACATCACACGTTTTCTATACTTCTCTTCCCCCTGCGATGTCAAAGATATCCTCATCAAAATATCCAACTTGCCACTGTTGAGCTGGAAATTCAGTTTTCCCACGAACGCGAGCAGATCATCCTTGTCTGCTGCCACCTACTGTTATCCAGGCAGATGACACGGCCACCATTCCCAGCCGATTAGGTAGTTAGTCACTCTATTAACATGGTTGTCGTCTTCGATTTTTTTTTTCAAAATGACTTTTAGTTTGTTTGTTTGTTTGTTTATATATTTGTTTGTTTGTTGGCTTGTTGATTGGTTAATTGGTTGGTTAGTTGGTTGGTTGGTTGGTTGATTGGTTTTGGGGAGGGCCGGGGTTTCTTTCCAGGGGAGACTTGGTCTGCGCTGATTTCTGAATGCCGCACCGTATCGTGTCAAACGTTACCTTGTCAAAAAATTTTCTAGAAAATTTTACGTGAAATGATTTCATGTAGGTCCTCGTTATAGTTGACTACACATTGAATGATGTACACATCCTTCGGACATATTGTTTTATCATATTTTTTTTCCAAACAAATCATTATGTCAAACGCTTGTTTTGGTGACAAGTTGCCGTGATTCAAGAATAGCAGCGTAAATGGGGTGGGGGGGGGGGGAGGGGCGGGAGGAATATCCAAATGAGCGATCGCGTTTTCATGAGATAACTTGCCTTGTTTAATGATTCCCATGCACGTCAGAGCATGTAAAAGCAATAGTTACAAGCAACCATTCATGTGCACACAACTGATGTAAGTGCAGACCCTATGAACAGAAGTGGAAGAGTTCCTCACTGCTATGAATGACAGAATGACCTAAAGCCAAAGTGGGAACGTATGAGGGCGCTGTGGCATTAATAGGCACAGAATGGGCACAGCGCCGTATATAGGGCTCACACCCATAAATATTTCCCCATAGGGATGTGTGTTAAAATTCAAATTTAAAAAAAAAAAATCTTTAAAATAGCTGGGAGAAATGAGGTGTTTCAGCTTCACTAACCTGGATAAGTGACATATATACCCTTTCATCCATCAAATTTCCAGGGTGGGTTCTTCAGCTCAAATTCTGTCTAAGGGTCTGCAAAGCCAGACTACGAGTTCTAATCACTCAAAAATTCACCTATTTTCCGTACACGTACCCAATGAAATATAGTCCCCTCAAATTCCATCAGAATAGCTTTCATCTTCCAACCAAAATGCAATTTGTAGAGGAATTCATACTCAGTATCTACAGCTATTCAGTTTTTTGCCAAACTACAACATTGATTTTTAATTAATATTTAATATTGGACACGACTCCCGACCCCTAGGCGGAGGACCCGAGTTCGATTCCCGTTCAGTGCTTACGTCCTTGGACAAGATGTTTTTACCCACCAATGTCCCTCATTATCTCGACCCAGTTGTTTGGATATCTGGCATTGCAAGGCCCTCTGGTAGAGCAGTGGCAACACTGAAGAGTCTACCCATGATAAATAAGACCTTGCCAGGAAAATTGACCAGAACTGACCTGGCCTTATAGTGTCTGTGCCACAAATGTGATATGTTATATAGTTTATATGTTTGCATTCTAAAATCATAGAAAGTATTGTTTAGGCCTATAGTATCAGCATCATATATCAATGAGTAAAATGTACAAAATAAGACCTTTTTATTGTTATCATTACTATCGATGTTTTTCAACATCAAAAAGAGAAAGTTCGAGGGAAAACGTGTGATGATACCGATAAAACAAAAAGTACAATAAAACAACAGTCTCTTTAATCTTGACAAGGAAATGTGCCAAAGTTAACCTTCCGTCTTCTGAACTTTTGTTTTGTTTAATTGAAAACTTCCGTCCGAATCAACTCCCCAGTGTCCTTGACATACACACACACACACACACACACACACACACACACACACACACACACACAATGTAGTTTTGAAGCGATCTGCCTGGATATGATTGAATTACGTTAAAGGCATAATTTACCATTTGCAGATGAAACAAAATCCCAGCATTGTGCTTTGAAGTAATTCGAAAATGTGAGTAAGGAATAGAAACAACCACTGTAAAAATTTGAATCCGTATGATTGATGTTAAGTGTTGTTAAATACGCAAAATGTGAACAATAGTTGTAATAAAAATGTTTCCAGACTAAACCGACTACAGTTATGGTTTAATGAGAAAAACACTAATATATCCTTATATTTTAGGCTTTATTGCGAAAATGTCATATTGTAGGATGTTTTGTGATATCTTCAACATTTTTTAAATCACTGCTCCCAAGGTAATTAAGACGATCACGCTACATTGAGCTCACTGCACCCGGCATGCCAATCAATGACCGGGTGCTTGGATGGCTGTATGTGTGACGGCATGTGTACAGTAAAGTTAGACATCATCCGTGTTTAAATGAACACATTGTGTAACTGTGTCAAATCAAACAAGTCAACACACAATATGAAATATGTACTCAAATTCTCATCCATTTTTTTTTAACGAAGAATAGAGATCTCGGTCACAACCACGTGATATGCAAAATCCACCTTTGTCTTGCAGTAAGATCTTGATGAATTATTTTGATAAACAAAAAAAAAAAACAAACAAACACTTCGAATTAGCTAATAAACAGCACGGTTGTAACGATTTATTAATGGCCCCCAGTAAGAACAGTACCTGCCTACTGATGGGGCTACCCTGTTGAAAAAAGACTGAATAAATAAATAGATAAATAAATGTTGACATTCGAAAAAAAAATTTAATTCATATTCAAATTCAAATGCAGGTCTATTTTCATTTTCAGAAAAATATAACAACATACACTTCACTTTTTGTAACAAAGGAATAGTGTATAGACAGTGCATTGTGAAATAAACTAATTATGTAATAGCAGCAAAAAGTATAATACTAGAATATTGTTATGAATAATCAGAGCAAACAATTATTTATTTCGATTTGATTTTGGTTTGATTTGATTTATTTCCGCATTCAATCAGATACAAATGTAATTATTGAATACAAATTTCAAAAGCACAAAGACAAAGAATAGCAAGTGCAGTGAAATAAATCGATAATAGTACACAAATAGATACACATAAGTGATTGCATTGAGCAGTATACATACACAGAAACATAGAATAAAATATACAGTATTTTTCAGTAAATAACAGAGATAATTGAATGCAGGAGACGGCCATCGTAAGCGATTAAGCTTAAAATGATGGGGCCTCATTTATGTTATGCTCGAAAAACCGCTGAAAATACAATGTTTGTTGTCCACTTGCCCGTGTGAGGACGACGATCTTTACAGAGATATGCTCGGAAGACTACTTAATGGTATATAATGAAAAAGAACAAAGAAAAAAAAAACTTCGATACCGCGGGGCTTGTAGTCGCACTTTTTAGAGGACTGTAATCTTCTTTCAAAGAACACATTATATTAGATGGCTTAGACAGTTTCTGGTATGTGATTGGTCGAGAGCTCGTCACATGATACTGTTTGCGAGGATCGCAAATGTTATATTTTCCCAGCTCGTTTTATTTCACCAACTGGTCAAATGAATATATTTTTTCCAAGTGTGTCGCCCTCTTACGGTTGAAATAGGAACAATTACACCAATATAAGGGTGTGGGACCACGTCGGTAACTTTTTTTGTTTTAAAGAATATTTTATTCTTCATCAATGGGAAACATAATATACAAACACATTTATACAAAATTCTCTGGACGAATTTCATAATCCTTTACATCAATAAATACAAAATTTATACCAAAACTTTACATCAGTTTAATATGTTTTGATACACTATGATACATTTTGTTTTCACAATCCATATACACAATCCATATATAAACGTCTCTTCTTTTCTAGTTTTACACTACTAATCCCTCATTCTCTTAACAATTTTTTTCTTTCATTACATTATAAATTCTATTAACTAAATCACTTACCCAAAAAATAATTTCTTTTCAGCTTTCGTTCAATCCAACCTAAAATATCAATATCCATTGATTGAAGTTTATTGTTAAAAAAAAAACAAAGCAACCCCCTCCCTCGCAACCCCCCCCCCCGACCACTCTATACCTCCTTCCATTCTCCCTCTTACTACCCCACCCCCATCCCCCCTCCCCCTTCCAAAACCCCCATCACAACAAAACCTCAAAGGCAACTGAAACCTGTGTGTCCTGACTTACATTATAACACATATTATAATACGAGTGCGTGGAAAAGGCATTTCCTGGTGGATGTGCAGCAGACCCTACTCTATTAAATAAACGCAAAACAAATTCTCAAATTTTTTTCCAGTTTTCCCACTTTTGTAAATGTATTGGCAACGTATTACGTATAACTGCTAACTTTTCTTCTTCTAACATATCCTGCTCTATAGACCTTTTAATGAAATATTCCGTTGGGTGTGTCTTATTTTTCCTTCCTAAAAAAAGCAATTTCTTCACCAAAATTATAACATGGTTAACTAACTGAGCTTTTCCTTTATCAGGTAGCTCTATATCAAAAAATATCTCTTCCCAACTCAACTGTTGCAAATCAACATATTCAAAAAAAAGTACTACATTTTCCCCAATTTTCCTAGCAAATTCACATGTATAAAATATATGTTTATACGTCTCTTCCTCTTTATGACAAAAATAACATAAATTATCATTTACGAACTTAAACTGAAATAATTGATGATTTGTGTACACTATTCCATGCAATAATCTATATTGAAAATCCCTCAAAACAGAACTCAAAGTGCTACTTCTTATCCTACTAAAAATACATTTTATATCTTTATTAGAAAAATCACAAAGATATAAATTTCTCATTTTTTCTATCACCAAAGAATCATCACTTACTTTCTTCACTAATTCAACATATATGTCTTTAGAGGTAATCTTTTCCAAAGGAATTTCCTTCCCATTTCTTATAAAAATCATTTCATCAACACTTGTATCCTTCTCTACCTCTGTGTTCCTTTTCCAACCAATTGGAAGCGCTTCATATATCTTCTGAATACTCAAAATATTTAGATAATTAAATCCTTTATTATAAAAATATTCAACAGAAAATAATTTACCATTCCTATCCATTATAGGTTCTATTCTAAAGCAATTTTTCAAAAACAAATCTTCATCAAAACTGCATTTTCCCTCAATACGAATCATTATTAAACAATACTTCCTTCCTTATTTGATTATAATTACCCCTGAAATCCCTTGTTTTCACCCATGTTTTCAACAGATCCCTGTAAAATTCCGGTATAGACAAATTCAAAAGATAAATAAAATAATTACAGCAAAATATAAATTTACCTCCAATATGTTTAGTAACAAACTGAAAATATTGTTTCCATTTCATTTCTTGTTTACCATAAAATAACCTTTTAACCCACATTACTCTTTGAGCGTTTATCAATGATGGAAAATGCATAAATTTTACTCCCCCGTGTTCATAATCTAATACCAACACAGTTTTTTTTAATTGTTGGTTTCCCTTGCCAAATAAATTCCCAAACAACCAATTCCAATTCATTATATACCCATTCTGGCAAAGGGGTAAGAGACCCCACATATATTAACTTAGAATAAATAAAAGTCTTCAATAACTGAATTTTACCAACTAACGTCAAATCTCGTTGCTTCCACCATATCAATAATTTCTTTATTTTACTAAGTATTTCTTTATAATTCAATTTTTCTTTCACCTCTGGATCCAAAGTGAAATATACCCCTAAAATTTTTAACTCCGTCACCTTTTGTCCAAAAGAAAAATTATAAACACTATCTTTACTACTTCCCAATTCTAACACTTTTATCTTATCTTTATTAAGCTTAAGTCAAGAGACCCGTTGAAAACAATCAAAAATAAATTCAATCCTCTTGATTGACTCAAAATCTTGTACTAAAAATGTGATATCATCCGCATAAAGCACTTGTCTAACTTAATTCCCTCCAAAACATAACCCTGAAATCTCCTTGTCTTTTCTTATCGAATGCGCTAACACTTCTATACATAAAATAAACAGATAGGGTGACAGTGGATCCCTTGTCGAACCCCCTTTTCTATCTTAAAATACCCTGTCGATTTACCCCCGTTAAAAACACAACTAAAAGCATTATTATAAAGAGTAGAAATCCATTTTCCGAATACAGGTCCAAAACCAAAATGTAACAGGGCCTGTTGTAAAAAACTGTGAGCAACGGAATCAAAGGCTTTTTCGAAATCAATTGCAACCAAATAACCTGGTAACTTAAAGTGGGAAGTATGGAAAATCATATCATCAATAATACGTATTGCTTCACCTATATATCTACCTCTCAAAACCCCCAGTTGATCTTCCATTATAATTTCCTCTAAAACCTCTGTAATTCTCATTGTTAAAACTTTAGAAAGAATGTTATAATCCACATTTAATAAAGAAATATGTCGATAATTCTTAATCTGCAAAACATCTTTACCTTCTTTTGCAATTAAAATAATCATTGCTTGTCTTTGGGAAGCCGATAGTTCCCCATTATAATACGCTTCATTTAAAGCTTCTACTACTAATTGTCCGATAACCGGCCAAAATATTCTATAAAATTCAACCGTTAACCCATCATTCCCTGGTGATTTATTCAGTTTCATTTTTTCCAACACCTGTATACACTCCCTTTCTACTATTAACCCTTCACAATAATCTTTGGACTCCTCAGATAACCTGGGCAAGTCCTCAGAAAAAAAAAAAACACATCATCTAAATTCAAAACTACATCTGATTTAGCATACAATCTACTATAAAAATCCTTAATTTCATTAATTATACCAGTTTCATTACAAATAATATCACCATTTTCATTAATCAATTTTTGTATATTAGTTTTTCTTCTATTTGAAAAATATAAAATATCTCACATCTCTTTCTCCTCCTTCATACCAAGAAGCGCGGGAGCGAATCTTAACTCCTTCTTTATCATAATCATAACTGACCTGTAATTCCCTTTTTTTTTTCTTCGAGTCTCTTACATACTTCTTGATTTGGCTGAGATATCAAACTATCTTGAAACTCTGCTATCTCTCTTTCTAATTTTTCTCTACTTTAATTTCTATTTTTAGACATTTTCTTAGAGTACGTTTGTGTAAACTGACGAATTTTCCATTTCAAAAAATCCCAAAGTACTCTTTTATCCTGAATCTCTTCCTGTAAATCTCTCTTTAATTTCAAAATTTCTTTCTTCATTTGCTGAACATAAACCATATCATTACATAAACTGTTATTAAATTTCCAATGAGAACTTTTATTTCTTATTTGATTTTCCCGGATATCCAAAAACCCTAACCCTATTGCAGAATGGTCCGGGGCAATTGAAGACATAATTTCACATTTAACCACAAAGTCTACTAAAGCTTCTGAAATTAACCAATAATCCAATCGACTTTGCATGAATGGTACTTTCTGTCTATATGTAAATTGCTTTTTTGTTGGATTTCTCTTCCTCCAAATATCTACTAAATTCCATACTTCCATAAAATTATCCATTTCCAAATTAAACCTACTCTGACAAATTGACTTATTTCTACCAACATAATCCCACTCTTCATTACGGATCATGTTAAAATCCCCTCCCATTATAACAAATACACCCTCTCTATTCATTTCCCACAATTGTCCCTCTAACTTTTTTATCATTTGTATTTGCTCTTTTCCTTTTCCTCTAACAGGAAAATACACATTACATAAAATCAATCTTAACCCTTTCAAATTACAATACATCAATATATATCTACCATCTTCATCACTTACCACCTTTTTCATTTCCAATTTTACTAACGAATTAACCAAAATCAAAACTCCTTTATGGGAGGTTCCATGACTATAAACATACTGACCATTCCATTCCGATGTACATTTATCTTCTACATCTCTTGTACTATAATATGTTTCTTGTCCCTTTCTCCTTACACCAAGCAAAAATTTTATGCCTTTTACCCTTATAATTATATAATATTTACCCTTAATAATAACTAATTTTCCCCTCTCTATTATGCGCCATTTCTGAAACATACACAAAAAAGTGAATCTCAGATTACTGACGGGAGTGACCACGACAGCAATCAGTAACAAAAATTTGATGTGCATTACACCATCCACTACGAAATGCCCCCTGGTAACCGAAGAGTGATAAAAACCCCACAAAAGAAAAAAAAAACAAAAAAAAAAACGCACTCGTCCTAAACCCTTATACCTACCCCGCAAAACCTACCCTATCTAACCAAATCCCCACCTGGATCCCCAATAAAAAGAAATATAACCCTACAATCCACTTACTGACATCAATGAAGCTCAGTACCTTCCAGCAGCCTCACCTCCTCCCCCGCCCTACATTGCGTTAAAAAGCCCCTCCATTCATATTTTACATTCTTACCAACAAGAAAAAAAAAAAGGGAAATAAATAAAATCTCTCGAAACTTATTTATAATGCCCTTCATCACATGCCAGCATTATCCCTACAACTTAAACACAATATCCGCGGCCCAAAACTAATCATCACCCTACTCACCGATGTGCATATTGTCCCCACTACACCTGTGTCGTACACTGAACCTAAACCTTGTACACACGCACCAAATATTTTCCAACAGACCACGCCTCCCGTGCACAAAGGTGTGCTTATTCTTACCACCACATACATTTCCCTCCGTGCTATCTCCCTACGCCCCTAAATCCAGCACAAAACATAACTAATTAACATAATAGCATAAACACATAATTATAACCGGACTAATGCATAGAAAGCCGGACATGACGAAACTCGAAATACATGAAAGTACATTCCACAACTGGGAGTTTCCACAACTGGGAGTTTCCACAACTGGGACGAGCAAACGATTACTATCGATAACTGCAGTCTGGATCGATATAATCTGTTCCCACCGTTCCCACAAGTGTGGGTCCCACACTTTCTTAGAATCGCTCTTTTGGGGATATCTCGGCCATTTCAAAACCAATTTTCATCAAATAAACGTTGAATTCCTCATAGAATTTCATGCTCTTTCATATTTCGTAAGAGGTTTCTCATTATTTCACCCAAAAATGTTAGAAACCCGAAATTAGGTCTCAACCAAAACTGTACGATCCCTTTAACCACTTAACCCTCTATGCATCACATTAATTACCTGTCCTCAGGTTTGTGTGTGAAATAATCATTGCGATATATCTGATTCATTTGCACGAAAAGGGTTAATTTAGATGCTCCCATAACCTTCAGTTTATGTCTTGTTTTTCGAACTTTCTCTTAGGTCGGATAGTACTTTCGGGGTTTGGGTCAACTTGAACATATGGCATTTCATTTTATTGATGGTAAATCGCCACGAGGGATAATTGTTGATCGCTCTTGATTTACGCTTTTCGCAGAAGAAGTCGATTGTTGCTATTTTATGATGTGTTGTCACTCACATCAATGCGGCGAGATATGTGTCATAAAAGCGCTAAAACAACTGACCTCATTCGTTGGCAATGATTGGTTAATGGTGTAATCGGTGCGCTTTGTTTTGCAAGCACACGTTATTTGTTATTGTTTTTGTTCATGCGGTTTCTTTTTTTTTTTCTTTTTTAGTGTGTGTGTTTTAGGGGTTGCTTCTTTGATTTTTCCTCAAACTACAAAGTGCACTTGAATGAAACTACATGTATATGTATAGTTTGCACAATTTGTTAAAAGATATTGTTTATTTTTCCCTTTCCTCGAATTCACCTATACATTTAACCGATCTTTAACTCACACGTTTAGTTGGTAGTCTTGGTATAGCTCATACCTGAACTTAAGGCTCACGACTTTAGTGAGCAACTGCGTCATGTTTTCAATGTGCATTGCAATGACGCAAGTGCTCATGATTATATCAAGAATGATTTTTATCGTTGCTGTTAGATAGACCTGAACGCTTTACACGTGACTTGTTACGTATTTATTCTTTTAAAGGGATGGTACAGTATTGGTGGAGATGAATTTGGGCTTTTAACTTTTTGCAAGATACCAAGAAAACACTTATGATATAGTACAGAGCATACCATTTTAAGAAGAATTCAAAATCGGGTGTAAAGTGTGGGTCCCACACTTCATTAAAATTGCTCTTTTTGGGATATTTCAGCCATTTCAAAACCAATTTTCATCAAATAAACATTGAATTCCTCATAGAATCACATGCTCTTTTATATTTCATAAAAGGTTTCTCATTATCTCACCAAAAAAAAAATGTTAGAAACCTGAAGTTAGGTCTCAACCAAAACTGTACAATCCCTTTAACAACACTTGGCAAACAGATTATAAGTATCATCAATCCAAATGGAGTATCGAAAACTGACTCTACCTGGTTGCGTTGGAGTTGAATTTTGTTATTCAGGAGGTTCGTTAATCCGAAACTTAAATAGGGTTCGATATTTCAGAAGGTACAAGGGTTATTCCGAAAATGAAAAAGATTCGTTAGTGTGGAGGTATGTCAATCTGAAGCAAAATAAGGTTTGTAATTCCGAGGATTCGTCAGTAACACCTTCCTTTCATTTTCGGAATAACGAATCTTCGGAATAACGAAGCTTTTTTTCCGCATTTGAATTAACGACCTTACGGAATAACGAGCCTCATTTCATTTTCGGAAATACTGTAAATTGTACGAACCTTCGGAATAACCCCACAATGTTTGGATATGGGACCTTTTTTTTTTTCTTTTTTTGACCAACAAACATCTAGCAATCTAGGTATAAGGAATTTGTGTGTTTCGGTAGGACGAACCTTCGGAATAAAGAACCTACATACGTTACTGTGTGTGTATTTTTTTTCGCATTAACGAATCTTCGGAATTATGAGCATCACCTTGCACTGGTCCTGTTTGCTTGTTTTTACTGCTTTGTTATTTCACAGTCGCTCCATTAACAATTTTATTTGCCATAATTTTTCTTCTTTTGAGCGTGTGTGTGTGTGTGTGTTTGGTGTGTTTTATTTCCGTCTGTGTGTGTTTGGGTTTTTTTTTTTTTTCGTCTATGTGTTGAAGACTGGCTAAAATTATGGAGTCATCGTTTTCATTCGCTTCATTCATCGCTTCATTCATGTTTGCAGGGGAAATAATATAAACAAATCACTGCTGGTGGAAGGGGGGGGGGGGCGCTCGGGCCCCCACTTTTTTTTTTTTTTGTGCACCATGCAAAGGAATACATTGTCACCATTTGGGCCCCGACTTTTTTTTTTTTACACCGCAAGTGCGCTGAAGACCTTCTTTGTTTGTTCGTTTGTTTGTTTGTTTGTTTGTTTTTGCTTGTCAGCTGTATAGAAACCCGGAAGCGGCAACAGAAGTTGCGCTGTTGTTGCTGTTGTTGTTTGCTTGTTTGCTCATGAAACCCGGAAGTGCCCCCCCCCCCACACACACACACCACCACCACCACCACACACACACTTTTGGCGTTTACAACGAATACCATCTTAAGTAAATCATGTAGCTATTACTCACGCTTGAGCAGAAACCTGTCTTGTTTGTTCGTAATCGAAATTGATTTAATGACAGGGAGTATTAATAGTGAATAAGTTTCAATTTTTGTCATGCTCAATTAGATTTAAAAGACAAATCAGCGGTTATACCTGAGTGATGACATTCCCTGCCACAGGTTTCCTCTCAATTTTGCGTGCTTGGTGATATCACTTGTACACCCTCCTAAAATAACCAGCATCACGTAAAATGCTTTATATTACTTATAGAATGTTGGTTTTGAATAACTAATTGCACAGCAGAATGATTGTTTTTTTTTATATATATAATTCTTTATTCGAATTTCGTTCAGTTTCATATCACAAAAACAGAAACGTTCACAGAAACAAAAACAAAACATTATACAACTTAGACAATCTGCATTATACACAAACACTGTACAGACTGATGACTTCTGAAAGGGCGCACGCACGCGCACCTACACACCAAAGAATAAAAACAAATACACAATGCGTAGCATGATTATTTCAGACATCTTCAGATACAAACAGTATCTTTCAGTTCAAGATGCTAAATAGAATTCTTTATATGAAAGACGATTTATTGAGATTTAAATGAGTAACAGCTAACTTATGTTCTTTTTGTAATAACAGCGAAGAAACAATTATGCATATATTTTTTTCTTGTATATATTCAAACGAGATATGGTCAAAACTTGAGCTTTGGCTGTCCCGTAATGCTATTCATATTAAGCTTACAAATCAAAATAAATTATTTGGTTTTTATGGACGTAATAACAGTGCCCTCAATTGCATTATGATTATAGTAAGGAAAGAAATTTTTACAGCCAAATGCAAAAATTGTTTGCCAGTTTTTGAACAAATCATGTCAGCGATAAAAAGTTATTATGATATGGAAAAGTATATATGCAAAACAAATCTGAAAGAAAAGAAATTTATGAAAAAGTGGTTACATTTTACTAAATGTTTCTGATTGTGTTTTCTTATGAAATGATTTGTCAGGTAATTTTCTGACACTTTGAAAAGAATTTGCAATTTGTAATCGATTTTTGTAACTGTTTGCTGTTCTTATTGTATTTAGAATGGCCAAGAATATCATGTGTTAAATCTGCATGTACATACATATCTCTTTTTGTATATATTTGTGTGCATGATATTATTCAATAAAGGAACCCTGTGGAAGGGGAAAAAAAATCTTCAGTACCTTCAGAGCATCAATTTTAACATCTCTAACTTGTCACTTACGATTCTGCTAATGGCAATGTACAATTACCACATTCCATCACAATCAGGCCTACTAGCTGATGTTATTGCATAAATCCTGAGGTATTTTTACCCTACAAAAATATATAAATTTGACGTCACATATCATACGCATGATGCATTAACCCATTGGAGACTAGTCCCGAATCTCGGGCAAGTGTCTATAGACAGGAAATGCGTGGTATAGCAAAATGAACCTGTCCTCAATGGGTTAATGGATAGTTGTAGGCGTACACACACTGACGAACACTGTGTCGGGAGCCGCGGTCGGAAGAAGCGGGAGACCCTTGTTGTTTTGTCAGTCATTCAGATTCGTAATCGAAAAGACAGTCTCTGGTAAGAAAATATCGAACTATCCTATTATTGCACAAGAAAAGAGTAGAAGGTCGGCAACCAAGGCGATACTACCATACGTATGCATAATACAAACAAGCAAAAAACAAACAAACAAACATTTCCAACCCGATACGCGCGTTCAAGTATACATCATAATGTAAAGAGTTTTATCGAAAAATGAGCTAAGCGCCATTTTTCAAAGTAAGTCCATCATCAGATAGAGCAAAATTAAACCTTTCCAGTAGTACCTCACGTGTAACATAACAAGGAATATTCAGAGTTATGATTGAAAATATCCTGTATTTTCTTGTTATTTTCTTTGTTTTTTTTAGCAGCTTTAATCACAAATATCTCCGCTTAACGAGAATGGATTTAGTTCGTTTTGCGATAAAACTCTTCATTTGTATATCACGCTGCATATCGTTGGTCCTTGGTCTTAAAGCCAGTTCACAAAAATTATACTGTAGATGTAATGAAATAAACAAAAACATTTGATAAATTCAATAAAATTCGCACCTCTTGACCACCGACCTCTAGGAATGACCTTTTAACCCTTATTGCATAAAGGACATAATTTCCTTAATCTGTTATATTTGCTAATACTACGAAACAACATTATTGTTGGGAATTCCTCGGAAGGAAAATGATATTTCTAGCTAAGTTTCCTTGACTCTAACCTTTTTATTTCACTTTTCCAATGTCACTTTTATGTCATTTCCAACAATATATATATATATATATATATATATATATATATACTATGTATTTATGTAAAACACGGTTACACAAAACCAGCACGTCGTAAAAAAGAGAGAAAAATGCCAATACTGTGAACGGAAGTAAAAAAAAACTAGTTTTCATGACTATAACGATCACTGTATTTTCATCGTTCATCCTGTTAGTTCAGACACATGATAGTCGCTTCATGGAGCCTTTGCCAGGTACCAAGAAATCCATTGAAACTTGTCGTTGTTGTCGTCGTCGTCGTTGTTGTTGTTGTTATTATTGTTATTTCAGTCCTTTAATTCTTACATCGTGACATCGTGAGATCAGGGGTGAACGTAGCTTTTTGCCAATGCCCTCTCACTGTAGGTTGGTGAGCGAATGGGGGTGAACGAAGCGAGCTCATCTGAGTTGGACATGGGCTGGGCGAGCGAACGCTGGTCCGTCATACAGCGAGAGGGCCTTGACAAAAGGCTTGGATGAACGAAGCTTAATGCACACATGCGGCAGAGGCATAAACAATTATTTCATTGGCTGAACAAACATTAGTCTGTTTTCCAACCTTATGCCAGTTTACTGACGTTCAGCTTTCAATGATACTCGCTTTCCCCTCACGAGCTGTTTCATCAACATCAAGCATTACGTTATTGTTAAAGGAGACCTCCGGATGATTTTCAGATTTTTACATTTGAACAAAGTTCTATAAATTAGTTATACTGAGGACAGAGTTTCAGAATTTGTGATAATTGGGATGAAAAATAAGAATATTTTCAAAATTTAGAACAAATTGCAATGAACAAGGATGATGACATGGCAGAGTCACCATAAGAATGTATGTTGGGGCTCAAGCAAGCAGAACAAAAGAAGAAGGCATACATATAGACACAGGTGAACTCGCAAGCAAACGGTATTGTAATGGAATTACACTGCTACATTTCTGAAATATGTGAACCTCCTATGTCATCATCCTTGTTCAGTGTAATTTGTTTAAGGTTTTTCAAAGTATTGTTTCTCTGCTCAAGAACCACAATAAATTCCACAAATCTATACATGGAGCTGTTGATTTATGCACTACATAATGTGATATTATGAAAATCGTCAGGAATGTCCCTTTAAGAACATGAACAGTTAAAAATAAAACCCGCCAAATCCTCTTCCTTGTCAACTGGGAACTGTTGCATATAAAAGCTGCCTTTGAGATTAAACATTAGATGAAACATTCCTTGCTTTCAGCCAATCATTTTATGTCTGATATTTGATCATAACTCTTTATGCAATGTCAGGCCCCCTGGCTAATCCTTCCAGTCCACTAGAAGGTTTTTTTAACCAACTTATCCTACTGAAAATTTTACCTTTAAACAGGTAAATGATGTTGTATTTGTTACACACTAGTGATAATTTCATATACAAAGTCTTTTTGATGTGATGTTCGAAGCTCTAATGGTTCTTTCCCTGAAGTCCTCATAGCACCTTGATCCTTTAGCCTCCTGTCAAGCCGTCTTTTCCTTCGTATTTCCATCACCACGTACCGGTCCTTAGCAAAGAACTTTTGATAGACAGGTGCAAAGGCGAAGAGAGAAGCGGAAGTGACGTACAAGCCCATAAATGCAAAGATGGCTGCTCTGTAAGACCCCGTTCTGTCTATCGATTGACCTGACAAATACAGCGACAAAAAAAAAAAAAAAAGACAAACAGAAGTTAAAAGTCAAATATTTCATTAAGTCATGTCAAAGTCTAATGAGTGATCAGGTGATCCCAGTCACGTGATCTGGTTGACCAAGCTACCATGTTTATCTCGGAAAAAGACAAACGGAAATCAAGTGGATCTGATACTGACTTGATCATAGTTGTGTTCATAACCACACCAAAACGACGAACCGAATCGACATCATCTGCCCCTCGACAAAAGTCACAATAATTTTCGTTATCGTGACTGCTCCGTGGAAACAGGTTTAATTGTCGCGTTTGCCAATTATAAAGACACCAGTAAAATTGATTTAAGTTTTTACTCTGACACCGGGAGCGTTCTGTTGGAGTCGATGGGACAAAAAAAAAAAAAAAAAACCACCGAATTGGTGTGGTATTAATGGTAAACCCTAACCCATCCCCCCCCCAAAAAAAAAAAAAATCAGTCAGCTAAACAAGGCTGTAGGGTGCTTAATCAAATACAGTAAATCATCAGGATGTAGCAATGTATAGCTGCGAGAAATAAGTGTGGGAAGAGGTGGATTAATGTAGATTAGACTTTGCTTTGGCAAATTTAAAGGGATGGTATAGTTTTGGCTGTGGTCCGAATAAAAGGCGGTACCCACCTTTTATTAGGACCACTTTGTTTTGAGATATCTCAGCCATTTCAAAAATGATATTCATCAAACCACTTATAAAGTATGAAAGTTCATAAAATTCTAGGAGGAATTCAAAGTTTATATGATGAAAATAATTCTATTTTGACATGGTGGAGATATCCAAAAACAAAGTGGTCCTAATAAAAGGTGGGACCCACCTTTCATTAGGACCACACCAAAAACTATACCATCCCTTTAAGTTGCGGGATTCAGTACTGTGTGTTAGGAAGTGGCGTGAAATTTGGGTTCATATTTGAACTCAAGTCAAATTCAATCTTTATTTTCCATCCAACAAAGATTGAAATAAAATACAAAGCATACATTACAAATCATATTGTTTAATCAATTTGATTAAAAAAAAATACATGACGCAATGTGGATCATGGAGTATAATGACAATATCATAATACGTATAATCAAGCAGAATAATTAAGAACACCAATGCTAATAATGTGCTTTGAAGGTTGACAGAAAAGTAAGTATGGACTGAACTGATGACAGGTACAACTGTTTTATGCATCATATTTTAAACAGCTCAAAGTTATGTCCGAATGTCGGGCAAATCTGCTGTTACTAACCGATACATACGTTTCCTCAGTCTGCATCTTCATGTTAGAATGAAGGTTAATGTCAATATTCGTGTGTGAGAGAGTCACAACTCATGCACGTAAAAGATCCCGCTTCATTTATTCATCGCAAAGAGCAGGGTATCTAACCCGGTGAAGTGGTTCTGCCTTACATCCAACTGGACCCTAGGGAAGACCAGCTCATAGGCGCCGGAAGTGGGGGGGGGGGGGGGGGGGGGGGGGCGCCCCCCTCCCAAATCCAAAAAGTGGGGGGGGGGGGGGGGCGAAAAGGCAATTTTGCCCCCCCCCAAAAAAAAAAAAAAATAATAATAATAATAATAAATAAATAAAAATAAGAAAAGAAAATAAATAAATAAAAAAAATAAATGAATAATAACAAAAATAAATGAATAAACAAAGAAAATAAAATAAATATGCATACAAAAATATATGAATAAAAGGGAAAAAATATGGCTACAAACGGCAGCTTTTGGACTGTAAAATGTCAAAATTTTCAAGCTCGCTCGCTTCGCTCGCTCGCATCCAGCAGTTGAGCCCAGTGCGCCTCCCCCTTAATTTCTAAAGCGAAAAACATAGCTACGACGGCAGTTGTTGGACTCTAGAATTTCAAAATTTTCGAGCTCGCTCGCTTCGCTCGCTCGCATTGAATCGTTATGCCATTCTCCTAATGTTGCTGACAGTAACTGCCAGTAGTTGCACCCGATGCCCCCATCCCTTAATTTCCAAAGCGAAAGATAAATATAGCTACAAACGGGAGTTTTGGGACTGTAAAATGTCAAAATTTTCAAGCTCGCTCGCTTCGCTCGCTCGCATTGAATCGTTATGCCACTCTCCTAATGTTGCTGCCAGTAATTGCCAGCAGTTGCGCCCGATGCCCCCCCCCCCCTTAAATTCCAAAGCGAAAGGTATAGTTACAAACGGGAGTTTGGGGGCTGTAACATGTCAAAATTTTCACGCTCGCTCGCTTCGCTCGCTCGCATTGAATCGTTATGCCACTCTCCTAACGTTGCTGCCAGTAATTGCCAGCAGTTGCGCCCGATGCCTCCCCCCTTAATTTCCAAAGCGAAAGATATAGCTACAAACGGGAGTTTTTGGACTGTAAAATGTCAAAATTCTCAAGCTCGCTCGCATTGAATCGTTATGCCATTCTCCTAATGTTGCTGCCAGTAATTGCCAGCAGTTGCGCCCGATGTGCCGCCCCATTAATTTCCAAAGTGAAAGATATAGTTACAAACCCCAGTTTTGGGGCTGTAGAATGTCAAAATTTTCAAGCTTGCTCGCTTCGCTTGCTCGCATTGAATCGCTATGCCATTCTCCTAATGTTGCTGCCAATAAAAAACCAGCAGTTGCGCCCGATGCGCCCCCATTTATTTCCAAAGCGAAATATATTATAGCTACGATTAAAACTCCAGTTTTGGAATGGTAGAATATCTAAATTTTCAAGCTCGCTCGCTTCGCTCGCTCGCATTTTATTGTTGTGCCATTCACCTTATGTTGCTGCACAGTATATAATTTGTCGATCGTTTCACACCGTCATTCCATAATCCATGTAAGGAAAACTTACAATGTTCCTCAATGACTGCGTTGTTCAATGTATCACATTCCGTAATGTATATTGTAGTCCCATTATTGCTCACGCACACACGCACAAGCATACAGACCGTCAAAATTACTTTATGGTTCCCCCCCCCCCCCCATGTTTCGACCCACCGTATATACGCCACTTTACATATATATATATATTATATATATATATATATATATATAAATATAATAGATGTGTGTGCGTGTGTGTGTGTGTGTGTATGTGTATATTGTGTAACATATGCATGGTCTAATCTTGAGCCCCCTCCAATGTTTGCCCCCCCCCCCCCCCCCCCCAATCCAAAACTGCTTCCGGCGCGCCTGGGCCAGCTATAATGGCAGCTAATTATGGGCTTTCCAGCCATCTTCTCAGATGGAAAATGAAACAAGCAAACAAACAATACAAACAGAGACTCACCCACAAGGGAACCAAGGAGGTAACCAATTCCATTCGAGAACACGATTATGGGCCACGTGAGTTTCGCGCGCTCCGGACCAAAGAAGTCATTGGGGAGTGTGTAGAGCATCGTAGTGGTGATTGGCATCATCACGCCTCCGATCACTGGAGGTCAAGAGACAATATTGAACAAAAGAGGGCGTCAGTCTGAGCTGAAAGTAAAAATGAATGATAAGATAACGGCATTCGTACAGATAGAAGGAGGGGAGTTATTCTCGTCTTCTCATCTTTTTTTTTTCTTTTTTTTTTTTTAACGAGAAACAAGATTTCACACCTCGTCTTAATTCTCGGACCCAAAATCTCGAGAAGACGAGATCGCGGACTTCGTCATTCGAGGTTGCGAGATCTCAAACCTTGCCTGTCTTATTTTCTCGGACCCCACAATGTGAAATGTTGAGATCTCATTATAATCTCGCCTTCCTGTTTTTGAGGAACCGGGAAATAGGGAAGACGATATTTCGGTCTTTACCTTTTTGCCTTAGGTTGAAAAAAACAATTGAAAAGGCTTGAAGTAATCTCGTTTCCCCCGACACATATACTGTTTCATTGTCATTTCGAACAGATTTACCCTGATACTATAATATCCTTTACGACAGCGCATTTCAACCAGTGGGCCGCGGCCCACGAAGCTCTCACAGGTGAGCCGCGATGTCTTCCCGAAATAGAAATGAAACAGATTTGTATTCGCTCTACACATGTAATTGGACCTCAAAAACTTTGAAGGAGCCAAAGTGGGCTTCGCGTTAATGAAGGCTGAGAAGCGCGGGTTTAAGAGACATGAAAAGAAAAAAGAAAGGAGGAAACATGCAGTGATATGAATTGCACCTTATCAACTAAATAAGTTTGTCATTGCCATCCATCTTCCACAATTTATAAGGATGAGGAGGAGCGGTGTGCAACATGCCAGCGATCTTTTATACTTTCTGTACTTTTTTGTACATTTATACTTTGTGTACATTCTGCTGAAAGAAGTGAAAATAAAACCTTTGAATTAAAAAAAAAAAAGAATCTTGTCTGGTTGAGGGAGTTTTTAAGTACCCACGTGATGAGAATTAATTTTACGCGACAAATCTTAGATCAAAAGTACTTATCTTATTTTCCAACTTTGTTAAATTTTTACTTCGTTCCTGCTTTCTATTTTACGCAGAGCTCTGTTGTTATGTTATCAAATCAAATTCTCTGGGGTGCATTTCCATTTGAATCATCACATGCATTAAGCATCTAAATTTGGTTTACTGTTAACATTAAGTTCGAGGATTATGTCATCTTAAAACAAATATACTAATGCTGAACACACACACACACACACACACAACATACAGCACACTCACACACTCTAACAGAAATTGTATAAAGGCTTTGTATCTCACCGGCTGCAATACCCAATATTTTGCCAATACTGTCGGCAACAAGCAGTGAGGACATGACGGCTACACCCACAATGGATGCGGCGAACGAGAAAGCGATGTTGGGCAGAGGAAGTAATTCGCCTAGCAACGAGATAAGAAGCTTCCCAATTAGATTGGACACGCCCATGACCATGAGAACCAAGGACCCGTCTTCTGTCGTGAAGCCATTCGATACCATATAGCTCACCTGACGATGAAGCCAGAAAAGATACACAATATTAGCGAATAAAAGAAATACACCTGCCAATTCGATTACGACAGAATAACATCATTTCGTTCTGATAAACAAGAGATAAACGAATATAAATTTAGGTATCAACTCTGCGAAGTTACGCTTTTGTCTGGATTTACGCAGTGCAATCTTGGGTAAGCTCCTTTCACTGAAACTAGATATCGGATTCCCCGTCCCTTTTTGTGTCTGCTGTTGGCCTATTGATGCAATTATTATGGACACAAGGTAGGCCAGAATCTTTCACGTTTGACAGAACGACAATTGCATAATGTCATGCAGAAATGTACAACATTACATTGTACAGTGTATATACCAGAAGAATATTAGTACCCTGTTAAGGCCTACCCCTTATGATACAAAATAAAGAGTCAGATGGCTGCTTTCACGAGAAGCTATACCACTATTGTGCGGTGATTTGTCATATTCCACGTGACACGCGCAAGCACAAAATCAAGTGTTTTTAGCAAAAATGCATCCAGCAGACAGAAAGATGCATATGAACAACCCTCCACAGCAGCTGGAGGAAATGCAATTAACGAGCCTGGAAAATTAATCACTGGTAAGTATGTGCATGTTCACGGGGCAATGTCGCGCCTGTTCTGATGCGGCGCCGTGCACTTTCAAAGGTGAAAAAAAAATAGAAAATATTTTCAGTGCAGTTCCATTAATTGCTCTATTATAGGTTAAACAGCCTTGACCCTTGCGATTGGCAGTTCCGTAAGAGCACACGAAAGGATCGAGCGGACAAATAAAAGAAAAAAAAATAACTTCATTGCTGGTTTACAACTTGGTCAAGGTTGCTTGCTCCGTTGCCCTTGAATATTCCTTCTCATAACTTTCAACTACCATTTGCCCTTTGTTGTCGAGTTCAGCTTGCACTACGAAGAATTTCAAAGAATAACACAAGTGGGCACGTGTACATAATTGTAGCAGAATTGCTAAACGATGTCATACTTATTAAATGTATATTTTGTTCAATACAATAAGCAACAATATTAAAAAAAAAAAACAGTTATTCATTCAGAAAAGCAGTAGTCACCATGTTGACATAGTAGAAACAGTCTCCAACACCCTGAATGAGGACGGCTAGGATGAGCAAGTACAGCTCTAGATACATGAATGTAGCAAACAGTCTTCTGGACAGAGTTTCGTCTCTGACAGCATTCTCCAACGGTCTGTCCTCCCCAGACTTATCCATGGCCTCTCCTTCCTTCGCACCGACGACAATTTTTCCTGATGAATTCGTTTCAGATATAACATTTTGGCTGTGACTACACTTGGATGCACTCTGGCACGGTTTTGCGATAGGTTTTGCCATGGCAGTGTCACCGTAATGAGTCCTTTCAACTCCTGATTCTCGCGATCCAAGCGGTTGACCCTCGCCCACTTTCCCCAAATTGTCCCTCGAATGGTTACTCTTATCGTAGCTGGGTTCAACGAGGGAGAGCACACAGGGCGTTCCCACAATGCCAAGGATGGCGGCGAGTATCCGCAGGGTTATCCGCCACCCGTAGGTCTCGAGGAGAAATGTCACAAAAGGAGCGAAGCTCAACGATCCTGAATGAAATTCAAAAGGAGGGAATGATTGTTGGTACATCACTGTTAGAACGGTGGCGGCAGCATAAAGGAAAACGATTATTCCCACACTAGACTTGTAACGGTGAAAGAAAATATGAAATCAATTTCCAGCAATTGCGTAGGTATGCCACAACAATCGGTGATGAGGTTCATATTAAAAAAAAAAAAAAACAAAAAAAAAAAAAAAAAAAACATAATATTCGTTCTTCTTTTCCTTCCGGATGAGTAAACACGTTTGATAGTCGCAAGATTTAACCTGTAAATAGGGAGAAGAGGCTAAAGTGTGTAAACTTTCAACAACTCTGATTGGAATATGATTATGTCGCATCATGTATTGGATATTGAATGCAATGTAGGCCTACTGGAAATGTACTGGAATTGAATTGAATTGAAATGAATCTTGAATTGAATTGAATTGAATTGAATTGAAATGAAATGAATTGAAATGAAATGAAATGAATTGAATTGAATTGAATTGAATTGAATTAAATGGAATCGAATCGAATTTGATTATCTCCCACCTGTACTGCTTCCACTGAGGGCGAGGCCAGACGCCCGGACAGCATTCCGACTCGGGAAGTACGCTATGATCAGTTTCATCGACGTTATTCCAAGCATTCCGGAACCGAGGCCGAACATGACGCTGTACGTGGCGTAGACCGGCAGGAACACGGGCATGAACGAGGTGGCAAGCACGCCGAGTGTTGCCGCCATGAGACTCAAGAGGACCACGGGTCTGTAACCGAAGCGCTCTACCGCCATGTTGGCTGGGGGTGCGAGGATAACCGTCAGTGCCACTGGAATAGCACCGGCCCATCCTAAGTCAAGTAACAATGATACTTGATAAGAATATTATGGCCGTACATGCTACGCGAATATATCTATCTTTGCATGCATCGGAAGCATATAACATCCACAACTGCTGACATGGCATTATCTTTGAGACAGAACAGAAATGAGTCTCTTTAGAATCCTCAAAGCCACTAAAATGCCACAAAAGCAAATCAGTAAGCAGATGACCTGCACCGCCACTTAAGGGTAACATGAAGCGAGAGATGAGCGCCCCTCCTCAACAGAAGTCCGGACTTTTCATTTGTTAGAAATCAATATATCATGGGTGACACATTGCATGGAAAATGTCTGCTCTCAAGTATATGACTGATAATCGAGAAGAACACTTTTCGTACTTTCCCTATCGTTCTTTCACATTTCACGTTCTGTTGGTGGCATTGATTGGTAAAACTAACACACTGCGGCCTTCATTGTTTTTCAGGACTCATCAAAATTGGAACTGAAATACATGATGATAAAAGGAGGGGGTTCAAATTTTCAAGTGAAATGAAAAGGAGATCTTTTATTCTTGGCACGAGTATGAAACCTCCAGCATTGTATTCGCCTGGAGATACTCTATCCATTAAGTTCAATTAATGTCTTTCAATGTGAAAAAAAAAATGTGTAGTGGATCTATATACGAAAACGCAACCCAATTTTCATAACTACAGACAGAGCAACAAAACCATCACCAGAGTTGACAGACAAAGAGTTGACAAATACTGTATACCTAGGATCTCCAGTCACCGTCACCAAAGACCTCCCATGGAAGGAACACAACATTAATGACCAAAATGCCGGCAAACATCTTGGAATTCTCGCACCGTGACCAAAGAAGGTAAAAGCAAACATAGATACAAAGCCTTGTATGGTTCGGCCGAAACTTGAATACGCCTCCATCAGTTCAAAAGCTTGGAATCCCTACACAATCTCCGAAAGAAAAAAAAAAGAAGTTTGTGAGGCTAGGTCACCATATAAGAAGTCAAAAACACTTACCCACTCATACACTGCACTCACACACGGACAAGCATGCTCGCGCGTATATATATATATATATATATATATATATATATATATATATATATATAATACACACACACACACACACAACAGCAACAAAAGAGAAATGAAAGAAAGAGAAAATATAAACAAGACCGTTATATAGGGGCAGCATTAAAGTAGAAAATAATGCGGGTGCCTGCAGCTGCGACAGAAAAGAAAGTATGAAAAACAAGACATTCACATGGAAACGAGACCATGCATGCTGACCTGTTCAACAACCAGCAGTTTAAATGCACAAAATCCGGGGGTTCGTCATTTTTCAGTATTTAAGGAATTCCAGAGTTTGGGGCCAAAAATGAAATATGGTGTAATATTATAAAAGTGACTATCATAACATTGATATATCTTAATGGAAAAATGTTTAAGCTATAACCACTGCATTTCTTGAAATCATTTTATTCAGAGAATATTCCAAGCTAAGTGATCATCAATGAAAAGTTCTAAAACTTTCGTTGAGTGTACAGGATAAAATAGGTGTTTCATTGAATACAATTTGACCAGGAAATTCATCTCACGAAACTGAAAAGTGTTGTTGTTGTTGTTGTTGTTGTTGTTGTTGTTGTTGTTGTTGTTGTTGTTGTTGTTGTTTTTGTAAATTCAATGATAATTAATCTTATTAGCCTGAAACCAGTTGTTTATAACTCATCATTTATACAATATCAAAAAACATTTTTTTTAATCTTCGTGAGAAAACAAGACAGAAGAGTGGTCGGTTAATAAAATAGAAGTTTCGCTCGTACGCACCTTCTTTGTTCATTTTCGGATTAATAAATCGGAATTATAAACCTGATTTCATTCTCGGACTAACCAAACTTCCAATAACGAACCTGCCCAATATAAAAGCAACAACTATTGCGAATAATAAACCCTAATTAATTTCTTTTTGAACATCATTCATATAATTATGTATATTTTTTTTTTGTCTGAATAACGAACCGTCGAAATTAAACGAGCATCACCCGGTCTGAGATGTACAGAGGGGCCTAATTCGCTACATTTATACTGGTGTTCTTTGTACTGTGACTGTATGATGTTACCGCTATATCCGAATGTACCGAGGATGATACTGTATAATATCATAATATTCCACTTACTTCCTCTTACTTCTGAAAATAGCGAGCTTTAGATCAGCGACGCAAATGCTGAGACGACACAGCCTCCCGGGTTAGACAATGGGAACAGCTGCCTCGCGCATGCGCAAAACACCATTTTTAGCCCATAATAGCGTCGCCATTAGCGTTTGCGTCGCATATCTAAACTCGCTAATATCATAAGTCACAGCCGCTATAACGGCCTGGTGAGTTCAATCCTAGTCCTTTGATAAACTGGAATATGACAATCAATTTCATGACTTAAGATTCGTTATACAACAATGTGTTCGTCAAATAATAATAATAATAAACCGCATTTGTATAGCGCATATCACAAAAATTGATTAATGTCTCTATGTCAAACCCTGTCAGAGTCACACGACGGATTACCCCTTTGAAACAGAATTATGCTAATCTTATAGACAATATGTGCAATAGGTTACATCCAACCGTCTCTTCCTATTGATGATAGTTTAGCCATCACCGGCTAGGTTCTTCCTTTTCTAATACTGTTTAATGTACCGCACAAAGCTGATGGCATTTCTACGTACGTCTGTACCTGACTGAATTTACAGGCCACGATTTCTATACCAAGCCTTGAACTTGTAACGAACGTCTTTCCATTGTTCTTATCACAATCACGCTGTTATCATGAGTAAACATAGCGACGAGTAAATAGCTTTTGATGTCTAGGTATACTGTATACTGGAATTAGGTCTATATGTAGAAAGATTATAGACACTGTATAGAACTGGCTAAATTATTATTTTTTCATTTTTTTTTTTATTCAAGTTCCATATTCCACATTCCATATTCAGGTTTCATATTCCATTTGATTTAGGAGTAAAATATGTATAACACAACATTCAATTTTAGACATAATTTCACAAATGTATAAGGACATGTAATATAATGATGTGTAAATATGAGGAACCTACTAAAAAGCAATGCTTGTAGGGTGTAGGTTCCAAAGAAATAATATAAGCGTTTAGTACAACATGCTAATAAACAAATAAACAAATAAATACTAGTACATATATATATATATATATATATCAAGAGTAAAATCAGTCGTATAAACACCGGTGTTTATACGACTGATTTCCCTTGATATCTATTAACTACACACCGACGCAGAACTTTCATATATATATATATACTAGCAGCACCCGTGGAAATCCACGGGTCTGAGGGGTTTTATTTTTTCTCATTATACAGATTGTATAGGACTACGATTTTGCACATTTTATTGATGAAATAAAAAGAAAAGTTTTCTCATTCTTTTGCTACTTGTGCTCTCTTCTACCCATGACCACCACCTAATCACCAAAATTTGGTTTGATAGATCATAGAACCATCCGTTTATCTGCTTCAGACTATACTTCATCATTATTATCATCATATTATTATTCTTATTAGTCCCCTATTGTTATATTGTTATTATAATTATTATTATTTGGCGAGGGGGATCATAGTCTTTAGGTTTTATAAGTATCAGGCACCCATGGGAATCCACGGGTCTCAGGGCTTCGTATTTTTTCTTAGATATTTTTTCAACCACGTTATGAGGGAAAAGAGAGAATATTTTCGTCTTCATTTGCTCCCTCATGTCTGTTTTCATAATCAACACTTGGTTTGATGGATCTAGAACCACCCGTTTATCTCATTGATACTGTTCATTTTTTTTTTATAATCATTATCATTATCATTATCATTATGATGATGATGATGATTATTATATTGTCATTTTGTGGGAGGGGAGATCATAGTCATTCGGTTTTATCATTATTTCATATAAATAATTGACATAGGGATGATCAAGGGAATTAAGGAAAAAAGTTTATCGCTCAAGGATAGTGAATATCTTACATTTTTTCCCGTCATGTCAAGGTTACTCTACGACTGATAGATGTTTCAAGTAGCTTCATTATCATTGATATTTCATTTTAAACATTAAAACAATCCAGTATCTGTTTGTGTCTCTATTGCCCACTCTTAGTTTTGGATCATAGCACCCTCCCCATTAATTAGCATTGGCCTATTGCATTGTTACCATTATTTCAGTGTATTATTGTTATTACTATTGTCATTATTATTATCATTATTAACATTATTATTATTTAGGGGAGAGGAGAGAGTAGAATTATAATATGGGGATAAACAACCAAGGGAGGTGGAAATGTTAATTTTGTTTAGAATTGTAAAAATCTGTTTCCCCCATTTTTCTACTCTTGATAAAAACCTTTTCTGAAGACAGTCCTGCGCAAACTGTCCATAGCAAAACTGCTTCACTGCACTGACATACGTAATCTTGTGCTGAGCAGGACTACTTTATAATTAGACCCCTGGTCTTTTTGTTGCCATTGTGCTGAGAGAAATAAAATATTTTGTCTACATTCGCTCTCTTCTTTTTGTTTTTATCACCAAACCTTGGTTTGATAGATCACAAAACCACCCGTTTATCTGCTTCAGACTGTACATTATTGTTATTATTATTATTATTATTACTACTATATTGTCATTATAAGCATCTTCATTATTGGGGGATCTCGAGGGGAGATCATAGTCATTAGACACCCGTGCGAATCCATTGGTCTCAGGGCCTCGTATTTTTTCTTTAATATTTCTTTTCCCACGTTATGGGAGAAAGAAGAATATTTTTATCGTCATTTGCTCCCTCTTTTTTATTTTTATCACCAAAACTTGGTTTCATGCACCATAGAACCGCACATATTTTGATGTCCACTTTAACTTCAAAAATTGGCGGTCAGCAAAGCGAGGGTTTCCCCCTCGTCCGCTCATCTCATGAATATTCATGTTTACAGCAGCCATGCTGTAAACGAATGAACAGCGGCGCGTGTACTCTGATATGGAAGGGTACGATCGGCAAGGACAAAATTTAAGTGGATATTTAGCCGTCCTGAACACGTCTCAGTACAATGATACCCGACTTGAGAGTAAACTAAATGACGTACCTGAGCTGCATAGTATCCTGCAGTTGTGCAAAATACAATAAAATAACAGCATTCGTTGTTTTCATTTGGGCACGCCAATGGCGAACGTCGCTGTACGTAAATGCCCTTGTACTTGTATTATGACCGCGCCGTGTATGAGTGTCCATATCACGCGCACGCAAATAGTGTTTCGTGTAACCATCGTCAATACATACACAGGCGCAGGCCACACACTGGCATACCGTACCCGAGAGTACATTGTGTGCGTGCGTGCGTGTCCGCCGGAATATGACAGAGATTTCGCTGCACGCCATCATCCTTTTGACTTTAGTATCCCCACTGTCTCTGCAAGCTAAAAGATGGACGATCGAGAAAGGCAGGAGTCCAGCGCAGGATCGGTGAATATTAAAACGCTCGGCTCTGACGTCACGCACAAAAATGCATTATGCATCTATCTAATTAATTTCTCTTTTTCGTCCTCGACGTCGACACGGAGGCGGAGCGCGGACGAAACCCGGTCCAAGGCACGTAGGAGACCCTCCCGCTGCCGACGGCACCGGTCTCGGGGGCCCGGAGCCGACGGCTCGGGAGGAGATAGACAAACCAGCAACGCCGGAATAAAACAGGAAATACATAAGTCCCCGACAACAACAACAACTTCGCCTTTTACTGTATAAGACTAGCAGCACCCGTGGAAATCCACGGGTCTGAGGGGTTTTACTTTTTTTTTCTCATAGATACGGTTTTGCCCATTAAATTTTTATTGATGAAATAAAAAGATTTTTTTTTTCTCATTCTTTCGTTACTTGTGCTCGATCTCTTCTACCCATGACCACCACCCCCCCCCCCCCCCCACTACACACACACACACATATCCACCCCCGCAGAACAAAACAAACAAACAAACAAACAAACAAACAAACAAACAAAAAACAAAACAAAACCCAAAAACAAACATTCAGGGAAAAATTACCAAAAACGCTTATGAGATTCTCCAGAAGTTCTGCCCACAGATTCTTCCCGTCGGAATGGGGAGATGACTTTGATATCAAATATACCCCCTGCTCTTGCATCCATGCAGGCACCCGAGGGAATCCACGGCTGGTCTCAAGGCCTAGCATTTTTTTTTTTTCATTCCTATTTCTTTTCCCACGTTATGAGAGAAAAATATAATATTTTTGATCGTCTTCAATTGCTCCCTCCTTTTTGTTTTTAATCACCAAAACTTGGTTTGATAGATCATAGAACCATCCGTTTATCTGCTTCAGACTATACATCATCAATATTATCATATTATTATTCTCATTAGGTCCCTATTGTTATATTGCTATTATAATTATTATTGTTATTATTGGGGATGGGGATCATAGTCATTAGGTTTTATAAGTATTAGGCACCCGTGGGAATCCACGGGTCTCAGGGCTTCGTATTTTTCCTTTAATATTTCTTCAATCAATATGAGAGAAGAAATACACAAAGAATATTTTCGTGTTCATTTGCTTCTTCATTTCTGTTTTCATAATTAAAACTTGGTTTGATGGATCTAGAACCACCCGTTTATCTCATTACTACAGTTCATTATTTTTATTATCATAATAAATAACATTATCATTATTATCATTGTTATTGTTATTTTGTGGGAGGGGAGATCATAGTCATTCGGTTTTATTATTATTTTATATTATTCATTGACATGGGGATGAATCAAGGGAATTAAGGAAAAAAGTTAATCGGTCAAGGATGGTAGTGAATATCTTTTTTCCCGTCATGTCAAGGTTTCTCTACGACTGATAGACGTTTCAAATAGCTTCATTATCATTGCTATTTCATTTTAAGCATCAAAACAATCCAGTACCTTTTTGTGTCTCTTCCGCCCACTCTTAAGTTATGGATCATAGCCTCCCTCCCCATTCCTTTGCATTGGCCTATTGTATTATTATCATTATTTCAGTGTATTATTGTTATTGTTATTATCATTATTATTATTACTAACATTATTATTATTATTTAGGGGAGAGGAGAGAGTAGCGTCATAATATAGGGATGATCAACCAAGGGAGGCGGAAATGTTAAGAATTGTAAAAATCTGTTTCCCCCATTTTTCTGCTCTTGATTAAGCATTTCTGAAGACAGTCCTGCGCAAACTGTCAAAAACTGCTTCACTGCACTAACGTACGTAATCTTGTGCTGGGTAGGACTACTTCATATATAGACCCCTAGTGTTTTTGTTACTCTTGTGCTGAGAGAAATTAAATATTTTCGTCTTCGTTTGCTCTCTTCTTTTTGTTTTTATCACCAAACCTTGGTTTGATGGATCATAGAACCACCCGTTTATCTGCTTCAGACTGTACATTTTTATTATCATTATTATCATAATCATTAATGTCCTCCTTCTGCTTCAGACTGTACATTATCATCATTATTATCATCATTATTGTTATTATTAGTATTATAACTATCACAACTATTATTATTATTATTATTATTATTATTATTATTATATTATCATTATAATCATCATTGCTATATTTGGGGAGAGGGAGATCATAGTCATTAGGTTTAATAAGTAGGCACCCGTGGGAATCCATGGGTCTCAGAGCCTCGTATTTTTTCTTTAATATTTCTATTCCCACGTAATGGGAGAAAGAAGAATATTTTTGTCGTCATTTGCTCCCTCTTTTTTATTTTTATCACCAAAACTTGGTTTGATGCACCATAGAACCACACATTTGATGTCCACTTGTAACTTCAAAAATTGGCGGTCAGCAAAGCGAGGGTTTCCCCCGCGTCCGCTCGTCTTATGAATATTCATGTTTACAGCAGCCATAGTAAACGAATGAACAGCGGCGCGTGTACTCTGATATGGAAGGGTACGATCGGCAAGGACAAAATTTAAGTGGATATTTAGGGGTCCGTCCTGAACAGTCTGAGTACAATGATACCCGACTTGAGTGTAAACTAAATGACGTACCTGAGCTGCATAGTATCCTGCAGTTGTGCAAAATACAATAACAGCATTCGTTGTTTTCATTTGGGCACGCCAATGGCGAACGTCGCTGTACGTAAATGCCCTTGTATTAACAATGACCGCGCCGTGTATTGATATACCATAATGAGTGTCCATATCACGCGCACGCAGATAGTGTTTCGTGTAACCATCGTCAACACAGGCGCAGGCCACACACTGGCATACCGTACCCGAGAGTACATTGTGTTCGTGCGTGCGTGTCCGCCGGAATATGACAGAGATTTCGCTGCACGCCATCATCTTTTTGACTTTAGTATCCCCATTGTCTCTGCAAGCTAAAAGATGGACGATCGAGAAAGCAGGAGTCCAGCGCAGGATCGGTGAATATTAAAACGCTCGGCTCTGACGTCACGCACAAAAATGCATTATGCATCTATCTAATTAATTTTTCTTTTTCGTCCTCGACGTCGACACGGAGGCGGAGAGGGGACAAAACCCGCGCCATTCGATGTAGGATACTCTCCCGCGGCCGACGGCACCGGTCGCGGCTGCCCGGAGCCGACGGCTCGGGAGGAGATAGACAATCCAGCAACGCCGGAATAAAACAGGAAATACATAAGGCCGCGACAACAACAACAACTTCGCCTATTATATATATAGACTAGCAGCACCCGTGGAAATCCACGGGTCTGAGGGGTTTTATTATTTTTTTTTTCTCATAGATACGATTTTTCAAATTTTCATTGATGAAATAAAAAGAAAATTTTTCTTATTCTTTCGTTACTTGTGCTCGATCTCTTCTACCCATGACCACCACCACCCCCCCCACACACACACACACACATTTCCATCCCCGCAGAAAAAAACAACAACAAACAAACAAACAAACAGAAAACAAAACAAAACCCCAAAACAAACATTCAGGGAAAAATTACCAAAAACGCTTAAGAGATTCTCCGGAAGTTCTGCCCAGATTCTTCCCGTCGGAATGGGGAGATACTATTGACACTATGACTTTGATATCAGTTATACCCCCTGCTCTTGCATCCATGCAGGCACCCGAGGGAATCCACGGCTGGTCTCAAGGCCTAGCATTTTTTTTTTCATTCCTATCTCTTTTCCAACGTTATGAGAGAAAAAATATAATATTTTTGATCGTCTTCAATTTCTCCCTCCTTTTTGTTTTTAATCACCAAAACTTGGTTTGATAGATCATAGAACCACCCGTTTATCTGCTTCAGACTATACATCATTATTATTATCATATTATTATTCTCATTAGGTCCCTATTGTTATATTGCTATTATAATCATTATTGTTATTTGTGGAGAGGGATCATAGCCATTAGGTTTTATAAGTATTAGGCACCCGTGGGAATCCACGGGTCTCAGGGCTTCGTATTTTTCCTTTGATATTTCTTCAACCACGTTATGAGAGAAGAAATACACAAAGAATATTTTCGTCTTCATTTGCTCCCTCATTTCTGTTTTCATAACCAAAACTTGGTTTGATGGATCTAGAACCACCCGTTTATCTCATTGATACTGTTCATTGTTTTTATTATCATAATAATTAGCATTATTATTATCATTATTATTATTATTATTATTATTATTATTATTATTGTTATTGTTATTTTGTGGGAGGGGAGATCATAGTCATTCGGTTTTATTATTATTTCATATTATTCATTGACATGGGGATGAATCAAGGGAATTAAGGAAAAAAGTTTATCGGTCAAGGATAGTGAATATCTTTTTTTCTGTCATGTCAATGTTACTCTACGACTGGTAGACGTTTCAAATAGCTTCATTATCATTGCTATTTCATTTTAAACATCAAAACAATCCAGTACCTGTTTGTGTCTCTTTCGCCCACTCTTAAGTTATGGATCATAGCACCCCCTCCCCATTCATTTGAATTGGCCTATTGTATACATTATTATCATTATTTCAGCGTATTATTGTTATCGTTATTATCATTAGTATTATTACTAACATTATTATTATTATTTAGGGGAGAGGAGAGAGTAGAGTCATAATATAGGGATGATCAACCAAGGGAGGCGGAAGTGTTAATTTGTTGAAAATTGTAAAAATCTGTTTCCCCCATTTTGCTGCTGTTGATAAAAAGCTTTTCTGAAGAGTCCTGCGCAAACTGTCCAAAACTGCTTCACTGCACTAACATACGTAATCTTGTGCTGAGCTGGACTACTTCATATGTTTTTTATAGACCCCTAGTGTTTTTGTTACTCTTGTGCTGAGAGAAATAAAATATTTTCGTCTTCGTTTGCTCTCTTCTTTTTTTTTTATCACCAAACCTTGGTTTGATGGATCATCGTTAGAACCACCCGTTTATCTGCTTCAGACTGTACATTTTTATTATCATTATTATCATAATCATTAATGTCCTTATTCTTCTGCTTCAGACTGTGGATTATCATCATTATTATCATCATTATTGTTATCATTAGTATTATAACTATCACTATTATTATTATCATTACTATTATTATATTATCATTATAATCATCATTGTTATATTTGGGGAGGGGGAGATCATAGTCATTAGGTTTAATAAGTAGGCACCCGTGGGAATCCATGGGTCTCAGGGCCTCGTATTTTTTCTTTCTGTATTTTCTTTTCCATCGTTATGGAAGAAGGAACAATATTTTTTGTCGTCATTTGCTCCCTCTTTTTTATTTTTATCACCAAAACTTGGTTTGATGCACCATAGAACCACACATTTGATGTCCACTTATAACTTCAAAAATTGGCGGTCAGCAAAGCGAGGGTTTCCCCCGCGTCCGCTCGTCTTATGAATATTCATGTTTACAGCAGCCATGCAGTAACGAATGAACAGTGGCGCGTGTACTCTGATATGGAAGGGTACGATCGGCAAGGACAAAATTTAAGTGGATATTTAGCCGTCCTGAACAGTCTGAGTACAATGATACCCGACTTGAGAGTAAACTAAATGACGCACCTGAGCTGCATAGTATCCTGCAGTTGTGCAAAATACAATAAAATAACGGCATTCGTTTTTTTCATTTGGGCACGCCAGTGGCAAACGTCGCTGTACGTAAATGCTCTTGTATGACTACGCCGTGTATTATACCATAGTGAGGGTCCATATCACGCACACGTACACACGCAGATAGTGTTTCGTGGAACCATCATCAATACATACACAGGCGCAGGCCACACACTGGCATACCGTATACCCGTACCCGAGAGTACATTGTGTGCGTGCGTGCGTGTCCGCCGGAATATGACAGAGATTTCGCTGCACGCCATCATCCTTTTGACTTTAGTATCCCCACTGTCTCTGCAAGCTAAAAGATGGACGATCGACAAAGGCAGTAGTCCAGCGCAGGATCGGTGAATATTTAAACGCTCGGCTCTGACGTCACGCACAAAAATGCATTATGCATCTATCTAATTAATTTTTCTTTTTCGTCCTCGACGTCGACACGGAGGCGGAGCGCGGACGAAACCCGGTCCAAGGCACGTAAGAGACCCTCCCGCTGCCGACGGCACCGGTCTCGGGGGTCCGGAGCCGACGGCTCGGGAGGAGATAGACAAACCAGCAACGCCGGAATAAAACAGGAAATACATAAGGCCCCGACAACAACAACAACTTCGCCTTTTACTGTATAAGACTAGCAGCACCCGTGGAAATCCACGGGTCTGAGGGCCTCATATTTTTTTTTTAATTTATTCATATTATTCGCCGCGTTTTTAGTAGTCAAAAAGAAAGAACTTTACTATTTTCTCCTTTCTTCTTTTGCACCCTCTTCTTTATACCCATGGCCAGTGCCGTATATACGCGGCACTGCTCATGGCCATCCCCTCCTAACACCTGAGCTGAGGAGCCGGTCCATGGAATGGGACTTTAAAATAACCCCGCTTGCTGTTATCACAGATCAACTTAGCAGCACCCGTGGAAATTCGAGGATTGCCATCTTTGCCCAAAGATTCTTCCCATCGAAGCACGGGGGGGGGGGGGGGTGCCATTGACATTTTGCCCTGCATATCTCCCCCTTCCCCATGCCTTTCGCCCTCAGTCTCGACGCCCGTTGAAAAAAACAAACAAACAAACAATACATGAGCCCTATCTGTTCCCAACGCACACACATCTTTTCTCTTCATGAAAAAGCTGAAAAGTGGCGTATCTCATGAATAATATTCATTTTACCACGTACGTCATTAAAAAAAAAAAAATGCAACCCACACAACGATAATATGTTTACATATCCTCGCCCGTTTATCTGCTTCAGACTGTACATTATCATTATTATCATTATTTTATGAATACTATTATTGTATCATCATTTAATAAATATTATTTTTGGAGGGGAGATGATATAGTCATTATAGGTTTAATAAGTAGGCATCCGTGGGTATTTATTCATATTATTTTTCGCCGCGTTTTTAGCAGTCAGAAAGAAAGAACTTTATTATTTTCTCCTTCCTTCTTTTGCACCCTCTTCTACCCATGGCAATCCCCTCCTAACACATGAGCTGAGGAGCCGGTCCATGGAATGGGACTTTAAAATAACCCCGCTTGCTGTTATCACAGATCAACTTAGCAGCACCCGTGGAAATTCGAGGGTTGTCTTCTTTGCCCAAAGATTCTTCCCGTCGAAGCACGGGGGAAGGGGGTGCCATTGACATTTTGCTCTGCATATCTCCCCCTTCCCCATGCCATTCGCCCTCAGTCTCGACGCCCGTTGAAAAAAAAAATACATGAGCCCTATCTGTCCCCAACGCACACACATCTTTTCTCTTCATGAAAAAGCTGAAAAGTGGCGTATCTCATGAATAATATTCATTTTACCACGTACGTTATTCAAAAAAAAAATACAACCCACACAACAATATGTTTACATATCCTCGCCCGTTTATCTGCTTCAGACTGTACATTATCATTATTTTCATTATTTTATGAATACTATTATTGTATCATCATTTAATAAATATTATTTTGGGAGGGGAGATGATATAGTCATTATAGGTTTAATAAGCAGGCATCCGTGGGTATTTATTCATATTATTTTTCGCCACGTTTTTAGTAGTCAGAAAGAAAGAACTTTATTATTTTCTCCTTCCTTCTTTTGCACCCTCTTCTACCCATGGCCATCCCCTCCTAACACATGAGCTGAGGAGCTGGTCCATGGATTGGGACTTTAAAATAACCCCGCTCGCTGTTATCACAGATCAACTTAGCAGCACCCGTGGAAATTCGAGGGTTGTCTTCTTTGCCCAAAGATTCTTCCCGTCGAAGCACGGGGGAAGGGGGTGCCATTGACATTTTGCCCTGCATATCTCCCCTCCCCCATGCCATTTACCCTCAGTCTCGACGCCCGTTGGAAAAAAAAAAATACATGAGCAAAAAACATGAGCCCTTTCTGGCCCCAACGCACGTACACATCTTTTCTCTTCATGAAAAAGCTAAAAAATGGCGTATGTCATGAATAATATTTATTTTTTAACACATCATTTAAAAAAAAGAAATCCCACACAACGACAATATGTTTACATAATCCTCACCCGTTTATCTGCTTCAGACTGTACATTATCATTATTGTTATTATTATGAATACTATTATTACATTTAATTTCATTAAATAAAATTATTTTGGGAGGGGAGATGATAGTCATTATACCTTTAATAAGTAGGCACCCGTGGGAATCCATGGGTCTCAGGGCCTCGTATTTTTTTCTTTAATATTTCTTTTCCCACGTAATGGGAGAAAGAATATTTTTGTCGTCATTTGCTCCCTCTTTTTTATTCTTATCACCAAAACTTGGTTTGATGCACCATAGAACCACACATTTGATGTCCACTTGTAACTTCAAAAATTGGCGGTCAGCAAAGCGAGGGTTTCCCCCGCGTCCGCTCGTCTTATGAATATTCATGTTTACAGCAGCCATAGTAAACGAATGAACAGCGGCGCGTGTACTCTGATATGGAAGGGTACGATCGGCAAGGACAAAATTTAAGTGGATATTTAGCCGTCCTCAACAGTCTGAGTACAATGATACCCGACTTGAGAGTAAATTAAATGACATACCTGAGCTGCAGTATCCTGCAGTTGTGCAAAATACAATACAATAACAGCGTTCGTTGTTTTCATTTGGGCACGCCAATGGCGAACGTCGCTGTACGTAAATGCCCTTGTACTAACAATGACCGCGCCGTGTATTGATATACCCAAGGAGGTATACCTCCTTGATATACCATAATGAGTGTCCATATCACGCGCACGCAGATAGCGTTTCGTGTAACCATCGTCAATACATACACAGGCTCAGGCCACACACTGGCATACCGTACCCGAGAGTACATTGTGTGTGTGCGTGCGTGTCCGCCGGAATATGACAGAGATTTCGCTGCACGCCATCATCTTTTTGACTTTAGTATCCCCATTGTCTCTGCAAGCTAAAAGATGGACGATCGAGAAAGCAGGAGTCCAGCGCAGGATCGGTGAATATTAAAACGCTCGGCTCTGACGTCACGCACAAAAATGCATTATGCATCTATCTAATTAATTTTTCTTTTTCGTCCTCGACGTCGACACGGAGGCGGAGCGGGGACGAAACCCGCGCCATTCGATGCAGGATACTCTCCCGCGGCCGACGGCACCGGTCGCAGCTCCCCGGAGCCGACGGCTCGGGAGGAGATAGACAATCCAGCAACGCCGGAATAAAACAGGAAATACATAAGGCCGCGACAACAACAACAACTTCGCCTATTATATATATAGATATATACGTATATATATATATATATATATATATATATATACGTATATATATATATATATATATATATATATATATACGTATATATATATATATATATATATATATATATATATATATATTCATTTTCTGAAATCCGATGCAAATGCCAGAACGCACCACGCGGGACGAACCAGAGAGAACCGGAAAAATCTAGTCCTTCGTATCCACTGTCAAGCATGAATGTCGTGTCTGGCGCGGTTCGGATACGGTTCAGTGATCTACTCGAAGTAAGAAAGAAAAAACAAAGGATTACCACATACATGTACATGTACTGTGCTGTATATCCTTACTACTGTTTGTACGTCGACATTATGAAATATAGTTTTACCTCTTTAGTAATGTCATGTTCTGGGGTAGGTGGCATAATAAAAAGTCAGTTATCGGTAATTTTGCCCAAAAGGACGCTCAGCATTCAAGATACTCTCATATCAAATCGCATTTTTTTTTCATTTTCAAGTTCAGCTTTGTGTGCGTGTGTGTGAGTGTGTTTGAATTATATGAATATTTTTCCGCAATGAATTTACGGATGTCATATGTACACATGGCCGGCAGAATCGTGGGGCCGTGGGGGCTCGGGCCCCCACACTTTTTGTGCACCATACAAAGGAATACATAAGGTGTCATCACTTTGGGCCCCAACCCTTTTTTTTAACCCGGAAGTGCGTAAGTGGCACTAAACAGAAATAGATAGAGATCTTGAAGTGTGAGCGCGGTAAGGTTATGTTTTTTCCGCTGAAGACCTTTCTTTGTTATTGCTTATTGTTTTTTGAGCTGATTTTTGTTTTTGTTTTTGTTTTTGTTTTTTTGCTTGTCAGCTGAAGAAACCCGGAAATGGAAGGGGAGAGATGAGCTGAGAGGACCTTTGTTTTTTTCTTTTTTGCTTTTTTGCTTGTTAGCTCATGAAACCCGGAAGTGAGCCCCCACACTTTTGAAAACGTTCCGCAACAGTTGTATATGAAATTGTGAAAATTGTCAGATACTGGAAATAGTTCCATCTTATCAATATTTATCAATCATTATCCATTACTTTACGTGCTCTTAAATTGCTGCTTTACAAGGGCATTGCTTTTCACTGATTAATTATTAATCCACGATATGTGATAGTATCCTTCTTTAATAGGAGAAATAAATATTCTATCGTATATGCCTACGGGAGGTAGAATCTCCCTCCCCCCCCCCCCCCCTCCCTGCATTAACTTTCCCCCTCTTTATATATTGCAATGTGCCTGACTGACTCAGGTTCGTATTCTCCACTGTTCTGGTGACAAAAGGAAATAAAAATGTGGAATTGAGTTGTATCAACTCAGTTCCTGTTGTCATTATCATATAGCGGCACACCGCAGCGTGTCGAGCTGGTGTTGGTAATTTATCTTTTCTGTTCGATTGCCTCTGAAGCGTACGTAAATCCCATCGAATGGTACATTAAAACATGGACCTACAGTAGGTCCATGATTAAAACCACCCGGATAACGACTCTGTTTGTCCGCTGTTAAAGTATTCACGGTGGCCTAGTATACTCTATACCACATTCACTGATGAGTTTTATACGTTTCTTCTTCCTCATGTAGTTTTATTTCTTAGTTTTCTTGGTGATGAGTATACCGTTTGTACTTTCCAGCGATTTTATATCAATTAATATTAATCGATTTTTCATTGATTCGATACAGACGTACACAACACTTGATAAAGCGCTTAATTCCTGTTTTGATTGATTTGACGTATTGGTTTCGGCATCATCATTGCACATGTACACATTTTTAAGCAGATGTTGGCCTACATGTACAAGTATCAGAGGCGGATCCAGGAATTCCGTAAAGGGGAGGCGCCTTTACAAAATTAAAGGGGGTGGAAGCGCCCCCCCCCCCCCATTTTTTTTTTAAGCTTTTCAATTCTTCTGTTTTAACAGAAAATAAAGAGGGGGCACGCGCCCGGTGCGCCCCCTCTGGATCCGCCACTGCATATGTTGTTTACAAAGTTGTCAGAGAACAAATTAAATCGTATTACAGTATAGGACCACCTACACGTTGCAATGAATACTACATGTACATGCAGAAGAGCTGAAGCATTAAGCTTTACTTGATTTGCTTGCAGTAATTATACATAACACACAAGGCAATGTACATTTATGACTAACAGAAAAAAAAGAGAGGAAGAATAACTTGCGTATAGAGAGACGCATAGGAAAGAAGAAAGGGAAGGAGAAAAGGAGAGGTCTGCTTTCAGCAAAGTTTTGGTTAAAGGGATCGTATAGTTTTGGTTGAGACCTAATTTCAGGTTTCTAACATTTTTGGTGAGATAATGAGAAACCTCTTGTGAAATATGAAAGAGCGTGTAATTCCACGAGGAATTCAACGTTTATGTTTGATAAAAATTGGTTTTGAAATGGCTGAGATATCAAACACAGAGCGATTCGTTAGTAAAGTGTGGGACCCACACTTTATTACGATCGCTTTGTTTTACTTTGTTTTTGGATGTTTCAGTCATTCCAAACCCGATTTTCATCGAATAAACTTTAAATTCCTCCTAAAATGGTATGCACTTCGTAAGTGTTTTCTTGGTATCTTGCAAAAATTTAAAAGCCCAGTTCTCATCTCCACCAATACTGTACCATCCCTTTAAATACCG
This sequence comes from Diadema setosum, assembly GCA_033980235.1. NCBI lineage: Eukaryota > Metazoa > Echinodermata > Echinoidea > Diadematoida > Diadematidae > Diadema > Diadema setosum. The sequence continues at coordinate 10,294,178 of CM067077.1, read as the reverse complement.
TACTATAGTATAGCCTTGATGAAAGTTCAACACACCTTGACATGTACCCAGATGCAGATGGACAGTGGTGTTTACAAGATCATGGTTAGTCGTTATTATGGTTACGTAAGAGATCAAGAACGGTTACAGGAAGCTGGTGCACAACACACACACGATCATTGATATCTGCATTGCGGCATTGTTTTCACAGCTTTCTAGAAAGAATAATCTGACTTTATATTTCGAATATCACAATGAAGAAAGTTCCAAATATTGGGTCTGGTGTGTCTGAAAGATTTCAGAATCATCACTGTTTTAGGATTACAATATAACAATGAAAATTTTTAGATTGTCTTGTATGATAAGAGTTTATATGTCCTTGTTCAACTGAAATGATGACAAGAACAAAAATAAAACTGGTGCCTGACCGTCAGGTAAACGAAACATAAAGAGTAAATTTTGCTTTAAGAAATGATATCATTGGCCATGAGAGTTTTTAAAGGCATAATTTACTATTCACAGATGAAACAAAAACTCACTAACTATTATAGTGCTTCAAAATTAGAGGAACTTGTATTATGTTACAGTGTTACTTTTCTATTGTTTATATATCTTCCGCAGATTATCAACTTGCTGACGTCTGAGTCGAGCAATTAGAACTGCGACTTGAACAAGCAAAAAGTCAAAGACTAATTTATGTTGAGAATCATTTTCTTCCTCAGTCCTGCTAACTTCCAAGTTTTCGTCACATACGTCATCAGTGATGAGCTGTCTTTTTATGGAGGGCCTGAATTCACATCCCACAAAACGGCTACCTTCCTCCACAACTGGGGTGTTCGACACAGGATCTTTGCCTTCCCCCCCCCCCCCCCCTCCCCACAGCAATGGCCGTAAGGAAGTGGAAGTGGGCGTGAAGACAGTGAAGCGGTTTCTCACTGGCAACGTCAACAGTGATGGCAAACTGAACTCTGATCAGTTCCAACGGGCGATGCTACAGTAATAATAGGAACACGCCAGATCGGGACACAGGACTATCGCCCGCGATGTGCCTTTTTGGCAGATCTATCTGGGACTTCATCCCGATACACCCAGGGAGGTACCATCCACATCACACCTGGAAGGACACTTTAACTGCTCGGGAGGAAGCGCTCCGCTACCGACCCATGCGGGCTTCCGAACGCCTGTCTGAACACCCCTGCCATCTCCCACCGTTGGCCGTTGGAGACTCAGTGCGCATCCAAAATCAGACCGGCCTTTACCCCACCAAATTGGACAAGACTGGCATCATCGTGGAAGTCCGCCAGTTTCACCAAACGTGGTACGCGTTGATGGATCTGGCCGCGTCACCCTCCGGACCGGCGCAAGTTTACACCCGTTGTACCCCGGGCACCACTCTGCATATCCCATACCCCGCCCGCTGTGTCACCCTCCTATCCTGTGGTACATTAGTCCCGCCCTGCCTCCACTGATGCATATCCACCGGCCCATCTGGACCCACCTCCTGACGCAACCCCCCAAGGCATTCTGCCCGTTCACTCACAGGCCGACGACGTCCCACCCCTCGCAACTTAATTTTACTGCCCATCAACCTGGATGCCCACCCCAAGATTCTGGTCCATCGGCACGGCTTCCACAGACACTTGCTTCTCTCCTCCCACACAACGCCTCAGGTCTCAAGGAACGCCCCGTTGCTGACCTTGCCACCTCCGCGCCTCCAGGGCCTCGCCGATCCTCCCGTCTACGGACAAATCTTTGACTGCCTCAAAGACTGGGGGGGGGGGGGGGGGGCATAGAGGAACTTCTGTTATAGTGTTATGGTGTTACTTTTCTATTGTTTATCTTCCGCAGATTGTCAACATTGCTGACGTCTGAGTCGAGCACGCACTGCGACTTGAACAAGCAAACAATCGAAGACTTATTTAAAATAAAACTGTCAGTTATATAGGGTTAGAAGAGCCAATGTAAAAATATGAATCAGTATAGTCGATGTAAGTATTGTTAAATATATAAAATTTGAACAACAGTTATTAAAAAAAAAATGTTTTCAGACTAAACCATCTACAGTTATGGTTTATTGAGAAAAATATTGATATCTTCTTAGATTTTAGGCTTTACTGCGAAAATGTAATTATCTTGAACATTTTCAAATCACTGCTCGAAAAGGTAAACAGGACCTTTAATTCATCTGCGAATAAGGGCTCTGAATATCAAATCCTTATTCATAATCCCTCCACTGTAGCAGCTACAGTACACGGCCTACACGGGACACTGCCAGTGGTGCATGTAGTCTTTTTTTTTCTTCTTCTTCTTTTTTGCGCAGACTCCCTTACGATCAACAAGGGTTTGTGTCTGCAAACTAGGTATTCATTATCTGCCCAATCGATCTGAGCTTGTAATGATCGATGTCCAATCTTATTACAATCTCCGAAATGATAACACCACTGTTGTTCTCCCAAAACCACGAACCAATTTTTGAAGAAAAAGCGCACTATATTCAGCTTCTAAGCTCTTTAACGATCTCCTTTTGAGTCTCAGGACAATTAATGACATCAAATTATTTATAACAGAAATAAAGAAAAGATTTGTATGATTGAAGCAATTTATATTCAACTTATATCTAAGTGTTAATTTTGTATAATCAAATATTTGCTCACAGAAAAGGTGTGTCAATTCATTTGCCCCCCCCCCCTTCGTTAGAAGCTCGTCTGTTATTTTCAAACGTTTAAATCTGTTTGCAATGTGATGTTATGATTGTCAATTTCTTCAAACCTTTCTGTATTTTCTGTATAATTTCTTTTCCTCAATTCTCATTTTGATTTCTTGTGTTAATTGTATAAAATTTTTATGTTACACGTTGCATACTTTCTGACTTTTTTCACTTTTCTTTTTTGCGTTTCGTTTGTAATTATTATGGTTTTTTATACTTCTCTTCATTGTATGATTTCTATATTTTTGTTATCATTTCACGGCCTTGCTGAAAAACAGCTTTTAGCTGATAGCAAGCTTTTTACCGTGGTAAAATAAATAAACTCAAACTCAAACTAAAACTCAATCTGTCAGCCTGTGAACTTCAATTTAATGCCGACCTGCTGCACCAATACAGGAACTATTAACCTGATGTCATCTTCATCATCATACCATGCTAAAGTCGCAGATAATCCGAAAATATTTAATTTTGGCTTTCATGCCCGGAGTTTCATGTAAGTTGATGTGGCAGAAAAACATGACAGTTTGATCATGATAGTCAGTCTAAACTAAAAAATTCGATGTATAATAATTTAGTTGCTGATAGGATTCCAACTATTCATTGCCCTGACATTTGAGAGTCTATTATTATGGAAATTGCCATGGCGTTTGGAATTTCACCTTTGATTGCATCTAATGACATCCCTAAGCTGATCTTCTTAACACTGTTAATCTAATGAAACAATTTCCTTCAAATTCATGAAATTCTTCCGTAGACATGTTTTCATTGCAACTGATTTCCAACTTGCACTACATCGGCATAAATAAGCACTGGATTGATCAGTTTTTGAGTAGTAGCCATGATAAAAAAAAAAGTCATGGACGTACATACTCGAGCAGGATTCGAACCTACGACCTCCTGATCTCCAGACAGGCGTCATCTCCATGAGACCACCGAGCTTCCGCCAGACAGCAAGTGTTGGTTCTAATCCTTACAACATACGCAGTTGGTACTGTGTAATACATAATTATTAAAATTCATAAAATTCTTCCCTCGAGATATTTGTATTGCAACTGATTAAAAAATTGCCGTACATCGACGTAAATAAACACTGAATTGATCATTGTGTTAGTACATGTAGTACTATTAAAACACTGATCAATCTCAGCGCTTATTTACGTCGATGTAGAGCAGTTTTGCAATCAGTTGCAATGAAGATTTTCTTCTGTTTAAAGGATCCCTTTTGGAGAAGAGTTCATTGTCTTTTCAGCTTCATTGCTGTCCTTACTGGGCCTTATATAGTCAGATTATTTTTATTGAGGCTCCATGATCCTTTTTATTTGGATCGCTTATCTCTTGGAAGCGGGCAAGGATACAGCAGGGAGGTCGATGATCAATACAATAGTACAATTTTGTAGTATGTGCCGTCTTAAAATTTGAATCCCTGAAAAGAAAAGAGTTTTACTGTACTGGTTTACTGCCTGCGATGAAGTGGTCGAGACCGTTACACGCAAATTTTATGAATCAGTTTATCTAATTTATTTATTTCGTTTTATTTTCACAAGGTAGCCATTTCAGTCAAAGAACTGATTTACGAAGGGGACCTGCAGAAGAACAACACAAAATACACTGTACATACAAAATGCAGAATTCCGTAAAACAATGATAATAATTAGAGAGTTACAAACTGAATACAAAATGAAGTTTACAATAAAAAGAAAGATAGATTGAAGGCTAAACATAGTTCTCAGAAGGGCTATAAGAAAGCATTTTCTACCAATCACAACCTATTTGTGATACATCATCCAACTAAAATGCTTCATCCAAACCCAGATGCTGCAGCAGACAGAAATGGGAAATTTTGGTCATTTGTTATAACATTGACGTAAAGTTTTGAAATTTCGAAGCTTACTATAGTAGAAAACAAAAATTCTCGAAACATTCAAGAAAACATTGGTATGTAATTAACAAGCACGAATTTTGTCTTTCTTTATCGTGCCTGCTTCCATTTTCTTCATCCCTAATATCGCCTTTTCACGCGTGGGGAAATACATATGAAACACACTTCTGAAGATAAATTACTCATATTACAAAAGAAGTTACTCTATTATGTATAAATCATCCTTTTTTTTTATTAGAGCAAAACAATTATGTCAAACACACGTCCTCCCGAGATGTTTCTGTTATTGTATACCAATATATCATTATATTAAATGGGTTAGTCAAATACCGGTTTATAAATAGTGATTGGCTAAACATAGTTACGTAATGGAGGCACATTGGTTATGTTCGCCTATGGGCAGAACATTAATTTTTGTAATATTCTCCCATGGGAATACATTTTCACGTAACAAATGACAAACAATTGAACGATCATATTTTTCACGCAATCGATAGAATAAATTTGCCTATTCCATACAATGTGAAGAGCAGACGACCGATTATTGTAATGCGTACGAAAATGTGATAATTTGACTTACCCACATAATATAACAGATGATGACTTTTGTTGTCGGGAACATACATGTACCAAACGTTCCACCCTCAGGGTTTGAAAAAGCTATTTCGGGAGGCTATAAGTCCCTCAATAGCATTTCAAACCCTTCGGGTGGAACATTCGTTCTCTCATTCTTATAATGCCCGCTCTTCTGCATTCTTACCGGCATATGGACATAATTCTTTGCAATATATCCAATCTAGGTTGCATTTTATCATTACCAGTTTGCTTGTGTCTACGATTGCACGTGTTGTAGTTTCATTTTTTTCCTTTTTTTTTTTCTTTTTCCCCTCCTTTTCCCCTTCCTAATTCGATCTCATGTCGGTTGACATAGGTTCTTTTGATTTCGCTCTATATCTGTTTGTAGTTTCATTAAGTCATTATTCGTTCTCTCATGTATTTTCTGAAGGTCCAATATCGTACAAGCTTTGGGGGACCCTCCACTTCCATCCTTTATCTAATTTGTATACAATGCATAATGATATTCAAAGCACAAATTATATACTGTATGTATATATATATATATATATATATATATATAATATATATCTTCATTTTGTTACTCATTATCACATGTATTTTTGTTAATCTACGTTTTCGTAATCATTACGCTGCTTATATCCATTGTATATATTACAAATTTTCTGTTGATTTGATGGAACTGAAAATAAATTTGAACTTGGAACTTTGAACAGATGATATGAATTGATTTCATCACTTCACAATTTTCCATTGATCGTTTACAAAAAAGAAAGATAACGAAAATTCGTGTTTTTTGTTATAAAAGTGTGAAACAAGCAACTTCAAAATAATATCAGTCAGGTATATCAGGATTTGAGACTGGGTCATAATTGCGTTGAACAAAAAACTGGAAATGTTAAAATTTCATTTACAAAGTATATGGCATGATGTGAGGGGAGTCATTATCTTTTCACACTTTACATCTTGACTGTTCAAGATTTTTTTTTCATAAAAATTACTACACAATTTCATATCTTCCTTGATTTTCACCCGATTTTGATCAAATTTTCAATGTTGTGCTTATAAAAATTGTTCCTTTATTTCTGAAAAACTTTCATCTGGTCCCAAATTTACCGTTGAGGGTTATTTCTATGCATGATTTCACTTTCCCACTTTCTTAATTTAAATGATTTCGTTACTTATTATAAGCATGAATACGCTGGATTATGTACGAATTCGCATATGTTTCGGTGTAGGGATCACTAACAACACTAAAGACGGACTTTTGTGGGGGGGGGGTGGGGCAAAGACCCACGGATCTGTTCTGCCTCAATGGGAGTAGCAATGGTTCTAACAAGGACACAGTAAGTGTTTGCTCCCTTCAGCATGAAATGTGCCAACTCAGTATCAATGATATAAGATTCCGATCTTGGTTACTTTAACCCGTTTCGTACTGAATTATGAAATCCCCGAAGACTTAATACACGGGCAACCAGATTCCTGAAAGGAACGGGTTAATTTCAATCCCCAAATCCCCAAATCCCCTCCCCCCCCCCTCCCCCCCCCCCCCCAAAAAAAAAAAAAGCCCATACAAAAAAAAAAAGAGGATGTATTGGCAATTACTATTTTATCATTTTTGGTACCGATTAATGCTCTTCCAATCACCCGAACATACGTCTGAGCTGTTTCATTGCAAATTAATACAATGCAGGTCTAAAACTGCAAACATTGCAAACACCAGGTATATACACTCCTCAATCACAGCATCAGTAGAAAATTTGATCTACTTACACATTTGTATACAGATAGGGGTAACAGGGGCGGATCCTGGAACTTCGTGAAAGAGAGGCGTCTTTATAAAATTAAAGGGGCGCACCCCCCCCCCCCATTTTTCATTTTATTTCTCTTGTTTTAACCCCCCCCCCCCCCAAAAAAAAAACAAAAACAAAAACAAAACACAAAAACAAAGAGGGCGCACGTCCGGTGCCCCCCCCCCCCCCCCCCCCCCGCCGGATGCGATTTTTTTTTCCGTAACCCTAACGCGTCGAAATTGCCAATTGTGTCACTTGAGCAAAGACTATCAGTGTACAAGTTGGTTTTTGTACGCATGTGCGTGGACTTCACAGTTAGGCGTTGAGTTCGTACTGTTACACAGAGTACCATTGGCATGGTCGTCTGCTAACCACAGAATCAGATTACAACGTGAGAATGGGACGCCGTCCTTCAAGCAGAAACATAACAACGGGTTTGTGTGTATGGGTATGTGTATGCGTGTGTGTGAGTGTGTGTGTGTGTGTGTGTGTGTGTGTGTTTCCACTTCACATGTCATCGCCATCGCGTTCGGCTTTGCCTTAGGTGGTATTTCTGTAGTTTTGTTCGCCGTCTGCTGTCACTTTTCCTGTATCTCGCGAGACTTGCGTTACTAGGATGCATGCAAACTCGACGTCGTCAACAAGGTCTTGCAAAAAGTAAATTGGAGATCTAATTGAAGCTTGGCATAAATCATAATCAAAGTATTATATATACGTAGCGACACGTAGCGGTAGGTTAGTGAAGCAACCTTCTTTGTCAAATTTGTAATCTGCTGTTTACATGTTGATTAACGTATGTCTATCTTTTCATTTTATTCATGTTTGTATTCCCATATACACTATAATCTTGTATATCTTTTGTGTCATGTGTAATCTTTGAGTATTGTATTCGCTGGTTTGTTATATTGTTATTTATACTCTTTGTTTGTACTCTCATACCCCGAGAGGGGGTCGAAAGAGTCAATAAAATTCACAAAATTCACAAATATTTAGGTCTACAGCTGCAGCGATTGCTATTGTTAACATTGATCATGTTTATTAAGCCCCACAAAATCAGATTCGAAGAGGACATTTGTTCTTGGGTAACATGGATGAACTCCTAGGTTAATTTGGGTTTATCCTCCATCTTCATGATGATTCAGAAAGGCGTAGTATAGGCTCCTTTTTAGTTCAGGTTCATGTATATCAAGGTATATGATTACATTCTCATGCAATAACATCCATGATGAAGATGGGGGAGGGAAGAGAAACTGCGGGATGGGGGGGGGGAGCTAGTAATCATCGATTTTGATCGATAAAGTTTCTCTATAAATATTTTAATTTAATCAGCTTTAAAAAGACATTTTGGATCGGCATTAAAACTCAAAAGATGTGCTATTTCCATCAAAATCAATTCATTTTCCCAGTCCATACATGTACAAAATTGCTCTAGTATCACGGTTTGAATTGCTCTATCAATAATTTTTTGATGTTCACTTTATCATTGCCAACCCTATAGTCCTTCTCATCACTTACCATCGTCACCTCTACCACCACGGCCATCACTGAAGGAAACCAAAAACCCAAAAAGAAATGTGGATTGAGTGAAAGCAGCAACATTAGTAGAACACATCAGTGAGAGTTTAAGGAATATCGGGCAATTGATGCAAAAGTTATGAATTTTTTAAAGTTTGGATGTTGGAACCACTGGATGCATGACATCATGTGTGGGCAACAACATAAAGACAATATAAAGAAAACAAACATGTTTTCACTTTTCTTGAGTAATGGAAGAGCATTTGATTAACCACTTTCAGAAAGTAGGGGGAATGATACCCTTAACATAAGTCAGTATCAGTTAAGTTGATGGAATGTATAATTTTATTGATTTTTTTGTGTGTGTGTGTGGAATTCTCTTCATATTTTCTTTACATTGTTGCCCATCATGGTCTCTAGTAGTCTCTTTATTCAGTGATTACAATACAAAAAATATAAAAACGAAAAACTTTGCATCGATTGTCCGATTTTTCCTCAACTTTCATTGATGTATAATACTAATGTTGCTGCGTTCACTCAATCCATATTGGTCTTTGGGTTTTGGTTTCCTTTAATATCAACCAATCATCACTAACATCATTGCTTTTATTAGATTACCATGCACGACCATAAACATCATTACTATCATTTCACAACTAGATATCATCTTATCACCACGATTATCACTAGTATTACCATCGTATACATATCACCACAAGCAATATATCTTCCACCACTATCAATACTTTTATCCATGTCATCAATCCATCAACAACAACTTCACGAAATCTCTTTCAAAGTTTTCAGCATCATCATCATTATCATCAGTCTAAATAAGCATTGCGACTGGCAATATATTCATACTCGATCCCTCCCTCCAATGCGCACATGGCCTAGTACCCGTAATTGAAATGATGAAGAGAAACGATTGAATATTAAAACACTGATTTGTTTGTTTGTTTGTTTGTTTGTAAGAACACTATATAGCCGCATTCACACGTACAAAATAGCTGGTTACCGAGCGCGCTCCAAAACTCGAGAGTTCTTGTTATACTCGCAACTTTTTATAAACTTCATGATCGAAATATTATAGAAACAAACACCTGGCTTTAACTGGTATCAGATTCCCAGGTGGGTTCATGACTTTAAATGTGTATAAACCATTTGTTGTCGCCTCACACCCAAAGGGAAGCCATGCGTGATTTGTTGTCTCGAAGTCGTGCAGTATCGTACACATAAAAAGTGATGAGATATTAGAGCTGTGATAGAAGTTTACCAGTATATAAAGTTTATCAATATCAGCATAGCCATATGTTTACCATGTGAGAGAGAGAGAGAAAAAAAAAATCAAACCTACAGCTACGATTCTCAAGTAAAACACATTTGTAAAAGAGATTTGAAACGATCGTTTTATAATGTGTTATTTGGCACAAAATAATTTCACTTATTTTTAATTATATTAATCGATAACCAAATGAAAATCAATTCGCCCGATTTTAACCAAATTTAAGATCTTTTCATTTAGTTGGAGCAACCAGCATTAGTTCAGAGTCACAGAGGCTACTTTCGAGTTTTTATGAAATACATTCATATGAAACTGATAACTATAAGTTTGAACGATGATAGCACCCAAAATATCATGGTTACAGTTCGTTATTGAGAAGGTTCGTTATTGAGAAGGTTCTTTATTCCGAAGGTTCGTCATTCCAAAGATTCGTTATTCCGAAGGTTCTTTATTCCGAAGGTTCGTTATTCCGAAGTTTCGTTTTCCAAAGGTTCGTTAATCCGAAACTGAAACAAAGCTCGTTATTCCGAAGGTTCGTTACGGACCCTATTTCATTGTCGGATCAATGAACCTTCGGAATAACGAACCCTATTTCATTTTCGAATAAACGAGCCTTCAGAAAGCGAACCCTATTTTTTTTTTTCGGATAAACGAACCTTCGGAATAACTAACCTGCGGAATGTCGCCACAAATGTTCGGAATAACATAGCCTTTTTTGATTTTCGGATTAACGAACCTTCGGAATAACGAATATCCGAAACACACAAATTCCCTATATACTTAGAGGTTTGTTAACCCTAAATTCAAGAAAGGTTCGTTAATCAGAACATTTGTGACGTTATTCCAAAGGTTCGTTAGTCCGGAAATAAAATAGAGTTCGCTATTCCAATAGGTCGTTTATTCGAAAATGAAATAGGCTTCGTTATTCCGAGATTCGTAAATCCCAAAATCAAATAAGGTTCTGGAACGGGTCATAAGACTTTTTTGAACGTTCTTAAAACGTTTTTAAACGTACTAGAGGGTTTTCAAAAGTTATGTGGATGTCTGTAACGTCCAAACGTTTTTCTGTCGGTCCTTAAAACTTTAGAAAGTTTTTTTTTTATTGTTATCTTACCGTTTAAAAAAAAACGTTTTTATAACGTCCAATTGAAACGTTTAAATACGTCGAAAACCTTCCACAAGAAGACGTTCTGAAAAAGTTTTGACAAAACGCTCAAATAACGAACTTGGAATGTTTCAAGGACGTTTAGAAAACGTCTTTCTGTTAGCTGGGTAAATACGTAAAATTCAAGTCATTTTTAGACGTATTATTCACTTCATATTTACGACGTATTAGTGAAATAAAATTTACTTTGCTTTGCAACCTATTTACCACGCCATATTAATGACGTGACGTTAAATTTACGTCAGTTTTGCGACGTCTTTGTGACTTCATATAATAAGGCCTACGAATTATTATTTTATAGAGTTATATCAGTTTGCGACATAAATACTGTCGTCAGAACGACGACAATTTCACGTCAGTCAACTGTCAAAAATAAGATTTTTTTTTTTGTGCTCAAATGGAAGACATAGATGGACGTCATTATCTAGACTTTAGAAAGGCGTAATAACTGTCGTTTGTTTGCGGTAAATAAGCAAAGAAAACAGACGCTATTTAAACGTCTCAAATTGACGCCAATAAGTCTTATTGTTGTTTGAAGATATCTAAAAGACGTCATATTTGTGACGTCTTTTAGATATCTTCAAACGCCTGGTTGGTTATACGAAGACTTTGTAAAGACGTGTAGATTACTAATTTAAAGTCTTATAGACGAAAATAAAGACGTATACTTAACATCATATAAACGTTTCAAACTGACGTCAATATGTCGTATTTTTGCTCAAATGGAAGTTGTCCCAAAGATGTCATTGGTGGTCATTAGATTCGTCTAAATGACGTGTAAATCACAATTCTAAAGACAAGATTTACGTCAAAATAACGTCATGAGCACGTCATCTACACGTTAATTCATGCCTTTTGGATGTATATTGGAAAAGAAAAAAAGGAAGACGTCTGAAAGACGCCTTTTCACGAAAACTATGTAAACAAGGAAAATGGACGTGATTTTGACGTCATTTTTTAGATCGTGGGCAGTTAAGGTCTAATAAAGCGCATGTGAGTACCTCAAAGTACAACCATGATACAAATCTGGGTCCTAGCTGACATTTGGAAGTTTCTAAACGTTCTTGAAACGTTCCAAGTTCGTTATTTGGACGTTTTGTCAAAACGTTTTCAGAACATCATTTTTTGGAAGGTTTTCGACGTACATGCTGTATTCAAAACGTTTTAATTGGACGTTATAAAGACGTGTTTTTTTTTTCGTTAAAAATAACAAGAAACCTTTCTAATTTTTTAAGGACCAACAGAAAAACGTTTGGACGTTCAATTCAATTAATTCAATTTTATTTCCATTTCCATTGAATAAACAGAAAAAATATATACAATACATTTACAGAACAAATTTATAACAATTTCAAAGAAAACGTACAAGTGGTCACGAGTAACAACAGAATTTCGTTTCTAAGGTATATACCTAATACAAAGATTAGAATGGAAATGGAGGGTCCCACTTAAAAAGCAAAGCTTGTAGGGTATGGGACCCTCTAAAAATACGTACACAAAGTCAAAGAAACCAATGTCAAATGACATGAAATTAACTTGGGAAGGGAAAAAAAAGAAGAAGAAAAAAAAAGAGAACAAAAAAAGGAGAAATGAGACTATGGTACAACACGCGCCATCGTGGACACAAGCATACTGTACTTCATTATGAAAATGCAATAACAAAACAATATAAGGCTCCCTGGTTTGAAATTGCGATTGATTGGGTGCATATGCCGGTATGAATGCATAGGAACGGATATAAAAAAAAAAGAGAAAGAGAATAGACTCACTGTTACTGGTACAATAAAAGAAATATCTGAGGTAAACTTATGTTAGACAGATTGTTTTCCTTAAAAGATGATTTCTGTGTGATAACTTAATACTTGTAAAAACAAACAAACAAACAAACAAACGACTTGATTGAGAGAATGAAACCGAACCTAATTTGGTTGTATATCATAAGATTTCAACAGAAAAAATTTTAATTTGTTTTTAAAAGAATTCAAAGTTTGTGCTGTTATTATGTCGTTGGGAAGTGAGTTCCAATACTTAGGCCCCTCGTAGATGAAGGTTTGTTGAGCCAGCAAGGTCCTAAAAAATGGTAAATGAAATTCGTTCGATTGCCTTGTAGGATAATTATGAACAGATTGATTTTTTGAAAACATTGATTCAAATATATATGGAAGATTATTTTTATTATAATTATACATAAATTGTCCTAAATTAAACAAATACAAATCTTTAATTTTAAATATTTTATTTTCAAAAAATAACGGATCAGTATGAGACAAATAAGCAGTGTGACATATAATGCGCAGTGACTTCTTTTGTAGCAGAAGTAATTTATCCAAAAGAGTTTGATATGTATTTCCCCATACAAGAATACCGTAATTTAAATAAGGCAATATGAGGGATGAATATAATGTAAGCAGGGACGACAAAGGAAGACAAAATTTAATCTTGTTGATTATACCGATGTTTCGAGAAATAATCTTACATATACTATCAATATGAAATTTCCATGAAAGCTTATTATCAACTGTTATTCCCAGAAATTTGATATAAGAAACATTTTCCAGCGGTGTGCCATCAAAGATAATATCAGCAGGTAGTGTCTCAATGGAGTTGCTGAAAAGCATATATTTTGTTTTTTGAAGATTGAGAGATAATTTATTAGCTTTTATCCATTGAGCAACTTTTTCTAATTCAAAATTTAATGTCTTTACTAGGGTAAAAGGATTATTATGCGAAAAAAAACAAATTTGAATCATCCGCAAAGAGAATGAAAGAAAGAATATCTGATGATTTACAGAAATCATTTATATAAATAAGAAACAGAAGCGGACCTAATAAACTTCCCTGTGGGACCCCACATTTAACATTTAACATTTGTGAATTGCAACCATTTAAAGAGACATATTGCTTCCTGTTCAAGCGGTAGCTCCTGAACCACTCCAAGGCCTTCCCACGGACTCCGTAATGTTGCAATTTATTAAGTAAAATATCATGATTAATGGTGTCGAAGGCCTTGGAGAAGTCCAGAAACAAACCTATGAGATGTGAGGATTTGTCGATAGCATGTGCTACTTTTTCTACAAAACTCAATAATGCATGTGAGGTGCTATTTTTTTCTCTAAAACCAAACTGAGTATTTGAGAGTATATTATTGAATTTCAAAAAAGTAAGAGTTCTTTTGTAAACAATTTTTTCAAGAATTTTGGACAGTGTACATAACAAAGAAATTGGTCTATAATTATTAACATCTAATTTGTCACCTTTTTTAAACAAAGGAATAACTTTTGCTATTTTCATACTTTCAGGAACAATACCATAAAAAAGAGATAAATTGAATATATGAGATAAAGGATCCGCAATTGAAGATATTACCCCCTTCAGCAGAAAATTACTGATGTCATCGTGTCCAGCACTTTTTTTGGAACGAAAATCAGAAACAATATTGATTATCTCCTGACTATATGTTGGGCTAAAAAACATTGAGTTTAAATTTGGTGGACCTAAAAATTCAGAAAAATGTTTATTTGAAGATGGAATTTTGCTTGCAAGATTTTCCCCAATAGAAGAAAAATGATTATTTAGAATATTACAAATATAATGAGGATCTTCATGAATCTTATCATCAGATCTAATTTTGGTAATATTCGACTTGTTATTTGATATATTCATTGCTTGCTTTAAAACTTTCCATGTATTTTGCATATCATGCTTATAAAATTGTAACTGCTTAGTATAATATTTTTTCTTTTCAATACGTATAATTTTCGTCAAAGTATTTTTATAACTAGTATATTTCAGTTTTGATTGCTCAGTAGGTTTCATTTTAAATTCATAATATAAATTGTTCTTTCTATTTATTGAACGCAAAAGTGACTTAGAAAAACGTTATAGACATCCAGATAACTTTTGAACAAAGAAAGTCTTATGACCCATTCCAGAACCCTGTTTGATTTTTGGATTAACGAACCTTCGGAATAACGAACCCTATTTCATTTTCGAATAAACGAGCCTTTGGAATAGAAACCCTATTTTATTTTTCGGACTAACAAACCTTCTGAATAACGTCACAAATGTTCGGATTAACGAACCTTTCTTGAATCTAGGGTTAACAAACCTTTAAGTATAGGGAATTTGTGTGTTTCGGATATTCGTTATTCCGAAGGTTCGTTAATCCAAAGATCAAAAAGGGTATGTTAATCCGAACATTTGTGGCGTTATTTCGCAGGTTAGTTATTCCGAAGTTTCGTTTATCCGAAAAAATAGGTTTCGCTTTCTGAAGGCTCGTTTATTCGAAAATGAAATAGGGTTCGTTATTCCAAAGGTTCGCCAATCCGAAAATGAAATAGGGTTCGTTATTCCGAAGGTTCATTGATCCGACATTGAAATAGGGTCCATAACGAACCTTCCGAATAACGAACCTTCGGAATAAAGAACCTTGTGAATAACGAATCTTCTCAATAACGAACTGTAACCATGATATTTTGAGCGCTATCATCGTTCAAACTTATAGTTATCAATTTCCTATGAATGTATTTCATAAAAACTCGAAAGTAGCCTCTGTGACTCTGAACTAATGCTGGTTGCTCCAACTGAATGAAAAGATCTTAAATTTGGTTAAAATCGGGCAAATTGATTTTCATTTGGTTATCGATTAATATTATTAAAAATAAGTGAAATTATTTTGTGCCAAATAACACATTATAAAACGATCGTTTCAAATCTCTTTTACAAATGTGTTTTACTTGAGAATCGGAGCTGTGGGTTTGATTTTTTTTTCTCTCTCTCTCTCTCACATAGTAAACATATGGCTATGCTGATATTGATAAACTTTATATACTGGTAAACTTCTATCACAGCTCTAATATCTCATCACTTTTTATGTGTACGATACTGCACGACTTCGAGACAACAAATCACGCATGGCTTCCCTTTGGGTGTCAGGCGACAACAAATGGTTTATACACATTTAAAGTCATGAGCCCACCTGGGAATCTGATACCAGTTAAAGCCAGGTGTTTGTTTCTATAATATATCGATCATGAAGTTTATAAAAAAAGTTGCGAGTATAACAAGAACTCTCGAGTTTTGGAGCGCGCTCGGTAACCAGCTATTTTGTACGTGTGAATGCGGCTATATAGTGTTCTTACAAACAAACAAACAAACAAATCAGTGTTTTAATATTCAATCGTTTCTCTTCATCATTTCAATTACGGGTACTAGGCCATGTGCGCATTGGAGGGAGGGATCGAGTATGAATATATTGCCAGTCGCAATGCTTATTTAGACTGATGATAATGATGATGATGCTGAAAACTTTGAAAGAGATTTCGTGAAGTTGTTGTTGATGGATTGATGACATGGATAAAAGTATTGATAGTGGTGGAAGATATATTGCTTGTGGTGATATGTATACGATGGTAATACTAGTGATAATCGTGGTGATAAGATGATATCCAGTTGTGAAATGATAGTAATGATGTTTATGGTCGTGCATGGTAATCTAATAAAAGCAATGATGTTAGTGATGATTGGTTGATATTAAAGGAAACCAAAACCCAAAGACCAATATAGATTAAGTGAACGCAGCAACATTAGCATTATACATCAGTGAAAGTTGAGGAAAAATCGGACAATCGATGCAAAGTTTTTCGTTTTTATATTTTTTGTATTGTAATCACTGAATAAAGAGACTACTAGAGACCATGATGGGCAACAATGTAAAGAAAATATGAAGAGAATTCCACACACACAAAAAAAAATCAATAAAATTATACATTCCATCAACTTAACTTATACTGACTTATGTTAAGGGTATCATTCCCCCTACTTTCTGAAAGTGGTTAATCAAATGCTCTTCCATTACTCAAGAAAAGTGAAAACATGTTTGTTTTCTTTATATTTTCTTTATGTTATTGCCCACACATGATGTCATGCATCCAGTGGTTCCAACATCCAAACTTAAAAAAATTCATAACTTTTGCATCAATTGCACGATTTTCCTTAAAGGGAAGGTAAACCCAAAGAGCAATGTGGATTGAGTGAAAGCAGCAACATTAGTAGAACACATCAGTGAAAGTTTGAGGAAAATCCGACAATCGTTGCAAAAGTTATGAATTTTTAAAGTTTTGGTGTTGGAACCGCTGGATGAGGAGACTACTAGAGGTTATGACGTATGAGAGGACAACAATACAAAGAAAATATAAAGGAAATTCAACAAAAATTCATTTTTCTAGCATTATGAAAGAGCACTTGACTAACTGCTCTCAGAAAGCAGGGGGAATAATTGCTACCCATAACATATGTCAGTATCAAGTTGACGGAATTTGTAATTTTCATGAAAATTTGATTTTTGTAGCATTTTCTATATATTTTCTTTGTATTGTTGTCCACTCATACGTCATAACTTCTAGTAGTCTCCTCAACCAGCGGTTCCAACACCAAAACTTTAAAAATTCATAACTTTTGCATCGATTGTCCGATTTTCTTCAAACTTTCACTGATGCGTTCTACTAATGTTGCTGCTTTCACTCAATCCACATTGCTCTTAGGGTTTATCTTCCCTTTAAACTCTCACTGATGTGTTCTACTAATGTTGCTGCTTTCACTCAATCCACATTTCTTTTTGGGTTTTTGGTTTCCTTCAGTGATGGCCGTGGTGGTAGAGGTGACGATGGTAAGTGATGAGAAGGACTATAGGGTTGGCAATGATAAAGTGAACATCAAAAAATTATTGACAGAGCAATTCAAACCGTGATACTAGAGCAATTTTGTACATGTATGGACTGGGAAAATGAATTGATTTTGATGGAAATAGCACATCTTTTGAGTTTTAATGCCGATCCAAAATGTCTTTTTAAAGCTGATTAAATTAAAATATTTATAGAGAAACTTTATCGATCAAAATCGATGATTACTAGCTCCCCCCCCCCCTATCCCGCAGTTTCTCTTCCCTCCCCCATCTTCATCATGGATGTTATTGCATGAGAATGTAATCATATACCTTGATATACATGAACCTGAACTAAAAAGGAGCCTATACTACGCCTTTCTGAATCATCATGAAGATGGAGGATAAACCCAAATTAACCTAGGAGTTCATCCATGTTACCCAAGAACAAATGTCCTCTTCGAATCTGATTTTGTGGGGCTTAATAAACATGATCAATGTTAACAATAGCAATCGCTGCAGCTGTAGACCTAAATATTTGTGAATTTTGTGAATTTTATTGACTCTTTCGACCCCCTCTCGGGGTATGAGAGTACAAACAAAGAGTATAAATAACAATATAACAAACCAGCGAATACAATACTCAAAGATTACACATGACACAAAAGATATACAAGATTATAGTGTATATGGGAATACAAACATGAATAAAATGAAAAGATAGACATACGTTAATCCACATGTAAACAGCAGATTACAAATTTGACAAAGAAGGATGCTTCACTAACCTACCGCTACGTGTCGCTACGTATATATAATACTTTGATTATGATTTATTCCAAGCTTCAATTAGATCTCCAATTTACTTTTTGCAAGACATTGATGACGACGTCGAGTTTGCATGCATCCTAGTAACGCAAGTCTCGCGAGACACAGGAAAAGTGACAGCAGACGGCGAACAAAACTACAGAAATACCACCTAAGGCAAAGCCGAACGCGATGGCGATGACATGTGAAGTGGAAACACACACACACAGACACACACACACACACACACACACACACACACTCACACACTCACACACTCACACACACGCATACACATACCCATACACACAAACCCGTTATGTTTCTGCTTGAAGGACGGCGTCCCATTCTCACGTTGTAATCTGATTCTGTGGTTAGCAGACGACCATGCCAATGGTACTCTTATATACTGTGTAACAGTACGAACTCAACGCCTAACTGTGAAGTCCACGCACATGCGTACAAAAACCAACTTGTACACTGATAGTCTTTGCTCAAGTGACACAATTGGCAATTTCGACGCGTTAGGGTTACGGAAAAAAAAATCGCCCCCCGGATAATAATGGATCCACCACTGGGGTAATGACGATCCACAGTCACCCGTGAATAACTCCGTAAACTTGGATCAATTTTACTGAACCCATTAGCTTTAAAACAACGCTTTGCCTCATCCTATTTGTGATGTTTCATGTGGTTTTGCATTGTGAGATAAAGGCCTGAAATTATACAATAAAATCAAGGAACAAAGGGTGCCGTCGTAGAGTATAGGCCCGCAGGAAAAAAAAAAACATAAATACTCATGGATGACATATAAAATAAATGTGCATGTTACACCTGTATGGCGCTCCCATTGCAAATATTCATTTTGAGGTGGGTCCATGCACCTTTTATTAGGATCGCTTTGTTTTACTTCGTTCTGATATCTCAGCTATTTCAGAGACAATTTCATCAAACTCTTGCTGAGGGGAAAAATCCTTCCAGTGCCAGTGGGCAAGAACAAAGAGAATGTGCATTTTAAAATTGCGAGGAGTTGAGTGTATCAAAGTGCGACTATGTGCAGGGATGTGAGTGAGAAGCATCCCTGATCTGTGTGCGAGTACATGTCGCGCTTTGCGGAAGCTTACCCGTGATCGTTGCGCTGCTATCGAATTCCTCTTGGAAGGCGATGAAGAAGAGTCCGTAGGAGTACATGATGCCGAACATCACCACGTAGAGGAGCCATGTACACGCTACCACAACCCATCCCCAGTTGTGCTTCACCCGTTTTACAAAGCTTGAACACTGCATAACGACTCCGGACAGAACCCGTGCCCCCACGCACTGACGACTCCGGACAGAACCCGTGCCTACGACTCCGGACAGAACCCGTGCCCTCCCCCGGTGGCGACTCGTATGACTTGCAGTGAATGGAGTAAAGGAGGTCGGTGCATCACCCCATCGTTTGCGATCGCCAGCGCCATAGAAGGGCAAAGGCCGTTAGAAACTGCAGACATCCGCTTCGTCGTGTTGCTGGCCTGTGCGTATAATATGAGTACATGGCTCCTCTTTCTTCATGGACGCAGTGTAACAAATGGAGTATCAGGTTCATACATCTGTGTAGTCTAGCTCAGCTGAACGTTTTTCATTGATTTTTTTTTCCGCCGGCTATCAAGCGTAAAACCGAGTGATAGCACGATCCCGAGAACTGCTGCCCCAAGGCTAGACTAACATCTGAGAGGCGTCCATCGTCACTGCACATGGAGTTTTGGGACCCTTTTTATCAATTCTTTTTTCGCCGACTACACGCGTTAGACCGAGTGAGGGCGCGATCCCAAGAACTGCGCAACCGAGGAAAAAGGACTTCCTCGGCTGCGCAGTTGTTGGGATCGCGCCCTCACTCAGCCTAACGCGTGTGGTCGGCGGAAAAAAAAAAATCGACAAAAAGTGTCCAGAACTAGACTACTGCATGTATATGACGCGAGCGGACCTTAGTTTGCAGGCACAAACCCTTGTTGGTCGTATAGGAGTCTGCATGCGCCAAGACTAATACACGCACCACTACACTGCAGCCTCTCTTGTTGGGAGAAGCTTCAACACAGGGCCTATGGGACAGTGCCAAAGTGGTGCATGTAGTAGTCTTGGCGCAGACTCCTTTACGACCAACAAGGGTTTGTGCCTGCAAACTAAGCGGACCTGACGTACCCGCAAAGCGATGATCTCGATATTTACAGAGATCAGTGTTCCTGACACTGAGTAACATGTTGGAGGGGTTTATGGTCTCTTGCATGCTCGACTGTGATCCTGTATATTGGCGCACACCAGTTCAGCAAAATATTTTTTTTTTCATCAAAAGTTAGACTTTTTTCATGTTCATTGTACAGCCTACAATCATGTAGGCCTACAGACATTTAACCGCAAACTGGCCTTGAGCCAAACAACCGTGGCTATAGTATTCATGCTGATCGCATGAATGCTTTCACAAAATAAAAGTGGCACATATTGAGGGAGTGCCAATGAACAGATAACCGCAGTCAATGGCTGGGTTTTTTTATTTTTTTTTATGTAATCGAGGTAATGGTGATAATGGATGAGATTTCTTTCCGGGGCCCCGTTGCTAGAAACTTTGCGTTTAAACGCAAATTGCAACTGATTGTCACTGGCCAATCAAAATCATTGTTGCATGCATGTCTTCTTAATAGGGCAGACCCTGAGCCAATCAGAATGGTTGTTTCAAAATTAGCAATTATTTGCAATTGATTGCAACTTTCTTGCAACGGGGCCAAGTGTTATTTCCTATTGTTGCATTGCTCAGTCCACAGGTCCACTTTAACTGAAGTAAGATCTACTAAATTTTTAGGAATCACAATTGACTCGTTAACTTGGAACGATCACATTCATAATATCCACACGTCTGTCTCAAGAACTGTAGGAATTTTATATCGACTGAAAAACTTCATTTCTGGAAATTCCCTGACTATTCTATACAATGCATTGATCTTACCACATATCACATACTGCAATATCGTTTGGGGAAACTGTGGCTCAACTAAAATTAATCCAATTCTTACTCTCCAAAAACGTGCTGTACGTTTGATTACCAATTCCCGTTACTTATCCCCATCCAATCCCCTATTTCGTCAACTAAAAAAACATTGAAAATTGAGGATCTTCACACCTTTCAAACTGCTGTTTTTATGTATAAATATACATTTAATTGTCTTCCAAAAATTTTTGATGGCTTCTTCACTCCAAATTTCACCGTTCATTCATATCCAACACGTCAGTCGTCCGATTACCATCTCGAAAACCCAGAATCATTTTAGCTCAAAAATTTTTAAAGCACAATGGACCAGATATTTGGAATTCTTTACCCCTTAATTCAAAACAACGTACGTCGTTGAACATTTTCAAACGAGAACTAAAAAACACCCTCATAATCCAGTATACTTCTGACACATAAATATTCATACCACCTGGTCAACAAACACCCTAAACAATGAGTTCACGGCCATAACTGAAGTAATATTCACCTCATCACACTGATACACAAAATAACACTCAACGTACAAACCAAGATTCATCCCAACACAATGCACACCGCACTGCACCGCACGCCCTTCGCACAATTACTTCCCACTCAGTGAGTGCAAGATTTTCTTTATGTATCTCTTCGTTGTGCCCTTTGCACAATTACCCCCCACTCAGTGAGTGGCAAGATTTTCTTTATGTATCTCTTTACCTGGGGCCATCTTCCTCGTCAAGCTTAGCTTATGATGATGGTCCCCTGCATTTCATTTTTATCATTTCCTATTGTTTCCTTTCATATATGATATTCGTTCTTAAAAAAAAAAAAAAAATGTATGTAAGATCCAAACGTTACGAATATTAGCTTTGTAAATGACTATGTAAGTATTTTGTTGATTTGTGGATTTGTATTGATTTTGAAATGCAGAAATAAAAACTGAACTGAACTGAACTGAACAAGTCTCAAAATGGCCAATTCGTATTTGCGCATAGTGTCTTGAAATATGTTATCAGCGAACACTGTATATACAGTATATTCGTGACACTATACAGTCAAACCTGTCTATAGCGGCCACCCAAGGGAGACGAAAAAGTGGCCGTTATAGACAGTGCATGGCCGCTATAGACAGATTGTCCAACTTTGTGTATATTGCCTACATACAATATACATGTGTCATCATTGTATACATCTATCAGTACTTACATGTAGGCCCTATACAATCCATGTGTGTGTACGTATGCACACGTATGTTTAATGCATTGAACAATGCCGGTGTTCATGAAAGGAAATTGTTGCACAGTAGCATGTGTACAGTCGTGAAGAAGTATTATGACTGAATGAGTGATGAATGCAGCAGTGGCGATCACTACACGTTGCCCAGGAACAGTGAAGTTGGCTCGGCTAGGCTCCGTCGGGTCTGTGGCCGCTATAGACAGGTTAGAATTTAATCTACCGCGGGAAACAAAATTTGTGGCCGCCGCGTTTAGACAGGTGGCCGCTGTACCAGGGCCTTTAACAGGGCTTTTCTCTCGGGGATCTTTTTTTTTTTTCAGCGGCCGCGATAGACAGGTGGCCGCTAAGGCAGGTTTGACTGTACTAGTAAGTTGCATCTCAAGAAAGCTCGCTAAACAAAAACCTTAAGGGGAAATTCCACAAAATATGCATGATAAAATGTAAGTTGGTGAATGCGGCAATGTTAGCGTAACACACACTCAGTGAAGTTTGATGAAAATCGCACAATTCGTTCGGAATTAATGACTTTCTAAAGTTTTGGTGCTGGATGCGAGGACTGTAATCATTCGTGACGTCACTGCGCAATAACGATGGTTGGAGCAATTTTCCCTTCAAGTCACTAAACCCACGAAGATCATAGTATGAATTCCCCTGGCTTACGAACAATAATATTATTATCCTATCCTGTGTGAGAAGTGCCTGAGGGAATCTTATTGTGAGCAGAACAAAAGGAATCTTTCGTTTATATTGACCTAATCGGATATAGGGGGCCTAATACTACATGCAATGTCAATGCACTCTACCCGGAAGCATACTAGTAACTTGCGTGTCATTTTTTTTTTTCAATACACACAAACCATAATCGTCACTCTGTATTCAACAGTCGATTGGTCTAGATAACTTCAAAGACATCTATATGAAAAAATACAAGAAGACAGCGAAATGTCGTATAGGCCTCGGCCTACTAACTGATAGAATGCTACAATCATCATGCACATTTTATGTTGTTCTTTGCCAATTAGTTAATTGGGGGGGGGGGGGGTTCCGCTGAATGTATTGCTTCCTGCAAATCCGATAGTTTTTGTGTATGGTTATCGTCCAACAACATTTCTTTCTCATTTTACCTAAAAAGATACTCATGGCGCTGTAGAACAGAGTACATAATCACGTTACAACTTACATTATCACAGAAGATAATAAGAACAATAAACAAACAATATTTACGTACACATATACATACAGGTAAACAATTGTCAATTTAAATCAAAGAGGTAGGTCTTGAGGTTCTCTTTAAATCATCGACAGAAGATGCTTGTCGAAGAGATTTTGGCAGCCTATTCCAAAGTTTTGGGCCCATGTGCGAAAAAGCACGATCCCCCCCCCCCCCCCCCCCAATTATGCTTGATTCGAGGTACCTGTAATTTTAGCGAGTTTGATGAACGGAGATTTCGTGGTGGTTGGTGAAGATGAAGAGTATTTTGAAAGTAGGCAGGAGCAAATTTGTGCAATGTACGGTAAACAAGAAGAATAATCTTGAGTTAATTCGTTTTTCCACAGGGAGCCTGTGTAGGGACCGAAGTATTGGAATAGTATGCACAGTTTTCTTCGTGAAAGTAAGTAATCTATAGCGGCACAATTCTGAAGACGTGCAATGGATGCAATATACATGCAATGGGATTCACGAGGTTGTTGGTTTTTGTTTCGATGGCTGTTTCTGAATGTTAGAATCAAACTATACAATCACATGATGTTCATTAAAACCAGTGAGGTGGGAAGAGACTTCCCTGTTCAAACAATAACCGCTTAAATTCCCATAGTAGTATCAGTAATTATTCGACGTAGGTCCCTATAACGTAAATTTATCTGCTTCGGTAATTTTCTGCAGGTACTACTACTTTAAAGGTACCGTTCACCATTGGGGAGCAGTGATCTAAAAAAAAAAAAAACACACATCTGATATGTGTAGGTCAGTTGTATAAAAGAAAAAAAATCCTATCATTATGAAAAAAAAAGTCGCAATAAAGCCGGAAATATAAGGAGAAATATATATTTTTCACAATAAACCATAACTATAGACGATTTAGTCTAGAAACATCTTAATTATAACTGTTAACATTTTGCATATTTAACAATACTTAACATTGATTATACTGACATAGAGCAGTTTTTAATTGATTATGCGCTATGTAAGTGCCAGTTTATCATTATACTGATTATACATTTTACATTGATTGTTTCTATCCCTAATTCACATTTTAGAACCATTCTTCCACCCAAAAGGGTTAATTCTTGAACTTTTTAGATATCAAAATTGAACCCTTTGCGGTGCATCTATGCTCCCTGGTTTTTATTTTTCCACCTTAATGGGTTACATAATTCTATATATATATATATATGTTGATAAGGTAGTCCACGTGTTGGCAAGATAAAAAGATAAGTAACAAAGCTGCAACAAAGTTCATGCTGTATTCACCAACGGTTTATTTCTTCACACAAATTTTCGAGCGTCTCGCCGCCCTTTCTCAAGTGTATCAACACTTGAGAAAGGGCGGCGACTCAGACGCTCGAAAATTTGTGTGAAGAAATAAACCGTTGGTGAATACAGCATGAACTTTGTTGCAGCTTTGTTACTTATATATATATATATATATATATATATATATATATATATATATAATACATATTAATGTATTATACAGACATAGACATATATATATATACTAGCAGCACCCGTGGAAATCCACGGGTCGGAGGGGTTTCATTTTTCTCATATACAGATTGTATAGGACTACGATTTTGCACATTTTATTGATGACATAAAAAGAAAAGTTTTCTCATTCTTTCGCTACTTGTGCTTTCTTCTACCCATGACCACCACCTAATCACCAAAATTTGGTTTGATAGATCATAGAACCATCCGTTTATCTGCTTCAGACTATACCTCATCATTATTATCATCATATTATTATTCTTATTAGTCCCCTATTGTATATTGTTATTATAATTATTATCGTTATTTGGCGAGGGGATCATAGTCTTTAGGTTTTATAAGTATTAGGCACCCATGGGAATCCACGGGTCTCAGGGCTTCGTATTTTTTCTTGAATATTTCTTCAACCACGTTTTGAGGGAAAAGAGAGAATATTTTCGTCTTCATTTGCTCCCTCATGTCTGTTTTCATAATCAACACTTGGTTTAATGGATCTAGAACCACCCGTTTATCTCATTGATACTGTTCATTTTTTTTTTATAATCATTATAATCATCATTATCAGTATTATGATGATGATGATGATGATTATATTGTCATTTTGTGGGAGGGGAGATCATAGTCATTCGGTTTTATCATTATTTTATATAAATAATTGACATAGGGATGATCAAGGGAATTAAGGAAAAAAGTTTATCGCTCAAGGATAGTGAATATCTTACATTTTTTTCCCGTCATGTCAAGGTTACTCTACGACTGATAGATGTTTCAAATAGCTTCATTATCATTGATATTTCATTTTAAACATTTAAACAATCCAGTATCTGTTTGTGTCTCTATTGCCCACTCTTAGTTTTGGATCATAGCACCCTCCCCATTCATTTGCATTGGCCTATTGTATTGTTACCATTATTTTAGTGTATTATTGTTATTGCCATTGTCATTATTATTATCATTATTAACATTATTATTATTTAGGGGAGAGGAGAGAGTAGAATTATAATATGGGGATGATCAACCAAGGGAGGCGGCAATGTTAATTTGTTAAGAATTTTAAAAATCTGTTTCCCCCATTTTTCTACTCTTGATAAAAACCTTTTCTGAAGACAGTCCTGCGCAAACTGTCCTTAGCAAAACTGCTTCACTGCACTGACATACGTAATCTTGTGCTGACCGCAGGACTACTTCATAATTAGACCCCTGGTGTTTTTGTTGCCATTGTGCTGAGAGAAATAAAATATTTTGTCTTCATTCGCTCTCTTCTTTTTGTTTTTATCACCAAACCTTGGTTTGATAGATCACAAAACCACCCGTTTATCTGCTTCAGACTGTACATTATTGTTATTATTATTATTATCATTATTATTACTATTATTATTATTATTATTATAATTATTATTATTATTATTATATATTGTCATTATAAGCATCTTCATTATTTGGGGATATCGAGGGGAGATCATAATCATTAAACACCCGTGCGAATCCATTGGTCTCAGGGCCTCGTATTTTTTTCTGTATTTCTTTTCCCACGTTATGGGAGAAAGAAGAATATTTTTGTCGTCATTTGCTCTCTCTTTTTTATTTTTATCACCAAAGCTTGGTTTGATGCACCATAGCACCACACATTTGATGTCCACTTGTAACTTCAAAAATTGGCGGTCAGCAAAGCGAGGGTTTCCCCCCGCGTCCGCTCGTCTTATGAATATTCATGTTTACAGCGGCCATGCAGTAAACGAATGAACAGCGGCGCGTGTACTCTGATATGGAAGGGTACGATCGGCGAGGACAAAATTTAAGTGGATATTTAGCCGTCCTGAACAGTCTGAGTACAATGATACCCGACTTGAGAGTAAACTAAATGACGTACCTGAGCTGCATAGTATCCTGCAGTTGTGCAAAATACAATAAAATAACAGCATTCGTTGTTTTCATTTGGGCACGCCAATGGCGAACGTCGCTGTACGTAAATGCCCCTGTACTAACAATGACCGCGCCGTGTATTGTACCATAATGAGTGTCCATATCACGCGCACGCAGATAGTGTTTCGTGTAACCATCGTCAATACATACACAGGCGCAGGCCACACACTGGCATACCGTACCCGAGAGTACATTGTGTGCGTGCGTGCGTGTCCGCCGGAATATGACAGAGATTTCGCTGCACGCCATCATCCTTTTGACTTAAGTATCCCCACTGTCTCTGCAAGCTAAAAGATGGACGATCGAGAAAGGCAGGAGTCCAGCGCAGGATCGGTGAATATTAAAACGCTCGGCTCTGACGTCACGCACAAAAATGCATTATGCATCTATCTAATTAATTTCTCTTTGTCGTCCTCGACGTCGAGACGGAGGCGGAGCGCGGACGAAACCCGGTCCAAGGCACGTAGGAGACCCTCCCGCTGCCGACGGCACCGGTCTCGGGGGCCCGGAGCCGACGGCTCGGGAGGAGATAGACAAACCAGCAACGCCGGAATAAAACAGGAAATACATAAGGCCCCGACAACAACAACAACTTCGCCTTTTACTTATATAGACATATATATATATAATATTACATGCAATATGTATATATATATTATATATACAATCCTGCTGAAATAATGGAGTTGTTCAAGCTTAAAGGTAGGGAATCCCATTTGCATGCCTCAAATGAAGAGTTGTATAAACACAGTGGTATGTTGAAGAGAGTATCATTTTAGAAACTCCCATAAAGTGTTGAAAGTGGAAGGTAACATTTTAGTACATTTTTATTGACCGTTTGATTTTGAATTTGAATTTTTTTCGGGGCTCACCGTACATTCCAGTACATTACTAGGCTACCTTTGCAGACCCATGCACTGCATGTGTGTCCATTTTGTGAAGAAAGTTCATCAAAACTTACAAATATTTCTATATACATTCTTGCCACACACTATATGTTATTACATCAGCTCTTATACTTTTAGATTTGTGTTTATAGATGAAAAAAAAATACAGAAGACTGCAACATTTTGTGCATTATTGAAATTGTAGATAACTGTTGATTTCCAAATTTCTCAGCAGTGGCCTAAACAAGTCCCCCGAGGTTCATATTTAATGTTTTTGCTGCATTTTGGGAGGTCTGTAAAAGGTATCCCCTATAACCTTTAAAGTACAGCAGTGTTCAGAGTTGTTCAATCAAACACATACTCCTTAGCAATGCCATCACCAATTCATTGTACATGCTATACTTCATTTTTGGCACACACTCTGTACAGAGAAATTAAAACATCTCTGCACCACAGATGATTACATTTCATATTTGTTTAATAAAGTCTTGGGATGATAAAAAACGAGGAAAATTAAATAAAGAGAAATTCCCCATTTTCGTACATTATCTAAGTACAGTTCATCATTTGGTACATACAAACATATCACTTTCATTTGTCAAGATGGATGCATTTTTGCATTCACACAAACATGCACGTGGGCAATTCCACGGTAACTGACGTTGCGCGTAAGGATTTTCATGACATTGTTTAAAAATACGTTGTAGTTTTGTGAATGAAAGCACCTGGGGCTTGCAATTAGCATTGATGAATGAGTTTATGAGAATGAAGAAATAGGTGGAAAGTTTTTCTCTTAAACTGCATTTCTTATCACATAGGAAGTGAAAATGTGTCGGTAACTGACGTTACGGAAAAAGGACATGGGAAATTATGGTGTAGATTTAAATGGAAATATCTCATGTCCCTGACTTCTAGCTTTTATGTGTTTAATATGGCAATACACCTAGGTTCTTAGGAACAGGTGTGTAAAATAATGTGCACTTTAGATATTTCCTTTTAGCACCATGCCAATTTCAGTGAAGGTACATGTAAACACTTTCAGTACCCTCACAGAAAAGGATGGTATAGTTTTGGATGAGATAACTTGATAATTTAGATAAGTAGAGACTATGCACTTATGAAACATTAAAGAGCATACAATCTAAGAGGTATTAAGTTTATTTGATGAAAGTCGCTTTTGAAATAATGTGAGATACCCCAAAACTACCCTTGCACTGTGTTTAACTTTGGTTTGGATATCGCAAACATTTACCGATTTTCATGGAATAAACTTTGAATTCCTCAAAGAATAGATTATTGTATGCTCTTAAGTATTTTAAAGGTCATTTCTAATAATCTCGAAAAAAAAAAAGTCCCGCCAGATTGCTGATTTTTCCTTAGCGGTCACCGAGAAACATATATTTTCAATTAAACTTAAAGAATGTTAATGAGAGAATTTGTTCTCGGTTTGCGTTTGGCATTATGGTCGGTGTAGCTACACGTAGTTAAACGAGATCATTATCTGTATATAGGAGTTGTTTGTTTGTTTGTTTTTTTTAGCTAACTCGTAGAATCTCTGCATCATGATGTGGGTCATGACCATTGAGCTGATAACATTTTAGTGTTTTAGTCAATATCGTTAAAAAAAAAAAAAATAATGGGCCTCAGAATCTCTGCAATCTGCAGATTGCAGTCATGACTGGTCAATAATCACGCATCCACATTGAGCCATGGATCACTCATCCACATTGAGCCATGCGTCCGGTAGAATCGGAACGCATGGCTCAAACCTTGCACAGCATTGTATAGGTGTATCAACAGAAACGCAGTGGCGGATCCAGAGGGGGGCGCACCGGGCGCCCCGGGCGCCCCCTCCTTTTTTTATAAACAAACGAAATAAAAGGAAAATGGGGGGGGGGGGGCTCGTGCGCCCCCTTTTTTGTACGAAATTCCTCGATCCTTCCCTGCAAACGTATGATGGGGGGGGGGAAGGGTGAATGTCAGGAACTAACGATACCATTAAAACGAATGATGTACATGTCTATTTCTTGGATCAGAGAGATTTGGATGCTCTCGTTTAACTTTGGAAACGTAACCCACTCGCTGCGCTCGTGGGTTTAGGCAAATCTAGTTTCAGTGCAGAGGGATGGGAGTTGTGATATCATGCCATCCAATTTTCACCGATCCACTCTGTCCCGCGCATCACAGCCAGCAGCTGTTCCGGCGGGCGGGAGGGAGTTCATCACTGTTCCATTACAGACGAAAGATGGCGTCGTTGTCATTGTGTGACGAAGGGCTTTGGTGTGTACAGCCGTATCTAGTATTCGTTTTCTCGAATGACTTAGGGTTAGGGTTGGTTGCGATAGGGTTATCGGTTTTGTTCGATGTGAGGATTAGGATGACGGTAAGCGTTGTGTGTAGAATTTATGTTTGACTTAGCGTGCAGATTCGCAGGAGCAATGTTGCAGGAGTGAATCCGGTGAGCAAATGTCATGGAACCGTGATTTATGCTATCTGTAGAGGGACTCTTGTGTGATTTGAACAATAGATTCAGGGACATTGGCGTGATCGTTAACGGGTCGTTAACGATCGCTCCGACACTGTACAGGCATGCTAACCTGGAACAGGGAGGTGAGGTCTCACATCCCTGCCTGGAAACATTGAACTGCACACAACTTGAATATGAGACCATTCTGAAGCAAATAATTTTCACACAACAATAGATATATAATGTACTCTTACATGAATCCCACAAGGATTGAAACAATCATCCCCCAGCATTCCCACTGATTCCCTTTGATCAGTTACTAGCCATCCCCTTTAATTCGAATAATTATTTTCCAAATAAATATTCAACCAGAAGTGGGAACCAGATTGTTGAATTTCGAGTCTGATAATGTAAAAGCTCCGAGAGGAAGCTCCCTCGTTCGAGAGGGTGCGAATGTGTGTGTGTGTGTGTGTGTGTGTGTGTGTGTGTGTGTGTGTGTGTGTATGTGTGTTGATTGATGGGGGAATACCCTCCCCCACTCGACGGACCTCCTCCATGATATACTGGACGCGGAAATGTATTTATGTCCACCATAATAAAGGTCTGAAACCACCATTTAGCCAGTCACACTGTCCCCAACGTATGTCTTCAGGTTGTCCGTCCGTCTGTCTGTCCGTCCATCCATCCTTCCGTCCATAATCAATTTAGTTTGAGGTATCACATTGAAACTTGACATAACGTGTGTTTGAGAATGGATTGGACAAGGTTCTCACGAATGCCCATCAACTTTTGTGTTCACAATAGTGTCATGCTTAAGTTCAAAGGTCAAAAGTCATTCACTCTCCCCCGCCCCCATTATGCGATGCCTGAGTGTATTATTTTTTTTTTTTAACTAAGTGCATACATGTATTACCAGATAAAGAATATCTGGGGAAAGTTTTTTGGCCATTGGGTCAATATTTGTCCAAAGGTCAAGTGAAAATGCTATATATTTCACTTTTCTCCATATCTCGGAAAAGCCTCACCTCGTGAAACTCAATACGAGAAAATAATTATGCATGTGGGATTTGGGGGAGGGGGCTAAGGGGTCAAATGTTAAGTGTCTGAGGTTAGGTTAACTATAGGAGGTGTTTATAGTCTCACCTCTCTGGTTAAAACTTTAAAATTCTACTTCTCAATGCTGAAAGTACTCTCTAAAAAAAATCGAGTGAAAATAGTCACTCTTACAGGAGTGAATACAAAAAAGAGTGAATTTAGAGTGAAATTGGAGTGAATTTCGAGTGAAAATGTTCATATTCACTCATTTTGGAGTGACCTCAGGGATCACTCGAAGATTTTGGAGTGATCCCTGACGTCACTCTCAAACGAGTGAAAATGAACATTTTCACTCAAAAGTCACTCCAATTTCACTCTTTTTTGTATTCACTCCTTTAAGAGTGAAAATTTTCACTCGATTTTTTTTAGAGAGTACACTTTTTGTCTAAACCTTGGTGATCAATGCATAAACCTAATGAAACCAGGTATAAGCATGCATTACTGCACACTAAGTGATTCTTCATAGGGAAAGAATTTGGCCATGGGCCAAATGCCATGGGAAAAAAATTAAAATGTTGATGTTCAATGCGCAATTTTCACATAATTATTTTGAAAATAGCTCTAAGTATTGAAATATTGTTATTAGCTAGCAATTTCTTTGAGAATTGTGGATCATGGAGTCAAAGGGCAAGGGGACATGCAAAATGCTCAAATCTCTGTATAAATGCTGTTTAGTCATCCATACATCCAAATGAAACCTATATAGTTCAAGGAGAGTAGACGGTGAACACTAAATTTGTGACAAACATGTAATTTTATATGTTTGTTTGTTTGTTTGTTTTTTTGCCAATTATGTGAAGCTGTTGTCTCACATGGTCGACGTATACGTGAGGACCATGCATTATGGAGGAGGCATATACCAGTCACCATGTAGTGACATTTTTAGTTTGTTTAGCAGATAAGTAAAACGGGACCAGATCTTTCTATCCTAGCAGAATCTTCGTCAGGGGCCAAAATTTACTGGCCCGCCAATACAGCCTGTATTAACGGATATAAGCAGGTTTCAGCAGCTTTTTCTCTTTTTGATTAAATTCATTCCAAGTATTGCACCAAAAGTGTACATCAGGTTAGGATAAACTACAGTTGAATGAAAGTTGGAATCAGGCATAAGTCGGAAATCGAACGTAAGTATATACATATATATATATATATATATATATATATATATATATATATATATATATATATAATATGCTGTATGTATATACATTATGTATAATATGTGTATATAATAGTGCGAAAAGAAGAGCAATCGTGGACGTAGCTAGGGTCAACGTGCCTGTTTATTGCCGAGCTTTCGGACCCGTTAGGACTATTAGTGTAGCCATACGAGTGAGTCATTTTTGTATCGTTACAGCCCTGATGAAGGTCCTGACGGGACCGAAAGCTCGGCAATAAACAGACACGTTGACCCTAGCTACGTCCACGATTGCTCTTCTTTTCGCACTGAATATAAATAATGAAAGAGCTACACTGGTACTGTAAATGGTCGAGACCCCTTCTCGCAGCATATATATATATATATATATATATATATATATATATATTGATTATGTAGCCGATGTTGACTTCCAGCAGGGTGAGGCTCACCTCCTTGTTTCGAGTTATTAAAGGTCCTTTTTACCTTTAGGAGCAGTGATTAAAAAGAAAAAATCAAGATATCACTTTTGATGCATAGGGCAAGATGATGTGTAGGTCAATTCAATTGTATCACAAAACATCCTTTCATATAAGATTTTTGCAATAAGGCCTAAAATGTAAGGAGATGTCACTATTTTTCTCATTCAATCATAACTGTAGATGGTTTAGTCTGGAAACTCTTTGTTATAACTATATTTTTCACATTTTGTATATTTAACAATACTTAACATCGATTAAACTCCTTCAAATTTTCACATTGGTCATTTCTATCCCAAACTCACATTTTAGAACTATTTTGAAGCACTAATGCTGGGTTTTTGTTTCATCTACAGATGGTAAAGTATGTCTGGATGGTTGAGATGAGGATTCAGCCTTAAGTTTTTCCAAGCTATACCTAAACACAAGAATTTTCCTCCAGATGTACATTCCTCCTTCATGTCTCACCTTCACAAACTATCTCTACGTAAATGCATAGGCGTTCGAAGGGGCTTGTCAGCATGACTCTGTTAAACAACCAATCTATTTTTTTTTTTTACCTTAACTGTTAGAACACCTTGTTCGTATGCTATTATCCACCGTACACAGTTATAGATCACTCAAGAATGTCCCGTTTGCACTCTTGTAAACTTGTGAACCCTTTCATTGTAGTTTGACACAAGAATTTTCCTCCAGATGTACATTCCTCCTTCATGTCTCACCTTCACAAACTATCTCTACGTAAATGCATAGGCGTTCGAAGGGGCTTGTCAGCATGACTCTGTTAAACAACCAATCTAATTTTTTTACCTTAACTGTTAGAACACCTCGTTCGTATGCTATTATTGGAGTAATTCTATTTCTGTTATTACCATATAAGCGCCTTGTCTTTTTTTATAATCATTGTTATTTCATATTACGCATACGAATTTACCTCACCAACGTTAAGTGTAGGAGGATTCCATTTACTTTTGTAGACATAAATTTAGTGAGACTACATGATGTAACATTTGTTCTATTGTATAACATAAAAATTCTTTATTTTTGTCAAGACTGTGTCCGTGCACAGTTATAAATCACTCAAGAATGTTCCGTTTGCACTCTTGTAAACTTGTGAACCCTTTCATTGTAGTTTGACACAAGAATTTTTCTCCAGATGTACATTCCTCTTTCATGTCTCACCTTCACAAACTATCTCTACGTAAATGCATAGACGTTCGAAGGGGCTTGTCAGCATGACTCTGTAAAACAACCAATCTAATTTTTTTATACCTTAACTGTTAGAACACCTCGTTCGTATGCTATTATTGGAGTAATTCTATCTCTGTTATTACCATAGAAGCGCCTTGTCTTCTTTTATAATCATTGTTATTTCATATTACGCATACAAATTTACCTCACCAACGTTAAGTGTAGGAGGATTCCATTTACTTTTGTAGACATAAATTTAGCGAGACTATATGATGTAACATTTGTTCTATTGTATAACGTAAAAATGTATCAGTATCATTATTGTTATTATCAACGCACATGCACTGCACACCCCCACACATGCACACACCCCCACACATGCACACACTCACATTTACATTCACGCACAGACATTGCAACGTACTACACAAAATACATGGCCCCAGAACAACCATTCTCAACTTTGCACTCAAATCCTCATGACTCATAACAACGATCATCCTGATCAGGGTATCATAAGTAATCACAGTAAATACTACACTATTTCGGATTTCAATAATATGTTCCAATCTTCACTTGATTCCACTGCAAGTCATGTTAATAATTCCTGTAGCAATTCCACAAATAGGAATGATGACACTAATTATAACCCCATCAAAGATTTTAGCTTATTCCACTGGAATGCTAGAAGCTTAAACAAAAATTTTGATTCATTTGAATTACTTCTTCTTTCTTTACAAAATTTTCCCTTTTCCGCAATCGGTATAACTGAAACTTGGCTAGGGCACACGTCTCCAAATTTGTTTAGCCTTGATAGATATGAAATATTTCGCTCTGATCGTAAGAGAGGTAGAGGGGGAGGGGTAGCCCTATATATATATAACGAATTGCGAGTAAAAATAAGAACTGATATTGATATTGAAGGTTGTGAAAGCCTGTTTGTGGAAATCATTAATGATAAAATGAAAAATAAGATAATTGGTGTTATATACAGGCCACCAAATTATAAAACCGAAATGTTTTTAGAAAATTTTGATGAATGCCTCAACACGATTACACAAGAAAATAAGGAAATTTATATTATGGGCGACTATAATATTGACTTGACGAAAATAGATACTTTAGCGGTAAAATTAAAAACTATTCTTTTTTCATATGCTTTCCATTCCCATATTGATAACCCAACAAGAATATCCCAAACATCTAAAACCTTGTTGGATAATATTTTTTCTAATAACTTTTCTGTAAATAAATTCATTAATGGTATCTTATATTATGATATATCTGATCATTTACCGATATTCATTATTCTTCGTTATTCTGAAAACGTCAAAAGTATTTCAAAACCCAGGCCGATAATGTACAGAAAAGAATCAGACGAGAATATTGAATTACTTAATCTTGATTTAGTGAAGGAAGAATGGCAAGAAGTGTATCTTCAAAATAACGCCGATAAAGCTTATGATATTTTTTTAGATAAACTTTTATATTATTATCAAAAAAACATTCCTTTAGTTAAGAAAAAAAAAAAAACACGCAGAAAGAACAAACATCCTTGGATTACAAAGGGAATCATCAATTCAATAAAAACCCGTAATAAATTGTATAAACTGGCGATTACTACCCACAATACAAAATATTTTACAGATTACAAAAAGTATAGAAATATACTCAGTAATTTGATTCGTATTTCTCGTAAAATGTATTATTCCGATAAGTTTGATAATCAAAAGGATAACGTAAATGGCTTATGGGAAACTATATATGAAATAACAGGTAAAAATAATAAGGAAACATCGTCCGTTTTTTATAATGACAACAAAGAACTCATAAACCCTGATGAAATATCTGATGCTTTTAACTCATACTTCGTAAATATTGGCCCCCAATTAGCTTCAAAAATAAAAAACAAACATGTTCATTCAAACTTTACTGAATTTCTTCCACCAAACTGCGACAAATCCCTTTTCTTTACCCCAACAGATGAGGAAGAAATACTGGAGATTGTTAACAGATTAAAGCCAAGTAGATCTAGTGGCCATGATGAAATAAGTGTTTATATACTGAAGAAAATCATCAAACAAATAACCACACCTTTATCTTACATTTTCAATCTTTCACTGTCTTCTGGAATATGCCCAAACTCATTAAAAATTGCGAAAGTAGTTCCAATTTTCAAAAGAAAAGACGACCCTTCTCTTTTAACAAATTATAGACCAATATCGTTATTACCTAGTATTTCTAAAATTCTGGAAAAAATTATTCATAAACGCCTGTACATTTTTCTTCATGTAAATGACCTACTTATACCTAATCAGTTTGGATTTAGAAAGGGCAATTCCACCGATTTAGCTATAATTCAATTGTTAGATAAGATTACTGAATCTTTTGCAAATAAAAAACATTTTATAGGAATTTTCATGGATTTATCAAAGGCTTTTGATACCATAGATCATGATATATTAATTTACAAATTAAAAAGATATGGTATTCGTGGTTTAGCACTTTCTTGGATTATTGATTATTTATCCAACAGAAAGCAATATGTACTATTTAAGTCATCTAAATCTCCGAATTCTAATATTGTATGTGGTGTTCCCCAGGGATCAATTCTTGGCCCCCTACTGTTCCTTGTATATATTAACGATATAATAAATACATCAAAAACTCTTAAATTTATACTTTTTGCGGATGATACTAATATTTTTTACTCCCATGAGAACCTCGAAACACTGTTTAATACTCTGAACACGGAAATAGACAAAGTCTCCCGATGGTTTATATGTAATAAATTATCCCTTAATGTCTCTAAAACAAATTTTATACGTTTTAAACCTACTGCTTCACAGAACATTAACAGCAGTTATAATATCAATATTGATGGATTATCTTTAACTGAAGTAATATCTACTAAATTTTTAGGAATCACAATTGACTCGAGTTTAACTTGGAACGATCACATTCATAATATCCACACGTCTGTCTCAAGAACTGGAGGAATTTTATATCGACTGAAAAACTTCATTTCTCAAAATTCCCTGACTATTCTATACAATGCATTGATCTTACCACATATCACATACTGCAATATCGTTTGGGGAAACTGTGGCTCAACTAAAATTAATCCAATTCTTACTCTCCAAAAACGTGCTGTACGTTTGATTACCAATTCCCGTTACTTATCCCCATCCGATCCCCTATTTCGTCAACTAAAAACATTAAAAATTGAGGATCTTCACACCTTTCAAACTGCTGTTTTTATGTATAAATATACATTTAATTGTCTTCCAAAAATTTTTGATGGCTTCTTCACTCCAAATTTCACCGTTCATTCATATCCAACACGTCAGTCGTCCGATTACCATCTCGAAAACCCCAGAATCATTTTAGCTCAAAAATCTTTAAAGCACAATGGACCAGATATTTGGAATTCTTTACCCCCTAATTTAAAACAACGTACGTCGTTGAACATTTTCAAACGAGAACTAAAAAACACCCTCATAATCCAGTATACTTCTGACACATAAATATTCATACCACCTGATCAACAAACACCCTAAACAATGAGTTCACGGCCATAACTGAAGTAATATTCACCTCATCACACTGATACACAAAATAACACTCAACGTACAAACCAAGATTCATCCCAACACAATGCACACCGCACTGCACCGCACGCCCTTCGCACAATTACTTCCCACTCAATGAGTGGCAAGATTTTCTTTATGTATTTCTTCGTTGTGCCCTTTGCACAATTACCCCCCACTCAGTGAGTGGCAAGATTTTCCTTATGTATCTCTTTACCTGGGGCCATCTTCCTCGTCAAGCTTAGCTTATGATGATGGTCCCCTGCATTTCATTTTTATCATCTCCTATTGCTTCCTTTCATATATGATATTCGTTCTTGAATAAAAAAAAAAAAATGTATGTAAGATCCAAACGATACGAATATTAGCTGTGTAAATGACTATGTAAGTATTTTATTGATTTGTGGATTTGTATTGATTTTGAAATGCAGAAATAAAAACTGAACTGAACTGAACTGAACTGAACTGAATAAAGAGCGTATGATTGTAAGAGGAATTCAAAAGTTAATTTGCTGAAAATCCGTTTTAAAATGGCTGAGTTATCTAAAAACAAAGTAAAACAAAGTGATCCTAATAAAAGGTGGGTTCCACCTTTTATTAGGATTGCTTTGTTTTGGATATCTCAGCCATTAAAAAAAAAAAAAAAAATCATCAAATAAACTGTCAATTCCTTAGAATTATATATGCTCTTTCACATTTCATGAGAGGTTTCTTATTATCTCAAAAAGTCATCATCAGAAAATACTGGAAACCTGTAGCCCCATCTCAACCGAAACTGTATCATCCCTTTAAAACGCAAAAGCTTTCTCGTAATCGTGTAGCAAGTATTGGGGGATACCCCCTCCAACATCCACCCAGCATAGGATGGCATCCTGTTCACCTGACGTTTTTCTGTACGCCTATGTTTATTGCATTGTCGGTAACAAAATGAATTCAATTAATTATATGAGATAGTTAATGATATTTGCAACAAATTCAATCGCAAGTTAGTCAGTTAGTTAGTTACTTAATTAGTTAGTTAGTTTGTTCGTTTAGTTGGCTGTTTTGCTTGATCCGGAAACGCCACGCTGTAAGCCGAAAACACGTCATCGATTTTATAACAGATAGCAAACGCAGCTGGTTGGGAAATACTAGTAGTACCACGTGACTCGATATACCGGGAATGATGACGTCATTTGTGGCTTGACTAATTTCCATCCGCCAAGAACAATTAAGTTCTTTGTATTTTCCAATATCTTGTCGGTGTCAGTGTACTCTTCTATATTGAACATTATCATCTGTTCTTAGTTATAATTTAGAAGAGGTTTTATCTTTTTATATATAGATAAGTATGATTATTCGCAGCAGAATCCAAAGAGTCGGAACTACTTAATAGATATTACGCCGCAAGATTGTACCAGAAACGAAACAGGTTCTTTGCCACCACGGCTTCTGTTGGTG
This sequence comes from Diadema setosum, assembly GCA_033980235.1. Classification (NCBI taxonomy): domain Eukaryota; kingdom Metazoa; phylum Echinodermata; class Echinoidea; order Diadematoida; family Diadematidae; genus Diadema; species Diadema setosum. The sequence continues at coordinate 10,254,654 of CM067077.1, read as the reverse complement.
CGTGTAGTGTACTATGGTTGTCACGTAATTTCATTGAGCATGCGCGCGTGACTGCTAACGCAACGTACGTTGTGCCATCGTTCTATCCTTTTTAGTGCATGCGTACATGTCGCGTCAAGACTATAATGGACGTCGAATTTTCGGAGGCAAGAATGGCGGACGACGAGAGAACTGTGAAAAACAATGATATTTCGTTTGGAAACGTAATAATCACTCTTGACAATGTTCTGATTCCAGATGCAAAGCTTTCTCAGACACCTTCTATTAACGATGGCGTGGACTTGGATACCGAAATTGACCTGCGAATCCTGGGATGTGAATTTATCCAGACTGCTGGGATCCTCCTCAAACTGCCGCAGGTAAAATTGAACGGGAATAGCCCTACACGCACAAAGGGAAGCGTAGAAAATGAATTTACTAATATAAAAGTAAAATTTAATATAAATAGGCCTAGCTGTAAATTTATAGCCAGTCCTTCGCATATATGGCTTGATGATTGGGCAGGCCGATGATTGTACTTCGCGTTGTAAGTGAAGGTTAGACGTGAATAGTTTCAAGTCTAAAGCTACAACAAGTCAACAGGCCCTAACATTCACAACATGCCATGTTAGAGAGGTTCTGGAGTCAAGACAAGAACAAATAAATTTACAACCCCGACGGGATATTTCTTTGTCCATGTTATACTGTAGGATGCCAACTGCACAGCGCCTTTCACAAAAAGTTATTAAAGGCATAATTTACCATTTGCAGATGAAAGCATTAGGCCTAGTGCTTTAAAATAGTTCTGAAATGTGAGTTAGGGATAGAAACAACCACTGTCTAAATTTGAATCCATATAACGTTAGGCCTAACAAATCATAATCGATGTTAAGTGTTGTTAAATACACAAAATGTGAACAATAGTTATAATAAAAATGTTTCCAGACTAGCTGTTAAACCGTATACAGTTACGGTTTACTGAGAAAAACCCTGATATCTCCTTATATTTTAGGTTTTATTGCAAATATTTCATATCACTCAGTTCGGGAAACCCACTCACAAGGGGGGCCCCTCCTTATAAGTAACCCGTCCCCCTTATAATATAAGTAACCCTCGGGGCACCCCTTATAAGGAGTCTCCCCGCGCGCGCGCTCTCGCGCTGAACAACTTGCTGAATGCGGGAGCTGTTGGAAATTTCAAGCTTCATCGGCGAAACTTGCAAGTTTCAACTTAAAATTTTTGTTTAGGGACGACTTCAACTGGACAACCCTATGGGAATGTATCCTTTTGTATATATGCATACCAATTGCAAAGGTAGGTGGTTGACTATTTCATTACTTTTTATATTTTTCCTTCATTTAAAGCCACCTGAATGAACGAAAGTCTCCGTACTCAGTCGCCACGTCTGCACTCAAGCATTGCCGCGCCTGGCGACACTCACTCCAGTAATCGCTCGCATTTCAGCATTCGCATGGGTCGTTGACATCGCATTTAAATCCATGATTTTAGATATGATGCCTCGAACCGATTTTGCTCAAATTTCGTGAGTAACTAGGAAACTTGTGAAGCTTTATGGACATAATCAAGCAAATTGCCGCAGTCCTTTCATTTTCGCGTTGCATTGCAAAAAAGCGTGGAGACTCCTTATAAGGGGTGCCCCGGGGGTTACTTATAAGGGGGACAGGTTACTTATAAGGAGGGGCCCCCCTTGTGAGTGGGTTTCCCGAACTGATAAGGTAGGATGTTTTATGATACAACAGACCTACACATATGCATCAAATGTGATATCTTGAACATTTTTGAAATCACTGCTCCCAAAGGTAAACTGGACCTTTAATGTCATGTAATGACGACACAGAGGGGCAAAAGAGATAAGTCTAACTTTACGCCCACATCCAAGGTATGTTAAGTGAAACTCTAGACTATAGTATAGGAGTGAGTATAGCAATGAATTTAGGTACTGGTTAGCCGGTATTTCAGCGGATACCTCACTGTATTGAAGCCCTGGCTTAACCACTGTCTCTATGGAGAATTCTTGCTTTCGCCAATGACGTAAAAAATACCCGGATGTGGCTTTTTCGTCAAGATTTAGTGCACTTCGTAGCAAGGGCACTTCCGGCGCGGGGCATCAATTTGCACAGCGCTAGCGTGCGCGTATGTGTACCTCACCTATAGCGCCGCGCCGACCACGGATAGGTCTAGTTCTACTTCTACGAAGATACTCAGCAGGATCCTTAAGCGTGATAAGTCAGGATGTAGTACTAAGGAGTTGAACTTACAGTGTAGGTGCTCATTTGCAGTGCATGCTTGTTGGTGCATTAAAATTATATGGTGCGAGTAAAAATCCAGTTCCTCAGTCTAGATGCTGAGTGGAAGAGCTCCCTTGAATGCCTCCAGTGAAGTGGCTTCAAGGGCCTACTTACTAGTACAGTAGTATACATGTATATAGGCCGCTGTAACGCCCGAGCCATGCCAGCGAGTACCAGTGGCCAGGCCTGTCGATTACTAGCCCGACCAGACGCTGTTAATACGCTGTGCGAATACAGCGTCTGACCAACGAGCGGGCACCTTCATCGTGGGGAACCACAACACAACTACAAAACTTATGAAAATTTCAAAGAGATTTTCCCCAGTGACTGCTAGAGTGCGGGGTCTTCATACGCCCTGTACCATTGTTTTGTGAGCGCAAGGGAAGCATTTGATGACAACGAGGCGGTAGGCTCACCCCTCGTGCTAATACGCTAGCAACCGAGGAGCAGCCAAAATCAAGTGCGTACTCGCGTAAAAGTTCAGAAGTTCTCGTAGTACGTGCTGTAGAAATGAATACTTAGTACGCAAAGTCTGCCATTACTAAGTGGTATATGGCGGCCCCCATGAAATCACTGACTCCATTGTAGAGTCCGCCCTCTAGTGGTGGAGAGGAGAAAAAATCTCTTTGGAAAATGTATACATTCTTTATTTAACAATGTACACGTTACCAAACGTTACTCACCTTAAGTGCATGCTTGTATTACAGAAGGTTCGTAAGTCCATTGAGAGCCCTCGTGATAAGTCCGTGGAACAAAAAAGTGACACTTTCTGGCAGATTCCCCGACACCGTCGGGGTTCCTTGTTGCAGAATTCAAAATGGCGCCTTGATCTCTGCAGAGATATCTTTTGCGTGCGTGCGATGCGCTGCTTGAGTGTTGGTGTACATTGTAGCAGCATGGTCGCCAGCGCGACCTTTTGAAAGGGCATTCAGATCATGTTACCTACCTCCCGATATTCGGAATGGCCTGGCGTGAAAGACGATGTACCGTTCACACATGCTGCATGTAACCATCATTTTACGCAAGTTTTTAAATTCAAATTTCAATATTGATAGCATAGATATGAAGTCTCATTATTATTTTGTTTGTCAGGTGAGTTTGAGGTGACAAAAAATGATCTAAAGTATCAAAATTCAAAGTGATCGCATGCGATCGTTGAACTCTCTTCGTGTTTGGAGGTCCGCTGGTACAGCCCTGTCCTGCTACGTACGTACAGCGACTGGGCTGTGTATAGTAAGTCGATTACATACTCGTACGCACTATAGCCCCCGGCCTATGCATTAGCATGCACCACTGCACGCATAAGCTAACACATACCGGTACAGCGTACTGCCTGATCATGCGATCGATGTGCACATCACATCTCTGCATACGCTGAAAATATGCTGGAAAATATTCACCCACCTGGATATCGTCATGGAATGCCCATCTTTTTAAAAATTTGTTCTCTGTCGAAATGTCGCGAACACAATCGGGGACGAACCGTGATCTCGAACTTATCCTGTCTCTGAAGCAACTTCTTCCAAGTAAGTACGTAGGCACTAGGCCACCACTACCACTACTAGTAAGTCGCGCGCGCACGTACTGCGCTGTGGAGTCACCCGCAAACTTCACCCATGCGGCCACGTCACGTCTCGCATTCCAGTAAGGGTCCTATTTCTGCAGATTTTTTTCATTTATCGTTGTGCGAACAACAGATGGCAGCTTCGCGGCAACAACCAATAGTCGTATTGACAGCAATTTCTTAAGAATGGAGAAATTTCAATTCATATTAAAGCTGTAATTCAAGTCAAGAAAACCGGAAGTTCACGTAGAATACTGTGAGTTGTGTGTGTAAATAGCATTAGTCACGTATCACGCGCGTACGAACGGAAGTGACTTTGATGCCGGACTATCCCATAATGCACCGTAAATGACGCTTAAATCAACATCCGGGTACTTTTTACGTCATTGGCGATAGCGAGAATTGGGTGAAGTACCTCACCCTCACCACCCTTCTCGTTCGCGTCCAACCATTATTCACAACCCGAGATCTGACGTAGATCGGCAAATTCAAACTTGGAAAATACAAAATCAACATTTCAAGAATGCATTGAACTCACCAGGTGTTTGAAATATCCAAGATTTGGGTGAAATTTTCATGGAAAAAGACTCGACTACCAGCCCGTCAATATGGTCGTAACAGCTCTGCAACACGTGAATCCGTTGCGTTAGCCAATCACATGCGATCCCCTACGTGTTTTATCACCTGTAACATAATATGGTAAAATATATTTTGATTACAATTATTTGTGTTTTTACGGAGGAAAAAGGTGAATTACGAATGCATTTTGAGAGTGATGAAAATCTGTCGCCCCAAACTGATCTCCGATCGCGGCGCGCGTTACATGCGATGTGAATGTCTGGCGACTTTGCGGCAGTGGCAACTTAATGGTAATTGACGATAGATCTACAGGTATAGGCATAGGAGGGGATTCTGTGAAACCAGGTGCAGTCTCCGTGGAACATATCCTGACGACCAGATACAGACCAATCTTTCGGTCAATACCGTCCTAACCATGCTAACTGCGACCAGCCCGAATGCTTTGGTGCATTGTTGTAGGTTTTACACCTACACTTGTGTAACTAAATAATTTGATCTTATGCATATATTTCAAATTAGTATTCCATTCTGACAGACTAGATGGGTACAATGTACTCAAATCAGTCAGCAAACTAATCACTTTGCAGATATCACGGTTCACTTTCTTTGTGACTTCTGTTGTCCACCAGCCTTTGGGTGCCTTTTCTGCAAGCGTCCCACTGCACCCAGTGCAGAAAGCGCCCAAGCCATGTATTAAGATACTAATGAACAACCAAAAAAATCCTGTGCGTGTGCAAGATCGCTCTGAAAATTCCATAGCTTGCATGGCTTTCTAGCTATCTACACTGGATGCCACTCACTGGATGTCTGCTTGCACGAAAGGCCAAAAAGGCACCCAATGGCTGGTGGATGGCAGAATTTATGAAGAAAGTGAACCTTTAATATCTTACCTACAAAGTGAATAGTTTGCTGACGAATTCGAGTACCCACCTACTGTATCATTGTTGAATAGTAATTTGGATAGACATATGCAAGACTAGACAGAAAAATTTGTCTGTCCAGAGAATCTGATCTTTTCAGGATTTTATTTAATAACATATTTTTTTTTTTTTTTTTTTAAGTGGCAGAAGTATTTAGTAGCCTTTATGTAAAGAAATTGTCTTTCACAATGTTATATTTGTATTTTGTCTCCGCAGGTTGCTATGGCCACTGGACAGGTGCTTTTCCAGAGGTTTTACTACTCCAAGTCTTTTGTGAAGCATAGCATGGAGGTGAGTCAGTTGGCCTATTTTTCTGTCAGTGAGTGTGTACACGTATGTGTGTTAGCGTTAGATGTGTAACAAGGATTTGTTTTTTTTTTTGTTTTTTTTTTTGATAGAATGAATATGCATGTGTGCATAAATTGTTTTTTATTACATTGTACCTCACATGTATTGTGACAGCAACCCCAAACAAATCTCTAAAAGGCTGAGATTGACTTCCACTGGTTACAGTGCGGGTCACCAAATCGTCTGACACGATAACACGGTTCGTTAAGTCGCACGCACAACAAGGATGAATCGTGTAAATGCGCAGTTTACCCGATACAAAAGCCGTTCCGACTCAGCGAACTTGAGAGCAATCGTGCTTCTCTGTCTCAAATACACGATAATTCCAAAGCCTGCTCCGCCAGGTACGAATCGAGTAATCGTCGAATCGGGTAGGAAATACACGATTCGTCCGCGCGCGCACCCGGTACACACACATTGTACACGTACACGCACGCGCTGGATAGGGAGCTGACTGTACAGTACCCGACTCCTGGGGGGTGTTTCATCAACGTTTGTCGGCGCTGACAACTTGAATCACCATAGTAACAGTCAGTGACCAGAGCATCTCAGCCAATCAAAACCAAGGATTTTGCTGAAATTGGTCAGCGCCGACAGTTGTCGGCGCTGACAAGCGTTGATTAGCGCCGACAACTGTCGGCGCTGACCAATTTCAGCAAAATCCTTGGTTTTGATTGGCTGAGATGCTCTGGTCACTGACTGTTACTATGGTGATTCAAGTTGTCAGCGCCGACAAACGTTGATGAAACACCCCCCTGAGCTTACAGTGCTGTACTGGCTCTGTGTACTACACTGTAGTGTGTCTGCTGCGCTGGGCGATAGGCGCGGTACGTGTCCGCCAGGGAGGTGGAAAGAGACCTCCCTGGTCCAACGTACCGGCGGCGCGGCCTAGCAGCTTAGCTCCTTGGCTGGTTCGACTGTGTGTACTGTATCGGATATGGAACTGCAGATTCAGTTGAAGATTCGTACAGCACTCGCATTTACGAGAGACAACATTATTTCATGCCGCGATTTTATATGCAGATGATGCATCCGATGCAGATGATGCATCCATGCAAGTTTGATCCATGTTTACTTTACAATAAAAATTGGTGTTGTCGAATAGAACAAAAAACTGTTTATCTGTACGAAGCTGAAAAGTGAAGGGTAGGCCTGATAAAAAAAAAAAAAAAAAAAAAAAATCCTTCCACTTAGCTTTGTCATCATCTGGTACAAACAATAGTAAAGGTCAAACAGCACTATGCTTTCACAATATTGCATTACTAATCACATTTTTAGTTGTAGAAGTGCATGTGTACATGTAATAAATGAAGGCAGTATCAATTCAGCAGTTATGGCAAGCAGCCCTAATTCGTGGATGTGTCCTAGTGGGCAAAAATAATAACGGAATTTAGCAAATCAAAACAGACTGCCCTGGCGGAACCAGGATTCCCACCCCCTCGTAAAAATAAATAAATAGATAAATAATCAAATACAGTAATAATACAAAATAAAAACAATTAAGGGGGACGGAAATTTGACCGAATTGTTGTGGTGACTTAAAAAAGACAAGAAAAAAAGTCATCAGCAAAAATGGCTGCGGCCGATTAATTTGTGTGTGATTACTAAAAACAATCATTGCCCCCCCCCCCCCCCCCCGACAAAAAAATGGGGGAAGTAGGCATGGATCCGCCACTGCATACGTCACTCTCACGACAATGATGTGTATTTTAAGCAAATCAAACATTTTAAGAAGCTAAAGGGTCTATTATTAAATGCAGTTTGAAATTTGAGAAAATAAACATTTCACAATTCTACCAAGTTTTTTTTTTCTTTTGGCAGCTTTCGTCGTTTTCATGAGAATCAATTCATGTCCAACTGTCCCATCTGTCAAATCATATCTGATTGCTGAGTGAAAAAAAAAAAACAATGAATACAGAGACTCCAACCCCAAAGCACCTTCTGATCTGGAGATTCTCCCGCCTGAAACCCATAGCAAACGGGAGACTCAAAGTTTATGTGTGCGAAGCGCGAAATTCCTAGGGTTATAGATGCTCTCTGGTGCTATCTAAGGCTTATTTTTGCAACATACGATAGCAATAAGTAAGAAATCCTTTCCAACGGGAGACATTGAGCCAGGGCGGGAGAAATTAAATCTCAAACGGGAGAACGGGAAATTTTGCAAAAATGGGTTTTCGGCGGGAGATCTCCCGTCGAAAACGGGAGAGTTGGAGTCTCTGTGAATATTACTTGTTTTAACTTGATCCCCTTAACATTTTCTGAAATGCCTGCTTATACCAACACACGTGTATAGCTCCAGACGTGTCTTAGAGCCCATTTTCTCATTTATTCCTCATACTTACGGAAGTCCACATGTGAATAAAGGTTTCCCAAAGGGGGCGGGGAAAAAAAATTCAGCCTTTCTTTTTGTGATGACTGACAAAAAAAAAAAGAAAAGAAAAAAGAATGGGGTCTTAAGCTGAAAAAGAAAAAAAGTCTGGTTTCAGCCGAATTTTTGTGAGGACAAAAAAAAAAGAAAGGAAAAAGAACTAAAAGGTCATCAGCAAAAAAGAAAAAAAAAAAAAGGAAGAAGAAGGGGCAGTCAATCCCCCCCCCCTTGCTCCCCTTCTAGTACTTTGTTAAAATTTTGCCATGCAAAAAATTGTACATTACAGAGACTCCAACCCAAAGCACCTTCTGATCTGGAGATTCTCCCGCCTGAACCCCTAGCAAACGGGAGATTCCAAGTTGATGTGTGCGAAGCGCGAAATTCCCAGCTTCTAGATGCTCTCTAGTGCTATAGCTAAGGTTTATTTTTTTCAACATGCGATACAGCTGTAGCAATAAGTAAGAAATCCTTTCCAACGGGAGACACAGAGCCAGGGCGTTAGAAATTAAATCATTAGCGGGAGAACGGGAGATTTTGTAAAAACGGGTTTTCGGCGGGAGATCTCCCGTCGAAAACGGAAGAGTTGGAGTCTCTGTAAAATCTCAATTTTGATTGCGGATATTGAAAGTTTTTGAATGCCAAATTGATGCGAATGTAGCGGGACATAAAAGGAAGCACTTACAGAGCTGCGAACATTTCCGAAAGATTCGTATTTGTTAAAAGAATGAGGGGAATACGAAAACGTCCGTACATACCCTAAAGTACGAATTCACAGTGGGAAAAAAAAAAAAAATGGCAAACGCACATCAAGTGCCATTTTATTCGGCTGGGATATCGGTGCAACGTGTACGTGGAAAGCGCTGAATAGAAAAGTTGTGCACACGCAAATCAGTACAACCTTGTAGTTGCGTATTCGTACCGAACGAAACTTTGCGCGCGTAAATTCCTGTCGCCTTTACTCTGATCATGGAGCTACCAATCTTTTTGGTAGCTCCATGCTCTGATCAATCGCCATGCATGCATACTGCTCATACAATAGCTAGCTAGCTGTACTAGAATCCATCTCCTCCGAGCTCGCGCTCAGTGGCTGGCCGGCCGTGGGTTCTAGCTACAATCTCTTCCACCATCTCCCTGGTACAATGTATCTGGGCATTCACGATATAGGCCTACTGTAGTACATGGGGGAAGCGTACATGTGGCGGCCAAGTAGCTACAAAATGTAGCATAGCACTCACATACACGCAATTACAATACCGTACACTCACTGTACACTTGTAAATGGTTTTGTAAATACAATGTGTACATGTATTTCGTTTGGAGGCGAGGCGGCCAGCAGAGTAACGCTAGATAGTAGAAGGCTTCCCATTCGGCATTGGCATTGAAATTGCACAATGTCTGCTTCATCTTCTCCTCTTCTTCATCCCCTTTCCCTTATACCGCCTCCCAAGTACGAAATGATTTTTAGAGTGTTGTGTGTATGCATGTGTGCGTGTGTGTGTTTATAACGTTTATTGCACAATTTTCTGCAAGGAAGAGGTGAGTTTCTGTGCATGTGTCGATGTGCCTGCAATAGTACAGCTGTACCGGCCGAGTACTGTAAGCCTGACGTCGTCCGACGCTGCCAGCAGCCCTGGCCTGTTGTTACTACGCTGTTTACCTACCGTACGTACAGCGACTGGGCTGTGGGGGTGTGTAGTTACTGCAGGTGAAAAGCGTTTGAACTTTCTTTCCCGTGTATCGTGGAAACTCGATGTGTGTTTCTAGGCCTATCAAAGAAGATCTCACATGATATGATATTTATAACAAACTGTTTTCCATTCCAAATGAATTAATTTTCTTTGTTTTGTATCGTCCCGTTCACTTGATTCCAAGGATCTCTTCGCAATACCGAGTTCCCAATGTGTAGATAGATCTACATCTAGGCTTAGTGTCTATTTATTTTCGCTTAGCTTTTTCATAGTTTCGGTGCTGCAAACTTCTGCTAGTGCTAGGGCCATAGGGCCTACTACCGGGGAGGTGGGAAGAGACCTCGTCTCCCTGCTACTAGTTAGTAGTAAACCTATCGTTTTATTTCTGTCGTTTCTCACACCTTGGTTTGGTACGATTTCTTCCATATTAATATCACTTAATCCGTTCCCTTTTTATATGTTGCTGTATTTAAACGTAATTCTTTCAAGTGTCTCACACTGTGCATTTCCGTAGCGGTGATTTCTTCGCAGCAAAACTGTTTCAAATCTTAACGACGGGAGTTCCATTACAGCCGCTTTGGTGGGCTAGATGTTGTCTTTTGTAATGTTCGTGTTATTGAGGTGTTGGAAGTTAGTATTTTATTTTGTCATTTATTTTCCTGGCTAATTCTAGGTCTAGATACATGTGTATCTCGAGTGATGTTGGTGTTCGTGTTTCTCAATATAATTCTCAATGATAGGAAAAGGCAAAAATGATCCAAGTGATGTCTGAATGGTGATGATAACTGCTGGTGCAAAAACAAAACAAAACAACACACACACAAAAAAAATGGCTTGCTGTGAATGCTGAGCGTAAGTGCACCTCGTTTATTTCACTTTCCCTCTTACTCTTCTCTGCCCTCACTCTTCTTTACCCTCCCAAGAATGATAGAAAAAGAAAATACATACGCCTCACATCAAAAACAAAAACAAGTGCTAGCAGCCTTTGTGAAGCCCAGGCAATCAACGGTTCAAGTCAAACGAGCCAAGACACTATTCTATGAAGCTCAGGCCTCGAATTAACCGACGGCCACCGACGGCCATGGCCGTCGGTGCCCCTCTCGTTGGCCGCAATGCCTTGGGTTTTTTTATCAAAGTTACAGCCAAAAAAAAATGTGCCCTTTTTCTTGGGGCCGTGGTGCCCTTTTAGAATGGAAGTTGTTATTTATGACGTATGATATGCCCTTTCTCAAAGTCTCTTTAATAAGCTTGAACAACTTTCCTGATCTCAAATATCATACCTTCAGTTCACTCGCGTCCCGATATATCTGATTCAAACTCTTATCTTTCCGAGATACGAGACGATGTGTACATACATGTACGCCCGACCGGCTTTTACCGTCCCGACTGCCTCCGCAGCGCAGCGGCCGCGAGTATGTACTAGCAAGGCAGCGCATATTCAGATAGAGTAGTAAAGAGTGAACTCCAAGTTCACCAAGAAAAAAGAAAAATCCCACGATGCCAAGGTGTGCCAGACTGGGGAATGGGGAGGGGTGGAGAGAGAGAGACCAATCAACAGAAGAAACCGCGCGTACAACTGGCGCATTCTTGGAGGTCATGAACTGTCTGTCACAGACTCGACTAATCATAGCAATCTACACGCGCACGCAAATTCCTTTGACTTGTGGTTTTGCCAGCCAGCTGTCGGAATGTGCTTTGAAGTTTCATGGCAGCCTGGCCTGGCTGGCCTGAAAGGGTGTTGAGTTTCAATCAATACCTATTGTTGTTTTATTCCTGTTTTAAAAAATGTCGTTTCACCTGATAGAAACGCGGAGATCGGGAATGTGTTATCAGCTGTAGGGAAGAGGTTTTTGTTGTGTGTTGCACTTTGTGTGTGTGTGTGTGTGTGTGTGTGTTTGTTTTTCTCGGTTTGTTTTTCTTCTTTCTTTTTTCATAAACACAAAACATGCCCTTTCCAATGTGGCCTTGGTGCCCCTCTGACTGACGTAAGTGCCCTGGCCTCTTGGAAAAAGTGCCCTTTTCTAAATGGCTGTGCCCCTCCAAAATCCTATTTCGAGGCCTGGAAGCTCTTTCCTTATTTAAAAAAAAAAAATCCTCAAAGGTGACTACATCAAACTCAAATTTAATTTAACTCTTCCTCTTGGCTCATGACAGCCACACAAGATAAAACCTACAATTAGCCATCTAATTTATGGGAATATTTGGTACTGTGAGATGCCTTTCAAACAATGGCTTGACATGTACTAATGCGTATTGTACATTTTGGCTTATAGTTTCCTGTTACATAAAACCGTACCTTTATTAGCATATTCCTGAAAAAAAAAAAAATATATATATATATGTACATTGTGTGTGTGTGTGTGTAGACAGCGCAGGCCACGCTAAGCGAAAGTGAGGAGAAATGACATCTAAGTATTAGTCAAATTGATAGAATTCAACAACAAATGTCTGATATACATTAACTCACTGATTGAAAATGAGATATCAAAGAAATCCCTGTAACCTTGGTAGGATTTGGTTGAGTGAAAGTCAAGATATCTTCTTGGATATGATACACTGCATTAGCTAGATCATTGACAAAGGACAAGCCCATAAATTTTGTTGTAAACTTTATTTTTGGTAGAATGGACTGTGTTTCATCCCTGATATACACAAATAAGGGTTAAAGATGATTTGAAAATCAGTTCCATAGCCCTAGGTAATACTGCATCTCTTTAGTATCTCAATTTCCCCCGTCAATTTTTTTTTTCTCATTCTCCCCTCATGCATACACCACATGTATGTCCTGTCAGTTTTAACAACAGGTGCATGTCGTTCATTCCTTTCACCCCCAAGTTCACACATAAAGGATAGAGCCCCCATACTGTACTTCAACACACACATGCAACAAAGACTAAAGAATGAAATTTGTATGCCATTTTATTAAATGGAAAAAATAGTACATCTTATACAAACATTACAAGTAAGAGTGTGAAAGTTCCTCATGACACTTGCAAGGATGAATTCAAGTTGGATATAAAGGGTATGTTAATATTCCTTTTGAACTTGCATGTTTTTCCAAAAAGAACAATGGTGAAAAAGTGCCAAAAATAAAATTAAAGTAGTGAAATGTTACATTCTAGCAAGAATGTGGATACCATGTAGGTGTCAAAATTATCATTAGAATATAGTTGTTTTCAACTAGATCTTACATTGTAAGATCAAATTAATATCAGAAAATTTCATGAATCATTAAATGTCGACCAAACATCAGAAAACACATCAGGATATAAGGCAATTCATTGCATACATAAGCTATAAATGTTCAGTCTCAGTATTAAGTGTACATTATACCAGGGAGTTAAGTTGTGATACATTTGCGACACAGTACCATTGATATCTCCCTAAGTTTATCGATACGAAATCAAAGCAAGAGTGGATACAAATCTACCATTTTGATGGAATACAAAAATTTCTAATAGCACAAGACTGCATAACCTTTATGTAATTTGAATGACATACTTACAGTAAAGGAAACTGTTTATGTTAACTGCAAATCATTTGACAAAATGGGAATAATCGGGCCAATAAGTATAATCGTAACAAATATTATAATAGAAATTTAATGCAAATGAGAAGTGTACATGGCCTTGAAAATTATATGGGAACAATGTGAAAATTCCTTATTGGTGGACTTAAAGCAGCTAAACCTTTCAAATCTTACCAAATACAGTAACTAAAAAATTGGGCAAATCTCAAGCAGAAACAGGTTCCCGAACCATCTAGCTACGTACAACGTATGTCCTTGTAGGAGGAAGTCTCTATGCAAATTTCAAGCAGAAACAGGTCCCCGAGCCATCTAGCTACGTACAACGTATGTCCTTGTAGGAGGAAGTCTCTATGGCCGGCGAATGGTCCTCTTCTTGCGCAAATTCCTGTTCTGGCTGTCGATAGCCTCCACACACTTGTCCCAGATCTTCTTCACTGGCTCTCCTCCAGCTGGACAGATTGCGAAGACTGCGCGTTCGACGGCCTCAATGCGTTCCTGATCCATTGCCAGATTTTTCCTGCCACGCACATTCCTGTCTATCCTCTCCTCAAGCAGAAACAGAAGATTCACGAGCCGTCTGGCTACGTCTTTGTGGGAGGAAGCAAATGGCAGCATTTGTTCGATCACAACCTGCTTAACCTGCAGCATTTGCTTTCCATCCACAAAGACGTACTCCAGACGACTCTGAATTTCTGCCCTGCTTGTAGCCATGGGGGTCCTCCCACTGTTCTCCAGCATGCTCCTCTTCCAGGCTCGGAGATCTTGGACTTCAGCCTCCAGTGCCTCCAACCTTGAGAGAAGTGAAGCCAAGAGGGGGGCTGATGGCTGGATGACGGGGGCCGGTGGCTGGGCTGGTGGCTGAACAGCGGGGGCTGGTGGCTGGACGGTGGGGGCTGGTGGCTGGGCTGGTGGCTGAACAGCGGGGGCTGGTGGCTGGACGATGGGGGCTGGTGGCTGGACGGCGGGGGCTGGTGGCTGGACGGCAGGGGCCGGTGGCTGGGCCGGTGGCATGGCGGGGGCTGGTGGCTGGACGGCAGGGGCCGGTGGCTGGGCCGGTGGCATGGCGGGGGCTGGTGGCTGGACGGCGGGGGCCGGTGGCATGGCGGGGGCTGGTGGCTGGACGGCGGGGGCCGGTGCCTGGGAGGTTCCAGGCTGGGAGGACTGCATGGCAAGCTCGCTCTGGATCGCAGCAATACTGGATCGAGCTTTCTCCAGTAGCTCGGGCCTGCGCTCTGTGCCATACGTGAGGGTCTGGGCTGGGGGCTGAAGACTTCGTGTCTGGTTGGGGCGTCCACCACCAATGAAAGAAGCTTTCTGTAAATTCAAGACAAAATAAAACATTGTAACTGTTTGCCAGGCTGTATTGTAATGAGGTTTTTAATCTTAAGTATATATTGTGAAAGAAGCCAAAGCCTGTGAACATAAGTAAGGTCCATTGAGGTTAATCCTTTTTTGAAATCAAAACTGCTCAAGCACAAAAAAAAGAAGTTCATTGCCTTTATCACAATAAATTTCATACCCTAAGTCATTTGAAAACTTTTGTGACCCAAATGTTTATAGCTCGTTCATACTTTTGAAAAGGATAGTAAACACCCCAAAGTCAATGTATTAATTATACATGAAGTTTTCAACACATTTCAAATTGCGATAACTCAGTGATGAAGAGCCAAGACACAAAATTATTTTCTTTGATAATGAAATTTGTGACATACTGTATAATATTTGGCAGTTTTTAGGCAAGAACCATTAAAAAGCAAGTGGAGTTTGAGTGTGCAGTCCAAGGCTGTAGCTTATATGACATGCAAATTGGTTACCACATGATGAATGGTATTGAATGGATTACCATTATTACATTACATTACATCCTATTTGTACAAGCCATATTTAGTTAACATCAGCTTCGGAACTCTCAAGGAATATATACCATATACAAACTGTATATATATACAGTATATATATATATATATATATATATTTCTTTCTTTTTTTTTTTGGGGGGGGGGGGGGGCTTTTTTGGCCCCCTCCAGACCTCGGCGACGGATCATGCAATGGCCGTTAAAGGAACAAGGCAAAGTACTTTTCAAGACTAAGGATTTTTCACATTTGTATAAAAAAAAGATTGTATGAAACAATTCATGCTAACTTATGCAAACATACAATTTGCCCTGAAATCACAATAGGCTCACAACTCCAAAATTTGATAAACATATTTCTTTCAATATTCCCCGCAATAAAATTGGAGGAAAAAATGTGGTTTCATTATTATTTCCTTAATTTCTGTAAACTTATGTTCCTTTTGTATTTTGTTTTTGTGTTGTTTTTTTTTTTTGTTCAGAGATATTTGTCACAAACATTTCTGGAAGCATTGCTTTTGATAAAATAAATTGATTTCAGCCAGCAAAAACACATTTTCCATCGGATTTGATTTAAAAAACTTTTTAGCAGTTTTGCAGTCGACTAATTATTTTCTAAGAGGCATGGCCTCATAACTGTATGTGCAGGAGCACAAATTTAGTCTTAGAAGTTGCACCATTCTTGAAAAAAAAAGTCACGAAATTTCGCACTGAGAGCATCTTGTGTGTAATTGGGCAAGATATTGAGGAAATAATGGTTAAAGCACAAAGATAGTTTTGGGAAATCTAGAAATTCTAATATTTAATCATGATTATGAAGGCAGTTCATTGAGTTGTAAGATTTGCTCTGAATCTCTTTTATTTTTTCTATAATTCATCTGAAATATTTTCAATTTCTTTGGAGGGCCTCCAAATAAATCCATTCATGTTATTAACTATACCTTACAAGGGGTAGTGTATGATCAATAGCAGATCTAACTTCAACTCAAAGCATGGAAGTTGTTCAGAAATACGTCGGATAGTGTGCTATCAAATATAGGAGAAATTTTATTTTTTAAAATTTTCTATACCAAGACTATCTTTGCACATTAAGTGAACTTGATATAGGATGTAAATTTACAGTCCAAAAAAAAAAAAAAAAAATCAAAAATGAAAAAATTAACAACTCTTACCTTTTTGGTGACACTGCACGTCCTTTTGGTGTTCTGGTGTGATGCTTGTTGCTCTGCCTGCCTCTTCCTTGCTACTTGGACTGGGTGTGACGCAGGTGGCTGCGGTGCTGCTGGGAGGGTCTGCACTGGGGATAACGGCTGCAAGGGTTCCTCAGCAAGATGTTCATACCGGAGTTCCCTGGTGCCGTGTTCTGTTGTAATAATCTGGATGCATAGAATGAAAGGATATGTAGAATGTACAGTGCTACCTGGAAACATGATTTACACTGTTAGCAGACAAAGTACTGACATTGTATTAGGAGTTTTATCTGTAAAGAATAGAAATACAAACACAGTGATCAACACAATAATTACAGTCAATGATTTACTGAATTAATTACCCTTTTTGACAAGTGCAAAAAGAAATCCATTATAGGTCATGGAAATGTAATTTTTGTTTTTATAAAAACTGAAAAATTGATTGTTTAATAAAAATACAAACACAGTGATCAACACAATAATTACTGTCAATGATTTACTGAATTAACGAACCTTTTTGACAAGTGCAAAAAGAAAGCCATTAAAGGTCATGGAAATGTATTTTTTTTTATGATAAAAACTTGAAAAAAAAATGAGTGTTTAACAAGTTGTCCATAGTATGATGTGATGTTTCTATAACCCTACGTATGACAGTGCACCAAAATTGTAGCGATAAAATAAATATATGCTGTTTCAGCATGGCAATCTTATTATGTTACTCTTAAGAAGCAGAGTGAATGTTTGAGGGCTAAGTACATAGTAACTTACTGTTCCCTTGAAGGGGTCATTCGTGTGAACGGTGACTCTCTCTCGCGAGCCATCCACGGCGACTAAGTGACAGCGGTCACCGGTCTGCAGTGTGAATGGCGTCATCGCTTTCCACAAGGCTGCATCGATCTGGCGAGGGAGCAGCCTTCTTTTTTCTTTTGGCGATATAGGGCATACTGCAGAAATGGTATCGAAATCACCAAAGTTTGGGAAGAAGGGTAAACTTTGTAACAGCTCTACCTATACTCGTTTAGTCATACTGTGTATATTTTACTTATCATGAAATTGCGAATAAGCTGTACTTGTTTGAAAAGGGTGGGAAAAATCGAAGGATCACTACAGTGTACATGTACTTTGCATACTTGCCAACATTTCAAGATGAAATATCTTACTCGTGAATTGAAAAAATCTTATTTTATATGCAAACTGAAGTTAAAAATTTTACACTGTCAGTCATATTCTGAACAGCTGGTGATTTTAAGTTGTGTACAGAAGTTTGAAAGCCTCACTAAAGCAACTTAACGTTAGAGGTGTAACCGTGTAACGAACAGAATCAAATCCGATGCAAAAATCGAGATGTCTAGCTACAACTTACAAGGCATGTACTAGCATATGCCGAGTTATCTACACGTGCGTAACTGTAGTTTACAGAGGAGTATTTCGTCGAAGTTTGTCAGTGTCGACAAGACTTATTTATCACCAGACAATTTTAGTGAAATCCTTCATATTGATTGGCTGAAAATACTGGTCATTGACCTGTTGTTGTATGGTGACTATCAATGTAAGACAATTTGTCGGCAACGGCAAACCATATTGTGTAAAAATGCCTTGTCGCTTACCTCACGTTCGCAGTCGTATCGTTTTGCGAAAGGACGGTGACAGACATCCACAGTCCACTGTCTGGATCTCTCGCTTGGTACTTGACCATGACGACGACAGCAATGAAGACGATAAGAGTTGAGTGTTCAAACGCAGAAGATCGCATATATGACAAGACTGAGTCGACGAATTCGAGAACGAATGATTACCCCAGTGTGGGTGAGAGATATTTATACTGTTCGTCTTCAAACTTACAAAGCGAAGAAAAAGTAACAAAAGACGGTTTGATAAAAAAGGGCCGACGATTTGCAAGGACTCTTTCACGCGCGCGTCTTGAACCGCGCGTTGAAACAATCAAAAGCGCCGCCGTTTGATTGGTGCAGGTATACACACAAAAGAAACGATTAACCGGTTCCCGACCATCGAGTCGGTCTGGTCGAGTCGGCTCAGGACAATAGAAACAGGACTCTGACGAGCAAGGTGTGTTGGACACGCACCCATCTTCCACGAGTGGTGATTTTTGTGATGCCCAAATTCAATGGCGCTTAAAAGGTGAAGGGTGCGTTTATCAACTCTTTTACTCGGCAGAAAAAGGTTATCCAATCAACTTTCAAGGAATTTTTACGAGTTGATAAATGCAAAGCTGTTTTGATAGCCCTATCGGAAAACCTTTCCGAAAGCCGCAAATATGTGCTTTCCGAAACATTGTTTCTTAAACAGGTTGTCAGAAACCTGAATGAAGGGACTTGTCGGATGAAATATCTGACAAGTCAATTATATCCGACAAGTTTTGAGAAATTCTTTAGTCTAATTGGCTGATTTCTCTGAACTTGTCGGATATAATTGACTTGTCAGACATTTTATCCGACAAGTTCCTTCATGAAATGCCCCCCCCCCCTTTTTGTAAAATCCTTTTGAAGCGAGATGAACCGAAATATGTTTTGAAATGGCTTTCTACTGCAGCTACGAAGCATGCACGCCTTCAAAGACCAACGAGAGTTGATAAACGCAGTTTTGTTTGGAATTCGTTTTCTAAAGGGCTTTGGAAAAGGTTTTTGAAAGCCGTTTATACAGGGGAAAGATGATGAACGCACAACGCAAGATCAAGCCGCAAATTTATTAAAAATTATAATTTAACTAATGATGTATCGAACTTGTAACTTCTCCGAGTGTAGGTTCCAACGGTTATTGACCTCATCAATAAAATTCAAGAACGATTACGATGTTCTCTGGTACTGACGGGGTGACAAAAGTTAATCTTTTATAGAAAGATGTTAATTTCCGTCTTTGTAAAGACGACAGTTCTCGTGATATTTAATTTACTTATTCGCCAAAGTTATGTACCGCGTAATTTTCCTGGTTCAAAGACTTATTGTCCTCTTTTCTTAGGATGGGTGGGCCAAGCCAACAGGGGGAGAAATAGAAAAACAATAATTAACGCCCATGCATCTTTGCAGTACAGTAGGTCGTGTTCTCTTTGTTGAATATTTTAACTTTGTCAGCTGAATTGAGACCTATTTTGGAAAGTGATAGAATGCTGTGTCGCTACTCAAAACATTCTTTTTCACTTTTTATGTTCAGTATGGAAAGGATAGCTGTTTGTCGTGCTATAGTATGTCTAGCTGATAGTTAACAGGTCAAGTCTGCAAAGAATTCGCCTCTGAACCGCTTTGCGAAATAGCCTATATTGAGTGATGTATTCTGATTGAAAGAATTCGTACCCCGCTGTTCACGCCTTTTATGAGTAAGCCACGCGCACCGAAGCCTTATGAGCTGCCTGCTATCAAGGGTGGATAATCAGGTGACCATCTTTCTTTCGCTATTGATAAAGACTAGTGAATTAATGGAACGATGCTGCTAGAGAATCGGCGTTGTGTCAGCTAATTTGTAAAAGAATTTTTCAGTCCCCTTTTGTGTTTATGTTTATCTACATTTAGATTGCAAACAGCAATCTTTACGGACCTAAACAAGTTTTCTAGAGCTATCAGTTCCTTCTAAACGACGGCATTCGGATCACTTCGATTGCGTTATAAAATTGTATACACCGAGCTCCTTTCAAAAAATCTGTTATACTTTTCAAGAAAACTTCAAAATTCATAACTTTTGAACGGATTGTCCGATTTTCCTCAAACTCGCATTGATGTGTTCTACTAATATTGCTGCATTCACTAAACCAACATGTCTATGAAGGTGAACTTGTCCTTTAATTTGAAGGTTTTTAGTACGAGCAAAGAACACGATCTCAAAGACGACTATCGTTAATTAATACATTAACTTTCTCTATCGATATACTGTCTTTTGAGCCCCTGTCTACAATGGGTTCCTCAGGTTATATTTAGGCATTGGTACCTGCTAAACGCATCCTCTTTAGTTTCCATTGACAACAACATGGGAGGAGAATGGAGGCGATCAACGCCCTCGCCAAAAGACGCTTTTTGTATAGTAAAACGCACGGCGTGCTTTTTTTTTTTCTTTCTTCTGTTTCCTTTTGTTTGTGAGTTCAAAACTTGCGGCCGACACGCGCAACGACTCATTCATGCGGCAGCGGCGGCACGGACACAGACTCACCGAAGTATTCGGGCTGTCGTATTGGTCAGAATCATTTATAATAGACCTGTCGTGCTATTGGTTAATTATCTTAAACACCCAAGCTGTTGCCTTAATACGGTATATGCTTGCGATGGAGCGTAAACGCCGTCGTTAACTACAGGACTGCTGTATTATTTCGTCCCAGGAATTAAAGAAACAGGTTGAACTTGAACATTAATATCTTGAACTTGGAGAGTTATTCTCTCTGTTATTAAGAAAATAGACATATTTTGGCCCCAATAGAGCAATGGTTACTCCCCCCCCCCAAAAAAAAAAAAAAAAAAAACAACAACAACAACAACCAAACAAACAAACAAAACAAACAAACAAAAAACCAAAGAAACAAGAACAAACAAACAAAACAAAACAAGACAATACAAAAACTAAAAGTGTTTCACTGCTTAATGAAGGTTCTATTGCACTTTGGCGTAAGTGCATATACATGCATGTACCTTTGATTTCTTGATTTCACTGTAGCCGGTCAGTTAATATCGGAAGCTAAGTTACAGAATGCATCAAACTCATGCACTTTGAAAAACAAAATAATGACATTTGGAAAAACACAATTTGTTGCAAATCACAACACTTCAGAGAAATTGCTATAGAATCAAAACGACTGCATGCACGCGAATTGATGATCGGATAGTGAAAAAAAAAAATCGTAGGATTTCTTTTATTAATTCTTAAGCAATGTACTCAGTCCTTCATGCCTTTGTGATTGAAGGTACATTATAAGACTTAAAAAAAAAAGAACTGTAGTACTCTTTCTGATCCATATTGAATCCAACGTTCATGTATGGGGGGGGGGGGGGGCTGGGATGTTGCACAGATTATAGTATGCATGGACTTAGTCGCCCAAAATTCCTTTAGCGATACCAATGAAGAAGAAGATGGAGAAAACGAAATAGAAGAGGAAGAAGAAGAAAGGAAAGGAGACATACGAAGAAGAAAAAGAGATAAAAGTGAATACAAAAGAAAACATTTGAAGAAGAACCAGAACAGGGAGGAATAGAAGAACAATAGTGAATAAACACAAAGCAACACACAGTGCAATCTTCGATTGATATGACCTGGGAAAATTCATTTCTGCAATTTTTCACTGATGTGTTCCTATTCTATGCATAAGAATCGTGTTCTCTGAAATATATATTACAAGAATAACGTGTGAACACAAAAAATATATAGCGTTAGTAATAATCCTATAGCAATAATAATAATGATAATAATACTATGGATGATAACAGTAATAACAATTATAGTTATAATGATAATACATCTTAGTCATAATAATCTTACAGATGAATAGCACTTTCATAGTATTTCCTAGTCCTATCGGAAGAATTGTGCACAAGTTCATGTTCATTGTGTGCTTTGGTATTATAAAAGTGACCTAGTTTTAAGAATTACGATACAGTTTTGTAAACCCAAAGTGAAGCTGTGTCAGGCATACATCAACTTATATGCTCCTGATACGCATAATATATAAAGAGCATGAATTAGCAAACTTATAGTAAGCGATGGTTATACTGCGGACGACTATAAAGGACATTGTGCCTATATGGCGGAAATTCAGAATTGCTAAGGCTGTATACAGCTGCAGCCTGCAGCAAAAAAGACGCGAAAGCAGTCTTCGATTCCCTGCAACATTATGACCATGTGTTTAATTTGAGGGTTTTTAGTACGAGCAAAGAACACGATCTCAAAGACGACTATCGTTGATTAACTTCATTTTTTTCCATGATCTTTTATTGATTCCATATTCAATACAATCTCATGATAAATCGAATCACATGTATTACAGAATCCACGATTCAACAAAACACAATTATAATGAAATCAAGCCAAGCTGTACTTTCAGCAGGAACATTAACTTTCTCTATCGATATACTGTCTTTTGAGCCCCTGTCTACAATGGGTTCCTCAGGTTAGGCATTGGTACCTGCTAAACGCATCCTCTTTAGTTTCCATTGACAACAACATGAGAGGAGAATGGAGGCGATCAACGCCCTCGCTAAAAGACGCTTTTTGTAGTAAAACGCACGGCGTGCTTTTTTTGTCTTTCTTCTGTTTCCTTTTGTTTGTGAGTTCAAAACTTGCGGCCGACACGCGCAACGACTCATTCATGCGGCAGCGGCGGCACGGACACAGACTCACCGAAGTATTCGGGCTGCCGTATTGGTCAGAATCGTTTATAATAGACCTGTCGTGCTATTGGTTAATTATCTTAAACACCCAAGCTGTTGCCTTATACGGTAATGCTTGCGATGGAGCGTAAACGCCGTCGTTAACTATACAGGACTGATGTATTGTTTCGTCCCGGGAAAGAAACAGGTTGAACTTGAACATAATATCTTGAACTTGGAGAGCGATTCTCTCTGTTATTAAGAAAATAGACATATTTTGGCCCCAAATCGAACAATGGTTACCCCCCCCCCCCAAAAAAAAAAACCAAACAAACAAACAAACTAACAAAACAAAACAATACAATACAAAAAGGTGCTTCACTGCTTAATGAAGGTTCTATTGCACTTTGATACGTAACTGCATAGTTTTCAACCTATATAAAGGTCTTCGATTTCTCGATTTTACTGTAGCCGGTCAGTAATATCGGAAGCTAAGTTACAGAATGCATCAAACTCATGCACTTTGAAAAACAAAATAATGACATGTGGAAAAACAACTTTTCGGGAGAACTGCAATATGATACACAGAATCAAAACGTCTGCTTGATTGATGATAGGAAGAAATAAATTTCGAAGTAATTATTTTATAAATTCTTCAGCAAATTCACTCAGTTCTTCGTGGTTAAAGGTAAGCCGGGTTGGCCGGAAGATACCGAGGCGGGAAATATATTTACCGGTAAATACCGCCGTTCTCATTGAGACGAAAACGGGAAATACGGGGAAATACTAAAATACAGTCATTTCTGGAATGCATATAACCAAGAAATGTACAGATTGTTGTGTAGAAATATGACTCAACACAAAATACATCGAAAAAAGCTAAGCCCAACTCATGCGAGCTATACATGTACAGTACCAGTCACCACTAAGTATTACACGTTTACACGATTCGAACGTGTACCCACACAGACGCCAGTATCGTGTATTTGGCACGATCACACGTTTCAAAAGGTGTTCCGAGTCAGTGCGCTCGCGGGGAAACGTGTAGTCGTGCGAATTACACGCAAGTTCGGAAGCCTGCGCGAAGCGTGTAATCGTCGAAACGTGTAGTACTTACACGATATGTCCGCGCGCGCTCTTCGACTCGGTGTACAGTACAGTATGTGTGTGGCGAGTACACCGGCAATCCGATCGTATGCCGTGTATAATTTATACAGTTACGGTTTTCTGTGCTGTGCCACATATACGTTAGCTTAGAGTGGCGTAAATTCTCAGGTTTCTAGTCCATTTTCTCTCATTTTTCTCTCTTTTGCTTTCGTATCATTATATCCCTTTATTTTCAGAGTACAATCGTACTTCTGAGAGTGTTTTGCTAATTTTTTGTTAAGTGATTACCTCGTTAGCAACAATTATGGAGGTGAGTTTTTGATCGAGTGTTTGATTGAACGATGTTGCAACGTTGTTGATTATCTTTGTGTGCGAGACAACATCGTACTGTACAAATACTTTGAATTGCACCCACTCGTTTGTTTCCGTGTAGGCCTAGTATTCTTACCGTAATTGTAAAGTGTCTTCGTCGTTCGTCTTCAAGCTTCATGTTTTCACCCTGGTTTTCCTCATCGTGGTTTTCCAATTCCATTTTGTTTTCCGGTGTAAGATGTTCTGTGTATATTTTTCTGCGGTAAAATGCCATTATCGATCGTGTATCCATCATAGTTTTCCACCTCCATTTCATTTTTGTAAGATCTAACGTTAGCTAGTCGTAGGGTCTGCGATGTCTGAATCGTTTGCTTATGTGTTTTGTGACAGTGACTCTGATGGGAATGATTTTAAGTTGCGGTGGATAAGATTGGCTGTAATGATAGTAATGATAATGAGTGTGGTGGTATTGATGTACGAGCTCTGATGGTGATGCAATTTATTTCGAGTGACCGATATGATGACGTTGACGATGGCGAGTACGAGTAGCCTAGATCATAGATTGGCTTGTAAGTGTATGTCGAATGACACTAAGGCGGCAGGCGCAGGGGTGGCTGACATGACGCCCGCTGGGTCGTGCGCCCGCGCAGGACAGGGTGGTCGTGTTAGAGACCTTCATTTTTTTCTTTTCTTTTCGTTTGTTCACTCGGGTGTAGTGCTCCCGAAATTCATGTCTTTGAAGTCCTGTCTCTGGGTGTAGAAACTCACCCAAATTAATTTGTAGACAATAAGTTTATTCAAGTCCAGTCTGTAATGCTAACTTAATTTCTATTTTAGAAATCGATGAAATCACATTTTCTTGGCTCATTTTCCCACTATTAAATTATTTAGAACTCTACTAAATTTCTGATGTATTGCATTCACTATTTGGGCTATATTATTAAAAGCGCCTGCTAAGCAGGTGTTTCATACTTTCTTTTTCATTTCCTTCTTGTCACTTTTTTCTTTGACCCTGGATGAAAAAAAAAATACAATTTTGCCATGTAAAGACAGAAAAAATACCATCGTGAAAATATTATGACAGTAAGCTAATAAAAAAAAACGAGTGATGAAAGTTCTTGTACATTTGTAAAATCATAAATCAAAGGTGATTTCTTATGAAGCACCTCTTTCAAAGAAAATAATGTGCACAACAAGTACAACAGTTTATGTGATGAAGTGAAATCTGAAAACTGTCGTGGCATCAAGTGATATTGGTAGGGAATTCTGACAACAAAAAAACAAAAAAAACTGTCACGCCATTTTATAATGTATGATGATTTTTTTTTTTCAATAATGGGAAAGGTAACGAAATCATAAACGCCACCGATAAAATCACAGTCCCTTATACAATTACCGTAACAGTTGATTACTTCTGCATCATAATTATATCCTTCTAACTTTTAACTGAAAGAAAATTTGTAGAGGGAGACAAAGTGAAGAAACCTGGCACCTGACACATTTTCTTTTCGGCGGGAAAATCATCAGCATTATATACCAAACCTCCATATAAAGCTGTGTTTAATTAATCCCATTGCCTTCGGTTCGCACTGATCTCCAAGATCAGAGGCGGGTCCACTCTGTTCCGCTTGGGTGCTATTGTGCGGGACAGACAATAGCCGCTCACTCAATTAGCTGTCCTTCTGAAAGGATCGTCTTTTTTTTTTGACAGTCACACCTTTACGACTGTCTTTTATCACCAACTCCAATCGTCGACCTTGTTGCCTTCCAATACTACTGAGAATATTTTGTTGGTTTTTTTTGTGTCCCTCATACCGATTTTCGTATAGTTGATGCCGAGGAGCGAAACACGAGCTAGAAGACTGAGTTAATTTGGCTCATTCACGTTTTCCTCTTTAATGATAAAACTAGTGGTCTCTTTATAAAGCACTGAAGACTGTCAGAAATGATGCTCGTGACGTTGTAACATAACCGGCATGAGCAGTACGTATACTACAACCACCACATGCGATTATTAAATGGTACGATATCTAAATTGGAACACATGAAATGCAAAAATAAAGGATGTGCTACTTGTGTATAGCGAATTAATGTCGGAACACGATCAGAAAAAAACAAAAAACAATCTTGTAACGATACATCAATGCGTACAAAACAACATCAAGTTATAATGTTCATATTTCATTCACAATCAAGAATTTAACATATATTTTCATGTTTATGTTCAGAAACATGTCATTGACATTTTCAGGATAAAACGGGCCAAAGATTTTGCAAAATGTCTTCCAGCGAAAGGATGGACTCGACCAATCGAAACGATTAACGAGAGACGCGGTTTTCGTATACGTAACACAAGTTCAAAATATGGTTTATTTAGTGATCCATGCACCATTCTTATCACGTTGTGTGCACTTAATCGTTTACACATCACAGGACATTTCCCGCCGGGCCACCAAAAAAGCCGGATGATTGCCTTATAGTTTTAAAAATGAACAGCGGTAACTATCGGCTCCATAAGCTGCTAGAATAAATGTCAGATGTTTGCTCTTAATTTTGGAAATGAATTAACGGTAATATTCGACTCCGTATAATACAAAAATAAATGTCGGATGTTTGCTTATACTTTTGGAAATGAATAATGGTAAGATTCAGCTCCGTACGGTGCTGAAATCAATGTCAGATATTTGATTTTGCGTTCGGAAATGAATAAGGATAAAATACGGCTCCGGAAGATGCTGAAATAAATGTCGAATGTTTGCTTTGACGGTCAGATATAAATGATAATGATATTCAACTCCGTACGTTGATAATATAAATGCCGGAAGTTTACTTTTACGTTCTAAAGTAAATAAAAATAATATTCAGCACCGGAATATGCTAAAGTGAAATGTCGAATTATCCCTTTGGCGTTCGGAAATGAATAACAATAATAATGAACTTCGTACAACGATGAGATAAATGTCGGATGTTTGTCTTACTTTCGAAAGTAAATAGCAATAACATTCGGCTTCAGAAGATGCTGTAAGAATGTCATATGATTGTTTCTACGTTCGGAAATGAATAACAGTTATATTTTGCTCCATGCGATGCTAAATAACTGTCGGATGTTTGCTTTTAAATTTCGAAATGAATAACAGTAACATTTCACTGCGTTTGATGGTGAAGTTAATGTTTGCTTTGACGTTCGGGAATGAATAACAATAGTATACTCCGTTCGATGAAAAATACTAGTAAATGTCTGATGTTTGCTTTTATGTTCGAAAGTAAATAGCAATACATTCAGCTCCGGAAGATGCTAAAATAAATGTTGAATGTTTGCTTTGGCGTTCGGAAATGAATAACAATAGTATTCAACTCAGTACGATGATGAAACAATTGCTGGATGTTCGCTTTTATATACGTTCGAAAGTGAATGACAATAACATTCAGCTCCGGAAGATGCTAAAATATAATGTCGAATGATACCTTTGACGTTCGGAAATCCTAATAACAATGATATTCAGCTCCGTACGATGATGAATGCCGAATGTTCGTTTTTACGTTCGAAAGTAAATAGTGCTCAATAAGTGTGATCTTAATGCGTATGAATGTTCTATGGACTTTATAATGCGAAAAAGGGTAACTATACAACAATTAAAGGGACTGTACAGTACTGGTTGAGGTAGGGATTCATGTTTTGAACATTCCTAAGTGAGATAATGAAAAGCCTTCTATGAAATATGAAAGAGCATGTAATTTTAAGAAGGATTCAACGTTTATTTGATGAAAATTGGTTTTCAAATGGCTGAGATATCAAAAAAAGTGCTAATAATAAAAGGCGACATGCCCCAACTTTATTAGTATCTCTTTGTTTCACCTTGTTTTGGGATATCTCAGCCATTTCAAAACCGATTTTCATCGAATAAACTTTTGATACCCCTTAGAACTGCATGCTCTTTGACATCTCATAGAGTGATTTCTGAATATCTCACAAAATGTTAAAAGCTAAATCTTCACCTCGACCAGAACTGTACACACCCTTTAACGACATTGATAACGCCAAACATTCGGAAATTTCAGAGTGCAAGAAAAATAAGACGTCCCGGAAGTACGCCAGACATCATAATTGCTTTTTTTTTTTTTATTCCTCTATAGCTCCACAGCATCACCTAGGACAATCAATTTGACCAAGAACAAAAGCGCGTCCCTCTTTTCTTCCTGGGCAATTACCCCGGACCCTTTCCCTGGCCCTAATCCTAACCATAACCCAAACTCCTCACCCTAAACCTAACCCTAATCTTTACTCTAACCTTACCATTAACCAGTATTTAGCGGGGAGGGGGGGGGGGGGGGTAATTGCTCACTAATGGGGTTAATTGCCCGGATTAGGTTGCAACACACAACAAAAACCTCTTCCCTAGCCCTACACCTTCCCGATCTCCGTGTGTTAGGTGAAACGACATGTTCAAATACAAGAATAAAACAACAGTAGGTATTGATTGAAACTCGACACCCATTCATGCCAGCCAGGCCAGGCTGAAATGTAACTTCAAAGCACATTCCGACAGCTGGCTGACAAAACCAAATGGCAAAGGAATTTGCGCGCGCGTTTGAATTGCTCAACTTTACTAGAGGGCCTGGGAGTGGGAAAAACAAGGATGAATACACTGTACTAGTAGTCTGTGAGTTATCAAAGCAGACCTTTCGAACAATTGCAAACGTCATGATACTATTTTGTCTTCCTTTTGGACTGAAAGAAAAAAATCACAAAGACGAGTTGAGTGCACGTTGCATCACAATTTTTTACATAGCCATGCAAAAAGATTACTACACTCATGTCATGACAAGAAATGAATCAATATTCCAAGACAAATACAAAGCAGCCTCGGGTACTGGCGGTGACAAGAGACGCCATGCATTCACGATGCACGTTGGGGAGCAACAGGGAGGTGGGAAGAGACTCTTCCCGCCTCCCTGGGAGCAACATGGAGTTGGCAGGGAGGGGTGATCCTGGAGTTTGTGAGAATTTCCAGATACTCCGTGACAACAGGGAGGTGGAAGAGAGAAGAGAGACACTCCACCTCATCTCATCTCATCCATGTTGATCTCATCTCAAAGCATGGACCCTACCACGCCCAGCAAATCTGCGTGCTACTTCTCAAAATTTGAAGGAACTTTGTCTCTGATCTCTGTTGTTTTTGCTGAATATCAGAAGCTTTTCATGCCTGAAATTCAAATGGATGGTTGCCAAAAATTGCATGATTTATAAATCTCTCAGTAATTTATTTTAGGCTGTTGTCGCTGCCGTAAAAACATTAGAAATTTCATATAAACTAGTCAGGATAACGACAAAAAAATCTCCGCACAAAACAAATGCAAGTATTTTTTATTGTCATTGGTAGTCAAATTTGTGTTTTACAGATTATTAAATTATGATTAAAGCAATAGGTATATTATTAACTATTGCATTACACGTAGTAACACTTTCATGATAAGTTTGACGTTTTAAACGGCTACATTAACAAAAATCGCAGGAGAGTTTTTTTAAGTTCAACCATTTCTAAACGTGGACTGAAGGCATGTTAAATGAGAGGGAAAAAAAGAATCAACGTTTGTAATCCTGGGTCTTCGACTTGAGCTATCTTTAATTAAACATTCCTTCTCTGTTCATCTCCAAGACCCCAGACTGTTCATGACCTCCGAGAATGCGCCAATACGCGCGGTTTCTTCTGGTGATTGGTCTCTCTCCCCCCCTCCCCATTCCCCAGTCTGGCACCTTGGCATCGTGGGAACTTTCATGTGAAGCTTGCCAAGTTACCACTGACGACCTGCTCGCAGTGGAATAATGCGAGCAGCAAGTGGTAGACATTTTCTTCTGCTGCTGCTACTTTTACTGCCGAAATACTAGTACTCGACTTTGTCACCACACACTACCACCAGTTATTTGGCGAGACACACGTTGTGTATTGGAATATAAATGGACTTTTGCACCTTCCTGAATTGAGTAAGTGTCTGACAGTTGTTGAAATCGTGACATCGCTAACGTTAGACAGTCGGCGTTAGTTTTAGGCTTGCGTATGCGTGATTTCATGGGTTCAATGTTCGAGGAAAATGTTGGCTGTGGGGAAAAAGGTGGCTTCGAAATTTTTGCTTGCCCGATTCCATTGACTGCGCCCATGAGTACAAATTTGACGACCGACCATCGCGAGTCGACGATGATAGTGCTGTTTAGGCAGCTGTGCATGCTATACTAGTGTATAACTTTGTATATTGTGCACGAAGAATTTTCCGGCACGTGGCAGCAGGACGATATGGTCTCTTTCCACCTCCCTGATTAGTGGTATATCTAACGAACTACATTGTAGTATCCTTGCGGTGTGCCGTAGCATCCATGCTCGAACGTCGTCTGCTCAACATAGCGGTGTCTGGATTCGATCAGCGCGCACAATGTGCACACGCATGCAACACGCCCGAAACGTGTAAAAGAAAAAAACGCGTATCCCTCGCTCGGACATCGGCACTGAATCGTGAAGTTCTGAACGCTACACGTTTCCCTCTGCGGGCGGGCCTGTGCGAGCGAATCGTGTAAAATTCACTTCCACTCGATTCGCTCACGCGAAACGGGTGAGCGGACCCGAAACGTGTAAACGTGTAATACTTAGTGGTGACTGGTACTGTACATGTAGGGACTCATTATATGTTTACTATAAGTGCTATGACAAACTCTCCTCATGGCTGGCATTCTTTAAGTCACAAGAAGTTAAACCAACAAAATGTTTTATAAATATCTAGAATATGGGCAAGTCCAGCGTCACGGACATTACATTTCAGACATTTTTTGACACTTTATGAGGTTAGTTTTAAAAGAGAAAACATTTATCTGAAGCTAATACTTGGTGATCACACACCACACATGTAGATAAAACAACACTGTGAATATAAGAAAAAAATATACAATCGTTGTTTAATTATGCCAGAAAATGTTGTACGTCACGGACATTACATTTTTTGGACACAACTCTTTACATGCCAACAAATAGTTTACAAACTCTGTGAGTTTAATCATCTTAATAAGACATTTTTCCTTTACAATGAATGTTTTGATATTGCTGTAACATATTTTAAACAAATTTAAATTAAAAAGTGTTTCAAATGACAATGATGGAAAGAAATCTGGCGTCACGGACATTACATTTTGAGTGTCACGGACATTACACTTTTGTCCACTTATTAAAAACTGAAATTAAGGTTAGTGAAAAACTATTTTTTCTACTTTTTCTGAAGCAAAAGGACTGTAGGGTACATAAAGATACTTTTTAGTCCATTCTGTGAAATAAACAATGTTTTTCAGTTTCCATGGCAACAATAAACAACTCAATATTATTTAATAAAAGTATATAGATACGGTAAAATGGAAGTACTTTCACAATTTAGACTATTCTACATGGTATGTCTTCTACAATCATCTAAAAATACTTAAACACTGTCATTGAAGCAATCCCCAAAACTTAAACTGAAAAGAAAACTCAAAGAGAAAAGTCTTAAAACGTCACGGACATTACAATCTTATGCACTTTGAAAATACATGAAATATCAGTCAGTTACCTAATACCCAGGGTACTTTCTTTTTCTTTTGTTTTCATTTTTTCTCATTTTTTAAACATACAATGCCATGAAATAAATCATGTCAACTTTAAACAATTTCTCTGAAATATTTATCTCTTCTCTTTTCATCTTCCAAGGTAAAAATAGACATGTTATATGAGTGATGCAATGTAATAATACAAAAATGAAATGATATCAAACAATGGCTCAATACTGACAAATGTAACAATCTTCATAAGTAAATCATAACATGGAGAATACATAATCAGTAATATTGATATTTATCTCTGATATTCGAATGATATTGATGGTACAATTTTTTTATATATAGGAACAAGCCCATGGATGTTACAGATATTACACCTTTGATGAACCTTGAACATAATAAGTGATTAACTTTTTGTTTAGTTCTTTCTGCTGACATCTTTTTTTGTATGAGCTAGCTTTACAACATATATAGCATTTCTTTGATACATGATTTTCTTTAATAAGTGGCAATAATAAACATGAATGTACAATCATGGTACAATAAAGGCTAATTTAAGTGGTTCATCATACCACAAAATTAAGTACAGTTAAGAGAACACATAACCAAAGCAAAAAATGCCTAGATGCAATTCTACTACAGGGTAGATTGTGAGCTACTGCTACTGCTATTTTGTAAAAAAGTTTAGTTATTTAGCTTCAAAGTTTTGTTTAAAGGAACATATATTTAGATTGTCCATTGTTAGAGAAGACAGACACTCAATAATCTGTGTCTTCTCGATGAAGACTCTTCTTCATTGCTATAGACGAACAGATTAGATGTACCCTGTCTTTTCATGAATGTAACAGTACATCCATCTCCATGAACTGCAGTGATTTGAGCTACAAAATATGTCACTGACTTTTTGGTTAAGAACTTGACTCAAATGAACGACCCAACTGCAGGTTGGTGAGATAATGAAAGTAGAAACAAGGGTAAAGATTTGATGAACAAGGTATTACCCCCCCCCCCCACACACACACACACATACCTGCCCCCCCCCCCCACCCCCACACACACACCCACACACACATTCACTCTAACAAAGAAAGATTACAGGCACTATTAGAAAACTTCATCATTATTTACAGGTATTTCTAAATTTTTGATACTTCGTAATGTCCGTGACGTCTATGGGATTTATAACATTGTAATGTCCGTGACGCATTTTACTGGAAAAGTGTTCATGTGTTTCAAAATTTAATTGATAGTCTTGTGTAACAGATTGATTAATAATCAGAAAAACATTGTTTAATTACAAAATTTCAGCATTTTTAAAAAAGTATTTCTAAATTTTTGATACTTAGTAATGTCCGTGATGTCTATAGGATTTATAACATTGTAATGTCCGTGACGCATTTTACTGGAAAAGTATTCATGTGTTTCAAAATTTAATTTGTAATCTTGTGTAACACCATATTCTAGCTTTGCAAACCAAATTTTAACTTACTTGGATCAATTTTAATCTCTGTACAAAAACTTTCATACCTAAAACGTCACGGACATTACACTTTCAAAAAGGTAGAAATCACCAAATTTCAATATGCTGTGATTTTCTTAATATAATATATTTTTGAAAAATTCTTTCTGTTTCATTTAGTGCGTTCAATGGACAGTAGAAAAAAAAAAAAAATGCAGCCAAGATGGGCTTAAACATTCTAATTTTTCTCTCATTAATAAAATGTGTGCAAAACAGTGCTTTTGAGCACTACATTCAAAATGAAGCTAAATTTAGTTTGACATGGTGAAAAAATCAATTTCGCTAGATTTTCCCCAAATTTTCTTTAT
Source organism: Diadema setosum (assembly GCA_033980235.1). Lineage (NCBI taxonomy): Eukaryota > Metazoa > Echinodermata > Echinoidea > Diadematoida > Diadematidae > Diadema > Diadema setosum. The sequence continues at coordinate 10,221,212 of CM067077.1, read as the reverse complement.
ATTCATCTAAATATAGGCTTTTCTGAATACTTTGAACATAAATTCAGTTAAAGTCTGTGAAATTTATTTTTTCACCCTGAGGTAACTTTTTTCATGGACTTGCCCATATCTAGAAATCACATGCAAATTGTTTCTTTGAAATAGGAGTGTCACCATAGAGAGTTATGAACAAATAAACAATTTTTATGTACTGTAGTTGTGATGTATAAGATAAGAAACCGATGTATCTATTGAAAAACAAAATCTAGGAACTTGATGTAAAACAACCACACACTGGTCTTGGCATATCTAGAGATCTCAAAACCAAACTGGACATAATGAAATTTGGAAATCGACATCGTCGTTGCTGTAGTGTACAGTATGGACTGTTTTAACGCATGTATGCATGGCCCTGAGGAACCAAAGTGTCACATTTGCATATGAGATGTACGATATGCTGTGCATACCCTTTTCCCTCAATCACTTAACCAATGTATACTGTACTTCTTAGAGAAGCAGCATATCTCAGCAAAAGATGGTTCTAAACGCATAACAATACAGTCAAACAGGCAAATTAGCGTCCGCATTATTAGCGTGGTGCCTTCTTACAGATGTGCTTTACAACAAAGCGTGCGGTGCATCCTTAAGTTCAAAGGCGCGGCGACGGTATACTTTAAAAAAAGCCATTCAATGAGCCCCTAATCATGTGTCATTCAGCGCACAATCCGCGATAATCATACAAGTCCTTATAAAAAGTCACGGTATCACGATCGGTTCCATCATTACCACGTTTGTCTTCTGAGTATTCACTTCGTCGAGATCGCTTCCAGTAACTAATTCTACTATGCCGCGAATTATGGACCATGTTCGTGCCCGCATCATCCAGCTGCATAAGGATGGGCGATCGTATCGGGAGATACAAGCGGCGTTAGCTGAAGCTGGCAACATCCACCACGTCGATGGAATCAGGCGTGTAGTAAAACGCTATGAAGCTACAGGACGCCTTCGTGATGCGCCACGACCTAAGCCCTCACTGCTTAACTCGGACGATCTCGACTTCATCCACCAGCGCATGCTACTGAACGATGAAACTACCGCGTCGGACCTCCAGAAGATATTCCGGACTGAGAAGGGCAGGAGTATTTCGCTCTCGACGCTGAAGAGAGCAAGAAGCAAGCTGGGATGGGTGGCGACTGGAGCGAGATACTGCCAGCTCATCCGAACTGTCAATCGGGTCAAGCGTCTTGAATATGCTGCGGCATGTTTGACGTCAAATGAACAATTTGATGATGTCATATTCACCGACGAATGTAGTGTCCAGCTCGATCAACACGCAACAGTCTGCTTCCGCCATGTGGATCCACACACTGGAGTTGCAGCTGACCGCAAGCTGAAGCCTCGTCCCAAGCACCCGACCAAAGTACATGTTTGGGCGGGGATATCCAAACGTGGCGCCACCGAACTGATGATCTTCGATGGAATCATGGACCAGGGGTTTTACCAATCTCTCCTTCAAGACGGCTTGGTCCCATTCATCGCTTCGAAGTATCCCGAGGGCCACCGTTTTATGCAGGACAATGATCCAAAAGTAAGTTAAAAGGACGTTAGTAAACATACAATATATGCCAAGTATAGTTATATACAATATCTATAATTCTTCATAAGAATCTTAATATCTGAATTCCGAAATCATCTGAACGTAAATTCTGATTTTTTTAATAAACACAATTTGTTTTATTCGTCGTCATGAAATCATAAAATCATGAAATCATAAAACTCAATACATGTACAGTACTGCAATCTTACTTTTTAAAAAGTTATGTTTAAATACAGCTGTATCTCATAATGTTTTACAATGTACTTGTATACAGGTAAAGCACGATACATGTACTTATTATTTTTCTTTGTATCTATTACTATTTATTTCAGCATACGAGCAGACAGACTAAGGCCTTCATGGAAGCCAACGGCATCAATTGGTGGCCAACCCCTCCCGAGTCCCCTGACCTGAATCCCATAGAACACGTATGGCATGAGATGAAACACTTCCTACGGAAGGTGAGTTAGTAAGAAAAAAATCTGGTATCTTTGGCCTCCACATAATTATGTACATGAAACTCTCTCGCCTCTTCACACAGAGAAATTATAAGTCGTTCCTTTGTCTTGTTACTTGTAAGTAAATCAATCTAGGTGTAAACAGAAACGTGATAAGACAATACTGGTAAAACACTTCCTATAAGAATGGTTAGTAAGAAAAAAGTCTGGTGCCTTTGACCCCCACATATCTCGCCTCTGCACATAGAGAAATTATAAGTCTCTCCTTTTCTTACGTTACGTGTATGTAAATAAGTCTAGGTGTAAATAGAAATGTGATATGACAATACTGTTGATACAATATAGATGTTACATCCTTCTGTACACGTTTGTATTATTTGGACGTCCAAATCAAACTATATACACAACTTAAATGCATTGCATTTTGATATCATATTATTCTAGCGATCACAGCTGCCTTTTTTCTTTTCCTTTTTTTTTTCGTTCCTTTTGCTTACATTTAAATCAACTTTCATTTGTTTTACTCTTCTTCTGCAGACACACAAACCGAAGACGAAGGACGAGTTGATCGCCGGGCTGAGGCAGTTTTGGAGGGAGCGGATGACACCAGAGAAGTGCAGGAAGTACATCGGGAATCTAGCCAAGGCCATACCGAAGGTGATAGAGTGCGAGGGAAGGGCGACCGGCTACTAGCACGGCATGGGCGATCGGCGAGGGAAGGGCGACCGGCTATTGGCAAGGCGTGGGCGGTCGGAAATACGTGTTTTCCTTCATTCTGTATCATATTGATTGTGTATTTATGTACGTATTCATATGTCAAATCCTTGAATTATGTACTATTCCTTCGACACACATCAAAACCTACAAAGTACGACGTTAATGTATTTTGTACCTATTCTATTAAAATTCAGTTTCATTTGAATTTAAACCGTTCCTGTAATGACTGTTTCATTATTCGACTGATGACTGAGTTAGTACACATTTGACTGCAATGTTTTGAAGTGGATGCATGTAAAACCCAACCTGAAGTGTGTGGATATATATGTGTGTGTGTGCGTGTGTGTTTGTGTGTGTGTCAAAAATTACACAACCAAATACCCCATGGGAAACATTACACATATATTACAAGTACAGTTGAATTTCCGAAAAGCTGGGTATGAAGCAGTGGCAATAATAACCTAAGATCGTATAGAGCAAATAAATACAAGCCCACCCTAAACATATGGGCAATAAAAACCGAATTATGTAGGTTCTGAGAGATTATGCATGTTTGATATGAGAAGTGCCACGAAATACGATTTGAATATCATATTCATATTATGATATTCAAAATTGTATTTCGTGGCACTTCTCATATCAAACATGCATTATCTCTCAGAACCTACATAATTCTAAAATAAAAATACAATGTATAAAAGAAAACTACATGTACTCCATTAGAGGCAATGTCGTCGTCTGTCTTTCAACAGGAATACACGAAAATGAAGTTGATTCCAAAATATAGACTTTTAATTGCAAATAAAGAAATTATATATATATATATATATATATATATAGTCATTTTAGCTTTTTATCACATACAGTGTACATCCAACAAGAAACTGCCATATTGTAAACGCGATTAAAGATTGTAATTTAGGGCAACGTACAGCAAGAAACCTTCAATTTGCAATCACAGTGTTAGATTGAAAAAAAAAAAATATTCCACTGCAGTAATCCATGTCACAGCTAGATAGAAAAATGGATAATCGTTGAATTTTCATTAGAAACAATTGTTTCCATCTCACTGATAGATATACAAATAAAATTCACTCACCCTCCCTCCCCCCTCCCCCCATCCCACGATACGCAATCGGGACTAGAGAGGAAAGACAATCTCAGATATCAAGGAATATTCCTTTTATAGTAACCGCTACGGCTCTAACATTAACAAGCATCGGATTTTCTCTCGTGAAAGAAATTTAATTTCCATTAATAATTGAAATGTTTTAATGGTACAGTATACGTGGTGAGTCTCGTATAAGGTCTCGTAAGGAGTAGCTCGTTGGGATGGCAAAACGGCCGTTGGATATGATAAATATTTCTAGTATTTATCATTGATATGCAACCGGGTAGTTCTAGGCCTACAAAGTGAAGACGAACGATGAAGGCACGTTACCGTAAAACTAACGTTACACGGAAACAAACGAGTGGGTGCAATACAAACTACGATGTCCTCTCATACTCGTATACATAACATGTGTACATACACAGTGTAGAATATAATCTAGATTCTACATGTTGTAGTAGAATCTACATCGCATCGTTCCATTAAAAAAAAAAAAAAAAGTCACGAAACACTCGAACAAGAACGGCAAATTGTTGCAAACATAGCAATCTCTTACCAAAAAACAAACAAAACACTCTCAAAAGTACGATTGTACTATGAAAATAAGCTGCACGTGTGTTAACGTGTCATCAGAGTGAGTTCATGATTTCAGCACGCACGGTACGGCAGCTCTATTTACGTTTTGCGCTGCGATCGATGTACTTGTACACTGTACCATGTGATATGCCACATTTCATGACTACGGTGGTGTCATATCGACGATAAGAATTTGGTGCTGTGCATGCAGTAGCAGCATGCAGGAGCCACGCTCGCAATGTCGATGTGATAAAATACGATCTAAGGGAGTCTTTGCACACATCCGCTATATGCGCGCTATCCATGCACGAACGTCGTCTGCTTACGAAACTTACTCTCTGATTCGATCAGCGCGCACATTGTGCACACGCATGCAGCGCGCCCGAAACGTGTAATAGAAAAAAACACGTTTCCCTCGCTCCCAGCACGCCGGACATCGGCACTGAATCGTGAAGTTCTGAACGCTACACGTTTCCCTCCGCGGGCGGGCCAGTGCGAGCGAATCGTGTTTCGTTCACTTTGACTCGATTCGCTCACGCGAAACGCCTGAGCGAACCCGAAACGTGTAAACGTGTCAGACGAAATGGTGAGCGGTACTGTACCTTTAGAGTTCCAACTCCATATTCCTCAGATAATCTATAATTTGGTTCATGTGTAGTTCTGTTGTGTTCTTAGTACCTGTGTCTAATTCCACCTGTCCTGGTACAGTTTTGGTTGAGATGGGACGGGGGGGGGGGGGGGGGGGGGGGGTTCCAAACCTCTTGATGATTTTTTTTTTTTTTTTAAATAGTGAGAAACTTCTTCTGAAATATGAAAGAGCATATAATTCCAAAAGGAATTCAAAGTTTGTTTGATGAAAAATGGTTTTGAAATATATGAGATACCCAAAACAAAGTGATCCTAAGATAGGGTTGCACCCACCTTTTATTAGGATTGCTTTCTTTGATTTGTTTGTTTATGGAAATCTCTTCGATTTCAAAACCGATCATCTTCAAGTAAACTTTGAATTCCTTTTAGAATTGTAAGCACTTTCATAAAGTGCTGTCTATGTATCTCTCAAAAATTAAAAGATGAATTATCACCTCAACCAATACTGTACTAACCCTTTAAATCTGAATAAACTTAAGGGTGTTTCATATGATAAGTTTGGTTGGATTACTGTTCATGATGAAATGCTCACCTTTTTCTATCATTGGTATCCTATGATTTCTCTCTGTCTTCCAAAGACGGTGGCCATGGCTTGCATCAACCTAGCGTCAAAAATAGAGGAAGCACCAAGAAGAATCAGAGATGTTATCAATGTGTTTCATCATATAAAGCAGAAGAGAAGTCATAAGTAAGTCAAATAGTAAACTTTTTCCTCTCCTCTCCCCCCCCCCCCCAGGTTTGTAGGAATAGGTTTCTAGTCACACAAATTTTGTCTGCTAGTTTTAGCATCAAATGCCATCCCTATTTAGCTAATGTATATTTTTAAGAGTATTGATTGATTCAGTCAATGCATGTTAGCCTGTAGTCCTGTTTGATGTGCTTTTGAAACAGAATACCTAAGAATTAGCCTTTCTTTTTCTAGAGGTTGGAAGTACATGTATGTTATGTCTTTTCATGAAGGATGATACTTTGATATGTGTACACATTGTCATTAGTTGCAGACTAAGAAATTATTGTATAGTGTTGCAGATGTCAGTACAGTTTATGTGTGTAGGTAAATTCATATTGAAAAAGATAAATATAGTGATACAGGTGTAGAAGATTGACACATTATGGATTAGGACTAATTTCTTTAAGTACAGCTTTTCCAAGTTGTGTGGCACTATGGCAGTTCAGACTGTAAACTTGTTGGTGTTGTGCTTGTTTAGCGGCATGCCCACGCATGCGTTCACAAGGAGCACTCCTAAACCACTTTCTTTCTCCCCCCTCTCACCGTGATTGCCCATACAGCCTCTTCTGGTCCCCCTGCTCTCTTTGTCTGGTGAGCTAAAGTATCATCCAGAGAGGCTTGGGAAGGGATCTCGGCCCTGGCCCTCGAGGCAGGCCGTGCCTGTGGGCAATCCCCGGCGGCCAGGGAGTCTCTTCTGCGCACACTCGGGGGACGGTCACTCCAGAACCGGGCCACACTAGCTCTCCCTCTCTCTCTCTGGCACTGGCAGGGGGCACTGTTCTCTCTCACCCAGCCTGCTGGTGCACTATAAAAATATGCAGATCACTTTGCCCCCAGTGCACCGCATTTCAACCTCTCTCGTACTTGGTAGTTTGTGTTTTCCCTGTTCAACCAAGCTCATGTCTTCAACATTCTGTGCTCTCTTTCCTCTCAAAATTCAGCTGATTTGAATTATGCACGTTTTGTCCTTTTCTGAAGAGGACCGGTACTCTTGTCTGTATTGGAACATGAAAGATCTGTAAGTATGCTGTCCTGGCTTTTATCAATTTTGCTATGGATAGTATGTTTAAGGGTTACTTCCCTTGTACATGTAAGCAGAGTCAAGACACTTTTTCCCAAGCTCAAATGTGGAAAATAGCATTGTGAAACGCTGTGGTATGTGACAAGCTTGATAAATTGTAATCTGCCTACATATAGTGCCATAGTAAGCCACACAACTGAGAACCTAAAAGCTGTCTTTCGGAGTAGGTATGTAGAGTACAATTGTACAATACACTAACACTCTCACTTAATAACCAGTGTTATTAAGAGTGTTAGTTTGCTTGTAAGTGAAATTACTTTCAACCATGCAATGTAAGTCCATGCCATTCAGGTTGTCTACCACTGATATTTACTCACCTTTTGTATGTTTGCAGGCATCCAGAACCCTTGGTTTCAGACCAGAAGTACATCAATGTGAAGAATCAGGTGATAAAGGCTGAAAGGAGGCTACTGAAAGAGCTGGGCTTCTGTGTACACGTCAAACATCCCCACAAGGTAAAGTAGAGTGATGGGAGGGTTGCGTGCAAGGACAGATGGAAACCACGAAACAAACTTGTGTTTCCCTCAAAAGACATTTGCACTAGTGCCACACGTTTCCTATCTTCTACACGTACAAATCATCAGTTCTCTAGTCCAGCATCAGACACAAAAACAGATATGTTTTTTTATTTTTTTAAATTTTTTAATCCACCAGAAAAGGTGCAAGGCAGCCCTGTGCCTTTGCGGCATAGGCTGAGGCCAAACAACTTCTCAAGGATTACTTTTTGACTAAGTTTGTTAAGTGGTCATCTTTTTTTGCACTCTGCCCTCATTGTTATGTGTTATTGCTAATGAGAACCAATAACCCATTGAAGTATGTGTTTTTCTTTCTGTCCGTTTTTTCCCCCTTATAACATAATGATGTATTATTCATGAATGTATTTCACTGTTCTCTATGACTTTGGGATTGTTCTGTTTCACTTGGCATTGGTCCAGTTATGAGCACTTCGAAATATGTTTTTTTTTCCCTCCTCCAGCGACGGTCGCCAATTTAGCATGATTGAATGCAGCGTTCGTTCGAAGGTTTTGTGTCCGACTGCAGCAAAGATCAGATTCTAACTTGATTTGTCTTCTTCTTCTCTTTCATCCTCTCATCTCTGAAGATGATTGTGATGTACCTTCAGGCGCTGGAGTGTGAGTCCAACACACAACTCATACGGACCGCATGGTGAGTACAGAAACTCCTACTTTCTCATGGCAGACCACACAATTTTTTGCAAAGTGCAAATAATCCCTCCCAGCTGCTAATAAAAAAACATTAAAGAAAAAAAACACACACACACGAAACAAAAACACAAAAACAGATGGATGAAATGCAGGGGAAATTGAGAGCTTATATAGCTCTTGTTCAGACATGGATGTTCACTGAACCCATTTTCAGAAGTTGTCAACAAGGGCATTAAATGTACTGTGAAAGCCAGTGACTCTTTGACCAAAGCTTTGTTGCTACAATTTTTGCATTGTACCATTGAGATAGCCCAGATAAGTGCATGCCCTTGCTTTTTGATTACCACACGAGGTGGCATGTGAAAGGCTTCCTTTTGGTATTGTAGTCTGGGTGCCGTAGGCAGAACCTTGTTTTACAGTCTGCCCGATGTTTCTTGATGATTTTACCCTACTGTTGAAGGTGCTGAAATAGGAAATACTTGAAATGGAATGTCAGTTTTTGGTGACCATCTGGAATATCTAGAAACTCTCGTTTATACAAGAGTTGCATCAACGAGATACAAATTTAGCACCCTTGAGATAGGGTAAAACCTTCAAAAAAACACCGGGCGAATTGTAAAACAAGGTTGGGCCCAAAATCGGACTATGGCACCCAGATTACTGCTATGTTTGATTAACTTGACAGTGGTAAACTAAAGCTGGGAGGTTTCATTGTTGACTTTCAAAATTATGTGGCCTGCCATATACTCTAATATCATCAGGGTCCTATTTCATAAAAAGCTATTATGATAGCAACTCTTGCTGGAGTGGCAGATGTCATAGTAACGACATGAATATCTTCCTGATTGGCTGTTGCTACGGGAGATTGCTGTTCCTAGTAAGACTTGCTATCCTAACATCTTTTATGAATTGGGGCCCTGTTCCTGTTGATTTACTATACTGTTGAAATGACTGAATTGTTTGTGAGCTTCCTGTACAAGATGATATGGTCATGCAAATTGCATAGAAATACTGCTCAATTTACCTTCTTCCTATAGTGATTGTAGATAATTTGTATACAGCTGTCCACTGAACTTCAATGTAAAATGAAGCCATGTAACAAAATTGATCTATCTTCATTTAAGTGTGCTGACGACTCTTTTAGAAATATATTTTTAAGATGAAAGTGCCTATTTTGTTCAAACTTTTGCAAGTGGAATGCAAACTTTGATAGTATTAGATATTCCGGCCATACAATGCTGCCTGGTATACCTTATGTACAGGCTACAGTGGTACCATGGGTTCATGTTTTAAATGACACTAAACTAGAATTGCATAGCAGTGAGATTACATCTATTTAGCTGAATGCTGAATGTTAATGTGGCGGAACGTTGTAATTTTGACCAACTTACTTGACTGAGACCCACTTGTGTTACAGAATTTTATGTTCAGCCTTTGTTTGGAAATTCTTGACAAGGCTCTGCAACTGTGAAATGTAATACAAAAGTCATATTTCACAGTAGCTATGATTTAGGCTTATTTCATACATGGAAACACTAATTTGTGTGAAGATGCATCATAAAACTTATTGTCGTCCGTCTGGAAAGACTTATGTTTGAAGTGGGACAGAATTATTCACAAACTTCACTTTTAGAAAGACAAAAATGTCTTCTTTTTCATACAGTACGTATGTACTCTACAAGTCTTAAATTTTCTTATGCATGAAACTTACAAATTTCACAATGAGTCAAGATTCATGAAAGTGAAATGTATGCCAAGGTTTGATGGGGTTTTATTTTTCTGAACAATGCATTGAATGCCAGTGGTAATCTTTCAAAAGTTTGTGCTGTGAAAAAGACCAGCAGCTCCAAATTGCATTAGTTTCATGCTGCAAGTATTTCTGGTTATACAGTATTATACTGTGATTGAAGCATGGAACAAGAACATTTACTCTGCTTTCCTTTTATGCTTGCCAGAATGAATCTGGATCAGTGATTTCTTAGGAATTTGCATCACCATTAATATCTGTGTGTGGCGCCTCTTGATAGTAGGAGGCTCAAATCACATGTCACATACTAATGAAATGTCCATGGATCTATTTGTATGTGCACACTTCTTTTGTAGCATTTATCATTCTGAACTCATTTTGACAATGTTTTGTGGGATGGGAGAGGGCAGATGGAATATTTCAGCTTGTCTTATGCAATAATGACCTTTAAACTTCCCAAAGTTTTGCTAAGTGTAAACTGAGAGCTAGATACTAATGCGAGATTATTTCATTTTGTTCCCCTCCTACTGAAGATGTAGGTTGGTAAGTACAGAAAATCTCTCCAAGCTGCGTGTGTCGTGTGTGGCGGCACACAAACCTTCCACATGCCCACCAAACACCAGAAACACACCAGTAGTCTCCCCCTGCACCTGTCGGCCACCCAGTCAGCCAGTGGGGTGGGGCTCTGCAGTCGGCCGTCACCTCAAGCCAAGTGCAGGTTCCCCTCCTCGCAAACGAGAGGGCGACATATTGGGAGAGCGTCGAGGGCTTCATGTAGCGTAACCCCCCTTTTCGCTGCTCCTCCAGTCTCCAAGCAGTGCACTCCAGTCAACGCTGGTACATGAATGGGATGGGCCTGGCGTTTTCCTGGGACATCACATGTCTGCGGTATGCCATCAGGGCATACAACAGGGTGGTGTTTCCTTATTTGCATTTATTGTCAGTATCTGTTATATCATTAGTATTTTAGTGCAGTGAGTGTGTTACAAATCTCATTAAGGCTTATGTAGTCAAGTGGAGAAACCACTCGGTGTCACGTTATGAGGTCATTGAACTGAATTTTAGAAGTTTGTATGTATTTCGTTGGATATATTGTCGAGGTGTTACAATTTTATTTGTATGTTGAAAGTTGCATGGTGATAAAGAAATTAACAAATCACGTACACAATGATTAAATGCTTATGTGCACCTGGGACATGTGAAACTGCCAAACTCTTCATAGTAGGATGTTCCAACAAGTAATACTTTCATTTTTTGCTGCATGTCTGTTCTAAAGGATATTGCTCGAAGTTTTGAGGTAATGCTTGTGAGATGCCCTCAAAACCCTCCAAAAACCTCAAAACCAAGAACAACATACTCCTGTCGTATGTGAAGACAGATTGCCCCCAAAAAGTGGAATTTAAGATTTAGAGATGGACAAAACCATTGAAGCCTTGTGGTAGAAAATGTTAAAGTAATTACTTTTGGAATGGGCAAGTTAAAATGCATTTTATCTACCTAAAAGAGCTATAATGGATTGCTATTGAGTATGTTAATGGTATGAGTGATAGTATATGTGTATTTGTGTAGAGTAGATAAAGTCGGTAGTCTTTCAGACAACCAATTTTTCTGAGTGATGTTATTGAAACAATACTTCAGTGCTTATGATTGCCACATGTAGAATGGTACTGGTCTCTTAGAATAAGTGTGACGGGCAACCCCAGTATATACTCGAAAAAAAATTGTGCTGATGACTGTTCATGTAGACTCTTTACAGATAAGAGCGTATGCTTACAACAAGTCTTCCAGAGCCGGCATCGGTGGAGCGAGGCACCGGAGGTGGTGTGGGTAGCCATGACACTTGAAAGACACTCTTCCATGATCTGATCAGAACTCTGGTTGTCCCTGTGCAGAGAACACTGTGCTTGATGATGGGTGATATCGCAGACATGGGCCCTGGGACCAAAGGAACGCGCACAGAGGATGATAATTGACTGAAGTGTTCTGTTTGAAAACAGAACATATTGCATAGAACAAGGAAGTTATGAGTGTCATAGAGAGAAAAACAAAAATCAAAAGTGGTGTTTGGTAACACCTGCCAGAACATATTTCATGATGCATTCTGTAGTCAAAGAGTTTGCTAGTATGCTAGAATATCATTGCAAGGTTATCTGACTTTTCTGTCTGATGTGTTAGAATGAATGCCACGCAAACAGCTTCTTTCTCACACACAAAGATGATGAGTTGTATTTAGTGCATTGTAATCTCATAATTTTCCCATGTTTTTACAGGAGGAAGAAAAATGCTGTCTCCATGTGATTCATGTTTTTGTAGTTCATGGTTTTCACAGACTCACAGATGAGTGCACAAACTCACAAGACAAGTCTCCTGAACGTTCATCTGTGCCCTAGCGTATGGCCGGCGTGATTGCCCGGGCAGTACTGCAGGGTGGCAACTCGCAACTCGCAAAAGGATGGTTGACCCAGAAGAACGGGACTTACTACCGGCGTACTTGTGACCTTGGATGGGTATTGAACTACTTGCATGCTGTTGGATCAGACAGATTAACAGGAATGCCTAATGTGTCAGATGCTAGCGTACCTGTGGATCGTCACAGTGCCGTTTGTATTCGATTACCTCTTCCAGCCCTGTTCCTGCAGAAACCCTGGTGCTGAAGATGACTGACTTGTGTGGATGGATCATGTGAGACAAAGTGTCACTGTCGCCACAGAGGAAATTATTCTGCTCTGGAAAAAGTGCTGTTGGATCGCTCATCTTGTATATATTCTTGTGGTTGTTTTGTTACAAATTAAGAATATTCAATGTTTGTAGTGCCAGTGAAAGGCAGTTTTCGTTGTATTTTGAAGACTTGATAAAAGAAAGATAGAAAGATGTTAAGATAATTAACCTAGTGGCTTATGAATTAAACCTTTCACTTTTCATGCAGTGCTTAAACCAACACATTACACAAGCAAGTACGTAGTTGTTACCTTTTACCAGTGTTGAAATAATATGCATGAAGTTTAACATGCATGATATAATGTGACAGATACTGCGTTAGCTGTAATGTGGCAGATGGCTTTAATAAGCTCCTTAAGTGTCCTCACCCCCCCCCCCCCAAAAAAAAAGAAGAAAAAAGAAAGAAAAAGTTTACGTTCACTTCATTGTCGGCATTATATCTGAGAACAACCTACTTGGATTCCCAGAAATTCTGGCTAGAGCCAGGCTCTCCTTTCTGATGAGCCATAGAGTTCCTGGAGACACCCAATCTGAACAGTGCTTTGCCTTTTGCCCATTCCCATAAAGGCTGTGTTCTTATGCTAACTCAAGCAGCTAAACCATTTGTGCCAGCTGACAATGTTTGTATTGATCGAGTGTTGCTTGTAAAGGGAGTTAGACCTTAATGTGGTAGTTCCCTCCCATGAGTGTATACTAGTGAATGCATAATCATATACCATTGTCAGCCTCTTAAGCTTAATCCAAGTAAAAGTAAGCAGACATTAAGAGTGAGTAAACTAGGGATTTATAGGAAGCTAGAAAATGAACAAGTTACGACATTTCAGTGGCGAAGGGAGTGCACTCAAAAAGACAAGCAGCTGAAACTGGTGGCCTGATGTTGGTGTTTGGAAGGCATGTGGATGGTTTGCCAAAACCTCTGGTAAGCAGCATACTTCTTATTTCTTTCGGTAGGAAATCACTCTCGCGAGCCCTATTTTCTCTTTTCACCTTGTCCAAATTATAGAAACAGATTTATGGGTGGATTCATCTAATGTCCAAAATACAATGTGCAGTTATGACATTTGAACAGCAATGGACAAGCCGATTTGAGAAAAGACGCGGATGTGTTTGATAGAAAACGTTGCATTTGTGCAACCGAAAGAAATGAAGAAATTGTTCCGTTTGTGCTTCAAAGCAAAAATTAAACATTGTATTGAAACTTTGACCATGATGCAGTTAGCTTGCATCCTGCATTCATATTTGAAGACAGGCATTAAAATCTTACAAGCCATGACTGCTGTAGTCTAAATCTGCCAGAACCGCTGTAGGAAACATGAACATTTTGTTTCTGTGTTAAAACCAGTTTGTCATCCCACTGATCCAAGACTACCGATTATTTCATCTTTGTGCAGGAACTACATGAACGACAGCTTCCGTACAGATGTTTTTGTGCGCTACCCTCCCGAAACCGTTGCCTGTGCCTGTATATTCCTCTCCGCCCGGCAAATTGGGGTAAGTGTTCCCATGCACTGCACAAGTGCATTTGTGTACGGATTGTAATTCAACAAATCCTCAATGCAGTATCATGCAAAATTTTCATCACTGAGACTGTTGTGCCTTTGATGTAGATAACCTGTAAATGAATATGATTTTACCCATGGCACATGAAGCTAGGTGATGATGGGGAAATTAAGGAAAAGTGAGAAGTTTGAATAAACAGGTAGTTGAGACTGTGATCGTGTGACCAGAGACTTGATATTTCAAAAAAATAAACAAAAACAAACGAAAAATGTATATTTTGAGAGAATATGTAACAAAGAATGTCATACAACTGTAGTAGTGTAATGAACAATTACACGTCCAAACTCGTTACTCTTTGAATGATTTTTTCCACCGACAAAAGTCTCAAAGAGTTCAGATTCCTCGACTCGATTATGGTACTGTATGTTGCTGCAGGACAGTTCTAACGACTTGCCCAGTAATGACAACGTTTTGTTTACTTTCCTATCTCCCCCTTTAGCTGCCCCTACCAAACAACCCGCCTTGGTATGGTGTGATGGGAGCCAGCCAAGATGATGTAGAGGATATCTCTCTCTCCATTCTCAGGCTGTATACAAGGAAAACGGTGAGAAGTGCTAATGTCTCTCTCATTTATAGAAGCTTGCATTTCTAATCCATACGAGTGGACTATAAATGTCAATTTACATACTACAAAATGTATTACAGTGCACTACTGTTCAAACAAACATGATAATAACAAAATTCTTGTTACAATGAAGTGAAAATTCTGGTCCCAAAATTATCTATTCATCTTCATGTACATGACTGTTTTGTTATAATGAAAGAAACCGCCGGTCCGAGGACTTCCTTACAATGAGAGTGCATTGTATTACAGCAAGATGTTACAAAACTTCGTGCAGCAGGAAATGTATGTGCTCGCTTCTCTATGGTAGATTTAGTGCTTATATGAAAAAGAACCTGCCAGAGGTTCTCCTGCTTCTTAGATAATTGTTTGATTATTTTGTTGTTTGTATGTTTGTTTGTTTTTGTTTTTTGTATGTTTGTTTGTTTGTCTGTTTTTTGCATGTTATTGTGTGAAGGGAAGTTACATCACAGAATTTGACAGAGGCATGCATTCAATTTAGTGTGTGTGTATGTGTGTGTGTGTGTGTGTGTATGTAGTTCCAGATATCTTACATTTTTAAATTCTTGTACATACGGTGACATTTGTTTGGTTTTTTTTTTCTCAGTGTGTGTGTGTGTGTGTGTGTGTGTGTGTGTGTGTAACTCACACAACTCATTCCAGTGCAGTGTGTAATGGTCCTGACATGGTGTTATTGGTGAAGTTGTTTGACCATTCATCTCTCCACTCCCTCCATTCATGCAGAAAACCTTTGAGATCCTGGACAGGAAGTTGGAGCACTGTCGCATGGCCATCCAGGAGGCCAAGCTAAGGGCCAAGGGTCAGCTCTCGGAGTCTGGAGTGAACAGCACGGCGGGAACGCCCAGTAGCTTCTCCCCCCACACCTCAAGACCAAGTGAGTTTTTGTCCTCGCATCTCTGCAACTAGTTGTGCTCTGGGGGGCATTTCATGAAGCGTTTTGTCGGATATTTTGTCTGACAAACTGTTGAAAGCTACTGAAATCCTTGCATCTGATTGGCTGAGAGCAAATTTGTCCAAAAAAGTTGTCGGACAAAATGCTTCATGAAATGCGCCCCTGGTATCAGTGTACTCAGAAGCATTTCTATAACATTCAGACTTATTAATCGGACTTCAATAGTTTTCATGATAAGTAAAACATTGTTAGAGGTGCTGCAGGATGCTAGACAGTTTCCTGCTTGGATGTAACTCTTCAGTCTTGATATTTACACGCAAGAAATGCCTGTGTTATGTCATCTAAGTTGTTTACGTTGGTGAAAACAAGGTCATTCTATTATTATTATTTTTTGTTTGTTGTAAGACAGAATTATGATGCCATAAGGTCACAGGTCAAGTTCAAAGATCTTGGATACTGGTTGAATACAGGGGTGTCCTAGCCAGCGCTGCTGTGTTAGATACTGCAGTGCCTCCTGATAGCAAGGATTTTAAGTGCATGCATTGTCAAACAATACGTAAGGTTTGAGGAATTTGAATTAAAGGCCCTGCATGCTAGCAATTTCTCTGTCATTGTGCAAAATGAAAGTAGAAAAAAAAAAATATGTTGAGGGCGGCAATCAAATACTTTAAGAACAGTAGAAAATTTGTGAGTGACAGAATTTACCATGCTTCAACCCCCGCGGACGAGTCCCGAGTATACTCGGGCAAGTGTCTATGGGAAATGCATGTTGTAGCAAAGTCAGCCTGTCCTCAACGGGTTAATTATACCCCCGCCAAACGAAGTTTGAAGGGGGTATATAGGAATCAGCGTACGGTCGGGCGGTCGGTCGGGCGGTCGGTCGGTCGGGCGGTCGGTCCGTTGCAAATCTTGCGTCGCGAACTACTTCCTCAGTTTTCAACCGATTCCCATAAAACTTGGCACAGATGTGTGTCTTGGGTTGTAGATGTGCAAGACGTATTTTTTGACAGTACCCAAAAGTACGTTGCCATGGTAACGGCATATTATGGGCAAAAATGGGTACAAATCTTGCGTCGCGAACTACTTCCTCAGTTTTCAACCGATTCCCATAAAACTTGGCACAGATGTGTGCCTTGGGTTGTAGATGTGCAAGACGTATTTTTTGACAGTACCCAAAAGTACGTTGCCATGGTAACGGCATATTATGGGCAAAAATGGGTACAAATCTTGCGTCGCGAACTCCTCCCACAGTTTTTGATCAATTTTTATGAAATTAGGTACAGGTGTTCATCTGAATATGTTAATGTGCAAGACGTATTTTTTGACAGTACCCAAAAGTACGTTGCCATGGTAACGGCATATTATGGGCAAAAATGGGTACAAATCTTGCGTCGCGAACTACTTCCTCAGTTTTCAACCGATTCCCATAAAACTTGGCACAAATGTGTGCCTTGGGTTGTAGATGTGCAAGACGTATTTTGTGACAGTACCCAAAAGTATGTTGCCATGGTAACGGCATATTATGGGCAAAAATGGGTACAAATCTTGCGTCGCGAACTCCTCCCACAGTTTTTGATCAATTTTTATGAAATTAGGTACAGGTGTTCATCTGAATATGTTAATGTGCAAGACACATATTTCCGCAGTGGCAAAAAGTGCGTTGCCATGGTAACGGCATGTTATTGGTAAAATATAGGGCAAAATGCTTCATGGCAAAACTGCTTCATCAGTGTTCTTCCAATTCTCATGGAATTCATATTGAATGTTTGTCTTAGGATACAGGTCAGCATGACACATTTCTTGACAGTGACAAAAAGTATGTTGCCATGGTAACAGCTCACATATTATGAGCCAAAATGATGGAAAATTTTGTGTTGCAAACTACTTCCTCAGTTTTTGCCCAATTTCCATGAAACTTGGTACAGATGTGTGCCTTTGGTTGTAGATGTGCAAGACGCATTTTTCGACAGTACCCGAAAGTACGTTGCCATGGTAATGGCATATTAATGGCAGAAGATCAAGGAAAGATCTTGCGGATTTAACTACTTCCTCAGTTTTTTGACCAAAGCTTATCAAATGTTGTTTTGACCAAAGCTTATGAAATGTTGTTTGGCGGGGGTATAACCAGTCGCTGTAGCGACATTTCTAGTTTTACCAATAGGCTGTTGTGATTAAATGAAGCGTGAGGAAGTGGTGTGTTTAAATGAAGATATTTGGTCATAGATATCTTGATAGTGACAGCAAGACTTCATTCTGTCTTAATCCATATGAACAGCAATAAACAGCTCAAGGAAAGACTTCAGTATTTTGAATTTATTGTCCCATCTCCTTAAAAAAGAAAGTTATATGTATAATGTAAGAATTACACACACACACACAAAATGTTGGTCCCCAAACATGACAAACACTTGAGCTAATGGTACCTTTACCCCCCTATCTGCCATAGATTCCCCGAAGGTAAACACAGAGTCACCAGGATTACCAAAGACTTACAAAATAGTCAACTCCATCAAGGAAGAACCTCACTCTGGATCTGCAGGCAGTACTAAGAGCAGGTAAGTCTGGATTGAAATGGCTTGTATTTACTGTCAGTGCATGATACGTTGTTCTCTGCTGGGGTATTTTGCATGATTTCTTCGTTGTGATGTCACAATGGGAATGAATACAGGAGAAATGTAGAGGTAACAGTATAAGAGTTCATTGTAATGATCGTTTGAATGTGAAATGTTGAGTTCCTGGCATTGCTCAAAGAGAAGGAAACTAAGTCATGGTTAAGTAAAGGAACACAAGTCACCTGCTCGACGTAGAATAAACCAGAATGAACAAAGATATTTGTGTTGCCATAAAGGGACATTTCCACAAATGGTGAAGCATTCAGTGGAGAAAATTGGACAATCTGTTCTGACCTTCGGATGATTTTCAAATTTTTACATTTGAACATATATAGATTAGTTATACTGGGTACAGAGTTTCAGGATTTATGATGATTGGGATGAAAAATAAGAATGTTTCCGAAGTTTATAACAAATTGCAATGAACAAGGATGATGACATGGCAGCTTCACCATAAGAATGCATGAGATGTGGCTCAAGGAAGCAGCTCAAAAGAAGAAGGCATGCATAGATTACACACAGGTGAGCTTGCAAGCATGCGGTATTGTAATGGAATGACACTGCTACATTTCTGCGATATGTGTGGCTCCTATGTCATCATCTTTGTTCAGTGTAATTTGTTTAAGGTTTTTGAAAGTACTGTTTCTCTGCTCAAGAACCACAATAAATTCTACAAATCTATACATGAAGCTGTTGATTTATGTACTACATGATGTGAAATTATGAAAATCGTCCGGAATGCCCCTTTAAGTTATTTATCTATAAAAACTCGGTGAAAGTCCAGTGTATGCCTCCCTCTGTAGGTAAAAAAAATTAAAATTGTGCTCACAATATAGAAGGGTGATATGATAGCTATTCCTCATTTCATCCTGTCTATTTTTGTTTTTTTGCAGAGAAAATGGTAAAGTAGAGAAACACAAGAGGAGTCCATCAACATCTGCCTCCAGTAGGAGCCGCTCTTCCAGTAGAGGGCGCCGATCAGAGAGCCACGATTCTCACTCCGACCGGCATTCTTCTCGCGATCACAGTTCCCGAAGTCGCAGTGCATCACCGCGCAACAGCAGGAAACGACCATCCAGCAGCAAGCGTAAACGGGATGACCACAAGCGCAGCCGGCGGGATCGCTCGGCCAGCCCCAAGCATCGGCATGGGCACAAGCAGAAGCATGCGAGGACGCCCCCGCGGGGCTACGAGAGCCGGAGTCGGTCGCGGTCGCGCAGCCGCTCACGGGAGCGCCGACACAAGCACCACTACAGCCCGTACAATGACCCTTCCTCGAAGGAGTCCTCGCACTCGCGCCACAAGAGCAGGAGTAAGCACCGGAGGGATCGGTCGCGCACCCGCTCACGGTCCCCAATATCGCGCTCGCACTCGCACAAATCCAAGAGAGACTCTAGCCACAGTCGCGCCAATGAACGACGGAGAAGGTGACGACTGCCTCATTTTCTAGTGCCTTATTTGACAGAGAATGTTTTTATTTCGTCATGAGATACTGATTTGTTTATGAACCACCTTTTGGGTAAGTTTCGGTGTCCTGTTGAAAGGGAGTTTTCTACTCGATGCATATGTATGTAAAAGCAGTTTTGCTTCTTTGAGGGCGATATACGAGTATGAGAAGGAAAAATACCATCCATTAGATGGTTGTTTTCTCTTGATGTGTAAAAATATGTCGTATCAAATTGGAATGGTCAGGGTTTGAGAATGCACTGACATGGGAATATTGCCATGTGACTGTTGCCTACTGCTTGGCTGAAGTGTTGCTTCATTTTGTTTGAAGATTCTTTACACTGCATTTTAGTCAGCAAGTGGGTTGCTTCTTGTAGCTTTAATTTCACTGTTGTGCTAGAATGGAGCTCACACTGACTCCAAGCTAGATGCAGAGCACAAGAAGTAGTCATCCAGCAGACAGGAGATGCTATCCAGTTATCTGGACCCCTTTTGTCCTGACCCCCCACCCCCCCCCCCCCAAAAAAAAAAAAAGAAAAGAGAAGAACAAAAGAAAAATTATGAATGTATCTTAAGGTGAAACAAAGAAAGAATGGAAAAAAAAAAGGTCTGAGAGCTGTGAGAAAGATGGTGAATAATTGTCAGTAGCTATGTACAGTTAATAAATCTCAGAAATGGAAAGGAATTGTGTAGGATCAAATGCACAGTGTGCATAGTCTGCAAGAAGTAGATGCCAATTTAGGTATTTTCATTTTTGGAATGATTTGTTTCAGCTTTCAGAGGAAAGCTCTTGGTCCTTTGTTATTACAGCAGAATGTGTATCATGTAAGAAGGCAACTGTTATAAGTGACAGTTCATGGTTCTGCGAACTCACAGATATGTGTGCATACTTAAGTATCATGTGAGACAACATTGTTAAAGCTAACAGTTCACATTTCTTCGGCCAAGAACCTTATGGATATGTGTGCATATTTAAGTATCATGTGAGACAACATTGTTAAAGCTAACAGTTCACATTTCTTCGGCCAAGAACCTTATGGATATGTGTTCATACTTTTCTTTTTTTTTTCCACGTATTTCTTTTTTCCAAGTACCACTCGAAGGTTATTGCTATGATTCCTACTTCCAGGGGTGGTATTCTGAGGTCGTAATTAAGTCTGTAATTAACTTCGTGATTAAGTCGTGAAGTTAATAGGCCCTTAATCATGGGCAAAATCGGTATTCTGAGGACGTAATTAAGGTATGATTAAGTCCCCTGTAATTATCTTAGGCCCCTCCCATCTAATTGTTATTCCATCCAATCAGACGCGTTGTTAGAAGCCAAAATGATGACTACACGCGCAAATATGCCCTCAATGCGCGCTCCTGCACGCCCCCTGTAATTACAACCCAAGAGCTCCGTGCGCACACTCCGGTATTTGATTACAACCCCTCACCTACGCACACGAAGATCTCAACCTCTTTGCTCACATAAAATGACAAAATTCCTCGAAGATCGGCTATATTTCTTTTTTCTCTGAATTCTACAGATACCATGATAACAAGATTCAACCGCTCCTCGGTTACCGAAGACGGTAAGCATCGTTGTGGCAGAGAAAACACGATGTAATGCGTGATATCGGAGTAGTTAATGACACTCTTTGGTATCATTAAGTTTTCCATTAACTTTCATACTTAATTACACCCTCAGAATACCGATTCGTAATTAACTCTGTGATTAAGTCCTCTCAGACGTGCACGCGCATTGATACGCGCAAACGCGTAGGTCCTTCCCGCCAAAACGCTTGTTGTCATGGTAGTTAATAAACCCCCTACTTAATCATGCTCTCAGAATACCAATTCGGTAATTAAGTGCTAATCAGACACTTAATTAGCTCTCAGAATACGGCCCCAGTATATTAGGGTGTTGTCTTGGGGTTGCCCCAGTAGTTTAATAGACAAAGTAGCTGTTAAAATAAAAGGAGCGAAAAAATGACTAGCCTTTTTAATGTCCTGATACCAGTCATTATAAACGGTTGTGGCCAAACATTATTATGTCAAACTAATGTGACCAGAGATACACCCTCATTAAAGATATTACCATCATGAGTTATACCACCATGATGATTTGCCAGTCTAGGAGAGCGATCATGTAATGTCACAAGTCTGTATTTTTCAATGTACCAAGATGCACATACCGAGAGAAGTTTGTACACATTGAACCCAAGCTCCTATTTTGTCATTTGGGTAGGTCAGTATAGGAGCAAGATTTGTGTCTCGTGTATCTTCTGTAAATGAGTACTGCAATAGATTGTCACAGTGTTCTGTCTTCTACACCGATTGCTTTGTTTTAGCAATGCACACAAATCGTTTTAGTGAGAACAAATTTGTGATAGGACACCATTTACTTCCACTGCATCACCCAGACTTGGATCTCCTTTAACACTTTTGCTTTGGATTTTATTATAAAGCCATGTACTAATGGCTTGATTTGATTGGTTATTGAGTTGTAGGGTTTGTCGTTATCATGTCACACCCAGTTATAAAGTGGAGTGATAGTTAAAGGCATAATTTACCATTTGCAGATGAAACAAAAACCCAGTGTTAGTGCTTTAAAATAGTTCTAAAATGTGAGTTAGCGATAGAAATGACCAATGTAAAAAATTAGAATCAGTATAATCAATGTTAAGTATTGCTAAATATACAAAATATGAACAATAGTTATAATGTTTCGAGACTAAACCGTCTACAGTTATGGTTTAATGAGAAAAATAGTGACATCTCCTTATATCTTAGGTTTATTGCAAAAAATTTATATGGTAGGATGTTTTGTGATACAAATAACCTACTCATATGCATCAAAAGTGATATCTTAAACATTTTTAAATCACTGCTCCCAAAGGTAAACAGGACCTTTAATTCTTTGTAAATGAAGTGCTTATATGATAAAAGTCTGGTTTTGGTTGACAAATGACTGAAGCAAACCATAAACAAAAAGAAAGAAAAAAAAAAGCTATCCAAAACAAAATGCTTACTGGGATTTTACATTGCATGATGTTGGGAAATTATTTTCTACCCCACCCCATGTTTGAAAAAAACAGTAAGCAATGGGTCATCACCTTGTGTACACTACTACCAACTTCTTGTGTGTTCTGTGTACTCTCACTGCTTCTGTAAATTTTAGCTGTGATTTGTTGCCTGCATGCAGAATATAGTGATGACTCGGCTGCACTAATTTGATTTACATGTACATTCCGTCGGTCTGTTCTACTGAAGATAATATTGACAAGGGGATAGAAAGGGAAGGAAAAAGAGAGAGAAAAAAAAAAAGGTTAGGATATTTCGTTGTTTAAACTTTGCTGTATTCATTCATTGTAGAAATACAGATCATTATTTTTTTTTTTTCGTTTTATAGTTCATGATTTTATATGACTCTTTAAATGGTTGATTGGAAGTGGATCAAATAATTTAAGTATAATTACTACACTTTGTTGTCTATCGTTTGTAATAATTTGACTGGATATTGACTTTGCCCTGTACCATTGTCATAAGCAAAGCTGAATTTTGTGGTTATGATCGTTTTCTTATTAGCTCTTTAAAGATCCAGGAACCATGTGTACTAGAACCAAGGACTTTGTATTAAATGCCAATTTTATATTGATCTTTGAAGTTTCGTAGGTTTTGCCAATGGCACCACACAACGTCACACATTTTTCCTTTGTTCTATTTTGGAAAGCATTAAAAAAATGAAGAAAAAAAATATGTATGTTCAAGTAAAATGTCTTTTACTATGTTTTTTTTTTCTTTTCTTGTAATAAAACTTGCTGTTTGTGAAAATGATAAGTACATCCCAAGTTTCCAGGATGTATGATTTATTGGGGTACCTTTGCAAATTGGTGATCTGTCTGAGGTTGTGAGAAAGGAGTTCAGGCAGACATCGACGCCTGTCCAGTGCAGATGGTCGATAGTTCCCATCAAAAGATAGTTTGCTGCCTAGTGCTGTGAACAGTAGATTTGAATGAAAAGAGAACTTATTGTGGTCTTCAAACCTCTTGTAGAAAGACCCAGAGTGGACGAGTGATGTGTGGAAGATCATCTTTTGGAAAGTGTGTGTGGATTTAAAGGGTGTGCAAAATGTGGTAACACGACATTTGCTCCAGCAACAGTTGCTCTGGTCTTGTTTCCTCTGAGGACATAGGGTTAGGGATGTGATAGGGTTTTAGGTTTAGTTTGATGTGAGGATTAGGATTAGGGTCGGGGTTGTGTTTGTGGTATGTTTGTCTCTATTAACAGCGTGCAGATATTTCATGGGAGCAGTTGTCTCAGGAGCAAATATAGACAAGAAACCATGTTGGATATTTGTATTTGCCACACAGTCACAAACACAACACACACACACGCACACGCACACACACACACACACACACACACACACACACACACAAATGAACCTTCCATGGCTTACCAGTAACTGACATATGTACAGAAGTACTGCACACAATGTGAACACACAAGTAATTTATTTCAATTTATTACCAATTCCAAATGCAGAAATACGAATTTAAAAAAATATCGGACCATGGTATGCAGGCTTACATTATACCTGTGTTTTCTTTTGAACCCCCCAGTTCTGTGCATGATGGAATCTGGGGAGTGGCCATTTGAAAGGTACATACAGAGACTGGCCAACTTAGTCACAGTCTCAGATATTGCTGTTCATGTTGGACACATGTTGGACAGAATTTGGAAGTCGGTTGTACAAAAAAATAACTCTTAGAGAGACAGTTATTGATGATGCAAAACCATTCATCAGCATTTCAAATAGACAGTAATATGTGAGCTGTATTGAGTGAAATACATTTTTTCTTTGAGTGTGTGTGTGTGTGTGTTAGTGTTATGTTTGGTTTTCATAGTGATAACTACAAACAATTTCATACATTTATAAATTCAGCCTATCATTACAATTGTACACACGTTTCTCTTAATTTGACTGACATGATTGGGATACAAGAAACAATTCTGGGACAAAGAAATCACACGATATTACAATATTTCCTTCAACGGTAATTCTTTGAATGTCAAAAGTGCACCTTGCAACTAAATTACAGAGCGAATGACGGGCAACATTTAACAAAGTGCAAATCTGGCCAAGTTCTCAAAGAATTTCAAGGAAGACGCCGGTTCTCCATACACAAATTCTTTGAATAGAGTGGGAAAATTGTATCAAAATAATGCTTTTTATCCTCTATTGCCCGTGCAGCTTCCACATGGGACAACTTTATTGACAGAAAATACTGCAGACACAGACTCCCAAGACCGCTGTGCACGTTTTAAAGTGCCATGTCCCCATGGGGAAAAGGTCAACTCTGAAATGTTGCTACAAGTTTCATGGGTCACTTCTGTACTAGTCACAGAGTTGTGCATGACATACATTGTAAGGGAGTTCTTGAAATTCACACTGAATAATGTCAGCTAATTTCTCACTTAATTCCCCCATCCCACTGTTACAAGACAGAATGAAATGTTGTTTTGTGACATAAGATGAGTTTGATATTGAATTTACATCTTCGTCTTTTTACTTTAAAGGAAGGATTTCTTTATGTAAACAGACTTTACAGAGGGATACAGTAAAGTGTAGCAAGGCAATTCACCGACACTATCTTTACTTCAAGCAGGGCGGATTTTGTTGCTGCACACAGTCATAGACACTTCCCGCATGAAAACTGTTTTGCCGTAAACTTTGCAGCAGATTCAGCTTCTGTAAGCTGGATATGTTGGGCGTGTATCTTTTCACACTTTATGCCCAGTCTGCCCGTACCTTTGCCTGTTCCATTTTCAATGGTTGCCCATTGTGCATAACGGAAAACGTTGCCTTCAAACTGAGTGGGTTTAATAGCAATCCCCGTCCATGGACAGGTCTGTTCGTGCAGCACATGAACCAGGCACGTTCAAGACCTTGTGAACTTGATTTCGTCTGCAGTGAGGTAGCCGAGGCATGCCAGCATTGAAAATTACTAATCATAAAATAATGTCTGTTATTTTTAAACCCTGGTTTTACACAGCGACCATGGAAAAGAACTCAGTTCAGATGCACCTATTGGTGCGACATCATACACTTTTTACATCATGAGTGCGAGAAAGCAGGCTTTTTCTTTTGCTTTTTAAACACATTGCATAAATGACCTTTGAGCAATGCATCCAGCTGAAATCTTTCTACAAGTTCATAAAATGCCGAAGATATTTTTTTCCTCTTTCTCTTCTGTTCCTTGTTGTGATGAGATGCAGACTTTTGACAATTACCTTAAATTAGATGGTGGCCTGCATTTCATGCAAACAACAAATGCAAACAAAACATATGAAGAATTACAATGTAAATAAGACAAAAAAATGCAATAAAATGTACCATAAAAAGGAGAAACAGCACTGTTTTACATGTATTCAGCCTCTCACAGCTCTGCACAAATTGATATAAATTACAAGTCAAGTCGGAATATATCATTGAGATATTAAAACCAAAATACAGATGACAATGGAAATGATATACACACACATAAATAAAAAGCAGAAACAGAGACTATCTTACAATACGGAAAAAATCGCACCATCATGTCTATTGTATAGCGAAGATATATTCAGCATATCTGCGTGAGTGACACAATGTATTAACCCGTTGAAGACAAGTCGCGAGTATACTCGGGCAGGTATCTACCAGAAATGCTTCCTAAAGCAGAATCAGCTCTCCCTCAATGGGATGAAGTATGAATATACAAGCTATGTAGTTCGAGAGGAAATTGGTATTCCTTTTTAGTGTCAATATTACTGAAAACAAAATAATTAT
Organism: Diadema setosum; assembly: GCA_033980235.1. Classification (NCBI taxonomy): domain Eukaryota; kingdom Metazoa; phylum Echinodermata; class Echinoidea; order Diadematoida; family Diadematidae; genus Diadema; species Diadema setosum. Next base: position 10,194,774 of record CM067077.1, on the reverse strand, counting down.
AAATTGTATTAGACCACGAATCTAGATCAGAAAACGTAACAGGAAAAAAAAAAATAATGTAACATACCTACAATTACCATGTAATTACAAAAATAACACAGGGAGATGATGAAATCCTACACAATTTTTACAGACAGCACATATCATCAATTAGTAGTTTTTCCTATGTAATTAATAAGACATTTGCAACCTAGCATGACAACGTTATTGACTAAAAATCAGTTGCCATGGCTTTTGAATGTAACTACCAAATGCCAAACAAAGTTTTTTTTTTTTCAGTCCTCATTGTATAGAGGGACATTTTCTTAGTATCATTTCTCAACAATGCAATGTTCTGTGAAATTAATTTCACAAAATGTCAAATAAATAGTGGCATAATTATTATTTTAGGTAATTGCTAATCACGATGTTGAATGATATGAGGTTACCACCTGTAATACAAGCATATACATATTTTATATCAAATGTGAAGTATATTAAATCTCTCTTCTTTTCTCTTACCGGTTTTTCTTTAGTGAATATCTATGATACACTGAATCACTACACACGAAAGGAGGCGGTTGCATCATACAAACAGAAAGAAGTACCAGATACACACACACACACAAACATTATTATGTTTGTGCGTGCATTTGCATGTATGTAGTATCTATGCATAATAACACATATATCTATATTAGACATGTTTTTTTATTGTTACTTTGTAAGAATCATGCACACCTGCGAATGCTCGTTGTCGTAAATATTGAATACACACTGTTCAGATTTCCCCTCTGATCATTGTACGTACATAAATGACCCTTGTAGTCTAAAATACTGCATGAGGGGTTTTTCTCGGAAGAACTCGGTAAACACACATCGTGCAGTTCCACATTTCATCTTTCAAGCTGCAAGGACAGAAACATGAAAGTGAATCAGAGCTGCTCTGAATTGAATGGCGTTAGTTTTGCATAGTCGTAGCACTGGTCAGCTCAGTTCTATCTTGAATTAGTCGAATATAATCTTGGTCAAAAAAAGAGGAGTTAGTTTATATACACACACGACAATCACAAATCTCAAAGTGATGATGCGGAGGAAAAGGTGAACTATGTGGTAACTGCACCAGTGCTTGTTGTCGTAACTGTTATAATCGTTCTATGATAATATCATTGTTGACTAAAATTTTAGGTTGTTCATTCATTCATACTCTCTCTCTCTCTCTCTCTCTCTCTTCTCTCTCGCTCTCTCCCGCTCTCCTGTCACAACTTACTCATAACTTTGTGATGCTATCATACATTTGAAGCTACAAGAGTATCTACATGTCTAAAACCTTAGTGTTAGGCACAACATTTTGAGTTCCTCCCTTTTTTTTTTGGGGGGGGGGGGAGGTGGGTAGAGGAGATTTTGTCATTTTTTTTTTTTTTTGCAGTCCATATGAGTGCAGCAATGATAACAGCATTCAAACATTACACATGGATTTAGTCTGAGGAAGCGCTAAATATACTTCATGTGTGCTTCCAGTCTAATACCGAAATTTCAGATGCAAATTGAGACCATGAAACCAAGCACTAATTAACATATGTAAATGTATTTGACAGAGGGAAAAAACAACAACAAACAAACAAAAACAAGAATAATGGACTTATCCACAGTAAGGGATACACGTTTTGTATGCATTAAAAACAAAAAGGTAGTGTAGAAAGTTGGTTCGATAAAATGACTCATATGGTTGCAAAAATATATCATCATGTCACAGGTCATTGTATTAGCAATCATCTATATGGCATTAGTATAAACAAGTCATTTATTTACCGGTAATTGTCAAAATCTGTCTAGGACATCACTAATACAACACAATGAATGCTATACGGAACATATTCTTTAACTACTTTGTACAAGGTTGGTTGACATTTATTTATCAATTAAAAAAAGACATTATCCTACATGGAGCAACTCTCTTAGATACTGAGAGTATATCTATTTTCCTATCCCTCATTTTCTTTTCTTCTTTTTTTTTTTGTATCGTTGCAGCCATCACTTAAACATATATACTTGCAGTAGAACGGAATCATTCACATGAACAATAAATAATGCTGTAAAAATCTGAATTCGACACCACATTCCCACACGTCCCCCATCCGCTCTGTACAAAGACCGAGGCGCTCTCTCTCTCGGCTCTCTCCGATTTTTAAATGACCGTCCGGTGAATCCATCTCAACACTTTTTGTTTTCCTCGCACGAGATGCAGTCCCGTTGCCGCCACAATATGGACATCTTTCCCAACTCTTCGCCAGCCGAGTCAACATCCAAGCCTACTGCACGCTGCACCTGCCTAACGTCCTATCAGACCCTCCTTGTGTTGCGGACATGCACAGTCCATTTCTCTCTCCTAATTTCCACTTTAGCACCACCATAGGTAGAAGACGACTGATGTAGATCAGATAACACTCACGAAGTGTTGATTGCTAGCTTCCACGAGTTGCCTCTCACGACCTTTTAGCCATTTCTCCTTCCAGTATTTTGCTGCTTGAGGTATTGCTATGTGCAAGACACTGAATACCTGACGGTGGACATAATATCACAACAATCACTGAGAAAAAAAAAAGAGACCTGCTAGCATTCTTTGAAACGATATGTTGAAGCGTGGAAACACATTTCTGAAACCAACACAAGCATACTCTCGTCTTCACTGATTGCCCAAAGTCACACAACGTCATGGATCACTTTCTCGATGGGGGCATGCAGTTATCAACAGACGCAAGTCGGCATCACTCCAAATGTGGTCAAGATTCAGACAAAAAAAATAACGTAGGGACGAGAACGCCATGATCTTTTTCGTTTTTTGAGTTTGTCTCTTAGTTGGAGAAGAAAAAGACGAGATGAAAGTTGGGCCTGTCGTTAGAAGCCGTTTGGTCCCATATCTCCCCTGAGAGGTGCCGCTGGAGTTGGGAAGGCATACTGGCCTCCTGGTAGGTGAAAGACAGACAGAGATAAAGGGAGAAGGAGTTGATATAACATGGGAATCTCAGACAAATATTTTCTGTGAATCAAAGTTTGAACATAATTATATCTTTCAACAGAAGATACTTCAACTAAAATCATGTTTATCATTACATTATTGATGCATTGGCTGAATGATAATCAGGAATGACTGAAAAAAAAAATAACATTACAAAGTTTTATTACCAAATGTTAACATCTGTAATTTAATCACAACTGTCAACATAGTCAACATAACCTCAAAAACAAGATAAATGTACAGAATTACGTTACAACAGACATCCGATAAAATTTGGATATTAGCATTCACTCTGAAGCCCTTTCTCTGTCAATTCACATTCTTCCCTTTCTTGTTTAATAGTCATGTTGTGTAGTTTCAAAAGAAACAAACTCCTCCTTCCAAAGTCATCAATGCCTACAAGTATTCCATCTGCAAAAAAAAAGACAAGAACTATCTGACAGGCAGGCACTCACCGTGTTCACACTGGGCACCGATAAAGCTGTTTATACATCTGCACGTTCCTGTCCGGACGTCGCACGTGGCGCCGTTTGAGCAGTCGCAGTTAAAGGCACAGTTGGGGCCGAATTTACCTGGTGTACACTCTGCGGGGGGTGACAGAAAACCAATGAGGTAACAAAACGGTCAAGGGTGGCCAGAGGGACTGTCCTTGTTACCCTCAAGCCCATCACGGGGTCACATACTTTAATTGGCTGATCATTTTTTTTTTTCCTTTAGAAGAATTCTTCAAAGAAATAACCCCCTAAATAATTTATCTCCTTGAAAACTGTTTTTCTGTTATAAACACAGAAGAAAGATTAGTGCTGACTGTCCACATAACAACATCAAGACACATGAAACAACAACAAAGTTATTCTGCAAGATAATTTGTCATGGAGAGAACAGAATGAAGCATAATATACTGGTTAAGACTGGACAGCACCCTCCACAATTCATTTCATACTATCAATGCTTAGCAATGTCAACACAAGGCTCACTTACATAGACTTAGCTCTTGCATATTGCATAGATGGTATATTTCAGTGTTTTCATTTACATGTATTTTCTGAGTCAAGTGATATTCATGTATCCACAACTCAATAGTGTTACCTATTGCAACAAACACAAATGCGTTGTATATCCTCTTTAAGGTGGGAGATATATTGCCTTACTTTTCCTTAAAGAAGTATGATGCTTCTTTCTTATTCCATTAATGTGGTTCACAATATTGTGGATTCAACCATTCACAAAATTGCCTTATAGGCCTACACAATATATCCAGATGTGTATGGCATATACGGTACCCATACAGTGGTAAGTTTTTTGGTTGGGACAGACCAGTGACATATTCCATCAACCACTCACCCTCCCTCTGAACGTTACACCTACATACATACCCTGTGTGCACGTTTCTCCTGTGAGTCCAGGGGGACAGTCGCATGTGCCCGTGACAGCGTTGCACTGGGTGCGGTTGGCACAGGTGCAGAATTCCAGGCAGTTGGGCCCGTAGAACCCTGGTGTGCATGCTGCAAGGGGAAAAACAAACAAACAAACAAATGACACATGCTCTTTGACAGTGACATGGCATATGCATCTGTATGCAGACGAAAAGAATAACAGCAAAATATAATAAGTTCTTTGACAGTTGCATAGCATGTATCTGAATCAATCACTGAAACTTAAACAACATGCCTCAATTAAAGGCAATATCCAGAGCTCCTTTGCTACTGATTATATCTGATCAAAAATTGCACAAACATATTGCAGATGATTCAGCATCACTACTACTACTACTTCTACTATTACTAGACTACTACAACTACCAACTATTACTACTACCACTATCATTATCAATACTACCTCTACTACACCTACTACACCGTCCTACTACGGTAGTCATACAACTGTACGTACTAATTAATATTCTCCCCACTTTTATTATTACTATTGCCACTACTTCGTAACTACCTTTACTAATACTGCTGCTGCTGCTGCTGCTACTGCTGTTACTACTGCTACTTCTACTTCTATCTACTGCTAGACACTTCTATTACTATATTACTACTATTACTCTGACTACTCCCACAACTACTGCTGCTTCTAACTACTAATACTGATGGATGGAGACCAGAAATGGCCAGACCCTGTCTGGAGAGATGAACTCACTTTGTTTGCACTCGGGTCCGGTCCTTCCCGCTGGACATCTGCACTGACCAGTGACCGGGTCACAGGTGGCGTCCTTGTGGCAGTCGCAAGTCCTGGCGCAGTAGGCCCCGTACGTCCCCTGAGGGCAGGCTGTGTATTGGAAAAAAAATATCCAGTGATGATAAGCAAATTAATCCCAATTTATTGATTAGCAGCACAAGTCATCAGATTCATAGAACTGAGATGATATCCTTGTCAATTATCTGGCGATGTTCACTATCATGAAACACAATTACTAATCACAAAGTCTCTCTCTCTTACTGCATTTATTTGAACAGATGGCAGGGAAATACAATATATCATCACTTCTAAAGCAGGAAACATTTGCCTGCTCTACTGTCACATGAACTTCACAATACGATCAGGTTGTGGACTTTCCAGCAATTTCCTGAGTAGTTAAATTTGTATACAGCAATGGATGCAGAAACATATGGGAGCACGTCACATTCATGTTGGCATCACAGCTAATATTTTACGCATGATATCAAATTTACGAATAGCACCCGGGCCCACTCACTAAATTTACAAAAATTAAAACTCCGCCAAATATATGGCGTATACAATATTAATAGTTGCCAATTGTGTTGTTTGCTGGCTTGTGCTTGTTTTATGGGCTAGGGACTCACTCAGTTGACAGTTCTGTCCATAGAAGCCAGCCTGGCATGAGCAGCACCCGGTCTGCCTGTCACACTCCGCCCCGTTCTCGCAGGTGCACTCCTGGTCACAGTCCATGCCGTATGTTCCTGCCGGGCACTCTGGGAGTAGAGAAGGTGATGAGGGGGGTTTAAAGTGCATGTCTCTGCAGTCTTTAATTGCATACATTCCAGCCACTATTTGTGACATTAAACTTATTTTTAAAGTTTGATGAGCAGTTTCTGTGTTTGTTAAAAGACTGCATTTGTTGAGAGCTGGATGAACTTGAATCCATTCTCGAAGGGTGTGAGCTCGGTCCTGACATCACATTGTAGATTTTGTTTTTGTCTGATCATGTGTCTGTGTTCATTCAAATTCATACACTACAACCATTATTGAAACTAAGGACTTAACAAATCACAGAGGCTTCGATCACAAAATAATACCCAGCATCCATGAAAACAGCAGAATTTTATCACGTTACATTTAATAACACAGTCTTGGCCAGGAGTCGTATCAGTTTCCAACAAAGAACTTCTTCAACTTTCATACGAACAAAAAGCTCATAATCTGAGAGGACAGAAAAACAGAATTGTTAATTAAATTAAGTTTGGCAAGGCTTGACCAGCCAATAGGTCAGTCTAGGCTAGTTTAGTCTTCTCCTCACCTTCGTCACAGAACTCGCCGGTGTACCCCAGACCACACCTGCAGCGTCCACTCACAACGTCCAGCACGCCGCCATAACGACAGTCCTTCACCATGGAGCAGTCAGGGCCATAAGTTCCAGATGAGCACTCTGTGTTAGTGAGAGAGAGAAAGATACAATATGCTCCATGAAAACAACTACTTTCATCATACAATGCCCACAAAAAAAACTTTCATACATGACAGGCATCGATGAACTTGTCCATCAAAATTTATCATTACCCGTTTCATGAGTCATTGATGACAATATTTAAAAAACAACAACAACAACAACTCTTCTACTTCACTTCTGGTAAAGCGATACAATTGAATTTTACAAAAGAAGGAAAGAAAAGAAATTATGAAGCTCATTTCCATAAAGAATGAATCAACTATCAACTCCCTTTAAAAATATATAAATATAAAGAGCATTAATGGTAAAGTGATACAATTCCTGATAAGCTGACATAGAGGATATCAGTTCCTTTAGTTTCTTCAAGAAAGGTTTAAATTCAATAAAACTCTGTGTGTGGAGTCCTCTTGAAACTACCATTGTACTGCCCGCCGTCCAACAAGGGGGGGGGGGGGGGGGGGGGGGGAAAGGAAGGCAACAGAGAAAGAGTAATAAGTTTGGTCTCATGGGGGAGGGGGGGGGGTGGTTAAATGAATGTCACACTCACTGGTCTGGCAGAAGGCTCCTGTGTATCCCGCCGGGCAATCACATGACCCTGAGGTATGGTGGCAAACTCCGCCGTTCTGGCACTCACACTTGTGTTGGCAATCCTGGCCGTAGGTTCCCTCAGGGCAGGCTGAATGGCAGGCAAACCAAGGAGAAATAATGTGAACATCACAGCTACTCCTTTGTAATCACTTTATATTCATCAATGAATATCAATTTATATTCATTCATGAATGTTCATGAATATCAATTCATTTTCATTCATGAATATTCATGAAATCTTCATTTCTCTTGGGACTGCATTTTCCATGTAGTCAAAATTCATCCTACTGTATATCAATATAGTGTGATATTCTAATGGCAGAAATTTGTTGGAGAGTTTGAGATTCCAATAAAGGACTACACTTTGTGCATGAAAATGATTTTATTTTATTCATTTCATGGAAAAAGTATCATCTTTTTGTCTTCACTCTCTCAACCAAATTTCAGGAATGGCACTTGTCATGAAGTATTTCAAAATGAGCAGTATGAGCATTTGTATATACACACAAATAAAAGTATTCCCATGATTAAACTCACATTAAACTGTTCCTGTTGAAAAATTGTATTAAATGACCTATTGCTTTTTTAAGCTTTATATTGATCACTATCACTGTTAACAGTCTAGACCTTTAAAGCTTATGTAATTTTCCATAACCTCTACATGTCTTTGTTCTATTCAAATGACCATGCATTTCTCTACACATAAAATCACAGCAACATGAGATGCGGTGTGCAGCTTTAATACCTCGTTCACACAGAGCCCCAATGAAGCCTGGCTGACAGAGACATGTTCCATCGTCGGCGTGACATGAGCCACCATTAAGACAGTTACAGTGGTACTGGCAGTTGGGTCCGTAGCGTGATCGTTTGCAGTCTACGAGAAGAGGGAAAAGGCAACATTATGAAATATGTGTTTCTTGTCTGATGACACAAATCATTCATTGAGATACATTCAAGAAATTGTGGTATATCTTTACTGAAAACAGCAGAATAAATCTCTATATTTAGAACTCTTCAACTATCAAAAAAAAAAATACACAGGAAACTTAATATTTCCATTAAAAACTTTCAATCCACCCACACAACTTGTGAGATATCTAGAAGTCATTTCATACGTTCATGTCTGTAATGAGCTACAGTAGGGTTAATAGGAGCAGGCCCCAATCAACAGACAAGTATCGAGCATGTAATCCACATCTGTGTCACAGAAAATTTACAGGAACACTAATGAAAACCAGGTATAATTTTAATTACTCCTACGTAGTTAAATATACCCCCATACACACTATGTGTGGGTGGGGGTATAATCATACAGAGGAGTATATCTACCTGTGGTATTTAGTATAAAAGAAGAAGAAAGTTGATCAAAAGCTAATATTGGTCAGTCTGTACCTGTACAGATCCTAAATATATACAAACGTTTTTCTCAAGGAGGTACATCATTATCATTCCTCCTCTTCCTATAGGAAGACAAAAAAAGTAAAACAAACAAACCCAGGATGTGCTTCCTAGATCCTAACACAGTAGATAAAATCTGAAATCCATACCAAATCTGTATACCCTCTCTAGTTTGCAAAAGCAATTAATTGTTATGCAGAGTGGATGTGTTTGGCAGTGTTGTCAGAGAAGAAGTCCTCACCCTTCTCGCAGTTGTGCCCACGGTAGCCTGGTTTGCACTGACACTCTCCAGTCACCGCGTTGCAGATGGTGTTGCGGCCACAGGAGCAGGCTTCTGCGCAGTCTTGACCCCATGTGCCTGGTGGACAAGCTGTGGGAGAGATGGGGGGGGGGGGGTGGTCAAATGTCAATTGTCAACATGTCTTGGTCCTCAAATACAATTGCACTTCAAAATCATAGGTCGAGGACCAGCCATTAAAAAAAAAAAGAAAAAAAGAAAAGATAACATATCACACATATAAATTCATATATCTATGACTGAAATACAAAAGACCAGGAATTGACACAGACCAATAAAAACAACAAAAAACCAAAAAATAATTTGTGCATATATTGACATTTTACTTAGAGACTGAAAATTTATTGGTGCATATTATCAGCCACCCTCTAGAAGTGAAAACAGCCTATTCCTATTAACAGAAGGGAACACGCCACAGGAGTGAATGTAACAGACACCCCATTTTGTTTGCCAGAACACTAAATTAACAATTCTTCACAAAATTCTGAAAATAAAATAATCATAAGCTCAATATCCCACCCTGGAGGCAATGGTGAAAGGAATGAACAGAAACAAGGGGATTTCAGCAGCTCCATACAGACAAACTAAAGGCTAGGTATATATGGCTTCAAATTCAGCAAAATATAGCCTTGTTTGGACACAGGGCTGGGCAAACTTTTTTTAGCTGCTCCCCCACTCTACAGGGAGCATCAACAGGACAGTCATACTCACGAGAGTTACACTCGTATCCAGCGAAACCCGGTGGGCAGCGGCAGGCTCCGGTGATGTGGTCACAAGGGTTGTCTGGTCCACACTGGCAGCTGAGTGCACAGTCTTGGCCGTAGGTACCTGGCAGACAGGCTGTACAAACAGAAATTAAAAACCAAAGTAAGAAGATGCACATGTTTGTTGTTTGGATGTTCAGGACAATTTTTCTTGAATGTCTCTTTATCAATCTCTCGTCTAAAAAGACCACAATCCTCAATCACAGCTGATACATCAATAGCACAAGCACTTTTTTTTTTATGAAGGGTATACGCATCCATAGGAGTTTGGCAAGTTTAAAGCTATATTTGCCATTTGCAGATGAAAATAAAACCCAGCTTTGGTGCTTCAAAATAGTTATAGAATATGAGTTTTAGGAATAGAAACAAGTAATTTAAAAATGCTTATCAATACAATCAGTGTTAAGTACTGTTAAACACACAAAATGTGAAGAATAGTTTTATCAAAATTGTTTCTAGAATAAACTAGCTGTCTGCAGTAACGGTTTATTGAGAAAATTAGTGATACAACGTGTACCTTCTTATATTTGTGACTTAGTTGCACAATTCTTATATGTAGCATGTTTTGCGATACAACTGAACTATACGTAATGATAACATCAAATGTGATAACTCTGATATTATTTTTTTTTTTTAAATCACTGCTCCCAATGGTAAAGGTGACCATTTCAGGACTTTCTGTGAGCACTCACGTCTAGCACAGTTGCGTCCCTTCCAACCAGCGGTACAGGAACAGACACCGGTCTGGGCGTCACACTGCCCTCCATTCTGGCACTGACACCTCTCCTCACAGTTCACTCCATGGTAGCCTTGTGGACAGGCTTTTTAACAAAAACAAAGGTGACAAACAGACACACATATTAGAATACATCAAGCTGGAATCTTTTCCTACTGTTACTGAAAATGCAAGTAAAAGTGACTAGAAAATGTTTGTGTCAACCTGCCCCCATGACAGAGGGGGACATTTACAAATCCTTACAGCCTTTATAGAGTTTGATGGTCTCATTTCTCACATTAACTCAAAAAAAAAAAAAAAATCATACACAGCATCATTTTTTTAGTGTGTGAAAGTGTGTGTCCTTGTCATTATTTTCCAGTTAACAAAAAAAAAAAAAAAACACAATTATTTCATGCTTACTCTTCAATACTAGGTTGTAAATAAAAAAAAAACCAGTTAAGCTTGCTAACAAACATTGAAAAAAAGATCGTGGAGAAATTACATCAAACTCATTCACTGGTGACTACATGCTTGCAAAAAATAATTATACTACAACAAAAAATATTGTTTTAGGATAACAAAATTAATGAACTGCTTTTGATAAGCCAAACTGGTACTCTCGTCAGCTTGATGGACAAAAGACAAGAGGATTGAGATCACATACAGCCAGTCATACCAAGAGGAGAGGATACCTACTCTGTTCACACTGGTCGCCATGCCAACCGGGTTCGCAGGTGCAGGTGCCGTTGGTCTTGTCGCACGTCCCTCTGTTCAGGCAGTTGCATCTCTGTGTGCATCCATCGCCATAGTAACCATCGGCGCAGGCTGCAGATAGGAGCCAACAAAGACGCCTTTAATTTTGATGCATTCGTATTATAAACTTATGGCGAATCTTTTTTTTTTTCTGTTTTGTTTTCAAGGACGGAAAGTAGTTTCAGAGCATGGTTGCTGCTACTATGAAATTAAACAATACACAGAACCAAAGCATGATGTAATAGCCATTTATCGTCATGGAAACTGGTTCTAAACAACCTCACCTGGCCAGAGTGTTTATGTGCACAGTCACCTGGTTCCAACCCACACTGTAACAAAAGACTGTGACATCATCACTTTGTTATTTGATGATTTGTCTGTCCTCTTTTTTCTTTTCTTTTTTTTTCCCCTTATCATTCATCTTACAGTGCAATGAGACATACATTGATTGGGGTGGTTCAATGTGGGAGGTTTTCATGGACTCACGTTGTTGGCAGGCTCGCCCCACCCATCCGGGCTGACAGGCACACATTCCCGTCACGTGATCACACTCGCCATTCTGGCAGATGCAGCGCTGCTGGCAGTTGATGCCAAAGCGACCAGTAGGACAACCTGTTGAGAAGACAAGAGTATTTTTATAGAATTTCATAATAATCATAGAATGACAAATGAACAAAAAAATACGGAATTGATTATGAGAATGTTTTCATAACTATTGTCAATGGAAAACAAAATTCAATACATGACATTTTCTCTGAAGGTCTGTATCGTAAAAGCTATCCAGCTCCTTTTACTGTAGAAGACCTTTTGATTCTCATGCAAGAAAAATTATGTCCTTTTTTTATGTAGACAGACAGAAATTGACAATTAAACAAACACACAGATTGATAGAAAGATGATACAGTGTAGATAGATAGACAGACAGACAGACACGCAGACAGGTATTAGTCACAACAAAAACAAATCTGTAGCTCCTGGCAGTACAAATCCACACTCACGTTGGTGGCAGCGAATTCCGATCCAGCCGCTGGGGCAGATGCATCGTCCGCTGACGTGGTCGCAGTCGGCGTTGTTGGCACAGTCACACACTCCCAGGCAGTCTTCTCCATAGTAACCATCTGGGCATTCTGTTCATGGAACAAATCAAAAATCATATCTTTATTTCCTCAATGTCTTCTCTCGACAGAATCATGGAAGTTTCGATAAGGCATGCCTTGAAGATTAACAAGCAAACAAACATTATTTAAAAGCTAAATATCATTATCTCATCAATTCTTATTTTTCCATGCAAAAGGAAAATTTAAAGTCATTTTGCTGAATGTTGTTATGCCCAGTTACATCAAGTTTGCATATGATGAAGACCAAAACTTATTTCAGTCAGATGAAATTGTTATTGAATAAATGCTCTTGTAATAAAAATTGCTGGATTATAACAACACTGGGAATTGATCAAACTACTTTTTATTGGCTAGTCTTGTCCCGAAGCTTACCATTCCTGCAGCCCTCTCCTGTGTAGCCGGCGGGGCAGTTGCAGTTGCCGTTGGTGGGGTTGCAGTGCGCTCCGTTGCCACAGTTACAGCGATGCTGGCAGTCCAGTCCGTAGTAGCCATCGGGACAGGCTGTGTGGACAGGTCATCAAACATGAGTAACTCTGGACATTGTCCTCTCAGTGGATTCTCCAATCTTTATATTCTTTGGTTTGTAAAGTGCTTGAATTCTTGTCTTTTTTTTAAGGTAAGGCTCAATATCAGCAGTGGTCCCGTGGTCCTGGGCAACTAAAGATTTATGCTGGGCCAGCAAATTTCCACAGAGGTTATCTTTTGCTGGCTTGATCAGGCAGCTAAAATTGAAAATGAATGTCTATAGATCCTTTTTATTTTGGGCTACAAAGTTTCAAATTCAAAGATTCTACTGGCCAAAACAGGCTACCAGAGAAAAATGCTATCGTGGAATCCTTGTTAAGGGCTATGGATTTTGTCAAAAGAGAATTCTAGGCTATTCTGGAACCACCTTCTTCCAGCTGTGAGGTGGTACACAACAGCATGTTGTTCAAAAGTCAAAAAAAAAAGAAGAAAAAAGTAGAGGAGATAGACAGATAGACAGTAGGGGAGATACGATAGATTATATGTTCATATAAAAATCAATGCCTTGACTCTCACAGCTTTCACCCTTATAAGCTTCCATTGTGTGCATGCTCGAGGCCGATATCTAATTCTACGTCTTAGAACCCAAACATTTGTTGTACTCACGTTTGTCACAGAAGCGTCCCCTCCAGCCGGGGCTGCAGGTGCAAGCTCCCCTGATGTGGTCACAGGTGGCATTGTTCAGACACGCACACAGGTTCTCGCAGTTCACACCAAAGAAGCCCGTCTCACATTCTGCCAGAATAAAGTTTCCATAGCAGCATTTTTAAATGTCAAGCATGAGTGGACTTTGGTACAGATTTTAAAGTGAGACAACATATAGTGACTCCTATATTTGCATTCAAAACTGCAAATCATGAAGAAAATTTTTTTATCAGAAATATGGACAAAAATTAAACAATAAATAGAGAAAACTTCCTCTTATTACACAATGTATGCATGATACATGTACAGTCATCAGCAGGGGTGTTTCTAAACATTTCCACAAGAAGCTAACAAATATGAGAAAGAGAGCATTTCAAAATTCTCTGTAGAGTCTTTTGCTCTGGAGAATTTAATTATTTACTTGAGGAAAAAAAAAAGCAACACTTCCCTTGGAAGTGGACATGTTGTCCAAATTACTTTGTTTCAAATATGAATGTACGTAAAATACACTGACATATATATTAGAACTCTTGAATTATATCTAGCTTTGTGCTAGCAAACCCTGACCCCCACAGTCCACCATACCTTGGTCGCATTCTTCTCCCCTCCATCCTGGGGTGCAGATGCACTCGCCGGTCTCGGGATCGCATCCGGCGCTGTTCTCACAGGTGCATCGGAAGGCGCATCCTCTGCCGTAGAACCCAACGGGACATTCTGGAGGGAAAGGGGGAGGGGGTGTTACACGTAAGTTAAGCAGCTTAAATATTGTAAAAATTTATGTATGAGATATGAACACAGAATTGCAGAATAGTTCTACCTCAGTATGGTACATCTGGAAGCATCACATCAAAACATGACACTTTAATAGCAAGCAGATGCCAAGGTTTCAGAGATCTGAAATACACATTGAAGAGGTGATGACATTCAAAAGCATTATGTTACTGTATTATGGATTGTCTCTTTTTCCTGGTTTTTCTTATCTCTCCTTCTTCTTTACATCATTCTTTGTCATCTCTTTTTTACTCCTTGTTGCAACACCAACTAATAAGGAAATCCTGATGTAGGATGGAAATCTCAATTTCTCTTTTTATTTCAGTATCTACAAAGACATAAGACTGCTCATTTTACAAACACTTAACTGCTTCGTCATCCATTCAGTCCACAAATTTGATGTGTAGGCTAATCCTTGGAATATGTTTCCGTATGCCTCGTTAAAATCAGAAGGGAAGCAATGTGTATCAATGAAATATGTGATCAAATAAATCATCAGGAAGTGGCTTACCATCAGAGCAGAACTGTCCCCTCCATCCCGGTGTGCAGGTACAGTCTCCATTGGTGGGGTCGCACTCCGCCCCGTTCTGACACTGGCAGTCGTGGCGACACATCAGACCGTAGCGACCAATGGGGCAAGCTGGAGGATAATCAATTAAAATCAGACAACATATTACAATAAGGTTAGACAAAAAGCTGAAGGTAGAGACTTTCAAAATAATGTGCACGGGAGAACAAAAAGACAAGATCTGCGAGATCACATTGAATTCAAAGAGAAAGGGTCATACTTCACACATACAGTAAAGCTTACAGATTAACTACAGGTTGGAAGCAATGAAAAACGACAAATACTTAGACACACACATACCAAGTGAGAAGATTGATAAACACAAAACAAATGGAAGATACACCAATTGCAAAATTGGCAATTTTCATCCATCTTCCATACATAACTTTTTAACAAGTGTTCAAAAAACAAACAAACAAACTTCAGTACAACGTTGAATATTTTTTTCCCTTGAACTATGAATGGTAATGGTAGAAATGTAGATATTAGACAGTCATTGTACAACAGAAGAGAAATAAGATTCTGAGGGTGAAAAAAAAAATTGCTGCATGTCTATACTGACCATCACGACAGTTCTCGCCAAAGTATCCAAGGGGGCAGAGACACTCTCCGGTAGCTTTGTCACACACCTTGTCCTCCGTACATGTGCAGTTATTCTGGCAGGAGATACCCCACGAGCCATTGGGACAGTCTACGATGGAACGATAATGGGAAATAAAACAATGGTAAGACATGCTTTTACATGATTCCCTATGGGTCTGCAACACACTGCATTGCCCAGTCAACTCAAGTAATAGACGGCCATACATTGTAATGTGTGTATCTTCCTTTCCACTTTGTTTTTAAGGATCCATCGACAAAAGTTACAGATTTTATTTCACATTCATTCTTTAAAAAAACAAACACACAAACAAAGCACACACACAAACACTGCTTCTTGTGGAACAAATGCACAATCAAATCATGTACCCCTAAACATCATTTTAGCTTTAAAAATATGATTTTCATTCCTATCTGATCAGGTCTCACAATTGTTACAACAAAATCTTCTACTAATTTCTTGATTCTTGAACGTTTCAATGACATGTGATGGTAAAGATTTCAAATTTTCATTTATCACGGCTACAACTTTTTAAAACTTTTGCAATTTTGAAGTTTACAAACGAAATTCCTGAAAATGATACTGATGTTCTCTAGGTCATTATGCAAATATCATGTTCTCACCATCAAGGCAGCTAAGACCGGTCTTGCCCGCTTCACAGAAGCAAGCTCCTGTGATGCTGTTACAGTCGTTTCCTCCGCAGCGGCAAGAGAACTTGCAGTTGACTCCGTATTTCCCATATTCACAAGCTACAAGACATAGCAAGATCAAGAGATGATCGGTCAGCATATTTGTAATGTTGTCTACATCACATCTGCACATATATCACTTTTGTATCTGTTCATCCAAACTGTTTAAGAAACTAGAAATGTCGCTCTGGCGACTGGTATGCCTCCGCTATAATACATGATTTTCCCAATAGGTCTAGATAGTACATGTGGACAATGTGACTACATTTTCACAAAATTGGCAAAATATTGAAATAACAAATTTTTCACAAATGTGTTGAATGTTCACCTTCCTTGACCTAGGTTTAATTGGATGAATAGGAGAGCATGTATCTAGGGATTTAAGGACTTTAACTTGACTTTGACCCATTCATACATTTAGGCATTGAGTAATTTTCAAGGTACAGGTGTGGAGAATTGGTGAATTTCTGAATTGAATAGTAAATTGTTACCATTTTCATCTGGCCCTTGACCCTAAAATTCATAAGATAATCACTTTCAGGTAGAACATGCATAATATGTACTAAGTTTCAAGATAACTTGAGCCACTTCCAAGATATGGAGGAAAAAGTTAGTTCAGCACTTTCACTTGATCTTTGACCTTTTGACCTTTGAGGCAAAAAAAAGAAGAAAAAAAAACTTTCCAGAGAATTTCTCTTAGGTTACACATGCATACACCAAGTGCAAAAAAAAATATAACCCTGATGGCATTGCATAAATATGAGGGAAATAGTAAAATTTTGAAGTGTTGCACTTGACCTTTGACCCCTAACCTTTGACCCCATGAACCCTACATTCTCTAGATACAATCAATTCCAGTCAGTACATGTATATACTATGTTCCATGAAGATACCTTGAACAATTTTCCAAGGTACGGAGAAAAAAAAGAAGTTTTAATATTTTTACTTGACCTTTTGACCTTTGACCTTTGACCTCATGACCTAAACTTTCACCAGAGAATCTTCATTGGGTAATACATGTATACACTAAGTTTCAAGAAAATATCTTCAGGCATTCAATAGATATGGTGGAAATAGTGATATTTTATGTATTTGACCCTGACCTTTTGACCTTTGACCTCATGACCCAAACCTTCACCAGAGAATCTTAATTGGGTAATACATGTATACACTAAGTTTCAAGAAAATATCTTCAGGCATTCAATAGATATGGTGGAAATAGTGAAATTTTATGTATTTGACCCTGACCTTTTGACCTTTGACCTTTGACCTCATGACCCAAACTTTCACCAGAGAATCTTAATTGGGTAATACATGTATACACTAGGTTTCAAGAAAATATCTTCAGGCATTCAATAGATATGGTGGAAATAGTGAAATTTTATGTATTTGACCTTGACCTTTTGACCTTTGACCTTGAGCATGTACACCCAAAAGTTGATAGGCACAACTTTACCCCCTAATACACATACATGCCAAGTTTCATTAGGATACCTCAACAGGTTTTGATAGTTACCTTGTCCACAAAATTCATTACGGACGGACGGAAGGACGGACGGACGGAAGGACGGACGGACGGACGGACGGACGGACAACCCGAAAACATAATGCCTCCGGCACCACTTCGTGGCGGAGGCATAAAAACAAACATCCAAACTGTTTAAGAAAAAACAAACAAACACACAAACGAAACACCAAAACATGAATAGGTTGAAATCGTCACCATCAATAACAACATCATCACTTTCATCATCATCATCATCACCATAATATTCATCATCTCATCAATAATTACGATAATTACGATCATGGTGCATTTAAGAAACTTTCTTAATTGACTTACGTCTCTCGCATGCCTCTCCGGTGTATCCCGCTGGGCACTCCCTGCTGCATTCTCCGGTCACCTTGTTACACTGCGAGGCGTCCAGGCACTGGCACACCCTTCGGCACTGCTCCCCAAACATTCCCAGGCGGCACTCTGGGTCATTTTTTAACAAAAAAGCATCATGGCACAATGTGACAAACTGCACGTTGCTAACAAAATTGACATGTTTGTTGGCAGATGAACTTTGTCAATCAGTGCTGTTCTTCTGAATCTTATTTTCAAAAGAAAAAGGACAGTTTCTATTGAAGTATTCCTCTTTTAACAACTATCTTTATCTAAGTTATACAGTACCTAAAAGAGCTGTGCAGCAAACATGACAGCCATTTCCCCAATTTTGTTTCATTTTTATTTCTACAACTGTTTTTGTCTTCAGACATTTCTGGGTTGGGGAGGAGGGTAAGGAGCAAAACGCCAATAAAACAGTTTTGAAAATTACAGCTGAATACCTTCTGATATATATGAAAGCGTAAAGAAAAGGCATTGCACTAACACACTTTAGTTTGAAACCTGATCACCAAAGGGTCATGAGACTGCATTAAACAGGCCAACGATGGAAAAACCAGGGTATGGATGCTGATATGATACCATTTTTTATTTTTTATTTTCCATTTCACTTTTTTTGAGAAAGAGAAGGCAAAGATGAGTCAAGAAAGTGCAGAGCTAGTCTCATTTCCAAATAAACTTTGTCAGAATTGCTTTGGCGTCTGTAGAGCATTACAAAAAATATTTCACACGCAGGTGTTGATTGCTTCTTTACACGACACACGCTTAGAAATTTGTCTTCATATGTATACATCCTCTAGCAGCACACTTGTTTTCAACACATCAGAAAGAGATATTGTAGAGAGAAGGGGGGGGGGGGGGAGAAGAACTTGATATGTGCAGTTTCTGCGGGAGATCAAGAGTTTTTATCACGGCAAAGAAAGGAAAAGAAAGGATGAGTTGATTGTCAGTGGCTTGCTGCCCTCACCATCCTGGCACCGGTCTCCCTCGTAGCCCGGTCGGCACCGACAGGTTCCCGTCACGGGGTCGCAGCCCTCCGAGTTGGTCGGGTGACAGTCGCACTGCTCGCTGCACATGCTGCCGTAGTAGTATTCGGGACATTCTGTGGAAACGGAGATGGAGAGCTTGCTATCATTCACGACATCACACTACAACGTTTAACCTCTGAAGTCAAGATCAGAGACTATACACACTTGACAGTGAGGACACTGTATATGAACCCACACTCTCGATCTCACACACCCTGGGAACTGGTTGATCCACAATGCAAACAAAATATTCAATCATATAAATGCTAGATGCGCCTGAAAAATGAATGCAGACAAAAGTCACCGATCATCCCATACTATTCAACAAATTTAAAGTATGAAAGTCAATGTGACCATGAAGTACATCAACTATTTCAAAAAATTTATAGCAGCACCTCCAGTTTACAAAATGCACTATAGGTGGAACACACCAGCTTAGTCCTAGAATTGTCAATTGAAGCTGAAACAAAGCAGCTACAAAATGTAAGTCCTAGATTGTTTAAATTGAAGATTGAAGATTACAAAATCCAAGATCAATACAAATCCGTAACTATTAAATATCAAGTTGCATTTGTCAGGTTAAATTACAATTATTTTGTAGAAAGATGGAATGGATGTGCTCATTATCAGTCATCACTGGTGCTGCTTAAACCCAGGTACTGAAGAAGATTGACACATACGTCTTTTCTCTTTATGCTTAATGCTGCTCCAACCTACAATATTGTGGGTACTGTACATCAACCAGTGGCTCTTTGTTCTTATCATAATGATTAATGCGGCTTCAACCTATAGGTACTGAGCATCGGCCAGTGGATCTCTACTCACTCAGGTTGCACTGAAAGCCAAAGTACCCCGGGCGGCAGAGGCAGGTCCCCCAGCGCTTGTCGCAAGTGATGCCTGTCGGACAGTTGCACTCCTTGCTGCAGTCACGGCCCCAGGACCCAGGGGGGCAGCCTGAGGTGACGGGAGGGGGGAAATGCGAGTCCCAGTCAGGTTTGGCAGAAGGGGTAACAGTTGGAAGGGGGTTGAGGAGGGGGAAGGTGGGTTGCAATGTTGAAATAGAGCATCAATTAATAAACAATGCCAGCCTTGAAACAGACATATAGGGCCTTCAAAACAAACCAAATTTTTAATACATGTAACTTCCTCGTTACAAACATGAAAAAACATGAAAAAACATCTTCATTATCAACAGTCACAATATATACTCATATATTGATAAAGGAAAGATTGAATGTACTCCGATCGTCACATATCTACTTGCAGCGTATAACAATAAGAAAAATGTTTCACTTTCTTCTCCTTCTTGTCTGCTTGTAACATTGATTGATAGAAGCAGCTGGTATTCTAGCAACCAAGTGTTTAGAGAAATCAAACAATTTTTTTAAGGTAATCAATGCTAAAATCAACATAAAGAGAGTACCTCAATTGCACCTCTTTACAAGTGGGCCTGACATAAGCTCAAAGGAAACAAAAAACAAAAAAAAAAAAAAAAAAAAATATATATATATATATATATATATATATATCTTGACAACTAGTGATGCCTGATATGACTTGATAAGATTGTAAGTCAATTTGAATTTTACAGTATGTGAGTAACACTGTATTCACACACGCACATCATTAGCACAATAATGATCAACAGCATAGCTAACTGTCATCGAGATTTCTTAGAAGCACCTTAAAAGTGATGCATAGAAGCCAAAACAAGCAAATGTGTGGCTTGCGGTTGACACTCACCATCACGGCAGTATGTCCCCTTGATACCAGGCAGACAGGTGCAGTCGCCGGTCACCGGGTCGCAGGTACCCCCATTCTCGCAGAGGCACGGCTGTTCGCAGTTCTCACCGAAGTAGTTTGAAGGGCAAGCTGCAATGTTAAAATGACAAACAGCCAAACCATGCACAGGTGAAACAATGAAGATGAAAGAAAAATCTGCTACATTAACAGAATTACATGAAAGAATTTCTCACATGACAGAATTAAATGAAAGAAATATCTGCTAATTTAACACTCTTACAGTCACAAAATATCGAAACTTGAACATATGAAATTTGCTCCTGGAAATATTCTCTAAACAGCAAACAGTGGAATACAAACTTCTAAGTTAACATACAACTTTTGTCACAATTTCAGACTTGGGAAGGTCTTTTCATATTTAATGTGGTCATCCCCCTAGCTATCAGACTTTTGGAAGGCTATACCATCATTTAAAATGGAAACTAAGACTTTTTCTCTCTACTCATTGAAAATACTGCAATGGTCGTAGTAGGAAAAATCTAGCTGGGCAGTAATCGGGCAAAAAATTCATTCTACCTAGCTTTTGCCAATTAAAATCTCCCTCAAGGAAAGAATTAACAACAAACAACTAGGACATCAAACAGGGGAGGGGAATGCTCAGGAGAGAGGATGGGGGGGGGGGGGGGAAGAGAGTATGGAGGGGCAGGTACTCACTTTCATTACATATTGTCCCATGCCATCCCGCCAGACAATTGCAGCCGCTGAGCTCTGAGTTGCACTCGGCGTCGTTCATGCAGTCCGAGCAGGAGAACTGGCAGTCAGGTCCAAAGTAAGGGGCCGGACAAACTGAGAGGCGAAACAGAGCAGCGCAGAACATTCAGACCCAAAACCAGTGACGCTCCAGGCAATCAAGACTAGCTCTCACTGTATTTTTAGTGTATTTTTTGCTTTTTTATTTTTGTTTTTGCCAAACTTCAGGTAATATTCTGTTTATACCTGGGAAAATATATTTTTCAATTTACCCTAACATCAGTTTCTTTGGCTTATTTCAGTATAGTTTTGAACAATTTTATTTCCAGCAGTGCAGGGTTATAACAATTGCCAAAAGCAAAAATGATAGATTATCAGTGAAAAAGTTCTAATTCTTTGCAAGTAACCACAATGAGAAATGTGTCGCCATTTACCTCCTCCAGGTTATTATCGACACAATCAACACCATCATCATCATCATCATCATCGCCACCAAGGACACTCACTATCTCATCACCATCATCAGTGACAGTAAGATCATCTCAGTCATGACCACTTATCATCAGGCAAACTTATTTTTCATTAAACTGTCAATGTTGTCTTCAACCAACTTCGTATCATCTCATTGTCATGGTAACCACATCATCCCCATGCAGTATACTCTTTGCAGGGAGCAATCCCATACTCACACGAGGTTGCTGGTCTTCCCTCCAGTCCACCGATGAGTTGGTTGTTGATGTACGGCGGCTGGAAGGGCTGATTTGGGGTAGGCGTCGGCCTGTACTGCAGCTCTGCATCGAGAAGGCAAATAAAGATAATATTTGAGATGCCGACGAGGAAAACAAAAAAACAACACAGCTTTTATATTACAAGATTGGATTGCATGTTGTTCCAAAGTATAAGTAAAGAAGTGATGCTTTTCTGTCGATGAGGCATGTAAAACATGCTTTTTTTCCGTTGCAGCTATTTCTATGTGATACTCAAAGGGCTCAGACAGAAAAAGAGACAAAACCCTCTCTTTCTAAAATCTCACTTTTAGACAATTTCATAGGTTATTTGTTTCTCTGTCTCATGACAAGGCATCATCTAGGCTACACTCCTACCACCTGTTTTGTATCCCATGAGATTTTTCCACCAAGTGTCAACATTAACATCACAAATGTGCCACATAGAGATACACACATCCTATCAGAATAATGACACGTGCTGGAAAAAACAAAAAGAATTCTTCTCGGCTAAAACCCGCCTGGGTACCACCACCTCTAATATTGCACGGCATTGATATTGTGCACAAACCACATGTATATAATCAACCAATGACAAGGACAAAGTTAAAGACGTGGACTGCTTTAGAGATGCAGATGCGTTGGCAGAAGCACTTACGACGCAGACACCTGTATCCATCGGTGTCAAGGACAAATCCTGGCCGACAGCTACAGAGGTACGACCCCTCCGTGTTGGTGCACTCATGCTCGCAATTGTTGTTCCTCTGGGCGCATTCATCAGCATCTGATGAGATGGAGAGAGACAAACCATTCTGGTCAGTTTACCAACACCATCTCTTGTGCACCTCCATGCATTGACATGCCCGCATTATACTCTATCCACCGACATTCACGTTTATTGAATGAATGACAAATGATACAGTGCAATCGAATCATAACGAGCATGTTTATGATAAATTCTCCTAAAAATGAAGTAAAAATTCAGGTCCCAAAATCATTATCTATATATTTATCTCTATATACTCTATTGTTCGGCTTCAACAAAATTTTGATATAATGAAAGAAAATTGCCGATCTTGAGGACTTCATTATAATGAAAGTAGCTGTAATCAATGCAGTACCAATAGATCTTGGGACTGTTTTGATATGCCCGTCTTTCTCCTTCCATGTTATCTTCCTAAAACTGTCCTATCACACAATGCCAATGTTTGTTTTTGTACTTCACTATTATCCTGCAGTTTGGGGAAATTTATCCGACTCATCACAATGAAAACCTGATCGAATTGTAAGATGCTGATAATCGTTTTCATTTCTGACTTTTCACAGGTATCTTGTAGGAGTTTCCAAACATTCTACCAACTGGAAAACGAAGTATGGTTATATGTCGAGACGTAGAACCCGTCTTACCGATACAGGAACATCCATCATCACTGAGGAAGAAACCGGCGCGGCATCGGCACTGGTAGCTACCCTCGGTGTTCTCGCAGATATGGGAGCAGCAGCTCTGGCCAACATCACACTCATTCTTGTCTAAAAGAGGCAGCAAATGTGTGACTCAGTTTTACACTATTCAAATGAAAATATTACATTTAAAGGGTGTGTACAGTTCTGGTCGAGGTGAGGATCTAGCTTTTAACGTTTTGCGAGATATTCAGAAACCACTCTATGAGATGTCAAAGAGCATGCAATTCTAAAGGGTATCAACAGTTTATTTGATGAAAATCGGTTTTGAAATGGCTGAGATATCCAAAAACAAGGTGAAACAAAGAGATCCTAATAAAGTTGTGGCCCGTTGCCTTTTATTATTATCACTTTTTTGGATATCTCAGCCATTTCAAAACCAATTTTCATCAAATAAATGTTGAATCCTTCTTAAAATTACATGCTCTTTCAAATTTCATAAGAGGTTTCTCATTATCTCACTTAGAAATGTTCAAAATATGAATCCCTTACCTCAACCAGTACTGTACAGTCCCTTTAAAAATGGTTCCATAATATTTGTTCCTGCAATAAATGCTCCCATGAAATATCTGCACGCTATTCACTAAAGCCAGACATAAATTCTACCAACAAACATGAACCCTAACCCTAATCCTAATCCTCACATCAAACTAAACCTAAAACCTTATCACAACCCTAACCCCAGTTAAACCCTATGTCCTTAGAGAAAAATAAGACCAGAGTAATTGCCACAGGAGCAAATGTTGTGTCACCTTTAAAAATTGCAGCAGCGTAAAGAAGGGTAGAAAATGTGAAATAAATAAATTTCATTATTTCATTTCTACAGTGAAAAAACAAATTTGAGTTCACGTATAAACCAGTCTGACAGTTGATACTTAAGAAATTTGTGCGAACACACACTTCATAAATGCAAGAAACATATACATGCTTTGTGCGCCAGTAGAGCCAGGGGCATGTCCCGATTATAGTCACTTTTTTTGTTCCGTACCTTGACAGTTGAGGCCATCCCCCTGCAGCTCAAACCCGACGGGGCACTGGCACACCGGGTGGGAGCCGAAGATCGTGCAGTTGTACTGGCACTGCAGGTTCTCACACGGGTCAATGGGCGTCAGCACGAGTGTGGCTCTCACTGGAGCATGGAGTGTGCGTGGTCCGAGGACGGAAGCGTAAACGCAGCCGGAAAAAAAAAATGAAAATGTTGAACTTGAGATTCCAGAAATCTCTTCAGCATCACACAACACACACTTTCACGCCATTTTACATACAATTGTGACCAAAGACATTCAGGACATTGTATGTGCTCTGGGTGAGCGGTTCATGATATTTTGAAACAGTATATGCAAAAAATAATCATTACCATCCTATAAGGGATGCATTTACATACGATACGGGAAAGACAGAGCCAATATTAATGTACAATCTTCTTGCAGACAATAGGCTCTGCTGATGTGTACACCATATATTTTGTAAGGTTTCTATTTTCATTAGTTTTACGAGTCAAATGCAAATCGTGATTTTAACAACTTATCAACTCTGATCCCGACCGTGATGCAATGCATGCATGCTTACATTTCTCTGTTCATTACTGTGCATTGTACTCCCCGATGGTGAATTTAAACCACTCGCAGCAAAAATGATTTATACCAAACTTGCTAATTCTACAAACAGAGGCGTGAAAAATCCAGATAACAGATATAATTCACTTTCTGATGCAGGAGTAAAGATTGCTTTTATTTCGCACAAACTTTCAAAACAGCTAATGAAACATCTAAATGCTAGCAGGCTGTAGTCTTCTTGAGAAATGGTATGATGCTGAAAACTGCTGGAGAAATTTTGCAGAAGCAGCGAGACATGAGATATTTTTTTCCTTTTTCTTTTTCCCCCTTTTGTGTGAAAGGTGGGGGTGCACCTTTTATGAGAGCCTTTAAAGGTTTAGAATATATGCACACAGTACATAGTACTCACGTCGGCAGGACCTGCCGTCGGTTTCCAGCTCATAGCCCCGGTTGCAGCTGCACCTGTAGGACCCTTCTGTGTTCACGCAGTTGTGATCGCACATGTACGCCATCTGTGAGCACTCGTCAATGTCTGTAAAAGGGAGAACACCAAGCAACAAGGTTATAGAACAGATACATCCCTAGTCCTGTCAGAACTGAAAAGCTAGTTTGCAGCTGGTCCTCAAAAAAAAAAAAAGTTGATTCAAGTGTTGAGTCTGGATTTGCAGATTTGGACAAACTTTTCTGTTGCTACGCATCACATCTTATAACCAACTTATGAAGAAATTGAAAGGACTTGTAAAAGGAAGACTCCTACCCCAATAGCCCTCCATAATCTGTATTTTATCAGAGCACTTCGTGGGTAAGAATGCCAGAATTTCATGAGATGAGAGTGAGGGAAACTCTTTTGATTGGATCAACGATTTTCTCCTATTTATCTACTGATTTGTGGCAAGCTAGTCTCGAACTTAACAATTGACACAACATCAAGTCCTGATACAAAAGACCCCTTCCCCCCACCTCTTTCAACCCAATACCACTAAATAAACTACAGCAGGCATCCATCTTCTTGGATGCACAATGTATGTATCACAAACTTAAAAGTAAAACTGGTGCCAATATTCAAGGTAGAGGTACATACCTCTATATCAACAATGCATGGCAATATTTGGTAAGTACACTATATTTCGTCATCACAATATGACAATGTCCTAAGTTTGAATGCCTAAACAAAACACTTCAATAATAACAACAAAGATGTTTATATAAAGCAAAACCATAAAAACCATATAAAGCAGTTTGTATCTTACTTCAAAGACTGGAATAACATTGATAATGAAAAGCACTGGCTGACTGACGGCAAACTCTGTTTGGTAATTTGTAGGTTGCTAGGCATTTCAGTTAACCACAAATAAGTATGGCATGGATTCAACAACATCATATCCATGGTGGATCAGAGGAATGTTGGGTTACAAAGAGACGGGGAAAGAGATAAGGGTAAGGGCAGAGCGGCGCCCCACGTACGAACCTCGACAGCTCCGCAGGTCGTTGTTGAGCGTGTAGCCGGCGTTGCAGCTGCAGCGGGCCGTGTCACCCATGTTGAGGCAGGTATGCTGGCATCCTCCATTGTTGGTGGCACAGGGATTGGCAGCTGTTGCCACGGAAACCATAGGCAAATTGTGAGTGCCCCCCCTTCAACATCTCAACATATCAATCTTTTAAAGGCAATCAACTTCTCATGATTCAAAACAAAGTTTATGAAACCTAGAGCAGTTTCCTAACTTGAATAGGAAAGCACATTGAGTTTTAAACCTGATGATTGTTCTCTCATCAGTGAAAGTTTGAGTGAAATGTTTGAAATTTTAAGACAGTATTTGCCTGTAAAAGATTACTAATGCAAAAGGAAGGGTAGTTTTGGGGGTCGTGTTTGTGCTTATAGGGTCTACTCTTATGATTGGAACAGGCTATGGAGTTTGAAATGTCAAGTGCCACCCAAAACGTCATCTTCTATTGGTGCAAAAGATGTACCTAGGGGAACTTTTGACGATGGATGTTACACAAGCTCAAGGATCTTCCACAAGATTTGATAGTTACAAAAACTATATTTTGAATCTCCATCACACAGCTTTCATTATCTCTAACATTTGAAAGTCTGTTACATAGGATTGCATCATGTTCACAAATGAATAAAATGATCCCACAGTCATTATACTGAAGTTGGCAGAGGGATGGGTCAAGCTTGGGGGAAGGCAAGGTGGGGGGTTCAAATAGCATGCTGTGTGGGGGAAGGGAGGGGGTGATTAGATGTTATGGGTATCGTTTAATTTATTAAACATTCTGGTAAAGGAAATGGAAGGGAATTTTGTGGGAAGGTTTCGAGGAGATATCACAGTCTTTGTTGCATTTCTTGCACAGAGAGATGTTCTTCTCTGGGCATGTCTAAGGAGGTCTGGATGATCTTAACCTGTTGAGGATCAGCTAATTTTCCTAATACACAATTTCCACAGACACCTGTCTGAGCATGCACATGACCAGTCTTCAATGAGTTAATATAGCTGTGATCATTTATTGTTGATGCAGGAGAGTGGTACATGTTTTGGCTAGATCTGACTCACTACAAAATCTCATGCATGACAGCGATTCTAATGACAATGACATCAAAAAATAAGAAGCAGGTGTACTTCTCACTCAACAAACCGTGGAGTGAAATCATGCACTACTAAGACTACCTAAAAATATGTATAGATATGATAAGAAATGTGGAACAGGTCACAGCAAAATGAGGATGTATCATGCTATGAAAATGGAAACTTTGTTTCTTATATTTCATAGGGCATATCTACTGAGCTGGCAATGATTTCATTGCCGCTGGAATAGATTTTTCTGTCACTACGACTTTCAAGTTTGATCACTCCAACATATATATCGGCTGACAAGATGTTGTTTTTTGCAAAATCTGAATGCTCAGGTCCTTGATTATTGTTGTCACAAATAAAAAAACAAAAAACAAATCACATGCAGGGCAGACTTTAAAATAAAATTAAATAAACTAAATGCTGGGCAAACATTTTTTTTTTTTGTAAACACAAAAATTAATTGAGCATTAATCATGCACTATATTCGCATTTAGTAAAAAAGCCTGCACATCAAACACAGTACTTTCACAACAGATTCTGCAGACAAAACATTTCTTACGTCACAGTTGCAAGCAGCTTGCTGAAATTTTGAATGAGAAAAGCATCTGTGATTTGCTTGTTTTGTTTTTTTTTATTTTCCGTTCACACATCACCATGCAACGTGGATGGACTTTGCTCAACACTTTGGGGACCTGTGGCAAATTTTATGATGAGGTAAGCAATTGCCTGACAGCTGATTAAAAGCATGCTAGTGCAAAAAAAAAAAAAAAAAAAAATGTTTTAGTATTTATTATTATCTATTAGGTGCTCTTCTATTTCATTTAGTAACTTTTTTTCTTTTCTGACGCAGATGGGAATTAGCAATTCTCTTTTGATACACTAGGGTCAAAGCGGGGATGCGTTCTGCCGGAGACTTACGTATACACGAGCGTCCGTCTGGAGAGAGCCTAAAGCCAGCGTGGCACTGGCAGGAGTAATGGCCATAAGGATGCGAGAGGCACTGGTGTTGGCAACCGCCGTTGTTGATCGCACAGCCATCTTGAGCTGTTTGTTTGTTTGTTTATTTGTTCGTTGAGGTAACCCCCGAAAGAAATGAAAGTGTTCCAGTAATGTGATGTGTATTGGGGGTTGTGGTGGTTAGAGAGATATTTTTCAACATTTCAGAAATGAAAATTTTACATAAAAGATTATTTCATGGGGAAAAACACAGAAATGATAATACAATTCAGGTTTGTTTGAGGGGTGTGTTTTACACAATGACATTTGACAATCCATAATCATTTTTTTTTTGGAAGATTTTGTTTGATCATATTGTGTTTTTAATTACAATTTGATGGTTTTGGGGGATTTAGTAGGGGAAGAAATGGGGAGACAGAGAACAAGAAAACACAGGAATTTCACACATGAGAGAATGGTGACAATCTGAGGACAAAAAGAAAAGTGTTAGCTACGAAATGATCGTGGATGAGCGATAAATTTACCTCGTATGCACCACTAAATCTAATCAAACAAGCACTCGCTACGAGATCTACTATTCAAGATGATGAGGGGGAAAAAGGTGACATTCATGTGTATACCGCGGGATAGTGAATAAATGCCTTGTGTACCAGTAGAGAATTTCTACAGATGTTTCTACTACTGCATAGACTAGACAGAGCTGAAGATTCCCCAAGCAAATGAAGAAAATATGCCACATCAAATGCTACATAAATGATGGTACTTTTCAAAAACAGAGAGTTGTATAATACTTGTATTACAGCAGCAGCAGGAGACAATATATGAACAATCATAAGCTCCCGCAGCACATAATTTCTTATATTCTTTTTGCACAGGTATGCCACATACAAAAATGTATAAACATGGAAGCAAGAATGCAACAATAGAAAAAACATCAAACAAGACTATACTGTAAGCTATTTCTGTAAATGCTGTCTGGCCAAGGAATGCAAAACTATTCTGGGATTCTATGTCAAACAGCCAGGAATTGACAGGTGTATTTGACTGCTTAGTTTGCACGATCCTTTTACAATTAGACCATGGTGAGCTCATCTTGTTTTCTTTTTCCTGTCAGTAGCCACATGTAGCTGCTGATAGGTTCTGTCAAATTTGTCTACTCCAATAAATCACACATATTTATGCTGTATGGACTCCAGCTATAACTATCAAACTACATGCACGACATCACTACGAAAGACGGGAAGATTCAGATCGCAAAATGCTTAGTGCCATGAAAGCTTGCCTTCACCTCTTACACTAGTGTTGCCAAAAACTAACTGATTATCTCCCTTTCTCTCTGTTTTTTTTTTTCCTCTCTCTCTTTCTGACCCTGCTACTGTAAAACCAACAACATTTGTGGCATGAAATTTTCACAAATTGGAGCAGACAGCCTCTTTCGCAATGAAATTTTCGCAGTTTGCCACTGGCATTTAATATATATTTCATAGACAAGAACTCCTGCATGCATTCTCATTTTGCGAATCTTGGCTCTCGCACAATTTGTGAAATCAAAATGCACACAAATACAATCCTCGTTTTACAACACCTCCCACATCCTATTTTTTTCCACTTCTTCCCCTTTCCTGTCTCTCCTCCTCATCCCTCATTCTTTTTCCCTCTCTTCCATCTCTCTCTCTTCCCCTATCACTTTCTACCTTCCCTTCTCCACTTTCTCCTCTTTCATGTTTCTCCTTTTTTGTCTTTCCATCCATCCATCCATCCATCCATCACCTTCCCCCTCTCCTTCTCCTCCCCTTCCCTCCACTTTCCCTCCCTTCTTTCCATTATCACCTCCTCCCCCGCCCCTCTCCACTCTCACCCCTGGCCCCCTTAACCCCTTCCCCCCCCCCCCCCCCACCCCCCACCCCCCACTCCTCCCTCCCTCTTTAAGTTGGAGACAATTGATGTGTCATCCCAGACAGGCCACTTCAAGGAGTCCTTTGTGTCATTGACTTAATCAATCAATCAATGTGGGAACATGTGGGTAACTGACATAGACAGGGACATTGTAACACCCATTTCCACCCACTGACAGATTGCATTTAGCACATGTCACTTCTATAGAGAGAAACAACACGGAATGAGTGTGTATTGATTTTCACACTTACATCCAATGTCCAATTGATTACTTGTTAGGCACTTAACGAGAATCTAAAACATTCTTTCAATGTTTAGTATCTATTGTGTAGATTCTGCTGCAGTTTATGGAGCTAGAGCTCATAATCTCTACACATGTGACATTTACCTGGTCTCGTTAGTGATACATACCTTTTCATTTTGTGTTCTCTCTTTTTTTTTTTTCCTTTTCTTTTTTTTTTTTTTTTTTTTGGGGGGGGGGCTTGTTTGGTTGTTTGGTTGGTTGTTCAAGTTTTAATTATAGGTGTTTAAACTAATCCATACACTCTTATCAACAACAACAACAAAAAAAGAAGAGAGAATGTTATCAGTGAAAGAAAGCAAACTACTATAAAACCGTACGGATTAAAAAAAAAAAAAGTAAAGCCAAATCTTCCAATATATTTTGAGCCATGTTTCCCACAACTAATATAGGGAGTTTATACATTTGTTCAGAGAGCACCATCATTCTATGAAATATACCATGCACCTGTTGGCTCTTTACAATATGCCAAGATATGTTAGCCTTTTTCTCTCTGGCGTCCTCATAGCAGGCACGCAAGTGAGAGAAAGGGGTAATATATATTCAAACTGCCGGGTCTTCCTTTAAACTGACACCCACACACCTGCTATCACTCCTTACTGTATTCTAACAAATCAGAAACATATGCTCCACCCCAATATGTTCCATCCCAAACATATGCATCTTTCTACATAGTCTTTCCCTCGTTCGAACCATTCTGGTTTCTCAGTGTTTCTTTGGTTGTTGTTGTTGTTGTTGTTGTTGTTGTTGTTGTTGTTGTTGTTGTTGTTGTTGTTGTTGTTGTTGTTGTTGTTGTTGTTGTTGCTGTTGCTGTTGTTGTTGTTGTTGTTGTTGTTGTGGGGGAATGAACAGGATATGTTGGGATGTGACTGTCTGGTTTATATGCCTTTGAAAGTCTTTACAATCCATTGACAAGAACTTCAAATACTTCACAGACATTTCACCATACCAAGCTTTGTGGGCAAGAAAGTATCAATTCGCAAATCGATGTGGTTGTTTGTATACAATAAATGTTGATGCTAATTTGCAAATTAATATGGTTGATTATGCAAAACGAATTTTGGAAACAGCTCAGACAATAATGAAAGGCGAATAACGTGACTGTAATTTGATTAAAACTGATCTGTTGTGTCGCGCTGAAGCGAAAACCATTTTAAACATCGCGCCATGTAGGAGCGAACTGACTGCACCTGCACAAACTGGATCTCACATTAGATTGAACGTTTATGCAATAACATATATATGAGCTGATCCCACTCCCAAGACCGAGAAAGCCTTCCGAAAATGGACATAACTGCACATTGTTTCCTTCAGGTATACATAAGGATGCATCTAGCACTCACTTGTTTTCATTTCCTATTTTAATTCATTTTTGTGATTTACCCATAGCAAAGTAGAGTACCACCAAAGAAACCTTTTCTTTGAATTCATTTATGAACTTGTGAGGTCATTTCCATGTAAAGATTACTTCAAATATTTGCTCAAGTACATCTTTATTAAATATGATATTATAAAAGGGATAGAAAAACTACGCAGCATTCATGTGTGGTTTCTTGAAACTTGATAAAAGAATTGACACTTTAGAGTGCTATTGTTAATTTTCAACCCCTGGTGGTTTTCGTATGCTTAGCTATGGCAAGGTGCTATGGTCTATGGGTACATGTACATCTACCTCCATACATCAGTCTGCACATATTGTAACTACTCATCTATCTAGATCTATTTCTAGATTCTTATTTACTTGTTTTCGAGGTAAGTCTTTAGTGAACATCTTTCTATATCAATTCATTTTTGTGATTCACACATGGCAAAGTAAAGTACCACCAATGCAACCTTTTCTTTGAATTTCATTTACGAACTCTCGAGGTTGTTTCCATGTAAAGATTACTTCAAATACATGTATTTGCTCAAGAACGTCTTTGTTGTACATGATTATAAAAGGGACGGGAAAAACTACGCAGCATTCAAGCGTGGTTTCTTGAAACTTGATGTTGATTGATTGATATTGAATTGATATTAGGACTTCTTATTGTTAATTTTCATCCCCAGTGGATTCCTTTTGTCATATGCTCATCTGTTTGGCGAGGAGTTATTGTCTATGGGTACATCTACCTCTATACATAGCTATTCATCTATACAGATCCTATTTCAGATACAAATGTACATGTACATACCTTCTTTAAGAAAGTTGTATACTGTCTATCTGTCTATCCATTCATCCAGCTAGCAACCACCACTATTCCTCAATCTGTCATCTGTCTACTCTACCTATTTCTTTTTATATTTGCTCTTCAATCTATCCATCCATTCATCTCACTGTAAGATATTCTGTAATCTCACTTCCTATTCCCCAAGTGTTTTCTGGATGTACAACTAGGCCTACATGTAGCGATCTTATTTGTTTTCAAGCTGTCCGATGAAAGCAACGGCACCACCTGCATTTTTCCCTCTCAGTAGTGCACTAGTAGCCCAATTCATACCTGTCATATTTCTGATAGCAACAGCTGACACGTAATCAAAATACCCAAAATATGTAATCCTTCTTAGAGTTAGTTTTTTTTTTTTCCTTTTTTAAAGGAATCAGCACTTTCTCTACAAGGGGTATCAGAGGGCAAAGTTCCTACAACTATAAAGCCAAAGCTCAGTTGAGCGTAGACGTACCAACAGAGGCACAACAACGAGGCAGTTTCTCAGGAAAGCACTAGGCAGGCACATGTCGCAGTGAATGCAGGATCTATGTGTTTTGAAGTGGCCAGGAGTATGCGCAAAAGTTTACAGGGAGTTTTATACTTATCTTATATGTAAAGTATTCAAATAAATCCAGTACCAGATGTTTAGCACACTGGATGAATACTCTTTGGGCACAGAATGGCTGACTGTTATTTCTCTATACATATCTATATACCTAATAAAAAGTTATTTTACGAAACTCCATAGGGTATACAGGCCTGATTTATCATTATGTTTATGACAAACTGAGGGGAGAGTATCCATCAAAGTAGAGAAGAAAGTTCATAGGACATTGACACAAAACGGTTTCTAGCACTGGCCCAATTGGTGAATTAACACCCCAGCACAGGTGCACTGGAACCACTGCGGTCAAAATATGAATATGAGCTCTATTTTGATTGTTTATTTGTTTTTCCAAATAAAACCTGTACAGATGTCAAAATAAAGCCATGTTTTTTTTTTTCTCTCTCTCTAAAAAAAAATGAACATCTACTGATAGTTTATTGTGATACTGGGGAAAATAAAATGTAAGATTCTCTTCTGGGATTATTCTACTTTTTTGAAAGAATTCTTTTGGCAAACACACAATTCTTCATTCATCTATCTGGGTGACACTCCTACACCATGCCTAACTTCAATGATTTTTCCCTCCCTCTATGAAGAAAGACGGAAATTGAGGCCATCCCACCTCCTTCCCCTCTTCAATCAAAGACATCATTCAAATAACGGCCAAAATGCCAGACCAAATGATGACAAATCTTTCTTGAAATTTCCCGACATAAGTTAGGTATGTGCTTTCAGGTGGTGGGTTTGACATTGTATCAAAAAAATATGATGAAAATGTCACATTAATCATTACTTAAATTTCTATCACAGCTGTTTGTTTGGCTAATGTCTAATCATATGACCTTTCACAGCCCCTCCTTTTATAATTGAATTATTCTGTCTGCCAGAAGAATACACTGTGTTCATAAACAAGAAGTAATTTTTCACATGATATTACTCCTCGTTAAATCAATGCTCGTAGCTAAAGGAACAACATCAATATGATTAGAAATGGGAAAGGTTTTTTTTTTTTTTTTTGGGGGGGGGGGAATACTTTTTGATAAACTTTTTTGGTGCACTAATATGCTATCTACTGGCACAAGTTTTGGCTCTAGACATTTCCTACTGTACAAGCTTTCACCATGAAAACTACACTACATAATATGCCTTTTACCCACAGGTAGCATTGGTTTGATGATCGTTATGTTTTTCTTCGAAAAATGGGTACATACACTTTAAGCAGGTTGCTAGCTGCTCTTGCATTGGGTGCACGTTTTCAATATATCAATACAGAAAGAAAAGCTACACATTACCACATATTCACTCTCATTCTCATCTAGATGTCTTGCATGAAACAACACTTTTAATAATAATATAATAATGAAACACACACACATTCTTGTTAATTCCTTTTTTCCACTGTCACCATCTAGTTAAATATCACTACTACCAAGGATAGAAGGCGATTAGAAGAAAAACAGACTTTGCACAGAAAATTGGCTTTTTTTCCCCCACAAAAAGAAAGTGGTTGAGAGGTAAAGAAAAGGGGTGTCTTACGACTGCAGGTCTTTCCGTCGGGATTTAGCCGCTCGCCGTACGGGCACTCGCACTGGAAGCTCCCGTGGGTGTTCCTGCAGGTGTGCTGGCAGCCTGCGTTACCTTGGAGACACTCATCAATATCTGGTGGGGGATGATGAAGGAGGGAAAACTCATCACTTGTGAATTTCATTGAAGACAGGATGAAACCAGAGGAAAGTTGAAAAGATGAATATGAATAATACAAATATTTCATGACAAATCTTCAAGTATACAGGTGGAGGAGACCGTTGTCAATAAGCAAATCGCTTGACTTGGACAACAGCCTCTATTGACCGATTCGGGTTCGTTGAGGGCAGCAGATATTTTATGGCACTGGGCGCAGCCATGAGCTCAAATTGCGGTGTCTCAGCCGACCCCCCCTTCTCTCCCCCACCCCACGGGCAACATGTTTATCGCGCACTTGTAACAAAGGTTCGCGCACTAAGCAAGCATTCGCGCACTCAGTACGAGACGCCCATTGGCTAAAGCAACCATGCATCAGTTTTTCATTCTGCGCACGTGCTAATGTAGGGAGAGGGGTGGGGAGTGGGAAGGGGGGGTCGGCTGAGACACCGCGTAATGGCGCTGCCCATGCCAAAAATACACATAGCGCGTCACAAATCGGTCAATACCAAGATGCCTCTCTACCAATGGCTCCTATACCAATATCACCAAAATGCATACTGGTATACAATGAACATATATTTGTTTAACAGCAATATTCACATTTCACACATACTTGTCTCTCAGTATGACTGTCTCTATCCATTCCTCTATCTATACACAAGAGGATTGTGTGGAGAAAAACAAAAGTTACAAGTATCCAAGAATCTACCTTAGCTTGCCTGTCTAAAGATCCATCTTTACAATGATCTGAGAAATGCTAATACTATGCCACATGCTAACAAAGAATGATATGCAATTAAGTCTTCAATCATATAGGCCTCATAACCACAAAAAGTTTCATTACACACAAAAAAAAGTTAAATATCTTTTATGGGAATTGGGTAGCAATCACATGACATAGTGATATGTGATTATGTGTGTGAGAGAAAGACAAAGGAGAGAGGAAAGGAATATAGATTAGAGGAAAAGAAAATACCTGCAGAAGGAGGAGAGGAGGCAGGGATAGAAAAAGAAAGAGTGTCACGTGGGAGAAAGAGTGATCAAAAGAACAGGAAAGAGCAGGAAAGAGCAAGAAAGAGCAAGAAAGAGCAGGGAAGAGTAGGGCAGAGAACGAAAGAGCAGGAAAGAGCAGGAAAGAGCAGGAAAGAGCAAGAAAGAGCAAGAAAGAGCAAGAAAGAGCAGGGAAGAGTAAGAAAGAGCAGGAAAGAGCAAGAAAGAGCAGGGAAGAGTAAGAAAGAGCAGGAAAGAGCAAGAAAGAGCAAGAAAGAGCAGGAAAGAGCAGGGAAGAGTAAGAAAGAGCAAGAAAGAGCAGGAAAGAGCATGAAAGACCATGAAAGACCAGGAAAGAGCAGGAAAGAGCAGGAAAGAGCAGGAAAGAGCAGGAAAGAGCAGGAAAGAGCAGGAAAGAGCAGGAAAGAGCAGGAAAGCGCAGGAAAGAGCAGGAAAGAGTAGGAAAGAGCAGGGAAGAGCATGACAGAGCAAACAAAACTGGGGGGACTGACCTCTGCAGCTGACTCCGTCCATGCCGAGCTCGAAGCCTTCGTCGCACTTGCAGTAGTAGCTCCCGATCGTGTTGCAGCATCTTCCCATGCAACCTCCATTGCTAAACAGGCACTCATTGGTATCTGTAGTAAAACGAATGCAGAAGAAAAGCAATATCTGAAAGGTTGTATCCCAATGAGCTTTAATAAACAATATCTTTTAGTGTCCCTTTGGAAGTTATACTTGTTCATATGAGAGAAAGAACTATGACAGAAAAGGAGAAAGGAGAGGAGAGGAGCACACTTTATTTGTTATGAACCTTGAGTGAATGTTGCTTACTTCACTTGTATATAAAAGTTATCAACCTCCATCAGGATCACCCGTCATACTTTGACTGCCAAAATATTGTTCCTAAAATTCCATCCAGCATGTTGCGTATTGTCGCAACTGTATCCTTCCTTGCCACGTCTGATACTTTGTATTCAATTTGTGCCTGTTTTCCAGCGCCTTGGCTATTTTCTCGCGGGAGCGACAATATTATTGCCAAAATGTTCGGCCTGTTTTTGTTTCAGACGAGCCAGCTTTGCCCGCCTGCCTCCTTGCTGATTGAAGTCTAACTTAAGCCGGGACTTGGAACGAAGCAGGGGGAAAAAAAGAGGGTTTAATGTTTGTGAAGAAACTTTTAAAAGCTACAATCAAAATATCATATCCCTTCTTCCCAAAACTCCCTAATGCTAGCCTATAGCCTAATACTAAGGGGGATATTTTCATTCTCATGTTGCAGTTTTCTTGTTCGGCCACAAAACCAACACCGAGACAAGAGCCGCACCATACACACCACACCGGCTGCCGCTCCCGCCCCGGAGGTGAAGATTTTTGACGCTCTATTTTGGACGGGGCCTGTCATTTGTGGGGCTCCGCCGAGTTTGGGAGCGGAGATTTTGGAGATGTTTTGTCAAGATTTTGGGACCACAATACTGTCATCAAAACGACAGGAAGTAGGGTAGGAGGGCTTTATTCGGCAGCCTAGACTTTTTCTTGAGCTCCGCTCAGGAGAGACAAGCCTACCGCCTTTACCACCGGAAAGAATGAAAGAGACAGTTGCATAGAGAGACCTTGCACAGAAAAAGGCCAACATTTCCTGAACTTTGTTCAATCATCAATCTTACCTGCCACCCGAGTTCAATAAAGAAATAAGCAAAGTATATGCATCCATTCATTCATTTCATTTTATTTCAGTTCCAACAACAAAAGTATGAAGTGCAATATAACATTAGCATTATATGAAATCAATGCAGCTCATTTTTGTTTATATTAAAGAAAACATACATACATGTATACATACATACATGTATACATACATATATAAAGACATTTCTTCCATACACACAGTCATATGTACACTCTCACACACAATTATACACATACTATTAAAACAGCCACATAGAAGAAACCTCAAATTTTGTCTTAACTGGTTGATTCAATAAATTTCCACATCCTTCTTAAAAATCCTGTGGTATAGAATTGTCCAGTGCATATCACATATATATTTGTCTTATAAGAGTATGTTTAATAACAAAGAAGAATATCCACATAACAGTATCTGGAAATTCTTTTACAGTAAATCTTTACAATGGAAAAAAAATGTATATAACTCCCAGTGATATAATCAAAATTTGGCCTTTCAAGGGTTATCTTGCTTTATAGGTTGATAAGTCATCTCTTATGCATGACTGACCGAAAATCATTGCAATGTTCTCCCAGAAGTATAGGCAAACAACATTTTCTTCTCTTGCCCTTGATGATGATTTCATAATGGTTAACTTCACACGATCAAGAAATTTGGGATCAATAAAAAAAAAGAAAAGATAAGAAATTATAACAATTTGAGATCGTTGCGACATGGAAAATTTTCATCTGACCTTTGAACATCCACTCTCTTAGTCCTTATCACGACATCTCTTATTTTTTGACATCCTGCTAGTTTCATCCCTGGCTATAACCAGCGCACCCGGAGAGCGGAGAAGACGCGTAACCTTGACCTTTTGGATAGCGATCTGATTAAGGTAATAACATGACTTATGACTAACTTCACCTGAAGTACTCTCTCACTCTCACGTCTCACTCTGTTCTCCAGCCCAACATTTTTAGCATGTTTTATGTTCTTTTGTACAAGTCCCTCACTGCAATACTTAAACCTGATGAGCAGTCGAGATAGCCCAACTGCAACGGCGCGCAAATATCTAGGCCCTAAATATGCCAATATTCATGACTATATTATTGGACAGACAGGTTTATAGAGGTATATACAGTATATAACCGTTGTTAAGGACATGGAACACTTTCGAATGGATGTTATCTGAACAGATAATCATAGCTCCACATCTATGAGACAAATGTCATCAAATATGGCACAGCCAAAAATACTTTCATACCTACTCCACATTGGCTCTGACATGAATGGAGGATTGATACTCATACACACAAATAAAAACACACAGATACAAGCAAGCATACAGTACATACATACACCACACGCACCGTTGTATAATACAATGTATTCCTCCCGTAGACAACTGTGCCATTTTTCCTGTCTTGTTATTTTCTTTCTATAAATTGTACAAGCATGGATCGATCCATCCCCATTTCCAGAAAATATCAAAGAAGGAAGGAACAAAACATTGTTTGAGATGTACAAAGGGAGCTTGGGTCACATGCTGCAAACCTCAGTTTCTGGTTCAAAGAGGTGAAACATACAATCTACCATACTCCCTCCCTTCCCCCCCCCCAAAAAAAAAGAAAAAAAAATGATAGAGAGACAAAGGAAAAACATAGTGACAAATAATTTCATCAACCTTGTGGTCGGTTTCTGTGGCAGGCAGGGCAAAAGACGTGTCATCAGCTCAACAGATTTGAGTGGAGTTTGGGGGGGGGGGTTGGGGCTGAGAGAGAAGGCACGGTCAAGTACCGCTGCAGAAAAACCACATCTTCCCTCTGTCTCAACTCGGAAATTAGCCAGACTCCGATAAATCTGCCCGGCGGTATCAGATTCTGATCACCCAGTGATCGACCTGCCCGCACGCAGGCACACACGAGAAATACGAACTTCTCTACCCAACCGACCGAGGTGGCCTGTGTACAGATCAGGAGGAGGGAATACATTTTTTTTTTTTTTTTGGGGGGGGGAGATATTATTTATCACCATCCAGTGCTAAAACATCAATATTTCAAAAACAAGAGGAGTTCATGTTTCATTGCATGTGCAGATGTAATTATTCCCACTTTGACAATTACACAGAGAGCTCCGATATTCTCAGAATGGAGGGGCACAGGCACGTTTTGTTTCTTTTTTTTTTTCATCATCATCATCATCAATTTTCTATCACTTAACGACTTATCCACTCCAGACCAACTCTTCTAGCTCTCAAATTCAAAGTAACGCAAACTTTGAGAGATTGAGAGAGAGAGCGCGAGAATTGGACAGACTTATATCCACCAGAGATTTGGGAGAGAAGGTTGCGCATGAACTCGGTTTATGACATCCTTGGAATCATTTGCGCCGGTTATCTATGCTGAAAAATACTTGCTTTGCATGTTACATTTCATGGATTCAGCTTGTTTCCTTTTCTTCAATAAACTTTGCTTAAATGATTTCACTGCCAGTTTTGTTTCTTCTCTTTTACTTACTACTTCCTTTACACTTTGTTTTACTCATTTGTTGCCGTAATAACGAGCTCACTTGGGTATAAACTGATAAGGCAATGTACCAACCATGGAACTCCATTCCACTTTCCCGTTGACTTAAGAAATCAGAACAGAAATGACTGATATCTTTCACATAGAACTACAATAAATCCAAACAAGATATGGATGTGGAATATCAAAATATGACATTTTTCTTGAAAAAGTAATATCAGTCACAACTGCTTTAAGCAGTTAGTCAAGACAATTATGTCCATCCCCTCACAATTCTTAGGTGCAAAAATCATATTTTTAGTCAATGATCTCTAGTAAACACAAATCTCTTTTTCTGACAGTCATTATTGTTACATTACCATTTAACTCTATGATAAATTGATGCAAATGATACAAATTATTCCTTTTATTTAATTTAAGAATTTATTCTTTTCATATCATTTCTTTGCAGGTCAGCAGGGAACTAGTGATGCAAGACATTATAACTTCATCTACGTTGTATTATGAGTAATTTTATTCGATGCTACTGCTTTGTGGTAGCCCAAGAATGTTTGCTAACATGCCGTAACTTTGTCATTTGCCTATCCAACTTAGATATTTAAACCTTCCATAACCTAGCTAGTTTTCTTGATGCCCTTTTAAGCAAAGTCAATGTGAATTAGCTGGAGGGAGGAGCTACCCTGTAAAGTCCAAGCACTGGGTCACAGTCGTAACTGTGCACTAGAGGAATAGATTCTAGGGACTTTTTGCCGAATGTTACAGTCGGAGGTCATGGGGGAAAGTCAAAGCTCCTATCCAGGATGAATAATCATCCCCACAGGAACATGTCGACACTTTCGACAGACCGCAAACTACGGTTTGAAGGGGAGATTTATGGTGCCAACCCCGAACTCACAAACCCACACTTGAGATTCAGTATCCCCACCTAACCCCCTACATGTACTTCCCGCTCCCCCCCCCCCCCCCCATCCCTTCAACCACCATCATTACCACCAGCACATGAATAACATACAGTCTATCATGGCTAGGATGACATACAATGGGCACCATGTTCTAATTATGACTTGTTCCATTCACAACAATATAAAAAAGGGGAAAAATTGGTACAGTTGCTGCTACAGTGCATCTGGACACCAAAAATCAAGTCAGGAGATATTTCCCAATTTTTCTTCTCTTGTACTCTCTGTATAGTTAAATTCAGTTTATCTATTTTCAAAATCATCAGGCTAATTTTATATGAAAAGAAACAGGCCGAAGCAAAAGCTCAATACATTCCTCTTCACTGTACACCCAATATCTTTTAAACCCCTAGAAGACCAGTCCTGAGTATACTCGGGTAGGTGTCTATGGGATTTGCCTGTTACAGCGAAATCAGCTTGGCCCCGATGGTTTGGCTGATACAAGATATTTGACAAACATAACTTTCTTAATAGTGACATCACAAGCATACTTCCTTGTCATGAAGTGAAATGTAGGGAGTAATCTAGGGAATCTCCCCTACAAGTTAAAGAAAAGATACACAGTGGCGGAGATGAGATGGGATTATAGATAAGGTTTCTGCATTCTTTATTTCATCTTACCCCCAAAAGCCCTCGCACGCAGATATCATATCGATCACATTTCCCTTTATGAAAACTGTCTTTCTTGCAAAATTCTACACATCAGCAAACTCTCGGTGGGCAAAAATGTACTGACAGGCACATTTACGTACCTCAGGTACTGCAGACCCCCAGGCGGCCAGGGGGGGGGGGGGGGGGGGGGTAGGCTTGGTGCAGTAACACGAAACCAGGACCGGGGTCAAAGGTCAGGTTCAAAGGTCATAAGCTGAAGACAACAGGCATCAATCATTGGGTAGAATACACTTCGTCTCTTTTCCCCCCATTGAGGAGGACTCCAGGGGTATTACAAGGTGTCTCTGACAGACAGGGGCATTTGTCTCCTGTTGTCGTGCTGCGATACAAATGCTTTTCTTTTTCACCTCCCTAGCACACGAGGTGTCAAGGCTTGCTGGGTAATTCTTTAAGCAGTTACTGAAGCATTTCTATAAAGTCGTTTGCTCCATGCCACAGCCCA
Source organism: Diadema setosum (assembly GCA_033980235.1). Lineage (NCBI taxonomy): Eukaryota > Metazoa > Echinodermata > Echinoidea > Diadematoida > Diadematidae > Diadema > Diadema setosum. The sequence continues at coordinate 10,152,095 of CM067077.1, read as the reverse complement.
GGTAATAATAATAAGTGGCAATTATCACAGTGACCGACACCTGAGCGTGGGTAACTGGACTGCACAGTTAGTTCCACCTTTTTTCTTTTTTTCTTTTTCTTCTTCTTCTTCTTTTTTACATTTAGCATTTGGCAAATAGCTGATGCAACGTGCAAAGGAAATCACATACCGGGTAGCATTTCATTTTTTTTTTATCACTAACCCTCTGCTTCTTAGCTTGCAAAATCACTTTTATGCTCAAGATATATCATAAATTTATGCATTTATATTAGTCATTGTAAGCACGTTTGTTATTAGAAAGGCAATTTCAAAATCTAATATGGCTAATCATAATTACAAAGAGAATATAGCGGTGCTGAAACATGAATGGATGTGGCATGTCATGTGGGGGGGGGGGTCAGGTGGAGATTAACAAAAATATACCCATTTTATTATCAAATTATTCACAGTGCTTTAGCTACAGTCCCAAAAGTTAGGCTTTCCCACAGATTTAAAATATCAAAAGGTTTGATGCATTTTTGTAACAGCAGCTGTGAGACATTCTAACTTTAAGCCAAACTGCAGAACTCGGTATTGCAATCTGCTTTGAAGTCCTGTGTTGCAAAGGAAAGTTGATGCCATTGTGCATACAGTGTGGTGACAGTATGCTTCATACAGCTCTCTCCCTCTCTTCCTCCTCTTTCTATCTCTCCATCTCTCCACTTTCCTCTGTCTTTCTTTTCTCTCTCTCTCTGACTTCATGTGCCACGTTCGCACGTCCGACTCAGTCAACGTGCCAACTTCGCATATTCTGCTCAAATGCACAAACACACCAAAACCGATAGATAAATCTCCAAATGACGCAGTACAATGAAAGCGTTTTTCGCGCTTCCGTTCCTCTCACATACAGCTTGCATTTTATGTGGTGATTGACTATCAAGTGATGTTCCATACTGGATTTGAGCGTAAATTTTATGTTTCTGTCACTGTTTTGTGTCCAAAAGTCATGTCTTTACAGTGATATTTAGCTACTAGTCATTTGAAAGAAAAACAATCATAAGATTTGTCATAAAATTAACATAAAAACGAAGCTTGACATTTGATCTACAACATTATTCACAATATGTCCAGCTTAACATAAATCTACAGGAGTAAGAGAGATTTGAAAACAGCATGTTTTCTCAAAGCATGACTATGTTGGTGTCTCAGAATAATGTGGCACTCAGGGGGTTTCCACCATGGCACATTAAAAGAGTTTTAATCAGGTAGTGTCAAGCAGAATCCTTCTATCGCCTCCTAGCACCTCATGGTTTCTTTAGACTTTCTATTATTTACACACATTTCAAAGACTTTCTGGAAGAAACAATGAGAATAGATGAGGCTTGTATGGAAAATTTCTACCTGTGTAACCAAAATGCCTTCCCAATTATCTGATAAACATAACCCACATCAGAACTGTCTATTCACTTCGTATGTCAAATAAGCATAGTACCTGACTATTAAGCGGTACCCGATTACGCGGAGAATACTGTACCTGGTTAGGATCTCAAACTTTTTAAGAGGGGGAGGAGGAAATTGCACTAAATATGAAAAGGAAGGGATGGAGAATTTGACATCATATCAGCTCAGTCCAACACCTGTCTTGGTTTCTTACCCTTAATATAGAAACATCCCTCCTCCCTAGTTTAGCACTGATAAAGTATTAAGACTAAATCAAGACAAGAACAGAGATAAAACAAACAACAACCATCCTTTGCCCAATATTCAAGTGCTTGGCTATGCACAGTTCACGTCACAGCTACGTAACATTATCTGCAGGAACTTCCCTCTCAAAATCTGGGCATGTGAAGCGCAATATTGTACGTCACAGGAGGAGAGACTTTTTAGCTCTATACTTCCATACATTTTAATACAAAAAATGCACAGCTTGGTCACAGTCAGGCAGCCATGCACTCATTTACGTAACATCTACTGTAGCAAGCAGATGGCCAGCAAAAGCCAACAGCATAAATTATGCACATTACTGTGCAAAAACCTCAAGTGTAGCAGCATTATGAGTTCATTGCTGCAGTGAGAATGAAAACCGTGTGTTGACAGAATATCATTCCCACTCACAGTGAGTCCATGGGTCAAAGGCGCTTATTCCTACCAAAGAAGATTTCGTGGAAGTACCACCCCTTGTGACATTTGGCTCCAGCCAGCACTCCCAGATTTGAGAACGGCAGACGCTGGGAGGAGATTCTAACGTCATCCCTGATTAAATCTCTTCACTGGTTGACAGGACTCAAATGTTGGCACATACAGTATATTTCCTAGAGGATATTCTACACAGTATGCATCTCCTTTCGTCTCCTCAGGGCATGTTTTCTTTGTCATAAATCAAAATTCTGCCATATTTCTGGGGAAGAAAAAAACATGAGCAAAGGAAAAGATACTGTAAAAGAGGATATTTTCGCATGACTAATTTTTCGCACTTGGCCGGGTAAGAAGAGTTTTTAATTCCATGGAATCAAGACATCAACTAATAGAATATATGTGACCCGCTACAACAAAATGATCTTAAAGTCGGGATAGGTCGATTATTTGAAAATTGCATGATATAATCCCCTAATCTTTCTGCTTTAAATTAATATAGAAAATATTTTATAACAATAATCGGCTGCGGAGATATCGATGTTTAAAAGAGAGCATGTCAAGGCGTCTGGAAATCACTGTTTCGAGAAAAGCGCCCTTAAAGTCTTCCTTTCGACGCAATCGCGATCACGGACACGCAAGTTAGTTTTCACCTCTGGACAATAGAAGGTAAGCCCTAGCAACCCCCGAAGAGTTCATTCAAGCACATCAGCGTCGGCGGTCTCCTCACCAACCAATCAGTGACCAGAATGTGAGAAGCGGCTGAGCATGGCGCACCCCGCCGGCATGTGCACCAGTCCACTGGGCAGTGTGCAAGCTTCACGCTTCGGTTAGCAGCAAACAGCAAACTGACCAATGAGATCACTCTGGTCGTTGTTAGGGGCGGAACCTATCCGTGGCGCTCAGTCCAAATTTTCGAACCAGTTTCTGCTTCGTTGAAACGCCAAAAAACATGGCTCAGAAAAATGCTAGTTTTGGTCTTTCCTTTGATCATTTTGCTTCAAAATTTCGACAGATGATAGAAGACATGTTAGACTCCAATGATATATCAAAATCAGAAAATTGTAAGTTTTGACCAATTTTAATGCTCTGACTTCAAACTCGATTTTCACGGCTTTAACCGTGCGCGACTTTAGGACCTTTTTGTTGTAGCGGGTCACATATTGCAAGCAAAAACTATTTGCGTGCTTAAAGTTTCTCGATGTTGCGCGAAATGGGCGAAAATTTCAAAACCGCAAAAATTTCCACTTTTACAGTAGATCAGGGGGAAAAAAGGACAGACAGAAGAGATGAAAGGAGAAATATCAGAAAAGACCAACAACAACAAAAAAGGATGATACCGATGATAAAGCTAATAATGGTAATGGAGACGCTACTTACAGCGATGATGACAATAATGACGAAGGTGATTACAAGAAAGATGATTACAAGAAAAAGAGAAATTAGAAGAAAACAGGAGTAGGATCAATGAAAGGAAAAGTATGAATAGAAGAAGAGAAGAAGAAGAGGAAGAGGAAGAAGAAGAAGAAGAAGAAGAAGAAGGAGAAGAAGGAGAAGATGATGATGATGATGTAGGAAAGAACAGTGAGGAGGGAAGAGAAGATAGTTAATAATGATTGAAGAATCTGCTCTGCTACGTGCCAATGAGACATAGCTCCCTCTATCTGCCATACTCGTACAGGGTGGAGTTCAAATCCACAGAATGGCTAAGGCACATTTCCAAATCCCATCACTTATCGCCTTCTGCCGTTTCACATGATCTGCCTCGGGGATGTGCGATGTTCGTGGGACGTGCAGCATTTGTGGGACACGCATGAGCGGCACAGAAAAACGCATTCGCCCACTGGAGATCTGCACAAATCATAACTTTCCGGTGTTAAGTGGCGGCTCGATCGGCCCATTAGAGGGTGCGATGGATACGGGGCTATGCAATCAATTTGTTTTGGATGGCATCTGGTTGTGATATACGACCAAATCCAAGGATCTCTCCCCCCCCCCCCCTAGACTCAAGTATCTCATATCTCCTTTCTTTTTCTAGTGTTTTCAATAAAACACTCCTTTCTCTCTCTGTATTTCTTAATAAACAGGAAAAACAAAATCATATCTGATCTGTCTTGCACTGGTACTGCTACAGACGTGCCTCATTTGGGCCCATTCTGCCATCATGCCACACTTACAACCTTCTGGCACTCACCTATTATGATAGATCTCAACCCCTTAGAGAACTGTGCCAGTAGGGTTGTTCACATGTCAAGGTGACGTCAATAATGGAGACTTTGACTCCACAGCTCCTACTATCACCTCTGCCAGCATATCCCCCTTCTCCCCCATCCCCCCACCCCAAATGATTCCCTCAAACTTTGGCAGTGAATGCCAACCGATTCATCCCTCCACTTTACTTATGCATCAACAAGCATTTCGTCGCGTAAATCATGTTCCATGTCTACGAGGGTGTAGTTACATGAGTGCACGCCCTCTGTTTTGCTATTCTAACAGCTATTTGGCAGTTTTTTTTTTCTCTTTCACTCACATGGAATCACTTGGCATATGAACTCTGAACAACACTTAAAAATGGGGGGCGATGTTTTTACAGGCGTGACCCAGGGGGTCGGCCGTTCACGAAGTGGGTTAGATCTACTTGCGTTACCAGAAATCTCATCCACCCCGCCTAGAATTCGTCATAATAAGATTCAGAGATGGTACATAATTCAGATCTAGATGGCAAAATATTGAAGAAATGACGCTTGAATGCATTGCATCAGACAGTGTAGCACCTTATTTGGGCAGGGTCAATTTCGATATCAATTCATTTTCATATTTCTCACGAAATGTCACGTAAAACAAAAAATATAGTTATGCATATATACAAAAATCATGAAGTACAAATTAGGTGAAACATTCACTTAAATGTACATACATCTTTTACAGCTGCCTCAATAGGAAAATAATTGTAATTGTCTGTTTACAGTAGTATTGTATTAATCAGGGAGGTGTGATCTTTTTTCCCATAATCTTGCAAATTGGGGGGGGGGGGGATATGATAGGGCCTTCATAAAAGGCATGATCTAAAGTTTTAATAGCTAGATGTACAGAGCACTGCTTTCATGAAATGACAGCTTGTGAAAAGGAAAATTAATGAGTCACACTGTGACACATTTACAAAAGATGATATTACCATCATCCATCATGGAGGTGAGGTGTGGTTAATAAGTCAATCTAGGGTCCCTTGAAGAATAAAATCCCAGGTCTTCGTGTCTTGGGCAAGGTCACACATCATTGCTTCTGCATCTGTCATCCCCCATTCTTCCCCCCCCCCCCAGGCCCTTTCTCTCCCCCACCCCTCCCCTTCCACTTGTGACACCACAAATCACTGATAGTGCTCTGACATCCCAGCCTGCATTGTTTTCACGTGTTATCAGTCACGTGTGTGTCTGCCTGATATGTGCAGGCACTGATATTGCAAAGCAACAAGCAATATATTCAAACCCCCCCCCCCCCCCCCCCCCCCGTTATCTCCATCTCACCCCATCAAATAAACTGTGTCTGGGGAAAAGATCTCTTCATCGCTATGCATATTTTTGAAAGAAAAGTACAACACTAGGGGTGCATAACAACAAGAAAGATTTCTGAAGGCTTGCCTGACATGGCAACAGCTCATGCTCACAGACTAGCTCATTATGAGGTTTGCAAAAGAGGGGGTGGATCCATAATTCCTAAAGACCCAGTAGCATGGAGATTCACGGGTGGCTTAATTCTTTTGTCGCCCACGGGATACACTCAAAAAACCACAAATACAAAGTAGAACATGCCAGCGAATACATGCATTGAAGCCTACGCTCATCAGTAACATTTGACTCCAGCTGAGATCCTTAAGCTATGTGTGTACCTTACATAGAGATCAGTGAAAAAGTTGTACACAATTCGTTATGGGGATTCTTGAATATAGACTGGGCCAGCCTTCCCACTCCATGAATCGGATCCCCATGCTATACTGCAGGGTATTTAAAGGTAGGGAATCCCATTTACATGCCTTAAATGAAGAGTTGTATAAGTACAGTGGTATGTTGAAGAGAGTATCATTTTAGAAACTCCCATAAAGTACTGAAAGTGGAAGGTAACATTTAGTACATTTTTATTGACCGTTAGATTTTGAATTGGATTTTTTTCGGGGCTCACCGTAAATTCCAGTACATTACTAGGCTACCTTTGCAGACCCATGCACTGCATGTGTGTCCATCATGTATATTCTGTGAAGAAAGTTCATCAAAACTTACAAACATTTCTATATACATTCTTGCCACACACTCGATATGTTATTACATCCGCTCTTATACTTTTAGATTTGTGTTTATAGATAAAAAAAAAAAAGTACAGAAGACTGCAAGTGTGGCTGACACACAGAACTACTGAGCAGTTGAGTTTTGTGCATTATTCAAATTGTAGATAACTGTTGACTTCCAAATTTCTCAGCAGTGGCCTAAACAAGTCCCCTGAGGTTCATATTTAATGTTTTGTTGCATTTTGGGAGGTCTGTAAAAGGTATCCCCTACCTTTAAAGCTGACTACAAACCTAGTTATGTAGTTAAATGTAAAGGAACTCTGGTATCTATTAGGGAAAAGAAGATAAAATTCCTCATCCCCTGCTTCTTCTTTGTTTTTAAAATGTTCTCCTGCTTTCATGACTCATTATGACCCTCCATGTACTCCCTGTAAGGTTGCCATGGCAATCATACACATGTCTGAGAGTTTACTGGGCCAGTCAATATTGGCATCTGGATCGTCAATACAACCTCTTGGCTCGAGCTCTAAACAATGTGCCTTGACACGTTAAAACTCTCAAACTTTTGGCTCGACAATCTGCGGACCTGCTGCATAGTCCATCATGAATGTCACTATCGGAATTGACTGGTATTTCAACTAAGGACATTCATCCCCATACCACAGGAAGGACAAATTTGGAGGGATCCTAAAGGTAAATGAACTTATGATGAACTTAAAGGAACACATTTCCCAAATGAGAACCTTTGGATAATGATGCAGTTACGTAAAAAAGAAAGAAAGAAAAAAAAAGGACAGGATTGTGTAAATCAGAATATAGCCGACTCACTGCTGCAATATCAGAGCACAAGTGTAATCATTATTTAATATGCCCCTACAATCTCATCAATGAAAGCAACCATCAGTGTCAATGGCATTTGCATTATTAACCCGAGAGGGTTCAAATTCAGTCACATTGTTGTGACCACTCATGCATTATGCTCTTTGTAAGTTTTGGATATATGACATATTGCTTTGATAAATCTTCTACAGTCACATGTCATCCACACAATCTAAGCTGAAAGACTTGAAAGATGGAAGAGATGATCATAATTTCATTATACTTCAGGAAAAATCTCCCCTAGGTCCTTTCCTCTGGATGAATTAGGAAAAAATATGTTTAATTCAATACTCTAACAAAAGAAAACAATAGATGTAATTACTGTAGTGACAGTCATACAGTCATAACTGGTCCCTATCATGTGTCTATGTGTGCACTTATTTTTGCTAATTCACTGCTTGAGTCCATTAATTTCATATAAACAATTTATCTTGTAATACTCTAAAGTCATCACCTGTATTGAATATTGAATATCTTCTTGATCTAAGCTTCTTCAGGCTAGATTGTGTGAGACATCAATATATTTTCTTCAGAGTGGAACAGTGAACAATCCTTAGATATCATTTCTCTATAAAAACAACAGCAAAAGTATGCATCTGAATTTGAATACCCTAGGCAAGCAGGCTGTTCATCATGTGGACAAATGACAATACCATGGCAACAGTTGGCCACCATCAACTAGAACAGTTGTATGCACTCAACATTCGTTGCCACGGCGACTATGAACAAAGCAGAAGTATGCTTCTTGTAAAGCATTCCCAGTAAAAGGAGGCCTCGGACTGAATCTGACATAGGTCGTAAAGCAAGACAAAGTACAGTAAACCTATCCACCTCCATCCCTCGTTTACTGCAGATAAATACCCGAGAAACCTTAGAGCACCTGTCGGCAGTTCAAGGTTTTGCACTTTAATGAAGGAGAATTAAAACATAAACAACTACATAAATTTGCAGCATTTGATCGCTGATGAAACTTGCAGAGGAGGAGTTACCTGTCACAGCACACCCCTTCCCGTTCTACCCTGAGCCCCTTGCCACTCCCGCCTCCGACACCATTTGGTGTGTCACTGTTCCTCTCAAAAAAATCCCAATGTGGAGTACTTTCAGAAAGTTGGGAGATCGAGTTGCCCTTGCCCTTGGCCTTGATTCAGTTCACTCGCGGGAGTGTTTAAAAGTTGAGGCCATCTTGACTGAGGTGTAGCCGTGGAAATATCACTGCCGTGTTAAACGCGTATTTCTTCTTTCACTGCAAGTATGACTAGATGTCAAGTGCAGACCACATATCCCAACAAATTCAAAATATTTGCCCAGGTGATTATTTCTCAAGAGCATCAGATAATTGAAGTCCCTCATGTAAAGGGCAACCGTTTCTGGGCTGCCTGAAGGACCTCGTATTTCGTAGAATAAGAAAAGGGGGATGGGCACTTTTGTTATCAGCTGGTATGTTGAGGGGCTCCACTTTTGGGGTTCATGAGCATCTCCGGGTGCTCAGGGGCTCCTTGGGCCAATAACTATCAGAGAAGTTCTGTGATAGTGGGTGGCATGCTGGGTAAACTATTGCTTGCCAGTAAAATGCAGGAGAACTATATTTATTGAATTATCAACTACAAACTACAAATGTATGGTGATGGGATTTCATTTCAGCTGAAAACTGTGACACCAGCATTCCAGCAGACTTTCAAACTACCCTTCATGAACCTTCTTTTCTTCTCCTTTTTTTCTTCTTTACACTCTCTGTGCATCTGATGAAAAGTGACTTAAAGTTAATACCACGATCATCACTGTAAGGATCTGCACGCTCAAGTTCATGACATGTGTCAGCTCATAATCCATTATCTTTATATCATCATATGTATCCTACTGTCTGCTCCTGTATATTTCATATGTTTCTCTTCTTCTTCTTTCATATGTTTGGAACTCAATCAAATATATATTTGCAGTCTCCAGCAAACAAACCATTCAGGATATATGCCATGACATATAAACAGAATACAAGTCATATCAAAATATAAGCATAGTCTTCTATTATTGAACATTAGAATCATGTTTATATCTGGATTATATGATCATATCGCGGTATGAAGTCACATAGCTTCTTGGTGACAAAAACCCAATGATGTAGGTCAAGTCTCATGCCTTCTGACTATACTAACATACGATACTCATTTGCAATTGGTTGTTATTAAGTTATAGCTCCCTCGTGCTGTGAAAAGAAAAACAAACAGATTTACTCCGATCAATCGCAAGAGGCAAAGAGAATGGGAAAGGACTACAGCTGAAGAAGAAAAAAAAATGAGGAAGGATCAGAGAGCATAGATAGAATGTTAAAGAAGAGAATGACTATTAAAGGAGGAATATGAAAAAGCATGCAGTTCTAAGGGGTATCAAAAGTTTATTCGATGAAAATCGGCTTTGAAATGGCTGAGATATCCAAAAACAAGGTGAAACAAAGAGATCCTAATAAAAGGATTGGCCTGTCGCCTTTTATTACTATCACTTTTTTGGATATCTCAGCCATTTGAAAACCAATTTTCATCAAATAAACGTTGAATCCTTCTTAAAATTACATGGTCTTTCATATTTCAAAGAGGTTTCTCATTATCTCACTTAGGAATGTTCAAAACATGAAGCCCCACCTCAACCAGTACTGTACAGTCCCTTTAAGTGACGATGAAGACAGTAAAAGAAAGAGAGATAGAGGGATATAGAAACATAAAGAGAAGGAAAAACAAATAAATGAAGGTATAGTGAATAGGATAGACAAAGACGAGAGAAGGATGGAATGAGAGAAAGATGGATGGAAAGAGAGAGAAAGAGAAGGAGGAGGAAGGAAGATCGAGAGGTTGAGTAGGCACAAGAGAAGACTTGCTAACAGGATGCACTGACCTGGACCAGCTGAAGGACCACAGAGGGGTAGCCATGGTGCCTATGTTCGGCAGTGGTTGACATGCGTGAACCATCACCCCCTGCCCCCGGGGGAAATATCGGGGTGCAAGAATGCATGTCACAATCTCTTCTCAATAAACACATCTGAGTGCCCGCACACATCAATCCCATTACGCGGGTCCTCTAAGTGCAGCCAACTCAACTCCACACCGCTTCCTGAAAGTGTCAGGGAGTCTTTATTTTCCGAGGATAGCCGGGGATTTTCGCGCCAAAGTTTCAAGAGCTTGCGAAATATATTCCACATGGAAAGAACTTCCTTTAATCCTTTAACAGTGCAAGTGTTGGCATCCCCTCGATACAATATATTTTCCCCAAAGCATCATACATTAAAGGGGCATTCCAGACGATTTGTGTAATTTCACGTCATGTTGTACACACATCAAAAGTGTCATGTACAACAGACTTCTGGATCTTATCGTGTTCCTTGAGCAGGTAAACCAAACAATTATGTTATATTGAACAAGGATGATGACATAGGAGGCTCACATATTCCAGGAAAAAAACAATGCCATTCCGTTACAAAACCATGCACACTTAAGTAAATATGTGTTTATAGAATTTATTAATGCTTTCTTCTTTTGTTCTGCTTCCTTTAGCACCTAAAAATGCATCTTTTATGCGAAGCTGCTATGTCATCGTCCTCATTCATTGTGATTTGCTTTGAATCCTGAAAGCCTTCTTACTCCTCATCCCAATCACTATAAATTCTAAAACACTGTACCCAGTATGATCAATTCATAGATGTTCAAATGCAGTTCTAAGTCTAAAAATCATCCTGGAGGTCTCCTTCAAAAACTCTCCCATCAAAGCAAAGTTATAGCAAGCATGTTGGAGGCATTGCTTCTGCGAGCTAAAGGAAGAAAGACATCATCATAACTGATGTTGAGGTGTCTTCTTCTTCTTTACTTTAATTGTTTTCAATAAGATCACAATGTCAGATGATTCTGAATCATGCGGACGTCGGTCAGGTTAATTTGACTCACTGTGTGAAGATTACAATGGTGTGACTTGTCATGCCTGTCAGGTGAATATAGGCAAAGTTCTCTACATGCTGTGAAGAATACAGACCACAGAAACCACATGATAATGATGAGACATATTTCACTCTCTCTAAATCTCTCTCTCAGCTTAGAGGTACAACAATACATCCATCTATTCTCTTATTGATAATAACATATATATATATTTTTTTTAATAGAGTGACATTGCATCTTTCTCTCCTTTTTCATCTTTCTATTTTTATCTACCAATCTATGACAGAAAGATTTGATATGCAGTTAAATGTTTCTGTGTGGATTTTTTTTTTCCAGAATCACCAGGTATATGCAAGAAAACTCACATCTTTCTATTTTGAAGGTGCAATGTTGACAAATACCAGCCTTCACAGACAGGTGAACACGTACAGCAGTTACACTATATGGGTCCCTGCAAGTTAAGACACATGTTCATTATATACTTCAAGCTCTCTTCACTCACACTATGTATGCCACTTTGTCTATTGCCCTTCATTTGACCTTATGTTTGACCCCCCCCCCCCTTTATGACATCATACTGCAGCAGGAACAAAGAATGGAGTGAGACTGACATCCCTGGGGTCCCCCCCCCCCACCCCCCATCCCCCTCCCCTGGTATCTGGAAAGTATCTCCACATCTTACATAGATACCACAAGGACATGGCACCTTCCTCCCAACATCCTCCCAGGCACTTTACGGATGTTACAGCTTTTAGCACTCCTGTTTCTTTTTGTTTTTTTTTTGTTTTTTCATCTCTCTTACCCCCTTTCTATTATCTCCCCCAAATCTACAATCGTATGGTAGTTATTCAAAGTGTGCTGCATGTGATGATCACATCTTCAAATATGAATTGTTAAATCTTGCACAACAATATCCACGTCAAGTCATTAAGCAAATCATAACTGAATTCACATGCCGGAGATTCTATACACTTTATTTTATAATGATAACAATAATAATAATGATAATAATGATATCAATTATCATCATCATCATCATCATCATTATAGTAATAATAATAATAATAATGATAGTAATAAATAATAATATTACAAAGCATCAATCACGCACCATTACTTGGACCAGTGTTATTATTCTGAGGTGCAGAGGGGTACATAATATACCAAATTAATACATACACATAATCCACACACAATCTTTTGAACTCCTAGCTCTTTCTTAGAAAAGATATTATGATAAAGTCAAGCTACTGCAGCTCCAGTGTAAAGTGCAGGATTATATATCAAATGCTAGAAGAATATATGCCCCATGGGTGACATGGGGGGAGGGGGGAACCACGTCACCACACCCTAAATCTGAACATGCCGCGGAAGGAAGTGAGGAAGATGCGTGAAAGGTCAATGCAAAGTCATGCTTTCCTTGTTATTCCTTCAACCCCTTCTGAAATCATGCCATATGGGATATGCCTATCTATCTATCTATCTATCTATCTATCTATCTATCTATCTATCTATCTCACCCTCTTTCTCTTCTATTTCTCTCTTTCTTGCTTTCACTGTCTTTTTCCAAAACCTTGCCCCACGAGATGTTGTGCAGGGAGGTCAACAGAAGTTAAAATTAGAAACACGATTCCAATGTTTAGACTTTAGAGATCAGTTGCTTTTTAAGTACACAATAATTGGCTATACGATGAAAATAAGAAGTTTTTATGAATAAAAACTTGCAAGCATACATATGTAAATACAATTGTAGTTTCCAACCAATTATGTGACATTCAAGCTCTGAAAAGGAAAAAAAATGAGGAGTTACTATAAAAAGAATTGTTAAAGACGGTGATATTTTGCCAAGTTGTTGATTCCACAAATATTTCATCAACTCTCGAAATTCAACTTGAAAACAATATGCGAAACGCACTGAATAACAGCACTGATTTTTAAAAAATTAACTAATTTTGGATGGGCCATAATGAAAAAGTATACACTGGACTTTATTTTTCTATCGATATCATTGGACCTATGCGATCCCATGCCCCATAACAGTGCTTGGTATGTGCTTATGGTCTCTGCATTTTCTGATTCAGATTGGACTCGGAAGGGGAAGATGAATGGGTAATGATGAAATAGGACAAGGCCTTAATTTCTTTCTATCATGATTCGCGGAACGTGATTTTGGGCAAGAGACACAGCAGACAGGCACACAAAACGGAGACATTGGTCCCTCCTCCATCATTTGAGTTCCAGATAGCCTGGGTACTCCTGAGACTTTCACGGAAAACATCACCAAATGTGACAAATCTGACCCCCCAAAAAAGAAAAGAAATATGGAGCTTGAGTAAAAAGAAAGTATCCCCCCCCCCAAAAAAAAAAAAGAAAGAATTGATGAGCAGACAAGGAAGATGATAAAAATTGATTTAAAGTTAATGTCAGCCTCACTTACTTCGCCCCGATGAGAGTCAGCCATGACAGGACATGCTAAATGAGCAACACACGAGCAACAAATGAGTTGAAAGGAAAATAAAGATTCCAGGGCATGACATCACAATGGATCGTTGTCAGGGTCCATCATCACAAGTCGCATCAGAGTGACTAATGTAGGATCTGTCTATCATGATACTGATGCTGACTTCAACCATGGCCGATTTTAGATTTTTCATTTCATTTGCCCATTGAGCAAGTAAAATCATCAATTTTGACATTTTTGCTTGTCCAGAAGAAAAACAAGTTCATGCCCCAACATACATGAGTAGCATCAATGATCAGTTGACTTTTAGGAGCTCTTGATCTTCATATCTAATTCTGAATTTACTTGCCTGCTCCGGGAAGCAACTTTTGGCATATTGATATTTTCACTAGCCCCAACATAAGTTTTACTTGTTCCAATGTCAAATCCTTCATTAACAGCTGTTGCTTTCACCCATTTTCACTGTTTTTACATTACTGAAATTATCATTATCATCATCATCATTATCATTGTTATGATTATTATCATAATTTCACATTATTATTAGCATCATTTACAATACCACTGTTATTTTCATTCGTATCAATAATCATACCTGAGATAGGTAAAATGTATTACTGATAAATTTCTACTAACTTGTCATGTCCGTTGATGTTGGCAGAAGGCTCACTCATCAGTCTTAACAAAATGAAATACAATTAACCAGCTTCACATACTTCTTGAGTAGATTAGTGGCTACACTCTGCGGCTTGTTAAAATACATCAACCACATGGGTACTTTTTTTCCCACTCTCTATCAATTCAAGCTCATACATATTCAATTACAACTCATTTTTTTCCATTGCTGGGAGCCTCTGTTGCTTCATTACTACTGCATGATCTCTCCCGCCTGAACAAGTGAACAGGGTGATAAAAATAAAGAATGGTATTGCTTCTTCCAATCCCCAAAGGTTGATGCGGAGGTCATCTTTGATTCCCTCTTTGCTGCTCACTCCATTTTGTTAAATGCTAAAACCTCTTTGCAACTCTCTAGAAACAGGAGCCCAGATCAACCTCCCTGCCTGCCGAAAACTTAATTACAGCGATAATTGAGGGCTCTTGTGGCTGCGATCTAAACATTGCTCCCGAACGATACTTTTCCAAATCAAACCATTTCTCGCCGGACCTAATCTGATTAGCTCCGTCTCTTAAGTCGCTCTCGCCGGCTCGGCTGCGAAAACCTTTGCTGAATCTCCCTTCGTCACGCTCACATGTTTCTCAGGATAATGCCGCATGATACTCGCGGTGAGCAAAAATACACTGAAATAGACCAAATTTCCTGTAACTGGGGCAACTGGCGATTAGCATTGAGCATGATTTCATCACTGATAATCAACAGATCGTTAAAAATTCCCGGTAGAGATGTTAGCGAAACAAGCAAGGATCTCTGTACATCTTTCTCACTGGAATTGAGGTGAATAATAATATCTAACAGCCTGACACATTACAAGTATCCCATTCTAGTGAAGTTACAAACTAATACCAAACAGAAGGCAATCGCTCTACTTCATTATATCACACTAATTTCATTTTTCTTTCACTTGTTGATAGATGATGAATAGTATTCAAAAACAGTTTTGCCATACACCTTCAGCTTAAAATTTTGGTCAGGTAAGGAAAATTACATCTTTCATACATACAAAGACATATGAAGGTTAAAATCACCATATTTTCATGCCTTCAAACTGCATCATTAAATGTTATAAAATTTAATGCACATGTATACACATATGCTTTTCTGAAAGCTCATCGCTATTTGTATTAAAAAAAAGAAAAAAAATTGATAATAGGTGGTATATTTAATATTTCCAGACAGTGTAAGCAAACACAGAATTCATTCATCTGAGGCTGTACCACACAACATTCAATTCAATTCAGTTCAATAGTTTAGTTTATTTATTTCCATCATCACAAAGAAAAGAAAAGAAAAAGTTGACATAATCCAAAGTGATACAATTTTTTTTCCATTTCTCTTACACTCGTCCGATAAAGGATTTTTTTTTTTCAATACAATATAAATTATACATTGTATCATTATTCCCTCTTCTTTTCATGCAGTGAGACAAAGCAAAATTCTTTCAACGTCACACAACATTATCATACATTGTATCATTGTTCCCCCTTCTTTCATAAACAACATTTCTTTCCTGTAGACTACATCGATAGAGACCGAGGTATCAATTCTTCACATTGGATGACCTTTGACCTCGCCAGCATCAAAACGGAATTGATACTGCAACGATGAGAGCAAGCAAGAAGTCAACAACAACTACAACAACAACCTGTCTCAGGCGGAGTGATCTCATGAGATGAAGAGGTATCTACACGGATAAGATGGCACATTGCGATTGTTGACTCCTCGGAGGAAGAGGAAGAATTCCGTAATCCCCTCACAATGGAGGGAGACACCCGGTACGGGAGGGCTTCGCGCTGTCAACACCGGGCAATTAGTCAAACTGCAGTGACATGCAACTATTCCTCCACTCTAAACCCGATCAAATGACCGATTTTTAATTCTTCTCTTCCTCCCCCCCCCTTTTTTCAAAGCTTGCGTAACACAGAAAGCGTGCTGATGGATTGAGGCACAAGCATGCTCATTTGCACAGAGTTGATTTATGATTTCTGCGTGTACGAGAAACGTGATCCAATTTTTGCCGCTGCTGCCATTGTTGAGTGTGGATATGTGCAGGGCAGATTTGTGTTCTTGAAAAGGCAGTCATTAAAAAGAGAAGAAACCACTCATACACTGACTCCATTCTGCTCAAAATTCCTCAACCATTTTGTACCTTACATGTTTTCTTTTCTAAATTCAATTCCCTTTGTGATGAAAACATAGAAGATGCTTGTTGTTAAACACACAACATTGATGATGGGTCCCAATGGCTACAGTTTTGTTACCAGCAAGACGAGACTACATGTATTTTCCAATAAACATCCTTTAATACATGATGGAGGTTGTTCATGGAGGCAGTGTGTTGAGGTCACCTTGGTGGTTATCTGGTTATGACAAGAGCAAGATTTGATTACTAGCATCTTCAGAGACCCAGAACACTCCAGGGGAAGAGCACAGCAATGAAATAACCTTTCAAAATCTTAATGGGAAATTTGACAACCCTCCCTTCCATGTACACTGCCAAAATCAATCCATTTTCCTCGCACTAGAGTGTCTTCCTTATTCATTTTAAAGTGTTGTGATCGAATCAGACATGATACCGCCATCCCCGACATCAACTTCATCCAACACCTCTCTCGCACTGCACCTATCATCTCGCCGTTTCCATGGCAACAGATAGCATCTTCCTCTACTCTACAGCAACTGTTCTCATCGTTGCTCATAGTAATGGCATTATCAGGCAACAACAATCAGCATCTCCAGAAAAAAACCCAAAAAACAAATGCTGGCCATAGGCCAGCCTAACAAGAAAAACATGAGCGTGTATGTTACGTGTACATTATATCAATGTATGTGTGTGGGTGTGTGTGCGTAGGCCCAATTTTCCTCATCGACCTGCTGATACAAAGTATGCTCTCTTCCATTCTAAATCTTTTATAGCATTAATATTTCAATGTGAAAGGGGTCACACTGTATGACGTCTTATGACTACATGAGTTATTATGTAACTGATCTCTTCCTAGTAATTCATACACACATATACCCGCACAAGCTGTAACCACAGCAAATATGTATTATCTGGGTACTAGATGGAGTGTATGTTTCCACGAAAAACAAAAGGTTAGTACAAAATGACCTTCAGAGGGAGCTACATAGAGCTAGAGAGTCATTGATATTTTGGAATGTTCTATGACTACACTGGTTACATCATCTTCAGAACTTGAATGACACTTGCTAAACTCAAAGTATCCCCGGGATCGTTGTTCCAGATTTGGATTCCAATGCTATGAAGACTATCGCACATTGAGAGGATTAGCATCACATGCCAAGGGATGGTTGCTGATAAGGATCTTAAAAAAAAATAAAATAAAACACGGGAGGGAAGACCAGACATTGAGGGGGCGACACATTTGAAGGAAGGAAGTGATGGCTAAGCTGGCCAGATGCAATCGCTTCCATCACAAATAAAATAGTGCACAGGGTTGAGGCAGGAGGGTATATAGGGAAAAGTTTACTGTACCATCGAAAAATACAGCAGCCCACCACACTTTCCAAGGGATATCAAATCACTGGTGGTTTGCATGTCAACAGAGATGGGGGGGGGGGGATACTGCTTGAAATAATTCATGAAACTTAACGTATACGTATACATTACTTGACATTAATAGCTCTAAACCAATACTTGCTTTCATGTACATTTATTTACCAACTTTTAAGTGAATAACTACTTTAATTGAAACATTCAACATAATAGTTTGAGCTGTATCAGCACACACAATGAGCATTCTGACTAATTGAGATATAAAAATGCATATTGCATGAACTACCATGGTTTTCAAGACTAAGCATATCCCCTCCAGTGAATCAAATGTATCATACAATGGCATCTTCTTATTCATCCCATAGTGCTTCTTTTAGTTGTTTGTCGATTGGAGCTAAAACCCTAAAAGACTTGCCATGATGGATGTTATGTCAACCAAACTTTATCAATTTATGGCGATCCATGTTTGACAAGCTCTGCTTTTCAGTTCCTATTACTCTTGTGCATCATCATATTCATCAATTTTTATGTCAATACTGCAAAGTATGCATTTTTTTCTGAATCACCTTGTACTAAACGGATTTCCCACAAATTGTCAAAATACTATGATGTGTGTAATGTACGTTTTGATTTTTTTTTTTACCCTTTTGTTGGACAGTTAAACAAACTGGAATTGAATTGAACTGCATTGAACTGCATTAGGAGTTATCACCAAAACAGGGTATGCTATCTCTCTTCCTTTATAAATGCACTTTGATAAGACATTAGTTTACTTTTTTGTGATATGTGCAATAGAAATATGATTCATTATCATCATATTATCTATCAACATCCCAGGAAAAAGGAAAAGGAACATTCACAGCAGATAGTGACTACTGCAAACGTGGTATGCCCACTGCTGCATACACTTGCATAATAATTACTCTGGGCTATACAAGGTTTCCCCCAAGACAGCACGTTCACCCCGCTCGCAGCGATCGTTAAAAACGGTAAGTACCCTCTCCTTCCCTTTTTGAATTCCTCCACGCGTGCATACCCGGGGGTCTGGGTTCGGAAATTCGATACCCTCTTATGATGCGGGAGGGGGATCGGGAGGCTCGTTCCCTCCGACTAAAGGAAGATGAAGAGGAACAGGACGACCAGTTGAGTAGGTAGAGAAAAAGAGTCAATTCACTGTGAAAGTAGTTGTTTTGAGTTCTAGGGGTATACCTACACTTCACTTAACACTGAGAATTGTAAGCAGAATGTATTCTTTGCATATAGCTTCTTTCTCCTTCTGTGCTTATTTATTAAATGTACACATGAAACAATAAAGAAGATCATGTGATTATTACTCAAATAACTATCATAATTATTAGTATAATCACTATCATGCATCATTTCCATATCATTTTCATTATCTAATATCATTTCTAATACTATTCTCATCATTATATCATCATTATGTACACACAACCTTTTGCTGAGAATTAGGAACAAATACAATCTTCATCATTTCCAATTTTAACAAATTTTAAACTCATTGTCTTTAAAAGAAAACTACTGGTATCTGTCTTTCCATATATTCACAACAAAAATTTCTTTTCATGGTCCCCTGAGCCATCATGTACCCCAAGTTGCAAGACTAAGGATACTTGATTGAAATAACCTGTATGGTTCAGTCCAGCAAAGTGCGTTAACTCTTTCATGTCCTCTCAATGATAATGCCATTGACATCGTGTTAGACAGGTCACCAGTTGTGATGACATGCTTATAGCTCTGGTCGTCTGGCAAAGTGCTATTCATACTAATCATAGCAATACAGTTGTAGTTGCAAGTTGAAGGGCTTACTTAAAGCTTTGGGGATAGTCCAAAGCTAATTTACCAACAAGTTGACAGGATTACAGTGAATACTCACAAACAGGATCCATTAGCATGGATTTGTTGGTTTTAAAATCCTTTCCTTTCACTGGCTAAAGACTATTAAAAGTGTATACAGGCATTTAAGGCTGTTTGGAGAGTGTGTGTTAAGACAAATTTAATCTGTTTCGAACACAGTGAACTTGATCTTCGAACACACTCCACTTGCCAATGGGCTTTGTTGTGAAGAGGTCACCCAAGGGTGACTGTCTACACGTGCACTACAAATTGTGGAGAAAATCTTGAGGTTGATTACACAGCCATCTATTCACACACTGTAAATCTTCCTTGAATGCAGCCACCATGTTATTAGTAATGCTTGGTGGAGACTCAAGTGGACTGAACACCAAGCGAGTCAATTCTGTCTCTCTGTTGTCATTTACAGCAAATCTCCTTCTTTTTATACTGGTCTAAACACTTGTATTTTTCATCACTTGAGTGAGAAGCTGATACACTAATGAATGCAGCACACTCTCACGCCTTTCAGCCAAAAGGCTAAATCTTTAAAAGGTATTTTAATCTTAGTTGTAACACTGAAAACAGGGAGGGTGAGTTATACCTTTAGATTAAAAAAAGATCAACTATGAATGCATTTGTATTCTCTAGAGATGAGAGTGATCAACAAGTAGCAAATTACAAATAACAGCCGCATAAACACAATATGCCTAATATGTTTCTACCAACTGCACTCAAATGCACAAAATCATCATTTTTTGGATGTTTAGATCTGCCACTGCAGTTTCACCTATGGTATTATAGTTTAACTGCAAAGATGACCTTTTCATTGATAAGTACGGAAACTGAGCCCCAAATCAATGGTTTCCAAACTGAACACAAGCACAAAGTCACTAATCTTCAAGATTCTGAAAGGAAATAACGACAGATTAAATATTAGACAAAATGAACCAATAAAATTGATCATCCCACTTAATAAAAATGATTCCATTTTCATCCTCTGAGCATTATAGGCAAAAGAAAAGGACAGACTTGGTGCTAAACAAGACAGAATGTTAGTGCTTCTTCCAGTATTTATCACCTTAGAGTTGCTGAAAATCATGAACAGGTCCATGAAGCTTTTCTTGCCTTCCCCCCACCCTCCCCCCCCCCCCAAAACAAAAAAAAAAAATCTGTTACAATTCAATCATAATGGGTGCAAAAATCACCTGCACAATTAATGGCCCTCGCGAAGGAAAGGTACCCATCAAATCCGTGTCAGAATCAGGTTTCCATTTCCACCCCTGGCGAATTCGCCAACAAAAGGATCGCAGGCCATCGGAACACAGATTTTCTCACATATTTACCAAAGGAGCGGATTAAAAGCTTTGGAAAATTACTGGGTCTAGGTCTGCAGTGCGACAAAAAAAAAAAAGAAAAAGAAAAAGAAAAAAAGGAGGAACTCATAATAGAAGGGGAGGTGGAGAATAAAAAAAAAAGAATGAAAGAGAAACAAAGTTACTGCCACACCCCCGGTGCCAATAATTCATGCTTTGTCCTGCACAAGAAGGATGCAATAAATTCACACAATTCAACAATATCAATACCTGAGAATGCACTGCGTTTTTTTTTCTCTTTTCTTTCTTTCTTTCTTTCTTTTTTTTTGCACGAATATGTCATGCACACAGCACAAAAACAACAAAAACAACTGAGGGACAATATTTGGTTAATCCTCAGAAAGTTAAAGTTAGTATTCAAGGAACTTATGCGGTATTCATTTTTTCATTCTTTTATAACTATCTTTTTCGTTTTTATCCAGACCTGATCTGATTTTTCTTGTAACAATTGGCCGTCACAATATTAATTTCCATCCACTGGTGTGAACATTAATTGTTGTGTCAGGTTTATTCAGCAAAGCTATCAAAAATTGGTTTACATTGTGCAAACATGGAGCATATATTGAAAAGAGAGAGAGAGAGAGACGGAAATCATTTCATTTTTCAGTGAATGCTTTGGATTAGACCGCAGTCATTAATGGCAGTATTTTACTAAAGAAAACATTTTCTTTGCTCTTTTTTCCACTTATAAAAGAAAAACATTGTGAGTCTTTCAGCATCGTTTTTTTTTCCACTCGCATTATTACAAGATATTCACTTGATGGATGGAAAATAACAGATGCACGCATTCCCTTCATATCACTGTATCACCCAGCAATTCTAGCAGTGATTCTTTTATTCATATGCTTTATACCTGTACAAATGCATAGGAGTAGTGATTTTTTTTGTTTTGATAGGACCACATTCTATTTATTTATTTATTTATTTATTTATTTATTCATTCATTCATTTACTTATTTATTTATTTATTTCTCTATTTATTTATTTATTGATTTATTTTCACAGGGTAGCCCTTTAAGTTAAAAACTGATTTACAAAGGGGCCCTGCATTTGTAGGTTATCTAACTGCTCATCTGGCTCTGACAATTAATAACAAGTGTGACAAACAGTCTACACTTTCTCTAAAATGCATGTTTTGTGCGTGTAAGTGTGTGTGTGTTTAATTCATGTCATTTGCTTATTGACCTTTTTTGTCATCTAAAAGTCAAAATGTTGATGGGCTGTTACATCTATCCTCCATTTCAGCAAGCACAGTCATTATGTACAGTTCTCCAGTTCCCTACAAACTCATAAAACCCCATAAAATATTTTTTAACAATCTAATCGAAGACTATTATGACATCAATATCACAAGATATTTTTCAATTTTTTAAGAACACTGCATTAAAACTTAGAAAAAAAAAACTTTGTATTTATATTACATTCATACTACTACAAAAAATTAAAAGAAAAAATGTCTGCTTGCTCTGTTTACATAAAATGCAAGCTTTGGATGAAAATATCCCAAATTTTTCGGCACTTTGTAAAAAGATGAACAGCTTTAGCACTGATTGTATATGATAATTGAAATGGTCCAATTTGTCCCAGATCTCTATCAACAGATTCAACTGAATAGCCTCACTCGCTGATGAAATGATAAGAGTTGATATGAATAGCCTGCCCTTAATTGTTCCCATTTCTGTCGGACAGTTATGTTTGTTTGGGGAGTTTTGTCCCTGGGGAAAATACATTAGATACCTCATCCAAAATATCTATTCAACATTTTGTATTTCTTTACTGGTTTTATACAATTCGACATTCTATATTTCTTTACTGGTTTTATAGATGATCTATGAGGCTTTGTTTTGAATATCCCCACCAGACACATTACAGCAATTGTTGGATTTTTTTTTCAAAGAAGTAAAAAAGGTACATGCAATGTCATAATGGGTTTATTTACATGCTTAGTTACACAGCTGAAAGAAAAATAAAATAAAATGAAATCCCTACATCATTTTCAGCTCATAAATGCATCGAGGTCCTGGACAAATTTAGAAATCAGCATGGTGACCTGTCACATAAAAAATGTGCCACATTTTCACTGCTGTTGTTGTTGTTGTTGTTGTTGTTGTAATGGTCCCTCTCTGAAGGGGAAAACCCGCAGGTTGCGACTGAAAAACCGTTCAAATATGTCAGTGTTTCCCATCCAGTCTTGATCTATTTCCCTCTTGATATTCGGAGAGCCAAACTGGAGAGGGTAGGAGGTTAAGTATTATCTGATAATCAGAGCAGGAATCTTTCACTGCTGCGGGTCTATGCACTGCAAATGCCCTGGCGATAACCATCACACGATCTCATGTCGTCATTACCCACTGCACACCGCCGGACACGTTCCTGTCATGCCATACCTCACTAAAAACTCATGAAATTAGCATTCCGATGAAGAAAGATAACTCTGGAATTTATGGTTATTTTTTTAATTTTTATTCAGACACAGTAGGAGTATATGTCAGTGTATTTGGATATGTGTGTGGTGATGTACTGTATGCATATGAATGCATTGTATGTATGCGCATATGTACAATATGTATGTATGAAGTGATGGAAATGGGGGGAAATGTCTGGCTCAGAATACCTCCATTGGCAATTTGATGTAAACAGGAAAAAGTAGCTTTTGCAATATCGCCAAATGTATCACTTGATCTATACATCAAACAGCTACAAAGTACAGAAACTTCTAACCAAATTAATTCTCTGTTCCACATAGCATGCACACAAGATTCCTGATGTACATGTGTATAGTACTTAAAAGACAAATCTTGAATAAATTTCAGCATTTTTTCACGGTTTGAAAGTAGTTTTATGGAGAAATACATTCAAATCTGACATCTCATCTGCACCATTACTGTTTCTCTTACAGCAAAACTAAACAAGATTGTACCTTCATCCCCCTCAAAAAAAAAAAAAAAAATCCCCTAGAGCCAACCTATATGAAGTTATACCACCTGCAAAATATTTTTGCCTCCCCTTATCCCCTCAAAAAAAAAAAAAAAACTACGACAATAAAAAAAGGAATAGAAAATACTGTAGCATATGAAGATATCTTTCACACAAATATTTTTGTTGTTCTCCATCCAACATCCTCTGGGGCGTATCTGTCACGTTTGTCACAAGTGTCGGGGTAAATGGGCCATGATGACATCGAGCGGTACGGATTATCGGCTGTTTTTCTTTGCTCTAGGCCTCACTCTCTCCATCTCATTCCCTTCTTTCTCTTTCTCTTCTTTTAAATACTCATGCCCATCAGTTAGTCTTATACTTGGCCACGATGTTCCATGATTGTGGGCGAGAAAAAAAAAAAACGACCTGGGAAAGTCACGACATTACACATTCTCAGCACTTTTCAACTTTAAGGAAGTCAAGTTCTTTGAACTCACATGTGAGGTCATCCAATCGAAAACGATTGCGATTTGGATCATAATTTTGTTGTTGTTGTTGCCTGTGTACGTGTGAACAAGAGTGCCAAAGAGCGCAATTTGAAATGTGATTTGAAATATGCTTTTTCAGCAATAACGTGTGAGTGGGCCTATTGTTTGGATCCATAATCTAAAAATTATGTGAAATGTCTTTCTTAACAAATAAGTTCGCATTATATTTTGGGCTCACTGGCTTTACAAGAAGCAAAGGTTTCTCTGAGCTTCTGCAGGTCAAATTTCCATCATCACATCAAGCCCTGAAACCATGTGGGTGCGTTTAGACATGTATTCATTGCCTCATGGTATAAAAAGTTGCAATTAGTTGACCGCTATAAAATAGACTGCAAGATAGTAGGTTGCGAAACTGATTGCAAGATAAAGCAAATTGTGGAAAATATTTTTGGTTATTTGTACACTGAACGAATTGTAACCAGCGGCAGCTTCTATACTTTGAATCAGTTTGTTAACCCCTTTCATCTATTGTTTAAGGCTCTGGGTAATATATCTATCTTCCATTCTGGAAGAAAAAAAAAACCGAGTCTCACAATTGTTTTTTCCTCTTTCTATTTCTGTCTGTCTTTCTACAGGGACGTAATTAATGATGCGTGTTCATTTAATTGTACCATCCTCATTCATCTATTCATTCATTCATTCATTCATTACAGAGCACACAGCAACTGTTGAGGATAACTGGAAGAATTGAAGGGGGGCGGGAAGACAATAAAGACAAATATAAAGATGAGAAGAAAACTACACTGGGACTTACCATACTGGCACCGTGGACCCTGGAACCCTGGCTGGCAGCGGCACATTTGTGAGTATCCACCGGAACAGGTACCTCCATTGAAGCATACGCCCACGCTGCATGTTGCTGTAGTAGGAATAGGGGGAAGACAGAGAGAGAGAGAGAAATATATAATTATGCGCCATTACCAACCCAAATATCTTTCTTCAAGTTTCGTCAAGCCATGTATTCCTGCTGGGTTTCAAAGTGTTAGTATGTTACTGCAAGTTTGATGTTAAAATAAGACAACATTGTTTGTATTTGCTATATCATTAATCACAATCATTTCATCAGTTGAGAAAGAGAAGGGCGTTATTCAAGTTTCCTCGAACACTAGGCTTTGGTGGCCCTACCATTCTCAACCAACGATTCTATATGCTGTAGTACTATGTAGTTATATGCGTATTGTAAAATGTCTGTACAAATGTTGGTGTAAGATCTTTTGTTATTCAGCCAGTGGTTTCACTATGGAGTTCCCTTATGAAAGACAATTAAATCAATAAAGTAAATTAGCCATCCATCACTAAATACACAAAGCCAAGAATAGACACTGGGGAATAGATGAATGCAACGAATATCTTCCTCCACAACAAGTTATAACTGCCTGTATTCAACTGGTGGAAATCTGCGTACAGTGAAAATAGAGTGTGAAATATGATATCATGGCACATTGCCATGCGGGACAATTAATGATCTTCATCACATTAAACATCACCATTTGGAGAACATTTGAGTTTATCCAAAATGAAGGAGTCAATTGAAATTCTTTAACTCATTTTGCAGGTTGACATCGATAGTATCATAACTGAATAACTTATAAAACAATCCTGCACTTTCCCGAATAAGCTCACTTGCTGCCTTTATGCCCTGATTGCATCATCAGAAAATTAACTGAGACAGAAACCTGTCCTCTCAGCAAAACAAAATATAGAAGAAAAAAAAAAAAACATGGACACGATAATCATCACTCCTCCTTCGCCCATCATCTTCATCGCAGATGCATGTTTCCTTCGTCGTCACGGCGACCCAATGATGCGATGCAAGCTTCCAGGATACACGCTCCCTTTCCACTCAAGCTACAAGCTCACACCACATGTTCACCAATGCCTCGTCTCTTCCTCTCCTCCGGCCCTATCAATGTCCACCCCCCCCCCCCCCGCCATCACACACACACATGCTCCGCCCCATCCTGTAACATGAGTGAGCCAGCTTCCAATACCAAAATGTTAAAGGCACAATTTAAAGGGATCGTACAGTTTTGGTTGAGACTTAACTACAGGTTTTTATCATTTTTTTGGCGAGATAGTGAGAAATCTCTTATGAAATATGAAAGAGCATGTAATTTCATGAGGATTTCAACATTTATTTGATGAAAATTGATTTTGAAATGGCTAAGATATCAAAAACAGAGTGATCCTAACAAAGTGTGGGACCCACATTTTATTACGATCGTTTTGTTTTACTTTGTTTTTGGATGTTTCAGCTATTCCAAACCCGAATTTCATCAAATAAATTTTGAATTCCTCTTAAAATGGTATACTCTGTACTATTTCATAAGTGTTTTCTTGGCATCTCGCAAAATTTAAAGCCCAATTTTCATCTCCACCAATACTGGACCATCCCTTTAACTCTTTCTGTGTCAGAGTCTCTGCATAGTGTGTAGAGCACTACTGGGTTTTCTATGCATATCAGTACTCAAAGCACATAAAGGGTTAACAATGTTTAACGTTTGAAGAGAAAAGAAAAAAAAAACATCTGAGCTGCAAGGTTCCACAGGCTAAGAGATTTTCTAATATTGTGCGAAATAAAGCTATGCAATCATTTGGGTTGAAAATAGATATTGTCTACCAACATGAAAAAGGGTAGAAGTCACATATCAAACTGGACTTGATGACATATGAATAAAACAAGTGTTGCTGGGTGGGTGAATTGTGGCTAAGAACTTGATCAGGGCCCTGTTTTATCAAAAGATAAAATTGATTTTAAATTTCCTTACCACACAGGCTGCCATAGACTTACAGTTTAAATCAACTACATAATCAATTTCAACTCTTCATAAAACAGGGCCCTGGCCTGGTACTACACTACACTCTAACTCAGATTTGAGTTTAGAATGTACAGCCCGTGATTGACACATCTGATGCCAAAATACCAGCTTCTTCCATGGGGCCCTTCACAAAGGGGGCCAATTTGCACCCCTCTGCCAAAGAGTGCACCCCCCTTTTCAGCTTGTCTTGGGAACGTTGGGATTGTTATTCATTAGCACCTCATCGACAAGACCACTATTATAACAGGGGACAGTTATTTGCATGGGGCATGACACTGGCAGAGTGGACCAACAAACAGACATTGTGCAGCCCTGTATGGGGCCAATGGTCATTTTGTATAGGCCCTAAAAAGACAACACAGGTATCCAATTCGGGCATTCTTTTACAAGATTCAGACACAAGACTGACTGACAGCATCTTTACATAGTATATAGACCTTTATATGGACTTAGCAGTGCACTACAATTAAAACAGAGAAAGATAGAAAAAGAACAGAATGGTATGCATTTGTACCCTTGTATGCCTTCAACTCCAATCAGTGAAATATAGCATGTTTGTGTTTCCTTTTCATTCAACCCACAAACTAAAAACATACCTTCATACAGTCCTGGTTATAGTGCATAATTTTCTTTTAAGTATTTGAGACCACTGCCTTATCAATACCCCACTGCTGGATTTATTTTTCTCAACTAATTAATGCTCGAACATAAAAGCTGGAATATTGACTTTGTAGTATACAAGCTGGAAGAGAGCCCTCACATGGTGAGACCATGCCATCTCTTGGCAGGCCAACTCACGAACAATTCACGGCAGTGACACCCGATTCCCTTTACACTAATTTCTTTCGTGATTTCTCTGTGAACCCTGTAAATGCCTTTTCCCCATGCCTACTATGTGGCTACATGAAAAATGACTGTAATTCTAATGGATCCCTATAATATGGCACCCTGATCCTTCACAATACTTGTGGGACGCCCAACACGGATTATTTGCACCAAAACAGACATATATTCATCCATTTGGAACCACTTTGTTCGGGCGAGGTCATTACACCGAGAGAGCAACAACATCACTGTTTCCGAAATGTGCTGGTGCGGCAGGTTTGATTGATTTGCTTTCAAGGTAGAACCAACTCTCACACATTTGGCTAGACCTTCTTGCGGGTCCAGGGAGAGTCCGCGGAATATACATTTCTTTCACTCCCAGTGTCCATGTGGGGACTGGGTACTCCCAGCAATGAGCACGGTTGGCATAACAGGGAGGAGAAAAGATGATGTTGAGGTAAAAACCTCCTGCTTGGCAGCCACCTTTAGAAAGCCCTGGGGTGCAATACAAAACTTGGGGTGCAACATTGCGCTCCATCACTGCAGCCAATATCGTCACTATCCCCCCCCCCCCTTCCACCATTCTTCCTCATCCATTCCCTCCCTCCCACAAACCGATCCAGCAGGTAGATCTCTCCTCCGGGGGTTGTCCAGGATGATGGTGATGCGGGAAGTCATCGCCACGCCAACGGTAAACTGGAACCAGATGCTGCTGTCTGCTTGCGACACAACCACCAGAGATTTCAGATGGTTTCTCCTTTCTGCTCTTTCCTCTCCTCTCAAGGCTCGCGATCCGTTTTGGAAACAGGAGTCGAGTCCTTTGTCAGGGGGTTGCCACGTTTAACGAACATCACGAGAGGCGTGATGCATGTTAAATACCCCTACTCGTAATGAGTATCCTGCCTGCTAAATGGATATGTTGTGCATCCATCTTCATCAATTCGAGGGGGAGTTTAACACAGTACTGAGGAGTTTTTGCAAAGTGCCAACACACTGGCAAGACAAAGTGCATTTCATTCCAAAAACCCTTCTATCCCCTTTCTAGCGATTCAGAATCTGTTTCTTTTTTCTCTCCCCCTCTAAATAGTTAGATGGCAGTACCAGGCTGACAGCAGCAAACAGACAAATAGTTCTTCAAATTAACATTTATCTTCTTTTCATAGTAAATAACAAACAAACAAACAAACATACAAACTTACTTCAAGCGCATGCTGCAAAAATCTATAACCCAGGACCAACAATTTTACCTCATTATAACCAGTACACTTTGTACCTTGTTGTAAACGTACTAGAAAGAGACCTGTGAAGTTCAGTATTAAATGGAAAATCAAAAAAATGGGACATTCTAAAAAGTCGGCTCCACTTCACGAAAGTTTCCTGCCACCAATGTCTCTAGTTTTATAGTACGCATGTGTTTGGGGCTGTTGTTTTTATTTTTTCATCCGATGTGACAGGTTATGTAGGGACGGTAATAATGTGGCACGTGATTGATATGAATCGAAATCATCCATGTCGAAATCATCGACATATGTTCATCCATCATCTCACATTTGTTTTGCTTTTTTGAAATATGAACTGCATGTTGTTTTTGTTTTGTTATTGTTTCTCTATTCTTATGGAGAATGGGAAAGAGGCAGCATTGGTCGGTTGTAATTTCCTCCTGTTCTTATGAAGCCCCAGGATGTTGTTGATGACTTCAGTTTGTGATTTTACTGTAATATTACTCTTTGCCAGATGTTCCACCCAGCGGGCATCTTGTCGTGCTTCCCAAAGCAACATTCGCAATTCCCAAACTCGCCATGTGCAGGCCCTGCCCTAACTAATCAGACAGTCTTCCTAACCCATCTCCCCTGTGTAGATATCCCCATGTCAAAAGACATTAAGGCTAAAATTTTGAAAAATCATTTAAAAAAATCTTTGAAACATTAATTTAAACTTTCTTACATTATTTTGATCAGTATCGAAGAAGACAAAGAGCAAGTGAACTATGTAACTCTTCTAGAGAAAACATAATTTGAAAATACAAATTTTGACAACCATATACCTCCCAACTAGTTCTTCAAAGGCTCAACAGACCTATATGATTTCTGCTTCACCCATATCTACGACATGGTGAAGCATCTAAGTTATGTACTCTCCTTCAACATGTCTGAATTATTTTGCTTTGCTTGAAGTTGTCGACATGAATAGGGGATCCCAGCGATTGGCATGTAGAACTACAGCAACTACATCCAACGATCTCTCTTTAAAGGGGATGGCTAGTAACCGATCAGTGGGAATCAGTTGGAATGCTGAGGAATGCTTGTTCCAATCCTTGTGGGATTCATTTAAGAGTACATTATATATCTACTGTTGTGTGAAAATTATTTGCCTCAGAACGGTCTCATATTCATGTAATGTGCAGATTAATGCCCCATCACTGACCAGAGACGCTTACCTGGAAACATTAAACTGCACATTACTTGAATATGAGACCATTCTGAAGCAAATAATTTTCACACAAGAATAGATATAATGTACTCTTAAATGAATCCCACAAGGATTGGAAAAATCATCCCTCAGCATTCCGACTGATTCCCACTGATCAGTTACTAGCCATCCCCTTTAAAGAATTAATTCTTTGCCAGAAGGAAAAAAAGGGGTGGGGAGACTACAAGTATATTCGTATGTGCAATCTAGAAAGTAAGAGACCAGACAGCCAATGAATTTTTTTTGCGCTAAAAAGAAAATGAGAGATAATATGATAATGACAAGAAAATTCTGATACCAGCTTGAGTTGAACTTCGGTATTTCGATGCTAATATCACACACACCCATATACCACCCATCTATTTCGTAGGTGAAATATGGAGGATCAGTGAGATATTACTATGACCTATAGAAGAACCAACAAGTATCCGCAAGAGAAGTTTATGGATGGTCAATGCAGGTGTTTATTTCTCGTTGTTGTTGTTTTTATTTCCGTCTTCAGATAAGAATAAACACAAGTTCCAAGAATAATACATAATCTTACATTATGAAGAAACGGGGGAGTGCCTGTTCAGCCATATCTGCAAAATATGACTGTTCTACTACCTTGTATGAATGCAACCTAGGACTTCATCTGCTACAAAATTTCACAAGGATGCTTAATGGTGATTGGGGGGGGGGGGGAGGAGGAGGGGATGGATGGTTCTATAATAAGAGGAGAATCTACCTTTAAACCCCCACAATTCTCATCTCATTCCTCCAGCAGACCATGAAATCAGGTCCAGATACTGGTGATCATCAACCTGTTGGGTACCCTACCTATCCCAGACTGCCCCGATATATCACGCGAGATTTGCGAGACATGAAATTGATTCCAATTACGAGGGTCACTGGACCTCCATTTCCTCCCTGGTCCCAAGCATCAATCAAGTAATTTGTGATACATGTGGGAGATTTTCAACAAGGGCGAGGTTTATACATCATGCAATGCATTGTTGAAAGATTCAGTGAAAGTTATGTTTCAGAATCATAAGTGGGCTACAGGATACTGTGTAGTATTCATTTTGGACTAAATAGTAGTACTCACACAAGAGATTACAAATTGCACAGTTAATCTCTTTCATGTCAGAGGGCATGCAGATTGGTTGTGATCTCAGATCAATAAATCAACAGTGAAATGATCGTCAAGCGCACTGTAACAATCAAGAATGTGAACTATTCTATTCACCAATAACATTTCTATGTACGTCTCAAAGCAAAACTGACAGATCATTAGCTGAATAATTACAATCACATTGTGACAATCACGCATGTGAACTATCTTTACTGTCCAATAACAATTTGTTTGATCGCTCAGGATATTGAAAACAGGACATAACAAGACTATAGACATCAAGTGAAATGATCATCAAGTGCACTGTAACAATCAAGAATGTGAACTATTCTATTCACCAAGTAACATTCCTATGTACGTCTCAAAGCAAATCTGACAGATCATTCGCTGAATAATACAATCACATTGTGACAATCACGCATGTGAACTATCTTACTGTCCAATAACAATTTGTTTGATCGCTCAGGATATTGAAAACAGGACATAACAAGACTATACATCAAGTGAAATGATCATCAAGCGCACTGTAGCAATCAAGAATGTGAACTATTCTATTTACCAAGTAACATTCCTATGTACTTCTCAAAGCAAATCTGACAGATCATTCGCTGAATAATACAATCACATTGTGACAATCACGCATGTGAACTATCTTACTGTCCAATAACAATTTGTTTGATCGCTCAGGATATTGAAAACAGGACATAACAAGACTATACAAAGCGAAACAAAAACATTTACGAAAACAAAAAACAAAACAAAACAAAAGAACAATTGAACCAACCTAAGTCATCTCACTGTTGGGGGATCATTTTGTGATGGTATTGTCATATCCCGGGCTGCCAACATTCATATAGCAAAGCCAGAGAGATTGCAAAGAGCAATCGGGGGACACTTTTCATCTCAATTTGGGATAATAACTTCAAAATAAGGGAGGTTTTTGTATTCTTTTGTAGGGACTTTTCAAATTAGAGTTAATTTTTGGGGAGCCTCCAACAGAATAATACAGGGAAGCTTGCCAGGCAGGCATATCTCCTGCCAAAAAATGTCATTTGGATTTGTAGGGGGGGGGGGGGGGGGTGAGAAAAATATTGAGACTCCATTCTTTTACAGCAACAACCAACAAACAACATCAACCCGCTGTAACCCATTGAAGACTAGTCCCA
The DNA here is from genome assembly GCA_033980235.1 of Diadema setosum. Lineage (NCBI taxonomy): Eukaryota > Metazoa > Echinodermata > Echinoidea > Diadematoida > Diadematidae > Diadema > Diadema setosum. Next base: position 10,119,164 of record CM067077.1, on the reverse strand, counting down.
AGTATACTCGGGAAGGAGTTTATGGGGTTGTGTGTTGTAGCAAAATCAGCCCATCCTCAATGGGTACAACTGAAGTTCTTTGCCTGTGGAGCTGATTATAAAGAGCAAAAGATTAGAACCATCTGACTCAAGATCACCTCAGAAGACTTCCCTCCATCCTCCCACCTGCCCCGCCCCACCCCCCAATATATCAATTCATTCCTTCCCCTTTCGGTTGTTTCAATCCTAACTCTACCCTACTCCCAAGCAATCCATAATTGCGTTTAAAACGGTCGTCCCGAGATGGTTCGAATCTTTAAAGTCTGAGTCACTGGGATGCATTTCTTGTTTCTGTCAGAACAGAAAATGTACGGAGAACCAGCGGTGGAGGTAAATATAAAAAGGAGTGGTCTCCCCCAATTTCCCGCTCCAAGACTTGACAGAAGGAAACAGGGATGAAGAGGACAGTTTGGGGTGCACCGGACAGACCATCCTTGATCCCCTCACTATTGATTCATCAAATTGGAGGGGCAGGGATGTCCTGTCACCTCAATCCATGCTCCGTTTACAGTTGGATACAATCATGGCATCACAATTCTATCACAAAATTGGTTAGATGACGAGCTTGCATACTTCCTCTGGATCACGGTCATAAGAGCTAGGACATACAAAACAGAGGAAATCATTGTTCATTTAGAGGGCCATATTGATGTTTTCCAGCTTTAGTTTAGATAAAGTTCTTGTTGGTCACTGTCCCTGGTCTCAAGAAAAAGAAATATTGAGATCAGACCAGAATAGCATGAAAAGAAAAAAGTCTCAGACAAAGAAAGGTGAAGACGCGTCGTTGAGATGTTTAATAGCCAGGGTGACCGTCTTTCTATGAATGACAGTCCTAACTTGTCTTTCTCTGCATTTGTTCGCTTGGTAGAGGACTGTACAATGCGCTAGACACAGTGACTGCCTGTGACGAGGCTTAGGGATTTACAGGGTGTGAGACTTCAGTAGAAAAGGTTGGAGTGGTGAGGGTAGGGGATAAAGAGGGGGGGGGGGGGCAGGAAAGAACACTAATGTGCTCTAGTCACTTGGATGTTTCCAACCCAGCCCTGGCACAGGGGCATATCAGCACTATCTCAAAGAAAAGGTTGGGGGGGGGGGGGGGGAGATAGAGTCAGTTAGGGTCAGGATGGGGCAAAGACATTATTTTGGTTCCAGAGGTTGGGTCCAGTCTTGGCTGGACAGTGTCCAGACTGGGATTCCAATGAGCTAATCTCTTCCCCTCTGGCGATGAGCCTCATTAATGCCATGGGATTATGGAGGGCTGGTAAGAAACAAATCGACAACAAAACAAACACAGTAAATACAGAAACTCAGCGAGACATGACACCAGATAGGCATGAAAAGAAGCGAGAAAGCCGCAGGATTTCGCTCTACTGCTCACTTTCTTGATCACTAGCTCACAATACCTTGCTTCCAGAAAGATATCGACAAACTACAAGTAGCATTCTGAAGTAAGATTTACCTGTTTGTTGCAATACTAAAGACAAGGCACATTTGGAATACATTACACAATGATTTCCTGCGGGTTTTACACCATGACTTCATATTGAAGACACTTCTTTCCAAATCCATCAAGCACAGCCAGCTTACACTTCGGTGGATAACGAACAAAAATGAGAGATATTTGACATTGTCATAAAAAACAGACACAATAGAAAAGTTATTTAATACCAAATCATTGATTTTCAAGAGAAACCTCACAGAAGAATTAACATTTTAGCACAGTCCACTTTCTTTTCATCAGACACGTTAGCCTGTTTTGAAGTTGAGACTTTCGTCTTGGCGACATATAAATGTGCAATATATATACAGGGAGAGGTTTCCCCAGTCCCATAAACAAGTCTTTGTGTGATGTTCGGTCTGTGTTCTCCCCTCCTCTAACTACTAAGATCAGCACAATTTCAAGCTTGGAGATGATTCAAAATCTTCAGGATCAGAGAAGCTAGAAATCATAGGATCTTGTCGCAAGCATCCACAAGCTTAGCAAACAGTCTGGGTTTTTTTAATCCAGCCCTTGATGCCACTTTTCATGGTGGATTTGCTCTTTAGCAGGCGTGATCCCCACCTAGTCCCAGAAAGGTGCACCATTCTTTTGAATTTTGAGTTTGCAGTTAAACACCTGTAGCCTCAAAATGACTCACCTCCATGAAGGCAGTTGCCAATTTGAAGGCAGAAATATCAGGGCAAATAAACGTCTATGACCTGATTGAATACACACAATTTGTGCCATCTGTCAAACCACCTGATGGTGCTAACAAGACATAACAGATTGCAACACACATTACAAAGTTTTTTGATGGTACCAAAACAAGCACACTTGGGATCTGGAGCAACGTTGCACTAATTCTGAAGAAAAGAAAAGGAATATCACAGATTGAGAGCCATGTACATGTGTATCATTTTCACAAGACATCAATGACAGAATGCATGAACTTGCAAGAGCATTTGTTAGTTTGTTTGTCTTGCAATTCATCATATACTAGGGATATTTGTGTGAAAAATTAAAACGTAAGAAAGAGAGGTTATGTTGCTGAAAAATAAACAACAAAGCTTGAAGTAAGATACAATGTATGTTGCAATTTGTGTGATACTTACAAGAGCTTCTTAGTCATGCTATTCCACACAGACTTAGTCATGTTAGTAGTAAAACATGCATTTTGCATACAGTATACACAGTTCAATTGTTTTTGTTTTTGTTTTAACTTTGCAGACATATGACCAGTGCTTTAAATCAAACTACGTGTGGAGATTTACAATTTCTGCACAAGCAGTCATCGAGAACAAAGTTGAGACAGTTTCTCTTGCCCAAAGTGCCCCACTGAATCCAGCCTTAATCTCTTGGACCGAGACGACAGCCATTCAGCCCCATGGTGATAATGGGCACTGACGAAGGCGGCTAAACAATGCACTCATACTTTCCCTCAACGCTGAGACAACAGCAGCACATATACTTTGTACTTTTAAATGGAATCACCATCTCACTTGATAGATAGTGGGCCTGATGCGGTGTTATGGTGTGGGTGTGTGGCGGCAGTGCACGACAATGCTTTTCTATTTTTACATTACATTTTACTATAGGCAGCATTATGCAGGATTAGGATTTGTCTACAACATTGTCTTCCCGGAGGACACTGGCCATTATACACAACTTCCTTCTCGTATTATGTCTGCACATACAATAAATGCTGACAAATTTAGCACCATATATTTATAGGCCTATATCCTTTTTTGTTGACGTTGTTTCTTGAACAAAATTGTAACAAACAAACATAAATAAATTGGCCCGACATATTCAAACAGCAAAAGCTATCTCTGCAACCGCATAATTTTCTAAAAGTGATAATACACAAAGGAGGGCAAACATTGAACTCCCAGTAGTGCCTCAATGATAAATAAAGAACCTTCCCAGTTTGGCTTGGGTAACAAGTTACAACAGTAATGAAAACATTTTTTCTCTCTATTCTGGTGTAATTGCTCCGTTCTCTTCCTTTTTATTTACTTTTTATTTTTTTATTTTTTTATTTTTTTTAACAGGGGGTGTTTTCTTATGTGTTTGTTCTGTTTCGCTGTTTTGATTTACTTTGTTGAAGTGGGCGTAGGGGGTGAAGAATGGGAATGGTGTCAGGGGAAAAGGAGGGACCACATGGGTGAGTCACATTCACTTTCACCCACCTACAGGTATGTCACCATCCTTGACCTCAATCCCAGCCCTCTTAACAGGTGCATCTAGGGATTTCAGACAAGCAGGGATAGAGGTTGGGACCCCAGCGCCCAGACACTCTCTCTCTCTCTGCCTTTGGAGTCTGGGACAGCCTTTGGGGTTTACCACAGCAGACATGCAGATAAACACTTCTTGGTGGGGGGGAGGGGGGGAGGGGGGGCTATGTTAAAAGGGTGTCATGGTCTTGGGATGGGGGGGTGGAAGTGAAGGGGGTAGGGTAGGATGAACAGGATGATGACATAAAAAAATCGATATTCCTCATCAATTAAACAAGCAACCTTCCCCCTATACCATCCCTCCTATACACCCCCGACACTTATCCCTTGCCCACTCTACCTCCCTTTTGCCAACCGCATGGACAGAAATATCATGAGAAGAATGATGAAGGTGATTTGGAGGTTTGCTTTCACCACGGAGCATCCCAGAGCAAATGGAAGTGGTTCCCCCACCATAAACAAGCAAAAGTGAGGCATCAGTAACATACCATCTCTCTACATAAGGAGTGTCATAATACTCTAAAATATCACTTGTATTACCCGCTTAAATCCCAAGTTTATATTACGGGGAGGGGCTGTTTATATTGAAATTGTCCTTGGCATCAAAAATAACATCTTCTCACACATTCATGTACTTTACCAGTCATCAATCTGAAAGAAGTAAAAAAGCAGGGGAAAAAAAAGAACATTCAAGGGCCTGCTTAACTGGAATCACATAAGCGACCAAATGAGTGGTCACTGTAGTAGGAATCTGAATTTTTACTCTGATGGGACTCCCATATTATCTCCTTTGGTTGCCCAAACTGCAAGAGCTAGGAGGCTGGGGGGAAAAAAAATGTGCCAATGTACGGTAAATGAAAAGAAGTGCAAGTGCATGAAATCAAACACAGCTGTGTAAACTGGACATTGAGTCGTTACATTTGAGTTTCATTATCACATACTTGTATAACCCATTAAGTTGTAAGGAAAAAAAAGAAGGGATGTAGGCCTATCTAATGTATCTAATGTATCTCTTTGCAGTAGAGCATGAAGGCTTCACCGTTGTTTAACTGTTTCGGTAAATCCCCATTCCAGTGTTCCCACACTCTAATTTCTCCATAACGTTCAATCAAGTTCAGGACAAGAAAAATCACAGGCTCCTCACTTTCCCATGAAAAAGTTGACAAATGTATAGACTCGAGGCGAATAGGAGTTTGGGAGAAATTAACTGAAATGAATCAGGTACAAAAACACACCCAAAAGGACATCAAACATATATTTCCCCCCCCCCCCATCTTTTGCTGTCTTTCTGAATCAAACTTCGACCTTTCGCATTTCGCCAGCCACTCTGTCAGTATCTTCTCGGCTGTACCCCCCAAAGGCTACGGTGCGCTGATGACATCCGTATCATAATTCTTACCACTCCCTACATATACTCTGCCCTGAGCATGAATGATTCAACGCGTACAAGCGGTCCCCCGTGCACGTCCAATTCATAAACTCTTTTACGAACTTGAAATGATGCCAGACATAAGAAGCATACATCCGAAAACAAAAACGAAACAAAACAAAACAGGAGGGATAAGGAGGGGAAGAGCAGTGTATGATCTAGTTTTCCAAATCCCAAGTGAAATAAATGTCTTTTTTTATTTCACAGTCCTGGTCAAATAGGTTTATTTCCTCTCTGATAATAACGATGTTGTCTTTTACTTCTAGGTTTTGCGGCCAGTTCACGGCCGGGCACGTACTCTGCTTTTGAAGTGGTCAGAGAAAGAAGTCAAAGAAAAGAAATAAATTAACCTATTGAACTTTGAAGATGGGCTGATTTCAGTATAACATGTATTTCCCATAGGCATCTGCCCAAGTATGCTTGGAACTAGTCTTCAAGTATAGCAACATCCATGATCAAATCAATTTCTTTTCATATCCTCTACTCACTTATCAATGTTTTGCCCTCTCCAAGACTTCAATCAAGGACTGATCAGCTTGTAGCAAAAGAAAAAAAAGTCAGCAGCACAAGTGCAGGGGGAAAGGGGAGATGGCAAAAGGAGGGGGCAGGAAAAGTCTGTTGCCCTGAATGGGAGGCTAATCACCAGGGGCAGGGCGCAGGTCTATGCCAGCGGGCCTAAAACAGCAGCGGCTCATTTGGAGAACAAATCTTGCCGTTATATCAATTTGCCTGCCAGTCGACTTTGGGTGAAATGCCCACTCCAGATTAATTGCTGCAATTACCAGCTGATAACAGATAGACTCCTGACCCCAGGTGACCCCTGAGATGAACTATTTCCTCAGGTCATCCAGGCAACTCCAGCCTCTTAATATAGTCTTCAGCATTCAGACCCTATTAAGCCCAGATGGGGAGCTGCTGATTTATCCACTTTTCATAGCGATAAATTTTTGGTCTTTTCAATCAGCCTTGATAGCAGCAGCAGGACCTTTAAAATTCTTGGCACCTGTAAAAAATTGTGATCTTCTTCCCAAAAGGGAGTGGGGTAGCAACAATAGATTCCACTAAAAAAAGAGTCATGTGGGGAAGGAGACAATTTTGGGAGCAATTCATCAGAGCTCAACTATGTATTGGCCATTAATGAAATTCCACTACATCTTGCAAAGGGTAAGGTCTTTTTTGTTCCTGGCAAATTGTTTTTGGTTACAAAAAAAAAAAAAAAAAAATCAGTGTGTCATTCAATTACCTTTTAAAAACGATTCACAATTGATTATTTGGAAATGCAATCCTTGCTCAATTCTCCCTTGTAGTCACTCATTGTCCGTGAGCAGAATGTTCACAACTATTTCACTTCCAAAACAAATTAAAAATCAATAAGTAAGTTAATAGATCTTGCATAATACAGCAAAAGCTTGAGATTGCTGAATTCATACATGGGCAAAGACAAATGAGATAGTCTTAAATACTAACAAATTGCAGTATAAAGTCAGAATGCTTTTCTATGAGCATAAATAAAACCACATCACATCAGGGGCAGGTGTCAAATTGTTCACGGTTCATTTACCCCACTTCCAGAGCAATAACACACTGAGGTAGCCTTTCCATTCTGTGCCCTGTCTAATGCGGCTAATGGCCCGCAGTACTGCAGTTCTGTGGAAGTACGTACCTTGATGGCTTGGATCAAATGAACCCCTGTGTATTCACTTTTTAAACAATCAACAAGTGCGAAAAATTTTCAGGCTCGGATTCCACTGTTCATCGCCCCTCGCTTCAGGAAAAAAAGGCACCTGCTAATTTCCCCTCCTAAAGGTTTAATCGAGGGTACAAATTAGTTTCAGTAGGAGGTCTGTCGGAACCAGGACCCAGCCAGGGAACCTAGAGGTGACAAGACCAATTATGTCAACCTTGCTTGTCTTATTCATGAAATATAGTTATGAAAAACCGACAACATCTCAACACACACACATTGGCAGAGGGGAAGCTTTTAAGGTTCGATATTTCTTTTAAAGAAGGAAAATGAGAGCAGTATTTTCTTTCACAATCATTCGGTCAGTATCGCGACCTCTGATTTATCAAGATGGGACAGATTGTGTCAACAGAAATCTGTAATGGAGTCAAGGATTGCTGTGAGATTTGTCTGCGGATAACTCAATCTCTATAACTTCTCAAGCAATTATTTATATCGAAGAATACTGGCTTTATGAAAAAAAAAGAAAAAAAAAAGAGGTGTTACAAATAAAGCACTTGTATGAAGTATTAGAAATGTAGAAAATGGGCTCTATGAGTAGCAAGGCTTGTTTGCCAAAAAGTAATCTAGTATTGAAGTACTGTTTGGTTTACAGCAGTTTCTTTGTTGAGAAATGTTCCACGAGTTCCATTCATGATTCTCAAAAAAAGTTGAATTTCATTTCCCAGTGGTTACACTGAGGAAAGACAAATCCCATTCCTTTAATGTCCTACTCAAATCAAAACAAACAACTGTAGTCTAGTTTCTAATGTTCTACTCTGGATATGTCTCAAGTGACCTCATGCACTGTGAATAGGTCACATTACATGAATGTCACTCTTTCAGCATATCATACGGTTGAAGCAGAGACTTTCCCCCTGTGCAACATATCACCAAGGGGTTTGAAAGTAAGTGTTACTAATGCCCATTTCATTGGTTAACCCCTTTTATGCCACAGACTTTGGACAGTGTGTACAATGCTGTGGGGTATTCTGTTTCAAACGGCAAAGCATGTAGAGGGGAATCCACAGCGGGTCCCACCTGACAGCCTAACACCGTGTGCATTGAATGGCGACAAATGCTTTATATCAACAGACATATTTCATCAATCCCCATTTACAACAATCTCGCTTGTATTCGAGAACCCTTGTTCATGTACCAAAGAGCATTGAAATGGACCACTGTGACAGAAACATTCCTCCCTTTTCCCTATACATCTTTAATCATTTTAGCATAGTTTCTTCCAAAAATTGCCGAAGGGGGTGGTGGGGGTATAAAAAAAAAAAAAAAGAAGGAAAAAATTTGGGAACAGAGAAGGGACTCTTGACGACGTCTTCGCTAATGCCGTGTATATCATCATTTTTCGGCAGGTACAATAAATATTGCATACTTGCATCGTAAACATCCCGCGGGCGTGCCAGCAAGCTGACGGGATTCTGAGCACCACTTACAGATTGTGGCAAATGGCTCAGCGACATCTCCAAATGCTTAAAGCTGCACACAGGGCATATTCATAATTTTGCAGGGGGGGGGGGAGGAGGAAACTCAGTGAATGGAATGGTTCAGATTTTAGTTGAGATGACAGTTATCTCCTCAAATTTAATCATGAACGCCAAGCCTACCAAATAATCATACGCTTACAAATACAATTATACCGTCATGAATTATCCCATATTCTAGTCATGGCAGTAAGGCATTTTTATCACATAGGGCCTACACAATAATCCTGCATGGGGTAACGTTTCTCATATCTCTCCAACATAGTAATAATCAAGCTACCAGTATTGCAAACACTACAAGTGTCATTAAACTGTCAATCAATGTAACATCTGCTGCCAACAATTGTCCAAGTAATGACAAAAGAGAGAAAAAACAAAAGTATACAGCTATTGAACATCTCTTGCATCATTCATCATTCAAGCATACACACAGATTTATATCATGAGTTCATACCAGTTGTTTTACAATAATAATACCCTTCGCTGCTGTGGCAGTGAACAAGCTTTCAAATGAGACATAGCATCTAACAACCACAACAAAATGTTCAAAGGATGCAATGTCTCTTTAAGGCAGAATGATGGAACTAGTCTCAAAGCAGGAACCCTTTATTCACAATTTATGCCAGTTTCTAATTTCAATTATTCCCAAACAACCCACATAAAATTATGATTCTAATTGCAGCAGCCTTTTCAAACCTTAAAACAAAATCCAGCTAGTCTCTACTCTGTCCTAGTTCTAGATATTCTCCAAAACTGACATATCATCCCGTGAAACATGTACTGAAGTCTTGGATGCAAGACTAACAAATAGCATTGAGGACAGGGCAACTAGAGAGGAGGGGATGGGGTACCCCCTCCAGGGGTGAAACATTTAACCTCCTTGGAATAATTCTGGCTCCCCAGGACTAGCTGTCTGGCCTCATGCTGACCTCAAAAAGCAACCTTAGCCACTGAACTTTTTAGTCTAAACTTTTACCCGCGAGGTGGCGCCTCATTTCAAAAACCTCAGAACTCCTGTAGACCAGGTAGCCTTGGCACAAACAGAGCAGGCCTCCAACAGGTTAAAGAAGAAGATGTGAATGTGAAAAAAGTGGGAAACATGCAAGTGAAATACTCATTCATATTCCTCATTTTGATGGCATTTATGACGGCATCACTTGATCACAGTGTCTGGAAAAAAAAACAAGAAAAAAAGAAGTAACCATCTGTGACCAACTTCATGATTTTGAAATGAAATGTCAACACATTCACAGTGAAATCACTGCTGTATATATTTGAATCAAGATGTCATGCCTTATACCACAAATATTTGAAGCGCTTGATATTCAGATCGGAGTTAATCCAGCACATTTTTTTTTTTTTTTTTTTTTTGGGGGGGGGGAATATCACTGTTGGCATGAATCACCCCAAGACACTATTAAAGACAATATTAAACAGATATATGCTCAAATATGACCTTACCTACTCATAGATTTTGTATAGGCCCTACATGCAATGTGCTTTGTAAATACATCCTACAGTGAGTCAAAAACTAGCAGTAGATACATCTTAAGGACCAGTTAGTGGTATGTAAGGGCGATTTTCAGCATGTGTGTATGGGTGGGAATGAGCTGCTTGGCAGAGGTCTGCATTTTCCGAGTGCTTTTCTAGTTTTTGTCTGATATTGTTTGGATTTTTTTTTTGGGGGGGGGGGAGGGGATGGGGCAAGGGATGGGGCAAGGACAAGGGATCTCGTTGGTTTACAAATTTGACATTCAAGATTTGTGCTGCAATTTTGGAGAGGAAATCCACGGTACTTCCAACGCTAACCACTTCTCACAAGCTTCCTGTCGGCTCGGCTGCCCAGATTTAGACGTAATGTTTTGGGAGCGCGAGAAAAAAAGTCCCATCCAAACATGCAGCTTCGCATGCAGGAAGCACGAAAATCCCCACATTTTTGCTCCAACAAAAAGGCTTGCTATGTACATGTATGTTTCTACGTGCCCAGAGGAAAGGGGAAAAAAATAGATACAGTATATTTTCATTTCTCTTCAACAATCAGCACTTATATGATCAGGCTTTTCTTTATTTCAATGTGAGAGTTTGTGTACGGTGAGGGAGGGGTGCCAGAAGAATATGGTGAATCAATAAGCTCGGCAGGACGTCTTGACTCATGTCGTAATCTAATAAAAAGCCGTCCGAGCCTTTTTGACTGTTTCGCTCTCTCCCTCTCGCGAGCCGTGTAGGGAGAAGGTTAGAAACCAAACGGGAAATCATTAATGCGGGAAAAATGCGAAGTGACAGGGAAATGGAACCAATTTTCGGCCGAGTTGCACTCCTACTCCTCAAACTCGCTCTTTGCAAGTTTCTATCTCTGTTTTCCTACTTCTAAAATATTCTTTCTCTCTCCTGATCTCACTGTCTGGTTTCCTCTTCACCTCTCCCCTGAATTCCTCCTGCATCTTGCACTGATTCACTAATATAATTTCTCCGTCTACTTTTGTTTCTCCCATTGCGTGAAACACTGTATTTTTTTTCTCTTTCTGCTTATCATTTGTCGCTCTGTATTCTTTCTTCAAATGTTCCCCTGTCTTTAACCTACGTGTAAGTATAGTATACTGTAAAACATGATATATTCGCAGCATGAATTTTCTGCAAATTGGAGCCGACGGCCTTTTTTGCGGCATGAAATTTTTGCGAACTGCCACTGGCATTCAATTCATATAGTGTAGACAAGAACTTTCGCGAATCTTGGCGCTCGCAAAATTCTCGAAATTAAAATGCACGTGAACATTCCTCGTTTTACATTAAGTATTTCCCCTTCTTTATCTTCTTCTCTGCCATGAAGAAAGAAAAAAACAAAAGCATCTCAAATCCATTTTTTTGAATGCATGTATTTGAATGTCCACAAAATCTCAGGGTATCGCAGACATTTGTGTATACATGTGTATAATATTTGTTTATGTTTAAGGGGTTTGTATATGTATGGAGTTGGAAATATGAAGAATGAGATTGATTGCAGGGAACAGACTTTCTCACAGTAGGAACTGTTACCATGGTAATGAGGTGTGGGCGGGGCAGAGAAGCAGCGAGAGACAAGAGGCAAGTGCTTCAGTATGTCTACCCAGCGGGGTGACCGGAGGGCCCCGTCTTTAACTGTGGCAGCAGAAGATCTCTAGATCATCAAGATCTACTTCATATAACTGACTGGCAGCCACTTGGAGACGGGTGCATCTTGTTTCCATGACAACGACCAAGAGGTACATCAGTCTATTTCCCGGCTATGGCCAGGACATCAACCCTCTCTGATATTGTTGTTGACCTATCCATGCTGACCCATAAAGATTCCATCAACCCCCCCCCCCCCCCTCCAAAACACACACACACATACACATACACACAAATATATAGTAACAAGGACAACAAAATTCATTTTCCAAGTTCAGAAAGCAAGTCAGGGTTGGATGCACTCTTAATCTATTTACTCCCAAAGAATTTTCTCCTCAGGCAGGGGGCGGAGAATAAATGGACCTTGTGATGGATGGGGTTAGATTAGCCTTTAAAATTCAGATCAGAAGGCCTATATACAAGCCAGACGTTGGCAGTTATTTTTGAGATTTTTATGGCATTTTGAACTCATCAGTCTTAGAAATGGAGTTTGACTTTTTGATTCTAATGATGCTTTTGTCAATGTGGACTGGAACCAATTCACATTTTAATAGTACAGGGAGTGCTTCTCACGCATTCAAAAAGTAACCAATCATAAACACACAGCTCAAATCTTCATCACTTAATATCATTATCATACGAGCATCACCTCACTTCCCAAAATGTTATTTGCTGATTAGAACATCCAACCTATTGGTTAGAAAAGTCCTCATTCTTAAGCAAAGGCATTACTTGGAAGACTCGGTACACATTTGCACACTGATTAATCAGCTGTCTCCTTTTCAAATGAAAGGGGAAAGAGAAACCTCCAAAAGCTACAGGACCTTAAAGGAATAATGCAGTTTTGATTGAGATAGGGCTTCAGGTTTCAAACCTTTTTGTGAGATAATGAGAAACCACTTATGAAATATAAAAGAGCATGTAATTCCAGGAGGAATTCAAAGTTTATTTGATGAATGTTGGGTTGATATGGCAAGATATCCAAAAATAAAGAGGTCCTATTAAAGGTGGGACCCTTGTATTATGACCACTTTGTTCTACTTTGTTTTTGGATATCTCAGCCATTTCAAAACTAATTTTCATCAAATAAACTTTGAATTCCTCTTGTAATTGTATGTTCTTTAATATTTCGTATTCAAGAGGTTTCTCATTACCTCACAAAGAGTTAAATTCTGAATCCCGCACCTCAACCAAAACCATAACCCTCCCTTGAACAACTTTATCCAGAACATGAATTCCTATGATGAGCAGACTCATGTTTCCCCTATGTCCTGTGCTGTTTACCTGGCGAGGCCAAATTGGGCCTGATTTACGATCCAATCTATTCATCAGGATATGACACTTACAGTGCGAATCTTTACTGGATCCACTTCCAGAGGGGCTAGAGGAATTCGATCCCAGGGACACATGATGATAGAGACACATTACAGTACATTGAACAAAGTGAGGGAGCCTCCATCCATGATAATGCCCCAAGTCTATGTGTGTTCGAATACCAGACGACTTGCACTCGTGACTTTTTAACCCATTGAGGACGAGTCCCAAGAATACTCGGGCAGGTGTTCATGAGAAATGCATGTTATAGCAAAATCAGTCCTCAAAAGGTTAAAGCAAGGTTCTGAACTTTGTAATAATTCAAAGAGAATTTTTTTATAAACATGTTTGCAATCATGCCTTTTGGTATACTGTGTTACTTTTTTTGGTAAATTTGAGAGCAAATTAGAGACTCGCATTTCTTGCAAACAAGTTTCTCAAATCACACGATTTGGGCGACAGAGGTCTGGAGGAGTTTCTCTCCACATTGATACTCTTTTCTGGGTGCACGTACGTTTGCAATCAGTATAGTCTGGCCTCTTACAAAACAAATCTAGGAGGCAGAGTCTGAGCTCGACTTTCATCTTCACCAACACCATGATATGTGCATATATTACACCTAAGTGCATACTCTCACACGTTCGGCAATATCAAGAGTCACACGTTTGATTATCATGCCATGCAGGGAGTTTCCTTCACAACCGTTGCATGGAACGGTGTCTGCAGTTAAATAGCTTAGGTGTCCTACAAAGGGAGATTCATTTCAGCGTCGAAACACGTTGATAAATAACATCCAGACATGCATTTCAAAAATATGACAATAAAACTGTTGTGTATACATGTGAGTATGTGTGTGCCTGTGGGGTGCATGTGACAAGTTCGACACCCACGCGAGTCAAACAGCCCATGAGTCATACAGCTTATGAACTCAACACTAGGCAAATAAGGCCCATGAGTCCAACACTATAGACAAGCAAGGCCCAAGAGTTTGAGTAATGTCAAACTTGTGGGCCTTTTTTGCTTTGTGTTGAACTCATGGGCCTTGTTTGCCTAGTGTTGGACTTGAGGGCCTGTTTGCCTACTGTAGGACTCATGGGCCTTTCAAGAAGCTCACAGGCTGTATGACTTGTGGGCTGTGTGACTCGTGGACCTTTCTTCAATGTCAAACCCATGGGCCACATGACTCGTGGGTGTCGGTCCAGTGGGATGATGACCCCATACAAAATGTATGTGTGTGTGTTAAAAGTTTGAATCACCTCTACTTAAATGTCAGTCATAAGTTCTTCCACCAGATTCATTTATTTGTTTGCTCTTCCCCCCCCCCCCCCCCCCCCTTAAATGCCACTATAGTTAAGAGCAGAACCCATTGTTCTTTTCCGGGCCGTTTTCCCATGGAATGCAGATTTAGGGCAAAGATAGCATCTCAACTTGGCAGTGATCATCAGGAGTATGCATAGCTACCCACAGTGAATGGCTCATACAGAAAATCTATTGTGCGTACATTTGTATCACAGAGTAGCATTATACTTCCAATTTGCAGCATCATAAGATTTTACTGTATCTTGAAATGTGTACAATAAAGGTTTTGGAAGTTTAATCCAATGCAATCAATTAATAACATATGGGCACATAGTCCATCATGCTCTTCATTGAAATCCTACAATTTTAAAAAATAATATCTGTACAAACACGGGATGATTATAATCAACATTTACATTGTATCTTTGGAAAAAAAAAGACAATTACAGTAAAACTTTGGATGTTGTTTGGTTTCCTGTTAATGCAGTATACTTGGATAGTAAATGATATCAATTTTGCATTTTCTGAGGCATGCTCATGTGACCCCCCCCCCCAGTACTCTGCATTTCAATGTTTTGTTTACTTAAATCCAGGTGTGCCCCGTAAATGAGCACCTGCATTATGCACATTGCAGTACAATATTGGAAAAAAAAAAATATGATGGATATCAAAATAAATTGATATGTACAATTATGCCCTTCGTTGTACACATTGTCTGCATACAGGACAGTTTCATTGCAACATACAGCTAATAACAACATAGCTACCACGGTTGTATTTATAATAGCTTCACTGCTTCTGCAGTGTTGTGGTATAGCCTTGGGGGACTGGCCGCAATGAGTTATCAAGTTCTCTGCCAGAGGTTCTTCCCAACCTCAAGTTTGCAAACTCTGAAGTTTGCTTGTGGGTGGAGGTTTATAAACAGTAGACTGGATATCAGCATGACTATTTTTTCTCTTTAATTTTTTTTTTTTTTTTTTTTTTTTTTTGGGGGGGGGGGGGGGCAATGTCAAGGCCAGTTTATGGTTACCACGGAAATCCATAGGCGCAGCATGGCTGAGTCTCTGGGCTAATAATAGAATGGAGACGTCCAAGTGGATTGAATAGTGGCTTGAAGTCTTCAGGCCATTTTCCCATTTTAGTTCCCATGAAACCAATCAGCGATTAGTGGTGGATTAGGAACCTTTTGGTCTGGAGCAGACAGCTATAACACTGTACTATCTCCAATGTCCACATGTGTTTTTCTCATAAGTAACTTAATGCTCAATATGTTCAATTTCTCGTCAATGAATGGAACTGACGACATACAGTAATTGTATGCAATTGTGTAAATTTCTTTCTCGCTATTGAACTTATTTTGAATATGATGTTGGACTGGACTACACAAAATCAGTACATATGGGTACAAACAATCGGAAATTACTTATTCTCTAACTCTCAAAACTAAAACCATGGACATATGGTGAGCTACAGCACAATACACATGGGCTATTGTCTGTCTAGTGCGATGTTTAAGGGGCTGAGAAATGTGGGACAGCACTCAACTAGCGATGATCCTACACTGGGAGGTACAGGAAATGAGGTTTAAGAGTCATTACTCAATTGTTTTCAGAGTGCTCCTCCAAAACGATTCCCCCTTTCCTTCCCATGTTCCCCCCTTCCCCACCCCCAACCTCAGATTATTTTCAACATTAACTTCACGAACTTGGCTTATCCCCTGCCCCATGGCAAACTAAAAAAGCACCCAAATTACGAATCCAAAATTAGATTTTTGTTTCTGTTTCCCTCAACCCCTTCTACCCCCCCCCCCTTCCCTTTTTTTTCCCCTCCCCTCGTTGAAGTTTTGAAGTCATGTGAGCGTTGGGGAGGGAGATCATTCACAGTTTGGTCATTGCATCCGCCAAGATAAAAATACCGCTGGGACTACAGGTGCACGGTGCTACCCTGCCTATAACTTCCCCATCGCCAGGAGGAAAAGAAACACCCTTTTTCTGCAGGAACTCACCGTGGCCTGGGTTTTACCTTACACACAGAGTTCATTTCAACTCAAAGTCCCAGTTCTTTTACAGAACTTTTATCGTGAGTAAACCATGAATGAAATTGTGCCATGCCCAATTTAGAATATCAGATAGAAATATTCCTTACAAAGGCAAATCATATTTACAGTAGATGTCTAAGTTTAATATTTGATTTTTACCTTGACTTTATAGATACAGCGTTGTCGTTTCAACAACACACATGGCACAAGTCCCGAGTATACTCTGGCAAGTGTCTATGGGAAATGCGTGTTGTAGCAAAATCAGCCCGTCCTCAACGGGTTAAGGAACTTGTGCCTCAGCAATCAGAATTTTACTGCTACCTTTGTAATTTCCATTTCATTTATTTTCATTCCCAACAAAGAATATAAGTGTACAGATTGTGAAAACAAGCAATATACAGTCTACATACATCAGAAATGTAAACACAACAAACTGAGAAGGCTAGATGCATAACAATGATGTTGAAAATCATGTTGAATATATTACTGCCAGGAGAATAAGAACACTGATCAGTATTCTTTTATCTGATTATTGTGAAATTTAACAAAAGGGAGTCCAAATTACATCTATTCCTTCTATTCCATGTGGAATTATTTATTTACGATTTCAACATTTTTGCAGATAGCAGAATGCTTGTTCACTTATTACAGATTTTCTCATCCATGTCACTTGAAGCCACAGAAAAGGGATAAAAAACAATTGTCTTGTTCGTTAAATATCCATGTCAAAAACATCCTGGCGCTTGTGTGAGATTGAGAATTTCTATCAGCGGCCCAGTGCAGCGCAAGTGTGAAGGGTATACTGCACATTGTGTGTATTTTACAAAGTCATGGCATATGCATTGGTGGGCATTACAGATGCAGCGCCCTGTGGGATATTATTCAGCATTCAGTAATTAGCACTTGTCAGTACAAGGGCTATGACTAAACAATGCATGGGACACAGGCAGGGAGAAAGAGATAGACACAACTATAGACAGATAGATGGATAGGTTAACTGAAAGATAGATAGACAGACAGATAGATAGATAGATAGATAGATAGATAGAACAAATGGATAGATATATAGACAGCTTGATAGATGTGATTCTACTTTTTATGTTTTAAATAAATGTAATAATAACATATCAAGTACAAAATTTTAATTATTACTCTCAGGAAGAATGCACCCTACAAACCTGGCCTTTTCTAGCATTCCTCCCAATTTTCCACATTTTCATACACTCAAAATGTTTTGCAAACTTTTGCAAACTTCTTAATTTTGTTTATTTTACATTGCACAGTTAATTTATACACTCAATTTCTGCACAAAAAAAAATATATATTTCTGTAGGAAATGAAAAAATATATGAATAAATGACATTACAAAGAAATATTGTGTAAGTGGTACATTTCACAGCAGCTCTTCTTTTTATATATATATGAATTTCACAAGCTGAGTGATATGGCAGAAATGTACAACTCACACACACACACACATACATACTGCCTTCCATAATACAAATGCTTTGCATATCTTCACTTAGGTGTGAAATACTTCTTTTTCACTCAGTCAATGTGGCTCTGTATCTCAAATTTCACCATTTGTGATATTGTATCACAAGTCAAAGTTGAGGAAATAAACGACATTTGCAATAGATAGATAGAGGGATATACGAGACAGAAAGATTATTTGTGATTATTATTCACGATGATTATTGTGATATCTGAGAAATAGCACAGTAATTGGCACTGCAGTGAGTGTGTAAATGTTTGAGCAAATAATCTTGAGATTTTTAATCTCGCCATTCAACACACACATCACAACAGTGCATGAACTCAAGGGCAAGAGTCACCAAGTTCGGTAGATTACGGGCATGCGCAGTTTGGTTGATATCATATCATCACAATCGGCTATTAACAAGATATTTCTGTCCATACAGTGGACTCCCGGTATAACGAAGTCCTCAGGACCGGCAGACCAAAAAAATAAAAAATAAATAAAAATAAAGATACATAGGGTGGATAATGTTGCGGCCCTAATTTTTACTTCTTTGTAACCGGAATTTTGTTATAACCGTGTTTGTTATAATGATCAAAATCCCACTATTTTGCCTGTGTGAATGACACCATTATTTGCATGTGCAATGAAGCCCAGTCTCCAAGTCTAGACAAGAAGTGAATCACCTTCGTCGCAGGTTCATTCGGACTCCGCCGAAAGAGAGAAGCTATGGGCATCCAGGAAGCCGACAATCGGTCTAATGGCTCTTGCATCCACGCTAATTGACAGATTCGCATCCAAATTACCCAGTCCGCTTCCGGTGACCCCCCTCTCTCTTCCCGGGATGAAACGGGCAAATAAGAAAGACGAGATGTACAACATCAGGGGGGTTAAGAAATCAGATCTCTTGAAACACATTTTAACACCTCATACTTTCCTTTTTTACGAGGCACTAGGTCATGATTCTGTGGTTTGAAGCAATTAAATCTGACTGTTCAAGTATTTCTCTTGTCACAAACATTAATTGGATCTTAACATCTTCATTATAAAGCTGTGGAAAACTAAGTAAAGAGGGTAATTGAATTGAATGTCTAGTCCTACACTATGACTCCAGAGGCTGACAGATGGGGGTAACAAGGTGTTTTTTTTTTTGTTTTTTTTTTTTGTTTTTTTTTTTTGGGGGGGGGAGGGGCAGAGGAGGTGGTCAGGGCTTGTTTAATTTCTTTATATGTCACATTTACTATCAGCTAGCATCATATTATCATCCATTATTTTTCATTCCTACATGTATGCATATGCCATTGAATGCATCAAAAGACCGACTTCAGATTTATTCGGAAATATCTATTGCAAATTTCACAACTCGCCAAAATATCGCCTTCTGGTTACGTGAAGACTGCGCATGAGAGCGATGTACATTAATGCTACATGGGCGGACAGCAGTTGCAGATGCACAGTCTACTGCTAGTTACAGATTCCATACATATAATTCACGTTTACAGCAATGCTGAGCGCATGTAAGTAGTACCATCTTCATGTTCATGATTGCAAATTCAACCACTCGTGCAACTTTCTTGCAACTCCCAATTCTTGAAGCATTATGAGCTAAAAAATTTTGGTTTCTACACTACAGTTTATCCACTGTACTTTGGTAGGTGGCGACATCATTCATCGTGACTAGCATTTTGTGACTGCCGCACAATTCATTATCCGTCTCATTCATCGCACACCTGTAGACATCCACGCATCCTGCCTGAGCTGTTGTTGCAAATCGGTGTGTCGCTAGAAATTGTTCCTCCTCAGTAACTTTCTAATAAAGACTCTGACCAGAAGGAGGGAGGGAGGTTCTCCTTTTTCAGTTGGCAAAAAGGACGGTGGCAATTCGGAGCTGACGAAAGATTGTCCCTGTTACAAACTTCAGTATCTTTCAGTTACATCAACAACAACAACAAATTGGAAAGAGAGTTTGGAGGGTAAAAGAAAAAAACATAACCTTCATAGAAATTCTTTAACCTACAATAGTACTTCATCTCATTTTAAAATGACCCAACTGTTGATGTCATGGTATACGCACAGGACGTAAAAAAGTACAAATCTGACAAGAAGCCATAAGATTGTGTATGACAATTTTGGATGATTCAGCCTAGAACTAGGCTAAGTAACCACAACTTTACACCAATCTGATACACTCGTACAAAGGACCGCAGCAAACAAACAAACAAAAGTGACAAGTAGCATATCATGTTCAGTACGATTCACACTTCAGATTACTGTTGTGGTACTGATTGCATTTACCCATTTCTATGGGGGAGTGTAAAGGGAGCGTATTTGAGGGGATGCAGCCAAGATTATATGCCAGGATGTGGCTGATATAAGGCCTGCCTAAAAACTTTGGAAAATAAAGTAATTAGAAAGAAACCACTATTCTATGTTGATATGTCCTCCAGTGTTTCTAAAACAAGGACAAACAGAATTGATCTTCGTCCTATAACCCGTTTTTTTCTTTTGTTTGTGACACTAAAGGCGATCATACGGCATCCATTCTCTTGTGCCTCTTTGTTTAATGCTGTTTTTTTAAATTCCAGCAAGAATGACTCAGCGGACATTATAGAGGGCAATTCAGGCCTGTCCAAAGGACTGTGTTTATATCTATCAAACTTCTGACCCCGTAGAGAAACCTTCGTTTTGTGGCTGCAGTAATGAGGCAATGTACCATGTACTATTAAAAGAGTTGTACTCCAGTCTTTGCTTCATCTACACTCATCACACCTGGCCATGACACATTTTCCGTATATGGGTTCATAGCATTATTGAAAGAATCTCCCTCCCCAACAAGTCCCCTCTCTATAAAACATTTTGGGAAAAGAAAAAAAAAAACAGACAATAACAAAATTTCTATATCTTCACACAAATAAACCATTTGCAAAGTAACAGTTTTTCGAATGTCAATGAGATGGTCACGTGAAATTGCCTTTAACTTTCTATGCAGGAGAGAAAACAGTTCTTTAACCCGTTGAGGACGAGTCTCGAGTATACTCGGGTAGGTGTCTATGGGAAATGTGTGTTGTAGCAAAATCAGTCTATCCTCAACGGGTTAAAGAGAGAAGTTGTTTTGTTTAGAGAGATCTGTTTTGTTTATTTATTTTTTTCGACAGTCATCTGCCAGGTTCCGGCTGACACTAAAAGGTGGCTGATTTGGTCTGATTATACTTCGTTTGAGGGTGTTGATGTTGTCACATATTTTTCAACAGTGGGTTCTTCTGCAAACATGTATAGAAGACTTCTTTCTGGCTAGCTATGAAAGAGATATAGCAAATTGATAATATATCAACAAATCAGCGCTGCCCAACCAAGCATTAAAATCTCAACTCGATGAACTCTTGTAATTCAGGTTCACACGTCAATCAGTTTCAACCCTCAACATATGCTGAGCGGCGCCAACTCTACGTGAACTGAACAACCTGAACAACGGGGGTGGGGGGGGGGGGGTGGGGGGGGGGGGGGTGGGGGGGGGGGTGGGGGGGGGGGGGGGTGGGGAGGGGAGAAGAATTCCGAGAATGCCCAAACAAGAGGAGGTGACAATCGGGGCATCTGATTCTGTGCGGATGCCCCTCCTAATCCCTGCAGAAGGGCACGGTGAATGCAGCCCCCAACACCAGACCAGCGTAGTGAATGGAAACAGTGACTAAATATAATCCAGCATAAGTGCACATGGAATAACAACTCATTCATGACAGAATCGAGCATTTCAGCATGTCTTTTCAAAAAAAAAAAAAAAAAAAACTCTAATGCCGAACAAAAGACAGATTAAGCCACAGGATTCTTAGAGGGAGGGAGGGGGGAAAATCCATGATGAATCTTTCCACTTTGTGCAGGTTAAGAGTTGGTGAGCTATTTCTGTGAGTCAGGTAAAACAGCCATGAAACGGTAGAGATGGGGAGCATTGACTAAAATGCAGGATGTGAGTGAGAAATCCTGTGTGGACAATGAAACAACCTGCCTACAAATTACACTTGGTCTACACACACACAAGAACAGAACCTCTCAATACATCAAAATATGGCAAACCTTATACACAGGAGATGAATCTTGACAAAGAAAAATATAACACCACTACACAGGAGGAACACCAGCAGACACACATGATGTGACTGCTTCAGAACTGAGAGATCCAACTAGTACACCAGTAAAAAGTCCAAAACATTCAAATTTGGCACACAACCAGATGCACAGATCCCAAATGCCGATGAAAGACTTTGCACAAGCCTTTGAAAATGACACTTTAATGGTGATGAATGTGTCGAAAGGGTTTATCGGAATAATAGCCTACAATTCAGGTAAAAATCACAGTAGGGCATATTCATCAATTCATCAAATAACTACAAATGCAGAAAAATTCTCAGAGTGACTGCTTCATCCATCCAACTGACAAGAAAACAAACAAAACAGCAACAAAAACAAATGAACAAACAAACAATTTGTCTGTTCTTGTTAAACCATTGAGGATGAGTCCCGAGCATTTGGCATGTGTCTATGGGAAATGCGTGTTGCAGCAGAATCAGCCCGTTCTTAATTCCTATAGTTCTCTTGGCTTATAGCCTAACTTCCCATTTCCACTAGCAACCGTACTGCGTAAGACATCATAGGTTTTTCAAGCACAGTAGTTCTTGAAGGGGTGCTCTGATTTTCTAATGCAGGCCTTCTTCATATAATTTTCCTCCTACTCTTCGAACCACATCCTCCCTCCATCCCCCCCCCCCCACCACACCACCCACCAGCCGCTGAAGGTCATCGCCTGAAAACGTTAGGCTTCCCCTGGAAGCAGAAGACACAAAAGTTCAGTCGACAAAAAAAAAAGACAAACAAACAAACAAACAAACAGAGGGAAAAAAAGCTCATCAACGATTGCATCATTCTTCCTACGCTCACACTGCACCCCATTGTCCACTGATGCATTCTGTTCTTATACAGAGAGAGAGAGGAGTGATTTAGGTTAGGGTAGGCGAACCATGCCCTATCGTGCCGCGGAACACAGCCATTTGACACACTTCTATCCATGGACGTTCTTATTTTTTTTACAGTTGTTTGTTTGTCACACTGGCAAGGGACAAACAAAACCTAAAACATACAAAAAACCAAAAAAATGTGATGCATTCTTTCGACATTATCATACCATCTTGCTCTACACCTACATAACAAATGTGGGAGGATTCACCTTGGAAAAGCAATAGAGATGATTGTTTGGAATTCCAGTAATCACCTGTTTATTTTTCTCGTTCGTTTTTTGAAGAAAAAGGAAATATACTGACGAACCTTTCATTCTTTCATCACTTCAATTACAGAGTATACAAACAAGAGCTAGGTGATACATGCTACAAAACTCTGTAGCAAACGACATGAATGACTCGCATTCCTTCATGTTTGGTATCAGAGACATCTCACTCTTTTCACAGGAAATATTAACCCGCTGAGGACGAGTCCCGTGTATACTCGGGCAGGTGTCTCTGGGAAATGTGCGTTGTAGCAAAATCAGTCCATCCTCAACGGGTTAACAGTTTGCAAATGGGGCATGTCGGGTTCATTTTGGTGAAGCACAGTGTACACACTTGACATGTTACTGCTGTTATATGTGGAAGGATGTGTGGTATCGCTGCAAACATAGGGCCTACTGTGTCACTATCCCTTCACGTGCTGACATGGGGAAAGTCACATGACTCAAAATCAAAAGAAAAAAAAAATGTAAGGGCAGTAGAGTTCCACACACAACATACCTTGGAGACGCTCTGAATCAGAATCTATGTTGAGTTGCTTTGAACAAAAATCCCAATAATATTCGATTCCAAAATGCGAGAAATGCCAGAATATCAGCTCCCTTCATAAACTTGTAGCAATATTTCATCAATTGGTGGATAAACTTTCGGGTAAAAAACAGTGTGATTGAATGTCCTGCAAACCAATAAAATGTTGGGGTTTTTTTGGACAAAGTGTTGTGATGCCATCTGTGCAGAGTTTGAAACCTTCCCCTACCGATGACGTATGACGACGACACATTTTCTGAGCCTGCCATAACGTGCTGGTGTGAGACATATTACAATGTATATTCGCGACCACACAGGAGAACACAGGATGAAGAAAAAGTTTAGATGAGTGGGATATAGGAGACCCAGAAATGATGGGGGGGGGGGGGGAATAGAAGAAAAGAAGATTTACTGTTTTGTAGAAGTCTACTGACGAACTTTTTGCCTTTCATCCTAATAATGCCTATCAACTCCCTGTAAATTCATACACCCCCTACTTTCATGCCAGCGAAGGTCATGAGGAGAATAAATCTTGCCAGGTGGATTCTGTGTGTGGCTTTGGAAGCCTCTGCACAGTAAATACCATTAACTCCTCAATACTGACATTAAACCGCACTGAATGCAACATTCAAAACCTTTAATACGCAGAATGCAACATTCAAAACCAAGCACATATTGTTATATTCAATACCACACACAGGCATGCCTGTCAAGACTTAAATACCCTGCTTAGGGGGGAAAAAAAAGGATAGTTGGGTACCCGATTTATCATCCACATTTAATTGTCATCTAGTCCCAAATAAATTGCATTATTGCAATTAAGTCCAATAGGACTCCTCACACAGGAAATCTAACCATTCGCTGTAAATGCAGAAATTTTGACGGCACATTAATTTTCATGTATTTAGCACTACTTTTCGTAACACAAATTCTAGAACCCACAATAATATCTTCACAATTTTCTCTACGCATTTCCAATAAGTTGAAACATGGATTCCAACAGTGGTGCCTTCTTGTTACAAGTGTGTGTGCCCTAGATTGCAAAGCTCTTTATCTTATGCAACATTTTCTCTCTACCATTCAGTGACTGACAGATGCCAGCAGTCAACAAGGACAAACATCCAAGGCAGCATAGCCGATACGCTCTCTGTCCGTTTATTTGAAAAATCCACACAAAGTAATACAGATCGATCTAAGTTACACTTCAGCGATTTAAAGCGAAAAATTATGACTTGGGAACCAGCAAAAGGACAGAAATCCAGCCGACACATGACTTTCAAAATACACGTACAATGTATACATTAACCCATTGAGGACGGACTGATTCTGCTACAACACACATTTCTCATAGACACCTGCCTGAGTATACCAGGGGCTCGTCCTCAACGTGTTAACAATTATGTTTCATCAATTTCACTCTATTCCCTTATCCTATTTCCCCCATTCTTATTCCCCAGTATATCACATCATAGCCTTACTTCAAGCGAATCCTCAGCATCAAAGGATCCCCATCACCCCCCCCCCACACACACACACACACACACACACACACACACACACACAAACCTCATTTGGGAATGATAAATGTTCTCTAGCCTTGCCATCTATTCATCAAATATGAAAAAATCAAGCTAAATATCATGGGATGCCATCAATTTCATTTTTCCCCAAGTTCCACCCAGGTTCAAATGACAGAAATAGATGTCGCCCCACCACTTTTCAAGAAAAGATGCGTTTTGGTGGCCCAATCAGGCCTCCAAATTTCATTGTCAAGCCACAAAAAAGAAAAAGTCAGTGTCGAGCCTTGCATTGATATAGGCCTAAATGGAAGAGACATAGGGAAAGATGAACATATACTGTGCTGGAGGAAAATTCTACCAACAAGTCATTACCACCACCACCCCCACGAGGGGTTTAAACTTCCTGGATACTCTGTCTACAGGCCAGTTGAAAGGCTGCGACATCACTGCCCCCCCCCCCCCCCCCCACCTTGGTGACCTGGGAGGATAGGGACAAATCTTTCACAAAGTGAGTCCAATCCATTCAATCTTCCCTCCAACTGGGACCGGTCACCGGGAATAGAAACCATCCCTCGACCCCTCCTCCCCTCCTCCCGGAGAATGCCAAGGCGATGACATCTCACTTATACCAAAAAGCAAACGATGATGTCAGAGACGGAGGACGTCTCTCCACCCTCGTTGGTCACCCGGGAGCAGGGTGAAGAGGATGATAGTTTGACCCAGATGGATTAGAGAAAGAGAAGTGCAAGCACTGAATTGGAGTTGATGGAAGACGGAGACGACGCCAGTCAATTCATGCACTTGATGAAGTAAATGACAGACTGAACAAGGGGGATGGGAGTGTGGTGCAAGCATAAAAATTCAAAGATATATGCTAGCTATCATTCAATCAGTGATTTAGTGGTACAGTTAATGAAAGAATGAACAGTGAACAAAACAAGAATGAGAGCAAGAGGGAAAAGAAAATGAAAACAAAGAACAAGAACAAGATGGAGAAAAAAAAGGAAGAATAAGGTATGTTACCAGAAAGACATTAGGATTAGTATCAAATGCTATGGTAATTTGCTGCATTGGATCTTATCAACAAAATTAATACCAAGGTAAAAGGATACCTCGGTAATTGACTAGGTACCATTTTCATTCACGAAATACCATGGTATTTCTGGCAAGCATTGCACACCAATGGAAAAAAAAAAAACACAAAGTTTGTGAATAACACACTGCTGTACGATCAGTGGTATTTCGTCACACAATTTACACTCACATCTCACATGTGTACTTTGTGCAAAGTTTGAAGTACCATCCTAATATATGAAAGTATTTTGCGGTGTAATTGCACCTACATTACAAAGCATCGCATGGAAATACCTGGGTACCATGGTATTTCACGGTTGATGTGAATTCCCACTGGTATCTATTGCTAAAAAATTTGCCACTCATAATGATAGACTTATAACCCTTTCATAAACTCAATAATGCGGATAATATCCGCAACATTTGGTCGTAAAATCGGAGCGGGGAAAGAATAATGCGCATTATTTCAACCCTTCTATTATCCGCATAATAGCAGCATCGGGACCAGATTTTGAGTTTATGAACGCAAACCCAAATAATGCGGATAATTGCTGGGGTGCGGTCAAACGTCACCTGTCTTTCCCGCAGAAGGGGGGTGTGCAGTCACCACGACGATTATCCGCCTTTTTCAGGACGGGCGCTCGTAAAAATAATGCGGATTATTTTCAGAGTTTGTGAACGCATTTTTTATTGAATTGTCCGCATTATTCTTATGCGGATAATAGGAGGATGAGTTTATGAAAGGGGTACAAGAAACAGATGGACCAAACATACCCAAACCTCTGGTATTTAAAAGGAAAAGGAAAAGGGATTCTGAGCTGCCAGTAAGGTCTTTATAATATAAAGAATGCTTGGTGCTGTTCTTTTTTTTTTTTTGATTCATCCAAATTAAAGAAAATGTAACAATTGCGTCAACTGTAAATACATGTTTTTTTTTTCTCTCTCTGAATTTTGATTTGGCATGATTATCATTGGCAAGCTTTGATAAACATTTTTTTTTCTTTTAATATTTGAGCCAATATAAAGAGTTTTTAATACCTCTAGAATGTATTCTTTTATGGTGCGTCAGTATGCTTTAAACTTGTTTTACTTTCTGTTACTTCTTCCTGTCTGCAGACATTGGCATTCCTGGGTTTGTGGACAGGATAACATTCAAACACACATTGCGACAGACAATGCAAACTTTTATTAATCACCAGAAGCAAAGAAAGAAACAAGAAACATTTATAGACAACCTCCCCCCCCCAAAAAAAAAAAGAATTCTTTTGACGATGCACCGATGCATCTTTCCTAACAAGCCTCAATTTATGGATATGGCTCCTCCTTCGTCTCCAGCAGTAATTCAGCAGACGACTATGTTCTCTCCGAGACGAAGCAATCCGTCTCCAGTTGGCTATATCCCAACTCCCTAGGTAGCTTGTTACTGTTATCATATTACTTCAAATACCCCAAATCTAATTCCTACTGCACTACCAGACAACAATATCATAAACAAGATGAGAGAAAAAAAAAAAGAAGTAACAATTTTTGCAGGAAAATGATTTCAATCAAAAGAATGAAAGAAAAGAATAATTGTCAGAAGTAACCACTTGCGGGGGAATTTTTGCTGTTATCCCCAAATGACGGCTTTCCGTAACCGCAGCAATAAAAGCACATTGTTAGTAGCCTTTCGGAGCTGGCATGGCGTGACGAGTACATTAGGGTTGTTTATGTCTGATGTGTGAAAGATCCTCCCTATATCATCCTCACTCAGAATGCGGACACTAGAGGGCGACAAACAGGGATGGGAATTAACCCTTTCAACACCATTTGATCCCCTCCCCCTTTTCGGCTCATTTATGGTGTCAACAACATTTAGGAGTTTTGGTGTCTAGAGGGTTAAACATGCTTGCCAACTGTCCATCAGAGTAGCCAGGGAAGGCCAGGGCCAGTGGAACTGTCATACTACAATTATGGACGGCACAGGGACTATCGAATCCTGACAAACATGGTAATGCTTCTTGTGTGAGAAGATAAGCAAGTGAGTGATGTCTGTCCAACTTTTTCTCTTCCTTCGTGACAACAAAAAGAAAAAGAAAATTGAGACAACAAGAAGAAAAGGACATTCTGAATAAAGAGAAGGTCATACATTGGCCATGGCTAAAAAAAAAACGGGAAAAAAAGAGTATTTGGTCACAGAAGTCAATATTTGTGTGGGCTAGACTCCTCGACCAATGGTTTCTTTAGCGAGACTCGGTGTTTGGCTGACCCCATTTTCTAAGACTGTCCGTTAGCCCACCTTTTCGTGTCATTATCACGAATTTAAGGATCAGCGATGTCCATCTTATGACACATGATATGCCAGCCATTTCAGTTTCCCTGGGAAGCATTTAAAGATTTTAAGGATGTGTTTAAAGGTATACAGAAACCAGTGAAAACTAAACTCCTTCACAGCATCACTGTGATGCCGCTGCAAATTTCAGCTTACTATACTGAAATACTAATATATATGTGACCCGCTACAACAAAAGGATCCTGAAGTCGCTGACGGGGCGAGCCGAGAAAATCAAGTTTGAAGTCAGATCACCAAAATCTGTCAAAACGTTCAGATTTCTGTTTTTAACATAATTTTGTAGTCTAATGTATCTTCTATCATCTGCCGAAATTTCGAAGCTAAATGATCAAAGGAAAGGCCTGATAATAGCATTTTTCTGGGCCATGCTTGGCTCGCCCGTCAGCGACTTTAGGATCCTTTTGTTGTAGTGGGTCACATATCTGTTAGCCCAGTGAAAAACAAAGCAAAATCAGAAAGTAACATTTGCATCACAAAAGTCTCACTACTGGGGGAAAAAAGTAGAAAACAGAAATCCTAAACATTTGTTTAGAGAATCAAAGAAAAGAATGAAGAAGAGAAAGATGCAGTGCAATATTGGAGATATTTTTGGTAGCAAAAATGTGACATCTACACAGGAATATTCTCACTCAACTGCCAAGAGGAAATGTTTACAGACATCCGCACAACAAAAAAGGGAGACTGGTTAGAACACTCTGAGTAAAACCTGTTTTAAAGGGTGTGTACAGTTCTGGTCGAGGTGAGGATTTGGCTTTTAACGTTTTGCGAGATATTCAGATACCACTCTATGAGATGTCAAAGAGCATGCAGTTCTAAGGGGTATCAAAAGTTTATTCGATGAAAATCGGTTTTGAAATGGCTGAGATATCCAAAAACAAGGTGAAACAAAGAGATCCTAATAAAGTTGTGGCATGTCGCCTTTTATTATTAGCACTTTTTTGGATATCTCAGCCATTTGAAAACCAATTTTCATCAAATAAACGTTGAATCCTTCTTAAAATTACATGCCCTTTCATATTTCATAAGAGGCTTTTCATTATCTCACTTAGGAATGTTCAAAACATGAATCCCCATCTCAACCAGTACTGTACAGCCCCTTTAAGAACACGCATGAATGGCAAGTGGGTGGGGGGGAAGCAAAAGCACACTCCTGAATACAAATCAAAGTACCTTGCCAAGTCATTGACCTTGTTCAACTTAAGTTGTTTAGTTCATTTTTTTTTTCTTTCTTGGATACAGCTCCTAAGCACTTCTTCAAGACCTCTACCAATTTAAGGCAGGTATATTCAGGCAGATGTACATTCTTAATCTTGTACATCAGTATCGTTCTTTCACAGACAAAAAAGTCTTGCGCATGGGGGTGGAGATGGTGTTTTTGCGCAGTTCACTTAGATATTTCTGTAAACAAATCTATATGCTCATTATAAGAGATTTCCTTTTTTTCACCACGGCACAAAAGAAATATGATCCATATGACATGCGTCAAAGCAGTGTTTATACAGGAAAGCAACCAGAAGGCCTGGAGTTTTACGTGTTGAATTATGGCCTGTCATATGTTTCTAATCACAAGATGATCATTCAACATATTCCCCACTTCCTGTTTTTAACTTGAACTCATAGAAGGACATCATCACCCTTGCAATATTTTATTGAAAATTTGCCACTTGAAATGATCAAGAACAAACACATGGGAAGTACTGCAAATGTCTGATCGATCATTTTAAAATAAACTTTACATGTAGTCTCTCTCTCAAAATCAAAACAACAACAAAAAAGAAACTTCTTGCTACCAGTGCTGTTTCGAGTGTTTGGGGGCTTTTACATCGTAACCCATTTCATACAGGAACCTGGTGGCCTGTGTATGAAGTCTATGGGGATTTTAGGATTTAGTATGAAATGGGTTAAAATTGGACTTGAATCGTCTTTGACTACTTTCTGCCGACATACCGGAGTATTTCTCCTATTCCTCAGTCCGGGGGTTGGGGCAATAACTTAATCTGTGGTGATTCCAGAGGTCGAGGCAAAATCCCCATGTCAGACTACCGATGAGCCGTGAAAAATATATCACTCCCGTCAAGGAATACTTTTGGGTACACGCTCACATGTTCCCAGACTCTCTCCAACCATCTATTCCCTCCCATGTATCTCTCTCCCGCTCCTTCTCTCGTATTTCTTTAGTTCCGTAAATAGTTTACATCGTGATCGTAATGAGCCACATCTTCCGCCAAAGGGAAAGCAACGTGGGGAGAATTTCTCCGTCGCTGACGACTTTAAAAGCGGGTGATTTTCTTCAGAACCCCACGTTCCATCCATCACGTCGTATTTACCGAGTTTAGATACAGGGTTTTTCTTCAAATAAAGGAAAATTAACTACTACCACTGCAGAAAAACTTTACTTTCGATTGCTCCTCGTAATCTTGATTTGTGCACAATACCGCATCCGTTATCTCTTACGAACATTTCACTGAACATGCCGGCACTGTTTGTCATAAAGATTGAATATTTGATTCTGCTCTCTTTTTTATTCCTTTTTTTTCCAAGAGGGAAGGTTGCAAGGAAATGAGGAGAAAGAATATCCTTGTTAGGTTCAACTTTCAGTCTGTTTAGTGGAATATTGGGACACACACATGTACAAAGATACTGTAAAACCAGAAATTTTCACATACATTTTATTCTTGCATGCATTCTAATTTTGCTGATTTCTTTCTCGAAATTAAACTGCACCTTAAAATTCTTGTCTATGCTAAAGGCCTACACATTGAATGCCAGTGGCGGTTCTCGAAATTTTTATGCCACAAAAAAAGAGTTGTTGGTTTATACACTTACATGTAGCATAAATTCATGCTGTGAAAATTTCTTGCTTTACAATACGCTGCCTTTCTAGTCTCAACACTAGACTCTAAGTTGGTTTAAAAAAAAAATAGGTTTTGTATTTAATAAACCCTAATTCTACTAGAGAGGCACTAAACATAGTGTTTGGAAGATCACTGAATTTGTGGGACCTTGAGACTGACCACGGATACACAAGAATTCAACATTCAAGGAAAAAATAAACCAATTAACAAGACCCCACTTGTATCATTTCCTGTCCATGGGGCGCTCATCTGATGTGATCAACAAACCTAGAGGAAAACACTGGAGGCCAACTGACAAGACTTTTCAAACCCTGGCATGTTACCAAGGATACCCTCGTACGTTAACTGTCGAGTTACAGATAAGATGAGCAATTAACACACCATCATTGAGCCCAAATACACCTCCAGTGGCATAACAAGGCATAATGTACATGCAAATGTATGAACCTGCCACTTGTTAATTCAAGCAAAAACAAAAACGCAACTGACCAAAACAAATAAAAACAAAACAAACAGCTTCCTAATGATATTCTTGGTTGTTGACAGCCCCCCCCCCAAAAAAAAACAAACAAACAAACATATTGTTTACTGCCACTAGCACATTAATTGAATTATCCATGTTAGATCAACAAATAACATCTTTAAAGAAGAATAAGGTGTTTTATACCACAGTACAAAACCACCTATGAAATAAAGACTTCAAATTCTGACAAAAATAAAATTCACAAGTAAAAATGCACATCAAGTAGGCCCTACACTCAACCCTAGCAACCCTAGCACACTCAACACAAAATCAGGATCACTTGTAGAACTCTGCCAACCACCAAATTGAATGAAGTATTACAAAGCAAATTGTAACTGACAACTCTAATCTGGCCCTTCCATTGTTTCTCCATACTGGAGAAGAAAAAAATGGGGTCAAATCCATTTCTCCATCGGGGATGAAACACCCAATATATATCCGGCCATATTTTTTCTGTTTTGTTCGTATTCTACCTCACTGGACCTGACCTTCATATTGCCTGACTAAAAAGATTTAGAGTGGTACTTGTGAAGTATCACAAGGAATTCTACTATTTCTGGGAGAACAAGATACGTGTATATGATAAATAAATAAATGATGAATGAATTAATACCTGGTTGTATATGGTTTGACTGACTGAGTTTTGGTCATATCCCTCGGGTGATGATTGGTGCAGAAAATAATTGGTCATCACATTTGCTCCGACAGGGGTAAATATTAGTAGTGTGCCCGCAAGAACAAGGCAACCACATGTGATTCAAGGAAGGTGTACCCGGAAGAACGACGCAATCGGTGCGAGGCCAATATGTATAACACATGCCTTTACGTGCATTTGCGTCGTTCTTCTGGGCACGCAACATTTTGTATGTTTTCAATTATCCTGTTATGTCCATCTAACATTACACATGGAAATTTTGTGCCAGTTTACTGCTAAATGCTAATTAGTATTTAATTGGGCAGATAACTTTATTTTGTCAGAGGAAAGAAAACAAAGGCTATAGACTATCCACTGATATGAGACACTTTTGCTGTTTTCCAAGTCCCCCCACCCCTCTTTCTCTTTTATTTAATGGAGAGGCCGTTAATCCTAAGTAATCCCACTGACAGACAAGGGTCTGATGATTTGAGGCGCTGGTACAAGACACAGCTGTCTATTGACGGCTAGCATTGACCTTAACTCCCTATACAAGATGATGGTCAGTCCTGCAAATATTTGCAGAAACCATCCAACATTATATCCCTTCAGGAACAAAAATCTTTAAAGCCTATCACATGCAATCGCGAGGCCATTTTGGGGACAGACAGCTCAAGTGACTTCAATGTGGAGCAACGAACACTTTAAACAACAGCGCTGCCATTCGAACTAACATCAAGCCTTATATTGTACCTTGGTGGTTTCACGAGCGACACTTTGAAGGAAATTGAAAGAGATGACACCAGATGGGTCTGTTCTCCCGGTAGTTCGGAAAAGTAGAGAAAAAAATCCCCTCCTCCTTTCTTTCTCTTCTTGGCTTGTGGGCTGTCAACCACAATAATGCCTTATGGCAAAACCCCTGTTCTAAGAGGCTGTCCCTATGGGAGGCAGTACATGTATCCCAGCCTCAGTTTGGAGACTACTGCAAAATGGGACTTTTTTGGCATTACCCATGGAAAGTCTATGTCATACCTGTGACACAGCATATTTACAGATGCAACTGTATACTCAGATTGGGAAATACAGATATGAGGAAAGACCCGGAGAGCCCTACATAACAAAATAAATGAGCAAATTACCGTATCAAAACTACTTGTTATCATCATCATCATCATTATCAAAATTATTTTTTTCTTGTTTTATACAAATGGAGGGTACTATAACTTGTAAATGCAACTACGCAATTGAAAGTTGTCTAAATGAACAATTAAAAATATGCATTTACGCAGAGATATACAAACACTATGCAGCCTGTATATGAAAATTGTTCAATACTGTAGAATATCAGTATCCTTTGCTCCAAAACCATTCAAATTTGTACCTTTTTAATACAATCATAACTATTTATAAACCCCATTCCTGTGACACTTGAACAAAATTGACTGAAGTACAATGTATTTGAGAAGGTTTTTTTTTTCTTTTTCAAATGCTTCGTCCTCACACAATCACAAAATAGTGCCACAAAAGCAGAGTAAAAAAAAAAAGAGAGAGAGAAATCAAGGCTCCAAGGCAGTAGTTTAAAAAATGGTGTGCATGATAACAATAAAGAATATTATTAATTTCTTTTTCTTTCAGAAGAAAGATTGGAGACAATAATTGCAAACATATACAAAATACAAAACAATGCAGAATCAGGGCCGCTGTTTTCAGTCAACTGAGATATTGTTGAAAATACCTCTTTCACTTGTCCTTTATCTCATCTAATCAGGTTAAGTTTACAATTCAATCATGCATTTTAACTTTTGAAAGTAAACAGTTCTTATCTTAATATCAAATCTTGTTGTACATCCGACTTTTCCACATGAAGAAGCATACAAATATATAAATATATATATATAATTATATATTTACTTATGTGTATTTGCTTCTTTCCATAATCTAACTGCACTCATACACATCCAAAAAGCTTACAGGGCAGAGAGGTTAGAAAAACACTAGCAGCTGGGGCAATAACAGTAGGCGAGTAAGAGATCGGAATGTAAGATAAGGAGGTGGAATGCTTTTGTTTTCTTGCATTGTATGTTAGATGACTGAAGAGCTTTTTGTATTATTTTTTGCAGCCTTCTAAAATAGACTTTGTTCATAAAATGGACAACAAACGAAGAAAATAATGAAATATATGAAGATTTACAGACAGTAAGAGAGACAAAAATTCAAGCTGATTGCAGTGGTGGAACATATCACTACCTCTCCCTAGAAGTTTCACTGTACCACTATCACTTCGATGATTGTAAAGAGAAATAAACACAAATAAGAATCAGGAGTAACAAGGAAAAGTAGAAATTACGCGGTGCGTAAAATATGTCCCCGCCGGAAGTAGCATTTAGTAGCAAAATGTACAATATAGGTAAAAAGATCAAGGGTCAAAATTCTATGTAGAAGTTTTGAAGCCCTCACCTAGTGCCATCACATAAAGCAAACGGAATCGAAATCGGGTTAGAAATGACGAAGGAGTAGCATTTTGTAGCCAATGTACAATATAGGTAAAAAAATCAAGGTCAAAGGTCAAAGAAGTCAAAGGTCAAAATTCTGTGTAGAAGTTTTGAAGCCCTCACCTAGTGCCATCACATAAAGCAAACGGAATCGAAATCGGGTTAGAAATGGCGAAGGAGTACTAACATTTGGTAGCAAAATGTACAATACAGGTCAAAAATCAAGGTCAAAGGTCAAAGAAGTCAAAGGTCAAAATTCTGTGTAGTAGTTTTGAAGCCCTCACCTAGTGCCATCACATAAAGCAAACGGAATCGAAATCGGGTTACAAATGGCGAAGGAGTAGCATTTTGTAGGCAATGTACAATATAGGTCAAAAATCAAGGTCAAAGGTCAAAGAAGTCAAAGGTCAAAATTCTGTGTAGAAGTTTTGAAGCCCTCACCTAGTGCCATCATATAAAGCAAACGGAATCAAAATCGGGTTAAAAATGGCGAAGGAGTAGCATTTTGAAGCAAAATGTACAATATAGGTCAAAGGTCAAGGTCAAAGGTCACAACTGAAATTCTGTATAGAAGTTTCAAAGCTCCCATGTAGTGCTATCATATAAAGCAAACAGAATCAAAATCGGGTTAGAAATGGCGAAGGAGTAGCATTTTGAACATTTTGATCACACACGGACGCACGGACGGACACACGGACACACGGACACACACACGTACGGAGCCCGTTTCATAGTCCCCTGCTCGAACTCGTTCGGCGGGGACAACAAAAAACTATGAACAGATATTGATGATTGTCAGACAATACAGTGCTTCGTAAAAGACTAGCTAGTTGCGTGATAGCTACATAGATGTAGGAATCAACACGGGCATATTTTGTTTACAGTTATATCAGAGTAAATTTCTTGGATTTCGATGAACTTTCCGATTATCAGTTTCAAGTCAGGTACAATCGTATGTATATGAGGAGCCATGAGGCACTGAGCAAATATTTGTCAGTCTGCAGACCGTGAGCTGAGGAATTTTAATTAGACAGTGATGCTGTCTTATGAACCGATGAGCACGATTTGTCACCAAAAGGGACCCTGTCCAGATATGAATGAGTAATGCAATCTGATAAACATGTACACACATTTGTCAAAGTCACCCAGGCTACCTTCAGCTTTGAAGTTTTAAAGGATTTTTTTTTTCTGTTTTTTTCCCCCTTTGTCCCACGAAGACTGGGGACACAGGAATAATTTGTGAATAGAAGAAATCTCAAAAATAATCTAAAGTTGAATGACTTTTGCCCCATATAACATCTTAAAGTAGATCACAAAGACTTTCTGGTATTAAACAGTGACAGGGTGACTACTTGGCATAATGAATCATCAGAGTGCATTTCTATTTCCTTACAAACTTCATCACTACCACACACACATATATCATTTTGCTGTGAAAGAATGCATGTTAAAATGCATCAGAATTGAACTGTACAATGTACTTTATAATTGTTTGAATCTTCAAGGACAGCACACTATACACAGGTTATATAATGTAACTATATTATAAGAAGAGGTTATGACCTAAAAAAAAGAAAGAAAAAAAAATATATATATATACCACTTTATCTTCATAGTGAAAGTAAAGGTTGCATGTATCTGCATGTTTATCATATTTTTTCCTCTTGGCCTCAATATCATAACATCTGTCAAATTACTATTTGACTCCTTCCTATATATTCTTTTTTTAGTTGGAAATCTTGGATGATTTATATTTCCTTTAAATTTCCTGCCTGATTTCACTCTTCTGGACATTTGATGCAGTATTTGGTACCCTGGGGTACCAAATGAAAATTCGCCATTTTGTTGAATTAATTATTTTTTTTTTCAGCGCTGTACCCTGGCTTACCAAAAAATGTGTCAAAATATTTTTTAGTATTATTATGCACAAAAATGTTTTCTTATTTGTGATTATGCATCAATTAATGCATGCAAGTGTACTTCGAAAAACACCTATGGTGCTAGTTCATTGCGACGACTTTGCTGTATCCGAATTCAGAATCGGCGTGTCTGAATTCGGATACGCATTATAAATAATGGGCATGAGATGGCGCTATACAACGCGGTACCCCGGGTTACAACGGTACCCCGGTGTACGGCGTGCCGAATCATTTATTCAACCATATGAAGCAATGAAAAGAAAAGAGATTTGCATACCATAGCAGTGCCTATATGCCACTGCTGCCTTTACCGCAGTTTTCTCTCATTTAATCTATTCATTTCTTTAATTGCATAAATAACACTTATCAACTTTCAAACAATCGGTTCAAAAGACTGTACTAAAACCAGTTTTCCTCCTATGACAGGACCAAAATCAGTTTTCCCTCTACAAATCCTGAAAGAACAAAAAGTTACAGTGAGGATTGATTGAGCAGACATCGAAAAAGGAACAAAAGAAAAAGAAATGTACAGTTTTGACGACATGACAGGTACAACTGACATACACTGCTGCCAGATTTCCCTACCCATAAACTCAGGGGGGGGGGGGGGGGAACTCACAACAGCGATCCGCATTCCCGACGATCGCATCAAGGAAATTCAGAACCTCTTTTCTTCTCATTTTAAACACTGGCATCTGGGCAAGTTTCAAGGACTTGTCTTTGTACAGCACATTTTGCCAATTTTCACAGATTTCTCACTCATCTATATGTCCGATTCATCCTAAGTCCTAACTGCCCCCCCCCCCTCCCCTCGGAGATGGGGGAGGGAGGGGGAAAATCTGTGAGTTGGTTTTGTTTTGTCTGTCTGTCTGTTTGTTTGTTTGTTTATTTTTTTTTGACAGAATCTAGACCATGTAGTAGCTAATTGCCAATCATTCCCTGATAGGCACACATCGTGACTGCTAGGGGTTATCGGGCTGGATGGTACTTACCTGGATTCCGTCAAGTCACATGATGCGTCAGGTGCGGCAGGCGAGATGTCAAATCAAGGGCAATCAGATGATGACACATACAAGGAGAAAGCAAGAACACAGAAGAGAAAGATGCATAAGTTTGCTGTGTATTGTGAGTGTGATGCTACACCTCAAAGTTGCAATAGGAACATGCTTATGGCAGCCAGTTGCTGATTTTGTGGGTGTCCGTTAAGAAGGTCGTGCGAAACGAAAACCTGCAGCTGTACGTGCACAGCGTCGAGTAGCAGAGACATTCTACACATACCAGAATGTTCATGCATTTAAATGAACAATCATTAACTGTCACATGAATTGAAGTTATTTTGACCCTGCAGCTGCTTTACCTTTTTTACACTGATCCAAACTGTACTGGGACTGGTGAAGAGATCAACTGGAAACATACACAATCTTTATACTATTATAGCAAAATGCAGCGATTAATGCAATGTCCATCGATGTCTATTTAACAATGCCACTTGCTAGACAAAATCACTCACTCATATCAGGTATGAAATGGTGTTACAATCATCTTCAAACCAGTTCACTTCTAAAAAGTAAACTGGTGGTGACATTAGGACAATGTCTGTACCATACAGGGGGTCTTGTTTGAATGGTGGGGGGGGGGGGGGGCTAAAACTGCATGAAGCATACAGACATGTGAAGGAAAAAGCGTCTGGATTAAAATTTGTTATGGGGCACAGGATGGCTCTTAATTTTATCGTGTGAGAGGAGCCTCACTGTGATCGAGCCAGTGCCTTGCAAAGAATAGAATTCCTTGTAACGAGTACAAGATAGCAGCAGGTTGAGACAACATTACGATACAAGAAACATCCAACATACATTCCAAAGCATCCCTACACATTGATATATTTTGTAAGCCGTGGTGTCAATTATCAGATGTCGGCAGGTCACCTACAAACTGTCCTGCCAGGAAGCTCAGTGATTAATGGATGTCATTACAGCCTGGTTAAATGGGCACTTTGACATCCAAACAAGCTAGAACAGGGTGAAAAAAAAAAAAACACAAAACACACACACACAAAAAAAAAAACAACAACACTAGTAAATTAAAGTATAATACCGTACAGGTAGTTGAGCCTGAACAGGCCATGGCGAATGTCCTATATAATTATACTGACATAATTCCTACTCCCAAGAGAATACTGCTCCTGATTCAATGATGTATTTTTAGAAATAAGCATTCTCTGCACTAAATAGAAGATAAAGTTTGTGACCTCAGCCATCCGAGCTGCAATTTTCTCCGCAGATAAAGGGAAGTACAGAGATTGTAGGTCAACAAGCAGTCAGCCAATGGGATAACGCTACATTCCATGATTGTACATTGATGCTGCAGCAACTCTGTTAATTCCGGTTGTAGATTGGTTTTGTATTCTGTCGTTGATAGCCCAGTTTATATTTGTACCAGTTATGTGTAATTGCTGCCTTTACTGTACATCAGAGGGGAAGAAGCTGGTTATAAAGAAGCTGTACTTTTTTAGAATAATTTTAATATAACTTAAAGAATAGCTAAGAAATAACTATGAATCTTTGATCATGAAAGGCAGACCAACATTCCACTAAATGTATACATTTGTATGTATGCTGTAGGAAGACAGAAAGAGACAGAAAACAAGACACATGGAGATAGATGGACAGACAGATTGACATACACACTGAACAGACCGGTATTTTCAAAGAAAATGTTAGTTAAATGAAGTCTGACAGGCTACAAGTTGTGCTGGCCCTAAATCTACGGAATATGGCCTTTTCGGCAAATATTCTATGTTCCATAATTTGTATGTCTTATCTTCTCAGCAAAGCATGGGAAAAACTAACTTAACCTGTTGAGGACGAGTCCCGAGAATACTCGGTCAGGTGTCTAATAGGAAATGCATGTTACAGCAAAATCCGTCTGTCCTCAACAGGTTGATAATGCGAAGCCTCAACACATTACAACAATGTTGCATTCTCTGAGAAAGAACACAAACAGGTGCAGTTAATTATCACTGAATTTTTAAGAAAACAAATGCACTTTAACCATATTTTAGTCTTCTTCTCCTTCTAAATAGTACGGCAATGCTGGATAATGAAATAATAGCTGTTACACATCGACAGCCATCCCTATCCATCCGTACATTATTCCCTCGTTATCGCTTAAAATGCACACTACAACTGTATTTGACATCTCAATGACTGGCGAAAAAGAAAAAGGGGGGCATTTTCAAATATTTGCACCCCTTTTTTTTTCAAGAGCTTGGCCCAACACAGAAGACCCAGATTCTCCGCTCATTATTTCTGGGACACAAAGGGGGCATACATTCCTTGATTGTTTGCCCCCAAAAAGCAGACAATAG
This sequence comes from Diadema setosum, assembly GCA_033980235.1. Taxonomy (NCBI): domain Eukaryota; kingdom Metazoa; phylum Echinodermata; class Echinoidea; order Diadematoida; family Diadematidae; genus Diadema; species Diadema setosum. Next base: position 10,078,968 of record CM067077.1, on the reverse strand, counting down.
CCGAGTCTCATCCCAGAGTGTGTCGTCAAAGATTACTCTTTCTCTTCTCTCTGTTACACCTCCCTCTCTCCCCTCTCCATCTCTCCCTCTTTCTCTCTCTTTTCTACCCTATGTTACACTTATTCCCATTCCTTCTATTACTCCCTATATATCTCTCTCTTCCCTTCTATCTATGCCCTAAAAGCCATGTTTCCATGTTATGTAGATTCTTTGTAGTTCACATCTTAATTCTCTTCCTTGTTGTATTTGGAAAATTCATTCATTCAATTTCTTGTGTTTATGGTTTATTTGTTGAAATGTGGTACATGGAACAATTAAAACAAACAGAACAAAACATATCTTTCAATATATTTGTCTCTATATCTTGTTCTTTTCCTCTTTCACTATGTTATGCTTATTGCAATATTCCCATTCTTTCTCTCACTTTACCTATCAAAAGGGAAACATATTCTAGTGCAGTTGCTAAAATTCATACATAATACATGTCAGGGTGTACAGAGAGACTCTAGCATCAGGAAAACTTAGCAATGGATGAAATTTTCGAGCAATATTGTCAGCATATTGAAAAGTACAATGTTTTGAATTACAACGGCTTCCTATCAGAGCTGTGTGCATTACTTGCTAGATTTTACCCCAAGTTTAGTGGCTGCAGTGAGGTCACACAAATCTTTTGCAGCCTTTGCAGTTGCATTGGAGAGCCCTTCGTAGAGAAACACAAAACAAAACTGGTCTAATCTCCTCATCATTTAATCAATTTGTATTAGCATGGAAATGGCTTAAAAGTGAACGACTGGGGTCTTTAATCTTTTCATAAACTACCTCTCAGATTTGTTGATAAAAGAATATTACTTTAAATAAGTGGTGAATATCAATGTTTTCTAGAACAGACATATCAAGTCACTCATCACCTGGGAATCATGAGTTAGCAATAATATGAGATAATTGTGTGATCTGCACTGAATTAATGATAAACATACCCCCCCCCCCCCCACCTTTCCTGTATGCCTGTGATATCTGCGCAATATCCACCGACCGCCTTCTTTCCATTGCGTAATATTTCCCCCGGTAGGATGACAAGAAGCAGGGATGAAAATATTGACTCTCTGCCCCCGATGCCCCACTCCTGCACCTCCCAATTTCTCCTGCGGTCAATGATCTCTTCTTTGCAGTGACCAACAGTGCAAATCCACAATTTAAATCAAGTTCTTTCTCTCCTTTCTTTTCTTTTCAAGCCCTTTGTTTTGCCTTTCCTGCATTTTTCTTCCTCCAAGAATTCAGTCAAGTGGTAGACATCATGCTGATTTTCTGACTCCAAGACGAGAGCTTTGCTTGTGGAATGATAAAGCTTCTCTAGACACTGGCATAACAAACTGCCAGCATACCTTAAAGCAGTGCGACTGAAAGATTTTTGACATCTTTCAGATATGGTTTATTCCGTACATGTGATGTAAATGACAACTGTCAAGAGCCAACATGTACAAGGATTCAACTCCCTAGCTGTGATGATGCATGTACTGAGATACCATGTTATAACACCACTTTTTCATAGCATATTGCATTATACATGCGACCACATTGTCACGTAACGCTCCTGTAAAACCAAAATAAACACAAACTATCTTGTAGGAGATATTTATCTCAGAGAACTAGTAGATGAAGATATCTTTTAATTCTAGCTTTGATATGTTTAAAAAAAAAAATTACTTTTACTAGATTTTTGTCTGCACTGCATTGATAACGAAATGTTATTGATACACTTTAATGATCAAGAGATTTATCTTTCTAAACATTAATCTCTGCATAAACCTCAGAATTGGCTTGGCTTGTACTTGTACACCCACATGGACCACTTAATTATAGAATTAGATTTAAGGCGTGTTTGCACCAATTACAAACATCAAGGAAACATTTAGGACAAACTTTGCTATGGACTCGCCCACTGGAAGCCCAATTAGATCATCCTCATTTATACACTTTCCCTGTTGCTAGTCCCTACCGTCGTTGTCATGGCAACCTTTCCAAGTTCACGTTTTAGTGTTGGGGATAGGATCTGCATCATACGGTGAGGGACATGCCAGCCAAAAGCATGATTACTTCAGGCAACCAACTAGACATCCCAGATTAGGATAGAGAAACAAAATTTTGCATTTACAGTTTTATGATTTCTGTGGTTTTGGAAATTATATAAAATTAACTGTGTTCTATTTTCCATATTTACATCTCTAAGTTCTACCCTCATACACAGAGAAAGCCACCTTCTGGGTTAATCACGCATTAAATTCAGGCAGACATTCTCTAGCAGTCATAGAATATAACTTCAGCAATACACACACACACACACACACACACACACACACACACACACACAAAATAATAATAATAATAATTGTTTGATTGTTTGTTCATTGTTCCATCTGAGAAGTAAGGTAGCATGCACAGGCTTAAAAGCACTTGCTACCACTATCTTCCCATTATCCCTCCCCTATATACAAATGCAACCCTTCTCCAACACCCTCCTCAAAAAAAACAAGGAAAAGTAGAAATTACGCGGTGCGTAACATATGTCCCCGCCGGAAGTAGCATTTTGTAACAAAATGTGCAATATAGGTCAAAGGTCAAAGAAGACAAAGGTCAAAATTCTGTGTAGAAGTTTTGAAGCCCTCACCTAGTGCTATCACATAAAGCAAACGGAATCGAAATCGGGTTAGAAATGGCGAAGGAGTAGCATTCTGTAGCAAAATGCACAATATAGGTCAAAAATCAAGGTCAAAGGTCAAAGAAGTCAAAGGTCAAAATTCTGTGTAGAAGTTTTGAAGCCCTCAACTAGTGCCATCATATAAAGCAAACGGAATTGAAATCGGGTTAAAAATGGCGAAGGAGTAGCATTTCGTAGCAAAATGTACAATATAGGTCAAAAATCAAGGTCAAAGGTCAAAGAAGTCAAAGGTCAAAATTCTGTGTAGAAGTTTTGAAGCCCTCACCTAGTGCCATCACATAAAGCAAACGGAATCGAAATCGGGTTAGAAATGGCGAAGGAGTAGCATTTTGTAGCAAAATGTACAATATAGGTCAAAAAATCAAGGTCAAAGGTCAAAGAAGTCAAAGGTCAAAATTCTGTGTAGAAGTTTTGAAGCCCTCACCTAGTGCCATCACATAAAGCAAACGGAATCGAAATCGGGTTAGAAATGGCGAAGGAGTAGCATTTTGTAGCAAAATGTACAATATAGGTCAAAGGTCAAGGTCAAAGGTCACGACTGAAATTCTGTGTAGAAGTTTCAAAGCTCCCATGTAGTGCTATCATATAAAGCAAACAGAATCAAAATTGGCTCATTAATGACAGAGAAGTAGCAAATTGAAGATTTTGATCACACACGGACGCACACACGGACACACGGACGGACGGACGGACGGACGGACGGACACACGGACGGACGGACGGACGGACGGACACACGGACACACACACGTACGGAGCCCGTTTCATAGTCCCCTGCTCGAACTCGTTCGGCGGGGACAAAAAGAAGATAATAATAATATAAATACATATATAGGGCCTATATTATATACACACAATCATGCACAAATTGATTCAATGTGGGCTCCCCCTCCTCCCCCACACCCAAACCCCCCTCTACCCCACCCCCATACTGCATTCGGAAATCAAAAGCAAGGGGGCTGTCCCATACTGCTTGATTGGCTCAGACACTGCGGGTTCCACCCGATGGAGAAAGTAAAAATAAAATCATGCTCTCTTTGCATTCCATTTAAACCCTTCCGCCTCTTGACTTCCCCTTTCGCAATCTGGCGATAATCGAGGATAAAAATCAAAACTCTAATTTTACACACAGTACAACATGCATAGCAAAGCCACAGCAAGAGAGAGAGAGATGGGGGGGGGGGGAGGGTGAGGGAGTACAAGAGAGAGGTGGTATTCCTTGCCAAGCCAAATCAATGTATTGATGATACATGGAACATTCTTGCCCTTACAGGCAACCCCTGTGTCTGGAGTCCAAGTCGGATTTTGTGACAGAAATTGCACTTGTGTGATAACATGAACATGTGAATGAAAACAAACAATAACAGCAGTTTCATAAACCACAGCTAGGCACCTATAGATTACCTACAATAGTTCAGATGTGATTTTAAAAAAGCAAATCAAAAATCAAACCACTGGGGGAAAAATGACACTTCAGCAGGCAGCATGTGTCCTATTACTTATAGGAGTATAGTCTTGTTACAGTACTTGCCATGATATTAAATGCTTTTATGGTAATCACAGGCAAAGAATATAAAAACAAAACAATACAACATTCTAGGCAATTATGTTATCAAACTAGTATTTGATGCCACAACCAGTAAACCTTTTTTTTTCCCTCCTCTTCATTTTTTTTTTTTTCAGCTAACATCGAGCTCTGGCTAAGGCAGTTTTCATGGCCAAACAAAAGTAGGTTACACGAACAAAATCTCTGAAATCGATTAAAAGATCGCTACTGCGGGAAATAGGAAGAGCACAAAAGCTCAGCATGAACACTCAATAACACATTTGAGGAAACTTCTACATGACTACTTTAGCATAATACACACAATCTGCCTGGCAACATATAAGTAATCTACAAACAAACAAACAAATAGGCCAAGGAAAGTGGCAGTCAGGCATGTAATGTCCCCCATTACATAAATTACTGCCATGACCCTGCAAGCACTGATGCAGGGAAGAATGTTACCCCAAACAATCAACAATGAATTCCAAACTTCTTTCTTCTGTCTTTCTTTCTTTCTTCCTTTTTTTCATCTTCTTCTCATTCTTCTCTCTTTTTTCTCTTCTTTTTTCTTCATCTCCTCCTCTTTCTTTTTTTTTTTCTATTCTTCTTGTTTTGGTAATCTGTGCCTCCTTCCAATTTTTTAAATGTATATGTGTTTGACCACTTCACTGCGATTTCATCCTGCTCTTTACGAAAGAAGTGAGGTGGGTTCTGTTAACCCACTGAGGACGAGACCCGAGTATACTCGGGCAAGTGTCTAAAGGAAATGCATGTTGTAGCAAAATCAGCCCGTCCTCAACAGGTCAATAGGCCTACATGCTTAGGGTATAGCTCCCCTGTGGCTTTCCTATATACGCGGGACTGACAGAGCTCTTCCAGTGTCCGTCGATTCTAGACTTGGCAATGTGGATTAAGTGCCTGGCAGAAGGGCACTACTGTCGGGCTGGAATTCAATCCTTATTGTACATTATTGTACGGAAGCTCCCAGTCTAATCTGCATGGTCTTTACACTGCTTAGCTGCAATACAAATGTAGCTTCCTGGCTTTGAACAATTCTCTATCACAAAAGCATTACATGTCAAGAGTTACTGACAAATGTTGTAATGTTGTAAATGGCAAATGTTTCCAATTTTTCTTGTACTTTTCTTCCTCTCATGCTTTCATTTCAACATTTAATTTACTTTTGCCCAATTTTCTAATGAAGGGATGATTTATCATATAAATCAATAATACTTGCTTGTCTTGAATCAGTCAAAAATAACAATTACTACTGCCACCATAATGAGAATTTGGCTTGAACACTATATTCCATGCCTGAGGCATGACCACACTGATGTCTCTTCCTTTGGAATTGCAGATAGCCATAAAAGGTAACAAGCATGAATTTCGAGGAAAAGACGGGTGATAGTCACAAACATATTGGCATGGCTGACCTAGACAAAGTGCAGGACAAAGTTCATTGACCTCAGACATTTGGCACCATCCACAGTGGGATGTGTGCTGTGCAGTGTAGTGGTATCACCACTCTACTTAGCAATGGCACTGATATAATATCTAAAATGGAGGATACCACCAGAGCAAATTTCATGGTGCTTACTATTTCATCAAAGGGAATTACCCCTTTGGAGTCTGTCTCAACAACCTTCTTTGCTTTTGTTCTTTTTTTAATTGATGGGGATTTAGATTTGCCCAAAACCAAAATAAATTCAGTGCATTTTCTGTCCATTTCATGCAGGGTTATCAAAAGAAAAACACAAGGTATTACATGACATTGAAATTAGAAGTCATATCTCCACATTCTCTTTCCCTTGCATCCAGTATAGAAATTTTTATTGGAAAGCATTATGAAACCGAGTCTAGAGTCTAGCGCTCGCTGCAAATACAAAGAGGCTGGAATATGACTACAGTGCGAGACATGATAACGTTCTGTCAATTTGATAGCTCTAACAAGGCTTCATGCATTCACCTTTGAACCCCCTGGTGTCAACAATAGCGAAAGTACACATTCGAGTCAAGCGCATTCATAACGGATTGTACAACATTCCTCCACCAGAAATCCACAGTCTGACACCTAACAGGAACATTCACAGACGGGGACGATCTCTCATTTCAGAGTTCCCAAACTTTCAGGTTTCACACTAAACACCTGCTTACATTGCCCTTGAGAAAAAGTGCTTTCAGAATTGACACATCTTCTCAAATCTAGACAGATGATCAGCCCAGCACATAGTTGTATGATGCCCTGCTCTTTCTTATTTTCATGTCCCTGTCTGAAACAGTTGTTTTATTGTAGTTTTTTCCCCCATCATTACATATTTCATCTGATTAAAAAAACAATGAAAAGATGGAACATAAAGACACTATGCTCTTATGGGATGAATGTTGCTCCCAAAAGAACAGAAAATACTGTTACAAATAGGGAACATTTTAAAGGGTGACAGTTATTTTCTATTTGCCCTTAAAAAATTGATTCAAGGCATTCAAGATACTTTGAAATGTGGAGACTTCACTTCACTATTATGGTGCTCTCTTTTTCTCCTTTCCTTTTTTGCTTGCTTGTTTGTTTTTAAAGAACTTTATAAGATGAGATTCTTACCAACTGAAAATTTACCAAACCAGGTAACTTGACAGCATAAAAATGATATCCTGGTACAGTTAACTCCAACTGACATTTGCACGGCTACAAGGGGAAATAACACCTGTCCCTCTAATTCATTTACTTCCCGGAAATTGTTCCTTCACTCAGTGTAAGTATAGACCTAGGCAAAAAAAAAAAGACTGATACATGCGAGGTATTTTAGAGCTTGCAACCTACTTGATAGGCCTACTTATGGTCCATCATAGAGACATGTTTCCTACCCAGATAGCAATATAAACAGAAATACATAATGCAGCTCAAACAGACACACTTCCTACACAGATAGCAACATGGACAGAAATGCATATATGTGCAGCTCAAATTTTTGGTAAATTCTGCATACTGCTCTTCTTCAATATGCATTCCTTAGCCTCTCGATTTATTCACGATTCGAGTTCCTATAACTGAGGCTAATGGTGCCATCCATTACCTTGCATTCATGATGATAATCATGATGATGATTAAACAGCATTTATATACTGTCATTTATCTGTAGAAACATTCAAAGGTGCCCAGCTCCCACAATGTGTCACACATTTATGGATGTCAAGCTGGAAGAAACCCCACAGGAAAAATAGATTAAAACACATATTATTGATAATGGCACCTCTTTAGAGCAAATGAATTAAGCCAGACACACAGGCTAAGGTATTAAACATAGTATAATACTCAATATTGACAAATTAGTAAGGGAAAACAACTCAGCCTCCCATACAAGTAAACATACTCCTCCAGGAGTTTTAATTTCTGCAGGAAATACTGTTTTAGCTGTTGATATTGGATGAAAGCCTAAGTTATGGATTTACCCAAATTGCGTCATGGGGAAATAAAGCAATGAGGCACCACACGTGGCAGAATTTTTCATGGAAACGCGCCTCTCTCCTGTCAACGTCTCTACCACAAGCGTCCAAAGATATCATATCGTGCAATGACGCAAGAAACGCAGGGGTTTTCCAAACAAAACTTGCTTTCGTCATTTTTTTCCCCCTTAGAGGCTTATCAAGCACCCCCCTCTTCCTGCAACTCACTTTAATCGATCTGACATCTCCAAGTGGCTGTCAGCCAGGAAGTAGGCAAGCAAAAACGGGATATGTCGCACCGCGATTTTACAGCCACTTGGAAGTACGTGGATAGGAAGTGCAAACAAGGAGGAAATATTACGGCAAACACACAATACAAAAACGGCCAAATTGAGACTCATATACGATACTCTAATTGTTCTGAGGTCAACTTTTCCCCCTTTTTTTTTGTCCTTTTTTGTTTTGTTTTGTTGTTTTCTTTTCTTGGGGGGGGGGGCAAATAAGTACCTCACGAAGAAACAAATACAGTTAACCTCCCATAAGTCAAATGATAGCCTGAGTTGAAGGTCTTTTCAAGTCCTCTTCTCTCTACATTCTATGGATTTTAATCTCTCTAAAGTCAAAGTTTCTCTAAATCAAAGCCATTTCTTATGTCTGGTATATTTGACTTAGGCAAGGTTGATTGTAGTGTTCAATACAAGTTTGAAAGGACCTACTGAAATACAAACCTAGATGGAATCTCCTACTTGTTAAGTAAAGAAGCGGGAAGGAAGATGCTTTTACATAGATAAACTTCAAAAAGGAATACACCTGTTGAAACCTCGTTTATGCAAACTTCCTTCAGAAAAATTACAAGCTTCTCAATGCTCTCCAACTGTACCACTAGAAAGATGAGAAGGTTAAATCAATTCCTCTGCACAAAATTTTCATGTTAAAGTGATAAACGGAGGTTGGAAGTTGATCGACAATCCCCAATAACGGACAAGTTTCAGCAGGAATGCTGACAGTTTGTTATTCAGCTATGTATGACTAGAAAATGTTTTGTCAACAAGATCATCAAGACATTTGCTATTTGCATGTTTTGACTGACACTATTAATTGATGACTGGTTTCGTTTTTTTTTTCCTTTGTTTTTCTCTAAAGATATAGAATTGAAAAAATATTGTCAGCAAAGATCAATTCCTCGTGGTTCCTCAATCATCACGTCATCTCGACACGAAAATATATCAAACTTGGAGAGAGTACTTGCATAACACGTGCATTACCATCATCAACATGGTTTGACAGCCAACATATGCAGCCCTGAGAATATCAATACCTAAAATCACGAGGTAGACAACGTGTTTTCTCGTCCCTCTGAAACAGATTGGACTTGAGTCATGAGGTGACTCTTTAATCATGAAAAAAAAAAAAAAGAGAAAATGTTTGTCATTGCCTATTTATCCAAAACAAGGGCAAAGAATAACTACCATTCTGTTGGGAAAGCTCGGGCAGTTTTAAAGAGAGACAAATATTTGTGTGCAAGATTTATGCTTTCAGTGAGGCAGGAAATCAACTATTCAACCCCTCCAGGGAGCAGAAAATAAATGACATAATTTTTATCACTTCTCATTTTTCATTTCCTCTTTCTTCCCCCTCTAACTCCATCACCCCATATATTATCATTTTTATCTGTCCTTATCTCAATCTCTCCCATATAGATGTATCTGTCTATCAATCTATCCAGATATCTAGTTACCTGTCTCTTTCTTTCTTTTTATTTTTTTCTGTCTTTATTTTGACCTGACCTCTAACACTTCAATAAACCTGTCAGAAATAATGGCGGACATGTTCCATACGCTTTCGTGTCCATACCCAGATAAATTCACATTTACGTCTACATCCCCTACTTTACTTTTTAGTGGGGAATGGATCCCCTGAGTTTTGCAACACTTACAGAAGAACGCATTTGCAACAATTTTGGCATGCATATTCATATTGATAAAATTTACATAGGGCTTATAATACTCATCCAAGCAAGCATGGTTTTTAGTTTATGTTTGCCAAATATCACAGTCTCAAAGTGTTTTGAATCCATCATTGAGCCAGAGAGCTTTGACCTTCGATACATACGCACACATCTTCACACACGTATGAAGATGTATGTGTGCCGAGAGCAAGCGATTGACTGGCAGACCACGGATGTTGTCACAGAGGTGTCGCGTGGAATGTCTCTCACAGTTTTAACAGGCAGCAAAGAAGACTGATGAGCCTGAACTCAAATCTCTCTTTAGATTTTCTTTTTTTTCCATGCAACTACAATAAAGAAATGTGCATCCTCTACATCATAATAATTGCTGTTGGAAAAAAAAAAAAAAAAGACAACCGGAACAACCTACAAGAAAATGATGACTTTCAGGGAGACAAGGTTGCAGCTATTACTGCTACCAAAGCACCTCTTAACAATTTTGCCCTCTAACATAATGTGAACTGTGTGAGGAGATGATATGATTGCATCTGCTACCTTAATTGCACCAACATGCACAAATGCCGTTGGTGCTAATAGCACTGCTTTACAAAAATGCTTGAAATTTAGGGCTGATTGACACAGACACTGGACTGCTTCCTTTCCCTATTGGCACAGATATCTGAAAACTAATTGGCAAATGTATAGAAATGACCTATCATCCGAATCCTTATTGTGCCACTATAGTCTTCTTGTGTTTCACAGTAGAGGCGCATTGCTGTGCCTGAGTGGGCTTGTAAACTTTTCAACTATATACAAGAAGTTTGGATGGATTACTGAATGCTTAAGGAAAGCTTGGCATGTTATGAAATGCTGAGTGTCTGCACATCTACAGGGTAAAGTAACAGTTATGTCACTCACCTTATTTCACTTTACTCTATTTGTTTGTGTTAACTCGTACATCATTGGAGTAAATCTGCATTAAATGCCTTTTGTGTACTGTCTGCATGCAGCACGAGGAATTTAGAGAATGTGAATCGTAAGGGTCAACATCACAAAAGTTCATTTTGGGACAAATCCCCTAAAAGTTCATCAACTACAGTAATGAACAAAATATAGACACTCAACGAACTTTTTTGATTAGTTCTTTTATTAACACGGTGAAGTGTTGCCCGAAAAAAACAAATACGCTCGCGTGTCAGTGCGTGAAGCCACGATGGCGTAATTCTTTACATCTGCTTCAACGCTCTGCTGATGAAGTGAAAAGAAAAAGCATCAAAAATGTTGCATCCATATGAACTGTTCAATTTCATACACACGCACACACTTCATAGAAACTGGTGTATGGATGCAAACATAAATGTGCAGAGATAATGCACTATGTCACTCCCAAGGAACCCGATTCGCAAAGCTGTTGTTTTGTGTTCCTTCTCTCAGGCTATTATCGTTTTTCACACCTATTAAACAGATGACGGGGTCAAAAGCTAGATTCATCCTGCTTCTATGCTGTCAGATGTATAATATCAAAACTTGTTCAGCAATGATGACTTGAAATGATTTAAACTATCATTCAGGTGGAAAAATTGATAAGTGTAATCAGTTCAGAATCGTAGCCTGCCAGTGGCAAATCCCCTTTGCTACCTTCAAGTTCTCAGCATTCATACTCTTACATAATATACAAAGCAATTACAGTTGAACCTCTCTTATCCGGCCTCCCTTTATCCGGATCTCTCTATTATACGGACGCAATCTCGCCGTGATTTTTGTTTTAATAATTACGGGAGGAAAGGGGGATTCCTAACTCCTTGAGAACTCCTACACAAACACACATGAATTGCATATTACTTCGAACATGATTAACATACATTACATCAAATTTCCTTCCAAATTGCTTACCTTCAGACATTTTAACGTCCCCAAACATCCCCAAATGTAACAACGAAAGGTTGCAGTATACACATTTTACTACATGTGGTACTACAATTCGCTACATCAGTACATGTGTATGTATATGTACGTGTATAAAGCATTGAGTCTCCCGTATCCGGCCAAATCTCTTATCCAGATGAGCCCCGGTCCCGACTTGTCTGGATACGAGAGGTTCAACTGTATATAAGTTTGTCAACACAGGGCCTACTTTTATGAAGCTAAAATATGAGAGTGCTACAGTTTACAGCAGGCCTATTACAGAGCATTTTGCGCAAGTTTGTGAACTTGTTTGACAGTCCCACTACTAGCATACAAGATATGCATGCACTCATAAGTGCATGTATCAAGCTAATTAATACTAATTATCAAATTCCGCATCAACATAGAGGAAACGATAGCATCAGCATAATTATAACAAAATCTGCTACAACTGTACTGACCTCAGCCTCTCTTCCCTCCCCCCCCCCCCCCTTTCCGAAGGAAAAAAAAAATGTCAGTATCTATTAAGATTTTCATCGAACTGTCCGTCCAAATTTCCGGTGGCCAACCTTCTTCCTCAGGACTGGGGACATCAGTGACATACAGCGTAAAGTGACATGAAACTTTGGCAACTTGCCGGCCTACCGGCAGTAGGCCTACATCCATCCATCGATTCCCCCAAACTAGCCCTGAGCCACGCCAGCTGTGGGGTACGGTCAGGTCACCCTGGTCTATAGTTGGCTCACTACACTATGAAAACTGGGTATATGGCTGGCAGGCTTCCTGGGCCCAACTGAAGAAAAAGATGTTATTTCATGTCGATTCCACACCACGAAACAAACTCTTCTGATGTTGGTTTGCCGGCACAGTCACTATCATAAAAGCACATACATGATTGAGAGGTTGTGGAACTCGCAGTCTCACAGAATGATGACAAGCCTGCGTATCGAATTGCCGAGATCGATTCATAAGATGGGGCCCTTCAAACAAGATCATATCCTCCCAAGAGATCGGACAGCAGGTTGAGAGTTTCTCTTTTTGTCGCATCGTCTGGTAGATCATTTTCCAGTAACTCTCTGCTCTTTTTAGTTTGGCTCTCGCTCTACCTGCAAGGCTGATCTCAAACCCATTTACCTCGTGCTAAATGTTGTTACACACGACGCAACAAAACAGCCGAACAAATCATTCGTTTCCTACTTCCCTCCACAAGTCAATGGTAAAATGACATTTATTGAAGCACTGAGCTCTCTACGACAACTTAACTGTAGACTGCAAAATATCAATGTTGTATGAAATAAAATTGCAATTACATATGATTTATTTTCTTACTGTGAATGCTCAGCTATTGTTTAGCATCCAAAGTTTTCAAAAAGGTTCAAACTTTGGCAGTGTCGCATACATTGGTCAAGAGGTTGTTTGCTTTACAGACTTTCTAAGCAGCAAATGTAAAATTGATCCACTCAAACTTACTTACGAATGAACAGTCATTTGTACGTACGTTGTATAATGCCTAGACAGTGTACAGGTCTTTCTATTGCTCTATATTTCACTTTTCAACTATCTGCCCTTTTCAATTTGATATTCCTCCAACAACAACCTTTTCAACTCTCAAATTTTTTCATCTTTGCAGTCTCAATATTTCCCTTCATCCTCCGTCTATAATTTGTTCTATTTTCAGCTGTATTCTAGCCTTGTGGCGGGTCTATTTACGGTCGCAACAGTGGCCGGTAATTGTGCTACAGGTATCATACAAACTTACCATGATTTAGATGATTAGTCTATTTCACTTTAATCTTCATCGAGTATGACTGACATGCATGTAGCATTTGCATGATTTATCGCTTCCCTGTATTTTTCGGCTACCATTGTGAATCACAAAGCACTAAGAAATAATTACACTGCCAAATACTGGACAAATGCGTAGATAATAACACTTAATCATCCATGACTGAAAAGCATGTAGCGTGTGTGTTTTTTCTCTTCTTTGTCTTGCTTTGTTTGGGCCTTTTTGTTGTTGTTTTGTGGAGGGGGTGGGTGGAGGGTGAGGGTTCCTACCGGTTTTAAGTATTTGTTTGTAAATCTTGATCCTTCTTTGACCTTTTACCTCCTTTGTATACCTGTCTTTCTTTCTTTATTCCCCATCCATGGAAAAAAAAAAAAGAAACAGAAAAAAAAGGGCAAATGTGCCGGTTCTCAAAGGCTTTTTTCACACCACCACCCTGGAAGGCTTAAATTCCATAATGCTCCGCAATGTCAAATAAGTCATTACAAAGACCTGGTGTTATATAAAGTCACCTTGTCATTCCTGCAACTTTTTTTTTTGGGGGGGGGGGGGAGGGAGAAGGGAACTTTGTTTGAAGTCTGCTGAAAACCCTCTCAAGGCAACTCAGATTTGTCACAAGCTTTTGACCAAATCCATTGACAATAATTTGAAAGGCTAAATGCCTCATTTTCCATATCCCTTTGAGAGGCTTAATGTGACTTGCTCCAAAAGAAAGGGAGAAAAAAACTTTGAAAAGTACACAAATTTGCTAAGGCGACTGTATATCTGAAATGGAATCTGACCTTGCTCTGAGAAAGCTATTGCTGTATCAGTTGCACTCGTGCAAATACTGTATTCATATTTCACATTATTTATCCAACAATGACCTTTCTGTTTTTCCTTACATCAGTTATAACTATAACAGGCAAGAAAAATGGAAAAAAGAAAAGAATGCAAACCTCATGTGCACATGGCAGATTTGTATCAATGTAAAAAGTCATGTTTCAATCACATTAGAAACCAGACTGACATATTGCCATCCAATCAATGCTGCATACATGTGCCTAGATCTTTGATACTTTTTGTTACTGCAGTAACTGTCAAGTTATTTAAAAAAAAAAAAAAAGAAGAGGAAAAGTTTTGATAGACAACTGGGGGAGGGGGGGGGGGGTGGAAGAGGGGAACTTGCTATGGCAAAGACTTGATCAGTGTATTAAAGAGAATCCCGATCATAGTGTATGGGGCAGTGAGACCTAAATTACGGTTCGATCTACCCATACAACAGGTGTGAAACTCATAGCACATGGAATTGTCTACTCAGGGATTGTTGGTGAATGTAATTTTGAGGAAATCTGTGCATTAGAACAAAATTATGCTGATTCAGAGTAAAGGTCAAACTGGAGCCCTAAATGATATTTGATATTCCTGTTATTGTAAGTATCATTAGTGCATTTTTAGCTGAGTCAGCCAGCTTCAATGCACATACAATTTATTTGTATGTCATTATGAGAAACGAGAATGTGCTAAAGATATTAGCCTTCTTCATTTCAGTAAACCTCTCCACATTGACACGAGGGGGGAATGTCATCTGAACATGGAGATTTGGCATCACTTCAGGGTTCTTGTCGGCTTCAAAACTGCACTGCCGTCCGATCGGGAACTGGGACAGGAAAAGCCTGATCGTTCTTCTTTGCGAAAATGGCCGTGAATGTGACATGTGCACGTGAATGTATGTGATGGGCTGTCAACTTTCAAGTCCCAGCTAATCCTCCATGATCTAAAATCAACCTGTCCCCCCCCCCCCCACATAAAACAAAATACACACAATCCCTCACCTAAGGCAGGAGGCACAATCTGCTACTAGTGAACTTTCCTTTGCATATGAACCAATCAGTAAAATTGATTAAAAAAGAAAAAATTACGAAGATGACACCAGCACACTGACACCAGCACACTGATTCCACCTTTAACCTTATTGGATTTTTTTGAGAGACCTCCATGAGTCTTGAGAGATCTTGAAAGTTTTCGCTCACTCTCTCTCCTGGTCTGATCTATTCCTGGGGAGACACTTTGCACCCCCATGGGAGCAGGTTTGCACACTTCACCTACTTCCAGACACTTTCTCCTTGAGCGCCATCTTGACAAGGACAAGGTCAGATCTCAACAACAACAACAACAACAACAAAAATCTACAAGTCTGGGATCTACTTTTTAGCCCACTCCAAGACCTCCAACCCCCACCTCTTTCCATTTTTTCCCCTAAACCTGTTAGCAATGACACATGATGTTCTTCCTCTGGGAGTGACTCTGCCCCCCCCCCTTCTCCCCCCCCCCCCCCCCCCCCCCCCATGGGGTAGAGCCTACCTATAGACCAGGCAGCGTTCATGTTCACATGCTTTTCCAAGAGGTGGGGCAGCCACGGGAGATTGAACAGTGTTCAGGTTCTATAAACATAAACTTTATCATAATGCGTGCTTGCAGTCATATTACGCTATTTTAGCTTGTAAAAAAAAAAAGAGCAAAAAGTACAATGTACAACATGTAACATACTACATCGCAAGTTTGAAGAATTTGCAGGGGCAGCCCCCGCTGGCCGTTCACATGCAAACTGCCTAACGTAGCCTTGTAGAGGAAAAGAAATAGACAAATCTTGGGGTGCAAATAGTACCCAAGCTCACATGACGACACTTTCAATAATTGGATCTGCACCCCCCTCGGCTGTTCAGTCCTAGTTTGCAGGCACAAACCCTTGTTGGTCGTAAAGGAATCTGCGCCAAGACTACTATATGCACCACTTCGGCACTGTCCCATAGGCCCTGTGTTGTAGCTTCTCCCGTGTTGGGAGAGGCTGCCTTGCAGTAGTGCGTGTATTAGTCTTGGCACATGCAGACTCCTAATATGATCAACAAGGGTTTGTGCCTGCAAACTAGTTCAGTCCCAACTTTTTCCTTCCTTTGTTTGATTACATTCTGTTATAGGCTATCTAATCATATGCTACATTATTGTTTAATAATCATAATAATTTCATCATAATTCATATCACTTATATCATGATTGTCATCATTGTTATTATTAGTACTAGTGGCAGGCCCATGATTATCATTATGATAATCACAGACCTAATATTTATTATCATTTAAACTACTTGATATGAAGAATATCAACGATGTAAAACAGACATTTTCTATGCTCATCACACAACTGAACTCCAGTGGGCAAAATTGGCTTGCAAAATGCATCACTCTGGCTTTCTTCCTTGATGAGGAAAACATTTTTTTTTTTTTTAGAGTAACCACATAGTCATGACCTTTTCAAGTAATCCCATGCAAACTGCACACCGTTGCTACACTAACTCATTTTCATCAAGGAACTAATTAATAATACTTCATAAAATGCCCGTTTTTTTTTTTTCTTGGAAAGGGAGGGGAAGTATTTTTAGCCAGGTGAGATATGATGGATGATCATTATAGATGTCTCATCTCTGCCAGGTTTCACTGACACTTTCTGGAGAACGCACGCACAAAAGGAAGTCTTTATTCTATGGAAACAGGATAAATGGAGGCAAAGCAAAGTATGAGTGAAATTGGACAGATCTCTAATAGAGATAAGTGTAATCCCTAAAACACTACTTCGCTACACCTGATAGTGTTCAGTTGGAATACATACCCAGACACATGACAATAGCACTGCTCAATTGAGATTTTCCTTTAAAGGTAGGGGATACCTTTTACAGAACTCCCAAAATGCAGCAAAAACATTAAATATGAACCTCAGGGGACTTGTTTAGGCCAGTGCTTAGAAATTTGGAAGTCAACAGTTATCTACAATTTGAATAATGCACAATATTGCAGTTTTCTGTATTTTTTTATCTATAAACACAAATCTAAAATATAAGAGCTGATGTAATAACATATAGAGTGTGTGGCAAAAATGTATATAGAAATGTTTGTAAGTTTTGATGAACTTTCTTCACAAAATATACATGATGGACACACATGCAGTGCATGGGTCTGCAAAGGTAGCCTAGTAATGTACTGGAATTTACGGTGAGCCCCGAAAAAAATTCAATTCAAAATCTAACGGTCAATAAAAATGTACTAAATGCTACCTTCCACTTCCAATACTTTATGGGAGTTTCTAAAATGATACTCTCTTCAACATACCACTGTGTTTATACAACTCTTCATTTATGGCATGCAAATGGGATTCCCTACCTTTAAAGTTTAACCACTGAAGACTAGTCACCCCCCCCCCCCTCCCGTATACTCTTGAAAGTATCCAATGAAAATGCATGTTTTAGCAAAATCAGCCTGTCCTCAACTGGTTACTATTAAAAAAAAAATGTGATTCAAAAGGATTTCTTGTAAAGATGCTTTTCTTCACAAAAACAAAACTATGCCAAAAAAATGAAAGATATAAGATCAAAGCTAATAGTCAAAACACCGATAAGTATAAATCACCAAAACAAATATTTGCAAAATACAGCTGTACAAATTGATATACACCCTGCCCCAGCATACTCATTTTTATGTCAGTCTCTTTCTAAACAAGTGTAGGGTTATTTAATCAGGTTTATAAATTCAATGTAAGTAGGGATAACTACGTTTTTTAGATGGGGAGCTCATCTCATTGATTAATCTTGTCTGAGCCACTATTTCAAAACATCATGATTGTCACACACACCATGGTTGCTACAGGCAACAATAGAGTTAATCACATCTTGAGAATACATGTTTTCAGTCAGTTTCTTCCCATATAAATGCATTTCCTCCACAAAAAAAAACACACACCCAACACTGGGGCTTTAAGGGCAGCCATTATGAAATAATATCTGGTGCCACATGAAGTTCAGTGCCCTCTAAAAGTCATCATCTAACAATATACCACCTAATCTGGGCTAATGGGTCTTTAATCACTTTGGGTCAGTTGCTCTTGCACTAAGAACTGTTAAAAACATCCAGATCCTCACAAACAAAAAAGAAAAAATGGGGGAAAAAAACGAGGAGAGTGGGTAAAGTCATCAAGTGTGGAAGCAACAGTCTGGTGCATAGTAAAAATAGGTGTAACATATCAGTCAAAGCTAATATAAGAAGGTCATGAACTTTCAGACTTTTCACCAAACTGAAGAGTAATTTCAGAGTATCAAAACACATATGTAAGTGCGTGTGTGTATGTGTATGTGTGTGTGTGTGTGAGTTTGTATATGTGTGTTTGTGTGTGTGCATATGTACCACATGTACAATGTTATACTTTATATTCGGTGCATATATATGCATATGATGACCACGTATGTCTGTGCTTGCTTGTAATTCCACAGACTACTGTCTGGTCAATCAGCTGATTAATTTGTCTGCAACAGACATTCCCAGACACCGCAGGAAAACAGACAGAGAAAAAAAAAAGAGAACAAAAAAAAAAAGAGAACAAAAAAAAGAGAGAAAGAGAAAGAAAAGAGAGAGAGAGAGAGGAAAGGGAAATACCAAGTGTGCTTATATGGAAAGCGCAGAAATCAGCTCTGTCACGTAGAGTTACTTGGTAGAAGCGATATGGTCATCTATGCCCACTTTAACAGATGCGCCTACCCAAGGAGGCCAAAAATATTTGAAAGTAATTTGCCCATGCTTAAAATAGCCTGACAACAAATAATCTTGGAAAGCAATTCCCAAAGAAGAAAAACAAACTAGAAGACATGGAAATAGAAGTTCATGTAGTATTTGACCATACTTCAAAGAAGTGGTCTCACTTAGCAGTCACAAAGCATTGTACTGTACTTTTGCACAAATGGAAAGATCATCAGGCCTGGATTGGTGTACAACTCACCAACGGTCTTGCAAAAATGTGAATCATAATGACCAGATCTATTCTGATATTTCTTCTATCTTTGAACTTCTCACGACCTTTCCATAAAGGGTCTCAGACAAAATACACTACAACACCGATCTCGTTTAGGTCAAACATACAGGCACAAATATGATACAATAATACAAGATAAGTCAAAACTACCAAAGATACAGATACTAAAACAGCTGGTGTTACGTGATGGCAAATGAACAAAAAAACAACAACAACAAACATTTAACGAACATAAGGTATTCTGATATCTCACAGCTGCACCCATTTTTTCTTTGTTTTAAAGCAAACAGTTTTTATATTGGAAGCATAGCTGCATCTGTACACAAAAACGGTCATAGCAACTTTACCCAATACCAGTAATGTAATCAATGTTAAAAGATTTTGGATACATTAGGGATGCGCTTAGCAGCATATATAAACAAGAACTTGTAACCAAGGTTCCTTCCACAGGAAATATTTTTTGTGTTGCAAAAGAATCAACAGAGTACTGAGCAAGAAGCCTACCATGACAGAGAAGACAATACTCTACACCTTTCAGTCTCCCCACCCCCCCCCCCCCTCCATTCTTTCCCATCATCTGTAGATGTGAAGGTAGCACAGTGGACTACACAAGACTGCACTACATCTTTACCTTACTAATTATCTTGTTACTGTGTTTAATTTTGCTTTTCTTGTTACAAACATGCAGAGAAGACAGACAGAAGAAATGATAACAGAAATATAATGGAGAAGAAAAAGAGGAAACTAGACAAAAAGAAACCAGTAAAATAAATGGAACATAGGGTAAGGAAAGAAAGAAAAAAAAATACACACACACACACACACAAATGAGCAGAGTTCATGCAGTATTCAAATGATAAAGGTGAACTACCAAAGACTGGAATACCATAATGATACATTTATAAAAGTAATAGCCTGATTGCAAGTGACTGACAAATTGCCTTATATCGCCGTACAAAAAAACAGCTCGACACAAGAACTAATTAATTTGAATCAACAGCCTGATGTACAACCAAATCACACACTCTGTGATTAGCATAAAATGGAAAATAAATGATATAGTTTGCAGCTCCTTATACAGAAGTGCAACTATGCAAATTAAAATCAGCGAAAGTAATTCACAGCGCAAACTTCCCACAAGTGAAGATGGAGCCAAGTCTATGATGCCTCAACCACTATTCAAAGAGAAGTGAGTGAAGCAATGAAGCCACCTGTTGTGGGAAAGAGCCAATAGATTCCACCTGCTGCAAAATTGACAGTAAACGAGGACCAGAAGTGACCACTTTTGTCCCCATGACTGGATGGGCCTTTAATAGGCAAGCAGAGAAGTTCAAGGCTCCTGTCTAAAACCTTGTCATTTGAGTCAGTTGACCGACTGCTTGACGCTCTTGTTGGGGAGAAAATCCAGCGCTCTTGACCCCAGTGACCACCTCTTTGATTTAACGAAGGTCAACATACGAGACTTGGAGCCTGCAATTCACAAAAGGCCTTTTTTTTCTCTCATATGCCACAGTCAGAATCCACAACTACATCCATTAGCTTTAAGGACACTCCCTTCCCACTTTGGTCCTACCTCCACCCCACCCCACACACTTTATTTGCTTGATACTGAGGGGTTAATCTATGGATAGACACACTGCAAACAGTGTCTACAACTCAAGAATATAATTTTGTTTTTTCTACTGACAAGGTGATCAAGACAGCCAAAGTCACACTTTTTCAGTATAGTGATCTTTGATATTGAAAGATCACGATAGATGTGAACTCAACCTGTGTTTTGATTGGGGGAAAACATCCACACAATTATCAAGGAGTACAAGAGGCAACAGGTTATGATGTTGATGATTTTCTTTTTCAATCACAACCAATCTCATATGAAAAAGCAAACACACAAACAAACAAACATAAGTGGCTACTGCATTGCCACTGGGTTGCATTTACACAAATTGGAAAGCATCCCTTGCCACAATAATAGCAAAAGTAGAGACAAGGTTTACTGGCATCTTCTGTATCCATGGATTTACAACAGTATAACTATGGAAGGGTTAAAGGATTCTGGCAAGGATTCTGGCATACAGCCTCTTGTGGGTCAAAACAAGCACCTGTCCATAAAAGGAGGGGTATAATAACCCCCCCCCCCCCCTTGTTAAGCATTTGATAAATGTCATTGGAGTAGAAGAAGGTCACTTTGTTGGCAAGGGCAAAAAGAAACTAATGACAGAAAAATTAACAAGAGTCACGGAAGAAAGCAATTCCCCTATTTGATGAATGAATCTAGGTAAAGAAATTGCACTAATAAAGTGAGAATAGAAACATTTGCAGTTGATGTCACTGCTATACAGTAACCATTGCTACACAATTTTTTTTTTAATGTTTCATTTCCTTTTGAGGTTTGATGGTTGGAATGACATCTGTCTGGGCAAGCCTATGAGTACTGTAAAACGAGGAATGTTCGCGTGCATTTTGATTTCGCGAATTTCGGAGCACCAACATTCGCGAAATTAAAATGCACAGGAAAGTTCTTGCCTATACAGCATGCCTTGGATGCCAGTGGCAATTCGCGAAAATTTCATGCTGCGGGAATGGCCATCGGCTCTAATTTGCAAAATTTTCATGCCGCGAATATATCGTGTTTTACAGTATGCGGGTTCTCTCTAAATCTCTCTTTCTCTCCATCTCTCTCTCTCTTTCTCTATTTATCTACATATGTACATCCCTTTATCCTATCTATTCATATATCTCTCTATTATTATGTCTACCTCTCTTCTCTCTCTATAGCTATTTATCTACATGTGTACATCCCTTTATCCTATCTATTCATATATCTCTCTATTATTATGTCTACCTCTCTTCTCTCTCTATAGCTATCTATCTATCTATCTACAAACTGTATCTATCTCTCCCTCTGGACAATTGCCTTGATACTGCTATAAATGGATGCATAGCAGACGAGTGGTAGGATCCAAATCTATGAGTGGGCATTTCCTTCACGCATAGGCAGGAAGCTACACACCAAGGTTTCAAAGTCATTGTCTCACCAGCGGTATCCGCACAGACAAGATGATCAAGATCCCCCCTCATTAACCCCTCGATACCCCCGCATCACTCCACTCCCATTTATGTTTCACCAAACCGAAGCAGCCAAAAGCATGCCACAGGTTTAAGTAGACGTGCAGGAAAAATAATTACCAGAGTTATCTGATTTATCGCCATTCATTCGCTAGACTATTGAGTCCGATGATGACATACCTCTAAATATATGCATTCATTTCCACCCTTTCTCTCTGTCTTGTTTACTATCTCTTGTATCAATTTTTAACATAGGTTGGGTAAGTAGGTACATGTATCTAACTGAAGCTATAAACCCATTTGTTATAGTGCATTGTGTCGAGTACAAATGCAGGACACACCGCTACAATATGGTGTTGCATCTTCACTTGTGGAGCTAAGCATACAAAATCTGTCAAATTGGATGGATTGCATTCAGGACTTCATTCTAAAAGTCAAAGATCCTTGGATCTCTTGGATGCTTTGGGGATATTTTCTGTGTTAACCCTTTGTGTGCTTCCAGTACTGACTGGCACAGACAACCACATAAGCCCGAATTCATGAAGGTGGTACAAATCAAACCATGGTTTAAACCATGGACAAAAGCCATGGAGCGCCAAGTGTCGCATGGAATATTTCGTTACGAAATCAGTCATTCCGTCGATGAAATGATTATTTTGTAACAAAAATGACAACATTTTGTAACTAAATGAACATTTCGTCCACAAAATGATAATTTCGTTAACGAAACGGTCACTTTGTCGATGAAATAACCAATTTCGTAACGAAATATTCCGTGCGACACTTGGCGTTCCATGGTTTAAACCATGGTTTAATTTGTACCACCTTCGTGAATTCGGGCCATAGTGTTTGTAAACACTGTCCAAAGTACCTGACACTGATAGGGTTAACAGTCTCTTGATCTTTCCTAAAATGAGCTCACTGCAAAATTCCTCCCTCTTTCCAAAAACATGGCAGCAAATGTGACATTAATCACGCAGAAATGAATCACTCAGAACCAAGAAAGATCAATATAGATAAACATACATGGAGATATGTTGAAAAAAAATGGTATTGATGAAATAAAAATATGAAATAAGCAATATATTTCCAGGCTCACAAACAAGCAGTGCTCTCTTTTCCTCAAAACTCGGCTGCATTGCTACATGTATTATCCACGGTGATTCATCGTTCCCCTTGACTACAGACAAAGGGCTTTTTCACCCATAACACCGCAATAATTTTAATTGTTTTGTGATTGTTTTTCACCTATTTTTTTCTCCCCCAACACAATTCTGGCCTTCATTTTGCTGGCACTCACATAATTAAGGAAATGGAGCAAGGTGAGACAATATCACTTCCTTGGTTATTTGAATATAAATTCAGCTGGTTGCCATATTTGGAAACCAGTTCAAGTATTGCCACATTCAACAAATGAGGGGAAAATCATGAGATCTGGTGAATGAGGTACTATTTTAGCTGACAAGAGACTATGTTAGGAACATACAAAATGTGAATCCACTCAAATACAGTAGATGTGTATGCACAGTGTGCATACAATATATATACCTCACATACACACACAAAGACACACACATACCTTTTTCTAACCAAATTTGTCACTGAGATCTATGCAACCATATTTATACAGAATTTCTACTCTATGGAGTGTAAGCTGTTAAAGCTCCATACAGGATCAGCTTTAGATTGCCTCACTTCAAGTCCAATGCATAGAGATTTAGTTGAAAAAAAGAAAAAAAAGAAAGAGGTTTCCATCAGAGAGTTTCTCTTTGAACAGGGGAATACTTGCTGCAAGAGAAGTGTCCTAACCTGGATTTTAGATGCTCCACCTACCATGTGATGAACTGATAAACACTTTAGTTTGACTTGGTGCTTTTTTTTTTTTTGGGGGGGGGGGACCCAAAAGACAAAATCATGAGAGAAGGCTTGGAATGAATATGTAGGTTACTACTTAGGCAGAGTAAAAATGTAAACAATACAATATCTGCCTCTCATGGTATAAATCAGCCCTTCAGACTATTTGCAAGTGAAATATTATCCTACCTTCCCCCCCCCCAAAAAAAAAAAAAAAATATATGGAAGTGCTGACAGCCAAAGATTTGTGGTATGTTTTGTTTACAGGGAAAGTATCGTTGGGAATATTTCTGGTTCTCTGTTGTTGTTGTTGTTTTTTTCTTTTCATTCAGTTGTGTACAGTGTATAAAGTTCAAAATGAACACACACATACAGACAAGGTTTCCTTCTTTTTTTCTTGGTAACAATTAATCTCCTGTTAAGAACCACAATCTCAATAGGCCTATTAACAATACGGTAACATTGTCAGGAAAATTTTTCTTCCACATTCCAAACGGCACACACTACAGATCAACTTACCTGTTTGACATTAGATGACGACATGAAATCAATCACATGCAGGTTGCGTGATATGAGGGGTACGTGGCCGGCCCAGCGATCCAGGCGGCGTGGGTGAACGTCGCAGGAGGTTGATAGGGTGATGACACAGGATGACAGGGCGATCGGATAAGATGGAGCAGATAGGAGGAAAAAGACGGGGAAGTAGAGATACACACAGTCAGAGATATGTTTTCATACGTTTCAAAGTCTGCTTTACTGATCACTACGTTGAAAGAACGTGCAAAAACACAGAAAAACATATTTTATCAGTTTCATGCTCTTCATGATGCCTTCCAGTGTGCTGTGTGCAAAATGTTATCCTCATAGTAAGAGACATAGGCCCCCACATGTTAAAAGGTTATTAAAAAAATAAAGCATCATTCCTTGCAAAACTGACAAACTTTATTAAAGATTCTCATATCCGAATCAGTAATGCCTCTCATTTTAATTTGACACTACTGTTAAACCAGAAATATTCATGGCATGAAATTTTCCCGAATTGGTGCCGACAGCCTTTTGCGCGGCACTAAACTTTCGTGCCTTGCCACTGCCATTCAATACATTGTAGTGCAGACAAGAAGGCTACTTTTGTGCGCATTCTAATTTTGCAAATCTTGGGTACTCGCAAAATTCACCAAAATTTGTGATTTCAAAGTTTCTCATTGAAAGTTCTGAACACATGTTTTGCCTTGCGATTAATTTCTTTCAGTTATGTATATTTCATATGTTTGGCTGCAATGTTCTTCTTATACACTGCTGCTACAGCATCTGAACAAAATTGCAAATGTGTATCATATCCTTTTTTTCTCTCTCTCCTTCTATCTCTTTTTCTCTCAAACTTCATTTCTCTCTCAATTGTGCTATACATCTGGAGACATATCAGGGAAGAGATGAGGGTATATAAGGCCTTCAATATCAGATCCAGAGATTATACAAGAAATATGATATCGGTTGTGTCATCCGCATATCACAGAGTCTGACCACACAGAAACATCTCGCTCGGAGTCGTAAAAGTGCAGTGGGCTACTAGGGCCGAAATAGCTCCGTGGGGACGAAAAACTGCCAGCTTTTTTTTTTTTGAGGGGGAAGTCAAGTGTGGGGTGGGCTCCCCAGTACCAATAAATCTGCGCTCATAAACAAGAGAGAAGCACGCTGGAGCCTCGGTTTACCAACCGACGACCTGCATGTACCCTCGCCTCACCAATGTTGTACTCATTGTTGAGATGGATAAAATACACAGAGACAGACAGAGAAAGAGAGCACAGATTTCTCATCATTAGTCATGGGAAGGCATCAACAGAATAGCTGATGTCTGTCAAAACCACTTTGGAACGATGGATCACAGAGAATGAGGAGCCATGTAGAAGTGAAGTATATTTCTTCACCTAAAAAAAAAATAAAAGAATGGTAACATTGATCTCGCTATACAAAGCACTTCCTTATAGCCTCTCCATTCACAGAGACACCATTTTCTGACTGGTAAGCTTTAGGCGCCCAAATTGCAATCAATGACATGGGTGATAAAGACAAAAAAACTTCACAACATACATCAGTCTAGCAAGGTTAGATAACTACTTGAATCTGGTAAGCTGGAGTGACCTTTAAAAACCACGCAAAGAAAAGTTCCACAACTCATCCTTGTTGCATGAATGATCCAAATGGATGAACTCAAACCTGCATCAACCCATCACACTTGCTACTTTATTCAATATGAAGTATATATTCAGAGTACATGAATCCGATGAAAGTTCTCAGAATGGATGGATATGAAACTTGTGAGTGTAGCACAGGACAAGCAACAACAAGAATAATCCGAAGAATGTTGAGAAGCTCTTCAAGAGACCTGTATCATTTCTTCCATCATTTCTAATCCCTTTTCATCTGTTGATGAGTACAAGACTGGTTGAAAAATCACAGCAAATAGGCCTTCATACATATTCTATTTACATACCATATCGGAGATTCAATAGCATAAAATTTGTCATCATACATTACTTAATAACTGATACCAGTAGAGCACCTCAAAAAGTGATTTTCTGCATACATACTGTAATACAAACACTCTTTGACACAAACATGTATGTGTAGGCCTACTCAGCATGCAGTTTGGCACCAAATGCAAAGGGCTACACAGTGTAGAGAGGAGTAGAATGAGGAAACTGGAACTAGTCCCCTCTTATGTGATACATGTAAAAACCTATTAAAATTCTAATTCAAACTAGAGATTGTAATTTGTCATCACTGACAAATTAAGGTGATCCGATTTTTTTTTTTTTAATCAATGATTCAAGTCCTGATCGCAATAGGCATGGCCATGCAGGTTTCATCTGTGTTCAGAGACATTGGCCGTGTGATGTTTGGATTCTCATTTAGAAAAGGGAGTCATATCTGCCATCTTTGGTACCAAATCTGTATACACTATAACGAAGACACAGCAATAAGTACATATGACCTTTGACCCCACTTTGCACAACCTAGATGGCATCTGAGCAAAAAGTGGTTATTTTGTGAAATGATTCTTGTAACATGATCTTTGCGTGTGCAAAATATGGGAAAGATAAGACATGTATTCACCAAGATACAGGATGAAACATTTGTGACCTTTGACCCTAATTTACATACCCAAGATGTTGTCCGATCAAGTAGTTGTTATTTTATGAAATAATGTACGTGACATGAACTAAACATGTGCAAAATATGGGTGTGATAGGGGCTGTTTTTCTTGAGTTATTGCAAAGAAAGTTGCAGAAACATTGAAATAGCTCAATACATCAAAGGTAAGCTTTAATTTCAACCAAGTATTGTAACATGATCCCGACATCATATGAAAAAACAAAGGGCACGGAACGATAGCGCAAAGTCTCAGTTACAACATATTAAAATCTGAATACCGAAGGGTAAGTGAGCTAGTGCTCGATAAAGACAATCATGTCAATTTTCACATCTAGAAAAATTCCCTCCCATAGAGATAACACGTCATAACGAAGAAACAGAAAGAAGTACATATGACCTTTTGACACCACTTTACACAGACAAGATGGCATCTGAGCAAAGAGTGGTTATTTTGTGAAATGATTCTTGTAACATGATCTTTGCGTGTGCAAAATATGGGAAAGATAGGACATGTATTCACCAAGATACAGGATAAAACATTTATGACCTTTGACCCTAATTTACATACCCAAGATGTTGTTCGATCAAGTAGTTGTTATTTTATGAAATAATGTTCGTGACATGAACTAAACATGTGCAAAATATGGTGGTGATAGGGTATGTTTTTCTTGAGTTATTGCACATAAAGTTGTAAAAAGAAAGAAATATTACAATACATCGAAGATAAGCTTTAATTTCAACCAAGTTTTTTTACGTGATCCCGACAACGTATGAAAAAACAAATGGCACACTTACGATAGCCCTACGTCTCAGCTACAACATATTAAAATCTTAGAGAAATTCACCGAAGCATAAATGAGCTAGTGGTCGATAAAGATAGTCATGTCAATTTTCATTTCCATAAAAATTGCACTCCCATAGAGATTACACGTAAACTGGTCAAATTTGACAAGGTTACCTTCAATCCATTTTTTCGAGGTGATGTCGTCATCTAATCAAATTTGTGTAATTACAATTATGAAAGAGCATTTCATAAGCTACAACATATTGAAATTTAGGTGAAAATTGGCAAAGGATAAGTGAGATACGCTCGAGTAAACTTGAAATTTGATGTCGTCATTTTGAAAATTTACTTTTTTTACTTTATTAAGAAATTTGATATCTTTTAATCATTTTGTCAGCATCATCAGCCCATGAAATGACATGTACAACTCATCAGCTTTCAGAATATGTAAAGAAAATGGGGGGTCACCGTCCATCCTGACGAGTAAAATCCGATTTAAAATTGGCGGTTTTTTGGCATAGTTGCACTGTGTATCCCCATTGACGCACGCGCGGAATTTTGAATTTGACGGGCCCGTATGACGTCATATTGAATCGGATCGACTTGAAACTTGGTATAAATATTCCTTGACATTTCGGACATCCTATCCGTGTGAAAAAATTGAAAATTTCTATTTCATATGAGCTGTGCGTGCGAATATGTGCGCGCGCGTACGCGTCCGTCCAATTTTTTCAATTTTTCAAAAAATGCTCCAAATGGTCTGAAACGTGTGCAAAAAAGTTTTGAGCTCGATTTGAGCATACAAATATTTTAACGCGCGCGTACGCGCGCGTTTTGAGATTAAAATGAATTTTGAGAATATGAGTATAATTCGCATGACTTGAAATATATGTGACGTAAATTTCATTGAAATATTCTATTCCATTAATGAGATATGCATGAAAATGTGTTTTCATATAATGACGTCATAGTGACGTCACGGTCGACTGATCACTATGATTTTACTTGCGCTGTCGTCTTTGCGACATGATACATATATGGTATAAGTTTGACATTGAGAGGCAATGCACTTTCTGAGCTAACCTCTGCACAACTTTTGAGGAGAAATAAAGAAACAAAGAAAGAAGAAAGATTCAGTACAGATACAGAAGGTGATCCGAGAGGATACTCGGATCACCTAATTAGGTGATCCGAGTATCCTCTCGGATCACCTTCTGTATCTGTACTGATTCTTTATTCTTCTTTCTTTATTTCTTTATTTCTCCGCAAAAGTTGTGCAAGAGTTAGCTCAGAAAGTGCATTGCCTATCAATCTCAAACTTATACCATATATGTATCATGTCGCAAAGACGACAGCGCAAGTAAAATCATAGTGATCAGTCGACCGTGACGTCACTATGACGTCATTATATGAAAACACATTTTCATGCATATCTCATAAATGGAATGGAATTTTTTAATGTAAATTACGTCACATATATTTCAAGTCAAGCGGGTTCTACTCATTTTCTCAAAAATTAATATTAATCTTAAAACGCGCGCGTACGCGCGCGTTGAAATATTTGTATGCTCAAATCGAGCTCAAATTTTTTTTGCACACGTTTCAGAACATTTGGAGCATTTTTTGAAAAATTGAAAAAATTGGACGGACGCGTACGCGCGCGCACATATTCGCACGCACAGCTAGTATGCAATAAATATTTTCAGTTTTTTTACACGGATGGGATGTCCAAAATGTCAAGGAATATTTCTACCAAGTTTCAAGTTGATCCGACTCAATATGACGTCATACGGGCCCGTCAAACTCAAAATTCCGCGCGTGCGTCAATGGGGATACACAGTGCAACTATGCCAAACAACCGCCAATTTTAAATCGGATTTTACTCGTCAGGATGGACGGTGACCCCCCATTTTCTTGACATATTTTGAAAGCTGATGAGTTGTACATGTTATTTCATGGGTTGGCTATGCTGACAAAATGATTAAAAGATATAAAATTTCTTAATAAAGTCAAAAAAGTAAATTTTCAAAATGACGTCATCAAATTCCAAGTTTACTCGAGCGTATCTCACTTATCCTTTGCCATTTTTCACCCAAATTTCAATATGTTGTAGCTTATGAAATGTTCTTTCATAAATGTAAAAACACAATTTTGATTTAATGACGGAATCACCTCGTAAAAATGGATTGAAAGTAACCTTGTCAAATTTGACCAGTTTACGTGTAATCTCTATGGCAGTGCAGTTTTTCTGGAAATGAAAATTGACATTACTATCTTTATCGAGCACTAGCTCACTTATGCTTCGGTGAATTTCTACAAGATTTTGATATGTTGTAGCTGAGACTTTGGGCTATCGCAAATGTGCCCTTCGTTTTTTCATACGATGTCGGGATCACGTCAAAAAACTTGGTTGAAATCAAAGTTTATCTTCGATGTATTGAAATATTTCTTTCTTTTTGCAACTTTATATGCAATAACTCAAGAAAAACATACCCTATCACCACCATATTTTGCACATGTTTAGTTAATGTCACGAACATTATTTCATAAAATAACAGCTACTTGATCAGACGCCATCTTGGGTATGTAAATTAGGGTCAAAGGTCATATATGTTTCATCCTGTATCTTGGTGAATACATGTCCTATCTTTCCCATATTTTGCACACGTAAAGACCATGTTACAAGGATCATTTCACAAAATTACTACTTCTTGCTCAGATGCCATCTTGTCTATGCAAAGTTGGGTCAAAGGTCATATGTACTTCTTTCTTTATCTTCGTAATGACGTGGTATCTCTATGGGAGGGAATTTTTTTAAATGTGAAAATTTACATGATTGTCTTTATCGAGCACTAGCTCACTTACCCTTCGGTGAATTTCTCCTCGATTTTAATATGTTGTAGCTGAGACTGTGCGCTATCGAATGTGTGCCTTCCTTTCTTCATACAATGTCGGAATCATGTTAAAAAACTTGGTTGAAATAAAAGCTTATCTTCGATGTATTGAGATATTTCTATGTTTCTGCAACTTTCTTTGCAATAACTCAAGAAAAACAGCCCCTATCACTCCCATATTTTGCACATGTTTAGTTCATGTCACGTACATTATTTCATAAAATAACAACTACTTGATCGGACAACATCTTGGGTATGTAAATTAGGGTCAAAGGTTACAAATGTTTCATCCTGTATCTTGGTGAATACATGTCTTATCTTTCCCATATTTTGCACACGCAAAGATCATGTTACAAGAATCATTTCACAAAATAACCACTTTTTGCTCAGATGCCATCTAGGTTGTGCAAAGTGGGGTCAAAGGTCATGTACTTGTTGTTGTATCTTCGTTATAGTGTATACAGATTTGGTACCAAAGATAGCAGATATGACTCCCTTTTCTAAATGAGAATCCAAACATCACACGGCCAATGTCTCTGACCACAGATGAAACCTGCATGGTCATGCCTATTGCGATCAGGACTTGAATCATTGATTAAAAAAAAAAGATCGGATCACCTTAATTTGTCAGTGATGACAAATTACAATCTCTAGTTCAAACTTTATTTTCACTTTTTCAATTTTCACGAGAACAAAGCTTAACGTGAATGGGGATACGCCAGCCTAGTATCCAAACTAGGGGCCATAAATCAAAGGCTGATCGGGAACAACTCTCATTTTTACGCGCCAGTCTGGCATTCAAAAACTCCGCCAAAGGTCGGGTCTTGAAGTATCTGGAGTCGTTACAGCGTGAACTTTGGCATGACTTCTTCTTTACATCTAAAGTAGGACGCTGTTTGAAAATGATGAAAGATATGATGCTCTTACACTTTCAGCTGATGTTGCATGGTAAGGAAGTTATTTGACATGGAAGAAACATGAAAGATTATTCTATTAACGGTCTTATTTACCCAGATAACCTTTTCAGTATTATCACTGTTCTTCAAGAGGGCTCTGCCATTATCTATCACTAACCCAGCATTACCAGGCACCCAGTTTTACACAGGGGTTGATGAGAGGGACATCTTGGTAAAGACATCTCATCCTAGGACAATACAGACTCGAACTTGGGACCTCCATCTCAAAGTCCAGTTTTATCCGCTATACCACCTGTGCCTCCAAACTGATAATAAACAAAAGTCTAGACAACAAAACCAGGACTCTTAGTTAAATGAACCAAAGAAAGTGGCACAATGTCTGGAGGACGTTAGAGAGCGAGACTATTCATTGCATCGTTGGTCGCGTCTGACGAGAGAGAATGAACTCCTGCTCCCGAAAACGATGGCACGGCAAGGTCAGGGAATGTCTGCAGTGATGAAGGAGAGGAAAAGTTGTATTACCAGAGACAACATCCGGGGGTTCATGGCTGCGTGTAGAGGGGGGGGGGGGGGGGGGGGGGGAGAGACATTGCTGAGCTTGGTTGGATCCCCACTACTTGCAAGGACACAAAAAATGCCTCTTCTATTTTCTCAAAGGGATCGTATAGTTTAGGTTGAGACCTAACTTCAGGTTTCTAACTTTTTTTGGTGAGATAATGAGAAACCTCTTACGAAACATAAAAAAGCATGTAATTCCATGAGGAATTCGATGTTTATTTGATGGACATTGGTTTTGAAATGGTTGAGATATCCAACACAGAGTGATCTTGATAATAGGTGGGACCAAACTTTTACTATGGTTGCTTTATATCGTACTTTGTTTTTGGACATCTCTGCCATTCCAAAACCAATTATCATTAAATGTATTCTGAATTCCTCTTAGAATAGTATGGTCTGTACTATTTCAAAAATGTTTTCTCAGTATCTCGCAAAAAGTAAAAAAGCCCAATCCTCATCTTCACCGATACTATGTACCATCCCTTTAAAGGTCCTGTCTACCTTTGGGAGCAGTGATTCAAAAAATGTTCAAGATATCACTTTTGATGCATACATGTATGTGTAGGTCCTAGGTCAGTTGTATCACAAAACATCCTTCCATATTAACTTTTTGCAATCAAGCCTAAATTATAAGGAAATGTCACTATATTTCTCATTAAACTATAACTGTAGACAGTTTAGTCTGGAAACATTTTTATTATAAGTATTGTTCACATTTTTACCAATTCAAATTTTTACAGTGGCTGTTTCTATCCCTAACTCACATTTTAGGACTATTTTTAAAGCACTATGCTGGGTTTTTGTTACATCTGCAAATGGTAAATCGAGGATGATACCCTGCCTGGGCCGGGGTTGGGGCAGATCGGAGAAGCTCTAAGCCCTCTCCTTCTGGGTATGGTCATGTGCTAATGAATGGAGGCGGATGCTGAGATGTGGTTCACCTCTGGCTGACCTCGTTTGACTGTTTCCGCCAGTCACATTGTCACTGCCCAGAATAGTTTGTCTCTGATCTCTATAGGGCTTTTTACACTTGTAAATTTTTGCTTAGCCCCGGACCAACGGTGGGGCTAAGGGGGGGCCTTAGCCCCACCGTTGGTACGGGACTATCCTTAGCCCACTTTCTGTTTACACTCGTTTTTGCCAAAGTGGGCTAGCCCCACCGATAGTACGGTACTATCTGGCCCTGCAAAATAGCAGGGGTTAGCACCGCAATTGCGGTGCCAAGCAAGTGAGTGTAAACAGAACGAAAAAATAATCCTGGGCTAAGCGACGGAGACGGAGTCCGACCCTCACTGACCAATCAGAAACGAGGTAATCAAGTGCTGCCGGTGCGTGCGTGTACGTGTACAGTACACAGCGTAATTATGAATATTCATGTGGTTTGGAAAGTCCGGGGCTAAGAAATACGAGTGTAAAAAGGTCAGTTTTCTCCTTAGCCCCGGAAAAGAGATAGTACGGGACTAATTGGCGAGTGTAAAAAGCTGAAAAAATTGGTACGGGACTAACGATAGTCCTGGGTCAGAGAAAGTCCGGGGTTAAGAAAAACAAGTGTAAAAAGCCCTTATGGGTACTCTGTGCAGATTGTAGGGCTATAACTACACAATTATCTAATTTACTGGGTCACCAGTAACTTCCGTTCGGTCAGCAGTGACAAAACATTAGGCCTACATATCAAAATAATGCACAACTTTTTCTCTTTTTTCCTCACAACTATTGCAAATTGTACACATTGTGCAATAGCTTATTATCACCAGTGACTGACAAGTTATACCCTTTTCACTAGATTTAATGTCATCAACTGTGTTTGTTTTTCTTATTCATCATTTAAACACAGAAAGAACTGAAAGAAGTATAGTACAGCTGTTTTGCTACAATGCTGATGCCCTGACTATTTATATACTATTGCCATTACCACTGGAACTATTACAGCTACAACAAAAACATTTTATACAAGATTTTCTACATCTAGTACAGTTGTACTACTACTGCCTTACTACCACTTCATCTACTAGTACAACTAGTACTATACTACTACTGCTACTACTACTACTACTACTACTGCTGCTGCTGCTGCTGCTGCTGCTACTACTACTACTACTAACTACTACTGCTGTTGCTACTACTACTACTACTACTACTACTAACTACTACTGCTGCTGCTACTACTACTATTACTACTGCTGCTGCTGCTACTACTACTATTACTACTGCTGCTGCTGCTACTACTACTATTACTACTGCTGCTGCTACTACTACTACTACTACTACTACTACTACTAATAATACTACTACTACTACTACTACTACTAGTACTACTACTACTACTACTACAACTACAGGTACTACTACTACTACTACTCCTACTTCTGCTTCTGCTTCTACCTGTACTACACGTATACGTTGTGTACTACCAAAAATAGATGTTTTTCCCTTCAACATCACCCATGAGTCATATATCACCCACCACTGTTTTTTGCTTTGTGGTATCTATGTTGCTCATGGCTCACATACCATGCATACAATATTCTCCTATGACTAAGCCATCATTATCACAAGAAAATGAGTCTAGAATCAGCTTTGATACCAAAATAGTCCCAGGTCCAGATGGCAAATACTTGCCTTCAATACAAAGAATGTCTTTTGGCCACAAAATGCAGCGTAAAGGTAAAATTCCAAATGCAAATGGCCACGTGTATTGATGCAGCTGAAATCCATACAAAAGTGTAAAAACTTTTAGGCGTGATCAATCACACCATTTTTACCAATGTGATGACATCATCTGATTTTTCTTGGTCCATTACTTTTGAGATAAATTTTGCAAACCCGATGGAGTGTGTACATAACACACTCAGTTTCCTTTGTGTAATGGGTTTGTGTGAAACCAACTGATGATTTCAGAAAGAGACAGATACTAAGTTCAGGATAAAACCTCTTATGAAAACATTATTACACATCTACCTGCGTATCCACTTCTGAATTTGTCGTGAAAACAGCATAATTATCCTTATGATCGTACCTCTCTCCCTTTGGCTCTGACCTTCAGGTGGGATGGTGGGGGTGGGGGTGAGGAGGAGGACGTAATGTTTGATTGTTATGCCTTTGGTGTCTTTTTTTTTTATCACATACCATGAGTTTGATTCCACAGTACAACAGTTCTACATTCTTAAACAGATGAACAACCATTTCTATTAAGGCACTTAATATTTGTTTCCCCCCCCCCCCCCCCGCCCAAATGCCTCACAAATGTATTGATATTGCAGGGGATGTTGTGAATACTGAGCAGAGATGTGAAAAGCATTGTTTTGTCTCCCTGGACTCCCACCCCCCCCCCCCTTCTCTTTTGGAAGCTTGGTCACCCACTGAGCTTTCAGACTTGACAATGTAGAATACATCCACTCTCTATTAAGACAGTCTAATGGCGTAATGACATCTGAAGGCCAGGGTATTCCCACTGTTCCAAATCGTATCAAAACTTTCTGGATAGATGATGTGTTTCACAATCACATCCTATCCAATCAGTCATCCAAAACTCCCAGACACCCACTTCCTTATCGAATATTGTTTACATTAAGTCACAACCTACCCCAGACTTTGACAAAATACAGTGAATTCCCATCTAAATGCACATCAAAATGTATTCTGATGTTCATGGGGTTAAATATCAAACCATTTTACAGCTGAAACTTGGGTATTGTGGTTTGGGCGTGGTTATGGCGAGAAACTGTATCCAAGTCAGCTGTGCCTCGTCTGTCGAAGTCAGTTCTTGGCCGTGGATCACAAGGTAGCAACATCATAATAGCAAAATCTATCTTTTACTGCTGGCTTTGGGTTTGTCTGTTTTCTGTGTGTATGCTTCTTTTTAAAGCCTTATGAGACAGAAAGTATAGCCTAAAATTTCTATCATAATACAAACTGCACAACACTTGAATATACTCTCATCACAGTATACTACGTATTCATTATTATGCTATTGTAGTTCTCATTTGATATCAATATTATCACAACCATTGTTAACATTACTATTATTATTACGATTATCATTACTATTGCTGTTGTTATCATTATCATCTTTATCAATACTTCATGCATCACTTTGCAAAGCATTGTATTAAAATAAATATTGATTTTATAGGGCCTACTAGATACACTGAAAACTTAAATAATATGAGAAAAAACAAGCTTGAAATATGAGGTCTAACGATCAGGCAGAGTTTTTGGAAAAATAGGTAGCTGATTTTTAACTGCCGTGCAGTACTATCTTTATTTGGTTTCAAACCAATCATATGTAATACATGCAGGCTACTACTGAATGTTAAAGGGACTGTACAGTACTGGTTGAGGTAGGGATTCATGTTTTGAACATTCCTAAGTGAGATAATGAGAAACCTCTTATGAAATATGAAAGAGCATGTAATTTTAAGAAGGATTCATCGTTTATTTGATGAAAATTGGTTTTCAAATGGCTGAGATATCAAAAAAAGTGCTAATAATAAAAGGCGACATGCCCCAACTTTATTAGTATCTCTTTGTTTCACCTTGTTTTTGGATATCTCAGCCATTTCAAAACCGATTTTCATCGAATAAACTTTTGATACCTCTTAGAATCGCATGCTCTTTGACATCTCATAGAGTGGTTTCTGAATATCTCGCAAAACGTTAAAAGCTAAATCTCCACCTCGACCAGAACTTTACACACCCTTTAATAGCAATAAATTGCAAATCTGTCATTCTGGGAAATATTACAATAGATGCATACTTTGCAGTCATGGAAACTAGCCTACATGTAGATAGGCCTACATCAATGCATCTGGCACTGCTTGTGCATTATGACCTCACAGGAAGTAAAATCATTGAACGCAAATTTATGAATATCCTTTTCTTTTCCTTTGTTCTTTTCGATATCAGTCAGACAATTCTCATGACATCCTCTAGACAAGTGAAAGTTAGACTAGGCATAAAGTGGGGGGGGGGGGGAATGAACACTAAACTATATTCATTATGATGGACAGGTTTCTCAGAGGAATGATGTCATTACCATTTCCACTGGGGCAGAAACCTTTAGCTCACACGTGAAGATGCATGACAACAATTCTCTTGAATGGTAACACAGGATATGATGTAAACTCGGGGCCTCCAGGAGGCAAAATTCATGCCACGATTCTCTCTTCAAGTATCGTAATAAACAGCAATTCTCAAGAGGGGATGAAACGCACTTCGACCGATAGCGGATCAAGCGATGATTTGGTTAATCCCTTTTAATCTCCTGAAGGGTCATTGTGGCGATTGTTCATTAAAATGAAGGAGGTCCATCGTGCCGGACAGATGCTTTTTGTGCTGGCGAGGAGATACAAAGAGGGTCCTTGCCCTCTCCACACATTACTCAGCATTACTCATCTATACCTTTTCACAGAAGTATAGATATGGTCATCTATTGAACAGCTTGAGTTAAGACAGTGGCCATTTGAAATGCAAACAAGTTTTTCACACTTTTGTATGTCTTGCTTGCTTGCATCATAAGCACTGGCAACCTAAATGTAGCTATGGTCAACGTCACATCAGTTGGTAGAAGTACACCATACAAAAGAATTCCAAAAACTTTCCATTAAAAATTTGTTCATTTTGAGGGTGTATAGCATCTGCACATTAACTTTCTCATCCACATCAAGGATAATGGATTCAAAGATGCATTTGCATTCTACCCTTTATCAGGCCATGTTATCCTCATATCCACCAACTCAAACAGGGACCCTCATGAAAAGATGGTGAAACATAAAGATACTGTAGGTACTGCACTACACACGTACAAGTATGTTCATGAATTTCTATCAATCCCATACACCATCCAACAAATTGCTCTTTTCTTGGCTAGACACAATGAATAAACAAGCTCATCTTTTTAGTAGCAAGGACTGATTCTTAGCTAACGAGTGTTCAAACCTCATTTGGGGGACCATTAAACCTCGCCCTCACATGAACATTAAATCCCCCTGCAAGCCAGTTTTCGAGCTTCCACAAAGAAGACAGCACCTAAAATACTCTTTCGCTTCGAGTCATCAATTTCTGTTTTTCCTTTTCACATTTCACTCGTTCCTTGAGAAAATTCAGATCCTACTCAAAACAAATTGACCATTCAAACACCCTCCGGCAGAATGAATGAAAGCTCAGACGCAGTTTTCTTTCTTTCTGCCTTTTTTTTTATTGGCTCAACTGAGATAGATTGGCCAAAACATGCTATTAATGGCATTTGTCTGTACAGCTTCTACTTGTCAGGGTGACGAATGTTGAGGCATTTCTGGAGAGAGAAAGAGAAGGAAGGGTGCCTGAGGAGAAGATATTGTCATTTCCATTTGACTGTCTTCCTCTCAAGTTTTAGGATGGATGGATGCAAGGCGGCAACTGTTTACACTGGGTGGGGATGAGTGTAAATGGAGGATTTGTCTCATCCCACGGAGTCAAGAATTTCAAATGGAACTGTCTTGTCCTCGGCAGAGCTGTAAATGGGGGCTCTCCAGAAAGGTTGTTTGTTTGCATCTCTTCATGTCCCTCGCAGAATGGACGGATGTCACACTTAGCGAAAAAAGCCAAGGAGCGCAACTCAAGGGCTTCAAATTCCACAACACCACAAAAATGCCACAACAAACCTCTTTTCGAGCATTTCTTTTCTTCCAAGAGCTCTTCTAAAGACATCTCATTGGTATTTTACCACTCTACATGGTAAAAAAAAGAATATGGTGGGCGAGAGAAGAGGGCAGGGGTTAATTGCCATATCCACTGGGCAGTTCAAAATTCCAATTGGCTATGCCAGGCAATCTTAGAAGATATCAAGCTGCATGCTTTCAAGCTGTTTTCCCAAGTCCACTTAACAAGCCATTACTGGCTCCTGCTTACCAAAGTGGGGGTGGGGGGTAGATTTATTTTTTGTTTTGTTCTTTATCTAGACTATTATCTGTCATGAACTTTTGACCATCTTGATCGACTGGTAGCTGGAGATGTTGACATCAACAGCGATGGAGATCGCAATGAAAATCAACCAAATATTTCTTAAAAGAGAGAGAGAGAAAAAAAGTGAACTGGATGCTGATGAGATGTCAACATTTGCTGCATCGTTCTTTGCTTGCAGGGGGAAGCTGGCTGTGAACGCGGGAGGTTAAGGGCTGGAAAAACATAACCTGGGCGTCGCCCGGGAGGCGCGATTGCACGGTTCATGGAGGAGGGCAAGTCCGCAGTTTGGAGCTAGCCTGCGGAGATGGTCTTTTGGTAGCGAGTCCAAACAACACTCCTCCCGGCGAGCTCTACACCACCGCCACTGGAAGAGCATCCAGAGACGCTGGCGAAGAGTTGTTTGTTGCTTCGGTCTACATCACTGTTTGCATTCTTAGGGAGGGGGTGGAAGAAATAACACTCCCCCATCCCCCATCCCCCCTCCCCCCCCCCCCCAAAAAAAAAGACTTCATGAGAGGTAGTCCTTACCTAATCACATAGAGAATATACACAAGAATCTCATCAAACTTACAACTGCTAAAGTTTTGTTTTCATTGTCGATGTAATCCCCCCCCCCCCCCATAGAAGGTCAATAATCTCCCCTTCCATCTTACTGTGTCAAAATGTCAAATAAAAAGTGGGACTACTCAGCTCAATGCTGATGACGTATCAATATCCTAGAATTGAAAGCATTCAAAAATGCATTTGATGTCTCAAGTTCTGAGCTCTTTTCTCTTTGTTGCATTCTCCATTTGAAACTGATCACTTACAGAATTCATTGTAAATGCACTACAAGAAAAAAAAAAAGATGTCTGAATATGGAACTAGTAAAAAGAAAAGAAAAATCCTCTTCTATCTGTCTGTCTGTTTAGAGCCAATTTTAGATAGGGGAAAGAAACCATTTCCAAAATTTGCAAATAGGACTAACATAACAGAATGAGACAAGTGACAACATACAGCTGCACCTAAAAAAGTAATAAAATGATAATGATGATGAGGATGATGATGATGATGATGATGATGATGAGGATGATGATGATGATGATGATGATGATGATGATGATGATGATAATAATTATAATAATAATAATAATAAATCATAAATGAATATATATGAATATGCAGTATGTCACACGTCACTACCTTAGTGCAACATTTGTATACCTTCTGTACATTGTAGCTGACAAAAAAAGTTGGACAGCAACATTAAGATATGTACAGGATTAAAATCACACATGTTTATGTACACTCCTATATACTCTTATCTGTTTTCGTCATTCACCTGCAGTAGACATTTGTTAACCGACCAAACCATCTACATGATTACCCTTGGGGAAGACTTTACTTATCATCTCATGGCTGATCAGGATTAATCCCACAGTCTAGTAAATGATAATCTGAGGAGAAGGTGGATTTCACCATTGACGTGTGACAGGTGATATGCCCCATCAGGACTATTGTAAATCATAGTGGCCAATATTCATGTTAAGCCCCTGAGCACCACACCTTCAAAGTCCCATTGCCAAAATGAAGAACAGGTCATCTGCTGCAAAGATAGACTTAACTCCTCTATGCACCGCTTCTTCTTTGCATAGTAATAAAGATGCTGGATAAGAAGATCTTTGCTTGTGGGACTCAGGTATGTTGAAGAACTACAAGTTCATGAGGAATTTCAATATTTCTGAGGTAAAAGAGTTACCTCCCTCTGTGCCACGGAGATTGGACAGTGTGTACAATGCTATGTGGTTTTCTGTGCCAAACGGCTTTTAAAGCACACAGAGGGTTAATAAGCTACTAACAAAGCAGGACGACCAATACCGCTTTTGTTGTCTGAGGGCGAATCGCTAGACTTGAATAGTCACCCCCCCCCCGAAATAAAATGGACTGAGCTGATCAGAGGAAAAAAGGCAGGAAAGCACAGAGATTTATTAGCTTTCACTACACTTCTTGGAATGGGATAAGAATTGTGAAAGGATCAAGGGATTAATTGGGAATCGGTCCTCTTGTAATGGAGTACACTTCCATAGGTACATTTGGAAGTGGGCTCGTGTATGGGCAGGGGGGGGGGGGGAGGGGGAGAAACACTTGATATACAAAAGAAAACCACGGGCCAAGTATTATGTACTTTCACTTTTGTCATATCACCTGGCCTGCCATTGAAAATCGGGTTAGAAAGCAGATTAAAATGATGGGAGAGAATTGCTCCATTCAGAGTTCATTTCAAAGGCACTTCAAAGTGGAGGATAATTTACTGTGTGAAAGGAGTGAGAGAAATGAAAAGAGAGTGGGTAGACGGACGAAACGAGAAAATTAAGAGTCGAGAATCCTTTTGTGTCAGGTGTGAGGTTTCTGCTCTATACGGGACATCAGCGCTGACATTGATCCTTTAGTCATCCAGCTTAAATTTGAAGGAGAGAATCCTACCACATTCAACTACAGTGAAAACCTGCTCAATGGAGAGGTTTTCATTGTGACAGGCATGTCAAAACAGACGGCACGTCGGGATGCAACACGTGATAGATGTGAAAAACATGTAGAGAAAAAGATTAACATCATATTGATGATAATTGTCTTCCTAAACTTGGCATTAAGAGGATTACTTTCAAGCCCTATCTCCCTATTTTTTCGAGGGAAGGTGGAAGGGAGAGTGAACAGGGATTGAGGATTATGTACAAATCTATGGAGCCCTATTCTAGAATGGGATAATGTTTACGTTTTGATATAGTAAAGTTCAACAACAACAGCATCAAAATATGTATACATCAAAGTAAAAAAGGTCAACCCGCGTCTGCACAGGACAC
Organism: Diadema setosum; assembly: GCA_033980235.1. Taxonomy (NCBI): domain Eukaryota; kingdom Metazoa; phylum Echinodermata; class Echinoidea; order Diadematoida; family Diadematidae; genus Diadema; species Diadema setosum. The sequence goes on along the minus strand of CM067077.1, from coordinate 10,036,790 downwards.
GTGAATGAGGTCTTAAGCATCATCACAGCCATCGGGATGGACTTGGTCAGGTGACTTCTTGGGAGACAATTGCCAGAATGATGAAATTGCCTTCAAAAGAAGGGGGGACCTTGGAAGAAACCTTACAGGACCAGGACCAGGACCAGTTCTGTCCATCCTCTGGCTTCCTTCTCACCAGTCCATCAAGTAATCCTCTCCTCTTAAGCTCATGAAAAGGTTATACTTTCACTCTGAAAGATGACGATGATTGCAGTGCACTTGATCTCTCCACGTTTTAATGCCTTGACTCCTCTTTGGTATATGGCCAATAAGTTACTTGAACCAACTTCTACAGCATGATATTATTTGGAGGTATTATCATGACTGGCAGTTAAAGTTATGTGTACAAGGTACTGTAATACTTCTTCTCCGTCTTGAAAGCATGACCATTCCCCCCGAAAGGGGGGGGGGGGGGGATGTCTCGCTGCAGCTTTGTCTCAAAATAGTTACATAAATCTGGCCCTCCCCCTAAACTAAATCACATCTCTTTTCTTCAAATGCCAGTTTCAGCATTTCAGGGATCCGAAAGTGAATAAGCCTTGGATTCACAAAGAATCACAGTCATCAAAAGGTAGGTTTTCTTCCAAGATTAACATCCTTTCTCCCCCTCCATCAAAATAAAAATACACATAATTAGCCCATCATTATATCCTCTTAAAATGGACTGTTTACCAGACAACATAGCCTCCCTAATCATGCGATCAATTCTTCAGCTTCATAGCCACAATGGTTACTCTTGGTGAAAGCAGCTCATAAGTGGCTTGTAATTTATCCTTTTGTCTGCATCCAAACATTATTATCTTCTTTTCCTTTTGATCATGTTACAAATACTGTATACATCTGAGCCAGCATTACTGGCGAGGGGTTAAAAAAAAAAAAATTGAATAAGCATGCGATTTACCGCACCAATTTCTGCAAGGCAATTGGTCGAAAGTTGGACCGCAACTCCCCCCTCCCCCCCCCCCCCACCTTTTGTGCAGGAAGTGAGAATGTTTTCTCATGTCAACATTAAACCACTGTATCGTGCCAGTTTTTTCCACATCCTTGATACCTGGCATGTTACCAAAGGTGTAAAATGACGAAGGTCTCAAAGTAATTTGCCCTCAAACACAAAGGGGAAAAAAATGGTCCCATCACACATGTACAAATTAAAGGGATCGTACAGTTTTGGTTGAGACCTAATTTCAGGTTTCTAACATTTTTGGTGGGATAATGAGAAACCTCTTATGAAATATGAAAGAGCATGTAATTGTATGAGGAATTCAACATTTTATGAAAATTGGTTTTGAAATGGCCGAGATATCAAAAAAGAGCAATTCTAATAAAGTGTGGGACCCACACTTTATTATGATCGCTTTGTTTTACTTTGTTTTTGGATGTTTCAGTCATTCCAAACCTAATTTCATCAAATAAACTTTGAATTCCTCTTAAAATGGTATACTCTGTACTACAATATCATAAGTGTTTTCTTGGTATCTCGCAAAAAGTTAAAAGCCCAATTCTCATCTCTTCCAATACTGTACTATCCCTTTAAAATTGCAATTATTTATATCTGATGGACTTAATTTGATTCAATTCGATAAATGCACAGATCATAATAATGAGACAAACCAAAAAGAAAGAGAGAAGAGAAAGTGGAAGTGACAGAGACAGAAAGATAGTAATGGTAATAACAAGGTATTTATAGGGACTGTACAGTACTGGTTGAGGTAGGGTTTCATGTTTTGAACATTTCTAAGTGAGATAATGAAAAGCCTCTTATGAAATATGAAAGAGCATGTAATTTTAAGAAGGATTCAACGTTTATCTGATGAAAATTGGTTTTCAAATGGCTGAGATATCCCAAAAAGTGTTAATAATAAAAGGCGACATGCCCCAACTTTATTAGTATCTCTTTGTTTCACTTTGTTTTGGGATATCTCAGCCATTTCAAAACCAATTTTCATCGAATAAACTTTTGATACCCTTTAGAACTGCATGCTCCTTAACATCTCATAGAGTGGTTTCTGAATATCTCACAAAATGTTAAAAGCTAAATCTTCACCTCGACCAGAACTGTACACACCCTTTAAGATTATAACAATAGATCAACCTAAACAAGGATATTGAGGTTTGCTGAAAAAAAATCAGAAATGAAAATTTTCAGGTGAATTTGATACATAATGGAAAAAAATGAAATGTGTATAGACCTGAGAAAAACAAAAATCTGAAATCAAATTTAAATCTACAAAATTTATCATGCCTGCTAAGCATATATGCGTGACGAAGAAGAGGTGGAAATAGGGGAAGGTAACAAATCCCGATAGTGCAGATATGACGTCATCCTGCACTGACGCAGCTTGCGTGTCAGGACACAACTTTGTGGCTGATGTCAACTGACAGACAGAAAAAAAAAAAGAATTGAAGAAAAGCGTTGGGGCAGGTAAGAGAACGTGGGGTAATTTACCACAAACTGAGTCAGAGCAGGGAGGTGGGAAGAGAGGACAGGGCAGAGCAATGGTGGCTCACTATTAGTACCCTCCTACCCCCATCCCCATGACCTCCCTTGCATACAGTTTTCATTGTACCGGAAAACTGGTAGTGTGAGTTGTGCCCCCCCCCCCCCCCATAAAAATAGTATTTTCTGCAATAAGCACAAATATCATAGGCCTATTTGCTTAAAAACAATACTCCATATTTATAACCATTATCAATAGTTGTTGCACAATCTCCTTATACCAGATGATATTTTTCAAATTACGCAATTGATGTCTTGCTAGTACACAATTAATAGCTGTGACAATTTTGTAAATGTACTGCCTTCAGTATGTTTTACACCCAGCTATAAAGCTGCATATGCAGTATTGAAAAAACAAACAAACAAAGTAAAAACTAGGATATTTTTATAGTTTCCACAGCTTATACCAGTGGCCAATCAGGTGCCAGTCTGTAATTCACAAGTGCAGGAGCAAGTTTTCATTATTGCCCTTGCCTTTTTCATCAGTTGGAATGTGGTTGAATTTGTCCTTGAACAGCTATGACTCATTCATTGTACAATATCCATTTTGTAACACTTGTAACGCCTAGCCTATGCCTGCGAGATTCCTGCAATATAATGTGCATGGAGCAACTGCCGAAAAACAACAAATCTCAGACGGACCACAAGAATTACAGGAATGCAACAGGTGGCGAATGTTTGCTGCAGCGTGTGATCGCTGAACTCATGTGCAGAGGTGATTCAAAACTTTGCAACATCCTGGTGGCATATTATACCGATAAAAATTCAAAGTCATATCGGGTAGAACTTCAAAGGGCTTCATTACAAGAGTGGACTGAAGCCCCACAATGATATCGTTGCTTTCATGTCTACTGAATGACATAGATAATTTGTTGCCATTGGCCTGTCACTGGTAGTCTTATAAAAACAGTTGTTGCATCCATTTTGTGTGACGTCAATTCATGCCTCCAAGTCAGTCAGCTCCGCAGCATGGATTTTTCCAAGGAGCTTTGTGTTTGAGGCTCTTTGATTTTTCTGATTTCTCGTCTTGTGACTGCAGGAAGCACTAAAAAAGAAGGAAAAAACAAACCCCTTTCTTCCTCCTCCCCCCCCCCCCCCTCTATGTCCTTCATAATAATTCTATGACTTCCATCCACCTTCACTCAAACCTCTCCAGTCTGAGGAGCTCCCCACATCCTTAAAGCAAGAGCAAAGATACACATAAACAAAACAAAAACAAAAAGTCTGTGGTCATGTTTTCCCCTAATACCAACCTCAAGTCTACACCAAACAAGTTCATACACAAAGGGGTGCATTGTAGAGCCCCTTGGGAGGTACAAACTCCAGGTTGCCTACCTGACCTCACGGAGGGGAGGGGGAAGATTCCACGATTGGACAGTGCTTTGTCTCACATTAGACATTTTTTTTTTTTAAAGCTCATTAAAGTTTGTAAAAAGAGTCGCTGGGAGAGCCCCTACTCACTGACGCAAAACGCTTGATTGAAGGGAAACAAACACTTCCACAAGTGCAGAGTTTTGGAGACACCTTGGGGCAAGATGAGGTAGAAATCAAAATTTGGGAGGCTCAAGCTTCAATCGATCTTCACATATCAGGGCTATTCAAACAGGAAAAACATTTTTTTTTTTTTTTAAACAAGAAAAAGTTTTGCCTAGAGTGTACATAATGTGGACGATTGGTAATAGGAACTTGCAAATTTTTGTCAGCAAGTTATTTTTTAAATTATTTTTCAAACTCTGAGGTTTGATACTCAAGGGTTTTGTTTGGGCGAATCCAGTAGCATGATATCTCATGAGTTGCGTTCATGTGACGTTTCCTGTAGACTCGCGTAATCCGCATCTTAATCGCCAATCATGTCCTGCACGCGAGCTCCTGCAGGCTGTAAATATTCACAGAGAGCTGGGAGTGCGGAGAAGTAGAGTACACTGTCCACGATCAAAAGACAGTGAAATCTTGGCGCATCGTTGTATTTTGATTGGGTATGAACAGAGAAATTATCTCGCTGGTTTTGCAAGTAAAACTTTTGCCATTTGTCTGGTGGGAATGGCCTGTTTTTAAAGGCAACTTCTCTTTTCTCTTTAACCAGATCAGTATTGTTTGGTTGGCGAGCATTCGGGGACTATGCTTTCATTAGCCATCCTAACCTGAAAGGAGGACACGAAACAAGTACATGATTGTTCTTGAAGTACAGTGTTTACATTAAGGGCTAGAGCAGCAACCTGCCTGTTTGTTTTATAAAGCTGCAAAACCACATTAGCAGCACTTTTAGACCAATGCCTTTAGAATACAACTAGTTCTCATACTTTCTCCTTGTTTGTAGACATACAAATGTACAGGTACAGGAATACACGTACATCACGTACACTGACATAGGATTGGAAAATGGCCTATGTTTTATCTCACTAGAGGAGGTGTAGCTGCGACCCTAATGACCAAAACTGATTTGCGCTTTCGTCAAGAAGGTGATTTCAGAACAACCTCTGAGACCTCTCCGAACACAGTGACAACTAATTCACCTGGAACTCAATCACGGCAACACCATTAAACAACGTCTCCAAGACGTCTTCTTCTCAATCACTGAGACAATGCAGAGACCAGCTGATATGGAAACTGGATAAAAAAAGTCTCTGAAAAAAATTGAAACATGTTTGATTCGCTCCCAGCTCCCCAGATACCAGGCCGGTCTCTAATACCCCTTTCAGGTAATCGCGGTTCAATTATCCGCATCCAAATAATGCGGATGAAGTAGTCAAAATCGCGTTCATATATCCCATGAAGTGCGCACTACTTTTACGAGCACCCGTTCTGGTGCGAAGGACGGAGTTATTTGTCATGGTTACGGCGCACGCCTCTATAATGACACATGCACGTGCGTGTACAACTGCAGAACTGCGTATACTATAACTCACGTGTATGCACACCTCTCGCGCGCTCAAGCTCAGCAATCAGCGGTTGTGCGGGAAATCGAGTGACCTTTGACCGAACTGTGGAATGTTAGTGCGGATAAGTCGTAAAACGCGTTCATGTATTCTCGATCTACTCCTCATGCTGCAATTATGCGCATAATAGCAGCATCAAAATAATGCGCACTTTTCTACTCCTCTCCCGTTCATGTAATCGAAATTTTACGACTTAGTGCTCCTATTATCCGCATCCACGATTACCTGAAAGGGGTATAAAAGATGTTGCAAAGACATCGCAGAGGCATCTCCATGACCAGGGAGATTTGAGTTGCCCCAAGGTCACCACCTAGTTTTAAGCCTGTAAGATACCCACTTAAATGCTCAAATGTTTGTGTTTTTTTTTTTCTAGATTCCTTTAAACACATATAGGCCTACACACATTGTATACACAATAACGGTATTATACAGCAGGTACTACAAATCCACATCCCCACTTGCTGCTCTTGGCTATCACCAGGACCTCCCTGCTATCACCAACAAATCGGCAGGTGACTTCCAGGCCGGAAAGACATCAAGTTTAGCTGACATTCACGGTGTACTTTTCACTTTGGATGCTGAAAAGGCGCTGGGGGAGTTTCAACCAGCAAGTTTTGCCGCAACTTAACAACGAACAGCCACAACAAAAGAGGTGTGAAGTTATCCTTCCCCCTTGATAACGTACAAACGCATTACGTTGAGTCATAGAGGCTGATATGGAGTGTTGGCAAAGAGATTATTTCCTTGGGGGAAACAGGACTACTGGCCTGGGGAACAAAAAAAATAAAATGAAAACATGATTATCTCGTCTCTCTCTCTCTCTCGAGACAAAGTGGAGACACCTCGCACGTCACATGAAATCCAGTTCATTGTGGTTGCCCAGTGCAATGGCAATTCTCAGCACGACTCATATGACAGTTTGTGCAAGCAAACACCACAAGGGCACAATAAATAACACCTTGTTTGTTAACTTCACACAGCATTTTCTTCTTGACTTGTATTTTCATTCATTACTATTCATTTTACTACAACTACTGAAGCTGCCACTTCCTAATTCAACGAATGCCACTTGTACTGCTGCTGTGAGTAATGGCTACAAGTGTCAACTGTATTTAGCAGTCATATTACTACAACAGTTACTTCTTCTCCCCCTTCTTTTTTTTTTTCTTTCATCTTCTTTGATACTATGTTGTCTTGGTCAAAACATCGTCGGTGAATGACTTCAATTCTTCCTTTGTTTCTCTATCGTGGCATCTAAGTCAAAAGTCTGACAATCTCAGAAAAAGATTAGCGGTATATTACCTCTCTGACTTTATCTATGCTACACAACATGAAATGTACTCCCTCTCAAAGCTGCCAAACTCCAAGTTCACTCCTAACCATTCCAGTCATACTATGATCCTACACTGCTATTAAGGAAAACAGTGATCATTCAACTGGCTGCCTCAACAGAATGAGGATTTATAACTCCTCTCTCCCTCTAATCTCTCCTTCCTTGACAAATTCACTGTTTGAAGAAAGAAATTACGATGTTACCAACCTAGACAGCATTCAGCTATACGCATGGAGAAATCTAGGTTTCAACCAAGTCTTGCAGTAGATGGCCTACACTCACATCTGCATTCCTTGCTGGCTTTCCTTTGCCGTAAGAAGAAGCTATGTTGACTCTAACTCTTGTAATATATTCTTCTGGCAGCAAAAATTGAACATGACTTGTGTTACTGTGCCAACTAAAGAAGACCTTTGTTCACCTGTAACATTATCCATGTTGGGGCCCCGAGGCAAGATGTCCATTTTTTCATTCTTTTTTTTCCCCCTTTATCATGAATTGCGCTATCACTTTACATGCCGATGTACCCCCATTCCCATCAATGTGGAAAAAGTGACACAAACGCACGACTAAAAGACAGATGTATGTATTATCTCATGTCAACACAGGAAGAATACAACTTAAAGGGGCTACCCCCTCTTCTCTTTCTTTTGTCTCCAATATCTAGTTTCAAACAGCTCTAAAGTAGGTTGCCTTTTCGTGAATTTCTTTGAACATATTTGCTCTCAACTCTTCCTACCTTCTCAAATAATGCTAGCTTTTTTTTGGGGGGGGGGGGGAGGGGGAGTGGGACAATTTCTAAACAGTAAAGAAAAAGTTGAGTGTCCTGAATTTAAAACTGAAAACTACTGTGTTCAATGTGCTATCTCAATGTCTGTTATATTCAAAATGTGAAATGCATCAGGCAGTTTTTGATTAGACAAATTTCCATGAATTCTCTATGTGCCGTTTTTCATTAGACAAATTTCCTTGAATTCTTCTATGTGGCGAGGTAGAAGTGGAAGCCATGCTCATACACAGGTGTTTGTTTGTTTTGTTTATTTGTTCATTTTCCATCTGAGAGATGGTTTCCATGGGGTCCAGTTGGATGTGAGGTGGGACCAATTCACCTAGTTAAACACCCTGCTCTTTGCGATGAATGAATGAAGCGGGATCTTTTACGTGCATGAGTTGTGACTCTCTCATACACGGGACCTCCATTTTATGTCCTATCCGAGAGACAGAGTGTTTTGCCTCTTGCTAGAGGGGACGGTATGCTTACACACAACATTGCTCAGTCCAGACTCGGGTTCGAACCCGGGCCGCGTGATCGACTGAGACAACTCACCGCCCTGTATGTGTATTTGGTGTATGTCCAAAGAATACATGAAGGAAACTGAAGGGGGCTTCTTCATTTTTCATCATAATTAACAAACCACTCTTGAATCAAAACAATGTACGTATTCTATGTTTGCAGAAATTCTTCCATTACTGATCAATATCATTGCATATTTATGCTATTTTACAATGTCATTCTTTTTACACACAATAAAGTGGCATAAAACTGAAATTGAAACTGAAGTGGTAACTTGTGCATGAAATGCATGAAGGAAAACAGAACAAAGCGAAAGAAAATAGAGAAAGAGAGAAAAAGGCAAAGCAGAAAGGAAGCAAGAAAGTTGTGTCCAGAAAGGAAGCAAGAAAGTTGCGTCCAGAAAGGAAGCAAGAAAGTTGAGGGACACAGATCCTTGCCCTCCAAACTGTATGCACTTCTGGGTTCAGAAATTTGCGTACCGATGAGAACGTGCTCGCAGACTGTTGAGAGCAGGACTGCTGAGGAAGTCAGTACAAACACATTAAAATGACAATCGCTTTATTATTTCCGTTCGTTGCTGATTTTCTACAAATTGCATTCCCAGAAGCATTGTCCACGGAGAGCCTAATGACAAAGAAACACAATTTTCATATACTGTTTCTCTCTTTTTTTCTTTCTCTCTCTCTGTGGATTTTTCTCTTCACAGAATTTCAAACTGGACGATTTTTTCAAAGCTTTGGTGCGTATATGGCAGCCAATCAGCTGAGTGAATACAACTCCTCCTGTTTTTCTCTCCAATTCTTGAGTTCATTCATCTGGCAGGTTGAGAACGTCGATCGTCTCGATCGGCTTGACACATGACTTTTGATTGGTTTCTTCGCCCTCGGGCAGAAGTGGTTAGCAAAACTATTATTACGCACTAATTTCAACTCGTCTGGTACTAAACAGGCAGGCCAGCCCAGACAACACAAGCAGATTCTTAAGACTACTCCTGGTACAATCGGCATCTATGGGAAGAAATGCAGAATAGAATGGATATAAAGAAAGAGAGAGGAAAAAAATCATACAAATATTAATTCAGCACCACAAAAGATTTCATATTTTAGCAGCACCATGAAAGGAAAATAATCAAACATTTGAGTGTTTGCTACCTTTGTACCTCTGTGGCTATTTGGATTGCCAGTTAACAAGTGTTCGGGATAAATAAAGTTTCTTCCAATTAGGCGATGTTGTGAGTTGCTGCTAGTAAGGATCGCATGTGGATACCTCTGTTGTGGCACCTTGGGAGGGGATTAGCCTTGCTTCCAGGCTGCAGGTGATTATATTGCAAGGGTTGCACTGTTTGGGATTTATGCTCATTTGCACTCTATGCAGTAATCAATCAGGACGAGTTCTGAGTGAAGGCCCCACCTGCCATGTGTCTCCCCATCCCTAATTGTCTATTGGGATTAAATCAAATCAAATCAATATCAGCAGTCACACAAATCAATTCATAAAATACTATAAGGACTCTTTACTAATCAGGACACACGGAATCAGAGGATACCTACAATGGTCTTGGCTTTCTGACTTGTTACCACACCCCTTCAAAGTACAGCTACATTATGCCACCATCTAATTCCTCTGAATCAACCTTGACAAGTCAGTCACCACACATCTTAATTTCTTCTTTATAATTTTTTTTTTTTTTAAGTATGTCATAACACAGAATGACACAGCTGTTGAGTCTGAAATAGTTCAAGATACGTTTCCTCGTAAAGTCTAGTTGGGTCCTAAAAATGAATCATGATTCAAGGGGTTTTATCAGGAAACAAACACAAAAACCTATTATCTAGGTGAACGACCCAATATTGCATAATATCAGTATTCAAATAAAAGCTTGCATAAGGGTTCATGCAAGGGTTCATCATATTTTTGTAAACATGTTACCTCTATTGTCAACAGGAGGTGAAAACAAACCAACTAAAACCCAAGATGTTATAAAAGATGAGCTAATAGCCTGGGCTCACTTGTACAGGAGCATGATACCAGCCAGCTATCACATTCCCAATACCGAGAATCGCAAATCTATCAAAACTTCTCAGCATCCCCCTTTTATCTGCAACTCTGCTTTAGAGATTGCCACCAGTAACAGTTGATCATGTTGTTCCTTTCCCCCATCTAGTGTGTCAGGAAAGGGGCAGATCAGATTTCATCATTCTACGCATCGTAGAAGGTGAAATATGAATCAGTAGGGCCAGATCAATTGCGTATAAATCATGTCACATGTTCCAACACGATGTTTGATGAGCACTGCTGACTCAAGAAATTCTCTATGAAGTTTTGAAAGCAGGTACATTATTGTACAAGTTCCCCTCACATTCTCTTTGAGTTTTGCCCCTAACCCCTGTAGTCCCTTACCCCTTTCCCTCTGTTATGTTTTATGATGAAAGCTAGAATTACATCCCATTGTGCAACTTGCGGAACTTACACCGCACAAACGGAGACATAGTCAACAGGCATGGCGCCGGAATTCTGTAAATAAACTGTACAAGCCTGCTTCTACCTTAATAGCGTGTGCCTTTGCTGTTTTCATGATCGCAGGGGGGTATAATTTGACATTTCGCTGCCCATATTTTGATTTTGACAGTTACGTGGCATATTCATACATCATGCAGGAATGCTATAAAATCACTCACACAGTCGTATGAAAACAAAGTGAGGTAGTACTAGCAGATACAGCTAGATATTCCGTGCAAACATCATTTCAAGAAAACATAATTATCCTAACACCTGTTTTATTATGTTTGCAATATATCAAACATCTAATAATCCAACAATCTGTCATTGTCAACCCCACTGTTTTCCCTCTTCTAGAAGCCGAGTGTTCAGCCAACAGAAGTTGTAAAAACAGCTTGTTACTTCAGCTCTGCTCCACTGAACACCTTCCTGAACATTATGCTGCCCTGCACGAGAGATTGCGTGAGCTGAACAGCAGAGAAATAATAAATACTCACATTTTTTTTGTTGCATTTTCTATTTCAGGTTCTCAAAGACACTGATATCTATGGCAGGGCAAACAGCCAGGGGGCATATTATTCTTTCCCAAATTATCCCTTCATCTCATCTCTTTAGATTTCTTCCATGGTCTTGACTACTTTCTCTCTTCTTTTTCATATCTTTTTCTCTTTTTATGCCCCCTCGGCCTAGTAACAACACGCTGGAGGTGATCGGAGGTGATCGGAGGAGAAGGAGCAGGAGAGATGCTGAGAAAATAAGGGTGAAGCAGGATTCAGCACTCTCTTTTAAACGAGAGAGAGATTTTGGTATCAGTAGAAATCAACTCGAATTCTAGCTCCCGGGCCTCATTAGGATGGCAAAAAAAAAAAAAAAGAAAAAAAAAAGAGGCAAATTTTTCTCTTCAACTTGAGCTGTCGGCAAATCACAAGATAACATGGGCTCAAACTTGAAGTCATGCAGATGCATCAAAATATATAAACACATATTCACAGATGCAGGATTCAGTCCATATAGTTTGCACCTAAGTTATTCCACAAACTTAAGACTGCTGCTCTGCACAAACTTATCAAAATTCGAGAAATGGAACGCCATGAGAACTGAAGTAGTCACCTCAGCATCGCACTGACTATGTATGTATCTAGGCATGATCAGTGCACACAGACCCATAGAATACAAAAAAAAAGAATGACATTACGTGGCTTCAACTCCCTGAACTCCGTGATTGAAATGTAGCTTCCACATTTCATTGTTCACACAGTGATGTCATCAGATATCATTTTCTTTGTCGCACGAGCAGGCGACAATTTCTCTGCATGCTCCACAAAGCCACAATAAAATGAGTTCAGACAAGTTTGAATTACAAATCTCTCGTTGCCTTAAAGGAGGAAATTTATCTAATCTTCTGTCTGCAAAGAGGCACTTAACTGTCGCAACAAATTTGTCGGCTATAAAAACAGATTCTGTTCTTTGAGCTATGGGCATTGTAAGTAGCAACGACGCCAGTTTCTTTAAAATGTGGGAGAATATCGATGGTATCCAAAGTCATCAATGGCCATTCACTGTACTGCACTGATGATCTCTACTGTTAATTCAAATCTCTATTGGCAATAAAACCATAAAGCAGGATTCGCACACGTGTGAATTTTCAGACACATTAAAGTTCATGCCACAGTCAACACAAGTATAAAGGAAGAATATATTTAAAGATATGATATACTTTTGTACTGCAAAAGTGACATTACGAAGTTGATGTGATCTGATGTTTACTGGGCTACATTTTATATAGATCTGTTGAATTTTGGATTTTGTGACACAATTGTACTTGGAATCACTGACACAAGTATAGTTATCATCAACATGAGGAATAAATAACAAAAAATAACAGATCTCATCTCAGGGGAGGTTCAAAGATAGAACTTTAACCCATTGAGGATGGACTGATTTTGCTAGAACACGCATTTCCCATAGACACCTGCCCCAGTATTCTCGGGACTCGTCTTCAACGCAGAGAAACGATTGCGCCAGCATGCACTACGGGAGTTCAGTCAAAGGTTATCAGTGGTTCAATCACAGGTTGTTAGATGTTATCACTCCAATGTATCAAAGAAAACACTGATACTATCTGTTGAATTGAAAGCTGACAAGGCTGATAACTACTAGTATCCAACATCATAATGATCACACATTACCTGCCGGGACCACGGCACCAAATGACTTGTAAAGAAAACAAGAAAGAATCGGGCACAAAGATATAAGAATGAAACCTTCCCATTAAACTATGCAGAAAGCCTAAAACTAAATGCCTGTTACAAAAAATTCTACATTGAGTGTTGTAACCATTCACTTGTCAGACAAGCTGGACTGAGAATGAACCTCTTTAACTGAATACTAAATACTAAATACTAAATACTAAAAACTTATGTGATTCAAAGTTCCTTAAGATACAATGTACTCATGTAAGCGTTATGTACATCGCTTTGTATTACTTTATATGAAAATAAAATCATTTGAATTGAATTGAATACAATGTCTTTATATATTGCCAATGCCTGAAACCTGCATCTCCATAGTTAGTGTCTAGCTATGGCTCCACACATTTTGTACATGTACCCAAATGCAATCTTTACATCAGGCATAAAAAAATGCTTCCAATATCATCAATATATTTCTCTTTACTGGCAACTTCTATGAAGGTAATTCTGTATGATGCACTACAAAATTATGTGTGAACTAGATCTGTCGTCTTTGGGACATGATACATACATGGTATAAGTTTGAACTTGATAGGCATAGCACTTTCTGAGCTAACCTCTGCACAACTTTTGGGGAGAAATAAAGAAAGAAGAAGAAGAAGAAAGAATCCGTACAGATACAGAAGGTGATCCGAGAGGATACTCGGATCACCTAATTATGCTGGAGATCAGTTTCCTTTTTTTCAGATGTCTCTACCCCCCCCCCCCCCCCCCCCCTTTAACACTGAAGAGTATTGTAAGCCGTTGCTGGCTGGATGTGCAAATTTTGCAGCTTCTTTATTCCTTCAGTACACACAACATTATTCTTTGTACTAGCTCTGCACTCAGCATACAAAGAGCTAAACTCTTGGTGCTTTTTCATCTGTAAACCCATCATATCCAGATGTGTTTGAATTTTGTGCGGCTTAACAATCATTATTAAAGGGGATGGCTAGTAACCGATCAGTGGGAATCAGTGGGAATGCTGAGGGATGATTGTTCCAATCCTTGTGGGATTCATTTAAGAGTACATTATACATCTACTGTTGTGTGAAAATTATTTGCTTCAGAACGGTCTCATATTCAAGTAATGTGCAGATTAATGCCCCGTCACTGACCAGGGACGCTTACCTGGAAGCATTAAACTGCACATTACTTGAATATGAGACCATTCTGAAGTAAATAATTTTCCCACAAGAACAGATATATAATGTACTCTTAAATGAATCCCACAAGGAACAATCATCCCTCAGCATTCCCACTGATTCCCACCGATCGGTTACTAGCCACCCCCTTTAACAAAAGAATTGTGCACCTGATAGAGATACTTTTTTCCCCATCAGGAAGTCATTAAGAAACTTTACAAAATGCCTAACCAAAATTTCTTTCTTTTCTTCCCCATGATTCTTTCTTCAGTGATAGAATAAGCTGCGAACATCTGTAATCACTTCACAGAGGAGTTTTTCCAATTAATTTAGCCGCCAAAAAAAGCAGGGGTTTTCTGGATCATGAACTCTGCGGAATTTGCAGTTAAGTAGGTCTAACCACTCACTTTTTTAAAGGGTGTCAAACAAGTTCACAGACTCCAAAATCTGGAATCACTTGATGTATAATTATTGACTAAAACTTCCCTGTTCAAGTGTAATCTTTTTGTTGTTGTTTTGTGCACACTGGCATGTCATTTGTATGTTCTCCAATCAATCCGAATCTTACGTCAAACTGAAGAGTAGGAATGTGTGCAAATATGTCATTTCAGTTTGAAGCTTCAACAAAGAACAACACAGAATGATGAGTGATTACCGAGGTTGACATTCTAGACGGGATATGATAGATTACTTCCCTCTGCCTATAGATATTACAAGAATCTCCATCTTCACTGTTTGAATTGCTGTGTAAACTCTCTGTCACATGGGCAAATCCACACTTGGCACCATTTGAGAAAATAACACTTCATGCCACATTCTTTTGTAGCTATGAGGAGCATTTGTGACCCGCTACAACAAAAAGGTCCTAAAGTCGCGCACGGTCGAAGCCGTGAAAATCGAGTTTGAAGTCAGAGCATCATAATTGGTCAAAACTTACGATTTTCTGATTTTGACATATTATTGGAGTCTGGTATGTCTTCTATCATCTGTCGAAATTTCGAAGCAAAATGATGAAAGGAAAGACCAAAAAAATAGCGTTTTTCTGGGCCATGTTTTTGGCGTTTCAAACAAGCAGAAACCGGTTCGAAAATTTGGATTGAGCGCCACAGACAGGCTCCGCCCCTAACAACGACCGGAGTGATCTCATTGGTCAGTTTGCTGCTTGCCGCTAACCGAAGCGTGAAGCTCGCACACTGCCAAGTCGACTGGTGCGTGCGGGCGGGGTGCGCTATGCCCAGCCGCTTCTCCTGGCATCCTGGTCACTGATTGGTCGGTGAGGAGACCGCCGACGCTGTGCTTGAATGAGCATTTCGGGGGTTGCTAGGGTTTACCTTCTATTGTCCGGAGGTGGAAACTGACTACGTACCCCTTGATCGCGATTGCGTCGCAAGGAAAACTTTTAGGGCGCTTTTCACGAAACAGTGATTTCCCATACGTCTCGACATGCTCTCTTTTAAACATCGATATCTCCGCACCCGATTATTTTCATAAGATGTGTTATATATCAATTTAAAGCAGAAAGATTAGGGAATTTTGTCATGCAATTTTCAAATAATCGACCTAACCCGACTTTAGGATCATTTTGTTGTAGCGGGTCACATTTCTTTAAAGATGCAGGCCAGTAAATTCATTTGTTAAGTCACAGTACAATGGGCATCTTTCCGTCTTGTTTCATTTTTGCTTTCTTGTTGTTGTTGTTTTTTTGTGCATGTGTTTTTGTGGGTGGAGTGGGTATGTGCATATGTATGTTCTTTCTCTTTTTAATCTTGAATGCACATGACAAACATCTGTACTGTGCAAACACACCAACTTTCTGAGCTAGAATCGAGGGCAGACTTAATTGCTTCTGTATGAGTGATGTCCTGAGAAAGTTTTAAAATCAACCGACTCCAGAAACAGCCCACTCTTGAGAGATCGAACAAAATTCACAGTAGATATGACCTTCTGCCTCTCAGCTCATTGTAATGTTCATACTACCAGACCACAACCTACACCCCGTCTTCTAATAACATGTTCTATGATGTTTACATTAACCACCAAGCTTTCCCCCCTCACTAACTTCTACTGATAACGCAATCCCCTCTTTCCGTTCCCAAGCTGACCACACAGATTAACAGTTACTGTCTCCACTTGATTGACAAACAAACCCAAACAAACTTGTTAAATGAGCCCCTACTGCAGACTGTGTATATACTCCCAGTTTCAACAATAAAGTCTCACTTATCCTCCCAACTACCACTGAGTGAAGTTCTATCCATTGCCTCTGAGTATCCAACTATCTGTACTCAATAGTAACATACAGACAGCGATACAACAAAGTTAACGTATCACCCCGAAACATTACATTGGCGACGAGGATTAAGACGAAGACAGCGAGGATACAGTCAATGTAACCATGGCGACATCGATGACGCTTCCACCTTTTCTCCCAGATGCCGACCCTGTCGAGTGTTCATCTCGGTGGACAGCATGGCTTCAGAGCCTCGAATTCTACTTCGATGCTGCTGAAATCACACAAGCCGCCAGGAAAAAAGCTCTCCTTCTTCATCACATGGGAGCAGCTGCCCAGAGCGTCTTCACGCAGACGATAAGGCCGCAACTCGCCGCCCAAACGCCTCCCTTGGCAGAGACATATGCCAACATCACCAGTGCATTCAAGTTGCACTTCGCACCAAGTGTCAACGTCGACTTCGAAGTCTACCGGTTTCGCCAGGCAAGACAGCTTGAAGAAGAAACTGTTGCTCAGTATGCCGATCGTCTTCGGTCATTAGCAGCCCGATGCTCCTTTCCCGACATGAACGCGGAAATAAAATCGCAAATCATTTGTAGCTGCCTGGACCCCGGACTTCGACGTCGTGCTCTTCGCGATACCACTCTAGACCTCGCAAAGCTGCTCATCCTAGCCAGAACACACGAAGCAACGGAGCAGCAGGCACGAGAGATGGAAAAAGGACTGAGTAATCTAAAAGTTGATGGTCTAGCGGCAGCTCACCACATTGGTCGATCACGCTTGACACCGAATCAGCAAGCGTCGACATCGTGCTCCAATTGTGGTAGGAAACACACTGACAGAGATACATGTCCAGCTCGCGGAAAGACATGCAATCACTGTGCGAAGCGACATCATTTCGCGAAAGTATGCCGCTCTCGGATTGCTGGGAAGCCGCAACATCGTCAGCAGCCCGACAGATCCGACGACGACCCCCGATCATCTCGCTTTCGCTCACATCACGGAAATTCGCACCGTGACCGGAAGAGCTCCAGTGAACGCTCTCGAGATTCGGACCGGCATCGCCACAGTGACTGGCGATCCTCATTCTCGAATAGCCGACATCGTCGTCGTGGAGAGGAACGTGTCCGTCACCTATCCCGTGACTCGTCATCGTCATCGGAATCCTCGCAGTACAGTGATGATAACGCCTTCTTCGTTCACTCAGTTCGAGAGAACAACAAGCTGCCGAAAGCCACAATAACAATCAGTGGTCAACCGATCGATCTCATTGTTGACACGGGATCGAGCATCAATATTCTCCGTGAGCAAGACTTCGCCAAACTTTCTTCGAAACCGCGGCTGCACCGCACACACATTCAGTTATTCGCTTACGGCTCTACGCGCCCTCTCCCAGTCAGCGGGAAATTTCGAGCTTTTGTCACAGCCGTCGACAAGCGCCTCGTAGAAGCTCAGTTTTATGTTGTGCCCGGACACTCATACTCAACATCTCTTCTGAGTTTCAACACAGCATTTGCACTCGGACTCATGAGATTCCATGAGTCGGTACAAATCGTCAATGTCGCAAGCCCTAACCACCGCGACCACGTCAACCATCTACGTGCTGAGACCACTTCTCAACGCACCGACAACGACAGCTTCTGTAGACGCAGCACAGCCGAAAAACAACGCGCCGATACAGCGATGAAGACACAACGCGCCGACAACGACAGCTTTCGCAGACGCAATGCAGCGAAGAAACAACGAGCAAAGCACCTCGCCGACACTAAGCGACAACCAAGGAAGCGAGCTATCGCAATCAGCAACCACGTTCTTGTCAAGCGAGAGATGCATTCCTATAAAAACAACCAAGCGAGTCATGATCGCAACTCCAAGTACTATTCCCACTACGACTACGACCATGATCAGGACCACGATTTCGACAGCAACCCTCCTAGCGTAGTACCCGGTGACCGACGACAACGCGATGAGCTACAGACTGCGAATCGGCAACAATATCCCCGACGAGACCGACATCCACCCGACAGATAGGGTTTGGCGTTTCAAATTGAATTTGAACTGTTAATAAGTAAACTGGACATGAACTCAATTTACTTCCTAATCTAACTTGGCGCGCATAATTTGTGGAACAATATGGACATACATATTGATAAACTCGAACACAATTTAAGACTCAAATGTATCATACAAATAACGGATACTTTGAACTCAGTTTTATGGTCGTTCCTTCTAAACGAACATTTTGTGACAATTTTGGAGAGACATTATATATTATGCGTCAAGCGTCAATGATAACATGTGCAACAAAGTTATAATGTAACTGACGATCCAGTGATCAATTGTGAGGACGTCAAGCCAAGAACGTCGAGTGTATCAGCTTTTTTCTATTTTTTTTTATTTCAGTTGTTTCAAAGTGATCAGAATGTGTAGGTTTTGTATTTAAATTCTTCATAACAATGTTCATAGGCTCCTAAAACCAATTTGCTTGATTATTCTTCCTACCTGCAATTCTAAAGCAACTCATGACAAAACAGAAAATATAGGGTTTGAGTATCATTTTTTATGACCATTGCAAAAAAAAAAAAAGAAAAAGAAAAGAGAGAGTAAAGATAAAACAAAAATGAAAGTAATTATGTATCGGATCCTATACTGTAGCAACAAATCATGACAGTTTCCAATCAGGTGATGAAAACGTGTATAAAATGTAAATATCTTTTGTTCATTTTATCATGACACCTTTAATCATGTGATAAGAACGTGTATAAAATGTAAATATCCTTTGTCCATTTCATTTTCATCATTTCTCTTGGCACCCTCATTACTCTGCATACCTGTACAACTGCCCCTCTGTCATTTCACAACTTTCCTATACACACCCGTTGCATCCCACCTCTCTCTATCCCTCTGTCTCCATACACCAGAACCTTTCTTTGCTACAATGCATGACTCACAAACTTTGATCTGCAACGTGCACTCTTCAGCCTCTCTTTTTCATTATTCCGTTCTGTTCATAGTCATTCTCCCTGTCCACTGTTGTTCAGTCTCTTTCATCATCATCATCGTCATCATCACACACAAAAAAAAAAAACAAGGGAGAGATGTAATGTTCATACTACCAGACCACAACCTACACCCCGTCTTCTAATAACATGTTCTATGATGTTTACATTAACCACCAAGCTTTCCCCCCTCACTAACTTCTACTGATAACGCAATCCCCTCTTTCCGTTCCCAAGCTGACCACACAGATTAACAGTTACTGTCTCCACTTGATTGACAAACAAACCCAAACAAACTTGTTAAATGAGCTCCTACTGCAGACTGTGTATATACTCCCAGTTTCAACAATAAAGTCTCACTTATCCTCCCAACTACCACTGAGTGAAGTTCTATCCATTGCCTCTGAGTATCCAACTATCTGTACTCAATAGTAACATACAGACAGCGATACAACAAAGTTAACGTATCACCCCGAAACATTACACTCATCACACTCATAAAATCTCTGCAGTGTAGACTGATTCATTACGAAAAGCTTTAATTCCGATCTCAAGATTTTCAACACATTGTCTCTAAACTTTTTCATTTCTTATATTTGTGACCTTTTGGGCTTTCTGCAGTTCTCAACTCTTCCATAAATTTGCATTCATCACAACTTGCCGAGGTTCCGGTCCCTGTACTCTACAGATCTTATCTGCTGTATCTACTCGAAACAAGCAACAGGTATGTTAATTGCCAGCGACACATACGTTAAAAACTTTTTTTTTTTTTTTAAGTGAATGAGTTGCGAAGTGTAACACTTCAGTTTGTCAGCCAACCACTCAAGGTGTTAGTTCAGAGGAAGCTTTTTCACACTTTTCACATTTATCCCTCCACAACTTTTTTTTTTCTTTTTTTTTTCCTTTTTTTTTTAAAGTGTTAAGAGGTGACAATTTGTTGTGAACAATGGGTTTCTTTCTTTGCCGGTTTCTGCCCGGAACACAATGGGTTACAGCGGTCACACAATCAACAGACCGAGTCCAATGAGCTTCCTTTTTTTTTCTTCTTTTTTTCCTTTTTGCAACCACATATTTGAAGAGATTTCATAAATTGCAGACACTTGGTCTTACTTTGCCTCAGGCCAATCACAATTCTGTTTTTCTCTGTCTGTACATGAGTCTAAATGATGTTTGTCTGTCTGTCTGTCTCTATCCTTCTCTTTCTTGAGATTTATACTTTCCAGCAACTAACAAGCTGTACTCACAGTCAGTGGTATGGCTAGGGGGTAAGAGTACAATTCTATCCCTTCTTTCCTCCCCCTCCAACTACAAACACAAGAACCCCACCCCCATCCCAGGTAGGAACATAATTGTTAAAGTTGAGACAGACAATATTGTATGCTGAAAAACATATAAGTATTATTGAAGGTACAATGTATAGTCAGGGATATTAAACTACAGAAGCAGATATATGAAACATAAGTTAGAGAACCAATTTTACTAACATTTCAACGCGCACTTTCGACATAACCTAACTCGCAAAATATTCAAATGTGAAATTCAGTGAGTACATACAATTGTATGAGCTGAAAATAGCTGCAATCACTCCTAGCTCGCCCTTTGGATAATAGGGTGGTAGTGACATTGAGTATTGAGGGTCAATCACGAATACGCTGTCTTAGAATTTGGAAGCTACAAACTATAATGCAAACAACCAGTGTGCAGATTTACAGAGAATTCAAAGAGAACTGCAACAATGTGTAAATTGCTCACAGCTGGACAAGGTATTTCATTCAGATGACATAATGCTTGATCTTCTTCTTTTTTTTTCTAAATCAACACTAGATCATACATTGTAGCTTAGAGGCCTTTGTCACGCTTAGGGGAGGGATTTGATGAACGCATTGAGATTAAACCTTTCACTATGGGAACAAGGTTGGTCCTTACTCAAATTGCATGGGGGGGGGGGGAGGTGAGAGTTGAAATATCATGCTAGGGAACATGCCAATATCTGCGTGCATAACATGGGAACTCTGTATCCCCCCCCCCCCTTGCCCCCCACCCGACTCCCACCCCAGGCCCTCCAGCTTTTTCTCTGGCTTCTGTCCCCCTCTTCATTCCCTCCTACTGCCCCATATCCATCTTGTCCCCTTTCCTTCCATCTTATCTGCTTTTGCTCCATCCCTTTATCCCCATATTTATTAAACTCCCCCCCCCCCCCCTCCCATATTCCCTAGCTCTTCTTCTTATTTTTTTTTACAGCATAAATGCCCCCTTCGTAAGCCTCTCCCTTGATTTCCATCCATCTCCCTGTATTTCTCTCTGCCCTGCTGGCATGGATGCCATCGTCTTTCTTCCTTTTGCGCGAGCAAAGGAAGCCCTAAGCCTGCACAAACATTTACTCCACGCCCATTTGTCGCCAATACTCGGGTATTTACCTAACAGCTCAAGAAGTGACAATTGTTCTGTACAATTTGAAGCTTGAATTTTGTGCAAAAAAAAAAAGTGAGGAAAAGAAATAGGCATAATACGTTTCAAAGGGCACACTCATAGTGTACACGCGATAGTTCACTTACAGGTCCCAAGCATACATTGCAGAATGTGTTTTAGCCCCTTGGAATGATAAAAATAGAGGCACATTGTAGCTAATGTGTGAAGAAACACAACTTACATGTACCTGGCAAATTCACCTCACTGGCCATACTTCAAAAGTCCCTTTTCTCTACTATTCTATTCTTTCTTTTACCCACAATCTCTCAAACCCACACATTTCATTTTTTCCCCTTTGAGTGTTTTTAATCTCCACTTTCTGATCTCTTTTTCATTTTCCTAATTTAGTTATATCCTCTCCCACTACATTTTTTTCTTTGAGCATGAATGCACTGCTTTCAGATTCTAATCCTCATTTCTCACACTAGCTAATTTTATATTTAATCTCTCTTTAAAGAATTAACTTAACCCTTTCACATCTTTCTCTGTGGGAAAGATGATTAAGGCATTTCAGCAATACTTTCCTGTTACAAATCTCTCTTCCCATTTCTCTTTTTCCCCCTCTCATTTCCTCTTCTGCTCTCTTCTTTTTTCTATTCTTTTATTTCCTAATTTCACTTGTTCAAAAATCTATAAAATCCATGTTTTCAGTTTAAAACAAAAACAACATGACTCCTCACAATTTGATTAAAAAAAAATCTCATTGCCTCCAATATGTTTTACATTCCAAAAGGGTTTACAATCCACTTCCCATAACCAGTGGTATAAATTATAAGTTTTAGAAGGGCGAGATACTAGAAACGATTTCTTTTCTTCATATTCTCCATCCAAGTTTCTTCCATGATGTGCTGCTGTCCTGGAAGCTCTCAGCTTAATTGCCTTTCACACATTCTAACATTCACCACTTTGAGGCATTATTATCTTCCTTATGCTCAATTAAATTCCTTACATCTTTAAAAACTATAGTTTTGTGGTTTGTATCTTAGCTCTGTAGTATCATTTTGATTTGTTTTGTACTTTAATTTAGTTTTATTTGCTGTTTTGTTGTTGTTTGTTTTTGTATTGTTTTTTGTTTGTTTTTTGTTGTTGTTGTTGTTTTTGGTTTTTTTTTGTTTTTTTTTTGGGGGGGGGGGGGGGGCTTTTGGTTTTTGGCTCAGATGTTGCATTTATCAAAAAGATCTCCACCCTGTGTCATTACACCCAAACACCTTCTTCGTGGAATCTCCTTATACATCAAATTTCCAGGGATGAGCTCATTTCTACTTCTAACACAAAGTTCCCTTACTCATGTTTGTTCCCTCATCACAGGGAGGCACAGAGTGGTAGATTCTGGAGATTTCTTAAAAGCTTCTTAGCTCTTAAAAGTTGCAGTGAAATCAGCTCTTGACTCAAGAAGCCACAAGGGGTACAAGGAGGTATGAGGTACCCCTCGAAATGCCAAGTCATCACACAAGTGCGGCAACTTGGTATGTACGCAACAGATATAATATGCACTGGACAGCCAGCATGGATGTACTGTATGCTGAGGCAGATGCCAAACTGTTGATCTAGGATTGGGAGACAAATAAGCAAGGAGGACGATTTGAATTTTCGTGACGTCTTTGGATTGGTATAGAGGGGACCCGGCAGACTAGAAGAGTTTTGTCTGGACGCCCTGAAGTACGTGTTTACCAGGAAAAGTTTAAAGAGCCCCGTTTGTTTGCATTTCCGAGCTCTGAGCGGGTCATTTACATTTTAATGGCAAGAAAATTACACTAAGGGGTGACTACCGTGTGCATATATTCTCTCTTCCTTCTTCCCCCTGAGAAAAAAAGAGAGACAACTTAGAAAAAAAAAAGACAACTTTCCGTTTCCTTTTGGTATTTTATAACAAAACATGTCTACAACAGAATAGCTGCTCACTATGCAGTGGTTGTAAACCTATTAAAATTCTACAGAGAACTTCATGATTTACAGCAATGCATTCTTCACCACACTGAGAATATGTCAGCCATAACTGCTTGTTTAGTAAGACATAACACCCTTCACTAATGACTAGTCTTCTACAGTAGCTTGTAGGTGTGTAGGGTTTAGGTGTGTAGGGTGTTTTTTTTTTTTGGGGGGGGGGGGGGGAGGGGGACATTAAAATAAACTACCAAGCATACATGTATATACAGTACTGGGTTCATTCCATTTTATTGTAGCATTTCACATACTTAAATTTGGCCTAGACAGGTTAACATTCAAAATGATAATCCATCACTGGGAGCAGCAAATTGATAAATGACGTAACAAATTGCTGGTAAAATGCTGGTGCTGGCATAATTTTGCAGTTTGACATTTCTCCAGATTCATCTGCAAATGCAACTTTATATAAATCAGAATTTAGGTGGGGGAGGGGAGGAGGAGCTGGCAGAGATGTATCTAGTCACAACTGTGTCACCCATGTTGAAATCTACCAGATTTCCTGCAATAAATTCTCAGAATTAAGATTATGCTTCCAACTACACTGGGGCTAGCTCAATCACCAGAATTATAAAAAAAAAAAAAAAAAAAAACAACTTTCAGCATGGCCTTACTACAGATACGACCCTTTGCAAACTATCTGCATTCACTGCAATTTCAAAGCAAGAAAAACTATGCAGTACTCAAACTGAAATCAAATTGGGGGTATAAATTCCCTCGACAGCTGTGCATCTGGTCTCTAATAAATCATTGCTGTGCATACCACAGCAATTTATTATGAAGTGATGACGCCCACTGTATGAGTCCATCAAAACTAATATTGAGTGAATGACAGGCGGTTAGCCCACTTGAAAAGTTTTAGATGTGGACCGCCAGAATCAAACAGGTCGCCCACGTGGGGTCACGGAGGAGATCGTGCAAGTCGACCGGTCGACCACGCAAGTCAAATGTTCGACCACGCAGTGCATACAGTTGACTGCGCAAACAGCCTCACGACACGGGGGAGCCCAAGCGTGAATTTAACCAAGAAAAGGCGCTAGTGCATATCATCCAAGAGCTGTTCAAGAGCTGAATGTACTGAAGGTGTTTTTTGAGGAAAAAAAATTAAAATCATCTCCTTGATTAAAAAACAAATAATGATAATAATGCTTGTGTAAATAAGCCATGAACATGTTCAAATCAACAGAAGGAGGATTACAATTAGCACAGAAACATGGAAATGAAGCAAACGTCAAATGAAATAGAACGTAATTTGTATATTAAGAGTATACATGCACTTCCTATGTAGGCTGTGATCAAATAAATGAGTCACAATATTGTAACTGATTTAAATACCTGGTACTCATTTTTTCTTTTCTTTTCATTTTCTTTTTCCACCCCTTACAAACCAAAGCAAACACACACATACAAACGCAAACAAAGAGCTTTACCTGTGTTTCCAGTTATCATAAAAGTCACTACCAAGAATTATTTCTTTACCGTTACATGGGGAAAGGGAAAAACTATACCAGCAAGTTTGACAAGTGCAGAAATGATTTCAAAATATAATATATCTGTTCCCAACTTTTCCAATTCAACTTTGCAAAAGGCATTAAAGCTCTCTGCTACCACAGATATAGGATTACAGGACAACAATAAAGGCTTGAAAAATGAAAACATTATGATAATTTGGTGACAGATCCCTTTTAAGTTTGTGCAAAGTCACCAGGTTGTGCATAATGTTTTAAAAAGCACTTTTTTAAGTATAAATTCAGTGGATGATATGAGATTGTACATGTAACCACAGTAATACAAAATATGTGCAGAGCATATATCTTTTTTCTCTCTCTCTTTCTTTCTCCCTCTTTCATTTTTATGTTTGTTTGGTTTATTTTTTCTAGAGTTGAGATACAATGGATCTTTCACATTTCTCACTTTTTCAATGTTTTGTTTTTGTTTTTTTGCAGGAGGTTACTCTGTCCTATCACGTCACAGAAATGTCATATCCAAATTCACTGATTGGTGATGAGCAATGCAAAGATTGATGTCACCAAGAAAAAATGATCTGATGCAGAAAGCGCTATGCCCAAAGATATTGACTATAATGCTTTCTTGACTCACAATATGCTCAGTCATCAAGTCTTTGGTTTCGCACTCTCCCCAGCTGCGGGAGCAAGATAGACATCCATCCAATTTGGGAGATTTTCCACGGCATCAACCTCTTAATACAGCCATTACGCCAGAGGTTTGATTACAGTTTAAAACACTCACGATACCAATATACGTGCTGTTGCAGGGTCTGTAAATAACCCTGTACTCAAATTAGTAGTGGTCCCTTGGAAAAAAAAAAAAGAGAACTGTGAGAATTACTTGCATCTTTTAGGTTTTGATTTTGTTCTTCCTCTTAATTCTTTCTTTTTCTGTTTTTTCCATCTATGTTTACTCCAGAGCGAACCAAATTTCATCTTTGTTTCTACATGTGTATCTCCCTATTTTCACTGCTACATTTTTGCTAATGCTCACACACTTGGGCGCATAATATTCTATGAATTTGATGCAGCATAAATCAAATATATATTTTTGTGCTATGATATCACGATACTCAGCATTCCTATATTCTTTGCCCAAACTGATAAATCTTCGGAATAAGAGTCACTCCCAATTTTGAAATCAGATATCAGATCCATGAAGCGCAATTTCCTCCTTCGCCAGCAGGGTAACGGAACCAACAACTGTACGGGATTTATGCTACTGTATCTAATGTGTCATGTGTACACAGAGCCCTTGGTATCACACTGCAAAGGATATCATTCAGCCAAATATTTTCGAAGAGAGCTGCTGTAACAACTGCGATTTATAGACTAAGTTATCTAGTTTGCTGCTGAATAAACTGTACATATCCTATGGTGACTCTCTTAACCCGTTGAGGACGGGCTGACTTTGTTACAACTTACGCATTTCCCAGAGACACCTGCCCGAGTATACTCGGGACTCGTCTTCAACGGGTTAAAGACGGGCTGACATCATCCAGGGAGGTTCCTACCAGGATGCGGTCTCCGCTGAGATCTCACCCTTTTCCTGAATTCTCTCCTGTCAGTGGGGTAACAATTGCACACTGGGCCCCCCAGCTTGCTTTATATATAAATATGCTAGATGAACGAAAGTATAGTATTAGGGATCGAGTCTAGAACATGCAATCTTATCTTGCAGTCTATTTAAACTTAGTTGCAAGTCAAACTTGAAATGAAACAAATGAAACGAAAAATTGTGATTCCTTAACAGCTAACTAGTTGACCAACATGAGTTGTATCATTCAGGTGACTAACACATTTATCTATGGGAAGCTAATGGGCCTCTGCAGAGTCTATGGGGCTTTCAGCACAGTCTTGTAGGATAAGGGTTAACACTCGTAAAATCTCAACTTAATCCCCTCTCTTTCAGGGACTTTGGACAGTGTGTACAATGACACTTTGGTTTTTCTGTACAGTTTGCCACTCAAAGCACACAGAGGGTTAACTTTTGACATGCCTCTTGATCAGTTAAAGGTATAGTTTACCATTTGCAGATTAAACAAAAACCCTGCATTAGTTCTTTAAAATAGTTCTAACATGTGACTTGGGGATAGAAACAACCACTGTAAAAATTTGAATCTGTATAATCGATGGTAAGTGTTGTAAAATACACAAAATGTGAACAATAGTTATAATAGAAATGTTTCCAGACTAAACTGTATACAGTTACGGTTTATTGAGAAAAACCCTGATATCTCCTTATATTTCAGGTTTTATTGCAAAACTTTCATATGGTAGGATGTTTTATGATACAACAGACCTACACAAATGCATCAAATGTGATATCTTAAACATTTTTGAAATCACTACTCCCAAAGGTAAACTGAACCTTTAACTCATTCCATGCTGAATTCTGAAATCCCCATAGACTTAGTACACAGGCCACCAGGTTCCCGTTTGGAACAGTGTTGGAATTATGCTGGGGTAGATTGATGGCTTTTGTTGGGGAAAACAGATATGAGAGAGTAAAAAAGGAACACCTGGACTGAAGACTACAACTTAGCCTTGCTCTGAGCAGCAGGAGGTATCCTCAAAGGGAAAGAAAGCAACAGGTAAGCTAGAGGGAGTGAAAAGTCAAAGAGAACCTATCCTGGGATTGACACTCGTACTCGAACTTGAATAAAGTATGGAATGCGATATCATGACACAGGCAGTATGGTGCCTTCAGCTTGCCTGCGAGTCATCCGTCATTTTTAGATTTGATTTTTCTCTTTTTGCCTGTGTAGGTCCGTCTTTTTTTTTTTCTTCATTGTGGAATTGAAAGCATATCCATTCTCAAACGCCACGCCATCTCTTTCCCCATATCAGCAATTATCGTGACCACCAGAGTATTCTCAGGGCCCCCACTTCCTAAACTAATTACGATTCACCGCATCACCCATTCAAGAACGAATCATGGCTATGGGGGGGGGGGGGGAAATAGATTGTGGGGGGAAAATAGACACAATCAGTCTTTTGTGAGAGTGTGTAAATACAAAAGTAGAAAGAAACTATCTTCATATTTGATTCCAGCAAGTCTTGATTCCAGCAAGTCTTCAAAACAAGAACACAAAACCTTTTTGGAATTATGTTAAAGCTTTACGCAGAGAAGCCACTGGTGTCTGCTCACTGTCATCTATGGGAAAGATTGTCTCAAATGCCAAGGAAAAGGCGGAAGTGCTTAATCAACAGTTTTGTTTGAATTTCACAAATGAAGACATTTCCTCCACCCCAGACCTGGGTGAGAGTACAGTTCCTGACATGCCTGATGTTATCATAACCGTATCAGGGGTAGAAAAACTCCTCAGAAACCTCCAAGCCCACAAGGCTACAGGTCCCGATAACCTACCAGCCCGTATACTCAAGGAATGCGCTTCAAGTGCTGCCCCAATACTCCAGAAGATATACCAAAAGTCTTTAAATTCTGGATCGCTTCCCAAGGAATGGCTGAGCGCTTATGTCACACCAATCTTCAAGAAGGGCGATCGGTCCTCACCATCCAACTACCGCCCTGTGTCACTTACTTGCATTGCATGTAAACAACTTGAACACATCCTCCATAGCAACATTATGAGTCATCTGGAAAAGCACTCCCTTCTTAGTGACAGCCAACACGGGTTTAGAAAAGGGAGATCCTGCGAAACCCAGTTGGCAGGATTAACTGATGACC
The DNA here is from genome assembly GCA_033980235.1 of Diadema setosum. Taxonomy (NCBI): domain Eukaryota; kingdom Metazoa; phylum Echinodermata; class Echinoidea; order Diadematoida; family Diadematidae; genus Diadema; species Diadema setosum. The sequence continues at coordinate 10,007,978 of CM067077.1, read as the reverse complement.
TGGCACAAATTCTCGACGCAAAGGGGCAAGCTGATCTCTGTATATTAGATTTCAGCAAAGCATTCGATACTGTACCTCATCATCGCCTGTTGGCCAAGCTTGACCACCTTGGTATTCGCGGATCGACAAATGACTGGATTCAAAACTTTTTAACAAATCGTTCCCAGAAAGTACTGGTTGAAGGCCAGTGCTCGTCTAGCCAACCAGTGATCTCAGGAGTGCCGCAAGGGACGGTCTTGGGTCCACTACTGTTTCTTATGTACGTTAATGATCTTCCATCTTGTGTTCTGTCGAAAGTTAGACTGTTTGCAGATGACTTGGTTCTCTATAGACATATTCTCTCTCCAATGGACTGTGATATTCTTCAACAAGACATCTCAGCACTGTGTGATTGGCAGTCACAATGGCAGATGAAGTTCAATAGTTCAAAATGTCATATTATGAGAATAACACACAAGAGAAGCCCTCACCATCACAAGTATGTCATGAATGACTCCGTCCTACAGGAAGTGAAACATCATCCTTACCTGGGCATTGACCTGACAGATAACCTTACCTGGTCAAGACACATCAATCATACAATCTCTGGCGCAAACAAGATCTTAGGTCTCCTGCGACGCAACCTCTGGAACTGCACTAAATCTACCAAAGAAATAGCTTATAAAACCCTTGTACGCCCTAAACTAGAGTATTGTTGTGCTATCTGGGACCCTCATCAAGTCACCCACATCACCAACTTAGAGAAAGTCCAAAGAAGATCTGCTAGGTTTGTCACCAACGACTTCAGGAAAACCAGTAGTGTTACAGACATGCCCCAAGAGCTAAAGTGGGACTCTCTTCAAAGACGACGCACAATTGCCAGGCTTTCACTGATCTATAAAGAAACTCATCGTTTAATCCCGTCAAACATAAATCATCTTAAAAGGAATGTCAGAAGTGGACCAGCAACCAGGTTAAATCAACCCTTGAATTACAATATTATTCAGACCAACAAAGATTGTTACCACCATTCACTTTATCCAAGGACAATCCCAATTTGGAACACACTGCCAGCTGAAATAAAATCTGCAACCAATATTGATATCTTTAAATCTCGTTTGTCCAAAATGAGATTTTAAAGTGCTGCAACTGCATGCATGAGGGACTGCACGTTTATAGCCCAGCAGCGGCGGTTGGTGCAGTACTGACAAGACAAGACAAGACAAGACAGCAAAGATTTGGCATGTGTAGATGGAACAAGTGCAATCTCAAGTATTTTCAAGTACTAAAAAATGTGCCTTGTGATAGTAGACTTACACTGTGTGAGTATTTGTACTGGTACCACACATTCCCTCATAGAGACAGTGAAACCTTGTTTAGAAATTAGATCTATGTGTTTTGATACATCGATATCTAACCCTCTGGCTGATACATATATCACCATCCACAGAACTACTTTTGACCAGATTTTTGGCTGAATGGCGACAGATCCCTGAACTCGCCCTACATGTCTCAGCTCAGGTTTGTGCTTTAATTGAAAAAAAAAAAATTCTACAAATTACTGCATTGTTTTGACGAGAACAGGCAAATAGCGGTGCAAATTCCTGTGCAGTACACTTTTTAACGAGAGAAGTCTATTAAAGTATAGTTTCACCATTCAAGTTTTGACAGACCTCAATGCTAGTATACCACAGTGAGGGGGTGGTTCTCCATCTACACCTTCTCAATATATGCCACATTCATACTTCTCACAGATTGACACAACGTCATAATAGGACTTTTCACCATGGTAACTACAGTTGCAATCTGTTCTAATTCCTTCTGTTTTCTCTTCTTGATGGAACAAAAATACCACTTCTATCACGTATATTTGCACAGGCAACAGACCGTGCAATATTCCATCATTTCCCCCCAAATTACTGCCTATTTTTGCAAAAAATGGAACTCCCGGCTGTGGGAGAAGATGGGGATTAGTTTCAGGCTCTTTCCCAGACATCTGGATCTAGTTTGGGAGGGCTTAGCAAAAAGAGCCGAGCAGGATGTCATATATTTTCAACATGTGATGAAAGACCAATCATTTCAGCCTGGAAAGAGCATGGGGCTTGGAGTAACCAACACAAGAGAATTTCTTCACAAGTTCCTAAAATTATTATTTTTTTTTTTGCCCCACATCGGTTCTTCATAGTACAATTGCCAAGATATTGAGGCTTGTACTTTATTCTTAATTTGGTGCATCATAGATACTAACACAGACTTCGAAATGTTCTTCTTTCTGCACTCAAGACCCTCTCTCAAAAACTGGATGTAGCTGTATCGTACTTACAAACTCAAAGAGGAACACTGGCAATGATGTGTTCCGAACAACAACATTCCATTTCCACTTCTTTTGAAATCATCTACCATGGTAACAAAGTCAACAAGTCAAAAGAATGTATCTGATTGCAAATTGTGACAATGTCAGGATTAGAATTACTCAAGTGATAAACAATATTATGGCTCTGCGATCACTATTCTCAAAAACTGGTATTTAAATACAGAGTTGCAATGTATTAGAGATAATATCCCAATCAAAATTAAGAGTCCTTTTAAAAAGTGTGATCATCAAATTTAAGTCATTGAAGATGGGCAATATGAGACAAAAATATTGATTTACTTTAACTAATATGAAATATGAATGAAACTTCCACTCAGCCAGCAAGCTGTCAACAATGTATAAAGGCTAAGAAAAAGTGATTTCTATAAAGTGACCTGTTGAACTGGCATGTGATGTTGCATTTGTCTTCCCTCTTCACTGCTTTGTTGTCAAATTGGAAAGAGACAAGTACAGTGTATTGATGCATCTGAAAAGGTGCAGATCCAGCCGGCACATGGGGCCATGACGAGGGGGTCAAAGAAGTACAGCATGAATGAAGAAACAATGGCACCAAAATGCAATGGGTGGACGGAAGTTTGATGCTAGCATGCAGCAGACTGGCCAATCCTGGATGTCAAATGCTATTGATAACATCTGTTCTTATCGAAATAGAATTCAGAGCAGCCCTTTTACGGAGAGAACACATGGTAATGTCACCTTGCTTAACCTCTCTCTGGACCTCCACTTTGAAGTAGTATTGCTATTCTATGCTGAGCAGTTACCAGCGGTAATGACAGACACTTAAAATAGATGCTCCATCACACAAAAAGAGGGTGGCATTTGTAGAGGTAGCAGGGGAGAATTGGGTTTGAAGAGACAGTCAACAGACAAAATGCCAGAGGGAGAGAGTGGAAGATTTAAAAGAACAATAAGCTAATTTTCAGAAAAATAGAAACTCTACGAAAGGTTTCACCACCTGATGGTAAGAAAGAGAGAGGGATTGCACAGAGAAAAATGACAAAAAGCAGCTGACCAAAAGGAGGAATCAAGGTACAATGTAGCCTGCATCTCTGAGATAGAATATCTCAGTGGCAGAGCAAGTGAAGCTTGCTCTGCCACTGATGAAGAAATTAGTGAGCCTTTTACTGCAGTTACCACTCCAAAAAGCAGACACTTCCCATTGAAAGAGACATAACTAAGTTCCCTATTACTTCTATGCAAATTTTTCATCATATCAAATTGAGTATAAGATGCTTGTATAAACATTTTAAGACCAATGACTGCTTTACAACATAGCTCAGGCCTGATTATTCATACTTTTCCAACCTTCACAATATTGTTGCAACAGTTTATTACACTGTTTTGTAATATTTACATCAGAAGATCTTGGAAAGCATCAAATGTTATAATTGATAATCAGCAGATACAGTACACCGAGAAGTCATACTTAACAAATTTCCATGCAAAGGTTTATACAATGTTTCACTATGCATTTATAAATAAAATATATGGGCTATTTGATAAACAGCAATTGAGTCTCAACGAACTGTAAAATTGAAGAAACCCAAACTTTTTATTTCAGCTCTATTGCATCCCTTCTCCACTCCTGCGTGTGCGTGACAGCAAATAGGAAATCAAGCATTACTGAACTCTACAACACTTGGGCGGCTATCAACGTGCGTATAGGTATCGCCATGGCGATGGGCATGGCAACAGGGGGGTCTGCGTTAATCTCCCCGGCATGGATAATCCATGGCGGGGGGAAGCAGCGGACACTTCCTCCAGAAATGCGGAGGCCCAGACACATCACATCATCTCCTGCACGTCTCGATGGACAAGGCGGGGTCGGGTCACAGGACAAAACGGAAAGGATCCCTCTTCACATGTATACGGTGGTGGGTCTGTGCCTGGATTTTGGGCACGAGTGTTTGCGGCACTCTTCCCATCCTCTCTTCCGTTTCTTCTGTTCCTCCCTGTTGGTTTTTAATCCTTTTATTTCAGTCCAAGTAAATATTATCGCAAAGACTGCCGTGTCATGAGGTCACTACCAGAAATTTAGCCCCAGTAATTTTAAAATCAACATGGTTTCAGACCCTCTGATCACATCACAGCAGGTCATATTCTTAGTTCGGTTGTTTGTCATTTCTTTCCTTTGTCCAACTTGGGCAGAGACAACTTCACCTCTTTCCAAAATGTTGACTCTGGGAAAGCTTGTTTTTTATTTGTTTGGGTTTTTTTTTTGGGGGGGGGGGTTGGTCTTTTTGGTTGATTTTTTTTTTCCTCTTTTGAGAGGACCTTGGGGAAGGCAATGACCACCTGTATGAATTTGTTTCCCTGATAAAATGCAAATTGCATGGGCTCGATAAAGAGAAATAGCTTCCCTGTGTTTTGTGATGAATGGAGCAGTCCAGGCAAGTTTGGCATGATAATTAGCTGGCAAGGCCCCCATGACAAACAGCAACTTCACCGGAAACAAGTCTGCAATTTTTTTTATATATATCCAGTGTGTACTTGAGTTGACCCATAATGAGATTAGTTAGTTGGGACATACAGCAGAATGTCATGATGTGGTTCATAATTCATTATTTTTCTTCTCAAACAGGTTTCATCAGTGGGTCTTCTTTTCTAGTTTTCATGATGAATAAAAAGATAAAAACAAGCTCTTTCCACTCCACACTCTCTATCAGTGTTCTCTCGTTATTCGTCTTCTCCATCCCATCTCATTGTACCTTCCTCCCCTTCTTCCTTGACCTTATTTCCTGACCTTGTTCTACTTCCTCTGAGGGGTCCAGCCAATACTCCGTAAACTTTTCCCACTTTACGATGCCAACTTTTGGCTCCCATCACCATCACTGCCATAATCAACATTTCTCCCCTCTTCCGATGCTACCTCCTAATCTCCCAGCCTTCATCGCATCATATTGATGTTCCTTCATCCGATTTTGCAAATTCCTTTCATTTCTTGCCATTTTTATTTTGCTGTGTTTGTTTTCCTTGTTATATCAATCAAATCAATTTTCTCTACGTCCCTCACCCTAAATGACGTGTCAAAAAATCCTCAACTACTTGGCCAGAGTGAGTCTTGATTCAGATTGGACAGGTCAGTTGCTGAATTAGATTAGACTCTTCATTTCTCGGCACCCTAGGACACCCATTCTTGTTGGCAAGATGGAGCACATATAACCTAGCCTGACCTGCTGACTCAAAGCTTTGTGCTTATTGTGTTTCGATCGAATCGAGGAAATCGTGCCAATTTCACTATCACTTCTGAAGATCAAACCAAGGCACTCTTCTTGGACAAGGATGATGAAACATAGCTCTATGTTTAATCTGATCTACATCAAGAAAGAATCCCTTACCCCCATATTGCTGTAAAGCACCAAACAGAAAGTGAAGGCAACAAGCCTGTAGACTACATCCACAGTACATATGATTTGTATTGTAGAGCTCTCCGACTCCGTAGCTGTCAGCAGTTTGTCTTGGAATTGTGAAAATATATATTTCAAATTAACAGGTGTTACACATCGATTAGTGTATGAACGTCCTTCCACCAAGAAAAAGGAGCAATGGAAAACTCAAACTTACGATATTGACAGCCAGATTCGCCGTTTAGCCTTGACCAACCGTGGCAGCACTTGTACTTGGTTTCATACGTTCGTTCGTACACCATACGATACGATGTGTAGTAAGCAGTTCTGAAACGTAAACATCAAGGCAACAATAACGATTAAGTGATTCAATATCTAACTCTGATAGTTATTGCTTTTTGTCACTAGGGGAAAGAAATACTGCAAGTCTAGGACACGTACATTACCAATTTACGTTCTGTTACAGTGTTAGGGGCATTCGAGCGGTGTTACATCGCTTGCTGGCTCAGCAAGGAGACACATGCTGCAGTTACCGGCGGCTGGGTTCACTAGTCGCACCGTACCTACGATCCCGAGTACCTACCGGTGCGGTACCGGAAGGTAGCTGCGCTTTACCTACCTATTGTACCACGTACCTCAACACGCAGTCTAGTCTAGTATAGAAACGGGCGGCACCGGGCGGCCGGTTTTGAGCTACAAGAACCTAGAGAGGTACAGCAGGTGGGTGGGTTACGGCATTGGTTACGGCACTCGATGCACCAAACTCTTCAATAACAGAGTCGCAACACGGAGCTGACATGCACAATGATAACCACGAACTGCACAAAATATAGAACGAATGCACAATCGGTGCGAAAGAAAGAGATATTACGTCATAATTTTTCCACTCGCTGTATGTTAATCGTAAAGTCAGCTCAGACAATTTACATATTCTAGCTACAAAAAGGCCTAAGTATAAAGATTTAGATGTACACCATTAATACACTTAAAGTACATTGTGTTGGGCATTGACATCCTCCCTTTGCTTCTTACGATTTTCGGATCAAAAAAATATCGATCATTATGTTAACACAACAACGTAACGCACACAACGATCCATGCATTATAACGCGATTTACTTTAAGATTTCAAATATATTTTTTTAATTGAATTAAATGATACGGCGGATAAAGATAATCTGACAGGCTGTATAGGACGTATGCTCGTTATCTAGAATGGCATAATACCACGTGATATGCGGCATAGAAGATAGGGAAATATTCATCAAAGTCAAACAAAAATAACTGCTCAGACTCTGAAAACACGCAGGATATGTTTCTGCTAAATGTTTTAGATTGTTAATTGACTTCAGGAAAACAAGCAGTTAGAAGAAAGCTCAATTTCCTCTATATGACGTTAGACCAGGGGATAACGGTCGTCTTTTGGCACTTGCGGTTTTAAGGCCATGACCCCCGCAGAGGTGATCGTGACTTTTCTGGAGGACTTCTTATTTTCAAAGCCCTCTTACATAGGACGAGGAAAATTGATGTAATTAGGGGAAGATTTCCACTAAGCGCTTCAACTATCAATATCCCGCTGGCGGCTAAACTTAGTGTTTCTAAATTTTTGTGTCGAGATGATGGGCGGTAACAAAACCACTAAGTATATATAGACACTTTCTTTGTTATGACTGGTGACAATACAAGTTTCTTAGAAAAGAAAAACGGATGTGGGCTGTTGTTGTTGTTTTTTTTTTCCTTGGGTGTATCATGATTTGGTGAATATAGATCTCAAATCCTTTCAATGGACAGGGGATGAATGTCACACCGTCACTCAACGAGCAGAAAAATTCTCTTCGTATATGTGCCTGCTTGTATCTTCATGCTATATAATTATTTTAAGACTAGGATCTTCTAACTCGGTCACTTCGATATGAAGCCCAGCCCAGCCCCGCCCAGCCCCACCCCTTCCCGGGTATACACACGTGCGTGAACACGCGCGCGCTTCTGACAGCTCAGGTTCAAGATGAGTGAAACATGAATTAAAGTTTTGAAACTGGGCTTTATAAGAGTCTGTACACTTTACTGATCAAGTCGTATTTTCAACGTTATTACTAGTATGTTATACGTTTGATAAGTAGAACATACTAAGAAGATAAACTGCTATTATTGCTATTAAGTGCTATCCTATATTCTCGCTTGATTCTCACTCAGAGTCCTGATGGCGAGTATAATATAAAAAGACAATTATCTTTTGTCCACACACTGTCATATCATCTTAAGATGTGAAGATAGTATACGTGTCTTTGTTTATACAATGACTGAGAAGATGTATCCTGAAAGTTTATGTCAAGCCCCATCCCCCCCCCCCAAAAAAAAAGTCTTTAAATTCCGTGCTCCCCTATACCAATATTCTTGAATTTCATCCTTCGATTCTTTATTATATGATCATAAACCCTGACCATGATGATGTAGCCAGAAGGAGCCATCTATCAGGGGACTGGTTCTCCTCTTATAGCAAATTGTGAATATAACAAGTATAGGAAACTAAAGAGAGTCAACATACCATTATAATTAGAGAAACCAATCTTGACAAATTTGGGCTATCCATAATATAAGACGTTATCGTGATCTTGATTATACTTTTTTTTTCATGCGTGGATGAGTAAAATATTATGTTTTTTTATTTGTTTGGGGTGGGGTGTGTTTGTTTGTTTGTTTGTTTGTTTGTTTGTTTTTAACTCACCTCCTTTCATATCCGACGCACCACTGATTTGTGTAGCCGCAGTTTGGTCTCCACACTTTTACCATCCGAGTGTACGGCCGCACACAGGGCCTTCTATGGCCCGCCATAGAGAGCTCCTGGTATGGACACACGTTTGGCCTGCAGGATTGCAAAGAGAAGACAAAGAAATAAATAACACAATCAAAAATATATAACGTCAGACACACAACTATAATTATGCCACGATGCGAGAGCCATTTGAACAAGGTAACTGGCGAGGAAGTGATTATACAATATAAACTCATTTAAATAATAATAAAGTTAGTATTCTGTAAGCATCTCACAAAATCTTGTTTATTAGTTTTACAAACGGCAGCTCCTTGATTTTCAAGGGATTATATATCTGTAAAATGCTGACACTGATTTACTTTTTCTACATTTACGCGTTGATTTGTGTGTATGTGGGTCTGTCTGTGTGCATAATTAACTCTAACAAGTGTGATTAAGTTAGTTTGTACAATCAGGAGGGGATATAGCAGTATATACGATGTATATTTAAGACCTTTAAAAAAATGAGACTTCACTTTCATTCATTCATTCATTCGTTCATTCATTTCATTCATTTCATTTTTTTTTTCATATTTATCAATGAATAATAAAAATACATCAAAATAAATGTAACAAAATTGAATAATACATGATATCCAGCTATAGGAGACATACTGTAAACATATAACACAAAGTGGTCGATCTATAGAGGTTGGAATATGGGAATGAACGCTAAAGAAATATGAAGTTAGTGCATGACTATTGAAGCAATGCAACATTACTGTAAAGTAACAAAGTCTGCCAAAAGATACAATAATTTCAGATAAAGTGCAGTTTAAGGGCATTAATCGCTCTTTTATTAAATTCACATGCCCTTCCGACACAAAAAGGCAAAACTTTCAACTATATAGAAATTGATCAAGGGTTTTCTCGTAATCTATACCGATTTGAATTTCGCGAAATATTGGCAGCAGCTGAAGGTGTGATTGGACAACTTTCACAATGCGTACAACGGGAATGGATGTTTCTTGATCACAGTCACACTGGCACAATGCTGGAATACACAAAGAAAAGTTGATCATATGAATCAAAAACACCTTAGTTAAGCTCAAAGTTCATGGAATTGAAAAGAAAAAGATTATTATTACTGTTACGTAGAGTGATCGATTCAGGAACCTCAAATCAAGAATCATGTCGAATACATTTCGTTAAGGTGCTTGCGGTATAATATCAAAATTCTATTGTGGCAGCGACAAAACCAACTAAGCGATGATCCTTTTTTTCTTTTCTTTTTTTTTTTCAGATTGCAGAGCAAAGTGCTTAATGGCGCCTTTTGAAAAGGATAACGATCCAGTATGACATTTTGAGATCATGCGACATTAATCATTCCGGCAAACAGGGGATGTCAATGTGCTTCGTGAAATCTAAACTCTTCTCGAACTTCATCAATAATATTCCTCCGCGCATTCACTGCAGGGCGTTCGCTATAGAGACACCGCAAAGTTGCATGGTGTAGTATACGGTGGATCAATCTTTATTGTGAATTGATCGAAACACATCACAAACACGAAGAATTCAGAAGTGACAGGAACCAAGTAATTTCGGCATAATATGGTATGAATAGCATTACTTATTTCACGAGATTTTTTTCTTTCTTCCCTTTGGATCTATCTGCATCTTCAAAACCGAACTTTGGCAAGTTCCATTGTTTCCGAAGAAGATCGTGTTTTTTAGTATACCAATAGAGGGAACAGTGTGACAATCATTGCATGCAAAGGCAAGACAGAGAAACAGTTGCTCTTTATCATGTGTTAATCCTGGAATCCTCAATTCCAAAGGCAGAGTTGTAACTTATTCGGTTTTGTGCATGGTTTACGTCCCCTTTCGCTCCACACGACACCTAATCTATCCGCAACACACGTTCCACTCACGCCGAAATTCGACGCCAACTTGATCTGCTCCCATTAGAAGCCTCTCGCCATGGGGTATGCACTGATCATCACCTGGCGAAATTCAAAGATTAGGCGCAATCAGAGGAGAATGCTGGCATACAAATTACTTTATTTGATTACTGAAAGAGGAAGAAAATAGAAACATCGCAAAAAAGCCAGAAAAAAAAAACATACAAACTTAAGAGGCATTTTCTCAAAGTGGAGAAAAGGCGAAAAAAAAATAGTTTGCTGCTTTGATATTTTCTGCTTTGTAGCTGTTTGCGCGATTTCCCCAAGGGAATTCCCGAGGAGAGAAGATGAGAGCTTTGTGCATAATATACCACTCGTTGTTCGCAACCCTCCATTATCAAGGTCAGATTCGCAAATGGAAGAAAGGAATTCCCTGCGCAAATATGCATTCCATGAGCAAATGTAAATGGTGTCAAATGGGGTGGGAGGGGTGGGACACATTATAACTTCTTAGAAGTCTCGTCATTATTTTGGGCGCGAACGTATAAGGCGGGCTATCATGCCGCTAAATGGGATCCGTATTCATCCACTTGATGAATTACATAAAAATATGCCATTAGTATCCCAGGACGTTTTAGCTCGACAGGTGTGGTTGAGGAGTCCAATTCAGTCTGTAAACATCGGCGATTAAAGCCAAAATCTTGTCACGGAGCTCTCGTGTTGAGTTGAACTGTCGAACGTTTGTCCTACAGCATGCATGCCTAGAATGTCTTGCTAACAAAATTGCCACAGCAACTTCTAAATTGCAGACAACCTGATGCAGCTGACGATGATTTTTCCCTGAAGTGAAAGAGTGTAGTTTATGTTCCTCAGAGCTTTTCGTTTGCAAACAGTTTACAAAAATAAATACAAAACCCCTTATTTAACCTGTCTGACACTATCAATAATGTTATAGTCGGCACAAAGTTACATAAAACCACCTCCCCCAGTCTTCCCCTATATAGCCCACCCATTCCCCTCTCTATATCAGTTCATTCTCTCTATCTATCCCTTCATATTCACCTGTCTGTCTCTCTAATATTGTTTTATATTATTCTATATACATCAATTTAGTTGTTTTATATAATCATTATATGACAACTTGACTAAGTTTGAGTTCTCTAGTCACAACGCAACACTTCTCAACTCTCAGTTGCGAGCTTTTATCTTTTTATCTGACTTTCTTCCACAACATTTAGTCAGTAGTGCTTACCGGTTACAGTTGTGGTTACCTGTATTGGCAGGAAGGCCAACAAAGAAACATGCTTGTTGACTTGCTGCCTCTTCCTGTCAAAGAAAGTTTAGGCCGGCTTACTTATAGGAAGTGCAGTATGTGCGCGTCGGGCTCCTTCCACTCCGGTTCAAGCAATATCCGAAGGTCGAGTTCGTTAAAGCTATTGTCTTCAGGGGCATTGCACTCCCTTTTATGTTACGTGGATCCATATTATTATGCATTAGTTTGTTGTGTATATTTGAGTTATCTCTCGGATCTTCTTAAGATTGCATTCACCTGAAGTAGTCATTCAAGACTGTATCATCGCATGCGAAAAGTGCAGACTTCGCAAACACTTCGGAGCTATGCTGTGTTTGTGATGGAACGGCCATATTTACCTACTTTCGTATGCACTGAATGATGTAAATAAGAAGATATCGAGGAATGGAACTGGCAAGCAGATTTTAAGAAAAAAAGTGGCAGTAATATGAATGGTATTACCGGTAAACCTTCTAGTAGTGTATAATATATAGTGTAGGCCTATATGCTGCAGTAGGATGGCATAATGTAGTAGCAGCAGTCAGTATAGGAATGTTAATAATAATTCATAGTCATAGCAGTATAGTAGTAGCAGTTGAAGTATAGATAGGAGGCCCTACATTTGTGGTATATGGAGTAGCGGATGTTATATAGAATTGATAGCAGTAAGTATATTAGTTTCAGTAGAAGCAGGGTTGTAGGAGGATCGAAAGATAAAGTTTTCCTTGGTAGGATTAACATATTAATATAAATGCGGTGTCTGAACTAGCCCGAGAATCTGGGGCAGAGATCAGCGTCCCCATATCGAGGGGCGGGTTTGAACATGAAAGGAGAAAAGGGCGGTATACAGAGGCAGAACAGAAGAAAGGCGGCAATGGAGCATGGTTCTTATTTTTTTCTGCATCTGAACCCGCTATTGCCTGGCTGAACAGCACCGAACTGCTGGTTGTCGACACGGGGAGATTGGGGCGAGTTGCAAACCTTCTTCTCGCCTCGCCAAAAATAGCCGCCGACAAAAATTAGGGACGTCCGCCGATCTTGCAGGCGAAGGACACGCACAAACTTTTGCGTCTTTTCGTTAAAAAAAAAGCCATACTAAACAGCGAAAGACAAATTTTCCTCCTCTCCCTCTCCCTCTTTCTTCTATGGTGAGAGAATTTTAGATGACAGCTTCCAGTTTCCGCTGTCCCGTCTTCTAGATCGGATCTACTTCCTGATGGACAGCTGCTGTTCTTTACTAGTGTCTCCTTGTGTAACCGTCCGTGTGAGTAGGTGTGTGTGTGTGTGTGTGTGGTGTGTTTGTGTGTTTAATTGTTACTATTTGTGTTCTGAAATTATACTGCAGAAAATGAAATTGCATTAATCGGTTTCATGAAATTATATTGCAGAAAGAAAATACAATGTTTCAAAATGAAATCATACTGTTCAAAATGTAATTGCAATATATGATTGGCTTCGTAATATATTTGTTGTAGGCCTATCAGATAAAGGAAATTAGATAAAAGATCTCTAAAAAAAAAAATGTGTGTGTGTCCTCGTGTGTATGAGAGAGGTTTTTTTTCAGTTTGTGTGTGTGTGTGTATGTATGTATGTTTGTGTGAAGTATATTATACAGTATATTATAATATGAACAGCAACAGACAATGTGTGGAAGTGTGTACGTGTGGTGTGCTGTATAAAACACATTCAGACAGACAAACAGACGAACAGACAAACGGACACAATGACGGAAGGAGATCCCCTTGTTCAGGAAGGACGCCTTGAACCGCAAATACGACTCATACGATCCATAGTCTGAGTGGGGAAAATGGCCATTTCGAATGCCATCACGCTAATCTATTTGTGTAGCTCCATGTGTGTCTGCTTTTGTTTTTGTTTTGTTTTTCAAACTGGGATTGATACCGATATCTGGTTGAGAAGAGCCGAGATGTTCGCAACGACGAAATAAACTGAGAAAAAAAAAAACACTGAGAAATGAGGTGAGCATAAATTTGTGCTGATATCAGATAGAATAAGCATGATAAGAGGGGAGAAGAGCTCGAAATCTCGATATAAAAAAAATACAGCTCGAACTTCCGGAACAGACGCCGGCGATACGCCGATATCATTTTCATTGTCACGCGAATCGATAGAAGTTCGCTAGAACTCTTCATTACCGATAATAAGCACGCGCGATCGATTAGAATGACACGCTGTTATAATAGTTGCATGGTATGTGTTCATCCCACTACAATACACGTTCCTTCTCGATTAAAGCCTACTTTTATAGGGCTAAATGTACCCATGTGCCTTATCTATCCTCTTCAGAACATTTCTAGGCCCACACTATCCATGTTATTCGCAGCGATGGTAGTTGTTTTTGCGTTTTTAATTTTCCTAGTCTTCTTTTCCTACCTCACTTACGACAAATATTAATAATTGCTTCCACCCTTTCCAACGCCCCTCCCTAACCCATTCCACTCCCGAGAGGAGCCAGATAAGTAGCGGTGGTGAGAGATTATCCCATTCCCCGTTGCAATGGTCTACCGTGAAATATCTATTTCTGGCGCCACGCTAATTGTACGCAACTATACTCCAGGTTTTCTTTTCCTACCACAGCTCCGGGAAGGGGGAAATTTTCCAACTACAAGCACGAGGAAACTGATATTATTGTCTGAGAACTGAGCGACTTGATCTCCTGCGTGGCAGAAGGCCAAAGTAGGTCTAAATCTTATCACGCATTCTTATGATAATTATATATCGATTCGTCTTATTGGCGTAGGATGCCCCTGTAATTGACATGTCACCATCTATGTACCACACTTTGTTCTCGCGTTGTCATAGGTGGTGGTGGTGTTTTTCCATGTGTGTGAGAGTATAAAACATGATGAGCGTAAGAGCATACAGGACCGCGACTGTAATCAATTTGTATGTACGCCGAGCAGTTCCCTTCAATCTTATCTTGACAGGAAGACAGTGAATGTTGAGAAATTCTAAAACCCATTGAAATCCATCTTTAGATATCTCAGAGGAAGAATGATCTACAAAATGCGGCAAAATCTCCGACATTGATATAATTTGCTGCTGTCTGTATATCTGTTATTGTAAATACTACTATCATTAATATCGTTAGCCTTATTATTGCTTGTGCTGTCATGATTACAGTCATTATGACAATCACCATAATCATTACGACACATACTTTCGTCATCATCGTTTTTGTTATGATCACCCCCTATTACCATAAATGTTATTCAATTCCATGACAGGAAGTGACCTCGTCAGAAATCAAATGATGATCTACAATAATGCACTAAACTGGATAGCCTGTTTAAAAAGAGGATCTTTACGCCAAGATGGCCCAAATTCATCTCAAATTGACGGAAAGTTCTCCCGCTCAAAGTAATTTTCCTCTGGCATGCCATTAAAAAAAAGAAAAAGTCTGAAAATAAGGCTATCAGTGCAGGACGCTGCGTTTCCTGTAACACCCGCCCTTGACGTTTTTAGAATGCAGACGATGGGAATTTTCGGGGGGTGCGGACAGGTTGACAGCATCCTGTGGGATGCTCCATTCTTCTCCATCGTTCGTGACATCACGAGACAAAACACGGCATTGAACTTGATGGCTTCCGTTCCCTAACCGACAAAATCACTTACCTATGAACCCTCCTATACCATCCCATCCCAACTCAACTCTTTTTATCCGAACTCTTTGATTTTAGAGAACATTGCCCCTCCCCCCCCCCCAACAAAAATGAAATGACATAAAAAAAAAAATGATATCACAACTTAACGATGATGAAGCATTCCTAGACAAATTGACGTCTGCTTTAGCTCTCCCATCAATGTGTAAAGACCTACCTTTCGTCACTGTCAAGGCTATGCAAGGGCTGTGCGAGGGGGGTGGGGATCAAGGCACTGTGGAGACATTTGGACGAACTTAATAATATCACTTTCAAAGAAGAGCGTCGTTTCGTGGTCATTTCTTCGGATGTAAGAAAAAAAAAAGAAGGAAAACTGGGCAACATCTTGCTTTAGATGTCAATTCTCGCTGATGCAAGTTTTCCCCGAACTCATGATTATTTGGTGAGTTGATGTCGCTCCGCTTTCCACACGCCGTAACTTCGTCATTTTGTTTCTAAATCCATTTATATGTACAGTGGCGATGTAGAATGACTGTTCATAGGACTTCTACACAGACAATGTCACGACTGTTTTGTTTCAGGCAAGAAGTTCGCAGATTTTGTTCCGCTGGGTGGAACTGAATCAGAAATCATGTCGCTATTAAAGAGCAAAGAATGTATAAAGGAGACACATTGAGGGTGCATTTTGCAGTGCGATATGTGAAAACCCCGAGGTACAGTTTAATGTCTGTAGCGACACACTTTTTTCTAGAGCGTTAAAGTGGGAGTTCGTGCACTTGGAACCCCACTTCAGATGGTGCTTAATCAGCCTCAACGTTTGGAATACGGTAAAGAAACTCGAGACCCACAACCCCCACCTCTTGCACCAAATCCTACATGATTATCGTTTCTCAAACAAATCGAAGTGACGTATCTCCACCGTGTGTGGCGCTTTGCTTCCTTTTGATATCACTCTTGTCCCTGCAGGTGTTTCACTATATGACGCTGTGTCAAATTAAAGACTGTGTTTACGTCTACCGCTGATGGCCTTAATGGCGCTACTTCGGGAGACCGAGGAAATTCGATACCAGTTTCGTAGGTTCGACGACCCCACGTTCCACCTCGTGTCTCGACAGAATTCGGGCGGTCATGACCTTCATCTGTGATTATGTGTGTGTCTGTGTGTGTGTCTGTGTGTGTGTGTGTGTGTGTGTGTGTGTGCTCGAGTGGGTGTTTGTATGTGTGGATGTGCCTGCAAAAAGGTGATATGGATCTCATGCCTTTTTTTTTCTGGAAACTAGCAACAGTATTCTTCTCCCGTCATTCGAGAGCAGTCGGAAGGTCATATCCGCAGGGACACTGGAAAAAGTTTGGGATTTTTCCCCCAAGTGGTTCTGGAGGTTTTTTTTTTTTTTTTTTTTTTTTTAAATACTCCTCATGCGTCCGCCTTGTTGCTAGTGCGGTCATAAGCCTACCTTAACCGTATCCAATATCGCCAGCTGACTGGTACATGGTGTTACACGAACATAAGGAAGAAGAGAGACTCAAGCGACATCTTGAAGTATGCCGTCTGTAGGCCTACAGTTGTTACAACATTCCCAATAGCGGTAATGCCGATCATAATAACCTAATTATAACGACGAATGCGCTAGTAAAAATGCTGATATCAATTAACAAAGTAATTATGATAATAATCGTCTATTGTTGAAACCATCATGGCATTTTTTATTTGTTGCTCACGAAGTACTTTGCTATATATGCACTTATATGGCAGTTGTGTAGCTTTTAGGTATCAAATATAAATGACTACAGGCAAGCAACTTGTGTACGACAGGAGCAGGATAACTAATGACAACGTCCAGAGTCCCAAGTAGCACCCTACAAAGTACCCAGCGACAAACACGGTAACCAGAGACAATTTTCAGATTTCCCAGTGGCCCCTTTGAAGTACCCAGCGACAAACAGCTAGGGTTACCAATGGCAACCTTCAGAGTCCCAAGTAACATCTTGTATGAAGTATCAGGAACAAACATTGTACCCGCAGACAACCTTCTGCTAGATTCCCTATAGTAACACCCTATGATGTACCCAGCAACAAATATTGTACCCACAGACAACCTTCAGCTAAATATAGTAAAACTCTGTGGTGTACCCAGCAACAAACAGAATTCCCAGAAACAACCTTCAGAGTCCTCAGTAGCACCTGTGAAATACCAAACAACATACTGAATCCCAAGAGACAACACTCAGATTCCCCTTTGGCACCCTAAGAAGTACCCAGCGACAAATAGAATTCCCGGAGACAACCTTCAGATTCACCGTTGGCACCCAATGAAGTACCAGTAACAAACATTGTACCCACAGACAACCTTCAGCTATAGATTCCCTATAGGATAAAACCCTATGAAGCACCCATCGAAAAACATAGTACCAAGTATCAGGAACAAACATTGTACCCGCAGACAACCTTCTGCTAGATTCCCTATAGTAACACCCTATGATGTACCCAGCAACAAATATTGTACCCACAGACAACCTTCAGCTAAATATAGTAAACCTCTGTGGTGTACCCAGCAACAAACAGAATTCCCAGAAACAACCTTCAGAGTCCTCAGTAGCACCTGTGAAATACCAAACAACATACTGAATCCCAAGAGACAACACTCAGATTCCCCTTTGGCACCCTAAGAAGTACCCAGCGACAAATAGAATTCCCGGAGACAACCTTCAGATTCACCGTTGGCACCCAATGAAGTACCAGTAACAAACATTGTACCCACAGACAACCTTCAGCTATAGATTCCCTATAGGATAAAACCCTATGAAGCACCCATCGAAAAACATAGTACCTATAGAGACAATCTTCATATTCCCCGTTGGCACCCTACAAAGACCTCTGTGCAACATACTAAGTCCCCACTGACCACA
Organism: Diadema setosum; assembly: GCA_033980235.1. Classification (NCBI taxonomy): domain Eukaryota; kingdom Metazoa; phylum Echinodermata; class Echinoidea; order Diadematoida; family Diadematidae; genus Diadema; species Diadema setosum. The sequence goes on along the minus strand of CM067077.1, from coordinate 9,989,805 downwards.
TCTGGGTTCACAGAGACAACTAGAGATTCCCTGCTGACAACGATACTGGGTCTATTGTCAAACATAAACATTGCCGTAAATATCACCTGTGACAATTACCTATAACGCAGTCTCTAGAGTCCCAAAAGGCTTATAATGAAGTCCTCTTTGACAACCGACTGAATCTCCAGAGAGTCCAAACACAAGACTTGTTCACTCTACGAGCCCCAAAGAAACAAACGCTGCGATCACGATGCTTTACCGGTGGCTGTAACGATTGAACAAGATTATGTCAGAATCTAGGTTACAACTATAGGCCCACACTGCTTTTTTTTTTTTCAGAGGCACACAACAGCCGCAGACTAAAATAGCAGGTATGTGTGAGCGAAGCCCGCAAGCATATCGCTATGTCATTATGCTATTACTCATAATGGTATCTTCGCATTGATCTCAGCATCAGTCATATCTATTACATTTGCCCAAGTGGGAGATAGGTGGTGTAGAGACACCGTCTCTAGTCGCACGACAAGCCACCGACTTGTGGGTAAAGACGGTCTTGAAAGACCGGTTCTTTCTACGTATGTCATGCATTTTGAGGCCTCGGCTCCTTAGCGCAAAAAGGAGCCAGGTATACACACTTCCCTCGGGATACGTCTTCGGACTAGAGCTTGTATAGGGTCTATAGAGCTCTGAGAGGAAGGGGGTTAAGATAATGTTAGCTGTCCAAACAAGCGCATGACTGAGAATGTTGCATGAGACAAGGCACTCAGCCATGTCTTGGTTACATAGCGGTAGGAATTAGTAACCATCGGCCCACCAGCCAAAGACGTGGGAGTCTTCCCACCTCCCTGCCCTTTTAGGAAGTAGCGCTTGTGATAAATATCGAAATATCAGAGGTAACTATGCTCTGTCTTTTATTAGATAGCAAACCTCCAAGGGTGAAAAATACAAAAATTCAACCACCCAGTATTCCTCTCAATGCCAAGAAACTCACTCGAACAGCTGGAAGCTATTGATCTGTTGTTCTATGGGCCAAGAGTTAGCTCTTGGCTATGTCTAGCTGCACAATCTATAGCCCATGACATTCAACTCTTCATGTATCAGTACATCTGTTTGATAACCATACCTATATAGAAAATGCGGGTCGAGGTGGCTTTGTATCTCACGAAATTCTACTTTTGTTGAGACACCCTAGAAAGGTCCGGTGATACAGCATATAGCCTTCTTACAGCCGCAAGCTGAAATCGATAAGTCAAATATTTCTCTCTTTCTTTTATCTCAATCTCTCTTTCTCAAAGTTTTGCGGTAACTGCTAATATTCTAGAAATTGTAACGAGGAAGAATGAAATACAATACGTCCAAAGCTGTGTGTTCTCAGCGTTTGACAGACCAAAGTGTTCTCTTTCTCTCTCACCCTCCCTCCTTTTCTCTTAGAATTGGAATTGTACGGCATTGTACACACTTTCCCTTCCTCCGAATATAGTTCTCTATATTACTGGCTTATTTTTTTTTTTCAAAGCAGTGGCTCGAGGCCGAGTATAAGATTTTTGTTTAATCGATAAATTCAGAAGATGAAAATGTCATACAAAGCAAAAGTCGTAATAGGCAGGATAGAAAGCATATACTTTAGTACGCAAATGTCTGCAATGCACATTAACACCAACAAAGAAAGCGTTTGCCCCCTCTGATAATGTTAAAATTACGGCTTTCTTCCATCTGAAATCTTCCATCTGACAAAATTTCAGGTTCACCATTTGCAATTTTCTTTTAGTGCGTTCTTACGCCTTGTTCAGATCTCATGTTATGCCACCGACTAGCTGTCTGTTTGCTTTGCTTGTTTGTTTGTATTATAGGGTGTGACAAGCATTATTATATACATATATATATTTTTTAATCATGAGGGTGATTTTCCTGGAGCAGCTTTCGTGTGTGCTGCTAACCCCTAATGCGCCTATTTCAGTACATGCATTTCATTCTAACTGCGCAATGATTGAAAAGCCGCGTCATAATCTCGTTTTAATTTTCACGCAGATATCCAGAATGGCAGCACTACTTGCCATGCTTGTGGGGAACTGTTTTTAAGTACCTGCGCAAAATTTTACCTCCATCTATAATTTATCATTTATGTATCTCCGTATGCATGCGACGCACCATCACAAATCGAGGGCAGTTTAAGCCACCCGGGTTCACGGTGATTTTACTCATAACATAATTTCCTATCGCTGATATCTGATAATCGGCCATCAAATGCGAGCTTATCTTGTGCCTCTGAGTAAAACTGTCGCATTCGGGCGAAATCTGGCGACAATTATCACATGGCATGTGACAGATCCCATCCTCCCCGCGGAACTGCGCGGATTTCGCGGCGGATGAGGTCTGACGTTTCCCTGGCAGACAGTCAAGGGGGTAAATGTCCACCTTCGATTCGGGGTTTACCTCTCCCTATCTTCGTCTTCTCCTTCTTCTTCTCCTCCTTCTCCTCCTCATTCTTTTCCGAATCCTCCTTCCCCTGGTCCTACCATCTTTCTCCTTCATCGTCCCCATGTCTTCTTCTTCTTCTACTTCTGCTTCTTCTTTTCATTCCTTTTCTAATCCTTTGAGCTATTCATTTCTTCTATTTTTTTTTCATCTACTCGTCATCGTCTTACTGTTCATAGCCACTCGCAAACGCGCCTCAAAATAAAGTGATATATCTTACTACAAAGGAACTTACTTACTCCTCATTTATCTTTTTTCCCATCTTTTTTTATCCCTTCTCTACTTTTACACCTCCAAGGGCAAGTGCTGGCACTAGCATAAAGGGGCTCAGTGACGTGATCGATGTCACCGTCTTTTACAACAACATTTATGTTAACTGCGACAAAATTATCTGTCAACTGGTTTGCTTTCTGATCCAATCCAGGCCCAGAGAAATGAGAAAAATATATGTATCTGTCTAGGACCATAATTATTACTACTAGGTCCATATTTGTCGTATTCCAAAGTGTCACGTCCGTGAATGCACCGGGGAATGACAGACCGCACTTTCACATCTAGCTCCGCTTTTGGTTGGAATGTGGGTTTACAGCACCCGGACTTCCCGTCCAGCACACGTCCGCATTGGCTCGTAAAGTATTTAGTTGATGTTACGGGATAAAGCGTTCTCATCAGCTACAGAACAGAACGCGGATAAAGCATCTCTGGCACAAAATCGAGAGGCCTGAAAATTCCCCATGGTTGAAGAAGGTCCGCCAGCTTATAGCACTTTCAGAAGGTCTAATAAGTGTCTCTACTTTTCACAAGAGCAACGGAACCCTGGGTCTAATCGATCCCAACTTAGCTTTTCCTGAAATCGTAAGCCCCAGTCACATAATGCTCTGCGTCTGGCGTTATGTCCAAAAAAGTCATTTTTTCCGCGGACCACCGCGGATCCTTTGCCGTCACCAGAAATTTGTACAAAACATGCGGGCAAAAAATGCGGGCGATACGGACAGATACGACCAGATGCGAATACTTTCGTCCACTTGCGGATATTCTTACGAATTGGCACATAATAGTTCTGGACACTTGCGGAGAGTTGTGCATTTTTCGGATAGTTACGGATAGTTACAGATTGCTATGAATAATTATGGACAATTTGGTTTTCTCTTACGATCCCTGCTAAGTCAGTGTACTATGACAGCAAGGTTATCACATTTTTGACTGTCTTACATTGTACACTGGGGAAAACTGAAATTGAATTACGTACAAGTTGTGAAAAAAATCGTAATCCTTTAATTTACTTTACAATAATAAAAGATATATCCAATTTTGAACTTGAAGTCTGAATTTTTTGTTTGTGCAACTCAGATATGAATAAACGTCATCAATGTAAAGAATGTATGTGACCGTGCATCACAAAACGAACAAAAAGTAGCACACACTGATTTTGTGGGAGGACTGAAAATAGGTGAAATGGGTCAACCGTGCCGATCTTGACTTGGCTACCCTGGGTAAATAAGGCCTTATCATTATTATTATTATTATTATTATTATTACTATCATTATTATTATTGTTAATAATATTATCATTATTATTATTATTATTATTATTATTATTATTATTATTATTATTATTATTATTATTATTATTGTTGTTGTTCATTTCAGCTTAGTCTGATAATCCCCTCATTAATACTCCGGTGGTTTCCATCCTGTTTTTTGTCCCATTCATCGCATAACCAGCACGGCTTGATAAAGATTAAGCGCTCGAATAGACACTTTACTTCAGAGCCTCTTTTCTCAGTTTACTCTTTTTCTGAGTGTGTGCATTCTTTCCAATATTTAGATAGGTTAGGAGAGTCCATTTGATTTGAGTTATACATCATTTTAAAGCTTAAAGTCTGCTCTTTCAGAACATTCTCCCAACTAAAATTTCATGTGTGGCGACTTTTTGTGTGTTTTGTGGTGCAGGGTCACATAACATCACTATACCACAAATAAAATACAATATAGATCGAAAAGTTAAACATAAGAGTAAGAAAATATTACTTGCAGTCATGGAATAGACAAACTGCATGGTTACGCTGTCGCTGTTCAGCGATATTCATGACTTACTGGGTTATGTTAAGGAGATATTTATGATAAAGCAATGCTTATAAGATTTACAAAAAAAAAGACATCAAATTAACCTTCAAACACCCCTCCCACACCCAAGTACAATATCAAGTCATCTCTTGAAGTAATGTATTTTCTGTTTGAATTTCTTGTATGCATGTCATTTTGTAATGCGATTATTATTAGTATTAGTAGTAGTAGTAGTAGTAGCAGTAGAAGTAGTAGTAGTATATAAAAAAAAATGTAATACACATTCGATGGAGCATAAAGTGCATGGGTAAGACTATAGAGAAATACTAAATTCGTTCTCATTTTATATAGTTGCCCCTGTCCCACACCTTCCCCCGGCCAGAAAAGTTAATAAAATGCTGTCACCCCATCCCGTACCCAAAATATTGCTTTTTTCGAAAAATATACATTCGAAGAGTACAAGAAAAAAAGTTCAGCACCAAGAATCGACCGATGTCATGAGTATACATGGTATATGGGTGCCACTTAAAATGACCATTGATTGTGGGAGAAATTTCATATAATTTGACCATGCAGTTCTGCCTCTCCACCGCTCCGACTGTGTTGTAGCATTCCTTCAGGTAAAGGCGCTGCAGCTTGGCAGCAGGAGTAGTGTGCCTTTCCACGATTCTCTGTGTTTCCATGCGAGTGGAAAACGGCCACGTCGAAGGACGTAATTGTCCGCAACATCCGTTGTTGTCCGTAAATATCCGTAAGCGGACGAAACTGTTGTGATACGTTAACTTGCGGTGAATTTCGGATACTTACGGTGGACGTAAGCGAACGCAAACGGACGGAAGGTAAATTCTTTTGCGGATGGTATGCGTCCAAGCCACGGGTAGTTACGTTCAGTTACGGATAGTTACGTTTGGTTACGGTTACTTGCGTAAGTTTGCGTCCGTGGCGTCCCTCTGCGAAATTTTGAACATTTCAAAATTTCGCAGGTTCGGCGACGTCATTTTGCGTTTCTTTACGGATGAGTTACGGGCAGTTACGTCTACATACGTCCCTGCGGATGCCTGCGTCCACGCTGCGTCCCCCTGCGTCCACTCATTCGTATCTATCCGCGGCGGACGTAATCCATCGTAAAGCACTGTGTGACTGGGGCATAAAGACTGAGCCGGTGTAGAAGTGACTTGTAAAGCTACCGAACCGTTTGCGCTCGCAGCTGCCAAATTTCAAATGTCAACTGTCTGTTAGAAAATATGGGTTAGATTCAGAGTAAGCGAGGGAAAGGTGAATGGACAGAATATTAGCGTTGGCTTAGCTATTCAGTGTGAACAGGATTTTTCAAATATCACCTTCCTTAACTTAACTTTCCTATTATATGCTTCCTTTGTGAACTATGACTCCGACTAATATTTTGAGTGTGAAGAGGACCTTCGCGAGGATCTAAAACATAACGATGATTATTGGCGTCAATGCCTTCTTCAAACGATTAGTATGATTTAAGGAGGGATAGTTTACCGAGCATCTTCGAGTAGATAGTGGGGCAAGGTCTTTGAGATTATCACCGCCTTCCTGCAAGCCGGGATTATTACAGGATAGCAACCTCGAGAGGTGGCATGAAGTGGCGTTTGCCCGCAACGACAGATTGCGTTAAAACCACACCGATATTTCTCTCCATAAAAAAAAAGAAACAGAAAAAAACGCGACAGTATGATATTATATTACATTGCGAACAATATAATTATAAAGAAACAATTTTGAGGGTGAATATCACTAAAATCAGGTGTGTTTAGGGAAATCGTACACAGAAAAATCATAACGCCTGTAGTGATGAAGAAGTAGATATAATGTTGCACAGCCACTCTTCCAGGCGTTTCTGTTGTTGTTGTGCTTCTTCATCATCATTATCATCATCACCATCTTCTTCTTCTTCTTCTTCTACTCCTCCTCCTCCTTCTTCTTCTTCTTTTTATTATTATTATTATTATTATTATTATTATTATTATTATTATTATTATTATTATTATTATTATTATCATCATCATCATCATCATCATTATTATTATTATTATTATTATTATTATTATCATCATCATCATCATCATTATCACTATAAATACCATCATCATCATCATCATCATTCTTCATATCGAATCTCACTAATGTAGGGAGGAGGATTACACCAGGCCAGGACGATGGGCCACCTCCCTGATCACACATATAATTATGCCCTACATTCGAAAGCTTTAAAGGGACTGTACAGTACTGGTTGAGGTGGAGATTCATGTTTTGAACATTCTTAAGTGAGATAATGAAAAGCCTCTTATGAAATATGAAAGAGCATGTAATTTTAAGAAGGATTCAACGTTTATTTGATGAAAATTGGTTTTCAAATGGCTGAGATATAAAAAAAAAGTGCTAATAATAAAAGGCGACATGCCACAACTTTATTAGGATCTCTTTGTTTGACCTTGTTTTTGGATATCTCAGCCATTTCAAAACCGATTTTCATCGAATAAACTTTGGATACCCCTTAGAACTGCATGCTCTTTGACATCTCATTGAGTGGTTTCTGAATATCTCGCAAAACGTTAAAAGCTCTCGCCAAGTGTTCGTAGTTTGTGTTACCCTCTTCATAATTTGGGCCTGCAATGTGCCACTTTGATTAAAATAAAAAAAAAAAAAGAATAATAGATGAAACCCTTTCTTGAATGTTACATTCCCTTCTCTTCGACTGGATGACGTCCCCAGTTTGCCACAATGAAGCCGAGACTAATAATCACTGAACCCCTCACGCTCTTTTCAGGGCCGGGAAGGGGGGGGGGGGGTGTGGTTGTGGGACGCGCCCATTCCCGAGGGGAGGGGGATATATAAGGGGTAAACCGATCTATAGATTGCATATGGGCAATATGGGCGTAACCGTCATTACCACATAATTACAGGCCGGAAAGAGATGAGGAAGGGGCGGAGAACATAGGAAGGGGAGAGGGGTAATGAGATTGCATACAGAGGTGTTTGGATGCAGAGAGTAGAGTCTACGGGCAGTACGGCAGTAGAAGATTATGCTTTCGAGCCAGAGTATCTCTCCGCTTTATGTAAACCTTCTCCACCATTAGTCCTACCTACTCCACCGTTTGTCCTATAGAAACAGAATACTTATAACTGCACAGGTTCTTGTAAAGCTTTTCTTACCATTTACTTTACACTTCACGACCTATCTAAGATTACATTGAAATGTCGAGCAAAGCCTTATGATCTCAGCACGACGGGAGTGAAATGACGCCCTACTCCAGTTTAACCCTCTATCAGCACTCATATTCAAAACTTCAATTTTGATGGATTTGACCTGATATTGAGGTCACAGGTCACACGGTATCTTGTCATTGCAAAACGACTGTACTTTTAAGAGAAAACAAAAATAAAGTCGTCAAAACCTTTGTGTGTCACTGAAAACCGGTGTAATAAAGAAGCAGCTCGTGTTTGTTTGGATTCCAACTACTATGTTGTTTACGAGTTGGGAAACGGGCAGACACTTCGTGCCGACAACTATCGACAGAGTTATTCTTTGGGCAACATGAGAAGAAGCCCGTGGGACTAAGGGACTGAATCAGACGTCCCGCCATCGTGACAATTTCGAGAAAGAAATCGGTAAAACTTCTTGCGAGAGAGGCTTACAATGCACAGTGATGACAGCCGATTATGACAAAGAAGCGAATGTTCACAGAGCATGAAGATGGGCGTTGAAATGTATTATTCCGGGGCATAATTTGAGACTCATGGACGAAAGAGGGACAACATGTTATTGAGGGAAGAAGTTTTTTACAGTTTCAAATATTTTCTTGTCAGTGGGAGAGGGAGTACTGAGTGACATTGCCTAGGTCTGTTTAAGGGTATCGAAGTCAAGCTGTGAACTTGGATTCGCCTCAACAAAGACCATGCAGTGTGACAAACCTAAGTCTGTTTCTGTTTTTTCCCAGCTGTTGTTGTTTTTAACTATATTGTGATCTTTAATTGAAAGCATGAATTACCGGGAAATTTGATCATTTGCCTCATTAACTAATAAACTATAACTATATCAGTCAGATATATACATTGCATTACAAGAAGGTGCGGAGCGCGGAGGGAATATTCTAAAATATTAAAGTATCAATATGTCTATAATAATATTGCATAATGAAATAACAGAGAGAATAATGTGAATGCATGGCGTATTTATTACATAATCATATATACATAAACATATACATCATCACATACACATACTAGTATACATGTATACATACAAATGCTGATACATATTCACATACCTCCAAATACAATGCTTTTTATCAAAGCAAAGTGTGTTAAGATCTAGCTTTTGTGCGTTCCCAGCAAGGCCAAGTAATACAGAAATGGCTGACTTCTTTGTCCTTTTTGCTATAGGCGCGTTTGCGTAGGCACTATTATAATCAAGATTGTGGCTGTTTTCATCAAAAACTTATGAAATTCATGAGGAGGGTGTTACATTTCACAGCTGAAAAGAGTTTGATTAGGACACCGATTTCTGACTCCCTTTTATATGAGGAAGGGACCGGTGAGCGGTTTGAGAGCGCGGCTGAACACGGGGATGGACAGGGGACAACCTGATGGCGACCCGAGGCTACAGACCGTTTCGTTTTGGAGTCAGTATTTTACCTTGGGATACGTTCTGCTTTCGTGATGATTTTGTGTTCGGATGAACTGCCTGGCGGAAAAATTCCTCAAAAGACCTGTTTACGGGTTTGCCTAATGAGTCGTGGAAGGAAAAATATTCCTACCTACAAGGTTAGACATGACCGCTCCGTTGAGTCCTTACTTGATGAGGCGCTTACAGCGGTGATGTAACAAAGAGAGATACCGAAAAAAAAAAATCCATAAAGATATGAAAATCCAATTAACTTCCCTCGCACTCATTATGAATAACTCTCCATGCACGTGTGGGCCTTTTCTAACCCAAGGGCAGAAGAGAAGCCAAAAACTAATGACATAAGTTTTTGTTTGTTTGTTTGTTAATTTTTTGCTCATATGTGTAATTCTTGGACGAATTAAAAACTAATATTTCTTCTGTATGAAGTTAAGGTTTGGTTGAATCGATTTCACACTTATTATTGAGAAAAGTTTTTACTCCTTCGACAACTTTGTAATCATCTTGAGAAGCACAAAGGCCACATGAATCCAGATTAAAGCAAGGTAATACGCTGAAGGCCACTTTGTATCTCGAAGATGAGTGGTGTGAATGCATAGTAAAGTTCCATTGGAAGAAGGGTGGAAATACTACAAATATCTCGAGGACATTGCAATGAGTCTTGACATAACCGCGTTACAAATACAGTACTCTCCGCATAATCGGGTGGTTTTTGGCAGAGCGATCCTTACATACCCGATTAAGCGATGTACCCGATAAAGCGGTGTCCTATGATAAAGCGGTGTCCGACGATAAAGCGGAGACTACGGTACAAAAGACTGTCACGCATAACAGGCCCCCTATGTGTCACAAGGTATCACTACAGACAACAGGACACTTGGACGATACTGTTTTTTATCATCATTAGTAGTAGTAGTAATAGTAGTAGTAATAGTAGTAGTATTTTTCACGTTATAATATAAGCACCACGTTAGCAGCAGATTGCCCAACTGGTTGGTCATTTCCGTCTTCCTAAAATGCCTTAATTGGCGGTTTGTGCGAAGTCATCAGCACTGCGAGTTGATCGCGTGGTCACTTGGGCAAGCAGCGACAGCAACCACAAGGTCCGCGTCCTCTGCGGCAGTTATGGCTGCCGTGAAATCTGTCGTTACCACTATCCATATACACTGCAACGAACGTCAGGAGCATTGTGGAAGACTAGCTCGATAAGGGTTAAAGGTCCAGTTTACCTTTGGGAGCAGTGATTTCAAAAATTTTCAAGATATCATATTTGATGCATATGTGTAGGTCTGTTGTATCATAAAACATCCTACCATATGAAATATTTGCAATAAAACCTAAAATATAACGAGATATCAGGGTTTTTCTCAATAAACCGTAACTGTATACGGTTTAGTCTGGAGAATTTTTTATTATAACTATTGTTCACATTTTGTGTATTTAACAACACTTAACATCGATTATACGGATTCAAATTTTGACAGTGGTTGTTTCTATCCCTAACTCACATTTTAGAACTATTTCATAGCACTATTGCTTTCATCTGCAAATGGTAAATTATGCCTTTAAGGCAGCCACACTAGCCAATGAGCGATCGTGTTTCCCCCCCCCCCCCTTTCTTTCTCTCTTTCTTTTTTTTTTTCCTTTCTTTTTTTTGTTTTTTTTTTTTTGAGACGGACAGAGACCTGAGTTGGCGCGTCCAATCAGCAGACTGCAGCTTCGGCATGCCACGGTGCGCGTATATTATATAACAAATAGCGCAGCTTCTCGTTGATGCTGTTTTCCTCGCTGGTGCTATACGAGAGTGAGAGTGCTGCTGGCATGCGTGAGGTTAAGTTGGCGTGGAGAATGATGTCTTCATTTTGTCATGCTCGTTACGTGGGACACGGGTCATTAATATGTGAGACTTGGGTAGCATCCAGGAAATAAGCGTGGCGAAACCAGACAGCGCACGAGCCAAACAAAATAATAACACATGTCACTGAACACAAGCAGATGCCAAACTGGACTCATTATTAGACGTCATTCTTGTTAGTATTGTTGATATTGGTATTTAATATTTAAGATTTATCTGGCATGTTATTTGTTTTATTGGGCCGAGCTTTGCTGTTTTGAGTGGTCTGTCCTTCTTTCTTTCCACTTCGTAGCTAACATTAAAGGGATCATATATTTTTGGTTGAGACCTAATTTCAGGTTTCTAACATTTTTTTTGTGAGATAATGAGAAACTTCTTATGAAATATGAAAGAGCATGTAATTCTATGAGGAAATCAACGTTTATTTGATGAAAATTGGTTTTGAAATGGCTGAGATATCCAAAAAAGTGCAATTCTAATGAAGTGTGGGACCCACACTTTATTACGATCACTTTGTTTTACTTTGTTTTTGGATGTTTCAGTCATGCCAAACCCGATTTTCATCAAATAAACTTTGAATTCCTCTTAAAATGGTATGCTCTGTACTATATCATAAGTGTCTTCTTGGCATCTGGAAAAAAAGTTAAAAGCTCAATTCTCATCTCCACCAATACTGTATCATCTCTTTAAATGCCGACGACAAACGCCTTAGTGCAACATAAATAACCATGGGAACAAAACAAACACAACCCTGCATGAGACGCACCAATCTTTAGTTATAACAGTAACAAAACGTGGGACGCGAAAATCGAAATCGGTATATTAAACAGTCGCAAATCGCTCACTTCAAAGACCTTTTCTTATTATCGAGGAATGAATAATTCTTCTGAAAACGCTTCTGTAATGAATACACATTCTTTCGCCTGTCTTTTATCAAGGAGCCGGGAACAACACGTATACCTTTTTCTTCATTCATTGCGCTTAAGTGAATATCTGGAAAGGGGGGACATTTCAAAGCCCTCTGTCCGGCACATTATAAAAGGGATTTTGTGGCGATTTCAACACGTTTCTGAAATTACAGTCGAGAGCCCATGCCGAGAAATTTTCATCGGTTGACGTCTCCTGAATGACGAGACTCCAAAATGTCGCCAAACCGACCTCATCAGCATTCTCCTCTCTCCTATTGCCGTAAATCAAATATTGACACGATCCTTAATAGTTGTTTTTACCCGCGATTGTTGAACTAACACACTTTACACCTACGAGTGTTATGAACTATGTACATTAAATACGGGGAATATCGTCCCGGGCTTTACGCGAGATAAAACTGTCGGGAGACTCTAATGGGTGCGCCATCGTACGCGGAGCGCCAAAGGGATCTGCAGCAAACGATCTTCATGGGAAGCTTTACTCCGTGTTATAGTTCAAAGTTTCATGAGAATTGGACAAACACTGGGACATCTAGAAGTAATAAAGATACTTTGTTAATACAAATTTGACAAGGCGATCTTCTTCCAAAATCACAAATCGGTTGGTACACGCACGGTGTATAATAATGAGATCTGTATGTTTGCACAACTTTTTTCAACGATGATGTCTAGAGGGAAAGGGTTGTAGTTGTAGGCTTACTTGTAGTTGTACTCGTAATCGTATTTTTGCAGTTGCAGTTGCAGTTGTAGTTGTAATTGTAGTTGTAGTTGCTTGTGGTTGCTACCAGCACCACTCTATCGTGATGTAATATGAAATTATAAAACCCCGTAACTTTATGGTTTCTATCTCCAATTTTCCGCAAAACCATGGCTACCAATAAACCATTCCATTCGTTTCATGGTAGTCAGCTTGAATACATGCATAATGTACGTGACATCTGGTCGGATCCCATCTCCGAGTATTTAAAGATACAGGCATGCATGCATGTAATTACTCTGTCTGTTTTTTAATGCTATCACAACTTAAGAGTTTAGTTACGAATTTAGCAGAATATAGAGGTCGAGTTGTCAAGATCTACCATGAATCTATTCCTTATAAACGAGCACAATACAAAAACATAATATACACACACTATGTATACATTGGACGCCCACGTCCAACTCCAAGCACGAAATATGATGTGACTGTGCCCACGATACGAAAATAGCGTACACATTCGCGTCCAAGTCGGGATTACACGCGAAATGACGTGCTTGTCTATACTGTGCCTTGTGGATGTTAATGGCACAGGAAATCATTTATAATCGTCTCGAGAAATTAAGTCCCACGCGAGACAGAGAAGAAACCGACAGTCGCTAAGTGTAATCTAAATGTAGTGTAAAGCTAAAAGCAGCGAAAAAGGTATACAGCAAAATATAATACCCATGCAGGCACTTGTATACAGTTATACACTGGCTGTATTAGATAAACAAAGACAAAACCTTACATTTTGTTCTATAACGATTATACTCGTAATACATAATAGCTATATTGTGTCTTCTCTGAAGTTTGCTCTATGTTCCATAATATACTATGCAGTATCAGGTAGGCCTGTATACAGATTTCGATTACATGCTGATGATCCACAGTTCAGTTCAGTTCAGTTCAGTTTTTATTTCTGCATTTCAAAATCAATACAAATCCACAAATCAACAAAATACTTACATAGTCATTTACACAGCTAATATTCGTATCGTTTGGATCTTACATACATTTTTTTTTTATTCAAGAACGAATATCATATATGAAAGGAAGCAATAGGAGATGATAAAAATGAAATGCAGGGGACCATCATCATAAGCTAAGCTTGACGAGGAAGATGGCCCCAGGTAAAGAGATACATAAGGAAAATCTTGCCACTCACTGAGTGGGGTGATCCACAGCATTTGTATAGCGCCATATATGCTGCAAATAAGGTATGCTGCAATGGGTCTGGTCGTTAAAATTATTTAAAAAAAAAGAAAATCATGAAAGTTTTATTGATGCCTTTTCAGTGTATGTATACAATAATGTTATAAACCATTTGGAAAACTATTAGTAAGTTCTTATTGTAATAAGCAGTGGCTTAGAGGAGAAATAAGACATGTCGATGAAATCTTGGCAAATATCGCATAAATTGGTAGATATTTTAGCAATTAAGAAAGGAAAAAAAAAAATCTGCATATCACCAAAGAGTAAGAGAGAAAGAGAAAGAGAGGAGGGGGAACGTAACAAAGGAGAACATCAATTGCGCATGCTCACGCTTTTCCTTATTCTTCTTCATTTTGTGTATTGCGCGCTCTCGTCGTTGCATACATTGAACACTCTCCATGGCGTACAATTGGCGATTCATAGTCACGGTATGAAAGATTGCACATAGTATACAACGTGGCCCACCCTGATTACAAAACAAACACTACAATGAAGCAGTAATTCTTAATGTATACTTAATAGCTATCTATAGCTTCTTCACAGTGTGAACAGGTATGTACGGGAGACAAAGTAAACAGAAGTCATTCTTCCTTTGGAATGTGAGTTGTCTCAAGATGTCGGGCGGGGTGCCACCGGGTGGTAAATACTGCAATCGAAGGAAAAAATGACTTTGCATAATTGTGCAAATAAAGACGCGAGTTACGCCGAAGCGGCTGGTGATTTCGACAACTGCTACGTACTGCACGGGCAGGGCTGCGTCTGCGCGTGGCTAAGTCATCAGCTTCTATGCGAAGTCAAAATATTGCACTGTAATTACGTGATGACGTCGGCAAGGCAAAGAGAAATATACTAAAAAGAGTTTTCAATTTTACGTGCATTTGCTGTCTCATTGGATATATTTATATATTTAGAGTTCAGTCCCTTTAAGGCGCAATGGCATGACAGTTTTGGAACGATTAGAAACTGTCACACCTATATAATTATGATAGGATTATACAGTCACAGTCTTTGGTTACTCAGCGATTACATATTTATATTCGGCGAAGGTACATTCGATGACTACCTGTTAATTATATATGCTAATAAACATTAATCAACTATGACATGTATATTAACAAATGTAACAATTAAAATCATGGTAATTTCTTCATTTCATTCAGTTGCAAATCAAACATTCAATTTATTTACTCCTCGCGCGTTTTCATATTACACTGTTTACACAAAATGTGCATTATCGTTTCTTCGGTGGCTTTCTAGGAGCGTAAACACATTATAGGCAGGAACACGGAGCGTCAAAACTTGCACTTCTATACGCAGACTTCCATATAATCATATATCGCATGAATTACTTTAAACCAATAGGCGTCGAGCGTGCCTGGATCGCTCGGGTTGATGCGTGGTGCGAAGACGGTAACCATGGCAACGGGAGGATAGCCTCTCGTGTTGAAAGCACGGCAGGGTGTTGCCCACTGTGTGTCATTTCACGGACCTTAATAAGTACGGTCACGCTTGCGTGTTGAAAGGTTGTCGAGATGACATCATCTTGATTTGCTCTGATGCTCGTGACTTCCAACTGGCGTGACTTGGTTGCCAATTTTTTTTTTTCCATTGTCTATACTTCCCTAAGATACTACCATTCATGTAGCGAGAGCAGTTTGAAAGAGAACATTAGGCCGACACGTCTGTGGTAGTACGTCTTATGTAGTGGATTAAAAGTCAAAGGATAAAGATGCGTTTGCAGTGATATAGATTTCAGCCCCTCCCCCTTGCTAGCTCTTTTAACATCCAGTTCTTTCTTTCTTCTTCTTCTACTTCTTCTTCTTCTTCTTCTTCTTCTTCTTCTTCTTCTTCTTCTTCTTCTTCTTCTTTCTTCTTCTTCTTCTCCCCTCCTCCTCCTCCTCCTCCTCCTTCTTCTTTGTTCTTCTTTTTCTCCACCTCTTCCTTCTCTTGCTGCTTCTTCTCCTCTTACTTCTTCTGATCATTTCTTACGAGTATCATTATTCTCAGGGACATTTCTGCGGATTAAGACTACATCTTTCCCTTTGCCTTAACCCCATAAAAAGTCTAACATTTTGAAAGTTATTTTACCGATTTTTTTCTCTCTCTTTTCATTCAGGGCGAGTGGGCGGGGAAAGGAAAGAAGTGTCAAAAATAGAATATCCGTCTGAGGAGAGCAAGTGAGTTGTGACTGAGGAGTGATGAAAACTCCTCTCCAAAAATACAGCCTATCTGGGAGCTGGAATTTTTTTTTCTAAGACAAGGCACAACAAAATGTTTAGGCGTAGAGAGTCATAAGACACTAGCAAAATAATGTGAGAGAGAAAAAAAGTGCAAGAGTAAAGAGTTTCCTTTTAAGACCTTTGATTGCAGTTTGAGAGACATAAAACTCGTGGAAAGTTCAGAATTGAGGAGTAAAAAGTACGTTTTGTATAAAAGCAAACATGAAACAAATTCGAATTCGAATTCGTTCACTGTAATGTATACAAGACAATAAATAAAATCAACCAAAAAGAAAGAAGAGATATGAAAGTCTAGGTCATGCGTCTGTGGGAAGTTGTTTACAGGTGTGAGGCAAGAAACCCGTCGTGGTGGTAAAAACAAATAATCGAACTATGATCATCATGCTCATGACAGTCCAGCGGTAGCTATGCGTGGGAGTAAAGGGGGTACAAACTCAAGAATTCGGTAAACAACAGATTATTGTTATGGAATACAATCAGAAGTCGCAGAGGAGGTTACTATACACACTCTGTTGTGACTTGCCTGGCCAGACGACACTGTGATCATGCTAAATTCGCTTGTTCAACCAAGCCAAACAGAAGAGGCACTGGTATAACACCTACGCCCTTACACTAAAAGTGATGTGCGTGGCGCACTTAGATTCACAGGCGCAGAATCATGTTTGAAGATCGTCGGTCTAATATGTATTTACTCTATATCTGATTTATCATATGGGCGTGTCCAAAAGAATTAACATTTTTACCAAGAGAAATCAATGTTTTCATGTAACTCAGGTACAATGGGTACATGAGAGGGGGAAAAGAGATGGCACGTGATTATGCATGTTGTCTGTTTACACGAATCTTTTTTTTTTTCCATCTCATTTTGGTATCTATTTTCTCAAGCGATAAACAACTACATGATCTCACATAGAGTCTTTCTGAAAAGAGAATAATGTCAAAATATTTGGCGAAGGCAAAGCATTTGGTGTTTTCATGCTCACGAGGAGGGGTGCACTTAGGGCGTATCTCGTATCTATTCATCAAAAAGGCACAAGGCACGTAAAACTTAGCAAGTCTGTCATGTGTCAACAAAGGTTAACCCGTCCCCTGCGAACTTCAGTGATTCCCATAAACATTACATTTTTTTTCTACTCTTCTCACTGGGATACAAAAGGTAATGTCCCGTAAGGATTTATGAGATGTAGGCACACTCTTCATAACTCGCGTCTCACTCACTATCATATGTAATTACGATCCCATATCAAGCACATGGTGTTTGTCGCGCTGCAGGTGATCTGATCTAGACAACGGGCGGCATCAGTCCCAAACACCTGATGCACTTGACGCTGGATACACCAACTGCTAGGGGGAGATACTGGGGAAAAGCTTACAACAGAGGTGAGGGGAGACTTTTTCTTTTTCAAGAGCATGACATACACTATGCTTACACCACACCATGGACCTACCTTAGGTCCATGCTTACACTCAGAGGTGTACAAAGGTCGAATCAGTTGGTCACCTCGGAGGCTTCTCCGTACTCCGTATGAAACGCCCGTCTGTGTTTTGTTGTTGTTGGTGGTGGTAGTGGTGTTTGTTTGTTTGTTTGTTTTTGTTTGTTTGCTGGCTTGCTTGCTTGCTTTTGTTATTTTTTACTTGGTGTATCTAATATACCAGAAGTAAACCCAATCAAATCAATCGCAGCAAGTCAAATCAACAAATTCATATCAAAAGCGAATCAATTAATACTCTACGGCTGTTCTATAGTTACGATTTATTTATTTCTTCTTCTCTTTTTTTTTTTTTCCAGTTCTTTTTCGAGCACGAGCAAGTACCCTGGTCGCGGTAACACGAAATACAAGCTGACCGAAAATGCAGTCTAGTTTCGGAAACATTCTTTAAATTTCCTTTAATATTTGCGCCCATTTCTTTCGGAAAACAAGTGGGTGAGTTGATTTGAACTCGAACGTTTCCTAATAGGTCTCGGAGATCGATGACACTTTTTGTAAAGATTAGGTAGTGGATGGGCTTGTGTAATACTGCGATTTTTTTTCTCTCTTTTTTTTTTTTTGGTTTGTTTTTGTTATTTTCCCCATTTCCTTTAATCCACTGTCAGTACCACTGATTGATGGGTTCGGGTAAAATAGCTCACCTTTTCCCCTCGGAAATGAATGGAATCTTTTCACAGGCGAAGCCATAATATGACTTGTTGCGTGGATTTCCTCGACAAAACGCATAAACACATGACACAATATTCCCCCTGTCTTTTCCTGCCCTCTCCCCATCCCCCCATCTCCTTTGTAGCCATCATGCATTCCTTCTTTTCTGCAGTCTCACTTGTTTTTTGTGTATACCGTCTCCTCACCACTGGTTACTAAACCAAACATCTCCGTTCCTCTTGTATGCAGGATCAGTCGGGGATTCGAGACCCGAGTTGTGGCAACAGGAAAACGTTAAAAACAACAACAACAACAAAAACAACAAAAACAACAACAACAACAGCATAGACAAACAAAACACACGCACTTTGTTAGATAAGGCAATCTACCATAACTGCACAGAAAATAATTAGAAGAGACAGACAGAAAGTAACACAAACAACACAGGGAGAATGGAAGAGCGGTACGACAATAATTTAATATCAAGCGTATGTAAGACTGTGGCGGTATTAATCCCCCCCCCCCCCCACTTCAGCCCATCATCCCACATGGGGGGGGGGGGGGGGGGGGGTGTCAGGTCGTCTAAATGGATCGATACCATGACAACTCTTCAGCCGAGGATGTGAAGTTGACCGAAAGATCGGTCTGTATCTTGTCGTCGGGGATAATGTTCCGCGGAACAGTGCGTCTGGTATTGGAACAAATGTCGGAAAATTATTAAAAAAAAAAAAAAAAAAAGCTCCTCCAGACAGACGAATTTTCCTGTCTACGTTTTAAGGTGATGTGTCTGAAAAGATGTCGATGAAAGGACCCGAGACTCTTCTACACATATCTCATACGTCGCACTTTGTGCAACATCATTAATTACCAAACATCACTATCTAAAACTTGGCTGAGATTTCTTACCGGCTAGAAATTTATAAAGGAAGCAAAGAGCAGTCTCTCTAGACTCTTTACATAATTGCCAGCGATATCAATATGTAAAAATCTTGGATAACTACCTTTAGCTTTGGTGTCTTGTAAAATCAATCAGTTTAGAAAAAAGCGGACATAACTGAGCGTTAGAGTGTTCTTTTTTTTTCTTCTTCCACCGAGCCGACAAAGCACCATGATCTCTCGCTATTTTCGTGCTTTCATGAACCACTTGTAATTCTTGAGAGCTTGGACAAATAGAAAGTAATAATGTGTTACTGAAAATAGCCGTATACGTTGAATAGGTCTCCTCAAGAGTAAGAAAGGGGGTACAGGACAAGGGCTTTCCGTACGTTGTCGAAACTCAACGCACGGACGAACACGCCCCTCGCCGAGAAGGCAGCAATCCTCGTTATTCCATTCATGCACGTTGGTACTTCCATTCGACAATACTTGTTGAGCTGGGTTACCACCTAGTGATGGACAAAAGCCTCATTTCTGACCGGTTAAGTGTCGTATATTCTGCGAGTAGACTTAATACTTAAAGACAACTTCTTCTAGCCCCCCCCCCCCCTTCTTAATTCTTTATGTCTTCTGCAGTGTCAGAAGATGTTTAATAGAAATCGTTTGCATAGACTTTAGTGAATTCTAGAAAACAGAAGATAGCGACAGACAGAATTGAGTGAAAATTGAGAAATGTTTCCTCACTCTCAAATCGTCAGCGATCGCAAAAAATGATGAACAAGAAAAATAAAAGAACTGAATGCTCAAATTGAGAGAGACTGAAAAAAAAAAAAAGGTGTTGAGAGAAACATAAAGATGATAGGAAGGAGAGGTAAAAATAAGAGAAACGAATAGAGGCGGAGAGAGGCGGAAATACAGATTAAAGGAGAACTGCTCAAAAGTCAGTGATGGAGACCAGGTGATGATGATTGCTGGATGAATGTAAAGTGCAGGCGCTGAGGGACAGCAGGACGAACATTATCATTATGTCATTGTTTAACGATACTGAGATATTATATTATGGTTTAAGATGACAAAGAGGCAAATATGAGTGAGAACTCCCACATCAATCAGTGATGGGGGGAAAGAGAGCACTGGCGTCAGATGTTTCAAACATAGGTAACAACCATCTGTGTAACCATGGTAACGAGAGGGCATCCTTAAATTGGTCCCGGACCAATCAGACATGACTTATGAAGCATCTCACAGATTTATTACTGTGTTGTCAATGTTAACACGTCAACACGAGAACGTCAGAGAGACAAGGTTAGACTTAGACTAGTTAGAGTGGGAAGGTAAAAGGTGAGCTCGCCTAATACCTCCCTATAATAGGTCAACGTTTAGGCCCTATAAAAGTAAGCTGAAGTTTGAAAGTTTGAAGTACCTGACATCTTCACAACATCTATTCAGTGAGAGTGGATGAAAGGAGAATATTATTATGAATCTCTTGATATACGGACGACATTGCTTTAATAACCTGAAATGTATTTTGTTTTCCTTTTTTTGTATTTTCTTTTTGTCTCATTCATTTCGTAGCACGATCCCTACAACATTGCTGCAAAAACAATGTGATAGGCTTGCTACACACCATGGCTGTTGAAAGCAATTCAAACTACATAATACACATGGTGTTAATGAGTTATATTCAGAATGAAGCTATTGGCAGGAGAGGAGTAATAATAATACTTATGATTATTCTTCGAACATGTCGAGATGGCTGGCCTAAAAAAAAAAAACCCAACCAATATTCTCCTTAGATTGAACACATAACGACTAAATCTACAATCTCTTTCTTCTGCTTTTCACTCACTTTATGCTTGATTTCCGGACGCTCCTTACTGTCGCTCGTACATAGTGAGAGCATGGCCATGGACTGAATGTAGTGCCTATCAATTTGGCAGCAGGAGGGGGTGCAGTTTTTTTGAAGTTACAGCAAACCTGGTTCATTTCCGGCTCGTCACACTTTGGTAAACAACCATTAAGGATAATGTCATTATGAATATTTTTCGTGCCTAGTTATAACGATGTAAAAAATGAGCCTCGCTCTCTATTTTCCCGGTTCCCACGTTTAGTCAGTAAAACGAGAGTTGCGACTAATGTCACTGCTATTTTAAAGTAATATTTCTTGACAGTTTTTTTTTTCTTTCTTTTCCAGAACAAGACGGCGACTGACATGCTTTTTATTTTTCCTCCCTTTTTCTTCACTCCGAGCCCTCAACACTACGCTTAGTCTTCTATTGTCATCGTGATCGCAATATGACAACAACAACAACAACAACAACAAAATGAACACCTGAACAGCCCGATAATCATCAGTTATATAGACGGCAAATTTAATTATGCCTAGTTTTGGGCAGTGATTCAACATCAGCCGCTGGGATAATTTCGCGAACGGAAATGACAAGATTCCACGCTATTTAACATAGGCGGATTTGATGTTTGACATGTGAGACGATTTTGGAACCCAACATGTGGGACTGAGGAGGGATGGGAGGAAAGAGGGATGCTGCGTGAAAGATTTGTAAACAAGCAATTAGCATCCAATTTGGTCTCAAGTTCGCGACGGAATCGTCTCATTCCGGTTAGCCTCAGCGTCGCAGTTCCCTGGGACGGATCCCGTTGACACGGTTCCAACATTCACAACTCACAAAAGCCATATACAAAATACACACACTCAACCCCCCCCCCCACACCCACACACACACACACACACATACATACATGTACGCACATACAAAATAACAAACAGCATCGACACACGAGTGCCATGCTCTTGCGAACTCAAGTCACTACACGGACGTAGCATGTTCATTATTAATTTTCAATCGTTCTTTCTGGTCTCCTTGCACATGATCAGGGACTTGGGATTCGGGAGTAGGTTTTAACTTTTAAGTAGATTAAGACTCTCGATGATAATGAGCACTGGGAATTGATACTCCGTAAAGAAAGACAGTCACGCGCACTCACAAGTCTCATGAAAATCAAAAACATCGAGAACTTCGTATTGGAAGCAAAAAAAAAAGCTTAAAAACTACATGTCTAGTAGCAAGATCTACCCATTGTTGGAAAAGACATCTCACGTGAATCAACATTTTGCTGAGGAAGTGCAAACGTGAAGTGAAAATGCTCAACAGCGTTTACGATCACCGGCACCTGTATCGTTGCTATGGTTACGAACTACTGCGAACTCTTCAAAGACGGAAAGACGGGAAACGTCTTTTGTTGTACGAGGGCTCGCTGTGTTTTCCTAAAGATTTCCTCTTCCACAAGGCCTCATCTTAAGTGGACGTAGACTTCCAAGTCAAGGATGATGACCAATCAAATTACTTCTATACTAGATTTTAGATCGCGTTCGTGACTGGGATCACCCTGTATAAACTGTCTGTGTTTTCCCCCGCCAAAGTTGAGAATGCCATCCTAGCAACTCGGCGGTTTTAATTCATCAGTTGCGAAGATAGAGAAACTGACTTGAACAACGAGGTCACACAGCTGTGCTGTTTTCTGTTGTCCTAGCAAATGCAGCAGTAAAGTTCAGTGAGGGTTACACAAATATGCACACATACACACTCGCGTACTGTATTCAAGTATAGATTTTCGTTGATGAAATCCACTTTCGGAATACATATACTTTTCTTCATATTATGACTACAGGAAAGCGGATATCCCTATATCTATATTTTGTTCTTGACTTAGTTTCTTTACATGTCCTGCCTGTCAAGAAGTTAAAACCCAGATATTTGCTGGAATCTCTTTTGAAATTCATGCATTTGCGAGAATACATTTTAAACACTCGAATCGGTTTGAACTTTCCTTGCGTTAACACAGGCCTACAGCAGTCCAAAACCAGTCTTTCGCTATTTGTTGAACACCAAACGATAAAAGACGGCAATTCCTTTGTATGTAGACCACTGTGCAAATGGAGGTGTCGTGTTTTACCTATTCAGAGCTTTCTATAGAGGTTCTATAGGGCTTGTTTTCTTCGTCTCACGTTCCCTTAGCGACAACAGCTGTTGCCTGGCAACCCCTGATTTTGCCGGGAAATCGTTCATTACCACCACACTGTGCTATTTTTCGACTTGTACTGTGTCCCTGAAAACATTAATGTGCCTCGTCACTGTGGCATTCGCACGAAAACTCGCGTGTAGTTGTTGTATTTCCTTTTTCCTTCCTCATTATTCATTTTTCAAATATTACCCCACCATCCCCCCCCCCATTCCAATCCCCTCTCTCACATCGTCATAATCATTGTCACGCTTCGCTAGGGTATCAATGGGCAATACTTGTTAACTCGTCGCTAGCGAAGCTCTTTGTATTCACACCAAAGGCTACAAATCTATTTAAATCTCGTTGCAAGTATACACTCAATTCAAGATGCGCGTCCACCAGATTTACTCGCGTGTAATAGGTCTCTTTAAGTATCATTCGAAGTCAGTCAGGTATATCAGGGAGGTGGCCCTCCCTGGGTGTATCTTGATGTTTCATACATGACAAATACGTCATATTCGCGACAGATATACACCTTGTCACCTGTTCCACAGGAAAGACTAAAGCCGGAGTCGGCTAAAACGTGGAAAAGTTGGTCCAGATATTTTTAGACAAGCGGTGGGAAAAGTAATAGACTAGCCATATCAGTGTCTCGTTCAACCATGGTCACGCATTCATGTCACACCTACGTCCAATCAAGGGTAAAGTTAAAAGAAAACATAACAACTGTACAATCGCGGTTAAAAGCTACCAAAAATGAGATGCTTCGTGACCCCTATAGGTGTGAGTAGGGAAGGTCCTATCAAAAGAGGAAATTCCCTGATGCGTTTACAGTACAGTGTCATGCACCATGAAAGTGCAGACACAAGCTTGAACAAAGCTTGTCGTGGTCGTATGTCTATAAAATAAGACGAGTAAGCGTTGTCTTCATTATTTCAGTGCCCGGTAACTCTTGCTTCGCCGTCAAAGTTGTGACAATTTCTCACAATTGTACCACGCAGTTTAGCCGGATACCGCTATTAAACAGCGACAGGTCGAAGAATCGTGCGCTCAAATCTCTCAAGATGACGCAGGGAAAGAAAAGTCGTGTACACGGAAACGAAAACATCTCATTTCAGATGCGAGACGAGACTTTGATCAGATCAATCATTGCTCGTGTAGAGAGCGAGAAATTCACAGCTCCGGTAGGTGATTCATTCACAGTGGACAAACAGCAAAACAACGTGAAAGTGAGACATTTCAGAAGGCCCAACTCGAGAAAGAAAAAAAAAATGAAGACAAAAGCAGGTGAAAAATCGTCTGACAATCGATGTTTGTTTATATCGCCCGAGTTCTCTTCATTCTTTGTCTATGTGACCATGATGTCACGCCATGCGATTTGGGCATCACAGTAAATAAAAATGTGTAGCACCGCTCAAACAAGAACTAGAGCGGCAGAGTCTAAAAACAATCGCCAAGATGTTCTGCTCGCCGGGAGCCGAACAAACTAAGTTTTCCATACACATGCATCAAAAACTGTACTTGGAAATTGACAATGACCATTGTTCTTTAACCAAAATGGTGTTCAATATATCCCTCATATAGGTCTATGTGTATTGTGTTTATCATGCCAGTAATACTTCGACGACGACTGCTGTCGATCCACGAGTGCATGACTGTCTTATCATGAGGGGCAGAAATTGATAATATTTGGAATCGGTTATCTGAGTGTGAATGCAAACTTTTGGCAGAAAGTACGACGAAGTTTTATTTAGAATTTCACGTGTATCTCCGTTTACAGTCAAGTAATATTTAAAGGTGCACTTCGATCATTTAGGCCTATGTCTCCCTAGTCTAAGAGGGAAATTCAACTCCATTACTTTTTACCAGTTGACTTATGAAATAGGCCTTCATTTCTTAACACCCTAGACATTTCATAATCTGAGCTAAAATTTCGTTTTGTTTTTCACACAAGCAGCGCTGCTAAGTTTTTTGTCATAATCGCATAAATGTATATTACGTCATATCCACACTTCGTTTCAATATATTATACTTGCTCATAAATCTTTGCTAAATTCTAACCCTTTTAACGAATGCAGTTTACAGGAAGAAATCTATCCATCCCCACGTCAAATCGTATTGAAACTGTATCGATCTATAGCAAGTTAGGATAGCTTTGCAAAGGGAGGTTAAGTAATGTTTACCTAATCCAATTTGCATGTAATTGAGACGAAAAGCACACAAAAGACTACTTTTTAGTCAAACCGTTGAATAAAAAACTTTCCGTGTGCTATGATTTGACTACACTATTCCCATCAAAGACGGTCTGTAAAGGACCATGCAGTGGGGATTCTCCCTGACACAAATGTCTCATCATATCACTCTGTTTTATTCCAAACGAGCAAGACGTACACACTGACCACGGCCAGTAAACAGGAAGGTGAGACTGCTCTAAACTTGGCGGCGACAGCAAAGATGTTCGCGTCAGTTGTCTGCTTTTATATGGGGCGAAAATCAAGGTGATTCGCTCTCTACTTAAAGGCATAATTTACCATTTGCAGGTGAAAGCATTAGTGCTTTAAAATAATTCTAAAATGTGAGTTAGGGATAGAAACAACCACTGTCAAAATTTGAATCTGTATAATTGATGTGAAGTGTTGTTAAATACACAAAATGTGAACAATAGTTATAATAAAAATGTTTCCAGACTAAACCGTATACAGTTACGGTTTACTGAGAAAAACCCTGATATCTCCTTATATTTTAGGTTTTATTGCAAATATTTCATATGGTAGGATGTTTTATGATACAACAGACCTACACATATGCATCAAATGTGATATCTTGAACATTTTTTAAATCACTGCTCCCAAAGGTAAACTGGACCTTTAAACTGTCATCTGCACATTGGACTGGGGAAAAATGCGTACGAGTGTAATGCCACCACCATGTCTAATACTAAATTCTTTGCCAAGAAGAGCGCTGCCAACAGTGTTACAACGCCTCTCGGACGAACTTGCTTGATGGGATAACGGATGTCACGTTATCCACTAAGGCCGCGGCGGTTGTCGTGAGACAACTGTTATATTGCCCTGTCCAATTTCCCTCATTAGTAATACAATGTTGTAGTATCGAATCGATGGAATGTTCATCGAGGCTGCCCAATGCTTTTGGTGTCAGTCGACAGGGCAAGAACGTAGTATATTATTTGCTATATTGAACAGAGTGTGTTGACGATGTTGTTTCTTTGACGTGTGGTGGTGCTAGAAGGTCGTCTTCGTGTAAGCACGAAGTGGATCTGCTTAGGTATGCGTGATGGATTGTAGATACTATTATCATTCGTTGTGTACAGAGTAAACACATTCGCGCGAATGTAGAAATGCGAAACACCCACTAACGACTGATAAGATCTCTGAATACTCTCAATGAAGTTGAATCTCTTTTTGTAAGCTACCATTCAGTTTGTTGTTTCTCCTTTTTACATATCTGTATCTGTCACCTCCCCCCCCCCCCCCCCCCCCCATTCACTTCGGCAACGACCTTTCTCAATTTGTGAAGTAGGCGCCGCCTACAGAGTTTATGGTGAAATAGACATTAATACATGTATACATCATTACATCAGTGGAAATGTGCGTATTTGTATTGCAAAAGTTTAGACAATGTGCGAACTAATATTATGTGTATTACCACCGCTTGGCAAAACTTAATGAGTGCCTGCAAATAGAGTAGACAAACCTGATACCATATTAAAAAAAAAAAAATGCATTCTCTGGTGACTAAATTGCAAATTTTCATCATGACGATGATTAAAGGGATGATACAGTATTGGTGTAGATGAGAATTGGGCTTTTAACTTTTTGCGAGATACCAAGAAAACATTTATGATATAGTACACAACATACCATTTTAAGAGGAATTCAAAGTTTATTTGATGAAAATCGGGTTTGGAATGACTGAATCATCCAAAAACAAAGTAAAACAAAGCGATCGTAATAAAGTGTGGGTCCCACACTTTATTAGAATCGCTCTTTTTGGGATATTCTCAGCCATTTCAAAACCAATTTTCATCAAATAAACGTTGAATTCCTCATAGAATTACATGCTCTTTCATATTACATAAGAGGTTTCTAATTATCTCACCAAAAATATATGTTAGAAACCTGAAATTAGGTCTCAACCAAAACAATATTATCCCTTTAAAGTGTAGGATAAAAAATCGCACGTTCCTCGACGCAGTAACTATAACTGCATTTCCCGTTATATTAACGATCTCCGTTCCCCAAAGGACAAAAAAAAAGAAAAGAAAAAGAGTGGAGGAATATGGATATTGCGATTGCACCATTTTTCTTTTAAACATGTCATACCCAGTAGAATTTAGGGTGAAACTGAAAGGTAATTATCTCACTTATGACATAAACTTAATACACTAATATCCCCACGTCGAACACAAAACAGTATTTTATCATGTTTATTAGTATAGTATCACAGGCCGGTGTATCACAGGCCCATGAATTGTACCGAGCCTCTCTCATCCGTGCAGGTACAGGATTATTTCAAAATATATAGATACATCAATGGATCGATAAAATGAACAAAATAGAAGAATAAATTAAATGAATACTGGGATACCGAACAAGGAAAAGTTGTTTAGCCTTACAAAAAGTAAATAAATAAATAAATAAAAAATACTTACATTCCCGCAGTCAAGGTGTTGTCTGAAGAGGGTGAGGTTGGTATGAGGTTATTGTTGTTGAAATTATTGTCTAGGACCTCATTGGGTGCAAACTGGACACCCATTTGTTGGGCCTCCGTAAATCCGAATACGACGGCGATGACGACTACGGTTATCCTGGTTAAAATTCCCTGCATGATGGCGATGATGAATCACTGGTGGACAACAATATATAAAAAAGAAAAGAAAAAGAAAAAGAGACCAAATGTCTCTCCCGGCAACGAAGGAGCGACCAGGCTCTCCTCGTTCCGAAAAGTTTGGAAAAGTGACTTCCTTTAGTACTACTCTTTATCCGCTGTCACGATGTCTCCGTTGCCATAAAAAACACATAAATTGGTTAGAATCCGGTGTGATAAAGTATCCAAAGTATTGTTGCCAACAAAAGACGGATTTAATCGGATGAAAAGTGGGGGAAATTAGCTTCTACAATCATTCAGTAGTTCTTTCTCCCAATCGTCAATCCAGATGGTATAATCCAATCTCACTGAGCTTCCGCCAGTATTATAGTCAGTTCATCGCGTTGAAAGTACTAACGTGCGGTCTTCCTTTCACCTCGAGGTACACCGTTCGTCCGTTCTCCTGACTCTACACTGATCCGATAGGTGAATAGTGCACCGCGACGGGGCAACCCGCAGCGAGGAAGCGACAAAAGTAGTCACTTAGTTTGATTACGTCATCCGCATACTGGCTTCGCATTGGTTCCCAGTCGCCCTACGTCACGATCAACTTTTTCATTCGCGTGGGTCCGTAAAAGCGACGAGTGCGTTCTATTGACTGTGCGGCTGATGCTCGCCTGCGTTTGGTGTATGTACATCGCAGGTAATACACTCACGTCGTTTGATGTGGTGTATTGCGGTGTTGTGAAGGTTTTCACGCCTCGCTGTTAGATTAAAATCGGTTGGTGATAAAAGAGAAGTTATGACGGCGCCTAGGGCCAAGAAGAGAAATGTTCCAGGAATTCCCATTTTTCTTATGCAGAATGATATAAGAATACAGTCCTAATCCCTTTATTCAAGTTTGCTTCAAAGCACAATATTAAAAAGTTGCGAAAGTATTGATTTTAAATTATCATCAAGTGAAACTATGTTCAGCAATTCCCATGTATAAGGTCTTTATACTAATCCATTGAAGTTTTCAACGGAGAATTACCTCTAAAATGGCGTGTGAGTCCCACACTCTTATGTCCAGCTTTTGGTTTCAGTCATAGTGATTTTTTTAATACGTGAGTAGACAGCAGACTTTGTCTGACAGAATATTACAAGAAAAGCAAGAACACGGTGTACAAGATTGAATAGCGAACATAATAACATCATGGACAAACAGAAAAATTGGAAATTCGTGATATTCCAACAAGAAGCAATGAGCAAGTAATAGATGGCCGTAATCACGTGACGAAGATGAATCTTATGAGCTGCCTTACCAAGCAAGACGTGACTTACAGACAATCAAAATGACCATAACAATCTTGACATCAGTAAGCATCTTGACATCAGAAAACATCTAGCTGTTAAGTACAGTCTTGAAATACGGCCCTGTTTGCAATGTTTTCACTCTAGAAATAAGGATAGATAAGTTTTCACATAGTATTATACTACAATAATCAAGATTCTTGAATGCTCACACGCAAACGGTGTGTCATATACCCGATAACATGGCAGACAAAAACTCATCAGAACATTTTGAATGTTATTGTTAGATGATGTGTTTATGAGAAATTGTGTAACGTTTAAATGAAATCAGATCGTTAGACTTTTTTGTTATCATTGTTTTATTTGTTGCAGGTTATTGCCATTTTTGACAATTTACTCATACACGTCGTTGTGACAAAAGACAGGCCTAGATACATACATAAAATAGATATTGGTAAGATGACAAGGGCATAAATATACTCTATGCAGAGGATACGTCATTATCTTGCACAGTACACCATTCCGAGAAAACCATCACATCCTTTCCTTATCATCCACTCTCCGGGGCGTTTTGTACTTTGTGCAATGGCAGCCGCGGCTGCGTAGGGCCGTGCCGAGTGGGTTACCGTTGTACGCTGTACTCAATGGAACGCGCCATCAGCGTTCAAAACATTACATTACAAGAGGTCACTATGAAATTGTGACCTAAACTATCCTGTATGAATAACGTGGAAATTATGAATAAAAGTCATGCTTGTGTTTTTAAGTGCGTGTGTATTTATGCTGTTTGTTTCCTGTTTGCTTCTTTTCACGACAAATCCAAGTATGTACACATCTTGACTGAATAAAAGACACTATTAGTTTACCGACTTTTCGATGCTCAATGCATAGATCCATGATTTACTTTGTTTTCACATATTATTTGGTCTTAAAAACACAAGAATTCACTTGGCATGTATTTTTGACAAGGAGAAATCACTTCTCCAAGGGTCATATATGAATCGATTGTCAAATGATTGTTGTTTAATGTGTACGGTAGTGATATTAATCATCGAAAGAGACAACATCTTAATTCTGTGATCATACAAATGCAACTAATGCCCTTGACAACAAAGCCTAATCTTGTTTTGTATTGTATAGTTTTGTATGTTTTTTCAATGTTTGTCAAAATGCGATCCACCTGTGTTAACATTAATTCAATTGGTTAACCCTGATGTTGTGCTTGCTATTATGTAGACGCAAAACAAAAATGTTTCCTTTTAAAATGGGCCTGTTCACAATGCATGAAATTTTGGAACTACATGTATTTTCTCCTTTTGTTCTTTAAAACAACAACAACAACATGTATTAGATATTGACTTAGTTGAGCTGGGTAATAGACTCAATAAAAAGAAATATCAGAATCCGAAAAGACACACGATTATAATTCAAAAATGCAAGAAAGGACGTAAAAAAATACAGAAATTGCCTTGTTAGAGATGTATACTCCTAGGGGATTGTAAGTGTTAACATTGTACAAAGACTGACAAGGCAATGATAATTATGTTGTACTATTCATCATTCATGGTCTACATAAATACACATTTCGTTTTAGCTCTTCGGCAGTCAGTCAAATTCTTGAATAATACTATAATACCAGACGTGATGTGATGCCACTGCTTGCAGTAACACCATTTCTATCCTCAATCCTGCATCTGTCACATGATTTCATTGTGACCAATCACCGATCAGGGTTCCGTTTCATGATGTCATCACATATAAATCTTTACATAAGTCTCAGAATGGCCAATGTCGCCTTTAATGTAGCTATGAGAGACTTTCAAAGAAAAGTAAAACTCATTTCATGAAGTTTCTCATAAATGTGTCGTGATGATATGAGCGAAAAGTCTCTCAGACTTCCATGAAATGGATTCCTGTACTTAGTACGAATAGTAGACGCTTTAAATGTAACTGAATACACTGTACGTGACTTTAAAACGGGTTTTTACGTGATGCAATTTTTCAGTTCGTGCAATTTCTCACTTGGTACAATTGGTGCATGTGGTTGAATTAATCTTTCTAAACACCGCTCTCATCAAGAGTTCTTTCATTTTCTGCCATGAAATTTGCGTCTGTACTGCAAAAATACTCGGACGATAATATTCCCAGGCAAAATGCATCGTTTCGATGTTTTGCTGAGAACTATACGTTTGGATTTGGGCAAACGGTGCCGTAAGATTTCAACATTTACTCGTAGACATTCCGAGTCCTTCTTTCTTTCTTTTCTTTCTTTTATTCTTTCTGTCCTTTCTCTTGGCGAAAAGATCAGAGTCAGGGTGGATCCAAGTTTTAATCATTGAATCACAAACAAGATAAAAATGGTTGTACGTGTCTTATTGCGGGTTCAAGAGCACTTTCCTTAATGTGAAACTGAGATGTCGCATGTTCGGATATAGTGTCAATTTTGATTTGAGATACAAACGTTGTGTGTTGACCTGGGTTCGACCATATTATGCGTGTTTATCTCAATAAAGTGTATCAATATATTTAAGTCGGTCACGTATGACAACAATAGAAGTTCAAAAGTCCACGAGGGGAAGTCTGTCCTGTTGCCTGTCCAGGCACTTATGCAGTTGAACAAGGCATTTATGCTTCAAACTGTACATTGTGCTCGAATATAACAGGAGCTGATTAACATAAGATTCAATCACATATATATATATATATATATATATATATATATATTATATACATATATAGGAAGAGTTTCTTGTAAGTTGAGTATTCTCGATTCAAGCTCATAAAAGACAAAGAAAATAATGTGAAAATATGGGATATTTGTAATTATAACTTCAAGAACATTCCTCGTTATGTTAAAAGTGAGGTATCACTGGAAAAGTCTCATTTTGTTCTATCCGAGAGCCCTGGATGAGGACAGATATTGTGTTATGTTAAAATACATGCACCGTGTGAAATTTTACTATTGTGTGCTCATTGAGATTGAGTTTTCATGGCAGCCAGTCCACCGAATGAGAGAAACTCTTTGGTCTATAATCTTGTCATCACCTGCGTTCACTTGTATTCACGTGTCTTGTCGGGCCTCTGGATAAACAATAGTCTTTGTAATGCCCTCCCACCTTCAGCAAGCTTCCACTGTGTTTCAGACTTGAGCACCTTGACTTCTTAATTGCAGTATTGACTGCTACCGTTTGAGAAAATTACTCTGCAGGGTATGTGAATTTCTTCCCTGGAATCTGTTGAACTTCCTTGACAGGAATGCATCAACTTCTGACTTGAATCACATTTTAAGTGAACAAAAGAAATGAATAGGTGAGGAATGATGTGTCACAAGAAATGTCAGGACATTAAAATCACTACATGAACCGAAAATTTTGAAGATTGTGCAAAAAACAAACGTGGGAAACAACGTAAGTAAACACGTCATCACCAATTATGACCGCATAATAACTGTGGATTCGACGCGATGCTAAATGCCGTGACGCCAAAGTTAATATCTGGGACCATGCATGAGTCCACTGCTTATTTGATCGGTGGTTCGAGTAAAACCATTCTGTGCCAGGGACTTTGGACAGGGTATACAACACTTTTCCGAGTTTTCTGTCAGTGCCAATCGGTTTTTCAAAGGATACATAAGGGTGGAACTGCTGCAAGGGTGAGGGGAAAGTGGGCTAAGGGGAGAAGGAAGGAGCCCCGTAACTTTCGGTGGCGAACCTCAACTTCCGCCTCAACTTTCAAGCCCTGCTGTTGTGAAGATAATGCCACTTTTTAATCATATTTAGATTTGTTTAGTTTGTTTATTATAAAAAAAATGTTCGATTTCTTTTCATATCTTGGATGGGAGTGGAGTCGTACAGACTCCTAGCAGTCGACTTTGCTTGTCGGTTGAGATGTCTCCCCGCACTTTCCTGACCAAAATGTCAAAGTTCGAAGCAGAATTCTGGCACGATTTCATACGATATTTTCTTTCTTAACCTTTTTTTTTAAATCTATATTTCTTATTTCCCACCTCTCCGTCTCTCTCTCTCTCTCCCTCTCTCTCTCTCTCTTTCTCTCTCTCTCTCTATTCGTCTACCCATCTCCCCCCTCTTTCTCTTTTTCTTCTGTTTGTCTTACTTAATTATAAGAATCACTCTAGAAACTAGAAACAGTCGATAAGACATCTGCGGTTGGAGTGTGTCTGTTGTCGACGCCCATTCGAGATTTTTCACGTGTATACAGTGAAAATATTCTCATACCCCTTTTCCTTCTTTCATGCTTTCTTTTTCTTCCTCCCCTCTCCCTCCCTCGACCCCCCCCCCCCCCCCCTCTCCACCTCTCTCTCTCTCTCGCTTTCTTTCTTCCGGAAGGGTAGATCTTTGAAGGGGAAGGATCATATTACTGTGGTTTTGACATCGAAACAAAAATGAAATTCTAGAAAGTATGGGACTGAAGATTAAGATGGAGAGGGGGAAAAAGAAGGTGGCGGTCACCTTTCATAAAAAGACTGGTTCTGTGGTACTGTGAAAAGAAAATTGCGGCTTTTAGAAAACACTGGGGATATGTGGGTGATATTTAAACCTTGTGATACGTATGTCTCACTCGCCATTGTCAAAGAATACAGACATTGATCGAGCTGCAGTCTGGTTTAGGAACAATTTGGTTTGTTTGTTTGTGTGTTTTTTGTTGTTGTTTTTTTTTTGGGGGGGGGGTGATGCACTCCTGATTTGTTTGTTTGTTTGTTTGTTTGTTGTTGGTTGGTTGGTTGGTTGTGTGGTTGGTTGGTTGGTCGGGTGGTTGGTTGGTTGGTTGTTTTTTTTTTTTTTAACCAAGAGAAATATATTTTTTTCTGACAACAGTGGATGGATTGAGGAGAGTTCAATAAAATTCTTCTTTTTCTTGGGGATGGGGAAGTGTTTCTTAGAGTTTGTTTGTTTTTTTGTTTGTTTGCTTGTTTCATTATTTTTTCCTTCTAAGAAGATGACTGAATAGCCCATATTCAGCTGCACTAGCTTGTCTTCCATCGGGTCCGGGTGGGTGTCAGGCGGGAGCACTTCACCGGGTTATGCATCCTGCTCTAAGTGTTGAATGAATAAAGAGGGATCTTTTACGTGACCGAGTTGTGATTCTATCACACACGGGACCTCCATTTTATGTCCTATCCTATTTAAATAATAATGATGATGATGATGATGATGATGATGATGATGATAATAATAATAATAATAATAATAATAATAATAATAATAATAATAATAATAATAATAATAACAATGATAATGATAATAAAATCTTAAAAGATAGATAAGAAGTAATCCAGGGGCAAAATCACTGATAATGCAAGTATACTAAGAAGGATATTGATTTCCTGGCGTTTTATTTCAACAACTTCACTCTTGGTTTGATACGGAGTTACACTTTGAATTGCAGCTTTTTTATCAATCTCTAAATCCTCTTTTTCCTTCTTTTTTTCCTCCTCATCCCCCTCTCCCTCTGCCTCTCCTTTTCCTTTCCTTCCTGTATTTCTTTTACATCTTCGTCTTCATCCTCTTCCTTCTCCTCCTCTTCTTCCTCCTCCTCTTCCTCTTCCTTCTCCTCCTCCTCTTCCTCCTCCTGATCATCATCACTTACACCTCCACCATCGCCATTGTCATCATCATCATCATCATCTTCTTCTGGCTCTTCTTCATCTTCACCATTATTGGTGTGATCGACAGACTGAGGTCCTCCTTGAATCTACTAAGTATAATACTCATTGAGATGACAGGATGAGGTGGAAGAGAAGAGGAGATGTCCTTCTGCTAGCGGAAAAGTGCACGATGATGGTTCGACGGGTGCACGTCACGAGACCGACACCCACGAGTCATACAGCCCACGAGTCATAGAGCTCACGAGTCATACAGCCCATGAGTTCGACACTAAGCTAACAAGGCCCACGAGACCGACACATTAAGCTCTGTGTTGTATCTGTCGAACTCGTGGGCTGTTTTTACCTAGTGTCGAACTCATGGGTTTTATTTGCGTAGTGTCGAACTTACGGGCTGTATGACTCGTGAGCTGTATGACACATGGACCTTTTTTTTTTTTCAATATCGAACTCCAGGGCTGTATGACTCGTGGGTGTCGGTCTTGTAAGGTGACCCTGGTTCGACGCCATGGAAGTATCCTCGGCAGAGACTACAGTAGACTACAGAAAGTCCTCTGCCTGTTGACAGGTTGAGAAGCATGAAATTGTTTGTGTGTTTGTTATGAGGATCTCGTAAAAGACATGACTATGTACTGAGAGCTATTTGCCTATGGAATATTTGATAAACCCGCCACATATTGTCTGTCTGTCTGTCTGTCTGTCTCTCCCATTATCCTATGTACAGTCAAACCTGTCTATAACGACCGCCGTCTATAGCGGCCACCTGCCGTATGCGACCACTAAACACAATCCCCCCCCCCCAATAGAAAATTCATGTTAACAACCCTGCGTAAAGCTTCCACCTGTCTACAATGACCACCTTTTCATCTCGCTTGGATGGCCGTTATAGACAGGTTTGGCTATATCTCAATGTAAAATATCGATAGTGCTTCTAATCATTATTACGGCATATCAACATTATTACACCTTCTTCCAATGATACATTGATATAGTGCTATGGAACATTTTCTATGCTGTAACTTTGAATTTTGTGTTTTGTTAAGTAACTCCTTGTCTCAGATCTCATAATAGATATTTAAGAAAAGTGTTGTGTTCTTTTTTAATCTGCACATTATTTGTTATTAGCTTTGGTGTATTTCCATTCCTTATAAACCAATTCCCTATTATGTACCCATTTTGCCATGTCATCTCGGTTTTTTGTCCCTCGTTTTCTTTCATTTATGTAAGGCTCACCTGTCAACCTCCGAGCTTCATATCGATCTTGAAAGGATGGTATAGATGAGAATTGAGCTTTTAGCTTTTTGTAAGATACTAAGAAACCACTTTGATATGAAATGTTACATAGCATAACATTCTAAGAGGAATTCTAAGTTTCTTTGATGAAAATCGGTTTTAAAAACGCTTGGATATCAAAAAACAATGAAAAACAAAGCGATCCTAACAAAAGGTAGGTCCCACGTTTTATTAGGATCGCTTTGCTTTAAATATCTCAGTCATTTCAAGACCAATTTTTGTCAAGCATTGTGTTCTTCTTGGAATTACATGCTCTTTCATATTATTTCATAAAAGGGTTCTCATTTTCTCCTCCCCCCCCCCCCCAAAAAAAAGTCAGAAGCCTGAAGCCAGGTCTCACCCAAAACTATACCATCCCTTTTTGAAGGACCTCGTGCCTGTAAACTAGTACAGTAGAATGCAATACAACACAATACAAAACTATATAACATCCTGGTAATCAACGTAACTCCTTCCCTTGTGTGTTACTGAGCGGCCTATGACCTCGGACGGGACAAAAACAAATACTTGGAGCAGACAGCATCATAATTGCTCTCCGTATTTGAACTTGAGAAATGTCCTCTGACGTAATGTGCGACGAAGCATGTTCTAATTAGGTGTGTCTGGTCGTAACGATGTGATTAATATGGCAGGGGGATATTGCTCATGTTGTTTCAAATTTTGACGTTTCCGCTGAAAAAGCAAGACAATTGGACTTTTGGGACAAATAACTGTTTTTCATGTCTGCTGGTACGACTCCAGCGGTGTAATTCAATTAACCTGTTTTCTTGTTTCGTTTTAATCACAATAGGCACGTAGAGGGTCAAATAGGATGCGTATTTATGCAATCATATTCGACTATTTTTGTGCCCTCCGGTCGTTCCAAGTTGAAGCATGGAGGATAAATCCTCGTAAATATGTCCTTTCGCATGTATTATTGAATTACGCATGTAGAGTAAAAGCATATAGGAATGGGAAGACAATGGAAAGAGGGATGAAGTCGTATAGGAGACAGTGCGACTCCACGAGATTACGAGTAAGGACAAAAGGAATATCGCACAAACAGGACAATGTCACACACGTCATTATTACAATCGTCATATTCATTTAATCATTCCCGCTCTCTCTTTCGCCCTGCCCCCCCCCCCCCCACCCCCTTATCTCTCCTTTTCTCTTTTGTTTGTTGGTAGCTCGTGCCTTTTTTCCCTTTGGACCTTTTTTTTTCTCCAAATTTCCTTCTTGCCGTATATTTGCTATTCGTCTGTTTGACTAACTATTTTTCTATTTTTTTTTATTATGTCTGACCCTCATTATTTCTCTGTACTGCATTTTTTTGTTTCTTGCTTTCTTTCACGGTTCACAAGCCCTTGCACGACATCCTAGTAAAGGGAGAATGATAACAATAACAACAGCCAACAATGTAGATTATCCCTCTGGTGCAGGTGAACTCCATTTAACGGCAGGTGGTCATTGTTCAAGCGGTAGTCGCTTTCGGAAAAACATCCTCGTTGCACTCTTATCTGGATTTGATATGCCCGATGCCGGCTTCCTTCCGATCCTCAAATAAAAACTCAAAGTTATCTCCTTTTAACAACTTCCCAAGAATAGAAGATATCGTCCCCCATTATTTCCAGGTCACTTTCAGGAGCACACGCACTCAAAGTTTTAACAACTCTCCGAAAACTTTGCTATAGTTATACATCGTGGTTATTTATAAGATATCGTTTTATGCACCTATAAAACATTAATATCACGTAACACACGAGAGCGCGCACCCAAATGTACGCCCCCACGCACATCTCTTTTCTCTCCCTCTCTCTCTCTCTCTCTCTCTCTCTCTCTCTCTCTCTCTCTCTCTTGTAAGGTCTTCAATTTAGTTGACATGCGGGGTTTTTTTTTTTTGGGGGGGGGGGATGGGGGTGGAAGGGGGGTGGCTACTTGATGCACTAAGATATATCAATAACTGACATAAACATAAATTAGGTTAACTTGGAGATTCTGTTTTAAAGAAATAATACTATGAGACAGTTTGTTGCAACATCAAATAATATTTTGCAACTGCCATTCAAGCTAAAAATGGACATCACGAAGAATCTTTTAACGCATTGATATTTAATAGCGATGTTTTTGTAAGATAACTATGTAGTAATTCAAACAATGTTTTATTTTGGTGTGAGTTTCTTCAATTTGTCTCCCTCTTAATACAAATTAAATTTGTTAAGATCGCAACTGCTGATCTGTAAATTAAAAATCATGTCGGGGAAAAAAGGAATCAATGGGACTGCGTTTCGGAAAGCAGTAGATGGCAGGTTCGAGTCCCACTGGTTCCTTTTTTTCCGACGTGTTTGTTAATTTACAGATCAGCAGTTGCGATCTTAACAAATTTAATTTGTAGAGGGAGGCAAATTGAAGAAACTCACACCTGAACCTTCACCCCTCTGAATAACATCTTTCTTCCATTCAATGTTTTGATTTATTGTAAAGAAATGTTTTGCGTTAATTTTGATTGAATATGTAAAAGTCACATTGTACTCTTAATTTCGTCGTATATGCAAATTCCACATTGTATTGTATACTTTTGTCTGAAATGAAATGAAATGAAATGAAATGATAATACGTTTTCTATAGGTCTTTCTGGGCCAAGTTGGGGTGAGAAGAGTGCTCGCTGTTGGTCAGTTTTAATAGACGAGTTTCACTCTCCAGTTACTCATGGAACACTTCCGGTCATTACATGGACATAAAAGGCAACTCTGCACCCACCACCGACTTCGTCCGCCAGACGTTATCGGCAGGCGGGCCAACTCGCCTACCAGACGAGGACGCTTGTCCCCCGTGATAACCTCATTCGTCTGATGACGCCTACGTCTCGGGGAAAGCCGTCTCATCGGAGGCGATATCACAGTCGCTTCATCCACTGGATTGCGTGACAGTGCCGTCGAATTGTACCTCTGCTTTCCGTCGGTTATCGATAACGGAGCGAGCCTTGAAAACTTTGATCACGAATAAACTTGTCTCTCAATCTTTCCACTGAAACAGCTAATAAGGAAACAGTAGTATTTCTCTCTTAAAGCAAACATAGTTTCATAGTTACCCAGCCCGCCAGGACCCCTTTAATGTATTGTGTGTACTTCACATATTTTGCAATTTACGTCATTGAAAACGTAAGCAAATCATAAATCCCATAGCTTTCTTCTCATGATACCCCATTTTGATTACTTGTTTGATATTACTCTTTAATTCATTCAAGTAAATACATAGACTAGAATTGCCCAATTTATTATAGGCCTCCATGTAGGCGCTATATAGGCTAGCCTCCTTTGAAATGTTTCCTTTATGCGAGGGATATTTATTCCCTTAACGTCTTTGCGATGACCAAAGTATTCAAAATGTTTATAAAAAGGAAGGGGACAATAGCCGCCAGCTAAATGTTGGCACTGAAAGAAGTTTACCTAAGGGAAAAAGAAAAAGAAAACACTTGCTATTTTTTTTTTTTAATAAAAAGATCTTCGGCTGGTTTTCATGTCTTGCTTAAAAATTGGAATACGAGTGAAACATTCAAACAGACTACAAAGTAATCAACATGGATGTGAAAAGTGAGAGAATTTATCCTTAGACATTTTCTTACTGTATATAATCCCCTTTCTCCATTCATTTATACATGCAATTAAACGAATACATTATGTACCCATAATAGTTCGTAAGATAGATTAAAGTAAATTGGTAGTAGGTGGCCAGTATCCATTCTAAACAATGCTAAAGAAACCGTTATGTCCTTTCAATCAAAGACCTTATTCAACTGGACAACGGAATGTTTTGTTTTGTTTTTCTTTCTTGTTCTTGCTCCATCACTCCTTTGATATTTACTTATATTTTCAGAGATTCCACCAATCATTCGCTCGCCGGGCGTTCGTTTCGATTATTTTCAGCAGAAAGATAACAAAAAGCATCCGCACCTTGTCTGCGTCCGAACTAGGTACCGATCACGTGGCCCTGAGATCCGGATACTATCCAGCCAGCGTGTTGACCGGTCGTTGACCATCGCGGGGGGGGGGGGGGATCTGGACGCCAACAATGACCATTATGTGATGATAAGGACTTTGTAATACCATTCCCGCCTCCCTGATATTTTTCTTTTCTGCAGAGTCATTCTAATTATTATGTTCCATGGTTTGTGCTTCAATCTATTCTCTCTTAATTATTCTTCATTGTTTAACATTCAAATGATTTTTGATCTCCTAGTCGGACACGTTGGACAAAACATGTGACAGCTCCATGGGGCTAGGCAAATAGCTGGCTAATGACCAAATGTTGGCAACTGCTTTTAGGTTAAACGAGGGTTAAAGCTAAACCATGTTAATATCGAAACTTCGCACAAGAGTACAATGTTGAAGCATTGTCATTATCAAAATGATAATCTGTAGATTATAAACAGTTCATAAATTTGATTACCAAAGTTAACTTTGCTATATTCACGCTAATATAATGGGCGACTCCACAGATCTGTTGAGTTTTCTGTAAGAAGAGTTTATTGAATACGACTAGTTTTACCTAATACGAAACACTGTTTTCGTTTTTAATCTGTATTGTAAATTCACATAATCATAACAGATTGAAACAGGTGGTAACAAGGGCTAAACATTGGACGTCTGCCAATGCGTGTATTTATATGCAAACACTAAACACACACACACACATTATGTATACATTCTTTTTTCTTTTTCTCAGTTCATTACTGGCAATCCAAGAACTCAATGTCGGTCGGGGAGCGAAAGTGCATGAACCTAGAACTCGTGACTAACCAGGATAACCCGGATAACCAACCTGTCCATCACATAGACTTTAAAGGTACTATTTGCCATTGGGAGCAGAGATTTTAAAATGCTTGAGTTATTACATTTAATGCATTTATGTGTAGGTCAGTCGTATCACAAAAACATCCTTTATACCATATAAAATATTCGCAATATATAAGGAATTATCACTACTTTTCTCAATAAATCATAACTTTAAACGGTTTATTCTATTAGAAACAATTTTATTTTAACTATTGCTCACATTTTGTATATTCAACAACACTTCACATTGATTGTAGTGATTAACCATTTTTACATTGGTTGTTTCTAGTCCTAACTCACATTTCAGAACTATTTTGAAGCACTAAAGCTTGTTTTGTTTTGTTTTTTCATCTGCAAATGGTAGACAAGGCCTTTTATAGTTTTGATCCCGGACGGCGGCCATGTTTCATGCCAGAGTAGATTCGCATTCACTGTATATACTTTTGGCAGTTAGTTATGATAAAATTAGTCCACCAAACATTTCGCAAAATTACTCCCCTAAATTCAAACGAACAAAGAAACAAAACAAATCAAAACAAAGAATGTTTTATAAACAAAACAAATCAAAACAAAGAATGTTTTATAAACAACACACACCATGCTAGACCGTTCATCGTTACCACTTGCGTTATAATATTATCGTTTTCGATTCAGGACGCGATATAATGCTCGTTAGTGACTCTTTAAACAGAAATTTATCAACTAAAAAGAATAGATTTGTAAACAAAACATTGCAAAAGAAATCAACACGAGGGAACATTATAAATAGACAAAAAGGGAAACAAATGTAGAACATTCTTCTCTAACGATCCCTCCCGACATATATTGAATTCCATTTCTTTCATGTTTGGAATCAGGTACACCATCGTGTGATAATAATTTCGATGCGTTAATGAGTTTAAGTAAGGAAGGACCAAGGAAAGTTTTGGAGTAGGTAATACCTCCATAGATTCATCAGTAGTGTATTAGATATCTGAGGATATCTCGCAAATAACTTGTTCAATACTCCGAGAGGGCCTTTTAAAGGGACTGTACGGTACTGGTTGAGGTGGGGATACAGGTTTATAACATTCCTAGGAGAGAAATCTCCTTTGAGAAACCTCTTATATGAAATATGGAAGAGCATGTAATTCTAAGAAGGATTCAACGTTTATTTGATGAAAATTGGTTTTCAAATGGCTGAGATATCCAAAAAAGTGATAATAATAAAAGGCGACAGGCCACGCCTTTTATTAGGATCTCTTTGTTTCACCTTGTTTATGGATTTTCCAGCCATTTCAAAACCGATTTTCATCAAGTAACTTTTGATACCCCCTTAGAATTGCATGCTCTTTGACATTCTGAATATCTCGCAAAACATTAAAAGCTAAATCCTCTCCTCAACCAGAACTGTACAGTCCTTTTAAAGTACAAAACGTTGAGATGATATCCACCCACCACCCCCCGCCCCCGACCTCCCCGCACGCACACACCATTATAGGCCTACACACACATACCGTAAGAATGTGATAATTTTGGGCAATATTCCCCTTCGCGTGAGAGCGAGTAAAACCTGGGGGTGTTTCATAAAGCTGTACTTAAAGTTACAAACGACTTAACGACTGGTGATCAGTTCTGATGTGCTATACTTATCAGAATTTCAATAATTCAGCACAAGAACTGATCACCAGTCGTTCTTAAGTCGTTCGTAACTTTAAGAACAGCTTTATGAAACACCCCCTGGCAACATTCGAGGGCAAATGACGATAATGTCTAGGACTGTGCCCAAAAAAGTGTCAAAATAGACAACAATACAACATAACGATCTAATGTGTTAGGAATGTGTCGCCAGTGAGTCATCTGTAAAGGCAGAACGTATCGCCAAAGTATGTGCAACATATTGAAATATACACCATCCACCATTATACAGTCCGGCGTCGTTTCTGGAATTCACAACATGGTATTATTCGCAGTCACAACAAAAGAACGCTTGTTGTCGTTGTTGCTGTTGATATCACTCGCTGCGATTAAATAAACGGAAGAGATCTCTGTCCCATTGCCGGTTGATTGTGTGAGAGTTGACTCATCAACTCTCATAAAGATAATTTTATCGATCTCTTTCATTTCCCTTTGAAAATAGGCTATTTTGAAATTGCTGCAAAGGTACGTGCATTATA
The DNA here is from genome assembly GCA_033980235.1 of Diadema setosum. Taxonomy (NCBI): domain Eukaryota; kingdom Metazoa; phylum Echinodermata; class Echinoidea; order Diadematoida; family Diadematidae; genus Diadema; species Diadema setosum. The sequence continues at coordinate 9,946,612 of CM067077.1, read as the reverse complement.
CTCTCAATGGATTGTGTGTGTGTGTATTATGTTATATATAATATATATATATATATATATATATATATATATATATATATATGCATGTATATAAAATTATATAAGTTCAAAGTTCTAATTTATTTCCATTTCCTTCAAATAAACAAAGAAAATCATATACAATTAAGCATAACATATTTGCAACAATCATTAAAACGTGATTTAACAAAATATACAGTATGTGATAATGAGTAACAAAATGAAGAAAACATAATTATATTTTCCCTTTGTTCGTTTTTATTATATATATATCAAAATCAAACATATAAGGAAACTGAAAAGAAATGATTATTATAATATGTTTGAAAATGAGTAAAGGTATGTACTTATATATTCATAAATGTATATCATACACATAAAAATGTACATGTATATGTGATAGAGTATGATGACAAAAGATATCGCAGGGGGCCAGACTTTATGGAAAAGCTTTCTTCAGATTTATTTGTCCGTACGAACAGACGGAATGATAAAGAAATAAACATTTACATTCCGTCAAGCCAAGTATAGGCCTATGTACTTCAGATACATTCCGCAAAGCACGTTCTGTTCATGCTAAGTTCGCTGACCGGAATAACAGAAAGGGAAATAATTGATTTGGAGAGATGGTATGAATGCCAAGTCAGTGCAGACTGATAATGAATACCTGTGTTTAACGTTAAGTCTTTTTTAATGACATGAGTAAATGGCAAAGTGAAAGCAGATGATAATTGTGTGGTGGTGTAACATCCAGCAACTTTAATCCAGATGAATTGATTACCGTAACCTCTCATTGACAATGCACCCTGCTGAACCCGCTCGAGTGCATGATCGTGCTGTCTCGCCACGGTCATAATAGTCGCTAGGTACACAAACAAGTGATAATTATGGAGCTAAACACGAATTTTAGTAGGCCTGGGTGCGTGAATTCACAAGAGTATTGACAAGAAATTCTGTGGGTTTGTTTAGGTCTCGTTATTTTTTTTTTTTTATTTATCTATGGGGTTTTCGTCACAAAACGTAAAAATATGATGTGACCTTCTGCGGTTGCTATGAGGAAAGGGTTCCTTTCAAAACAGAAACAGCCCCCCCACAACTCCACCACCATCCCCCCCTCCCGCCGAGAGAAAAACCAATAAAAAGGCAAGTGTAAGTTGCCTTGGTTACATCCAAACCTTCAGACAACCAGAGGTTTTTGGTCGGATGAATAAAACTTTTGGCACTCTCCAGAGCGGACGGATATCGGAAGGAACTTAGCAGAGCGTGCGCGCATTAAAAAAAAAAAAAAAAAAAAAAAACGGCGGCAGTGACGGTGCTCCGGTTCAGCTTGTCTAATATGGCGTTAAATGGGGATGTTCGGACCAGTGAAGAGGCATTAATTCAAAATACTTCTTACCAAAATAAACACATAGGCCTATACATATTCGAAAAAAATTGTTATGACAAGGGTCATGTTGAGGGTAAAGCTTAGTGTAACAGAACGAAAGAAAGGACAGATTCAAAGTCATTGAAAAACAATAAAGTCCGGACTTTCAGATAATTTTGATTTCCGTTTGATCCCCAGGGTGTTGACCATCCAATTAAGCATTGTTCTGATTTTATCATTCTTGTTGTGGTTGGTGGTTGGGGTGGTAATACATCGCTGTCACTTCCGAGCACCAAATAAGGATATCGTTCTTGTTGTTTCCCCAAAGTTCAGTCTAAATGCTTACTTTCCTGATAAAGGTATGAAATCAGCGTATATAATGTACACGGTTGTACCATGGAGCTAAAGTAGCTCCATGACTTCACCAAACCAAGATTAATACTGTTTCAATATAATATTGTGTATAGCTTTCCCAACTGACTATCCCATCAATTCTAGCAATATATAATTATGTAACAACTATTATCCATAACCATGAAAGAATGATAAAAGTCATCAAATTCTTGAAATACAAAGTATCATTTTGCATTCTTCTTTCTTTCTGTAAAACAACAACAACAACAAAGTATAACTGAATATGTAACGGATCGAGTTGTAAGATGAAAGAAAGATATGATAAATAAAGAAAAAGATGAGGATTTGGACTTGAGAAGAGAAACGCCCCCACACGGCCTATTAAAACGAGCCATGCGTGCACAACTATAAAAATGGTTTTGGACTTCTGATTTATTTTGCCCTACTCTGGCAAAAGGAAGAATGTGACAAATGTGATATTAATCACACGTGGTAAAATTGTAACTATCAATTACACTTGACATTAGTGAAATGCTGACACATTTTGAGCTCTCTGAAGACGACCGATATTTCTGCATGCTCAAAAGCCGGTATCAAGTATCAATAGAGCTGTATATTACATTTATGGGGTGCACGTCACGAGACCGACACCTACGAATCTTACAGCCCACGACAGCACGAGTTATACAGCCCACGAGTCATACAGCTCACAAGTCATTCAGCCCACTAGTTATACAGCCCAAAAGTTCGACACTAAGTTAGTAAATAAAGCCCACGAGTTCGACATCAAGTAAAATAAGCCCCCAGTTATACAGCCCATGAGTTCGACACTACGCACAAAAGGCTCACAAGACCGACACTGCGAAAACAAAAGCCCACGAGACCGACACTTCGCTTAAAAGGCTTACGAGACCGACACTACGCAAACAAAGTTCAACAGACCGACACCAGGCAAAGAAGGCCCACGAGACCAACAGGATGAACAGCAACACTTACAGACCAATTAATTATATAAGAGAGTGTCTGTAAGGCATAAGATACTACGAGAGATGGAAAAGAAGAGTTGCAAGGGCAAATTACCCCATCGGTTGCCCTCCCTCAACCCCTGAATTTTCAAGATCTTTATTTGTGTTTTAGTGTGCATGTGTTTGTGAAAAAAAAAAAAAAACAACGATGTGGACATTCTGATCAACAAACTACAAAAGTACCCAGCTGTGAAATGAAGTTTACGACGAAATATTTCACAAGATGGTCAACGTTGCAGTGCATACCTGCTTTACAGGATCTGGAGGGGGGGGGGGGGGTGATATGGGAAGGTGTTGATTTATAATAAATTTACAGAAAATAACGTAATCGTCTATTAAGGTAGCATGAAGAATTCGGGAAAAAAAGATGCATCCATGAAAATGTATCTTTTTATGAAAAAAAAAAAGAAAATAATTTCACAAACACAAGCCACCAATCGAGGTGAATCGCTGCGATATAAAGCGTTTTCATCCATTGAATGTCATACATTTTAGTTACAGAGAAAATTACAGATTGAACTCTAAAACGTTTTAGCAGGCGGGTATGATATCTAATAAGGGGTATATCAACTAGGGAAGCGAGAAAGAAAAGGAAAAAAACTTACATCCTGTCCATCTTCGAGCTAGAGATTGGGAAAGCCTTTTAAAAATTACACGATGACATTATCAAAGATCTAAAATTTAACCATACATCGTCCTTGTCCTATCTGTCTATTTATTTATTTATTTATTTTTTTTTTTTTTGGGGGGGGGGCTCCCATGGACAGTACAATTTTATTTGAAAAAAAAAATGATAACAATGTCGCTCCCCGAAGCGTAACAGAACTGCCCCCTAAAAGCCACACGTGTAGAAATTAATACATACTTGATGTCGTTGATATGTAAATACTGCTGTTCAATTAGTTACAATCTCTCGCTCGATAATGTGACGAAATTGCACCCCAGTGTGTTATTTTCTTCTTCATGAAACACCCTGTACAAGTGCATAAGTGTAATTGCATGTAGATGGCGCTGTTCACCTTTGCCTATTGTCGGTCTCGTGGGCTTTCTTTGCCTAGTGTTGGTCTCGTGAGCCTTTATTGCGTAGTGTCGGTCGCGTGGGCTTTCTTTGCGTCGTGTCGGTCTCGTGAGCCTTTTCTTCGTGGTGTCGAACTCACTGGCTGTATGACTCGTGAATCGAATAACTCGAGGGCTGTATGACTCATGGACCTATTTTTGATGTCGGTCTCGTGGACCGTATGACTCGTGGGTGTCGGTCTCGTGGGATGACCTCTATTATGCTATCAGGTCCATTCCATAACATCATTAATAACTCAGATTCTTTTTATCATGGTGGGGTGAATTGTCGATATTTACTTTTATAAAAGTGTTCTCTCATCAGTTGTCTCTCTTTTGCTTTCTCTCTCTCTCTCTCTCTGTTTCTCTCTGTTTCTCTCCAATTTTTCTCCAACAACATTATGTTTATGTATATGTGTGTTTACCATGTATGTGTGTGTCTGTTCTTGTTTCCCTATATTACAATAACACCCATAATTCTCTAGTCTTGAGCAGCAAGCTCATCATAAATTATTTTTTACTACTTCTATAGCCTTTATAGTACATTGTATGTGGCTATTTTTTTTTCATAACCATAATTATAGTGTGTAAACTCACGCTTGCGAGGATAGTTATGGATATGTACCCCCATTATTTTGTTTTTGTTTTCATAACCATAATTATAGTGTGTAAACTCACGCTTGGGAGGATAGTTATGGATATGTACCCCCATTATTTTGTTTTTGTTTTGATAAAGTAAAAAACGCACGCCCAAGCTGTTGGTACAAACTTTAATGACCTATTTTTTCAGCCCATGCGCAAAGTGGAACCCGGAACTGGCTTATTTTGCTACAACCCCCACGCATCTAGAAAATTGCATAATGTGGATAACAAAAAAAAAGAATGCATTCGTGGAACATTCAACGTTCATTTTTTTCGTTTCTCTTTTTAATGTCGCATGGAAATCCCATCACATTTTAGGCTAACCATTGGAATTTCTATCATTTTTGTTCGAAAAGCACCCACCTCAAATACGGGACGCAGTTGTCACTGGGGATGTCAGGCAGAAACTATGGTACGCCTTTCTGGCTAATATAAGTGTAAACCGAGCCCCAGACTAGACAGGGATTTTTCCGAGGAAAATAACGAGTGCTACTTTGGGTGTGTGTTTCCTTTTTCGGCTGCTGGCCATGGGTAGAATGATGAGGCTACGTGCAATTCTCCATGAACGGTGGTGACAATTAATACCGTCGGGATGCTGAATGTTGATGTTGAGATATTGTTGGGTGTTGTTTTTTCATCGCCCGTTAGACAATGAGATGAAGGACTTATTTCATCCGCGACGAGTCATCCTGCGACGACTCATTCTCGAAGATAGACGGTTACAAAGACATCACCATTATGACGTATACTGAACGGAAGTGTATGCGGCCGTGATGAAAATTTCAAACAATGCCTACCTGTATCATAATAATTAGCATGGAGAGACTAAAGGAACAAAAGAAATAATTATATTATGTCGAAAATTTCCCAGATGATTTTGACACGGTTACACTGACAAAGAATAAAACTGAGAATCGTTCTTTTTGTACTTGAGTACTTTGACCCCCGGAAGTCACCACTGTTAACTCGCACAACTCGACATTTATCTACAGGGGTGCAGATCTTGTCAGAGAAGAGAATTTGTGAAGATTTCACGTGAGTATAGGTCAATGTACGGTTTTCGATCGAGGATGTGCGATGGCATGGAGCTAGTATGGCCATGGTAACCGCATCAAACATGACCCGTTCCACAATAACACATGAAAGATGTCAACGAAATAACATGTGAAACTTATAAAGCCGTAACTTCTCTTTCCTCCCGGATATTAGTGAATCTTTGGCGCTTCTGCTTGTTTGCTGTTTTCCTTCTATTTCTTTAAATCAAACTCATTATCTAAGATTTTCTCTTCAGTTCGTGATTCAAACAAACGCTTCGACAGAGTGGCAACACACTCAAGGAAGGAGAGATATCAAAGGATTAGGAGTTGTCCTAGATTTTTGCATTCTGTGGGCATCACCTAAAACAAAAAATACTTATTTTTGAGGAAGATTTGATTCGTGTTTGCGCCGTCGCAGTTATCATAGCGCAGATCCAATTCATTCTCAATAACACAATCATGCAACTTCAAGCAATGATCTACTGTTCTCCCTGTCATCATTTACGTCAGGTGGAATCATTTAACGTTGATGAAACCTGACAATGGACAGTAAGGTTTCATTTGGAGCAGATGTGCCTCTTGAAGACTTCGTGAAATCTTAACTTTCATGACTGTGGCGCCGGCGCTGTCATCCGAGCTATTATGAAATGTTGAGGCTAATTTTGTTTTTCAATCATTTTTTACAGGTCGTTGACTGATGTTAACAAGAAGAAGAAGAAGAAGAAAAAAAAAACCCAAACTTATATTTCTGGCATGACTCAATAAAGGAGAAACATGCCTTTCACCTTCCTTGTTCATTTCTAACTCTCTCTTTTCCTTCATTTAGTGTCTAACGCTATAAGTGACGACAGCGCGCAATATGTATTTGTGTGATTTATTAATTGGTATCTTCTTTTTACGACCGCAAGCTGTTAGCGTATATTAGATTATGCATTATGTTTACTTTGCGGTAGAGAGAGAAGATTCCTTGAAAAATGATGTAGTATTTCAAGAATGTGGTACCGGAATGGTATGTGCAGCTTCTGAGCGTCTGCTTTAAGTCGCATCGAAATAATTCATACTATTTTACGTCATTAGCAGCAGGGAGGAGGGACCACCTCCCTGTTAGCAGAAATCACGGCTTTCCAAACATTCTACTTTATAACTTCTTCAAGACATCGACATCTGGAAATTAACATTCCTGTTGCCAGCGTGTGTTGACTGTAGATTAAAGAAATAGGGGAATCATTTAACTTTCTATTTTCAGAAAGCTTTATAGCGGCATAAGAATATTCTTTTCTTTTTCAGTTTATTGTCACTTTCATACAACCACTATCCAAGCCAAGTACTGCTTCAGATGGAAACAATGCATACAATTCTCTCAACTCTTACAAGCTGAGCAGTTTAAAATTTCAGTATTCACCTATACACGTCATTGTATAGTTTATGAATGTTTCAATCGCACTATCACACCACATTCAATATTGCTATCACAACAATCGTTTGTGTCCTGCATGTGGCTTATTTGTTCTCATATTATATTATTATATTTGAGAAGAATTGGCTAATTCAAATTTATGAAATTCTTCCGTCGAGATGTTTTCATTGCAACTGATTGACAAATTGCCCCACATCGACGGAAGAATTTCATAAATTTGAATAACAAAGCAGTACCCGCTGCATGCTATAAGGATTGGAACCAACACTTGCTGTCGGGCGAAAGCTCGGTGGTCTAGTGGAGATGACGCCTGTCCGGTGATCAGGAGGTCGTAGGTTCGAATCCTGCTCGAGTATGTACGCCCATGATTTTTTATCATGGCTACTACTAAAACACTGATCAATTCAGTGCTTATTTACGTCGATGTGGGGCAATTTGTCAATCAGTTGCAAAGAATTGGCTAATTGTCGAGTATGATTGTCTCTTTTTTTTCTGTAGTCTGGTCTTAAGTTGTACCCGTGGTTGTTCTTCACACTCGTTCCTACTCGGACCTATACGCTTAACAAGTTTGCTTTTGACTATACGTGGAATTCGATAGTATTTCTCTAGCATTTTACTTAGACTCAAATTTTCATATTATAGATTTACCACCATGTTCTGTATGTTTGTATCACTTGTTATTGTGCATCCAAGCTGGATAACAGACGCTATTCTATTTCTTTTTTCAAAGAATATCTGATTTACTTTTCATTGAGAAATGTGAAAATGAAATAGAATGAGATGAAATGAAATGATATGAAGTGAAGTGAAATGAAATATGAAATAAATATGAAATGAAATGAAATGAAATGAAATGAAATGAAATGAAATGAAATGAAATGAAATGAAATGAAATGAAATATGAAATAAATATGAAATGAAATGAAATGAAATGAAATGAAATGGCATTTATATGAAAAGCTAAGAAGATGTACCACCTACACGTCGGATTGCATCAACACGACGCAACGATTCGAAGCGCTCGGGGTATTATGCCCCCGTGTCTCACGCCTATATAGCCACCATAACAGTCCTCTCTGTATACGACTTGTCAAGGTGATATATTTAAGTGCCATTTCATCGATCAAATCGTCAGTTATTGGTGTGTGAATTTTGTCTTGTTTTCCTTTCTCCAATGTCCTCCTGTGGTCTTTAACGATCTACACGTCTGATCGCTACCAGTGCTTGATATCGAGGAGAAAATACCGCAGTTTCTCGTAAAAAAAACGGGCAGCATAAATTCACCATAATACGGTGTTATTTTTCTTGTCACCTAAACAAGACCACAGCTCAATCTTTTCGTATGACCAAACAATAAATTTTGATTTCACACAAGTTATCACTCGTAACTCTACGGCAAGAATATGCCTTTTTTAGACTGGACAAAAAAAAAATGAAAGAAAGAAAGAAAGACCACTTTCCCTTTAAATCTACAAGCAGCAGGAGGCAAAAAACTGTCAGCGACTATAAACTTCCCTGTCGTTGCTGGGAGTTTTTTTCTGTCGGAGTATCGGAGTATGGCGGCAATCAACTGTGACTTAGAAAAAAACATGGAAAAAAACGTATAACAAAGTCGTCACAAAAACATTTACTTTCCTTTTATTCGGACCTGATGTGATTGTGACGTATAGACATTCATGTCATTTGATGCATTTTCACGCCAGTAGACCTCGTGCAAAACTCAGTAAAAGCAATTAACATCCCATATCCATTATGAAGGAGAACATATTATACATTGATTACACGCCTTCGATATTTCTGTTAAGTGTCTTTTGGTACATATGTAAAAATTAAATTAGAATTTCATGTCACGAAATGCGATTCCATTCTTGATAGGACGTTGGCTGTGCCAGCCATTTTCATCCTCTGCAGATAATTAAGTCCGTGGGAGATGCGAGCCTATAACCACTTAAAAGAAACCAAAGCCCAAATATAAACGTGGACTGAGTAAAAGCAGTTATAATTGTTAGTAGAACGCATCAGTGAAAGTTTGAGAAAAAACTGGACAATCGATTCATAAGTTATGCAATTTTAAAGTTTCGGTGACGTCATCGTTGGATAGGGAGACTATTTCACTTTATGACGTCATTATGGACAACAATATTATTATAGGAAACAAAGAAATTCAACATGTGTTCAGTTTTCTGGCATCATGAAAGCGCACTTAACTTATCTCTTTCAGAAAGCAGATGAAATAATGATGGAATAAGTACTTTGGCATGAAAACTGAGATTAAGTGGAATTCTCTTTAATGTTTTTTTTTTTTTAATTGCTGTCCAAAATGACGTCATGAACTATGTAGTAGTCTTCTTATCCAGCGATGACGGCATCGAAACTTTAAAAATTCATAACTTTTGAATAGGGTGCCCGATTTCCAGAAACTATCACTGATTTGTTCTACTAATACTGCTGATTTCACCCAATCCATATTGATATCATTTTGGGCTTTGGTTTCCTTTAAACCAAAGTATGGCCTAAAAATCTGCGACGAGTCCTCCCGTGTCTCGCGTAGCTATGGACCTTGAAAGACTTGACATATTATATCAATCTGATTTAGATTCCCCCACTTCCCACAATTCCCATAAATAATCCTGACGTCATATCTTTATAGGAGAGTTGTGACTGGTAATCTTTTGAAGGAATCGTAGTCCTATATCCTCGGAGAAAAGGAAAGGAAATTCAAGGAAAAGAGGAACCGTGACCTGAAATAAAGATTACATCCATATGCAATTCTGGTGTAAATTATATCGTACATTGAACTGTTAAATCGTCAATTACGTCGCTTGTACATGAAATTTCCTCAAAACGAGCTTTGAAAAAAGAAAAGAGAACAGCAACAACAACAACAACAAACAAACACACAGAAGTATAACGCATTTCTAATGTCATGATGGTAGGCCTTTTCGGAAATGGTGATTGACCCTATAGCTCCTACCATCCTATTTGATTTTGAATGTATAGAAACTCGATGTCAACGAACGAAATCGTAAATAATACAATGTTCAAGGGGGGAAATAAATCCTCCCATTTCTTTCTGGAGAGAGTTTGACTACAAAAAGAGGGCTAGTTGGAGATTGGCGTGTCTACTCCACTGGCAGGGTAGATTGAAATCTTTCGGTTGTTACGAATTCAACTATAAGTGTTATCTACAGGAGGCAATAGGAGTCGCTCTCCTTAATCTTTAGCACACTGGCAGAACAGATAGAAGCTGGAGAAGAAGATGGTGATGATGATGAAGATGATGATGATGATGATGATGATGATGAGGAAGAAGAAGAAGAAGAAGAAGAAGAAGAAGAAGAAGAAGAAGAAGAAGAAGAAGAAGAAGAAGAAGAAGAAGAAGAAGGAGAAGGAGGAGGAGGAGGAGGAGGAGGGAAAACGAAAGGAAAAGAAGAAGAAAAGAGGTGTGTGCTGTTGTCACTGATTCGCCAGCTGGGACGCCATCTAGGCGCTAAAAGTCGACATTGACAAATGACAGCAATTTCTACCGGGTCGTCGTGAGGTCAGTATCAGAGGGGTGAGGCTCAGCGTTGAAAAAAAGAAAGAAAAATATATGCAATTTTCCAGGCCTTTCCGAACAATAACCGCATTTAGAATGAACATAAAAAGACAACTCTTCTCAAGATTCATGTTTCAAATTTTGCTGCTCAACATCTGTCTATCTGTCTGTGAATAATCTCAATATTACAAAAATATTTTCGCACAACAAAATGAAAAAGAAAAAATAAGAGTATTTTTCAACAGCAGTTTTCTACAATATTAAGAGATGTCAATATATATTATATAGCTGCTCTTATTTGCAGCGTATTTTGATGGTTTGAGGTAAGCTCAAACTGGTGTATAAGATCATAACATTAAACTATGACGCGCGACCCCATCCATGCGGGCGTGAACGATCACCACGATCGCACCACCATCATCATCATCACCTACCATTGTGATCTCCTCCTGTGTACGTCGTCCCACTTGATATTGCTTTTCAGCCCTTAATCTCTAAGTCTGAATAGACGCATAATGTCGCAGGTTCATCCAATGACGCAGTGTCCCAAGTAAAACCCCATCAGTACGTTTGAGCCATGCTTTGCAATGCAGTGATATAACAGTGACATTAATGGGACCATGAAAATTACGTCGATATATCAGGTTGTTTGTTAAATAAGAGTAGAAAAGAGAGAAAACAATCAAAATTAAAAAAGGTATATACATATGTACCAGCAATGACTTTGCTATAAGATGGCTTTGTTATTTGCGACCTCCTTATAACGGGGTTATTCCGTTGTAACTACAATGTATACGTGACGACATTCGTGTGACATGATTACATGGACAATGTCTATACACTTCCATGATAATAATATAATGCCTTTATTTTTACAATATAATGTTTGCTCCAGGTTTGTCTTTTGGTTGTTTTATTTATTACTACTGAGACGGATTGGGTGAACTTTTGCACCATTGATATATTATTAGTCTGGATTCCAGACCATCTGCTTGTACAGTACGAGTTTGTTTCCCAAGAATATTAACGCCCTCTAACGACGACAGAAGTAGCAGGTTGAGCTGGATTGTGGTGCCACAGAAGAGTTCTGTGGGTGGTGCCTTTACCTGCTGCTAAGGCGGCCTCCGTCGTGGGCGGCGACTTCGTCGCTGCGGAGGCTGAAGTTGGCAAAGGGTCTGGAAATCAGACTTGAAATATATATAGCCTATTTCTTTCTGTTGGCATGCCGTCCCGACATTAACACAAGAGGGATGATGACAGGTTGCTCTTCACCCCTCTTCCCGCCTTGATTAGTGCTACTAAATACGGGCTCATTAAGGTCGACAGACCGGTGCAAAATCGGAAGTATCGTCTGAGAACTGGCGCGCGTGTGAATCATCGTCAGACAAAACGCGCGCTCAGACACAACACTCGGCAATCATCGTTCTCTGTCTTACACCTGCATAATTACAATGGATCTCATCTCTTCCGAAATTACATATTTGTACTACAATAATGGGTTGCCAACTTGATAAGCACTAGTATGATTGAGGTTGATGAGGCTTACTTTCTCTACTAAACGTACCCCATGCACAGGAAGGATGAACATGTTTTTCATTCGTTACTAGTAGGATTACACTGTTCTGGCGCGGATTTCAGAAAGCACATGCATTTCAAACTCCCGAGGGTTATTGCAAGGTAAAAATGTGAAGAATTAACGGCCGAGTGATGCACATGAAACAATAATACAATCATGTAGACAGAAGACAGAAGACTTTTTTACAGAATTGCTTTGGGGCTGTATTTCGTGAGACCTTAAAGCCTACATGTAAAATTATACATGCAAGGTGAGAGCTCTGATATATTATATAGTCCGTCCTTTGCGATCATGGTATAGTTAGTACGCGCTGGAAATCACTGTAAGATCTGCAAAAATCACAATTGATTATTGTTTTTTTTTTTTAACGCGCGTCTCAGATGGCCACGCGTCATAATCTCCGGGAATGATAGTAAAGATCGCATTTGCAGAGAAGAAGATATCAATCCAAAACTATGAGGGTAAAACGGACTGTTTTATACAGTCATAAAAAAATGTTAGACTTCGGTCACATATGGTAATGATGACTATTTCAGTCTTTTTTTTTTTTAAGTCATCAGAGGGAGCTCCATATTCTCTGTAAGTCAGGGACTATTTAATATGTGACTATGTTGTGACTAATGACTAATTTGTGCCTCATTTGTGATTTTGGCAGATGGTCGTGCCATTGTATTATATTATTATGCTGGATGACACAGTTATTTTTATACGAATTCCACATTTACAGATAGGCCTAAAGATGAATTACACAAATAATTATGAAACAATATTTAGTGGGAGCGGAAATATTATGAATAATTCCAGCCTGGCTGAATTTCCGCAGTGGTCTGCCGTCAGCGCTCAAAAACCACAAACAAACCGCGAAAAAAGGAAAAAGAAAAAAGAGATGAGCTCTCTAGGCTACTGACAGTTCCCACGCTTGCAGACATGGCGCAAGATTTTACCATCATCGTGTATGATTTCACTTTTGATTTAAAAAAAAACCGAGTGAAATCTGGTAGAAATTAGTTGACAGTTATGAGATTTGAAACAAAAATATTAGAAAATCTAAAATTTCGCCTGTTTACGCTGATTTCTGATGTTGGTCATTGCATAACCACGCATTGAAACTAGTAACTCTCTGCTGATGTAAAGATCATAATCATTTGCTGCTGGTCAGTGTTTCCTGATATCAATGTGAAACTCTATGAAAATTATGGTAATAACTTTCTCATTTTTAGGTCCGACTTTCACGAGACCTTCTGTACATTCAGTTTGTTCAATTCCATTCTGCCTATTCAGGCAAATTTGAACATTGTTTGGCAATGCACTTTTAACCTGACATGCTTCTGTTTTTATGAAAACTAGATATCCTGCGCAGCATAATTAACGTGCAATCAGTGATAAGGCTGTATTCTCCTTGAACGGTGCATAATTACGCCCTTGTCGGCGGGACTATAACTTTATTCCTGTCTGGCGACAGACGGGTGTACACCTGGACATTTAAGGGAAACATCACTTCCATGTGGATTATCAACGTTGAACTTCACTCCCATGTTAACGTTGTCTGTGAATATCAAAAGTATCATCGGAATCAGACAAAGAAGAAAGTTAGGCGATTTTCACATATAGAAATTCACATAATCATATCAGGGAGGTGGAGAGGTCTACCTCCCTGATTATATTGAATATTTAGATTGTTTAAATTCCTTGACGTAAATAAGGTGGTGACGACATTGCCACCCTCCACTAGATTTAGATTATCGCAGAGATCATCATGTTTTCTTTTTTCTGTGGTTTCATCATCATGTCTTCCCTGTCAAATTCAGCAGATTGCGAAACAACAAAGATTTTGCAATGACTTGGTGGCAAAAACATTTTCTCAAACTGTAAAACTAACACAACCAGGCCTACGCCTTCTCGCCCACGAAGAGCTAAGACATGGAAAACCAACAAAAAAAAATTCGCCACATTTGACCTTTCCTTATCAAAGTAAAGCAACTTTCCCCCCTACCACAACAAGACTGCATGTATAACCCTGCCATTCCGTCTCTCCAACTCCCACGACAGCGGCAGCAGCAGCAGCAGCAATAACAACAACAAGGTGTTAAACATCAGCAGCAACAATAAAACTAAAAGTAACCCCTTGGATTCGGGCAGCCAGGTAAAGGTCAGTTTCGTTGTTGTTGTTGCTGTTGTTGTTGTTGTTGTTGTTGCTGTTGTTGTTGTTGTTGTTGTTGTGTCGTTATGTTTAGAAGAAGAAGAAGAAGTAGTAGTAGTAGTAGTAGTAGTAGTAGTAGTAGTAGTAGTAGTAGGCCTATATCATAATGTATAGTAGTAGTGTCACATTGAAAATGCATTTCCAGGTTGTTTCATGTACATCACCTATCGGTCATTCAACTAGACAAACATGTTTACGGGTAGGGATAACGAGACAAAGGGTGCGAGTGAGGGAGCGAGAGAGAAAGCGAGAGCGAGAGAGAGAAAGTGATAAGACAGGTGTAAATGTTTTACAAGTAGCGCCATCGATGACCGAGAGGAGTTCATTTATTTTTGCATGTCAATTAATGTAGAAAGAAAAGACAGGAAATAGCTCCAGTTCCGGGAGAGTGCTGTATAGGTGTTTTCGTTCAAGTCCCTTTAGTTGTATCAAATATTCCAAATGCCTCGAAAAGGAGTGTCGTAGTCGAGTAGCAATTTAACAGAAGAGTTGGATCTTTTCGGGGCAGACACCATTTTGATTTCACCGAGAGAACATTGAGTTAGCTCCGTGATGGCAGGAAACCAACCTGCCACACTCAGGCGCCAGTTGGCAAGATAATTTTGTGTCTAAGCCCAATTTCGTTTGCGGCCAGGAGCCGTCCGTCCACCTTACCGTCAGCCTGTGTACTGGCTGATTAGAGTTCAGATTTTGTTTGCTGCCAGAAGGCGTATTCCAACAGCCTTTGCAGCCTTCCAGTAGCCAAGAAGAAGAGGCATTTTGGTTATATTACACCGGTCATTGGTAAGTTAAATTGCGATTTGATTTCTGCTTTGTCGTGTAAAAGGATGTGAATGTGTTTCAGGGCACCACATATAGCCCCGGAGAACCCCGTGAATAAGTGATAAAGTATATTATAAACGATGCGGTGATGTTTGATAAGCTATGCACGGTTATATTTCCAATGTTTGAAACATTTCATTATGTGAATTTTTGTATGTTAATTGGATAATAATGCAGTTCGTAAATTGTCACTGTGATGTCAGGATTTTAAGCTGATAATCTTTGTGTGTGTGTGATTAGAACACACCCCACTGGTATATGTTGCATTTAAATGATTTTGTAGATGGCGCCGAGGCCGAGGTCGAGTCCACTCCTAGGCCGACGCATTTCCAGCCGAGTGACTGTGTCCGCCCCTCGCTAGGGAGAAACTTGGACGCCAGTGAATACGGAACGCGGGTCCTCGCGACACTGGGGAGCGAAAATAGCAACCTCGCATACAAGGACGCTCCTCCACCCACGAATCAGTTATGTTCTGGAAGCGAATAGCTTGACAATTAAGGTGACTCTGTGGACAACGCAGGTGAGCGATGAACCTGGCGGGTGCATGACACCCTGTAGATATGATTGGTTACGACGTGGAAGTGTCGCTGAAGTAGAGAGATGAAGGTCATGTTAAATTGGTAAAAAGATGAAAATAATGTGCACATAATTCGAAGATTGGTATTTATATACTTCATGATAATTGCGGGTTAGCACAGAACCCGGATGTAAACGGAAGCAGTGTAATTGAAGACAAGTGTTTTAACCGCGGTAAACCGTCGTGCGTGCAGGCTGGTCATCTCCGGATCAGCACTACGGTGGTGTGAACCAAATAGTGTTGCGCTTGATAGCAGATAGTGTATTGTCAGGGATAACGAATTGATAGTGAAGCTGGTATAATTATTCTGAACAAGTGTCAAGCCAAAATTACAGGTGGAACCGGACCAAGACAGGGTCCCGTTCACATGGTTGTCGAATATAAGAGTATTGTAATTAAATTTATCTCACTAAGAATTTTGATTTTGCATTTTATGTTGGTCACAACTCCTTGATTTCAGTCCTGTAAATATTCCACAAATGCTTATATTAAATTGTACATTGAAGTGAATGGCACGAGTGTGATTGAGCATTATTTGAGTCCGGGAGTATAACTCGTGCCATTCGAAGTCACATGGGTATATAAACGGAGAAAAAAGTGTAAAGAAAAAGGTTGAGGAAAACTTGTGATTTTTTTGTTTCCTCTACATTTGTATGTATGTACTATCCATAGGTGCACCGTTGTATATTCATTGTGTACATGATCTGAACTGATCTGAATACATTCTGGTATTATAAGTGCTCAGGTAATTCGGAATGGAGCTAGCTAAGTTAACTGAAATTGGAGAAAAGTTCGGATTCAGTGGAGAGGAGCTTAGGCAGTTTGTTACAGACGAGCAAAAGAGACTCAGAGAGGAAAGAGCGGACATGTTAGAGTTAAGGCGACAGGAAAGAGAAACAGCCGAGCTACAATTGGCGATAGCGCGAGAAAAGCAAACCAAAAGCGAATCAAGTTCTAATGGGTGCAAAGCTCGATCTCCAAAATTGCCTCTATTTCACGAAGACAAAGATAACATAGATGCCTATCTACAGCGGTTCGAACGATATGCCAAAAATCAAAACTGGCCAACTACAGACTGGGCACTCAACTTAAGCACGCTGCTTACAGGTAAGGCTCTTGATGTCCACTCTAGATTGTCAAGTGCGGAATCCAATGATTATGACACTTTGAAACATGCACTCTTGAAATCCTTTCAGCTCACTGCAGAAGGATTTCGCTCCAAGTTTTTTTCAGGCAAACCGACAACAGGAGAAACGGCATCCCAGTATGCAAACCGACTAGAGAACTACTTGAACAGGTGGGTAAGCCTCTCTGGTATAGAGCACACTTTCGAGGAGCTGGCAGATCTACTCCTCCGGGAGCAGCTCATCAGTGGGTGTCATCGAGAGCTGGCCATCTTCCTAAAAGAACGGCAGCCCGAGACTTCGAAGGACGTGGTGAAACTAGCTGAGCAGTACTTAGACGCCAGAGGAGGCACCTTCAAACCACCCCCACCGGCACAAAGGAACATCCAGACACACGTGGGACAGATGCCACGGGGCAGACACCATTTTGATTTCACCGAGAGAACATTGAGTTAGCTCCGTGATGGCAGGAAACCAACCTGCCACACTCAGGCGCCAGTTGGCAAGATAATTTTGTGTCTAAGCCCAATTTTGTTTGCGGCCAGGAGCCGTCCGTCCACCTTACCGTCAGCCTGTGTACTGGCTGATTAGAGTTCAGATTTTGTTTGCTGCCAGAAGGCGTATTCCAACAGCCTTTGCAGCCTTCCAGTAGCCAAGAAGAAGAGGCATTTTGGTTATATTACACCGGTCATTGGTAAGTTAAATTGCGATTTGATTTCTGCTTTGTCGTGTAAAAGGATGTGAATGTGTTTCAGGGCACCACATATAGCCCCGGAGAACCCCGTGAATAAGTGATAAAGTATATTATAAACGATGCGGTGATGTTTGATAAGCTATGCACGGTTATATTTCCAATGTTTGAAACATTTCATTATGTGAATTTTTGTATGTTAATTGGATAATAATGCAGTTCGTAAATTGTCACTGTGATGTCAGGATTTTAAGCTGATAATCTTTGTGTGTGTGTGATTAGAACACACCCCACTGGTATATGTTGCATTTAAATGATTTTGTAGATGGCGCCGAGACCGAGGACGAGCCTACTCCCAGGCCGACGCATTCGCAGCAGAGCGACTGGGTCCGCCCCTCGCTAGGGAGGACTTTGGACGCCAAAGAATACGGAACGCGGGTCCCTCGCGACACTTTGGAGCTGGAACAGCAACCTCGCATATAAGGACGCTCCACCCACGAATCAGTTCATGTTCTGGAAGCGAACAGTTTGACAATTAATGTGACTCTGGGGACAACGCAGGTGAGCGATGAACCTGGCGGGTGCATGACACCCTGTAGATATGATTGGTTACGACGTGGAAGTGTCGCTGAAGTAGAGAGAGGAAGGTCATGTTAAATTGGTAAAAAGATGAAAATAATGTGCACATAATTCGATTATTGGTATTTATACACTTCATGATAATTGCGGGTTAGCTCAGAACCCGGATGTAAACGGAAGCAGTGTAATTGAAGACAAGTGTTATAACCGCGGTAAACCGTCGTGCGTGCAGGCTGGTCATCTCCGGATCAGCACTACGGTGGTGTGAACCAAATAGTGTTGCGCTTGATAGCTGATAGTGTATTGTCAGGGATAACGAATTGATAGTGAAGCTGGTATAATTATTCTGAACAAGTGTCAAGCCAAAATTACAGGTGGAACCGGACCAAGACAGGGTCCCGTTCACATGGTTGTCGAATATAAGAGTATTGTAATTAAATTTATCTCACTAAGAATTTTGATTTTGCATTTTATGTTGGTCACAACTCCTTGATTTCAGTCCTGTAAATATTCCACAAATGCTTATATTAAATTGTACATTGAAGTGAATGGCACGAGTGTGATTGAGCATTATTTGAGTCCGCCCATGTGACACCGACCGAATACTGTCATACACACAGGGCCGAGCAGGTAGCCGTGAGTACGTGTCGGTCGGTGTACGTGTCCGTACAATCGACAGCACGGGATTCGGGGTAGCGATATTGACGACGATGCTATGCCTAGCGCCTGTAAACTAGGGTTTTTGAAGCCCAAGATCAGAGCCCCTGATTTAGCCCCCAGAAAATGTCACATGGGCGGACTCAAATAATGCTCAATCACACTCGTGCCATTCACTTCAATGTACAATTTAATATAAGCATTTGTGGAATATTTACAGGACTGAAATCAAGGAGTTGCGACCAACATAAAATGCAAAATCAAAATTCTTAGTGAGATAAATTTAATTACAATACTCTTATATTCGACAACCATGTGAACGGGACCCTGTCTTGGTCCGGTTCCACCTGTAATTTTGGCTTGACACTTGTTCAGAATAATTATACCAGCTTCACTATCAATTCGTTATCCCTGACAATACACTATCTGCTATCAAGCGCAACACTATTTGGTTCACACCACCGTAGTGCTGGTCCTGAGATGACCAGCCTGCACGCACGACGGTTTACCGCGGTTAGAACACTTGTCTTCAATTACACTGCTTCCGTTTACATCCGGGTTCTGTGCTAACCCGCAATTATCATGAAGTATATAAATACCAATCTTCGAATTATGTGCACATTATTTTCATCTTTTTACCAATTTAACATGACCTTCATCTCTCTACTTCAGCGACACTTCCACGTCATAACCAATCATATCTACAGGGTGTCATGCACCCGCCAGGTTCATCGCTCACCTGCGTTGTCCACAGAGTCACATTAATTGTCAAACTGTTCGCTTCCCATTCCAGAACATGAACTGATTCGTGGGTGGAGCGTCCTTATATGCGAGGTTGCTGTTCCAGCTCCAAAGTGTCGCGAGGGACCCGCGTTCCGTATTCTTTGGCGTCCAAAGTCCTCCCTAGCGAGGGGCGGACCCAGTCGCTCTGCTGCGAATGCGTCGGCCTGGGAGTAGGCTCGTCCTCGGCCTCGGCGCCATCAATGACCGGTGTAATATAACCAAAATGCCTCTTCTTCTTGGCTACTGGAAGGCTGCAAAGGCTGTTGGAATACGCCTTCTGGCAGCAAACAAAATCTGAACTCTAATCAGCCAGTACACAGGCTGACGGTAAGGTGGACGGACGGCTCCTGGCCGCAAACGAAATTGGGCTTAGACACAAAATTATCTTGCCAACTGGCGCCTGAGTGTGGCAGGTTGGTTTCCTGCCATCACGGAGCTAACTCAATGTTCTCTCGGTGAAATCAAAATGGTGTCTGCCCCGAAAAGATCCAACTCTACTGTTAAATTGCTACTCGACTACGACACTCCTTTTCGAGGCATTTGGAATATTTGATACAACTAAAAGGACTTGAACGAAAACACCTATACAGCACTCTCCCGGAACTGGAGCTATTTCCTGTCTTTTCTTTCTACATTAATTGACATGCAAAAATAAATGAACTCCTCTCGGTCATCGATGGCGCTACTTGTAAAACATTTACACCTGTCTTATCACTTTCTCTCTCTCGCTCTCGCTTTCTCTCTCGCTCCCTCACTCGCACCCTTTGTCTCGTTATCCCTACCCGTAAACATGTTTGTCTAGTTGAATGACCGATAGGTGATGTACATGAAACAACCTGGAAATGCATTTTCAATGTGACATTTCACTCCCCCTTTCGAAAAATGCATTTCATAATTAAAAGAAATTACTTATAACACTATCTTTCTCTCTACAGCCGGCTTAGTGCTGATCTCCGGATCAGCACTACGGTGGTGTGAACCAAATAGTGTTGCGCTTGATAGCAGATAGTGTATTGTCAGGGATAACGAATTGATAGTGAAGCTGGTATAATTATTCTGAACAAGTGTCAAGCCAAAATTACAGGTGGAACCGGACCAAGACAGGGTCCCGTTCACATGGTTGTCGAATATAAGAGTATTGTAATTAAATTTATCTCACTAAGAATTTTGATTTTGCATTTTATGTTGGTCACAACTCCTTGATTTCAGTCCTGTAAATATTCCACAAATGCTTATATTAAATTGTACATTGAAGTGAATGGCACGAGTGTGATTGAGCATTATTTGAGTCCGCCCATGTGACAAGTAGCAATATCAAAATTGTTACAAAGTGTTATCGTTGTCATTATTATCTTTTTCGTTGAGCAGACCTCGACACTTTTTATCATTATGTAGTTGCTTTTGTTCGTAAAATATAGAGGAATGAGACAATGTGACTTTATACACTCTTCTTTTGGAATATAGCTACAGAGCAAAAGACAAATGTTGATTACAAGACTAGTATTCCAGCTGAAATGATCTACATACTCGTACCACCAGATGGAATATATGAAAGGAGATATTAATAGCGCATAATGAGATCTATAATTGTGAAACGAAATTAGGAAAAGAAGACGCGGCAAATAAAGCTTCACTTCTGTCCAGCCGAGTGCACAAAAGTACATGCGGGTAAAAAGGATTTAATTGTTGACCTCCCCGTCGGCCAACATTTTCACCTCCACCCCACCCCATCCCCCTATGCACACACATACGAACATAATCATGTCTGCTTATGACTGCGCCGCATTTACTTTGATATAATCACGACCGTAATTACGATGATGATCCACAGTCATTTGATAGCTGAGTAATACTATCAATAAACCATGCCATTTAGTGTGCTGAATGCAGACCATTCATGTCACATTACGTCTCCGAATGTCCGGTTACAGCGTTTTCTTGAAGACATCAAAGGTTACAGGAGGTCAAACAATGTTTGTTAACTGTCGTCTGACCTCCGCGCCAAAAATATAGCCGTGTATAACGAGCCATAACGAGATGCGCCGCACACGAAGGACCTGTTGGCTCGTAATCTGACCTATAATGCAGGTTGATGAGGCGTGCAGTCGTTGACCTACTTCAATATTCTTGAGAAATTAAATGCTTAGTCTCGCCACTGTGAGTTTAGGGCGCCACTCCTGGCCACATGCAGTGCAACCGCCAGAATGTTTTGTGTCTATGCATGTTCTCCTTCATAGTAATGTTGATTATCTTAACGAGGTGACAGAACAATGCTTGTTAAATCCCCGGAGATGATGAAACGTGTCCAAAGAAACACACATAACAGGCATCCTACAGAGATTAATATTGTTTGTTTGTTTGTTTGTTTTATAAAGATGCTCCCAGAGCGACACTGGTAAAGTTGCAAAATTGAACCTCTTTTTCATAGAGTGATATCAACTGTGTGTTATAGTGGTGCATGGTCTGGACACTTTCGCAAAAGTTCATGGGTTCGATTCCTTCCCCGAGGCGTATAGGCACATAATGTTCCTTTTGAGACACAAGTGGCCCGAATTCACGAAGGTGGTACAAAATAATGAAACCATGGTTTAAACCATGGACAAAAACCATGGAGCGCCAAGTGTGGCATGGAATATTTCGTTACGAAATCAGTCATTTCGTCGATGAAATGACTATTTTGTAACGAAATGACAACATTTTGTAACTAAATGAACATTTCGTCCACGAAATGACCAATTTCGTAACGAAATATTCCATGCGACACTTGGCGCTCCATGGTTTAACAAACCATGGTTTCATTTATACCACCTTCGTGAATTCGGGCCAGTGGGTGCAGTGGGGCACCTGACAACTCTTGGGCAATGATACATTGAAAGAGCAAGGCCCTCAGGATGAGAATCAATGATGATAATCATCGTATTTACCCACGGTATAGTCTCTTCAATGTTTACTATACCACTTTTCGCAAGTCGGCAACTTTATTAACATAATTTGTATTACTAACATCACAAACATTATACCTACTCGAGCAGAGTAGGCCTACACATTTAAGATGCAATAATTCAGGATGTATACCTTAAGATTAACTTATCAATATTGCTCATTCAAGTTATGGAGTGATTACAAAACGAGTTCCTACCCACGCCCATTCCCCCCCCCCCCCCAATAAAAAGAAAATAATAAAAGATTAAGGGAGCAGTGATTTTTAAAATTTAGGTCAGTAAAACTGGTATCACAAAACATTCTTTCATTAAAAAATTTGCAATAAACCCTAAAATATAGGGAGATATCACTGTGGTTTTCATTAAACCATAACTGTAGACGGTTTAGTCTAGAAACATTATGTTATTATAACTATTGTTCTCATTTTGTATATTTAACAATACTTAACATTGATTATCCTTATTATTTTTGTTACAATGGTTGTTTCTATGCCTAACTCACATTTTAGAACTATTTTGAAGCACTAAATCTGGGTTTTTGTTTCATCTGCAAATGGTAAATAATGCCCTTAAAGGAAGAAAGGAAATATTTGCATTCAATCTCCTTTGATTGGACACCGACATGTTTTGATTGCAGCAAATGCCTTTCTGATTTTTCCTGTCTTTCTATTTCAAATTCAGCGACAGTGGTTGTAATGTTCTCTGGCGATAACCAAGGAAAAGGAGTGAAATGCTTATCATGTGCAATGGGACCTCACCAGTTCAACCTCTTTGTTTGTTCGTTTGTTTGTTTGTTTGTTTGTTTGTTTGTTTGTTTGTTTGTTTTGGGTGGTATTTTTTTTTTCACTGAACAGCCCCGGGCTAGCATGACCTCCAAAACTTGCATATTAATATTCTAATCACATTCAAGATGTCATCTTTCGGATAGGGTAAAAATGGTGGACATTAGAAGGGCCAGCTATAGCAAAATAGAATAGGCCTATAATTATAGTTTAAAGAATGGCTGCCACCTCTAAAGTTGCTAATTCTACGGGAAGGCCATCTAGCCACAGCATTCTCTTGATTTTTTTTTAAAAATCCCAAGCTTACCTTTGGATGACGGGACTTCCTCGAAGCGAGAAACCAAATTAGCCAATTTTGTCGCTAATGGTCCATAACTTATAAGATACGTTTACTCGATGTTGTCATAAAATGTTAAAAACTGCCCTGCAAGTTTACCTTGCGAGCCAATAACACGTCCTCGCAACTCACAACTTCTCTTCCGTAACATTAAATTGTTTTGGAGATTTTTTTTTCTTTATTCGCTAGGCCCATGCCACATAGAAAGAAGAAACCGCACGTAATGAACAGAGACATGTGAACTGCAGTTACAGGCATTATTTACCATTTGCATATGATTTAGTGCTTCAAAATAGTTCTAAAAGTGAGTTAGGGATGGAAACAACAAGTGTAAAATGTTAATCAGTATAATCATTGCTAAGTATCGTTAAATACAAAAAAGTGAACAATAGTTATAATAACATTCTTGGTTACTAGATTCTTTGTTACTACATTGTATTGATATTGTGCTAATTTGTGTATGAAAATGTTTTGCATTGCTGTAAATGAAATAAACGAAATGAAATGAAATGAAATGAAATTCTTTCTAGACTAAACCGCCTACAGTTATGGTTTATTGAGGAATATAGTGATATCTCGTGTATTTTAGGCTTTAGTGCGAAATCTTTACATGGAAGGATGTTTTGTGATACAACTGACTCATGTGCATCAAAATGTGATAACTCGAACATTTTTAATCACTGCTTCCAATGGTTAAACAATACCTTTAAAGGGGACCTCCACATGATTTTCAGACTTTTACATTTGAACAACTATAAATTAGTTGAACTGAGTACAGAGTTGCAGAATTTATAGTGTTTGGGATGAGGAATGGGAATGTTTTCAAAATTTATAACAAATTGCAATGAACAAGCATGATGGCATGGCAGCCTCACCATTGGAATGCATGAGTCGGGGCTCCAGGAAGCAGAACAAAAGAAGAAGGCATGCATAGATTCTACACAGGTGAACTTGTTGAGCAAGCGGTATTGTAATGGAATAACACTACTACATTTCTAAAATATGTGAGGCTATGATGTCATCAACACTGTTCAGTGTAATTTGTTTAAGATTTTGAATTTATTGATTTCTCTGCTCGAGGACCACAATAAATTCCGCGAATCTATACATGGAGCTATTGATTTATATACTACATGATGTGAAATTTTAAAAATCTTCTGGAATGCCCCTTTAATGTTTAGTGTCACAACTTCTGTATGAACAATGTTCTCGATTGTCACATTAAAAAGTGAAGTATTTCTATATTACATTCTGAGTAAAATAGCCACTTAATATTCATTAAATTGGAAATAAAATAAATATAAACCAACATTTTTCCCTCTGTCCATGATCCCCTTAAACAGAATCTTATCATGCAGAATAGGCAGAAAAAAAGTGGATTGGGAAGAATAAGAAACGGGTGGTAAAGGAGAGAACGAAGCTATCGAAAAGCTATTTTTTTTTTTATTTACATAGACTGTTCAGATTATGGATTAGCATTTAAATGTTGAATTCAGAATACAAATGTTGCTACAATTAAGAGACATAATCGTAACCGGTTGATCTAAACAGTCATGCCTTGAAATGTTACATTTAACACAAGAGTCTAGAGATGAGCGAGTCGCTGCCATGATAGAGGTGACTATAATCAAAAGACCACTGTTCATTTATTTTTTCAATGCCCGAGAAATTCAAAATCTCCTTCCCTCTTGTTGAACGTAGGAATCCTTAAATTCAGTTTTTGCTTCATTCCACTTTGGGAACCTAAATAAATCAAGCCTTAAGAATGAATAAGAAAATAACGGAAAAGACAAC
Source organism: Diadema setosum (assembly GCA_033980235.1). NCBI lineage: Eukaryota > Metazoa > Echinodermata > Echinoidea > Diadematoida > Diadematidae > Diadema > Diadema setosum. The sequence continues at coordinate 9,921,295 of CM067077.1, read as the reverse complement.
AAACAACAACGGCAAGTGTAGAGCACTGGGACATAGAGTGAAAACTGCCCACAATAGAAAACCAGCATCACACGCGATATTCCCATAAAATGCAACCAACATTCACATTGACTTGTAACTCGTAATAAGCAATTACTGTCATTCATGAGGTTAATGTCCATAAATCCTTTTCACAATGTCTTATTGGCGGTATAACGTAACGCAGTGGTCGCGATGTTGTTTTCGTTGTGGTTATATATTATCTTACTTTGCTGTGGGGAAAAAAAAATGAAATCAAAGTTCATCGTCTGTCGGGATGCTGTAGCGTTACAAAGAAAGTGGCCCAGGTGACGTGACGTGGAGTGACGTAAATGTGTTGGGCAACTTCGCTGCTCGCATAATTTTCATTTTCGTTGTGCAGACGCTTGATATAATATGTCTCGGTTCATTATTTTGGTTCGTCCTGGTTGACTATAATTATCATAGCGTCAGCAGTGATCGCGCATAACCTTGAGAAAGCATCGATATCCATTTTTACCCAGTTCTTCCACCAGAAACTGATGGCAAACGCATCGAAACAAAAGTTTCGTTTGTTTGCTTGTTTGATTCCTTTTGTTTTGTATTAAGGTGCATTTTTTTCTTTTCTCTGTATTTTTTTTTTTTTAGCAAGACATTGTATCTCTCTCCCTCGTTCGCTCCCCCTCTCTCCTCTCTTTCTCTTTCTCTCTCTCTCTCTACCTAGATATCTCTATCTATCTATCTATCTATCTATCTATCTATCTATCTATCTATATATCTATCTATATATCTATCAATCAATCTATATTATTATATCTCTCTCTCTCCATCTCTCTATTTTCTATATCTATCTCATCTATCTATCTCTCTATCTATATCAACATATTCGTTTTTCTATCGATCTATGTATATCTTTCAAATCAATATTAACTATTATAAATTATCTCTGTCTGTCTGTCTTTGTCCCCTTTTGTCTTGCTGTTTGTCAGTTATACATGCATTGTATAATGCATCAATCATGCTATCAATATCTTTGTCTATCTCTCTATCTCTGTCCCAAACTGTCTTTTGGTCTGTCAGTTTGTGTCTTCAGTTTGAGATTACCATATTAATAATGTGTTTCTTAATCTACCAATTTACTTACAAATTTAGTTACATGTATTGTATGTACCTCATTATGTTTGTCAATCAATGAGTCAATCTCTCTCTATATCTTTATCTTTGCCATATATTTCTCTATCCAATATATCTATCTTTCTATCTATCTCTCTCTCTTTCTATCTCTCTCTCCTTATCTAACATGTTACACACACAAACACACATATCTTCACATTTATTGGCATGCTTACTATGTTATACTTACTATGAAATATTGCTCCTCTCGCAATAGTATGCCTAAATGAAAGGGATGTATACACAAACACACACAAAAATGGGCACTAAAGCAAGTTTGGTAGAGCGTCACATTTGCACAATCACGCATTCACACATAACATCATACTGGATATGCATGCACTCACTAACTTATACCCATTGATAGTCATTTTGAACAATTAGTTCCATAAAAGATATGCATTTTCTTTTGTTGTAATATATTGTACGTTTTTTTTTTATCTGTATCGATTACAAACATGTGTTATTGGAAGTGAAATTTCATTTGAATTGAATTTAAATTATCACACACACACACACACACAAAGGCATAGAATACGGACATCAACTTATATTATCAACTATATAATTTTCAATATTTTCTTTTCATTTCCTTCGATGCACACTTGTATTTCCCCTTATAGAATCACCTAGTTTCCTTTACAATATTTCACTTCGGATTATTCATTTTTTTTTTGGTTGTACAACTGTACTTTTAATCTGTTCGTTCTCGTCGTTAGTGCTCTTCTGTATGAGTGCCACTTTCCAATTTTTATCATAATGGTAGGTCGTATGTCCTGAGGGAAGAAAAAAAAAACAACCAACATGATTAAACAAAAAGAAATATAATTCAAGAGTGAGAGAAATCATGTATATGTTCTGCACCCTAAGGGTACATGGATCTATTTACAGAAATAACACGCCACGAATTCAAACATCATTCAGGTAATGTTATTCGAAGGCATTGCATTCAAATATGGCAGTAGACAAGACCCAAAAGGGAAAATTTCGAATTTCACACTTTTTTTTTCTCTCACTTTTTTTTTCTTTCTCTCTTTCATAATAGCTGAACATTTCACTCACTGGATATAACTATGATAAAAGAGGGGAAAAAAATCAAGAGACTACTTCTAAGACCTGTAAATCCTCTGCCTCGCAGCGAACAAATATATACCTGTGAGGTGGAAAGAAAAGAGACATTAAATTCAGCTTTTCATTTCGTCACGGGTGTCTTTCAGCGAATCAAATGTCTCCCCCGCTCCCTCTGTGTGCAACAAAATCTCTAATTTCGAATGTGAGCCCCGCGGACAGTCTGAGTGTTTATTTCCGCCACCGAAGCGGGTCAAGGGTAATTGGGCTGTCATATTTAGCCCGAATTTTCCGTCTGAAACGTATCTGCTGACTTCTGTCGAAACACAAAGTCCTCATGTGGGATTTCGAGTCTTCTTATCCTTGTATATAGGCGAACTCCCCGTATAATATGTATGCCAATCATAATACTTTAAAGTGAAAACACAATTATTATATAGTTCTAGTATGCCTGCAGAACTGTCGATTATCATATTACTCCAAAATGTACACGTTTGCATAAGAAATGTGTTTCTTTCACTCTCCCCTTCAGTTTTCGCCAGTAGAGGGCGAATTTCTGTATTCATGTTAACAGACGCGCTACCTTGTATCCGTGTATCCGTATATCCTTCTTTTCCTCACCTCTTCTTCCTTTTCTTTCTCTATGTTTTGATAGGTTTTCGTGTTCCTCTTCGGCTGCTTTGTTGTTTCTAACGCTTTCGCTTCATGTGCCTCGTCAACCTCTGCAATATTTGAAATGAACTGGAGAGCGTTCAAAGCTGAATGAGATTAACATAAATTATCGGAAATTAATCTTACAAGGTAAAACACTGTTTGAAGTAAAAGTAGTCTTATGGAGCGTTGCAATTCTGCGTGGACAGAGACATACGGAGTAGACTGGAACTGCAGCGGTATAGATGGCAACGTTTTAAAACTACGCGAGGCGCGTACGTGGGCAGCTCGTGTCCACGGCTAAAAAACAGGGAGGTGAGAGAGAAAAAAAAAATCACATCACTCCATGGACGTGGGGGTCAGCAGACGGTCACTCAAACAGGACTGAGCAGAGAAGCTTACCGGCTACTTTGACACCACGCTTGCCATTCAAACATCATATTCGATTTAATGGGAAGATTGACAATACCACCTACAACTCAATTGCTCCGAATTACGTATTACCAGTCAAAAGTGGGGGACATGCTGCGTGCGCGATATGCGCGCGAGCAGCTGATTCAACATCATTGTGACATCATCACTCGCTTGCGGAGCGTAGAATGTCGAACTCTGGAAAGTGTTATCCCGTTGCGTCCCATGGTCAACCTTTAACGGTTAACGCAATACGACAAAGTGTGCCATTGGAAAATTTCAGGACTGGAAGGTGTGGATACAATCGCTTGCGTGCTGATTAACTTTGAACGTCAAATTCATTTTCAAATTCCAATTAAAACTTGTGCCATTAGTACTAGAAAAGGTCGAAAAACTATAGTCAGCCGTTCGACAATATTTAGTCTTCTACCAACGCGCATCAGTTCCTTATACATATTCTATTCGGTATGATTCTGTTAACCGTAATTATGTCTATACCAGTGTCATTTTCTCAGGGAATAACTGAAAGCGGGGCCATCCTAACTGCTTTCCGAGTTACAACTACAGTGGGCGCTATTGAACCATGCTACGACATCTCCCCTCTCTTTGGCACCTTTAAAATGGAAAGCAATGGAAGGCGCTCTGAATATTAATAATAACAGCAAAAAAACAGTGACAACAAAGAAATGTCCTCAATATTACTTTAATGATTCTGCTGCTTTAAAACTATCAACATTTTATCAAAGAGAATGGATATTCATGGATCTTCACACATCACATTTGCAGCATGCTTTCAGTGGCTATATAACGAAGCGAAGGCAACCAACACAGAAAAAAAAAAAATGGGCTATTGCCAAAAGGGCCGAAATGGTAATATTTTAATACAGTACTGGTTGAGGTGGGGATTCAGGTTTATAACTTTCCTAAGTGAGATAATGAAAAACCTCTTATGAATATGAAATAGCCTGTAATTTTAAAAAGGATTCAATGTTTATTTGATGAAAATGGTTTTCAAATGGCTGAGATATCCAAAAAAAAAGTGATAATAATAAAAGGCGACAGGCCACGTCTGTTATTAGGATCTCTTTGCTTCACCTTGTTTTTGGATATCTCAGCCATTTCAAAACCGATTTTCATCAAATAAACTTTTGATTCCCCTTAGAATTGTATGCTCTTTAACATTTCATAGAGTGGTTTCTGAATATCTCGCAAAACGTTAAAAGCTAAATCTTCACCGCAACCAGAACTGTACAGGTCCTTTAAGTGCAAATTTATGGTATGAAACGCATAGTTAAATCATTTTGAAAGAGATGAAAAAAATACAAAATCGAACATTTCTGTTGAAATGACTGATAGAGAAACAAAATCGTCAACATGGGGCTTAAAACGACATAGGACGGAGAGTAGAAACAGGAGGGAGGGGGAAGAAGATGGAAAGGGGTACATGGAGGAAAGGGGTGGGGCGGGGGGGGGGAGAAGGTGAACAAGGGATGGTATATTCAGGTTTCCTTTTTTGTGAGACAATGAGAAATCTCTTATTAAATACTACAGGGCATACAATTTTAAAAGGAATTCAAAGTTCATTTGATGACAAAATGGTTTTGAAATTCCTGAGGTATCCAAAAACAAAGAGGTCGTGATAAAAGATGGCACCCATGTACCTTTTACGAGGACAACTTTGTTTTACTTTGTTTTTTGATATCTCAGCCATTTCAAAACCGATTTTCATCAAATGAACTTTGAATTCCTCTTAGAATCGTATGCTTTTTGATATATCATAAGTGGTTTCTCGTTATCTCACAAAAAGCTAAAATCTAAATCCCCCATCTCAACCCAAACTACCACCCCTTTCTGAATGTATGCATGCCCGATATATCTTTTTTTTTTTTCTAACGACGTTGGACGAATAGTAAAACGAATGTTGTTCGTCTCTACACAAAAACATTTTTTTCTTTTCTCTCTCTCTCTCTCTCCTTCTGAATTCCTTCAAGAAATGTTGTTGTTTGTCATCGTCTCCGGTGGCGCTAGGAAGGTGGCAGATATACCTTAACTGGCCACCAACATCAAGACAGTCATTTCACTTCATTTCCAGACAAAATATTCCCCAAGGCGCTCCCAAGTGACACGGCTCGCCCCCTCCACGCGACCCCTGGCGGGATGAGAGGAGGCAGCCGAAGCTCCCCCGTCCCGACTGGCAACACGCCCGCAAAGTGCTACCTCTGCTGCGCTGGCGAGTATCATACGGAGTTCGTATAGAGCCGCGTGTCATCCACTTTCATCGCAGGAAACCTTTGTCACGTGCGACGTCGCATGAAAGAGACAAATATTCATGCGTCTAAAAAAAGAAGAAGTAATAATAATAACATTAAAATATTAAAACAAGAAAAACACAGGCTTACAACATTGCTCAAAGAATGCATCCATAAATTGTCCATACGCCATTTTTTTTTATATGCCTATACATGGTATCATATTTTAAACATATTTTGTTTTGTTTTTTTAAGTCTTAAAGAAAAATGGTTCCAAAGAGGACTCTGACCTAACTTATTATTTCTGGTAACACACACAACATTATAAAGAATGATTAAGAGGCTTGTCTTAAAAACTTGTCGACATATGACATGCAGGAGAACACTTCATAGCTGCCAATGCTAATCAATCTTTGCGAAGTGTGTGACTTGTACTTACATACACATAGTGGGTCGTCATTGTTCTTTTTTTTTTTTCATTTAAAGTTGCCGAAGTTTGAATATTCCTTTGAAGGGGACAGCGCGATGTTGTTTCATTACTTGCAGTTCTCAAGTTCAAAAGGTATCGGCCCACTGTGAAATGACTCATTCCGTTTGTTTTGTTTCTCTTTTTATTCAGCGTCACCTAGAAATAACAATAGGTTTGTCTGCAGAAAAGACAGGTACAGACTGTGAATTCATCTCGATAACAAATCCCCCATTGATCTTTCAAAGCTGAAGCTTTTCATTGGTAAAAATATCCGCCTTTTCACACTTTCTCATATACACAGGATCAAAGATGTAAAGGGGGTCTATCCCAAACATGCTTAAATCCAGTGAGTGCAGATATTATTAGAAGGACACATCTAAGAAGTTTGAATAGTCATGAAGATTTAGTTCAGTGATTCAGAGATATACCATGGTATCACTGTATAAGAAGGCTATAGCAATTCATGACGTCACAGGAGTGGGTCAAAATATGGACATAATCATACTAAAGAGAATTCCACAAATTTCTAATCTAAACATAACCTTTGTATTTTGCCGGTATAATACATGCATGTAGGCCTATATCTTTATTTGTTAACTATCATTGCTTCCTCTGCACAGTTGAATGTATGCCTATGATATAATTCCTGATAATTCTGTGTTATGTTTTGTTGGAAAAAAAAGAATGAAACTAAATGAATTGATTTGAATTGAATTGACATAATATAAAGGGTGCTATTTCTCTCCACCCCCCCCCCCGCTTTCTGAAGAAGGTAAGTCAAGTGCTCTTTCATATCGCATGTTTTAGATTTGTGTATAACATTGTTAATAATTATGCTTCAAAAATATAAGCAAGTGGAATTCTCCCTATACATTTAATTTCTCTATTATAATTTACTATATTGATGCCTATGGTGCTATCGATTTTCGTGTTCGCTTAAACTCGTCTTGTTTTTGCGAGTCAGATTTTGAGAGTCGAGTCAAAGTCGGGTCAAAAGAAACCGCATAGCAGCCTTTACATCGCTGTCGTGGGGTTAAACTCCACATTATGTAGGCCTAATGTTGACTTTTTAACACATAAAACAACAACAAATATCAAACCAGGTGCACATTTTCGTGTTCATTTTGACTTGATAAATCAGTATGTGAAACTGTAAAATTCATGACATTGTTGCTTTATTTCCGATATTGATGACTTGTTGATATTGATGGTTTGTTTTGTTTTAGGTTGCTTTGTTATTTTTTGTATCTTGGTTCCTTTGTTATTGTTTTTATTTACATTTGCCAATTTTATCAACATGAAGTAGAATTGCTCTTTAGACCTCTAAGGACCGTCGTGGTGAAAACGGCACAGAATTGAGCGGATGATGTACGGAAATTTGAGGAAATGAATGTTATGGCATGGGCTTGCTGATGAGAAAGGTAAACATGTTTTGCGAAAGTGGGGCAGCTGTGGGCCCATGGGTTTAATGGCTTCTCCTGTAGATCCCTATCTCATATCATACAGTCTGTGTTTGAAATAGCTCAAGCTTCGGTGAAAAAAAAAAGGAAAAAAAAGAAGCAAAGTTTCAAACAGATGCTGAAAAGAAGTTTTGAGTCTCCTTTAAATTCAGGCACAAAAATCAAGAGATTATAAACCTTGTACAGCAGCTTGGAAGTTGAGTGGCAATATGCCGCCGATCATGACAGCACTTCAGTTGATATTGTCAAACAGTTTTTCCGTGTGTGTGTATCTGTGTGTGTGTGTGTGTGTGTGTGTGTGTGTGTATGTGTGTGTGTGTGTGTGTGTGTTACAATTTCTTTCTTTTTTTAGCGTTCCTTCTCTTGGGAAAAATTTCTTTGATATTTACACGCTTACGTCCCTCCCTATAACAAGTATAGTATTGACTATCATTGCCATCATTTCGATTATAGTCATACTTTATTTATAGTATTATCATCATTATGATTTTTATGATCATGATCAGTACCAAAAGTAGTATTGTAGATGTAATAGTAGCAGGAATGGTATAAATAGCATTTTCTAAATTTGACTACACTTTTATTTCGCTGATAAAGTATAATGAGTATATATATATAGGAAGAATTGTGGGGTCATACTGGGGGACACGTACAGGAGAACTGTCACATTTATTTCATGGGGGGGGGGGAGGGGAGATTAAAATTTAGATTTCCCATCTCCACCGTTCCTGACAATCAATACCCAACGGGGCAAATGATAACATAAGAATCGTCATCGCTGTACAGTAGATCGGTCTGAGAGAAAATGAGTTCACTCCGGGTCACATTCATGATGAGTTTCGGGTCGGAAGGACGCCATCACTCGGGCACGTGGCCACCAGATGTGGTCGCTCTCGAGGAAAAAAAACAAAACAAAACAAAAACAAACCCAAATGCATGAAATATTACCACATATACTTCTACCGGCTACTACTATCACTACTAGTAACCCCTTCAACTTATACCATTACTTTTAAGAGATCTATTCTGATTTTTCCTCCTCCTCCTTCTACTACTACTACTACTGCTACTATACTATTGCTACTACTGAATGCTGCTACTACTACCATTGCTATACTATAGTACTACGACCACTGCTACTATTTCTATTACTGTCAGTGGCCAACTGTGCCCTTTATTACCAGAATCGCTCACAATAGCAATAGCAACAAAATTGAATATGCTCCCAAATTTGCAATGGCGGGAATAACAATTTATTGCTACATGGTGAAAGTCTTGTAAAATAACAGAAATGATGTAGAAATGTCGGCTTAAAATGAATACAAGAGAAACAAAAATGAGACATGGATATTGCCATAAATCAATTGAAGAACGGAAGTTGAATTGAAAATAGAACTTGTATTCAATTACAACGAATATTATCACATGGCTGGAAAGTCAACAGCAACAGCAGAAAGATTGTGTCGCCACAGGAAACTAAGTCGTAAATGCTGTCGTTCATGGTCTTGACCTTCGGGCGCACGCCATTTCGGGTCAAGAGCGGCTCCCTCTGAGGTCGGAAAGTTTGATTGTCGCCGCGGGAGGGGCGATGACATCCACGAAGTGAAGTCGAACAGAGGGCGATAAAAACTCGGCTGCGTTGCTGGAACGTGGTGGGTAAACTAAACTCCCGCCAATAAATGACAGGTGAAGGATGTAGGAGGAGGCGGAGGAGAGGAGGGGCAGGGGAGGGACAAGTGCATGATGCTACAATGAATTCCTAACTTATTCTTTGTTCTTTCATCTAACTATCGAAAATAGAGCGGGTACTGCGTAATTATTCAAATTCATGAAATTCTTCCGTCGAGACGTTTTTTACGTCAATGTAGGGTAATTTGTCGGTCAGTTGCAATGAAAAAAATAGAGCGTTTAGAAGTAAACTTTTTAAAAAGTGTGTACAGTTTCTAGGGCAAAATTCCTCATACATCTGTTTCATTTTGAGTAAAATTTATACCTTGTGACCTAGTAAAGTAAAAAAAAAAAAAAAAGTAACGGACATACTCGACTAGTTGAGAATCATGATGATTGACAATCAGCGGTCACCTCTGATTCGTAAAAACAGCACGGACCACTCCCATTATTTCTCTCCCGAAAGAGTTTTGACGATGGACAAAACTTCTCAACAAACGGGTCAGAAACGGATGAAGTGGAGGTGGGATGCCGGCGAAATTAGCTTCAAAACTTCTCCACGACGACCAGCATAAAGGTTCCTACTCGACCATCACCAATGTTATCCTGTGGTGCTATTTGTTTCTGATACAGTATCATGTTTGTCACCCACCATCCCATCCCCTGAAGGCAACACAGACTGGGGGAAAAGGAGAAAAAAAAAAGAACCACGGACGAAACAGAAAAGCTCAGAAACTCGCTGTTTCTGGTGTCTTGTATTAAGAGAAAAAAAAAACCCAAAGAAAACAGTTAAACTGGCATCGTGGCAAGAATCTCTCTCTCCCCCTCACTCTCTTCTCTCAACCTATCACCATTTCTCTCCCTCCCACCATCCCATGCTAAAAAAAAAAAAAATATATATATATATATATATCTTTAATAGGAAGTATTATAAAAAAAACATTATGAAGATTAATTTAGATAATGGGGATTGTTGTTCTTGTGTACAGTCTATGGTGTTTTTCATTCAGAAGGACAATGTATACACGTATACGCCAGCCCCTAATGGCTCCGTCTGTAGCCTGCCTTTGAGGCTGTGAAGTTTGTCCTATATGCATCCCATGCATGCAACTGATTATGAGTTCTGTTGCCGCAAGCTGTGGCAAGGGTCGACGGTAAAAAAAAGAATGTAGCGATACCCTGCCCGATGTACCGTCTGTACTTACTCTGTACATGATCAATATAGGCAAAGGGTAATGTTTATGCTAATTTAACAGTTAATGGGAAAGGAGCCTGCAAACACGATCATTAGGCCAAAAAAAAAAAAAATGGTTTGTTTGCCCTTCGCGACCGACCGAAAATCACGGAAATTTCGGGTCGCGTTTTTTTTTTTTTTTTTTTTTTTTTTTTTTGCTCTTTCAAGTTTATTTTTTTCCACAAATTTCATCTTCTACAAATTTGTGAATGGTTTTAAACCCAAAATTATCCATTTTAAGCTAGAGAAAGAATAAAAAAAAAGTCTAAAAATGTTTGTTTGTTTTTTTTTTCATCTGATCGACCCGTCGTAATTGTGGTCGGGCCGCGTCGGTCCACAGGCTACGTTTTATAGCATGCATTGCATGCTACAATGTAGCTACCTTTTTGGCTCACATGCGTGCACACGCACGAAATCCAATCAATGCATGTATTATTATGCACTTAGTACAGGGCTGCACACTGGCGACATTCGCGCTAGCTTGCGCATTGGCGCTGCTCACGCACTGCTATGCCATGCAATGCAAAGCATGTACAGTGTAACTGCTTTTCGTTTGCTTGCGATCGGCGGTCATGCCAGACAAGAAGCATTGATAGAATTAGAAGCGCACGCATTTCTGGGTCATTTTACTCACGATCCGATCCCGGCTTCGCAGCAGCGTGGCAGTTGACATGTTAGAACTAATTTACTTGTGTCGATTTTTAGAAAAGTAAAAACATATTCGATATTCAGCGATACAGTAAATGGATCTGATTGCGTTCAGTTTTATTTTACACAGTCATTTCACAAATGAATATTTTCATTCGTTCAGAATGATCTCACAATGAAGATGGGCGCAAAAAGGATCACGAAATCGGCCCTTCCGTGTACTTTTTAAGAACGTATGCACAAAATGTGAAGAGATAATATAGGAAGAAAAAAAAAATCATTAAATCATCGCAGTCCCGCTTACATATTTGAGGTAGAAATCGTCCCAAAAAGGATCATAAATTCGGCCGGCCGCGTCGTACACCTTTCAAAAGCTCATGTACGAAATGCGAAGAGATTATAGAGGAGAAAAAAAAAAATAAAGGACACATTTGGTACGTGCATCATAAAAGATTACAGCCGAATAAAAATTCATGAAATCAACGCAATCCCGTTGAAATTTGAGGAAATAATAGGCGCAAAAGGGATCTTGAATTCAGTCCTGCATGCCGTGTTGGTTATCAAAACGCACGCACAAATGCGACGAGATTATTTTATATTCGGGAGAAAAATTAAAAAAACACATTTTTACCCTTCTGGTGCGTGTATTACAAAAGATTACATCCGAAGTAATTAATGAAATCGCCACAAACCGGCTGATATTTGAGGTAGAAATAGGCGCAAAAAGGAACGTGAATTCGGCCGTGTCGCATACCTTTTAAGAACGCGGAAAGGACACATTTTCATCCCCTTTTGGCGCTTGCATCATATAGATTACAGCCGAGTAGTAATTCATGAAAATTTCGCAATCCCGTTGAAATTTGAGTAAACAATAATAGGCGCAAAAGAATCTCGAATTCGGCCCTGCATGCAGTGTATAGTTTTGAAAACGCATGCACAAATGCGAAGAGATTATCGGGAGAAAAATAAAGAACGCATTTTCAACCCTTCTGGTGCATGTATCACAAAAGATTGCAGCCGAAAAAATTGACGAAATATCGCAATCCCGCTGGTATTTGATGTAGAAATAGGCGCTAAAAGGATCGTAAATTCGGCCGTGTCGTATACGCATGTACGAAATGCGAAGAGATTATAGGGAGAAAAATACAGGACACATTTTCAACCCCTTTTGGCCCGTGCATCATAAAGATTACAGCCGAATAATAATTCATAAAATCATCGCAATCCCGTTGAAGTTTGAGGAAACAATAGGCGCAAAAAGAATCATGATTTTTGGCCGTGTCGTATATCTTTTAAGAACGCATTTACGAAAAATAAAGAACGCATTTTCAACCATTCTAGCTGGTGCGTGCATCACAAAAGATTACATCCGAAGTATTTATGAAATCGTCACAATCCCGCTGACATTTGAGGTAGAAATAGGCGCAAAAAAGTATCATGAATGCGGCCGTGTGGTACATCTTTTAAGAACGCACTTACGAAATTCGGAGAGTTTATCGGAAAAAATAAAGGACGCATTTTCAACCCCTTTTGGCGCGTGCATCGTAAAATATTACAGCCGAAGTAATTTATGAAATCGTCACAATCCCGCTTATATTTGAGGTGGAAATGGGCGCAAAAAGGGTTGCGAATTCGGCCCTGCATGTCGTGTACCTTTCAAGAACGCATGCACAAATGCGAAGAGATTATCGGGAGAAAAATAAAGAACCCCTTGTATCGCGTGCATCAGAAAATATCACAGCTAAAATAATTCATTAAATCATCGCAATCCAACTGACCACCAAGAGCAGGTTACGCAGCAAGTTCGTGCCCTGATGTTTAGAAAAAGTCACAAACGCATTTGATACAATCTGATTTTGTTCATTACCATTTTACACTAATTCACAAACATTCTAATTTTTTCCTGTCTTTAAATTTCTTGTGCAATAAATAATGCAAGTTTAAAAAAAAAATTAATCTGTAAAATGTAGATGAGGGGGGGGGGGTACATCCATAAAAAACAAGGAAATAAGTTTGCAAGTCATTTAATGTTTTTTTATGTTGTCGTTGTTGACCGGTAAATTTTCTGTTCGGACCTGTACAAAATGGTAAACGGGGCATTTACTGGTCCGACAGAGACACGTCGGACCGGCAGAAAAAATGGGTTAGTGTGCAGCCCTTCACAAGATGGCTACTTTTGCAGCATCCGTTACCAGCTGTCATGGCACCAAAACTGTTTGGAGTTCAGTTGCCAGCATCTCACTGGAAGGTACTTTTTTGGAGCTGTTTGCAAAATTTAACAAAGATGAACGTTAATATAAGTGTTTGTCAGTGAGAGTTTCTGCCTCGCGTACCGGGCCCTGGCAAGACGTAAATTTGAATGAATCTCTTGGAGTTTTGAGTGCATTGACATGGAAAAAAGGGTACCCTGTATTAAAAAAAAAAAAAAAAAAAAAAAAAAAAAAAAAAAAAAAAAAAAAAACCGACCTACCGACCCTCTTGGGTTTTGACAATTAAGGGCAAACAAACACTTTTTTTTTTTGGCCTTACCAGACAAAGATCAATGTGGGGATGTGCTAATTATGTAGAGACGTCAGCAACAGAGGGGCGCCCCCATGTGGCAGGCACCTCTCTGCTTGCTGTTCACAGGTGAGTTGATGAAAATGAGAACGTCGCAAATTATACAAGAATTTCAGTGCTTAGATGATATGGTGCTGTATTATCAGTATTGGTAATTGATATGAAGAGTTTTAAGGCCCAAACAGGCATATTATGTGGAGTGAGAGTGTTTGTCAGAATTTACATGAAGCCATTCTATTTGTCTCTGGTTGATGGTGGTTTTGTTCAGTGGCACTGAATGCACGGTAACTTATGTATGTACGTACCTGTGTTAAGTCGGTCTACGGACGTATGTTGTGTGTACGGGCGTATGTAGTTAATTGCGGCTGCCGTAGTCTTGTGCGCACAATTAAATGTATTCGTAGTGCAGTAGTAAATTGCAAGGGCTGCAGGCCTGCGTAGGTTTGTGTACGTGACCAATTACGGTATTGAACAGTGTATTATGTAGCGCTGTGTAACAGTATAGGGCGTTTAGCGTGATCTGTCTACTCTGGTATTACATGGTGCTGTGTAGTATGGGGCGCCTATAATAGTGTGATAAGATGCCGAGTTGATGGTTTTTGATGGAAGCTATTTATCTATACTACATTTTGGTAATGCATCCAAGGTTGAAGAGTTTAGAGATAGAGTCAGAGATGTACAGTGTAGGTACAGTGTTGTGGGTTTATGATGTAATACCACTGAGGTTGTAAGAGGGAATATTATTCCTTTTGCTTCCCCTAATAGAGTAAGATTCTGTATTGATAGGGACTAGGGTATCTTGTAAGTGTGTCGTCTAGCAAGAGATTTAAGAAGCTACCTGAGTATCGATCATAATAGTTTTGACACACACAATGGAGGAGTTAAGAATACAGGTGTATTGCACTGCCGTTACCATCATTTAAGGTTTGTTATGCTGAGATATTGTGTAGATTTGCATTTGTTTTCATAGTTGGTGTACCCTGTGATCTAAAGTTGTAAGACCCGCAGTAGTTGAGTATAATGTAATTTTTCAGCATTATTATACCCCCATCTTATTTCATGCTGACATTCTAGATTTGATGTAGTGGGACCTATATGGACCAGATGTGTGATTGTAATTGTTTTGAGTAGGGATAGGTGATTTGACTGTGACGAAGTGATCTGCAGATGTTAGGAATGGTTGGTGGAAGAGAGGATTTATCCATATGATATCACGTGACTTTTATCTAAGAGCAAGGGTGATCTTATAGAAGGGTTATGTGGAAGTGTTTATAATAGGATGCATTCAGGCTCTGGTAAACTGTTCAGCAATTCAAATCAGTGAAGAGAGAACTGCTGTCTCATTTGTTTTTATTATTCAAACAAAATAACAGTTTGAGCCAGATCTTTACTGGACTCTAAAACAAAACAGGTATTATTCTTTTCACAAATAATGATGAATAAGATAATTATTATGTATTGTATATGTATACGCAAGGATTGGTAGTCACACATGTAAAAAGCCTTTATCCTACTATATGGAGTCTGACATTACACTAACAGAGTGGACATGACACTGGCTGCTTATCATGAAGTGTGGAGAGTATGATTTTATTCCATAGAGTGAGCCCTGTGTGTGAATAGACATCACAGTGTTGTAAGATATAGGTCTCAAAAAGCAGGTATTGTTACAACACATTTACATTGTATCAAATGGTTCCACAACATTTGTACCCAGCCATTTACAGTCTGCTTAATGTATTATAAATGGTTTTTAACAGTCATGATAAGTGAAATAACACAGTGAGAGAGATTTATGTCACATACAGCTGATTATATGGCAGATGCTTTCACTAGTAATGATACTATTATTGATACTCCACTGTGGATTTATAAAGTTATAGAGACAATAATTCACTTGGTATCTGTGTGTTATAATGAATGAGTTGTTTTGGTGTTAAACATGTGAGGACTTGATGATGTGCACATATAGTGTTTCAAGGGTTCTCCTAAAGTACATTTTAGGAGCTGTAATTGTGTTGTGACTATATTATGAGTTAATAAAAGAGACCTCTCTGCTTGCTGTTCACAGGACTCCTGTCGAGTGTTTGTCTTTATTGACTGCACGACCTCCCACCCGAACCCACGTGCCGAATAACCATCTCCATCATAGACACACATACACACCCTCACCGTCTTCACATCATCTCGCCCTTCTCCATATATCTCTCTCATCTCCCCCACATTTCGGCCCCCCTACATCAAATTTACATAATTCTTGTGAGGACAAGGAAAATGAGTTTTTCCACCTCCTGACGTTTACGAGATGTTCACACGTCCGGATACTAAATCTACAAAAATGGAAGTGACTCCTTTTGCGTTTCTTTCATTTGAATGATTCTGCTCCACAATGTATTGAAAGTGGTTCTTGAAAACATTTTACTGCTTTTCCTTGGAGAACCGAAGGGAAAAGAGGGGGCGAGGTTTGGGTAAAAATAGACCCACAGCGGCTACCCTCGGGGAGAAACTCGTACATGTTTTGACGGAAACTCAGGTACATTCAACACTCCTGTTTGCTTAAATGTCGATTGGCACAGAAAACCCCATAGCGTTGTACACACCGTACAAAGTTCCTGGCACTGAGAGGGTTTAAAAAAACAAAAAACAAGAATAAAATACTAGTATGTATCCAAGTGTATCTTTGATTCGACTTCAAAAGCACGTGAGGGCGCTGTGGCACAGAGGATAAGACTCCCGACTCCCAATCGGGGGACCCGAGTTCGATTCCGGCCCAGTGCTTGCGTCCTTGGACAAGATGTTTTTTACCCACTGTGTCCCACTAGACCAGTGCTCTCGACCCAGGTGAAGAAATGGATACCTGACAACGCTGGGGTAATAATGATGGCAGGGCCCTCTGGTACAGAGCAGTGACAACACTGCAGAGGCTAACCTGGATAAGTCATTATTATCATTATCATCATCAAAACAAGCAGAGACGCAAGCAATCGCAAAATACTTCAAAAAGGTTGGTGTGGGCAGGGAGGTGAGAGGAAACCTGGTGTGGGTAACTTCGGGGAGATTCGTGTTCTCTCAGACCAGGGGATTAAAGGGGATGGCTATAGTAACTGATCAGTGGGAATCGGTGGGCCGTTAACAATCGCCCCGACACTGTACAGGCATGCAAACCTGGAAACATTGAACTGCACATTACTTGAATATGAGACCGTTCTGAAGCAAATAATTTTCACACAATAATATTCACTGTATAATGTACTCTTAAATGAATCCCACAAGGATTGGAACAATCATCCCCCAGCATTCCCACTGATTCTCACTGATCAGTTACTAGCCATCCCCTACGGACTACCACTGAAGATCAGTTAAAAGCAGGTGAGCAAACAACATGAATTCCTTGAATTATTTTTCAAGAATGCGTACTATGACATAGTACCTGACAGTCACTAGTATGTTGGGCTGCTGTTTGTATGTTTGAGTAATGATTCCCGTTGCGTTCAAATTGTGCCTGCAGTCACCTCTTGGGTGTTGCATTACACCGGAGGGTCTTCAGATTATATCAAACAAGACGTTTCGTGTGTTGGACAGTTTTTCTGTACTAAGTGCTCAGTCCGCGAGATCACTGCCTGTGTTTATTCTTCACGGAAAACGTGTTAATGACTTTTTGATTGGTCTCCGTGAGAATTCCCGATTCCCGCCGGGAAACGTCAAACTCCTACAGAGCGCGTGGTTAGGCGCACTTAAGATCACCCAGTCACGTCAATTGGGTAAAACTCGCTGTTTGCTTTTCATTTTTCTTTCAATTTAATCTCATTTTATCTCTCGCCCTATATGAATGTCCGCATCGTAAGCGAAATGCATCTGCCCCAGTTCGACTCAACGTGATCTTCAAAGGTGGTGGAGCTTTATTGTTGTTGTTGTTTTAAAGAACAAAAGGAGAGAGAGAGAGAAAAATGGGGCCCTATACAAATAATTTGCCCCAGACAGCACTTAACATAAAACAAACATTATAAATCTTATAGAGATATAAACAAGAATATTAAATATATACCAAGTCTCCAGAGGGAGCTCATATTTGTCTCCACGAGGGAGCTCATATTATCTTCACAGAGGAGCTCATTAAGTCTCCACGAGGGAGCTCATATTGTCTCCATAAAGGAGCTCATTACGTCTCCACGATGGAGCTCATATTATGTATTCTTCAAACAAAGCTTTATTGCATGACTATTTCTTTGTTTGTTTTTATAACTTTTCGCACCTGATATTGCTTATCTAACAGAATTTTGGAGCATCGAAATGGAGTGAGGCTTAATTTGGCTCCTACTTTCTTTCGAAGCGATGAATTTTACTGACTTTTTATACAGATTATCCGGAATGAGATTCTTCCAAGACTAAAATGTCGAATCAGTTATTTTATCCTCATATCCTACAAAGGAATATCGCTGTGCATTCTCTTGTTCGCTCAATGTAGATAAAGGGTTACATAACCAGGATTAAATCATTTGAATTACTGGACGAATTACGGGCAGATTTTGGAAATTTTAGAGGTATGTACCAGAGGGCGAGAGGCAAAAATTTCGATCACATGTTATACACTTGCTGCATTATAGAATGTATGTACTGTATATTGTGATATGTCTATGTGTATGTGCATAACGTATGTGTGTAAGTATGTGCTCTCTGTTTGTGTGTATGTGTGATTGCGTAATTTCATGCACAAACCCAAATAATGAATTATTGTATAAAGGCGATGGACATCAACGCTGAAAGAATTGTCCTCAACTATTGTGATGATGAACGGTGCCAATGTTCATTTTATTTTCTCTGTTTATGATGACAACTGTAAATTTTAAGTTCATTAAAACTCTTTCAATAATAGCCAATTTGACCGCGGATTGTGATTTCAATCTGACACCGCCCGTTCAATTTTCTATCTACGTAGATACAGCTATGGAAGGTTCAATTCGCAGACTCTTCCAATCTTTAGAAATGGGGAGGGGATGGCGGGGTGCTGTAGGATAATCATTCCGACACGAATGTGTTGAGAAAGTTGTTGTTAGATAATAATGTTACATATTAACTGACATTTCCCGTATCTTTCCTTTTTTTTTCTTTGCCAACTGGGATACCGAATCCGTCGGTTCAAGGATCCAGCTTCCGACACCATGAGAGTCAACCTGACTCGGAGAGAAGAGTCAACCTGACTCGGGGAGAAGAGCAGTAAGAGTCAATCTGACTCGGGGAGAAAAGTCAACCTGAC
Source organism: Diadema setosum (assembly GCA_033980235.1). NCBI lineage: Eukaryota > Metazoa > Echinodermata > Echinoidea > Diadematoida > Diadematidae > Diadema > Diadema setosum. Next base: position 9,902,454 of record CM067077.1, on the reverse strand, counting down.
TCGGGGAGAAGAGTCAACCTGACTCAGGGACACGAGTCAACCTGACTCGGAGAGAAGAGTCAACCTGACTCGGGGAGAAGAGTCTACGAGTAATTATGGTGAAGACAGTCGACTGTACTATACACTAACGTAGAAGGCATCGAATACATTTTGTGACTAGACAGAAAAAGAAAAACCCGCATCCTCATCCCATATTTTTTTCAATCTAATTTCATTTCAATATTTTTCTTGTTATTTCCATCAAAGAAAAAAAAAATGATCCAAAGCGGTACGAGTTGTCAATTTGATTGTCATTAATCTGATAAGGACAATTCATCGAACACAACATAAAGTATAGGCACGGATGATATCATAACAAACTAGAAATGTCGCTTTGGCGACTGGTATGCCTCCGCCATAATGCATGAGTTTCCCAATAGGTCTAGATAGTACATGTGGACAATGTGTGATTACATTTTCACAAAATTGGCAAAATATTGGAATGACAAGTTTGTCACAAATGTGTTGAAAGTGCACCTTCCTTGACGTAGGTTTAATTGGATGAGTAGGAGAGCATGTATCTAGGGATTTAAGGACTTTAACTTGACTTTGACCCATTCATACATTTAGGCATTGAGTAATTTTCAAGGTACAGGTGTGGAGAAAAAGTGCAATTTCTGAATTGAATAGTAAATTGTTACCATTTTCATCTGGCCCTTGACCCTAAAATTCATAAGATAATTACTTTCAGGTAGAACATGCATAATATGTACTAAGTTTCAAGGTAACTTGAGCCACTTCCGAGATATTGAGGAAAAGGTTAGTTCAGCACTTTCACTTGATCTTTGACCTTTTGACCTTTGAGGCAAAAAGAGAAAAAAAAAAACTTTCCAGAGAATTTCTATTAGGTTACACACGCATACACCAAGTGTAAAAAATAACCCTGCTGGCATTGCATAAATATGAGGGTAATAGTAAAATTTTGAAGTCTTGCACTTGACCTTTGACTCCATGAACCCTACATTCTCTAGATAATCACTTCCAGTCAGTACATGTATATACTCTGTTCCATGAAGATACCTTGAACAATTTTCCAAGGTACGGAGAAAAAAAAGAAGTTTTAATATTTTTACTTGACCTTTTGACCTTTGACCTTTGACCTCATGACCCAAACTTTCACCAGAGAATCTTAATTGGGTAATACATTGTATACACTAAGTTTCAAGAAAATATCTTCAGGCATTCAATAGATAAGGTGGAAATAGTGAAATTTTATGTATTTGACCCTGACCTTTTGACCTTTGACCTTTGACCTCATGACCCAAACTTTCACCAGAGAATCTTAATTGGGTAATACATGTATACACTAAGTTTCAAGAAAATATCTTCAGGCATTAAATAGATATGGTGGAAATAGTGAAATTTTATGTATTTGACCTTGACCTTTTGACCTTTGACCTTGAGCATGTGCACCCAAAAGTTGATAGGCACAACTTCACCCCCTAATACACATACATGCCAAGTTTCATTAGGATACCTCAACAGGTTTCGATAGTTACCTTGTCCACAAAATTCATTACGGACGGACGGACGGACGGAAGGACGGACGGACGGACGGAAGGACGGACGGACGGACGGAAGGACGGACGGACGGACAACCCGAAAACATAATGCCTCCGGCACCACTTCGTGGCGGAGGCATAAAAAGGAAACCGCAATGCACACTTTGTCATGGTAAAAAAAAAAGTAATCATAACAACAAAAAAGAGTGTTCCACTAAATGTTTGTGTGTTTTATGAAATGTGTGTGATATTAAACATGATATAAAATCCACCTAATACACTGTATATGAAAAATATTAATATTGTTTATAGAGCCCATACATTCTGGAGAATGAGATTAAATCTTTCAAGAGAGAGAGAGAGAGAGAGAGGGGGGGGGGGGAGGGGGAGGAAGAGGGAGAGATTTCCGAGGCCAGGGCTCATAAATGGCAAAATATAAAAGAAAAAAAAAATGTTCAGACAGCAGTGCCAATGCCAACGGTGGAAATTCTATCTCCTCCTAAAACGCTCGTCACGTTTTGTCATGCTTCTCTCGCCTGCCTTGCTGTCTCGAACGTGTTCCGGTAAAATAAAGATGTCACATTTTCACCATGTCGTTGGCCTAAAATGTCATTTCTTTATGATTTTATGCCAACAGTTGTATTGAGTTGACCTTTTTCTTTTCGATCAGAGTGTGGTTATTATCATTTGAAGTCATGGCGTGGATATTCTGACATGGGAATGTTTACTTTGTGTGTTTGTGTTTGTGTGCAGATTCTCAACCCACACGACAAGGTTTCTAGGCGTACGTCGTCTTTTTCGTATTCATAATATTAATATCAATTCCCAGATAAGCAGAACCCCCCCCCCCAAACAATAATATCTATTATTACCCGTGTAAGGTAGTTTTGCCTGGCAATCGTAGTTGGTATTTTGATCATTATGGTACAAGTAGATGAGGGGGAAACACAAGAACGCACACGGTTGCCAAACTAAAACGGCATATAGGCCTATGGTAATTCTCTTTACACTTTCGAAGTGATTACAACGGGAATTTCATAGATTTGGAAACTGACGACCTCTTTCTTTAATATTCTTTCTCGCTCTTTATTTGTGTGTGTGTGTGTGTGTGTGTGTGTGTGTGTGTGTGTCCATCTTGCACATCCAGACACACATAGCCGCAAACACTTACATACGCACATACATCTTTTGTTTTTGTCAATCCTTTATTTTTCTTGCTTTTCATAATGAACAATAATATACAAATTAGTTAATTGCAACATAATACAATATGACGACATAATATTCCACGTTGTCAATATAATTATATTATAACGAATGAAAAAGAAAGAATTTTATATAAAAAAGGGATAAAGAACACACATACACACACACACACACACTCACACATACAAGATTTGACATTAGTATTGATAATAAGTCTATACCTGACAGAATTCCACAGCGTCTACTATCACAAGGTTGGCTTCGACATTCGTTGTAACCGCATACCGCCATCACGTCCGGGATCCAGCTGCGCACGTGAGGGTTTTCGAAGAGGCTTCCTCCCCGCTCGCCCCGGGGTGAGATGCACCCCCTTGCCCGACCGACCCTCTCTCTCCCCGAAACGCTGCACGCCAAAATAAATATCAATCTCTCTAAACTATATCTGTCTATGACCGAGCAACACATGATTCTTACACCATGTTTCCCTGTTGTGATATTGCTGTCGGTCCATTTTATACGCGCTGGTGGAGAAAACTGCCTCTTGGCACAAACGGGGAGAGTTTTATTTCAGCTTATGACATGAAGAAAAAGGGCCGGATCACATTACTGTACATTTTCCAGTCTCACTATAGGCTATGGTGTGTTTTGTATCAATTTGTTCAATTAATGACTTGACTTGACTTGACTTGACGTGAATCGATTAAGACTTTACAATGACTTTAACCTGACTTTGACTTTGAGATGACCTTGTCGAAAACATCACTGATCTCTGGAGATCAGTGATTAGAATTCCGTATCGGAATTAGACGCCCTCTTCGGTTGCTGATGAAGTGACCTGGTACTTTCACTACAGGATATACCACAGAACTCTTAGGAGTTCTGTGGGATATACCCATCGAAATAAAACATTAGACATTATTTGCTTTGCTTTGTTATCATAAAACAGTTTATTTCTATGAAGTGATTTTGTCTTTGTCTGTTTTGTGAGATGTTGTTATGTTATGCTATGATATTTTCCATTGTTACAAAGTCAACTTTGGAAGAGCAAGTTTTTTTTTTTTTTTTTTTTTTTTTTCTGCTTGAAAACTTGACATTTCTACGCGTACCACTCTAAGTGTTATCTTGTTTTGACAAACCTTCATAAGCCATCATAACTGCGTAGCGTCAACATGATGATTACGTTTTATGTTCTGCCGTCTTGAGAAATGAAATGTAAACACGTTGTCAACGTCTATCAGGAGAATTATCCAAGTGGAGCCAAATCAGAGTTACCAGTTTCCATGACGACGCAACAATTTCCCATGTATCCGATAAAACTCATTATTATTTCTCTTCGTCTCACGCAAATTAGTTTAGCGTCTGGAATATTTGAGACCAAGTAACATAATCATGATAAACGAAGACCCTTAACACGAATCTTACAAATCTTAGCGGAAGAAAAAAAAAAAGAAATACAGAAAATTACAATGAAAAAATAGGTGATAACACGTGACGAATGTCCACGAAGAAAGGAATCCCCAAAATACGAACACGATGAAATCTAAATGACGCCTGACATTATTTTGCCTGACGAAACGCAAAATTCAAGAAAAAGGGAAGTGAATTTGCATCACAAAGGCATATCACATTCCATCATAATATAGATGAAAAAACGAGAGTCAGTGTTGTTGTTTTTTTTTCCGAGTTTTTTTTTTTTTTTTTTTTTTCATTTTTACTGTCAAAGCTCTACAGCAACCTAGGATGAACAGATCCTGGAAACCGCCGGAATATGCTTAATCATTATCAACTTAATATTCCTTCGAACGGGCGCCGAACCCAGAGCGAACTTGATGGGTAATTACCACCAGCTCACACGAATAAACACAGCTACTGCTTGTAGAATAACACTAACATTAACACTAATACTGAAACTAATAACTGTTATCACCGATATTTACTGTATAGGTCCTGTATACTATCACCGCTACCAATACCAAGCGGCTGCAACATAGATACTTCGACACTCTTATATGCTATCGGTCACGTATCTCGCTGATCAGTGATGCAACTTGTAGTCCTGCTTTTATTCGTCTATTCGTCTGGCTATACCACCATCCATTCTAAATAAACCCAAAACGAAATAAGTGATCACAAGTTAACACAATAATGATTATGTATACAATAATAATACCATAAACTCTCGTATAATCACCTCCTTCAAATTGTATTATACCTCAATCTTTATAATAAAGGAATGCATCTTCCTAGTCTCTTTGGAGGAAAATCTTTTGAACCAATAACAACGTATTCCAAGACTTACATAGCTTCAGAAGACAACCGGACCACAATGTATTAGCAAGATGTGATAGGGCCTACATGTGCACGTCATGATTTCGTACGAAGTGGGTTTAGGAACACACCGTACTATAGTCTTCATTTCCCTTCAGAGTTTTTTTTTTTTTCGCCATGAATTTGAGGCTTAAACTCTCATAAAAGAGTGAAACTGCGTATGTCTTAAAGGACAAGTTCACCTTCATTAACATAAGGAATGAGAGAATGTAGCAATATTAGTAGAACACATGTCATCATTGAAAGTTTGAGGAAAATCGGACAATCCGTTCAAAAGTTATGAATTTTTGAAGTTTTTGTGGAATCACAGCTGGATGAGAAGACTACTGCGGTGTATGATGTCACATGCGTACAACAGCATAAGGAAAATATAAAGAGAATTTCACAAAATTTCCTATTTTGACAAAAGTACACATTCCCTTGACTCGTTACTGACATATGTTATGGGTAATATTATTCCCATTGCTTTTAGAAAGAGGCAAGTCAAGTGCTCTTTTATTATGCGAAAAAAGTGAAAATATATTGAATTTTCTTTACATTTTCTTTATACTGTTGTACTCATATGACATCACGAGCCCCAGTAGTCTCCTCATCCAGCGGTTCCAACACAAAAATTTTAAAAATTCATAACTTTTGCATCGATTGTCCAATTTTCCTCAAACGTTCACTGATGTGTTCTACTAATATTGCTGCATTCTCTCAATCATTATGTATATGAAGGTGAACTTGTCCTTTAATGATAATGAAGTGAATGAAATAAAATGAAATGAAATAATACAAAATCTATACGCGACTCCTTCGGATTGAAATTCCGATGATAACATTCATAATGAAAGTAATGGATAATAGTTCCAATGATATCACGCGTTTGATGTTATGATGTAAGTGACTTCTTTGCTGAGGAATTTAAGCATTGACGCCTAATTTGTATATTCAATGCACTTTCAAAGGGAACTTCACACAAGATTCAATGCGACTTGCACCACAATCACAATAACGAAAACGATGTTTTTCGCAATAGCAGCACGGTCACATCATCCGCCATCGTAAAGAGCTGTTAAGATTAACAGTAAGACAACGTAGATGGCGTTATAAAGATGTGACCTGTGACAGCGTTGATGATCTCAGGGAGGTGGGACCCACCTCCCTGATGATTCACGTACACACCACTTCCCCTTTTGTTACGACATCGTCATCCATGAGATCGTCACTATGAGCTAGAAAACGCCTGTGTGTGTAGGCTTCTATACCAAATAAAGGATTATTCGCATGAAAGCTTCGTACAAGCGGCTAGAGAGTCGTTAAATCTAGAGGGCGACTAATTAAAGAGCAGCACGAGACTGAACGCGAATACCGAATACATCTAGAAAATTTAATGATTACCTGTGTTTCAGAAAGTCTTCTGCCTCTTTTTTCTTCAAACCTTTAAAGCCAAAAAGAATTATTTGATGTTGTTTTAAAATTTCAAAACATATCAAGAAGAGTCCAGGCTGTGATGAAATTGATTCTTACGTTTTAAAACAATCTATTCAAAATCTTGCCAAACCACTGTGCAGTATCTTTAATCTATCTCTTAAACAAGGTGTATTTCCGGGTGCTGTTCGTTATTCCGAAGGTTCGCTATTCCGAAGATTCGTTGTTCCGAAGGGTCGTTAATCCGAAACACGCAAATTCGTTAATTCGAAAATTTGTGGCGTTATTCCGAAGGTTCGTTATTCCGAAGATCGGTTAATCCGAAAATGAAATTCGGAACAATGAACCTTCGGAATAACGAATCTTAGGAATAAAGAGCCTTCGGAATAACGAACCTTCGGAATAACGAGCTGTAACCGTATTTCCCACGTCATTAAAAGATGCTTAAGTTATACCAATTTATGAGAAAGGTGATACTTCTAGTTTATCAAATTACAGACCACTTTCTATTTTATCTGTCTTTTCCAAACTATTCGAAAAACTTATACATAAACGTCTTATTTCTTATTTGTGTCATACTAGGATTTTATATCTCGAACAATATATTTGGATTTAGACCTGGGTACTCAACGTGTATGGCTCTTCTTGACTTTTGTGATAGAATTGCACAGGCATTTGAGAAAAAGGAGTTTGTTATTGGTGTCTTTTTAGATCTTTCTAGAGCATTCGATTGCATAAGCCATTAATTCTTTTACACAAATTAAGTTTTTATGGTGTTAGAGGTATCGCATTAGAATGGTTCAAAAGTTATCTCCAAAATCGTAAACAGTATGTATATGTAAATAATGGTTATTCTTCTCCAATTCAGAACATTAATGTTGGTGTGCCACAAGGCTCTTTTTTAGGTCCTTTACTTTCATCTTGTACATAAATGACCTGCAGTATTCGAGTAACATAATACACTCAATTTTATATGCAGATGATAGCAATCTATTCATCTCTGGCAATAATTACTAGTACCTGTGCAATATTGAATAATGAATTAGCCAAGTTTAAGATTGGTTTTTAGCAAACAAATTGAAGCTGAATATTGACAAGACATCATGACTCCTGTATGATATTCAAAACAAGAAATAAAGTAATAAATGTTAATGATATTAATACCTGTATGGCAGATATCACCCTTCCAATATTGTACATACAGTAAAATTTTTAGGAGTTAACGCTTGACGATCATCTGACATGGAGAAATCACGTTGAGGATGAAAGTATCCAGGGCAATCGGAGCAATAAATAGAAAAAGTGCAATAGTTCCTTCTGATAAGTTTATATCATACCATGATATTGCCTCGTTTTATGTATTGCAATATCATCTGGGGGAACTGTGCTAAATCTCTTTTGAACCGTATTCATATTTTACAAAAACGTGCAATAATTTACCCATTCAGAGCCCTAAACCCACACAGGGCCCCGGCCTTGTTTAAAAAGCTAAATTTGTTAACTGTGTATGAAATATTGATAAATTTGTTACCTGCACATTCGCATATTCCTATATCAACAATATCTTGCCATTTTTTTTAAAGACAAAGTTACTGCTTCATTGAAAACAATACTCGAGTTGTATACAGTACTCGTCAAAGAAAGAGTTATATATCCCATTTTATAAATACAATGCTTCTAGACGTACAATAAGGTATGCTGGCCCACTTTTGTGGAGTACCAGACAACATTAAAAGTACCATTAGTCTTTTGTCCTTTAGAAGAAAGTATGATGAACAATTTCATTTGATTCAGTAATCTTGTTTGACACACGCATGAACGAGTTAAAGATATATTGCTTGCCTATAATCACTAGTTTATTGTAATGTTTTTGTCATCTGTATAGTCCAATGTATTCTGAAATGTTTTGTTATATGTGATGTTTATTAACATATTGTACCATTTTTAATTGTCAGGGATCAGCCTTTAAAAGGCCATTATGGCCTATTGTTGATTCCCCCACGTGTCGCATCTTGCTTAGTTGCGCTCATGTAATGTTTGTATATGTCTTTTTATTTATCCTGTGGGAAAAAAAATGAAATGAATTTTGTATTGATAATATGATTTCATTAGGTTTTCAATTTAAAGGGGAAATCCATTCCCAAATTAAGTTAGTCTGATTTAAAAAAAATCGTAAAATCATACAAATTTAACGGTAAAAATTTGACTGAAATCGAATGAAAAGAAAGTTATGAAATTCTAAAGTTTTACTTATTTCTGTAAATCAGTTCTGGTACAGTGGATATAAATATGCAAATGATTGAACTGACCATGTCATTACCCCACAATTTTCCATTGATCGTGCCCATGTACACAAAATGATGAAAATTCAATGTTTCTGTCATTGAAATCTAAAACATGATGTTATTCCTGGTTAAGTTACTTCAGAACAGTGATCAGTTAGACATATCAGGATTTGAGCATTGGGTATAATTGTGTTTAAATGAAAAATTTTAAATTTCAAAATTTTATGTACAAACTATAAAGCAAGTTTTGAGGGTATAACTTACTCACTTTGCCATTCGCATACATTGACCGTCCAAGAACTGTTTCCTGAAAAAGTATCGAAACAGCAAAATGTCATAACTTCCTTATTTTTCTTCCAATTTCGATCAAAATTTACCGTTGAACTCGTGGATTTACTCTTCTTATCAGACTAACTTAAAATATGTTTGATGATGACGGAGGCATTGTTTGATCATGGGGTTAGAATTCCGTTGAAACTTCATGGTTTTGATCGAGTTAAATAAAGGGGTGGTATACAGTTTCGATTGAGATGGGGCCTCAGAATTCCAGCATTTTTTATGATGATTCATTTTGTTTTTTTCAGATAAGAAACATATGGTGTCATGATGTAATACAAAAGAAAATAATTAAAAAAAAAAGGAATTCAAAGTTGATTTGATGAAAACTGGTGGTTTTGAAATGAACGAGATATCCCAAACAGAGCTATCCTATTAAAAAGTGGAACCCACCTTTCATTAGGATTGCTTTGTTTTACTTTGTTTTTGATTATCTCAGCCATTTCAAATCCCGTTTTCTGGGATAAAGTTTTATTTGAATTCCTCTTAGAATGGAAATGGAATTCTCTCTAACATGTGTTGATGAAATGGTTTCTAAATGGGTGCCTACGTATAACATATATATTGTGTATCTCGCAAAACAAAACAAAAATAAGCTTAAAGGGACTGTACATCCTATAGCTCTGTTTGAGGTGAGGTATAGCTTTTAAGGTTTTGCGAGATAGGAGTCCTGCTGAGAAGCAATATAAAGCTTGTAAATTGCAGAAACTCCTATTTACAGATACAAAACAAAACAAAAAAACCACCAGATACACAAGACTGGAAAATTCAGCCTGAAAACTATGTACAATATATACATACAATATGCGAAAATGAAATTATATTGTGTGGGGGGGGGGGGGGGAGAAAGCACACTAACGGATGTTAAAAGAAAAAAAAATGTACTTAAACAGAATAAGGGATTGAATAATGGGAAGGGAAAAATAACTTGGACTTGGACACACAGTTACAGGGACAAGAGTAAAGAGGTTGAAATAAAGGCAATGACTTACAAGATATCCAGTGCTTAACTAAGATGTAGCTCAGCATTAATCAATGAAAAAAAAAGTAAAACCAATAAAGCAGATTATATCAAAAAGCCTACATATACCTGATTATTTATAAAGATGTGAATTTAACACTCAGCCCTATTTAAAGATTACAATATTTATGGAACTTTATCAACAGTGGAAACACTGTATTCCCTCTGACAAATTTCAGAGTGTAAAAAAATAAATAAATAAAAAAATAAACAGGTTCAAATTTCAATACACATAAGCAAGGTCAAAATATTTGACACAAGTTGTATGTCACACAAATATTTTGTACAGTAGGACCTCAGTAAACAACAATTTGAAAAAGGTCCCAATTGCCATAAAACAGACTCACATTATGTACAAAAATGTATATTTATAACTATGCAAGTTATTTCATCTGAAGTACAGTAATACAAAAAAAAAGCCAACAACAAAACATCAGGATTAATTGTATCGTCAAGAAGATAAGATTTCATCTTACGTTTAAATCCAATAGGCTAATGGCCTGTCTAAAAGAGGATTCCAGAGAGTTCCAGTCAACGGCGTAGCCAGGATTTGATCTTAGGGGGGGCGGTTAGTCTGCGAGGGAGCGAAGCGACCGAGCCCGAGCGAGCGGAGCGAGCGAGGGGGGGGGGGGGGGAGGGTGTGGGAGGTAGGTGTCCCCCCTCCCGCGGTAAGAACTTTTTGCATTTTGATGTTGCAAATGGTGCAATTTGATGCATGTTTTGCTCGTTTAATCGACGTGAAACAGTCCTACTTGTTTAAGGTAGCAGTATATTTTAGTGTAGATTATTATTGAACAATTTGCCTATAAAATGGTATAATTTAAACACACTTCTCAATATTAATTCTTTTCACTGAATATCATGAACGCGACTGAACCCGAGCGAGCGGAGCGAGCGAGGGGCGAGGGGAGGGTGTGGGAGGGGGGTGTCCCCCCTCCCACGGTGAGAACTTTTTGCACTTTGATGTTGTAAATGGTGCAATTTGATGCATGTTTTTGTGCGTTTCGTCGACGAGAAACAGTCCCACTTGTTTAAGTTTGCAGTATATTTTGATGTAGATTATTATTGAACAATTTGCCTATCAAATGGTACAATTTAAACACACTTCTTGTGTTAATTCTTTTCACTGAATATCATGAACGCGACTGAACCCGAGCGAGCGGAGCGAGAGAGGGGGGAGGGGAGGGTGTGGGAGGGGGGTTTTCCCCCTCCCACGGTAAGAACTTTTTGCATTTTGATTTTGAAAATGGTGCAATTCGATGCATGTTTTTGCGCGATTTATCGACGAGAAACAGTCCCACTTGTTTAAGGTAGCAGTATATTTTGATGTAGATTATTATTGAACAATTTGCCTATAAAATGGTATAATTTAAACACACTTCTCAATATTAATTCTTTTCACTGAATATCATGAACGCGACTGAACCCGAGCGAGCGGAGCGAGCGAGGGGCGAGGGGAGGGTGTGGGAGGGGGCTGTCCCCCCTCCCACGGTGAGAACTTTTTGCATTTTGATGTTGCAAATGGTGCAATTGATGCATGTTTTTGCTCGTTTTATCGACGTGAAACAGTCCTACTTGTTTAAGGTAGCAGTATATCTTAGTGTAGATTATTATTGAACAATTTGCCTATAAAATGGTATAATTTAAACACATTTCTCAATATTAATTCTTTTCACTGAATATCATGAACGCGACTGAACCCGAGCGAGCGGAGCGAGAGTGGGGGGAGGGGAGGGTGTGGGAGGGGGGTGTCCCCCCTCCCACGGTGAGAACTTTTTGCATTTTGATGTTGCAAATGGTGCAATTTGATGCATGTTTTTGCGTGTTTTAACGAGTTGAAACAGTCCCACTTGTTTAAGGTTGCAGTATATTTTAGTGTAGATTATTATTGAACAATTTGCCTATAAAATGGTATATCATTTAAATAATCTTCTTGTATTAATTCTTACACTGAATATCATGAACGCCGTCTGCAGTTCAGCAATCAAACAGAAAAAGCATGCACACGAGGGTGTAGATAGGGGCATATCCCCTCCCACACGAAGGTGGTTTTGCGTTTTCAGACCTGAAATTCAGCGATCTGGTGCAAATTTTTGGTGCAATACTTTTTCATCGAAGTGTTAAAATCACGGAATTTAGCTCTTATTCCGAATGTGCACCATCTGTGTGTATGTATAAAGTCTAGTGAGGTAGAGCTTAGGGGAAGGGGAATTCCCCCTCCCGCTGGCGGAGCTTTTGCGTTTTTAGAATTGAAATAAAGCGTCTAAACAGTCTACTTCTATGCATGGCGGAAGGGGGGGGGGGGAGGGGCGGGCGATCAGGGAGAAGTGTTATCTCCACCCTTCCCTTCCGATGGAGCTTTTGCCTGAAATTGAGATATCTCGTATACGCATATTTGATGGAATCAACATTTGGGAAATCACCAAAAAAACAAAAAAACAAAAACAAAAAACAAAAAAAAAAAACTGATGGGGGGGGGGGCTGAGGGAGGAAAGGTAGATTAAAAGGGGAAATTCCCCATATACATGAGGGAACCTTGAGTTTTCGGAATATAAGTGATAAGTCTTGTGCACTCAGAATTATTCATATTTTGTGTGTGTGCGTAAATCTAAAAAGTGTACTAAGCTAGGGAAAGAGGCACAGAGGGGGAGGGTTTGGGAGGGGGATACCCCCTCCCAAGCACGAGAGATTTTGCATATTTTGAATTGAAATTCAACGATCTGGTGCACACTTTGAGTGAAATATTCAAAAAAATATCTTATTTGATGAAAGGTTGCAAAGGAGACCCGCTTCATGTGCATGCATACAGTATACACGCATTTTTTTTTTCCGCCTCCCAAATCCCCGGTCCAAATCTTAGGGGGGGCGACCGCCCCCATCGCCCCCCCCCCCCCCCCCCGGCTACGCCAGTGGTTCCAGTATTTTGGGCCTGCCACTGCGACAGTATTACATGTATTTCTGAGTTGGGTTCTGACTGATGTGAAATGATATAAAGCAGCCTGTCTTGTAGAATAATTGTGTATTATACGGTATCATTCTTAACAAACATGGACGCTATTGCGTGAGGCACATTACCATTATTGATCTGATACATGAGGGATGCCAAATACAATATATAAATATCTTGTATTTTCAAAACATTATTCCCATAAAACAGCGTATCAGTATGAGCATGTGTATTTGCTGCTGACATAACAGCTCTCTTTTGAAGAAGCAAATTTTTTTCTAAGCGAATTTTGGCTGTAGCACCCCAAGCTAATACACCATAGTTTAAGTAAGGCAAAATCAAAGATGAATATAGCATGGCCAAAATGCTATTTGGAAGAAAAGACTTTAGTTTGTTCATCATACCTACATTTCTAGAGAGAAGATTACAAAGGTGAGTTGTATGCATTTTCCAATTCAACTTATCATCAATATGGATACCAAGAAATTTGGTTGATATGACTCCTTCAATCTGAACATTATCAAAAATTACAGGACCAGGCATTAAGGTGTCTCTATTACTAAATAACATGTATTATGTTTTAAGCAGATTCAAGGATAACTTATTGGCATGAATCCAATTAGTTAATCCATGTAATTCCATATTTACTGTCTCCAACAGGACACGCAGGTCTTTGTTAAAGCAAAAAAATACTAGTGTCATCTGCAAATAACAAGAAAGAAAAGACACTTGATGATTTTGGAAAGTCATTTACACAGAAAATAAATAACAGCGGTCCTAGAAGAGACCCTTGGGGTACTCCACAGGTGACAGACTGCACGCATACTAGAACCAGTACCATGTTGTGCAAACTGTTGTCTGTTTCTAAGATAACTTTTAAACCATTCAAGTGCTGATCCCCTTACACCATAGTAATAGAGCTTATGCAACAAGATATCATGATTGACAGTGTCGAACGCTTTGGAATAGTCTAAATATATACCAATAGTATGAAGATGATTATCTAGGGCAGATGCTATTTTCTCTACTAAACACAAGATAGCATGAGATGTTGTGTGCCTTTTACGGCAACCAAATTGAGAAGTAGAAAAAATATTGCATGATTTTAAGAAATGCAATAAGTCTAGAGTATACAAGTTTTTCTAGAATTTTAGAAAAAACTGTAAGTAAAGATATAGGTCGATAGTTACCTATTTCTGTACGATTTTCTTTTTTAAAAATAGGAACAACTTTTGCGATTTTCATTTTATCGGGCACAATACCATAAACGATGGACAAATTATAAATGTAAGGGGTCTTACTATATATTGTATAATTTCTTGAGTTCATTGTCTCAATAAAGCAAATTGGGCTATGTTATGAGTTCTGTCTGCATCTGTGCATCCTGCAACCGCGGATTGATGAATGATGAAGTGAACAAAGTTTTGCAGTCGCGTAAAACCAGTCTGATCCAGTTATTTCCAGTACTTTTAGGCCTTTCTGTTCACGAATGACACAAGGTGAAACGGGCTTGGCGTCTTTTTCCCATGTAGCTTACGTTCAAGGCAATGCTTAATTTGGAAATGTGAACCGACAGGACAAAGTGCTTCGATCGACTACTGCTGATTACAGCAAATTTAGTTAATTTGCCTTGACCCCGCATTACAGTGAAAAAAAAAAAAATCCACAAAGGTTATTCAGTGAACAAAGATAATCACGACGGTAGAATGTGAGCGTCTGGAAATCAGGCTAAAAGTACCGCGCTAGTAAACAAAATGAGCATGCATATGCTCGCGAGCCTCGACTTTGTTCCATTGAGAATGCTGCTGCATGCATGCACCATAGAGTTGCATTATTAATATCGCATAGGCCTATTACAGCTCTAATGGCATGCACCTACCTACCTGATCTTGATCTTGATGGTGTACGTTGATCAGCCCTGGTAACTTTGTTTGAATAGAGCAACACCTCCTCGCAACCTCGCATACTGACCTGTGAGCTCTCGATCGACCAACCACACTGGGCATGTGATCAACTGCCGAGCCCCTTTTGCCAGATACAAGTGGACAGCTAAACAGACGGTGTGAGTAAGTGAGCCCCATCTCATCTCATACAGTACAGTCGAACCTGCCTGGAAAATCATTCATAGGGTTTTAGACAAAAAATAATTTACAACTAGAAGAGTGTTCTACAGCTATATTCAAGCTTGACCGACAAGTAAAGTTTATACACGTTAGGCCTATGTCTAATTACGTGAAAAACTTCTCATTTATAATAATCATTGTGATAATGACATTTGCTGGGTCAGTTTTTCCGCTTCTTAACCCGTAAACTGGTTGAACTATTAAAAGGGCCAGTTTTCTGGCCCAACACTATTTTTGACATTTTTTTTTCTTATTTTCTGGCTAAATTTTTACCCTTAAACACAATTTCTAGCTGAAACCTATTTAGTTCTATCTCCTAAATAAATAAAATCAAGAATTTCATCAAAAAGTGAAATTTTAGGGGCAAAAATGATGTCAAATTATGCCTTTTTTTGAAAATCTACCACAACAAAAGTGAGTATGTGGGACTACATGTCAATTTTCAACCTGTCCTGTTCAAATGAAGATAGCTTGGAAATGAAAGGAGGTAAAGAACTGAGATTTTCATGTAAAATCCCTGACATGTGCCTCTACAAGATGAGCACAAAAAGTTGAGAAACGAAACATAAACTTTGAAGAAATGTGATAATTTTTCTTAATTTTTTTGAAAAATTACAATTTTTTCAAGGTCGAATTTCATTTTTGGTGTCAATTTTTGTCAGATTAGCTGATGAAATCATCCTGAAACTTGTGGGCTGAAAAAATTTCCTCTTCAAAATGATGTATTCATATTTTGCAATAACTTAAGATACATATTTTTGATGATTTATTGAAAATTTTAATACACAAAAAATGTGAAACGCCCAAAAAACCCTTCAGCAGTTTGTACGGGTTAATAGACAGACACCATTGATACATACGCTATTGTTGTTTCTTGAAATGATAATCCCTGTAGCAGCTCGTCGAAGCTAAAAACTGGGTTTTCAACCGTTCCGGTTAACGCAACTTCGACCCAGTTCCCCCCGCATAAAAATGGTTATTACCGGTATTATTTTTTCCAGCTTGGTTTTCAAACCAATCCGGAAAAAATATATACAGGATCAATCAGTAAACATTTTGGCTCACCTCTTCCACTGTTCCCTTCTGTTTTCTGGTTGTTTCCTCCACTTCTTTGCAGGGTTCGTTTGAAAAATGACCGCACGAACGTCTATGGCAAGCCAAATGCCCCATACAATCACTATATCGGTACGAGATCGGTACACTTGCGTTTATTGACTACAGTCAAACCTGTCTATAGCGGCCACCCAAGGGAGATGGAAAAAGTGGCCGTTATAGACAGGTGGCCGCTATAGACGGGTTATCCAACTTTGTGTGTATTGCTTACATGCACAACTATGTGTGTACGTATGCACACACCGTGTGTTTCATGCATTCAACCATGCCGGTGTATATGACATTGTTGCACATTTTAGACCTAGTATGTGTATTGTCGTGAAGAAAGCTTGCACTAGTGCATTATTATGACTGAATGAGGGGTGAATGCAGCGGTGGCGATCACTGAACGTTTCCCGCACGGCTACAAAGCAGAAAAACACGCTGAATTATCGGCTCAGCTACGGCTCCGTTGGGTTTTTGGCCGCTATAGACAGGTTAAAATCTACCGCGGGAAACAAAATTTGTGGTCGCTGGCCGCGTTAGAGAGGTGGCCGCTATACACAGGGTCTTTAACAGGGTTTTTCTCTCAGGGGGGATTTTTCAGTGGCCGCTATAGACAGGTGACCGCTATTACTAAAGACAGGTTTGACTGTATTTAAAGTAGGAGCCTACTAGTAAGTTGTTCGAGCGCTAAATCTAACTTTGTAATATTGTGAATGTACTATGATGTAAAAAAAGCTAATAAAATAGCCGGAGCGATTTCTGGCAGGGCTGGGCCACTGTGGGGCGAAAGGGGGGTGGTGTTCAACCCACGCCCGAAGCCTTTGCAATACAGGCCTTGGTTTTCCAGTACACTACATTCTCGTTTAAGCTGCCTTTCCGAAAGTGATTCACGGGTGTTTTAAATTGTTCAATGTGCTATATCTTATACATTTCATGTACAAAATGTTTTCAAAACACCTATTGATAGGCAACTGTCATGGAAATATGTAAGTGTAAGCTGGTGTAATAGTATAATTCATGATAATTAATTGATTCATTTTGAAGTTCAAGATGGGGAAACACAAAAATCAGAGTAAAAAAAACACAAAAGAAGTGAAAAACTGACCCAGCAAATGTCATTATTATAAATGATAAGTTTTTTGCGGAATTAGACATACAGTACTTGTCGGTCAATACAGGAACAGGAGAGCTACTAGGTGTTTCACATTTGAAGAATGTTTCTTCCCAGTCGAAAGATACAGGAAGTTTACATGTAGAGGAGTTAAACTTCAAGCACCAGTAGATACAATGTAGTACTACTGTGTAATCAGGGCCACAAACTAACCCATTTTTTCTTACTGGTCGACCCGTCCGTCGGACCAGTAGATCCCCAGTTTTTCCATACTTTACTGAGCACTCTGATAGTAGCTGTACACAGCCCTGTATCTATATATTCTGCTCTATATGTTATATTGTGTATTTGTTCATTAAACAATGGAGGATTGGGCTTTTAACTTCTTGCGAGATACTAACCCCGCGTTCACATTGGTCCCTGCGACGCGGGGACAGCCACAAGAGATCTTATCTTTTTTACGACTGACCGTCCACGCTGCTATCTCATCTGTCCCGGAGTTGTGGGGGCAATTTGGGTTTGGGACGAGCTCTCCCACTTGAAACCAGGCATAGCGCATGTGCACATTTGATGACAACAGCTAGACTCTATCAATTTTGCCCCAAGGTCACTCTCCCATCCAAATCTTGTCCCCGTACCCGACTTGCTTGGTGGGGACGAGGGGACAAGTCCCAGCGAGCGTTCGCATTATGGTTTTGGAGGAGAAAGTCTCACAGCTCGGGACTTTCCCTGTGTCGTGGGGACCAATGTGAATGCGGGGTATGAAACCACTTATGAAATAATATCTCAGAGCATACCATTCTAAAAGTTTATCGATGAAAATCAGTCGTGGAAATAGCTGAGACATCCTCAAGCAAAGAAAGCAAAGTAAAATAAAGTGATTCTAATAAAAAAAGGGTACTAACTACCTTTTATTAGGACAATGAAATTTCAATTAGGGGCCTAACTTAAACTACCAGTCCCGAGGTCTTTGTTAGAATGGGACTCGACTGTAGATTGTAAACAAGAACAATACCAGCACAAGCTGATCAGTTGTTGTGAGGTTACACTTGTATCTTGTGCACTCTTTTGATATTCCCAGTAGTACATACGTAGGGCAGTAATCAGGAGCTCAGAGTCATTCAACTTGGCAAGTACTGACTTATTGATATCACCAATTACTTTGTTTGACTTTAGATGGATATCATGCTGGAATTGGGATCCTATTATGATAAAGAATACACTTGACTTTGACATCAGTGTAGGCAAGGGAATAAAACACTTGGAGCTGACAAATATACAGTAGCGTCGCTGGGATGACTAGATCTTGTATCTGAAATTTTGGTGAAACGACTTTTTTGAATTAATGGTCAAATAATGGGTTAAGTGAGGTCCAGACCAAATCCCAAGTGTCTTACTCCAAAAAAGAAGCCACCGCGGCACATCAAAGGAAAGGCTTTCCCATTCACTGGTGCTTTGACCGCCATGTTTTTTGGCTCTCCTGAACTTTTGACATTTTGTAGATTATACGAGGTCTTGTCACCCCAGCGATGATAGGTACGTACGTGCATGTAAAAGAAATCAGTAAATGCCGTGCAGTGAACATGCTGGCTTATCAAATAAGTAGAGCATAGAGGCTCCTTATAACATTTAACACATTGAGGAGGGCTGATTTTGCTACTACTGCACTTCCCATATCGTCGCTGGGGTGACAAGACCTCTTATCTTTTAGTGATCGTGAATTCTGTAATCTCATTGGTCAATCAACCACTTAATATATCCCGTATTACGTGATATGACGTCATGATACTGTATTACACAGCAAGCTGCGCGTGTACCAAAGACGCTTATAGGAAAGTGCGCGCTAATCCTGTACAAAACAAATGGACAGCGCGCGGTCCTCAAGCGTATTGCGCACATAACCTGAGACCACTAGACGCTTGATAAACAACAGCAACTTATATCTATCTGGCTACTGCACTGCAGTATCTTATGGCGTGTACGTGTACGTATGTATTTGTATGCGCGCATCGCATGCAGTAATCAGCTCGCGAAACGTAGGCCTAAGTCAACATGGTCACATGGCTGACAGCCGGCGATTTCAACATCATTCACGAGGGGAAATCAGCGAGAAGAAGGTCAGCACTTACACTAAAAGATAAAATTGTTACCCCCTGCTTGTTCTTACGAAATATGGGAAATATCTACGGTCTGGTGCCATATTCCATTCGGCCTTCGGCCTCATGGAATATGGCACCAGACCGTAGATATTTGCCCGTATTTCGTGAACAAGCAGGGGATAACTAATAGTATCTGCAAAATGTCAAATGTTCATGAGAGCAAAAAACATGGCAGCCAAAGCACTATAAAATTGAATGGGGAAGCCTTCCCTCTGACATGCCGTGGTGACTTCATTTTTGGGTTAAGACAGCTAGGATTTGGACAGGACATCACTTAACTGATTATCTGACCATTAATCTAAAAAGGTCATTTTCACCAAAATTTCAGATAACGAGGTCTTGTCGCCCAAATGCCGATATGTTGTAGACACCTGCATGAGTATATACTTGGGACTAGTCTTCAATGGAGTAAGTCAACAGCTCGAGAGGTGAAGTACAGATCAAGTGTGTTGTGAAGCTGGGCCAAAGGCCACATTGAGCTAATCGCAGTGACTTCAAGTTGAAGACTGTAGCTGGCAATCAGCCCGATTGAGTGATATTGTTAAAGGAAAACTTCACCTTCATTAACATGTGGATTGAGTGAATACAGCAATATATTCAACACATCAGTGAAAGTTTGGGGGAAATCTGACTATCTGTTCAAAAGTAATGAATTTTTAAAGTATCTGCACAGTCACTGCTGGATGAGAAAACTACTAGTACGGTACTACACTCACAGTACAGTGTATGATGTCATTAATATGCGTACAATGATATAAGGAAAATATAAAGAGAATTTCACAAAATTTTACTTTTTGAAAAGGGTAATATTATTCCCCCTTGCCTTCTGAAAGAGCAAAGTCAAGTGTCCTTTATTATGCGAGAAAAGTGAAAATACCTTGAATTTTCTCTATATTTTCTTTATGTTGTTGCACGCATATAAGACATCACAAGCTGTAGTAGTCTTCTCATCCAGCAGTGACTACATGTAAGCAGAATCCTCAAAAATTCATAACTTTTAAACGGATTATCTGATTTTCCTCAAACTTTCACTGATGTGTTCTGTTAATAATGTTGCTGCATTTACAGTACTCAATCCACATGTCTGTGAACTTGAACTTGAACACAGTATAGTTTAAGGTGGTTTTGTCTTGTAAAGGATTTTTCCTTCGGCAAAGGCCTTTGCCCGAACGGCGACTTCGTTGCCACGGAATCTAGTTGGCAAAGGGTCTGAAAACCAGACTATACCAAATTGCGTTTGTTTACAAGCAGAGTGCTACTACAGGGTACATCAAAATATTGAAAGGTTTGAATTAAACTTTTGAATTTTGAATTTTTAAAAGTTTGAATTTGAATTAAAACTCAGACCATACATATCAAGCTCTATGTTGTTCACCATTTATAATTCCATTATCCTGCCTTATATTTCTTACTGCAATATCGTCTGGGCTTGTCAGAAGACTAAATTCAACTCACTGCTTCTCCTTCAGAAAAAAGCTGTTCATATTTGCATGAACTCAGATTACAGGTCTCATGCAAACCTGTTGTTTTTTCAAATGCGTACATTCTCCATTTACGACATTCATTACCTCCAAAGTGCTGTCTTTATGTATAAATTCCATTCCCAAGAACTCCCCACCAACCTGTAAACATGTTTTGTTTTAATTCGGCTATTCATAGTTATTCAACCAGAACCTCGATAAATGTGCACCTAGAAAATCCAAAAACTGCCCTTGCCCATCGATCCATACGACATGCCGGTCCTGACATCTGGAATTCTCTTTCTCATGAAGTGCGACGGTGCCAATCAAAGCATACTTTTAGAAGACTAGTAAAGAATACCCTTCTTTGCAAATATGTTTAAACAATACCATTTGCATGGTTCTTGCCTGCTGTCTTGCCCCAGGTTCACAGGTTTATTTTGTCACGTGTACACTACGTAATAGCAGCGAGTCCTTCTATGTTAGTTGTTACCAGAATTGTCAATCTTGTATACCTTTAACTACCATGATGTAGAGTATCCCTCTCCTTATCTTTTCCTCTCACTTTTCTTTCTTTTTCTCTCCTTCTCTCATCTTCCTATCTATGAACAAATTGAGGGCGCATAATACATTTTTTTAATGATGTTTATGTACATAATATGTGTACGTTATCCATACTGGACGTCCCAGTCAAGCTTTTCATAGCTTATGACGATCCAGACAAAATGTGTAATATGTTTTATGTACAAACTATGTGCATATTTGTGAATAATGAATGTATGCATTTTGTGAATAAATCAAATCAAATCAAAAGTGCGGCCGAGCCCGGCAGTGTAAACTAACAAAATTGCGCGGCTCGGGCCCGCAATTAAGGCTGGGCTCGGCCCAGCCCCGCACTGCAAATGGGGTCCTAGTGTTTGCCTCTTGGGCTGTATGACTTTTGGGTGCTGGTCTCATAGGATGACCCCAGATCCACTGGTTCTCCGTTTCTGCATACCATTTTTTGATTACCTAGTTTGGAAGACAGTTTTACATTGATTTTATGAAGTTATGTGTGTACTTCTTTTGCTCATTTGTTTTAAAATATGCTGTACATAGCATTCTACAGTGATGGAAAGTGTGAACCACAATACAGCGACTAACGGCAGCCGGCAGAAAGTTGGCATCGCTCTCTTTGGCATCGGCCGAGCGGGCCTCATTCACGCCCGGAATCTGGTAAGAAATCCCAGGGTGGAGCTCAGGTGGATCGTAGAGGAGAACGTGGACCTCGCGAATGGCTACATCGAGGAGCTGTATCTCTCTGACACGCGCGTCGCGACCAGCAGTGGGGTCGAGGCGGTTTGGAATGATGAGAAGTGAGTTTGATTGGAGTGATGTGGTGTCAAATCCGATGTGTTTTCATCCAATCAGTCCGAGAACCCTCAAACTGAAGACTATTTTAATTTGTACAACACCAAAAATGATAGAGATAAACTGCTGTATTTATGAGCAATGCACTGATCCGGCGGTCTAGACCAGTGAAATTCACCATCAGACCAGTTACTTTTCCAAGAATGGATAAGTAAAAAAAAAAAAATAGAAAAACTGGGTACCTGTCTGACAAATAGGTCAGAACAGTGGAAAAAATGGGTTGTAATGAGCATCTCTGTTATAAGTATATAAAGTACATTTGTGAATGCACTGTCAAATTTGTTCATGTCAGATGCGGGGATGCTCTCCTGTTGTGACCTAATTCGCAGGGTGGGGTGGGGGGGGGGGAGGGGGGGGGTTGGAGGACCAGAGTGAGAGCCACTTTTTACATTTTCCTCTTCTTCAAAAGGCAATGGCCTCGAGGTCCCTAGGGAATCCAGAGCTCCAAAGGTGTGGAGAATTTTTCATAAAACTTTTCCTCCCAAATCAGAAATGCATTGATTATTACATGCATCTATAGTACCTATTTATGCACTGTTGGAGGGAGTGTACTTTCAAGTTTGTTTTGGGCAGATCTGGCCCCTGCGGGGCTGGGACCTAACACTCTGGAGTTTGCCTGGAACGATACAGTGATAAAATTGCTGCAAAATCACCTGGGAATTTACTGGGGAGTTTGCCCACATAGCTGAGTGGTTTTTGTCGAGCCCACCGGAGGTGCAGGGAGACTATGGGATCGCCTGCGGTGTCTGTCCGTCTGTCGTCCGTCTGTAATGCTACAAAAACTTGAATAACTCTCTACTGAGAACTTCAATTTCAATCAAGCTTGGAGGGAAGAGTGGTTATACAAAGTTACACATTTTACTAAACATGAAGTACACCTCCTGGTCAAAGGTCACAGGCAGAGTCAATGAATTTTAGGGCCCAATGCTAAGATTTTACGGTGCATTTCGATTATGGCTCTTAACTTTTCATGTATACAGTGTATATGTCTATTTGTGACCAAACTTGGATGGTAGAAGGTCACCATAATGTCAAAGACCACTGGCAGGGGTCAACAAACTTTTAGGGCTCAATGGTTAAGTTTTTACGGCGTGTTTCAATTATGGCTCATAACTGTTGATCCCTATGTCTGTTTGTGACCAAACTTGGCTGGTACACATGTCCCTTGGGAAGTTGAAGGTCACCACAAGGTCAGAGGTCATAGGTGGGGTCAATGAACTTCTTGGAGTTAGAAAATATTAATTTCTTGAACGCGAATGGGCGAGACACATTTTGGCACTTGCCTTGTTCATACTGCATACTACTGCTGGATACAGCGGTACAAAATTTGCTATAAAAGCATGAAAGGGGTATTAGGTTTGATATAGATCCAAATTCAGTGGGTTTGTGGGTCTCTGTGACCTGTGATTGGTAATTCAATATCAAAACCATTTCTTGTCCCATATTATGTATGACATAGTGCTTGAGTAATACTGATTTTGCTTACTTGTAAAGTGTAATTATTTGATATGTCATACCCGTACCCTTGCTGGACATAGGGGCCTACATAAAATGGAGGTCCCGTGTATGAGAGAGTGACAACTCGTGCACGTAAAAGATCCCGCTTCATTCATTCATCGCAAAGAGCAGGGTGTTTAACCCAGTGAAGTGGTCCCACCTCGCATTCAACTATCTAAACCCCATGGAAGACCAGCTTAACATAGCTTGATATGGGCTATCCAGCCATCTTCTTAGATGGAAATGAACAAACAAACAAACAAACAAACAAACCTGTATATCATAGAAGTTTTGACAAACTATAATTCTATATCTCCCTCTATAATTCTCACTCCAGTTTCAGATTGGGGGGGAGGGGGAGGGTGGTTTAAGGTGTTTTTTTTTTTGTTTTTATGCCTCCGCCACGAAGTGGTGCCGGAGGCATTATGTTTTCGGGTTGTCTGTCCGTCCGTCCTTCCGTCCGTCCGTCCTTCCGTCCGTCCGTAATGAATTTTGTGGACAAGGTAACTATCGAAACCTGTTGAGGTATCCTAATGAAACTTGGCATGTATGTGTATTAGGGGGTGAAGTTGTGCCTATCAACTTTTGGGTGCACATGCTCAAGGTCAAAGGTCAAAAGGTCATGGTCAAATACATAAAATTTCACTATTTCCACCATATCTATTGAATGCCTGAAGATATTTTCTTGAAACTTAGTGTATACATGTTTTACCCAATTAAGATTCTCTGGTGAAAGTTTGGGTCATGAGGTCAAAGGTCAGAGGTCAAAAGGTCACGGTCAAATACATAAAATTTCACTATTTCCACCATATCTATGGAATGCCTGAAGAGATTTTCTTGAAACTTAGTGTATACATGTATTACCCAATTAAGATTCTCTGGTGAAAGTTTGGGTCATGAGGTCCAAGGTCAAAGGTCAAAAGGTCAAGTAAAAATATTAAAACTTCTTTTTTTTCTCCGTACCTTGGAAAATTGTTCAAGGTATCTTCATGGAACATAGTATATACATGTACTGACTGGAGGTGATTATCTAGAGAATGTAGGGTTCATGGGGTCAAAAGTCAGGGGTCAAAGGTCAAGTGCAAGACTTCAAAATTTTACTATTACCCTCATATTTATGCAATGCCAGCAGGGTTATTTTTTTACACTTGGTGTATGCGTGTGTAACCTAATAGAAATTCTCTGGAAAGTTTTTTTTTTCTCTCTTTTTGCCTCAAAGGTCAAAAGGTCAAAGATCAAGTGAAAGTGCTGAACTAACTTTTTCCTCCATATCTCGGAAGTGGCTCAAGTTACCTTGAAACTTAGTACATATTATGCA
This sequence comes from Diadema setosum, assembly GCA_033980235.1. Lineage (NCBI taxonomy): Eukaryota > Metazoa > Echinodermata > Echinoidea > Diadematoida > Diadematidae > Diadema > Diadema setosum. The sequence continues at coordinate 9,877,201 of CM067077.1, read as the reverse complement.
TGTTCTACCTGAAAGTAATTATCTTATGAATTTTAGGGTCAAGGGCCAGATGAAAATGGTAACAATTTACTATTCAATTCAGAAATTGCACTTTTTCTCCACACCTGTACCTTGAAAATTACTCAATGCCTAAATGTATGAATGGGTCAAAGTCAAGTTAAAGTCCTTAAATCCCTAGATACATGCTCTCCTATTCATCCAATTAAACCTACGTCAAGGAAGGTGAACATTCAACACATTTGTCACAAACTTGTCATTCCAATATTTTGCCAATTTTGTGAAAATGCAATCACACAGTGTCCACATGTACTATCTAGACCTATTGGGAAAATCATGCATTATGGCGGAAGCATACCAGTCGCCAAAGCGACATTTCTAGTTTGTTTTTGTTTTTGTTTTTTTGCTTGTGAGCAGATTTGGGGAGAGAAAGGGCAGCCAAAAATTGGAAGACTTTTCTTGTTTTGTTTTGTTTTTTGCTTGTCATGACCCATCATCATTTTGTCAACCCCACCCCACTTTAAGCCAAAAGCTAGACATGCCCCACCCCTTGCCTGCATTCAAGGGGGCATTTCATGAAGGAACTTGTCGGATAAAATGTCCGACAAGTCAATTATATGCGACAAGTTCAGAGAAATTAGCCAATCAGACTAAAGAATTTCTCAAAACTTGTCGGATAAAAGAGACTTGTCAGATATTTTATCCGACAAGTTCCTCCGTGAAATGCCCCCCATGTCTCTGTCTGTCTTGTCATCTTCTCACAAGGACTGCAGCCATTGTAGTGTGCGTCCCAACGTTTCTCCACGAGAGTCTGATCCTTGCTGGACTCAAGGCGGGTGAGTTGTCATGCTTCTTCTCCCCTTTATATGTACCGTACAGAAAACAATCAGATCAAGGACCAAAAACAAATAAAGGGCTGGTGCAGACGGGCCCCGGTTAAGCCCTACTGTACAGTGCTCAATCAATGGTGTTGTGCAGTCTGCTTGGCAGTAGACACATATACATGGCTACACGACAGCTAGTGTGGAGATTCATTAATTTGTTGTAAGACATGCTTGTCATTGAAGCGTTGCAGTGATTGCACATGTTGTTCTCTGTTTGCTTCTGTGTGTGGATATGTGCATCTTTTTTCTTTTTCTTCTTCTTTGTGGGGGGGGGGTGGGGGTAGACATCAATAATAACAACTACAGAGCTCTGTATGATGATTAGGGGGCAAGATAAAGCACACTCAGATTTAAACAGAAAAATGCAGTTTGAATAATGACTTCACATAATTGTCAAGTGTCACAAGGGTGGAGCTGATGGATATTTTTAGCAGTTTTATTACAGTGTTTTGTGTATTTATTGGCTTGCTTCTTTTTCCTAACCCATTGAGGACGAGCACCGAGTATACTCGGGCAAATGTCTAAGGGAAATGCTTTTGGTAGCATAATCAGTCCATTCTCAAAGGGTTAAATTATCATTTGATATTCTGATAGCCTCATAACCATGAGCTGTCCCACTCAGCCCAGCATGTGGATTTACATGTCTATTACAATTCATTCCCATGTAGGTAAGGCAGTTTTCTGTGAGAAGCCAATCTCTTCCTCACTCACTCAGACCAAGCAATGCTACCTCAAGGCCAAGGAAGTCGGGAAACCTTTGTATTGCGCCCTCAACAGGTAATTTGTAATCAGTGTACGACCAGTCCTACAAATCCTCTCATTAATGTAGTGGAGATGGTAATGGAGGTTTCAGGAAATGTTACTTACAAAAGTAATAAATGTTTCTTTTAAAGGGGCATAGTCCCGGTAGTGTAGAGGGCGCTGTTGATGATACTGCCGATCAGCGTTAGCATTGATACGAATATTACTGAAGTTGAGCTGTCATCAAGAGTAAAGTGAGTCGTCTTCTCTGCGCATCGCGCAGTCTGTAGTAATGCCAGGGTGCGTGCATATGTGCTTGTTATTATGACATCACAAAAGAAGTTTGCTAAAGCTGTCATCCCCCTCAGCCGAATCATGAGCCGAACTGTGATCCGACCACTGACTACAGTAAATCGGACTTCTTAGGACTCGGGGAAGTGGGCCAAAGTGTAAGCGCCAAAGAGGAGTCGATAGCATAGGTCTCAATAGGAAACTTGCGCTGTGCGCCACAGTGATTATGCGCAATTTGTCAGTAAGTTGCAATAAAAGACCCCAAAAAAACAAAAACAACAAACAACAAACAAACAAACAAACAAACAGTGCCAGCACCATTTTTTTTTTTTTTTTTGGGGGGGGGGGGCTCATGCAGGCTCATATAAGTACGTATGCAGTGGTGCATTATAATCACTAGTTATATTGAAGGACTTTGGCAAGAGTTCCAGTAACAAAGTAAGTTGTTGCTCTTAGAGGTCAGAGGTTTGTAGGTCTACCTGTATTAAAGTCTGGCTCATATCAGGGGCTACAAGTTAGGGGCCGTACTGAAAAAAACAAAATGAGATCCATCCCCTACCCACATCCTTCTTAGGTGTATGTACGCATACAAAACACACACACACTCACTGGTATTCACACATTTTCAGACACACACTCACACACACTCACACACACACACACACACACACAGACTTGAAGATGTGTTGGGCTAATCCCTACGAAAACGAGAGTGGAAAGTGGGCTGGGCTGAGTGCATTCTTTAAACCCTTTTGACAAAGAGCCAACAAAGAATAATGTAACACACAGAAGAGAGAGAGAGAAAGAGAGAGGCACACACACTATAATACACTGAGGTGTGCGCACACATACACACAGAGTAGTGTAGAGCAAGTCCAAGCGTTAACTTACATCTCTACCTTACAAACACAGTTTGTGCTGCCCCAGATCTACAATGTATTTACCTCTTCCCATTAAGGTGTATCCTTGCTCTTTCCCTTTTTGTATAACTGTCAATGCGTACACAGGAAGATTACATAATAGCAATATTTCCTTACATCATTTCACGCATGCCACTTTACCCTGTGCCATGATTGAATTATTCCTTTTAAGATCTGAGTTAATCACTGACTTGATAATATGAGTCTTTTCTATTGCTACCCTTTTGAACACCCATATATTGTTAGTGGGGTTACAATACCTTGTATCTACAAAGTGTCAAATGTTCAGGGGAGCAAAACACATGGCAGCCAAAGCACTATATCAAATGGGATAGCCTTTCCTTTGGCATGCCATGGCGGCTTCATTTTTAGGGTAAGACAGCTTTGGATTTGGAAAGGACATCACTAAACTGATTATCTGATCATTCATCCGACAAAGTCATTTTCACTAAAATTTAAGATACAAGGTCTTGTCAGCCCAGCGATGACACGCTCTCTCTATATCTCTCTATATATCGCTATATCTCTCTCATTCTCTTTTTGTCTTCTGCCCCATCCCTCGATGTCATGGCAACACTCTCCCCCCCCCCAACCCCATCCTCCCTGTCTATCCCGTATCGATTGTCTCCCAGTAAAATCATTTACTCTCCGTCCATCCATCTGTCTATTTAAACTGCCCGTCTGTCTCCTTCCGCTGTGACCACAGGCGATTTGACCCGGCCATCCGGAAGCTGAGGAGCCGAATCCTGAAGGGTGAAGTGGGGCAGGTGCAGTGCATCAAGACTACCTCCAGAGACGCCCCATTCCCACCCGCCCAATACCTCAAAATTTCAGGTTTGCACCCTTTTTTCCAGCCTCATTGAACCTTCTGGCAGTGTTGAACAAGATTGCATTTTACCATTTTGTGTACGAAAGTAGGTATTACTGTAAAACCAGAAGTATTCCCATACAATTTTATTTCGCGAGAACCAAGATTTGTGAAAAGCTCGCAAAAGTTTTTGTCTGCACTGTATACATTGAATATAAGTGGCAATTCGTAAAATTTAATGCCACGATAAAGGCTGTCTGCTCCAATTAGGAATATTTTCATGTCGCAAATATTTGTGGTTCTATAGTAATCTGTCTGATTCATGCACATTTCAGTATTTTACGGCCCTGCCATGAAGTTAAATTTGGTGCATGGAGTATTAATAAGAATCCTTTGAGTGATTGAAATGAAACTTGGCACATAGTGTATGTGTGAGTGGATGGAGCAGTGTCTATTAGCTTTTCCTATCCAATCAATCTTGAAAACATGTCATTTCAATTTCCTGCCAATCATGTGACACTTTTGTGTCACATTGTAAAGATGTAGTATAGACCTATTGACAAGAAAAATGTGAGAAAACGGAGACATACCATGCAGCATTTCTAGTTCTTTTTTAATGATTTCTACCTATTATATAATTTTCTAGTTATTCTTCAATAATTTTCATCTATCAATATTTCATGTGCAAAAACCAAATGAGGAATACTCTACAGGATATGGGAAAGTAAAGGATCTTAAATCTTTGTTCGCGAAGCAAAGCCATACTACTATACTATGGGAAAGTTACATGACAAAAATGAAGTTGGATATTTTTTTCCATTTCCTTGCCAAAAATGACTGTCAAATCTGTAGTAAAATATGGCTTTGATCCTGCCGATAGCAATCAGGGGACCGTTTCATGAAACTTTTTGTCAGTGATTTACACTGACAACTGTTTAAAGCTACTGAAATCCTTGCGTCTAATTTGTCGGTGAAAACCTCCGACGAACTCGTTGATGAAATGCCCCCCAGGTTTGTGGTGGGTGTGAAGAAGATTGATGTAATGGGGTGCTCCACAGACCTCTGTCTGTTCTCTTGTTTTCTTTGATATGACCGTCTTCATGCTTTCGTGCGCTCACTTTGATACGACCGTAGGCGGTTTCTTCCACGACTGCGCCGTGCACGACATCGACCTCATCTGCTGGATTGTAGGGGAGCGCCCCGACACTGTCTTCGCGCAGGGCCACGCCTTCCATGACTGCATCCGGGAGATGGGTGATGTGGACCAGGCCAACATCACGCTGAAATTCCCGAGCGGTATCATGGCAACCATCGACATCAGCAGGGAAGCGGTCTATGGCTATGACCAGAGACTGGAGGTGAGACAGTGTCCAGATTTGCAACAAAATTTTTGTGATGTATTCACAGCACAATTGTTGTTCACAGATTTTTTTTTTCTTCTTTTTTTAACAGTTTCAGCATTTAAAAATATTTTCCTTAGACAGTAATGTTGATCACAATCATATCATGGTATGCAAATTGATATGGTATGATGTCATTTGCTAACAAGTCCCCTGAGATAAATAGCTGTGCTCTGATTAACAATATGTGACCCGCTACAACAAAAGGATCCGAAAGTCGAGGAAGGACAATTTTATGAAAATGGAATGACATTATTCCCTTACACTTCTGCTTTACACAACTCGCAAAAGTACTCGGTTGCGGAGATATCGATGATTTTATTAGCGCTTGCCAAGTAGTTGAGGAAATCAGAGTTTCGAGAAAAACGCCTTTGAAGTTTTCCTTCCGACGCTAACATGATCGAGGGGAGGCGAGACAATTGTCACCGCTTGACAAAAGAAGGCATGCTCCTAGCGACCTCCGCGATGGTCATTCAAGCTTAGCGCCAGCAGTCTACGCACGACCAATCAGTTATCAGGATGCCACGCACTGACCAATAAGATCACTCCCTTGTTGCAAGGGTAAGAGTCTTAGCTGCGGCGCTAAATCCAAATCTTCGGACTTGTTTCTTTTACGCTGAAAGTCGGAAAATCATGGCCCAGAAAAACGCTGATTTCTTGCCTTTCCTTTGATCATTTAGCTTCGAAATTTCGACAGATGATAGGCAAAACATTAGGCTACAAAATTATGCCAAAAACAGAAATCTGATTGTTTTGACCAATTTTGACTTCGAACTCGATTTTCTCGACTCGGCCGTTTGCGACTTTAGGATCCTTTTGTTGTAGCGGGTCACATATCAACATAATAACAGTATTACATTTCATGATTAACATCATCAGTTTAGAATTGCTCTGATATTACACTGTCCAATGATACAAAATATACAAAAATTTTGCATTTCATAATTTCTATCCTTTTAAAACTTTCTCTATTCTATTCAGTGCATGAACTAATGTTAATAACATTTCATGATTGATGTTTATTTGGCCCAGGACATTAATCTGGAATTACCATTCTAAGATTCAAATTTCCCCAAATAAAAAAAAAAAAAAGAGGAGGAGATTTTGTTCCAAGGTCAGGGAAATAAATTTATTGATTAGATGAAGAAATTTTTCTCCATTTTATATCTGTTTAATTCTTGTCTACATTGCCTTGACCATTCCTGTTTACTTTGCTACTATCTATCACATTTACACTGTATGTTTAATGTTTTGGGCGTAGTGTTTGTTTTTGTTTTTTGATGACTGTTTGTTTGTTTGTTTTTTTCATTTAAAATGCCAAATTCATGTCATAAGCAATAATTAGAGCCAGGTAAGCCTACATTACCACTGACACATGATTCTGCGCAACAATTCTATCCACTGCAACGTCATTTAGGCACGCTATTCCGCACTTTAAAGCGTGGAAGTTGAGCCCAACATTCATGCATTCCTGAGGAAAGAAGGTAAGGAGTGTTGCTCTCTTCAAAAAAAAAATCAACAACAACAACAACCTCTCCCACCACCACCCCCCCCCCCCCCCAAACAAAAAAAAAAAAAAGAAAAAAAAACAATCGTAAAGTCCCCAAAACAGAGGTTGTGTCACTGGCTGGCTGTCTCCCCAGCAGGCGTGCGGTCGGGGTACATCTGCATCTGAAAAGACCGCACTGTTTGTTTGTTTGTTTCTTTCTTTCTTTGTTTTTGAGAGATGGTCACTGTAGTGCTGCACACTCCATCCATTTTAAACTTCTTAGTGTGCGAATGTTCAGCATATAGTGTTTTATCTTGTATGTCAATGTAGTATGCATCAGAATTCTGAGTATTGAAAAATCACCTAAAAAAAAGATGCTTTGGGAAAGGTATTCACGACAAGTTTTTTTAGCAGAAAAATCTGAAAATCACATATTCATAGATTAAAGCAGAATACTAAAGGAAACGCATATTTTGTTGGATTATTCCCCCATTTCAAGCTTAGAGCATGTTAAACACAGCGGCCTTTAATTCATCCATTTAGAAAATTGCGTTTTGGAGAATTGCTGCTTAGAAAAATTGTATCCTGAATCATGTTCAATCGGAAGATCCGTGGTTATTTTTGGGGCGTGTCCATGACGTCATGGGGTGAAGGGCAAACCCGGAAGTATCACACAACAGCTTGTTAAAGCTTACCTATGTATGCTCCCGATGAGAGTGAGATGTCGAGGCTCGTACCCCGAAATCCCAAGACATTTTTTATCAGAATGTCACAAAAAATGCAATGAAATTGTTTTCTACTTCAAGTTTCCTGTGAAATAATACATCTTCTCGTTTAAATAAAGTCTGTTACGTGTTATTTAGGCCACGAATACAGAAGTTGTCAGGCCTAGTGCCTGTAGTGGGTGCTTCGTAGTCGATCAGTCACATGCATACGCCCATCACCGGCTGGTATGTCGCAGTGCAGTAGCCTTCGTGTATCAAAGAGTGGAGAAGCCTGGGCTTCGTACCTCTTTGGTACGTACTATCAGCAGCTCCTTGGTACTACTACAGCTGTGTACGCCATAAATTTAGCGAGTCTTTTTTTTTTTGCGAATCGGGACTTGCCAATAATTTCGCAAGTGCTTAAATTCGTGGTTGTGGAGTACACTACGGAAGGGGGAAATATATACGGAAAGAGAGTTCATATTTTCTCGTGTTTTTAAATTCGCAAAAAGCACCAGGTTCGTGAAATTGGCGAAAATAAAAAAACCTCGCAAAACATTCGGCGTATGTGGATCGCTAATACTAGATACCACGCAATGCGCGGGCATCGGCTAAGTCGAAGTCAATTGACTAGGCCGGCCGGCCTATCTGATGATAAAATAAACGATACAGAGCACTGCAGTTTTCATCGATAGTGATAAAACTTTGATGGACTCTGTGAAGTAATGAATGGATCCTGCAGTGAATTTGTGAGGGTTTCTACCTACTAAATGTTTTCGTTGAATATACCCGAGGCGCTTCTTTTTCTTTCTTTTTTTTTGGGGGGGGGGTTGGAGAAAATCAAACATTAAATATGTGCCTCTAAACACAAAAACAACAGAAAAGGGGCTACACTACATGCGTTAAATTCTCGTGAAAAGTATGGGTCTCTCTTGTGAAAGTGGAACAGCATAGAACTTCATTGGAAAGATATAAGCACAGCTATAATGTGAAACTCCAACGCCGGCCGGAAAACACACTGATACATTGTAATGTCATCACATGTCATAGGCGGCCGGTGTTCACGTGCTCAAGAGTGAACTGAACTATATCGTGCCAAACCAGCAGATTAGGAACATTCAAGCATTTTATGGAGATAGCTTTATGGGGGTCACAAATTTTGAAATAACGTGGTCATTCACATTTTATGCTTATACTGCATACAGTCGTCCTATACTAAGAGTAATCGCACCTTTGTATTTTGACGTGGTGTCTTTAATACACTTCTCATTTCAACAACTTCTGGTTTTGGTAGGCTTTTAGACTAGTCTGCGCTCGAGCGCTCTTAGGCACTTTATGGCATTGTATGGTACAGGGAATAATTTTCCTGGTACAGTATCATATCTCTATTTGCTTTGTATTTTTACACCCCTGCTACATCTTTTGTGTATTAGTACATGTAGATTTCCGAAGTGTACAGGACACCATTTGAAATATCATTCGTTAGCTGAAATTGCTAATTGAATTTGAGTTGGAAAATTATTTCGTGCAGGAAGGTATGGTATGTTTTTTGAGCACAGATCACTGGGAAGTGGTCCTCATGTAGCAGGGTAGTACAGGTACCTACACTTTAGGAGTGTTCAAGTGCTCCTCTGACACAGGTATGGTATGCCACACCTTTTAAAAGAGAGCTTTTAAAGGCATCAATAACGTTTGCTGCAGAGGAGACTTTTTTTTAAAATCAATGGATGAAATAGCACACATCACAACATAGGTATCTACTGTTTTCTCAAATATCTTGTGCTTTACTATCTAGAGTAACAGCAGTTATTACCTCCGCCAAGGGAGGAGGTTATGTTTCGTTACCGTTGGTTTGTTCGTTCGTTCATTCGTTCGTTCGTTCATTTGTCCTTGTGCAAAATAACTAAATAAGTAGTTAATGGATTGGGATGAAACTTGCAGGAAAGGTTGAGAATGACACGAGTAACAAACTATTAACTTTTGGTAGTGATCCGAGAATTTTTGGGGAATTTATGAAGGATTTTGATATTTTGGCAGGTAGGGTCAATGAACTTGGGAGTTCAGGCTGTGCGTATTTGAGGTTTGCATGCGCGCACTAAAGTGCGTGCTCTAGTTTCTGCTGGGGAGAGGCGCGCCGCGCATCTGAAGGGTTATGACGTATCAAAGGCTTCTAAATTGGGAAATCGGGCGATTTTTCAGTGGGTGAAAATCACTTATCTCTGTGGAAGAGCAAGATCATTAGTGGAAAGTAACTGCTTGGCGGAGGTCTGCGCTCTCGGAGTGCTTTTCTAGTTATGAAAGCTTTAGGGCAATGGTGATGTATAGTATGTTTGTGTCATTTTAACCCTCTGGGTGTGGTGTATGTTTTGTATGCATGAGACTCTTTAATGCTCCATCTGACCTCAAAGCTGTTTATTTCTCTTTAATATGTCCACCATCACTTTGACCAGTATGCAAAGTCTTTTGTAAACACACATTTATTTCTGTGTATGTATCCTGTAGGTTGAAGTGTCTGCATATATAGCAGTGAATATAGTGCACTCTTGTTGTAACAAAATTCTGGTTACAACGAAGTGAAAATTCAGGCCCGCAACAATATCAGCCCTATATTTTTGTCTCGCCCACCGGAGGTGAAGGCGAGACTAAGGGATCCAAATGGCGTCCGTCCGTCGTCCGTCGTCCGTCCGTCGTCCGTCGTCCGTCACAAATGTTAAAGTTTACCTGCAAGACTCTCTTATGATGCATAACTTGGCAACTGTTATAGCAATGGCAGCCACACTTGGGTGATAGAAGCACTAGGGGTATCTTCATGTTATGGTGTTGTCAGAGGTCATGTGATGAGGTCAAAGGTCATTTGAGGTCATATATTAAAGGGTATGTGCAAGACCCTCTTTTCTATGTTAAAGTTTACCTGCAAGACTCTCTTTTGACAAATAACTTCACATAAGTTGCTTGGATTACAACCTAACTTGGGTCATAGATGCACTGGGGGTACCTTCATGTTATGGTGCTGTTGGAGGTCACAGGAAAAGGTCAAAGATCATTTTGAGGTCATACGTTAAAGTTTACTTGCAAGACCCTCTTATCACATGTAACACGACACATGTTGCTACAATGGCAATCAAACTTGGGTGATGGATGCACTGGGGGTACCTTCATGTTATGGTGCCATAAGAGGTCACATGATAAGGTCAAAGGTCATTTGAGGTCATACGTTAAAGTTTACTTGCAAGACTCTCTTATCACACGTAACTCAGCACATGTTGCTACAATGACAATCAAACTTGGGTGATGGTAGATGTCTCTTGGGAAGTTGAAGGTTACCACAAGGTCAAAGGTTACAGACAGGGGTCAACGAACTTTTAGGGCCCAATGTTAAGTTTTTAGGGCGCATTTCGTTTATGGCTCATAACTTTTGATCCCTTTGTCCGTTTGTGACCAAACTTGGATGGAACATGTCCCTTGGAGAGGTGAAGGTCGTCACAAGGTCAAAGGTCACAGACAGGTGTCAACAAACTTTTAGGGCCCAATGTTATGTTTGTAGGGCGCGTTTTGATTGTGGCTCATAACTTTTGATCCCTATGTCCGTTTGTGACCAAACTTGGATGGTAGATGTCCCTTGGGGAGTTAAAGGTCATCACAAAGTCAAAGGTCACAGAAAGGGGTCAACAAATTTTTAGGGCCCAATGTTAAGTTTTTATGGCGCGTTTCGATTATGGCTCATTACTTTTGATCCCTTTGTCCGTTTGTGACCAAACTTGGATGGTAAATGTCCCTTGGGGTATTGAAGGTCACCACAAGGTCAAAGGTCATAAGCAGGTCAATTAACTTCTGGGAGTTATAAAAAATATTAATTCCTTGTACGCGAATGGGCGAGACACAATTTGGCGATTGCCTTGTTTTATTGTTTGTTTTTTCAGTTATAGCAAAATTTTAATATTATGAGAGAAAACTGCCAGTCCGGAGGACTCCGTTATAACGGGAGTCCACTGTTCATACCACTATAACGCACCCATTGACTAGGATGCATGGAAACAGTTTGGCTTCGTTCCAATCTCTTGACATAGCCAAAATCCAGACGAGACAGCTTGGTGTGCATTTAGGATTTAGTTGTAATCAAACCCGAGGCAAACACAGCATTTGATAATAACAGTGCACCAGGGCTGAGTGTGTACTGTCAGAAATGCCAGCTCATCCATGGTCCTCAAAATCTACACAATTTAAGTTTGCAAGCCAATAGTTCATTCACCCTATTGAAGAGATCAAATCGAATACTAGTACCTTTAACAGTATGTCTAGACGTGTTTGGCAAAAACAGTTCAATTTGCTTACCAGGGGAAAATAATAGCTGGTACGTATTTTCTTTTTTCACCACCAAGCCATTAATTTATTTGATTTTTACGTGTCCATGTGAATTTTTATATTTCTCTTTGAGAATTTTGTATGAAGCTTTCACTTATTTCTCTCCAAATGCTTCTTCAACAGTTGCTCCCCCCCCCCCTGCATTTTGAGAAATACCTGTATACAAGTAGGAAATTGATAAGCCCCACCACCACCACATTTTGGATTCTTTAAGAAAAAAAAAATGGGAAAAAGAAATCAGGAAAAAAAAAATTACAACACCTGTACTTGCCGAAGTTGATCCATAGATCCTTCCTGTGTAATGGGAGGGTTGAGATTTATTAAAGGGAACCTTGTAACAAGCTGCTTGGGATGATTGAAATTTCCTTGTTATATCAGCAATGAAAACAAAAGAATATTGAGGGAATGAGACCTGCTGAATTACCTCAGTATAACAAGGTATCTCACCAGATCCAAACTCGTTATGATGAGATTCCAGTGCACATTATATAGATGATGACTGGCGGGGGAGGGAACATACCGAATGTTCCACCCGAAGGGTTTGAAATGCTATTGAGGGAGGTTATAAGTCCCGAGACGAAGTCAAGGGACTTATAGCCTCCCGAAATAGCATTTCAAACCCCGAGGATGGAACGTTTGGTACATGTTCCCGACAAAATAAGTCATCATCTGTTATATTATATGGGTTAGTCAAATACGTCAACGTCAACGTCAACCACCAGCACAACGAACGCACTCGCTCGCTCGCTCGCGCAGAGCCAAATTCACTCTGCGCGCTGTCCTAGGCCTATTGTCATTTGCTACGTGAAAATGTTTTCCCATGGGAGAACATTGCAAAGAATGTTCGCCCATGAACATAACGAATGTGCCTCCATCACGTGACTGTGTTTAGCCAATCACTAACCGGTATTTGACTAACCCATTTAATATAAATAAATGAAATATTCAATTGTATGTGGGGATACATGTGTACTTGGCTGAAGTCAAGCTGGCAATGTACAGTGCACTCCTATTATAACGTACACGGGAATGATAAAATTCCGGTGAAAACAAAGTAAAAATGCAGGATGCAACATTATCCGCTCTATGTTTTTTATTGTTTATTTGTTCAATTATAACGAAATTTCAATATAACAAAAGAAAACTGCCAGTCCTGAGGACTTCGTTGTAAGAGGAGTTCAATATATATGTGACCCGCTACTACAACAAAATGATCCTAAAGTCGGGCGAGGTCGATTATTTGAAAATTGCATGACACAATTCCCTAATCGTTCTGCTTTAAATTGATATATAACACGTCTCATAAAAATAATCGGCTGCGGAGATATCGATGTTTAAAAGAGAGCATGTCAAGACGTCTGGGAAATCACTGTTTCGAGAAAAGCGCCCTAAAAGTTCTCCTTGCGACGCAATCACAATCAAGAGACACGCAAGTCAGTATTCACCTCCAGACAATAGAAGTTAAACCCTAGCAACCCCCGAAATGCTCATTCAAACACAGCGTCGGCGGTCTCCTCACCGACCAATCAGTGACCAGGATGTCAGGAGAAGCGGCTAGGCATAGCGCAACCCGCCCGTACGCACCAGTCGACTGGGCAGTGTGCGAGCTTCACGCTTCAGTTAGCGGCCAGCAGCAAACTGACCAATGAGATCACTCTGGTCGTTGTTAGGGGCGGAGCCTATGTGTGGCGTTCAATCCAAATGTTCGAACCAGTTTCTGCTTCGTTGAAACGCCAAAAAAAATGGCCTAGAAAAACACCATTTTTTGGTCTTTCCTTTCATCATTTTGCTTCAAAATTTCGACAGATGATAGAAGACATGTCAGACTCTAATAATATGTCAAATTCAGAAAATCGTAAGTTTTGACCAATTTTGATGCTCTAACTTCAAACTCGATTTTCACGACTTCGACCGTGCGCGACTTTAGGACCATTTTGTTGTAGCGGGTCACATATTTCAAAGTTTATCTTCTCTTCCCACTGGAAAGCCATACTCTTTGATTACTCTTTAGGCCTCATTCAGGCCTAGCACAAAGAAAAGTTAATGTCCAACAAGGCAGCTGTGATCTTTAATTTTCATTTCTAGATGCTTCCAGTAGAGATGAAGTGTTTGTGTTTTGATTAGTAATGGTTATTTAGGTTGGGTTTTTTTATGTCTTTTTTTTTCTCTATAATTCAGGCATCCCACACTGCTGTTTTCTGTATGGTATGCAAATGAAATGTCCATACGCAATGTTAACCCATTGAGGACAGGTCGCTTTTGCTACAACATGCATTTCCCATAGAAACCTGCCAAAGTATACTCGGGACTCGTCCTCAGTGGGTTATAATGTTGTGCAGTGAGCCACCCTGATTGTAAAACAGGACTTTGCATGGAGAATGTGGAAGGGCTGAGTAGAGGGCTGCCATCTCAGACAGAATTGAGATGTGTGACATTCTCTCTCTTCTCTGTGTCCCCCCTGAACAGGTGCTAGGGTCAAAGGGCATGCTGCAGACGGTCAACCAGGTGGACTCGCCTGTCACCTTGCACAATGAGAAAGGCGAGAACATGGATGTGATCCAACCGTCCTTCCCGGAGCGCTACAGCAGGTCATACGTGCTGGAGATGGAACACTTCCTCGACCTGGTTGAAGGTATGGAACCCTAAATTAATCACATGAGGGCAATTACCCCCCAGTTAAATGCTGGTTAGTGATAAGGTTAGAGTAAAGATTAGGTCTAATGTTAGGTTTAGTGTTGGAGTTTTAGTTAGGGTTAGGATTAGGTTCAGGATTAGGATTAGGGTTAGGGTCAAGGAAAGGGACCGGGGTAATTGCACAGGGGTAATTGCCCAGGGGGTTATTGCCCTACACCCAAATTACTACTTGTGTGTCTCAGTGGTTAGATTTTTGAGAAATGACCCCATTTGCAAAAATCAGGCATACAGTTGCCGAAATATACCACATATTTATGACCAGCATCTTATAAATGGCAGTTTCCAATGATTCTGGTGCATGCAATACAGTAAATGGGTTTTTGAAGAAGTATTGCCTAGAGAATGGTTTTTCTTTCTTATCCTCAGATAACATACCTTTGGACAATAATACACTATTCTAGATAAAAACCAATGAAGAACAATATATGGAAATAAAAGAAATATAAATGATAAAACAAGAAGTTAATGTGTATAGTAATTGGGAAACAAAAACAAGAAAATTATCAAACAGAAGAGTCTCAAGTTAGTGGATAAATTAATTTTTTTAGAGTGTTGAAAGTGGTGATGAATGGCATGAGTACTGGTGCCATCAGTAGATTTGATTACCCAAATACAACTTTCATTCTTAATTGCTTTTGAGCATGCTGATTCATATCGATTCATAATTTATATTTGACATTTTTCAAGTGGCATTTATGCAATTTTGTAGGAAGGGTGAAAAGAGAGAGACAATGATGGTGATGAAATAATAGGGCCGGCAGGTCGAAGAACTAAGTCGAAGATCTCTGTATATGGATATTGAAATCTGTCATTTTCCTGCCATAACACTTCAGCCAAGAGTTTCTACTGGCAATAGGACTTTGTGGGAAGGGTAGCCAAAAGAAGGCTTGTGTGGGTGCAATGAAAGGGATGAAATGTCTTAGTTAAGGTCCATGGTTTCGAGAGCTTCAACTAGAAATTCTCAGATGCCATCCATGATAGAAGTAGATATTCAAATAATTGTAGACAGCTGGGTTGAATTTCTAGAGTGAGTCCAATTATTATTGAAATGCAATTAGGAGGTGAGATGCAGGTAGATGCAAATGAGTCTTCTTCTCCTCGAGTCAACTACTCTGAATGGAATATCATATTCTTCCAATATACTGTATACGCCTAATATTTTGCGAGGTTTTTATTTTCACAAATTTCGCTAGTCAGGTGCTATTCGCGAAATTAAAGACACACAAAAAATATTGACTCTGATCCCGATGCGAATGTGACGGTACCGTGTACACTTTCTCTGTTCAGTACAGGACTCAACGATCGCAAATTTAACCACTCGCAAAATCTTCTGGAGTTCCTGATTCGCGAAAATTTAGACTTACGAAATATATGGCGTATACAGTAATCCATTGTTGGGTGCACTGCCAGGCACAGGGCGTTAGAGCTGCCAGATCTTCTTGTGTGCAAGGCTCTGGTAAAAGCGGACAGACAAGGAGATGTTGCATAGTCTGCTCCTCTCCACACAGGCAGGTGGTGTCATCATTCTCACTAGACCCCCACTGTGCTAGGTTGGATTTGCAGCGGCCGACAGCACTTCTTAGACAATTGCACCAAGTCCAGGAAGGCCATGCCTCACTGGAGCCTGATGATGCAAATGAGTAATAACACATTTTTTTTTTTTTTTTTAAATCAAGTACTCATCTTTATTAATATTACCCTTTTCCCACTTGTATTTCAGGCAAAACAAAGGAGATTGAAGTCACTATGGAAGACACGCTATGCACATCCTGGATCGCTGACCTCTGCGAGAGCTCTCTGCGTGAAGGAAAACTCATGAAATTCACTGAGCCTGTCTGCTAATTCAGCTTCATCTCTCAAAGAGGAGATTTTATGTACTGTGTAATAAAAGCTGATATTTTTGCGAGGTTTAATTCTCGAGAATTTAGAGGATAACTGTTAGACCGTGAATTTAACAACACGCTAAAATGTCGTCCATGCACTAGTGTGATAGTGCACTTATGACAGCTTCGTGTCAATTCGGGAAAATGTCCATGACCTCGTAATTTGCAAAAATAACTGTACGTGAAAATAATGGCTTATACAGTATACGATCAGATGGAACCTTATTTTGAAGAGGTTTGATATATATTAACCTTTTAACAAGGTGATTTTGTATGTCCAAAATCTGTATATTTCTTTTGTTTTTTCTACCCTGATATAGTGAGAAATATAATACATTTGTTTAACCCTATTCTAACTGGGCTATTTGAGACCAAGTTTTTACTGGGGGGGGGGGGGGGGGGGGGAGGGTCAATTTGACCCCCCCTTCAGATCTCGGCCGCCGATCACCCGATCGCCGCAAAATTTTGCCTAAACATAGAGCCGGATGTCAACTACAAGATTACATGGTCATACAAAAGAAAAATTTTGATTTTGTGTTTTTAATAATTATGCAAATTTACGCATGAAATAACATTTTCACCTATAACTCCATTAAAACGACTGAATGATTGCTAAATTTTTGTGTAAGAGTTCCTCAAGACACATTGAACAATTTTCTTGTAAAAAATAGCACAATCAAAACCAGTTTCTTTTGTTTTTATTGTTTTGTTAATTTCTTATGTATTTCATTGTTTTTTTCGACCTTTGGTTTTCTATTGTTTTTGGCCAAAATTTGTTGCAGGCACTTTTTCAAGCTTATCTACATTAAAATTGATTAATTTCAATGGTTAAAAGTTGTAATAATCTCATTTATATCAATTTAACCAAAAAACACAATTTGCAGTGCATTGGATTTGCACACGATATCATGAATTTGAGCCATTTTCGGGTTGACATGCATACGCAAAACATTACGTAACTTCAGAACGGTGTACCTGGACATCGCAAATTTGGTCTCAAAATATACGGGAGACTTCAAAGAAAAAAGTCATGAAACGACGCGGCAAAATCTTTGCGCGTTGCGGATTCGCGACGCAAAACGTCGAGGGGGGGTCAAATTGACCCCCACCCCCCAGTTAGAATAGGGTTAACAAGGTGGTTGTCGTGGTTTTTAATGTCCTTGTGATAACAAATTTCCCCTCTAAGTGATTGCATGTGGGTGATTTAAACCTTTGTTGATTATTATGCTCCATCTTGAGTCATACAGAAGCTTTAATATTATATCTTTTTCCATTGCCTCAGGTGTATATTATCTCTTCAAATCTAATGCAGTTGTAGCCTTTGTTTCCTTCACTTGAGAAAATTGTGCAAAGCTACTGAGTGGCACAGCAATGCATCATGCCAGTCAATTCAAATCTTCTGATGATCCTCTTGATGTAATGGTATGCTCAGTATGAAGTAACAACATTTTTTTATTTTTTTTTTTAACCAGACTGATTCGAATCAGTTTAACATTATATAAACTAAGTATAACTGAGTTTGAATGAAAAACACTCTGGTAATGAAATTGTTTAAAGTGAAACTTTTTTATGGTTTGAGAGCAGGAGGCTGCAAACCAATCTGTAACTTCTTTCCTCATATATCTTTGAAACTTTTTAATGAGTTTAGCTACCTTCAGAACATGTTCAATATTTCAGCAGAAACGTCGCCATAAAAGATGCTATTTGTCACTTTTTCATCGACGGGAATGAAATGTGGAAGTAGGCAAGAGGCTTTATGTATTGGTGTCTCCCCAGTGTTTCCTAGTCTTCCAGATTCTGCAGGAATGCTCCTGAAATCGTCAGTGTTTCTTCTTATCTCGAGAAGAGAGTACTAGGGAAATCTTTGTTATTATGGAATAATTTGAACGCACTGAAATGTGCGAAACACACAAATATCATCCTCATAGCTCCCAAGAATCTCATGGCGATTGCTTTGTGAATATTGGCAATACCATGTCTAGTCAGAATGGATGAAATTGTAGTAAAAGGTGTGTGTGAGATTCGTCATGTACTATGGAGATGTGTGCATGTGATAAACCTGGTACATTACAGAGAAAAGTGTTTTGAATATACATGTATATTGTGTGTTTGTGTGTGTGAGTTCCATTACATAACAGAGCAAACATAAAACATCTGTGCATTTAGTTTCAAACTAAGCATGAAAGTGCATACAACTTTATGCTGTCTAAGTGTATGTTGCTGGAGTCTAGCATATATGTTGCAGGCTTATGGTTATCTGGCGATGGTTTTCTGGGATGTACTGGACAAGTACAGTTGTACATGTATGCAAAATATTGGGGTCTATGATCTCACCACAGCGCACAAGTAATTTTGTTATATTGGCATAATTTTGTATGGTTTGATAGATTTGAAATAGAACATATATATATATATTAATATTTTTGTATTAATATTTATATACAGGTTGTATTTGCATTAATATAATGTGTCTTTAGATCTGATTCATCTGTTCGTAACACATGATTACAGTATTCTTTTTTTCCATAAGGGCATTGGGGAGCAGATTTTTTTTTTTTTTTTTCTTATAGTCTAGAAAATGTTGTGCTTTTTTTTGGACAAACTATAGGGAGGGACATGTGCCATGCAGTATATCTTACTGCAAAAAGACTGTGAAATAGGAGAAACTGCTGAGGGAGAATTTGGTGAGTAAAAGCCACAATGCTCACTGCTCACTAGTAAAAAGGTGCATGCATGCACCCACGTACAAATGACAAGGTGACTGTATAGGGTGAACGATTCAGAAGCATGTATGTTTTGGGCTTCGGACCTTAACCCGATGAGGACGGTTTGATTTTGCTACAAAAAGCATTTCCCATAGACGCTTTCCTGAGTGTATTCGGGACTCGTCATCAACGGGTTGATGTACCTCCATTCAGTTTACCCGACAGAACTCACAGAAGCCGACATTGAATGGATTAAAAAGAGAATGAAAAGAGTGTTGTGAAAATTCAGTGTCATACATTGTACTTGTACTTTGGATGCGGTCCAATGCAATACCATTATGTATTTCTTAATCATGCATTTGTGTACATAAGGCACATACAAGTGTACTTGTATTTCAATGCTTAATGCTGACCCAGTGTGAGACAATCCCTCTGAATGTTTCAAATAATCTTGTGTTTGTATTGTTTTTTTCTCTCGCAATATTTTTGTAATATTGTATTCATCCTCATGGGTAACGTTGATTAGAATATATGTTGGACATAGAGGTACTTATACCATCATTAGTGTGTGTTTGGTTAATAGATCTCAGCTACTGGAAGCCTTAGTTTTACAAAAGTAGGCATGCTTAAATTGTGGATTAGAAGTAATAAATCACTATACCAAAGGTGACTACAGTTACTTGCTGTCAATGTCTGTACATGTACAGTATGTTGGACATATACAGAGGTACTTGTACCATCATTAGTGTGTGTTTGGTTAATAGATCTCAGCTGATGGAAGCCTTAGGTGTAGGTTTACAAAAGTAGGCATGCTTAAATTGTGGATTTGAAGTAATAAATCACTATACCAAAGATGACTACAGCTACTTGCTGTCAATGTCTGTACATGTACAGTATGTGTTTCCTGACGAGAGTTCCCTTAATTATTTCAATCACACATAATTTCAGTCAACTAGTCTAGCAATCATTTAAAGGGATGGTACAGTATTGGTGGAGATGAGAATTGGGTTTTTATCTTTTTGGAAGAAACCAAGAAAACACTTATGAAATAGTACAGAGCATACCATTTTAAAAGGAATTCAAAGTTTATTTGATGAAAATCGGGTTTGGAATGACTGAAACATCCAAAAACAAAGTAAAAGAAAGCAATCATAATAAAGTGTGGGTCCCGCACTTATTACAATTGCTCTGTTTTGGATATCTAAGCCATTTCAAAACAAATTTTCATCAAATAGACGTTGAATACCTCATGGAATTACATGCTCTCTTGTACAAGTTCATAAAGGGTTTCTCATTATCTCAAAAAAAAAAGAAAAAAAAATGAAAGAAACCTGAAATTAGGTCTCAACCAAAACTATACAATCCCTAAACCCATCGAGGACTAGCTGATTCTGCTGTAACACACACTTCTTATAGACACCTGCTGAGTATAGTCGGGACTAGAAGTATTCAGAAGTTTAAACAAGTGCCGGCGAAGACACCAGAGGATTTCATAGATATTGGCCGTAATCTCTACAAACTTCATACATCATACATATGAAGAGCTGCATCACAAAATCACTTTTTAATCAATGAAGTCCATCATTCCATAGAGCAAAACAAAAGCTTAACAGCGATACATCACTTTTTATACATGGTAAACTAGGAACATTCTTGTAATTATGATTTAAAATATCCCGTATTTTCTATTTTGTATGATTTTAAGCAGCTCTAATTGTACATAATCTGTATCATCCAAATCAACAAGAATAGAGTAAACCTGTTTTGCTTTTGAACTCTACATATGAGGTGTGAATTCTCTTCAGTTTGTCTCAATCTACAAGTAAGCTTTGTAACTACTGATTAATATTCCATCGCTTTCATTAAAGGGCCCCTGAAATCCAAATGCATGTCGATTTGTGTTGATTTATGATACCCTCAATATCACTTTTGCGGTGAAACGAATATCTAGAAACATTCCATATATTTTTAACGATTTTTTTCTTCTATTTTTCTTCATATTACTCGGGAATCCTTCCAAACCAATATTCCTCAGATGACCTTATCTGTCAATCATTGCTGAAGTACTGAAATGTTTAACAAAGACACTGGATTGCACCTTCCACTCGATTCAGCATAACTTGCATGTTCCCTCGCCATGTCTTTTGTCAGTCACATTAATATCACAGAAACATGCAAGTTATGCCGAGTCGAGTGGAAGGTGCATTCCAATGTCTTTTTTTAAACATGTCAGTACCGTGTACTTTAGCAATGATTGACAGATGAGGTCATCTGAGGAATATTGGTTTGGAGGGATTTTTTGTTAATTCTCATTTGCTTGCTTCAATTGTATGTATAATGCTGTTTCTTGATTTTAGGTAATAAATACTGCTGAAGTTTTAGATGGTACATGAAACATGAAACAGCTTAGAACAGAATTGCAGAGCCAAATTTGCAAGAACCTGCACCAAGCAACCTCATAAGATATGTATTTTTATTTTGAATTCAGCTGATGAGTTTGCTTTATTTTTCTGACAATTCAGTCTAACATACATAATAGGCCTTGCAGTTAGTGTTTGTAGCATGGTTTGTGCGCGCGCCTCTTTCCTTTCCCTCCGTAATTGTATGAAATTGAGGTTATCTTAAAGGATCCCTTTGCGAACATTTAGAGAAAGACGCCAAGCTATGATCTAAAATGTAAATTTCATGTCATTTGACATGTTTGATTTGTTAGACACCGCACACACAATTTACGGGATAAGAAACGTGCATTTGAGCAAGTAGAAACCTGAATGGAGAGCTTTTAGACACATCACGTGCCGAGTATATTGAGAGCAGAGAACATAATGCATGTGAGGGGTACGTTTTAGTGTTGTAACCGCTGGGTGAGGAGACTACTTGAGTTTATGGCATCATGACATTGTGTAGACAACAATATAAAGAAAATGAGCTAAAATGCTTTCATGCTTTCACTTTTCCAGCATATTGAAAGAGCACTTGACTAACCGCTTTCACAAAGCAGGGGGAATTGTATGTACTACCCTTATGTCAGTATCAAGTTGATGAAATGTGTAGTTTTCATGAAAAATGATTTTTTGTGGAATTCCTTCTTGCTTATTGTTGTCCACACACGACGTCATGAACTCTGTAGTAGTTTCCTCATCCAGCAGTTCCAACACCAAAACTTTTAAAATTCATAACTTCTGCATCAATTGTCCGATTTTCCTCAAACTTTCACTGATGTGCTCTTCTAATGTTGCTTCTTTCACTCAATCCACATTTCTCTTTGGGTTTGGGTTTCCTTTAAGATGATATTTCTCATGACTTTGATGTACCGTTGAGGGTAGCAACGCCAGTTTCTCACTGATCCAGAAGTAAATGTATGATTTCTACTATATAGATGTTAGTTTTGTGGTCTATGTATGTGTGCATTTGATTTGACTTTACTGAAGTCGTTTGCTTTATCTGTGGTTCTGGTTGGAGGAAGGGGAGGTGCATGAAATTATTTCAGCTCCGAGTGCCTGATCCAATTTCTTCCTCTGCTGAACCTCGGAGCGTGACAGTCTACGAGTTAGAAAGGACTAATATGCCAAATTTGCCTGAACGTGGGGCCACAACCAACATGATAAAAATGCACTTTTTATTTGCGACACAGCAGCTCAGCCGAGTGGACTGTCCCAGTTGCAAATGTGCTTGTGACGTCATAAATGGTATTGCCCCTTTCAACATGGGAAATGCATGACTGACAGCAAGAATTCATGCATGCAGGTAATTAGAAATAATTACGTGGCAATTGCACATCTCACTGCAAGAATTTGCTACCTTTTTTAGGTGATCCGAGTATCCTCTCAGATCACCTTCTGTTTTTGTACGGATTCTTTCTTCTTCTTCTTCTTCTTCTTCTTCTTCTTTTTCTTCTTCTTATTTCTCCTCAAATGTTGTGTAGAGGTTAACTCAGAAAGTCCTCTGCCTTTCAATTTCAAACTTAAACCATATATGTATCATGTCCCAAAGACGACAGATCTTTTTTTTTCTCTCTTTTTTTTTAGCACAAAATAAATTGATATTTGGGAGGTTTGAAGCATAGGCCTATAGCAGATGAGAGAGATAATACGCCTGACGACCCCGGCTGAAGACGCAGAGCGCTGCTGCTAACGGGCGCTGTGCGAAGCAGGAAGCAACCAACCAACGCTACACGTCCCTTGATCAGTTGCGCCATTTATTACACACTTTAGTAAGCGCTTTGTGGAGGAGATGTTGAAGGGAATTTACATTGTAGACTTACGCAATGCTTCGAAATAGTTCTTAGAACTTATCAAAGACTTACGAAGTTTTTTTTTTCCCTTCTGGCGAGTACGATTTCTGATAAGCACCGACCTTACTCATTGCCATCTCAGTATAGGCCTACTGCAGTGACTGTAGCTGTCAGGAAATACACAAAAGTTTGTATGAAACATAGCTTGATGAAAGTTTGCACTTAATTTATACAGTAGATAAATATGTGGGCTTATTAAATTAAAAAAAAAAGGGTTGATGATCCATTCAAGTTCAATCAAAACATGTATTTTGAAGCAACCGACAAAACAAACATGATTAAGAAATCAAATTCTAAAATCTTGTCTCACAGAAATCCTTCAATCCTTCCAAAATGCTACCAGGTTTATATGGAACACCCTAACTGCCAGAAGAACTAGACCCCGTTTACAGTGCGGGGCCGGGCTCGGCCGCGGCTCGGCCGCGGCCGAGCCCGGCCTCAATTGCGCGGCCGAGCCTCGCAATTTTGTCCGTTTACACTGCTGGGCTCGGCCGCGCTTTCGATTCAAACCTTTCATTATTTGGTCGTAGTGGCGCTCTGCTTGTAAACTAACGCAATTTGGTATTGTCTGGTTTTCAGACCCCTTGCCAACTGAATTCCGTGGCGACGAAGTCGCCGTTCGGGCAAAGGCCTTTGCCGAAGGAAAAAATCCTTGGCAGGACAGAACCACCTTAAACTATACTAGTTTTTGACGTTGAGGGGGTTAATATCCTGAACAGCGAAAGATTCAGGCAGAGGGTTTGGAAGCCAGACTAAAACTGGCAATTGGCCGCGCATTTGGCCCAGTTTGCGTTTACACCAAGAAAAGGCCGGGCTCGGCCGCGGCTCGGCCGCGGCCGAGACCACCTCCAGAGCGAGGCCAAATGCGAGGCCAATTTTGGCCTCGCATTTGGCCTTTTGCGCGTTTACACTGAAGCGGGGCTGGACTCGGCCGCGGCCGAGCCGCGGCCGAGCCTCGCACTGTAAACGGGGTCTTAGTCACCACCACCTCAGAAAACCACTTCAACATTGTTCAAGCAGGAGGTACATAGCATCCTGCTTCGTTAATGGAGGAACATTGTTTTAGCTGCTCATACTATGATGTAGAATTTTTTTTTTAAGTACATAGTATATCCACTACATCACACAAGAGTTGCCAAATACGACGATACACCCGATGGTGGACTGTACTTTGAAAGAAGAAGAAGAATAACGAGGAGAATACTTTTCTAGAAAAACAAACACATCAAATTGTTCTCAATTTTGTGCAGATGAAATAATTGTTCTTTCTACACATATGAAAATGAACTTCCATGCGAGCCAAAATGCAATACGATATGTCTGCTGTAAGTTGCGATCAGTTGATACAACCAGAGGTTTATTTAAACAAGACAAACGCCGTATTTTTATTTTCAAGAAGAAAGTTCATGCGCATGATGCAGAACAGATTGAAGTTGTCAATGAACATACAGTGTAATTGAAACATGGACCTACTACACATGGACATACATCGCTCGTTAAGTAATTTGAACACCTGTTTCTGTCAAAAGCGTCACAAAAGCATTTAAGATATGCTTTCCTGCTTTGATCTCATCATGACCGCCGACAGCCAGCCTGGATAAAACAAGACGACACTGAGACTACAAACTGCCTGCGCAGAGGATAATAACTCCATCAAATCAAGAAAATACATGCGCAGTTGTAGTGTATATTGGGAAATCATCGCCCAGCTAATTTCATTTCCGGAATGCACGTACTTTACTCGAGAAAGCAAATATTTTGACAGACTAATTGTGATTTGTAATCTAAGGGGCAGTAACGGTAAAGACGACAATACATGTAGATGTCTTATCACATCCAGCAACGTTACATGCGTGTCCGCAGTGTCCACTTCAGTGACTTTGGAACACTTGTAAATTTGTCAAGTTATCAGGTTTGCTGCTCCCCATTATTGGTGTTAATTCAAAGCCAGTTGAGTCTGAAAAGACAGATCAGCCAAAGGAGACCGAAATGAGAAAAACGGTTCTTTCTTTCGACGATGACGATGTACAATACACACTTGTCATTGGGCCGAATGCATAAAACAAGCAATTGCTTGTAAGCAATTGCTTCAAGCAAAAGCACAAGCTCGTCTAGTAAAAGGTGTAGCTCAAGCAATTGCTTAAATACATATGCATAATCTTTTGCTTGTGCACATACCTTTTGCTTGCATTCAGCAAGCAATTGCTTAGGGTTCGAACAATAGCGTCACGCTTGTGCGAACACAAGAACAAAGGCGAGTGTGGCAGCATGCATTTGAAAGGGCATGTGTGTGCGGAAACATATCCTGACATAGCAGAAGAGCTATGAAATGACACTCATAAATGCACACACAGACGCACACACACACAACTATACACACATTCGTATTACTGGCTGATTCCCACCACTGCTTACAATAGCCCGCATCTGCCAGATCGCACGTGGAGAGACGTCTCCTTGCTCTCCACCGAAGTGAGACATCCTACCTGTTTTTCATCAAATTTTGCGTGCTAACCACTGGACATTCCCGTTGTTGAAATGAAAAATTTCTTACTCTACTTAAGAGTAATTTCTTGTAGATTTATACCACTCCTTCACAATTGTTGTCTTTCTTCCATGAATATGAAAATGATACTTAAAAGGGAACGTCCCAGATAAGCAAAAGCTCAAGCTCATTTTGCAGAGCTTGGAAAATCGTAAGCAATTGCTAGCAAGAACTAGCAAAAGGTATGTTTTATGCATACGTTTTTAAGCAAATGCTTGGTTTCTAAGCAATTGCTTGCGGACAGCAAGCAATTGCTTGTACTTGCTAGCAAGAGCTTCTGCTCGCAAGCAATTGCTTGTTTTTATGCATACGGATTCGAGTAAAAGGCTAGCACAAGCAATTGCTAGCGTTTATGCATCCGGCCCATTGTCCAAACATGAATGCACTCATCAAGATGCACATAATCAAGTGGCGGCAGTGATGATGGGATCAAAGAAAGACCTCCGTTCGTCGTCCGTGTGTGCTGTAGATCCATGATTTACTTGGGGTGCTTTTTTATATACAATCAAAATAAAGAATCGGAGGACTCAAACGGAAACAAAAGCAAGAAGAGAGCCATGCACAGTCTTCTGGTTTGGAAATCAAGTAAAATAATGATGCTTCGTGGGCATGTTGATTGTATTCCATACAAATAGACCTTTTTGAAGGCTTATATAGTTGCGCCAATTTTGCTATAAGTTGTAAAATGTCCAGTTTAAAAAGTTTAAAACAAATTGAGACTTAATAATCTTTAGCATGCAATTATTTGAACAAATAATATTATTAAGAAAGAACACTACAAACTGCATGGTTGCTGGATGTCCTGACAGTAAGACAGAAATATCGGTATTTGTGAGAAAAAAAAAGGATGATTGATCTTCACAGAAGAAGAAAGTAATTTGTAATTTGATGTGGATGGCTTCCCTCGTCCATCTGGTGAGATGATTGTCATCTCCGGCCAAAATTTCACTCTTGTCCCATTCAATGAGTGACAAAGTAATTAATTAATTGATTAATTTTTGCGAGAGATGACAATATTAGCTCACCAGGTGCAAAAGATGAGGGAAACCACCCGCATCAAATTACAGAAGGGAACTATTATGAATCGGGATATGGGACAGTATAAACTTTCAGGCATTTACATTCCTGTATTAATGGTGAGACACCCATCGCACCAACACAGCAGCATGGAGCTAAAACAGCTCCACGGCAACAGTGACCATGGTAACAGTTCAGCACCTCAACACAGACAAGTTACAGACAAATCGTCAGAGATCATCAAGGCAGCTACACGGACCTACACGGCAGCCACACGGACCTACAAGGCAGCTACACGGACCTACACGGCAGCCACACGCCAACTACACGGACCATCACATTCGATCATGGTATTATACAGGGATGAACACGAATCTATAGGCCTACGGTCAGTAATAATGATACTCCTGGAGCTGTGGAAACAGCATGAATAGGTATGTAACGTTACAACATAGTATCATAGAACATAAGAACATGTACAGTAAGCAAACAAACAACAACTGAAATATACAATCAAGTAAACAATAATTATTGTCAATGCAAATTGAAATGGTATGTTTTAATGTTCAATTTGAAATCATGAACTAAATACAATATTAGACACGTCATTCACCCGAGTAATGTAAAACAAATAAGATAATAAAATAGAAATCATAATATAAGTCTACTCGTAGAAATCCATACCCGTAAAACGAAAATCGACCGACTAAAGAAAAAAAGAACAAAACAAAAACACGTCACTGGCAAAACGTTGTGAAATTCGTTATGCGCTTATTCTTTATAGATGTGGTCTTCTTTTCTTTGCTCCCACATTGTATATAAGTCTTCTTAGTGCTCCTTCTTAAAATGCACGCAAAGTATTGCAATAAGTACACTGTATTTACTGTATCATACTTCAAGCTGACGAACACTAGTTGTAGACGAGACCGAATGATTGTGTGTTGTACAATACTTTACTTGAAATGCAAATCTGAACTTATAAAAGGTTTTACCTTGTACATCTAAAACCAAGTTTTGTACAATTTCGCCACGAGCTTGTTCGACTACGCACCAAGATTTACCCATATTATTATGATGTACAAAATAAAGGAATAAAAAATGCACGTATGCATAGCACAAAGTCTAAACCATCTGACAAACGATACCAAATTACTTTTCCAACTGCAATCATTCACAAGATACGTTGCCAACTCTTCTATCAATTTCAAAAGACAGTGAAGAGCACTACAAAACTGAATACAAGGCAATATTATACAATTCAACTTTAATTCAAATAGGCTATCTGAAATTCACTGCTAGTAATTATAAGTACCATAATATACAATTTCAGCAGTGTTTATTATTCATAACTGGAGTCAAGTATCAGCGTTAAATAGCTACCCAATTATAATCAACAACTCGTCCTTCATTTTCTCTAATTTTGTCATTTTCCTATATGTGACTATTAAAAACTACGTTATTTCCACTGTCTCTTCAGAGAAGTCAGGTGTTCTTTCTTTTTACTTTAAAAGAAAAGTGAAAATATGTTGTATTTTCTTTACATTTTCTTTAAATTCTTGTTCATAATGAGGTACGCTTTTTAGCAACCGCAAGGAAACTATGAAAATTCATA
The DNA here is from genome assembly GCA_033980235.1 of Diadema setosum. Classification (NCBI taxonomy): domain Eukaryota; kingdom Metazoa; phylum Echinodermata; class Echinoidea; order Diadematoida; family Diadematidae; genus Diadema; species Diadema setosum. The sequence goes on along the minus strand of CM067077.1, from coordinate 9,848,855 downwards.
AGTTTTACATTGATTCTCAAATTTTCCTCAAACTTTAACTGATGTGTTCTCTTATTCATTGCTGCTTTCACTTCATATGCACGTTATAAAGGGGATTGGGTTTCTTTAACATCGTTCTAAATTATGAATAATGATTTTTCAATTTTTCTTCAAAAATAAATAAAGCTCTCTATTACTACTATAGCTATAGGCAAGATAGGGTAGATAGGTAGAATTGGACAATATTGTTGCTTAATTGACACAGAAGAGCAGAGGCAGGCAGCCCCAAACATATACCTCTAACCCCGTTGAGCATTGGCATAGAATGGGCAATATTATTGGCTGCTGTATTTGCACTAATGTTCTTTCAAGTAATTGGCTTCTACGTGAAAAAAATCTTTCTTCAAAACAGTTAACTATTTTTAGCTTTTTTGCTGGAACCCAATGCAATGCATTTCGTCGTGATTCCGTTAGAATGAAGGGTATGTTTGTTGTTTTTGTTTTTAACAAAGAGACTTTTTTTTTTGGAAGTATAAAATGTGAGGTGGGGAAAACATACAGAGGGTCTCCTAATTGTCAAAGTGGCAATTGACGATGCTATATCACAAATGAAACAGAAAAATAACAGTCCCCGAATGGTGCACTGCGGCGCCCCAATACTCCATTTCAATTTAGGGAAAGAGACTTCTTATCACATACAATGTATATACGTTGTGTTCTACCAATAATGGTTCTTGTTCTTGAACCAAAGTATATTTGCTTTGTCGAAATTAAACAGCCTATGCTGGTCAATTACGACACCGTTTTCTATGGTGGTGTGAAGGACCGTTTAAGGTCAAGCCAGCTGCAAATCCATATATTATTTCTGATATCTATAGGTCCTCCGTGTGATTCGGTAGAGTATTGATTGAATGTGTTGCATATATCCAGAGTGTCGGAAGATGATAAAACATTGTGGCAGATAATAATCAATAGCGTGCTTGAAAACTGTTCTTCAACAACACAGGGACATCTTCCTAGTCAAACTATTGTTTGCTATGTTCACATTTAGCGTAGTGTCAATGTGACATTATTTTATATGTTTACTTACCAACTTTTTCAAATGTACGTACTACCTGAGTATAATGTATGTATTTGGATACAACTATGCCGAGTCTTTGTTAGCTTTGGCATCAATGTATTTGCGATGGAATACAGACAAAAAAATGATCTGAACTGAACTCAACCGAACCTCAATTACAATCTCAGTGTTTAGTTTCACATGTGGATACCGCTTATACTTTACATAAATCTCTATTCCTCATGAAAATGTTGACATTGGTCACTTTTATTTTGTCTCATTCTTCTCTTTTTATCAAGAGGAGTATCTTTACCGGGTCTAATTTTGTTATCCACAAGCAACAGCTTTTTCAGCATCATTTTTCAACAAGAACTTCATGCAGAGATGATTTAGCCGATCTGCGGAAAATATGAACCTAAAGTTGGTTAGATTACTGCAAGTTAAAATAGCATAATATTATGTGTGATCTAGCTGACTAGATTTTGCTGGACCTCAAATTTCAATCGACATGGCAGAGATCACGGAGTACAATTTGGATACATTATCTCTCTCTACAATAATGAACTCCGTATAACTTTATGAAAGCTTAAATACACATGAAATCAGTAACAATGGGTTCAGTTATCCTTCTTAGCTTGTCAACACGTTGGGCCAGACGATAACCGATCAACAAAATTCTAGTTGACGTTTTGTATGTTAGCATTCGTGCAAAACACATCATCCTAATTTAAAGTCACCGAGTAGTTTTACGCCCAGATTCATAATTTCAGTTGATTCTTATTGAAAAAGTGGCTAATCTTAATCTGAGAAACACGAATAAGAGTTCGGAGATCTATTCATTTCGCACGAATTGAGAATGGCTTGAGATGAATTGTATACGCATATCACCATTGTCTCACTGACTGATATTATCTTGCAACTAGGCTGTTGAAATAATGATCTGATTTCATCAATGCAACAATAACAGTGAACAAACATATGAACTCAGGGACTCCGCGGGTTACCGGGGTGACATGGACGCCGGTATAGATCCCGTGCGGTCTGTTGATGGTTTCTGGGCCATGCTAGCTGTAGAGTTCAATCGGTGGTGATTGTAGGTTCTCTCTTGTCGATGTTCGCAATAGAAGTTCACGTATTATACCGACAGGATTGTAAGGCAATTCCTTTCGCTATGATTCTTACTCAGTTTAATGTTTTGCGTTTTCAACATTTCATCACGCTTCTTCTATATAGTTGCTTGATTCCATGGTATATTCAAGTTTCATATCTATGTTCACAGACTTATCGAATTTCGCAGAAAGTTTGTCCTTTTATCAATGACGTCAAACGACGTCAATCAAAAGTCGAGTGCCTTGTAGCAGCGTACATTTCAGGTCATTGTCCGAGATAAATTAATGGTTCCTCGGTTGGACGAGCAGTCCAATTCCCAGGGCCAGGATCTACATTGTAGGAAAAGCGCTCGATATCATGTCTGAGAATGTTACCTTTCTCGGTATTCTGGTTCCATTTATGCCCGATGAAAAGGAGAAATCAAGCTTGTCTCCTTGCCTATTTTGGAAATTTTAACGCTTTTGTAGTTCCGTCATTAGAGGTAGATGACCTGTAGTTATTATAGTTTTTCTATAAATAATTTGGATTCAAATAAAGATATAATATATCATTATATGACATTTATGCATCGCTCAATATTCTTTAAATATGTTACAATTTCACAGAAATAAAAAATAGCAAACTCAGTGGCATTTTCATTTCTATTTATACACTTTTGTTTTGCTTATGCGTATCATCTAAGAGCAAAGATCCACAGTTTCTGTAGACTCATGTTTTACCTTCACTCTTCCTCTGTGAAAATATAGTGTAAGCGACCGAGGAAGAGGGTAGTTTTGCATGACTCCTGTGGGAAGGTTCGTCCTCTCCACCTCCAGAAGTTGACACATGAATTCTTCGAAACTTTGTATATCCCTTGAATCAGGCTCTTTAGCTGCAATGATGTCAGTGGTGACATGGGAAGAGTGGGTCCATCTTTTGCGATACTTTTCCAAGACGTGCGCTATGTAGTTATGGGTTGTGAGTACCCATTCCGTTGGATACGGAAGTCTCATATGCCTCGCGGTTCTCGTCACAACTTTACATCCCAGCGTATTTCGCACTTCTCCCTCAAGTTCCCTGAGATACCGCTCATCTGTCACGGACACGTGAAAGGTTAAAACGTCCTGAAGGGAAATAGATTGGAGCATTTTCTTATTAATATTATTGATCACCCGTCTCTCTCTCGTTAAATTTTCGTTATCGGCTGGAGATTCGGTCATACCAACCTTGCACAAACGCCACGAGTCGGAAAGATCATCGTCCCCTGGTACTTGTACTCTGTCCTTAGATATCAAGCAGTAGATTCTCCTTCCTTCACGCTCCAAGCGTATCCTATTCCGTTCATCATCAGGCTTTGTGTGGTCCAGATTCTCTAGAAACACGTTCCTCTCCATCGGGGAAAGTTTCCAAACTCTGCGACCAAGGTCGACTAAAGTGTTAGCTTTCTTCAAATGAGTCAACATGGTTGAATATCCGATATTGGCCATCCTCAGTTACTAACGATCCACGGCGATTAATTTCTGTTTGAATAAGAAGAAAGATGTGATGAATTTCGACTTCAACCTTCAACGAAGAAATGAGATTTACACCACTTGAAAGCGTAACAAGCATCCTTTGTAAAGGACAACAGGAAAATATCCTGGTTAGGTACAGTTTCTTGATCATCAGAATTGTAATGAATTAAGCAGGTCAATGAAAGGTGACAATCACATAATTTATGCGTTTCTGTCACTGGGTTTCCTCAGCGTTCCCCTTCTCGGTAAGCTCAATGGACTTAAAATAAAATGATTTCCTGATATATTTGTTTCGTACCCGGAAGAGAAGCCGAGTATGACGTTCCATCGCGTTGGCTCCTTGCACGAAACAAACATCCAGCCGTGTCCTAATAGCATACGGCCATTACCGAGTGAGACCATCCGGCCGTATCCCTTACTATTGTGTAGTCATAAAACAATGCAGACCCCCACAGCGTGTGCACACATTAGTGACAGGTTAATATAGATATTAATGAGCATGAACAGGGAAAAAAACAACAACAACGGACTTTAGATTTTTATCAAAATAGGTCAAAATGTCATTATCTCAATTCGGTATTCATTAGATCGAATGATGAACATCTTAAAAAATGTAAGATATGAATTGATTAATGTACTGTACATTGTATATTGTTGGCTACATTGATAAGATCAATCTTGCTATGAAAACCGAAGAAAACTTAGGGTCCAAGGTCGCAAAATCGATCCTCTTGTTTGCCAAATTCTCCACTTCGGGTACCCGATCTATTCCCGCTGGTCCGCACCGCTGCAGATCACGTCCATCATCCACGCAAAGAGTTTTCACTCTTTGCTGCCAATAAAGAGTTAATATGGAAACTCGTTGATGCTGCGAATCCAACCGTGTAGTTTTAACAGAACGTTTTGTGTCAACTCCTTGATACAATGAGACGTCGTCATACTTGTCACATTAAGCTGTCAGTTCAATAGATGATAATTAGTTATTATTATCCGAGCTCCCCCCCCCCCAAAAAAAACAAACAACAACAACAACGACAACAACAACAACAAAACAAAACAGACAAACAACACTGTTTATCCGCGGTGAGGCGAATCCCCGTGCCAGTACGATGATGCCACTTATTTGCTCGCATGCACCCTTACCAGCTGCTCCTGTCACACTTTGCCGGTAACGCCTGAGAAACAAATGCTTATTTTTGGCATACGATGATGTCCGTTAAAACGCGTTTCAGGTCTTTTTATCATTTGGATTGATGTTTATCTTCCGTCAGAGCGGCCTGAAAGTGCACAAGTTTTGTTTTTCTTGCTAAACGCAGATAGCACAATCTGAACCTTGTTCGATAGTAACTGTTGTACGTTTTCTTCTGTATCTGTACTGTACTTTGTCGTTTTCCACGCGTTTCCATCGGCTAGGCTTCCTGTAGAGTCCGTTAAATTGCTGCAAGAGGTGGAACGGATGGAACCGCTACGTACAGCACATCAAACGCATGCGTACGGTTCTCTGACGTTCGATGTCCGTCTCGTACGTCACCCATTTGTTAATCGTGCGTTATGTCCTGTGGGCATACGGTTCCTATACGTTTCTCATGCGTTCGCGTACGTTCCACTGTCCTGTATACAGTCGCCATGTGTGCGTTGTGTCTTTGTTTTGTCCGGCCCCTAGACCGTTCAATGAGCTTGACGATTGACGATTCGAGCACAAGATGAGCAAAATATCGCCGTTTCTTGTACGTTGGGCCTATCCGGTAAAGTGTGACAGGGGTTTACCTCGTCGTTCGGTTTTCCATCGCAACAGGTTAATTTTTAAACAGGCTTACGTGGAATATGCACGTGAGCCAGTACGAGGCCTGGCAGTAATAACTCTTTGCAACGTCGAACGTCCTCGATCTCTCGCTTCTAAATACGAAGGTGGGAAGAGTGATGTCGTATATTGTTATTTATTAAACATAACGTACGCTAAAGCTATTTATCAAAAAAGAGCTGCATTAAACATAAAATTTACGGCAATAATGTACACAATGAGGTTCTTAAAAGAACCAAGAGGTAGCACAGGTGCTGTTGATATTGTTAACAAATCATTGACAGAACCAGAAGTAGTAGGGCAGAGTTCAGTTTCAGATTGAGTTTAATAACAATACAAGAGCTAAGGACAAAAAGCTAGTCTTGAATTACTTCACAGTACAGCATGATGATATCGAATTTTATAAACAGAGAATACATGATTGTTACCACTTATAGTACAAACGGAAGAATACAAACAAAACATACCTGTATATAAAAATGAAATGGCCTACGATTGAAAGGCGATATACTTTAGTAGACCCTATAACAGTCGAGAAGATGACGGTTATTGTGGTTACACTGTCGTTAAAGGTCCTGTTTACCTTTGGGAGCAGTGATTTAAGAGATGTTCAAGATATCACTTTTGATGCATAATTATGTGATGGTCAGTTGTATCACAAAACATCCTATCATATAAAATTTCTGCAATAAAGCCTAAAATATAAGGAGATATCACAATTTTTTCTCATTAAACCGTAACTGTAGACGGTTTAGTCTGGAAACATCTTTATTATAACTATTGTTCACATTTTGTATATAACATGACTTAACATCAATTATACAGGTTCAAATTTTTACATTGGTTGTTTCTATCCCTAACTCACATTTTAGAACTATTTTGAAGTACTAATACTGGGTTTTTGTTTCATCTGCAAATGTTGAATTATGCCTTTAAAAGGAGCCAGCAGACCTATAAATTAGGTAGCACAAATGCAACTTAGTCGAGTCTGCTTCCTTCTATCTTTGACAAGATTAGAAAAAAAAAATAGTTCTGTCTGACCACCTTGAAATCAATTTTTAGAAAGTTCAGAATCAGAAGCAAGTAACCTGACATCTTAAGTAAAGTTCTCGAATTTTTAGAAACGAAAATATAATAAACTTAAGAGATTCGTACCATGAACTGAATTTTGCTGAATATCACTAAAAAGCAAGTCGATTCAATTTAAAAAAAAAAAAAAAAATTGTTCAATGAATTTACTTGCTTCCCGAAGATAAAGCACAATTTTTAGAAAGTTCAGAATCAGAAGCAAATACCCTAAAATCTTAAATAAAGTTCTAGAAGTTTTAGAAACAATTCATAATAAACTTGAGAGGTTCGGACCATGAACTGGATTTTGCTGAATATCGCTAAAAAGCAAGTCGATTCAATTTAAGAAATGAAACTTTTCAATGAATTTACTTGCTTCCTGGAGATAGACGGCGATAACCTAAATAGGAGATAGTCATGAAGTTACCTATCACTGCCTATTGCGGAAGTAAGCGTCACAGAACAAGAAATGATTCCATTGACCTTTATCACCACGGGCAACAGCAAACAAAAGTGAACTTCTGTTTATGCTCCTTTAAAACACACGAATGAAAAACATTCACCACCTGCCGTCAATTTCTGAAACATCAATTCCGCTTTGTACCATTGGAGCAGGCATGCGTTGTCCTGGCTATGTGCTATGGTATATCACATCATAGATGATGACTAGCGGGGGAGGGAACATACCGAATGTTCCACCCGAAGGGTTTGAAATGCTATTGAGGGAGGTTATAAGTCCCGAGACGAAGTCGAGGGACTCGTAGCCTCCAGAAATAGCATTTCAAACCCTGAGGGTGGAACGTTTAGTACATGTATGTTCCCGACAACAAAAGTCATCATATGGGTTAGTCAAATACGTCAAATACATCAACGTCAACCACCAGCACAACGCACTTGATCGCTCGTGCAGAGCCAAAGTCACTGTGCGCGGGTCCTTCTGTCATTTTTGTTACGTGAAAATGTTTTCCCATGGGAGAACATTACAAAAATGTTCTCCCATGGGCGAACATAACCAATGTTCCTCCATCACGTGACTGTGTTTAGCCAATCACTAACCGGTATTTGACTAACCCATCTAATATAATGATATTATGCACGATTACTGTTAGTTAAACTACTAGTTTTGCGCCTTTCTTATTGAAGATTAGTCAAGGACGAAAGTGTGGCGGTTGTGAACCAATGTGATAGCAATATACGCAATGCGATGCTGTTTTATAGCTTTAACTATTGTAGATCGCCATTCATAACATCCCAAACTGGGTATGTCTGGATTTAAGAGTCTGCGGAACAGAAACTCACTCCGTGCAGTATTAACATGAAAGTCCCATAGGGCAGAAGGTTATTAGCTCTATTGTATATACTCGCTGTGAATTTCACTAGCACATGACTCATTTAAGTTTCATGAGGACACCTATGCAGAGACATTTCAAAAAGATGGAGAACATGTGAAATTGAAGTACTTTCACTTGACGTTTGATTTTTTTTTTTTTGCATTTTTTTTTTTTTTGCATATACTCAAATGATGCCTCGCTCGGATGACCTCATCAGTTTGATCAACTTGCTATTTTTCTTAGCATTTATACCATGAGTTAATCATAAACATTATATACTATACTTTGTACATCCCTTAAACATTGTAATATTCTCGATATCTTGAATTCTGCATGTTACGTCACTTCTGACTTTGATATACTGTACTAAAACCCTATGTTATATTTTTGGAGCCCACATCCTACAAGCTTTGCTTTTTAGTGGGTTCCTCATATTACACGTTAATTATATGTCCTTATACATTTGTGCATTATTGGTTCAAACTGACCATCGTGTGAAAAATCATTTCTGCTTCAAATCAAATGGAATATAAAACTTGTACGAAATGTGGAATATGGAACATGAATAAAAAAGAATAAACAAAAACATTTAACTCTCGACCTACAGACAAAAATAATGGCTAAAATTTCCGAGAACTATCATCTCACGATACATGTATAACTACAGTTTCATGAAGATACCATGAGCCATATTCCTGAGGTTTGGAGAAATCTAAGAAAATTGTAGAATTTTTAAGCTGAAGTTTGATCCTTGACCTTTGACTCCGTGACCCAAAACTTCCCAAGATAATCATTTTTATTAGTATAACAATATAATGTCATGTTCTAAGTAGTCCCCTGATGTCATGAAGATACAGCGTTTCCGAAATATGAAAGAACATTTTTGAATTTGAGCATTTTCACGTGACACGTTCCCTTTGAACCCCGAATGACTTTTTGTTTTTCCCCGGTAAGTCACTACATACAGTCACTACATTTCACGAAAGTAATTGAGAGAATCCAGAGGGGAGATGGTTGAATTTCTGAATTTGACCATGACCTCTGATCTTTGACCTTAAGAGTGCCCACAAGTTGGGGCGCAGCTTCGTCCGCCCATATTTACATTCACCGTGTTCACATGCCGAGTTTTATTTGGATATCCAATTATACATACCGACGTACTAATTTCGCTATGTCGTGCACAAAAAGCAATAAAAAACCGACAAAGGGACAAAACGAAAACATGAAATCTCAAGTGAGTGCACACAATGGCGGAAGCACGAGTTCACCTATACTGTTGCCACAAATAATGATGTATGTATGAAGAGTTTGTTTGCAAAAACCGATAAGTCCATATTTGTCAAATGGAGATATTTGCCATTAAAGGTCAAGAAAAATAAAGAGAATAATAAGAAAATGTTTGCTTCTTTTGACCATAACTTTAAAAATGTACCTTTTTTATGTAGTGACCAATATATCATTTAAAAGGTATTATTTTGTGCTTTATGACAGAGACCGTACTTCAAAATCTTAAAAAAATGGACTTATCGGTTTTTGCAAACAAACTCTTCGTATGTACATATATAATGTATATGCATATTTATATATATTTCATTATTTGTTTCCGAGGAGCGTGAGGAACAAAAACAAAGAGACGATTAAACAAACAACAATGAGACAGAACAAGACAAAACCAAAGACACTCGGTATCTCCACGTGTCGCCCCTCAGACGAGCTACCTTCCAAGAGTGGCGTAGTTGGGGCTTCCTCACCAAGGTCAACACGTTTTCCACGAAGGACCAGGTTCGGCAACATCTTGTCCAAGATCTTCACTGTCAAGTTAAAGAGAGAGAGAGAGAGAGAGAGATGTTGGACAGATGTGAGCCCTATGTAAGTATGATTATATAATATATATATATACACTTGGTGATTCTATCCTTCTATGAAGAGTGCTCGATATCCTCAAAGGAAGAGCTTTAGACAGAAGTATTGGAACAAGTTCACCCGGTTGACAGCAGGTTCATCCGTATTTTATTGCTACTCGGAGTTTCATGCCACTTTCATTTAGGGGCAATCATCAGGCAAATGAAGTTGGCATGAATCTCCGAGTAGCAATAAAATACGGATGAACCTGCTGTCAACCGAGTGAACTTGTTCCAATACTTCTGTCTATATATATATATATATATATATATATATATATATATATATATGTGTGTGTGTGTGTGTGTGTGTGTGTGTGTGTGTATGTGTGTGTGTGTATTCAGGATTACCTATGTTAATTTTACGCAGAGCGTTGTTTTGATTCAATGTGTACGGTATTTCAGTGCTTGTGTTTGTGTGTTTTCAATTAACAGGTGGTACTGGTATATCTGTCTGACGGTGCTTGGTACGTTAAAAAATAAAAGAATACTGGGTACACAGTGACAGAATTCCTAGTGATTGAGAAAAAGTTAGAATGATTTCAACATTCATGCCAATCACAGTGAACAAGGTTGATGCCAAAGCAGCGAAATTCACACAAGAATCCAGGATTGGTTGCTAATTGTGGCAAAACGTGTAATTTCTACACAGGTAAAGTTGCTAAACAAGTGGTATTGTAATGAAATTTTATTGTTTCATTACTGGAATATGTGAGTCTCCTATGTCATCATCCTTGTTCAGTGTAATTAGTTGTTGTTGTTTTTTTTAGAGTATTTGCTTATCTGCTCAAGAAACACAATAAATTGCACAAAGCTATATATTGATTTGTGTATTACATGGTGTGAAATTATAAGAATGGTGTTGATTTCCATTTAACTATGCGAAAATTCAATGAAATATATTTACATATTCCATTTCCATTTACAAATGTATTAATTTCGAAACCATGTGCTATCAATAATATGAAAGTGCTTCCCAGAACTGACCGACTAAGGGCAGTTCCTATATACTACAAACGCGAAAATCATTCATAATATCTTTAGAATTTGGTAAACCGTATGGCAGCTACGCGTGGTGATTAAAATGTTTTGCAGAACTATTTGATTAACGACGGTCTCTAAACAAGGATAATCAAAAGTTAGACAACATGTTCGTCACTATACCGCGACTGAACCAGGTCAGAGTGAACGACTGTTAATCACTTAACGTATATCGTTAACACTGGTCAGTAAAATCAAGCACACCCCATTCCTACCTTTTAGCGGTAAGTTGCCTTGAATGAATATTTCTTTATGTAGCTTTCCAACAAAAACAATAAGAATCGCAAGGACAGCCAGTCCACCAGTGATCAGTCCAGTGGCGAGACGTGTGTTACCATGGCCACGCTTTCCTGAAAAGCGATTGAGAATATAACTATTATAGTTTATTCCTCAATTTCAATAAGTCCATACATAATTTCTGAAATGTTAGGCTATATGTTCGAGAAAGTAAAACAGAGCATTGTTAAGGTGTGTGGCCAGTCATATTCCTCAACACATAAACACCTACTCTAGCTGTTTAGAATTATCCCAGACAGTATATAATATATATATATATATATATATATATATATATATATATATATATATATATATATATATATATATAATATCATATTATGCGTGTGTGTGTTTGTGTGTAACATATGGTATATATACAGGACATAATTCTCTTGTTTGCAATGAAACTTCAGCAATGACCACACAAGCTTAGAAATACAAATTGGCAACATAAAAATCTCTCGTAATTAACCTGATGTGGGTAGAAGAACGATTTGTACGCTCGACGTCCCATTTAGTGAGTCACCGGTAGCCATGCACGTGAGAGTCTGCTTCACCCCATCTTTAACTGCAACATTGATTGTCTCGAACCTCTCGTATGTGTCATCTGATCGTGATTTCTGTCCCGAATTCACGGAAGACAGTCCCTGTCCCGACTCGTCAATCCAGTGCATGGAAACGTTAGGTTTGAATCCACCGACGACGCACGTGAGGTTAAAGGAACTAACGTTGGGTGGAGTTTGGTATGCGCACTGCCCTTGATCATGCTGATGGGACTGGCTCTTATCAACGACGCATTCCTCAATTGCATGTTTCGATGCAATTGCTGTAGAAAATGGATAACAATTGTGATCAGATGACTTAAATTTCAAATCTCCTCTCTCCCAAAGTAGGTATTACATAGCCATGTCTTTCATAGAAAGAGTTGTGTACTTTGGCATTTACAGATGTAAACACGGAAAAAAATCAAAAGACGCAACCTGCCCTTGTCTCAACCAGGGTTGCGTCTTCTGGCTGTCGTTTCCACTTACTACCGACTTATTTCACAACAGCATTCTGCATTGGAATCCCACGATAGATTCAGTAAATTGCATTTTATTCCTAATTTATTTTATTTATATCAACTTTTTTTTTATTCTGTTATCAGTCTATTGTAATGTTAGTGATGCTTAATACCAATGGTACGTTGCACTGTTTTAGAAGAATGATTCTTTCATCCGTAATGCGTCCATCGCAGAAAGCTCGTAGTGAAATTGAATAAGAATCAGAATTGGAATATGCGACATATTTTATCTAACAGACATGAGATCGAAAATGCTACATCTCATGTGCTGATTACAGTTATTCCTCTTCGCTACAACAGCTTGCGAAAAATTATTTTTCCACACAACCAAATATGTTTTAAAAAGTGAACATATTCACGGGGTCAACCATATTATTACTTATGGTTTATTATTATTATTATTATTAGTAGTAGTAGTAGTAGTAGTAGTAGTAGTACTACTACTACTACTACTATTATTATCATTATCATTATTACTATTATTATTCTCATTATTATTATTATTATTATTATTATTATTATTATGGATTATACATTATTCCTGCATCCTTTTTTACCCCCTATTGATACCTATAGCGTTTCATTCTATCTCTTCATATTTTTATGAAATGGTCTAATTATTGTTTGCCTGGGTCTTCCGTATTATGTCTGCACATTACATGAACGTTTCACTTGTCACACAGTAGCGTGAAAAGAAATACAGCTCTAGGTGAAATCAAATGTCAAAGAAAAAAATAAAATCGAGTGGCACAAGCTCGGTTAATCCTAGTGAGTGTTGTTGAGCAGCGTTGTTTGTTGTTTTGTGGGAACAAAAAAGTGAAAAAGGAATTGCAAGCAGGAAAGACCTGTTCAGTGAGCTGTCTCTTACACCTGCATCTGTAATTATCATTACTATCTCTGATCAAATCATGCAGTCTTTTGACAATCATTATGACTCACTAACATTAGTCACATTCAAATTATACTGGAGCACCTCAGCGAACAAACCATTTAAAGTACCAACACTCTGGTGGTTAACAAACACGCTTTCAACAAAGCGAAAGAGCAAAACTTCCCTCTAAATACTACAGCAAAACGGACGAATTACAAACAGGAAGTAAACAACACTCTTGAGGGACGACTGTTACTTCGAAATGTAAAGGGAAAAGATTAAGTGACACCAAGAGAGAAATCGCACCTGAAAGGCTTGAAGTGAAACGAAAATGATAAATTATTAATGGAGTTTGCAGAGTACGGTAGCTGAGTTCGCAACTGGGTACAGGAAAGCAAAGGAATAGGAGAAGATTCAAGGAAATGAGAGAAAAAGGAGGAATTTGATGAAGGGACACCTTGTGTGCGACTCCAAACAACACTTTCGTTACACACAATCAAATAAGCACATGAGCAGGTAAACAATATTTACTTCAGTACAAACAACACTTTCGTTAAACACACAACCAAATAAGCACATGAGCAGGAAAACAATATTTACTTCAGTATATACAAACAACACTTTCGTTACACACACAACCAAATAAGCACATGAGCAGGTAAACAATGTTTATTTCAGGACACACTACAGGTGTACTGTATTGGTGAGCTGCCTCGTCCAGCATGCTCCAATCACTGTCAGCCTGTGACGTCATCACCAGGCCCCTGGGAACAGAGGATCAGGTGCGGGCGCTGTGGCACCCGTGACTTCTTGTGAGTGTATCGGGGTGCTGTGCATCACCCGTGAAAAACAAAAGTTTTGGTGCGAAATCATCGCTGAAATCTTATTTTCTGTTCGAAAGCAGCCCAACGTTTGTTTGTATACATTATACAGTGTATTATTCTACGATGATCCGTTAAAGGTCCTGTTTCCCTTTGGAAGCAGTGAATTAAAAATGTATCACATTTGATGCATATGCTTAGGTCAGTTGTATCACAAAACATCCTACCATATAAGAATTTTGAAATAAAACCTAAAATATAAGGAGATATCACCGTTTTTCTCAATAAACCGTAACTGTAGACGGTTCAGTCTGAAAAATTGTGTATTATAACCATCGTTCACATTTTGTATACTTAACAATATTTAACACTGATTATACTAATTCAAATTTTTACATTGGTTGTTTCTATCCCTAACTCACATTTTAGAACTATTTTAAAGCACTAATGCTTGGCTTTTATTTCATCTGCAAAATGGTGAATTATGCATTTAATGTCGCTATAGTGTAAACCTGTGTCAGCTACGTTGTGCCTAGCCATAATTTAGGCAGGGAGACCAGGGGGCACCTGCCTGATATAGGCACAAACTTACCCCATGTAACAGGTAGGCAGAGCACAGAAACGGTAACTGCTAGCAGCAGAACGGGGTAATGGTAGCATCTATCCATTACGAGTTGAAAGCAAAGACGAATTTTTATTGCCACCGAAATGCTTTACAGCAGAAATCGTTTACGTAGAGGTTCTGATGGCAAGGGCAGCGTCCGCCACATGTAGCATCTGACTTCATCTTCAGTAAGAACACAGATTTGTACTTCAAAAGATGTTGTGTTACAGTATTCTGCAGCCGTCTCGTGATTATTAGGTTACCGCTTGTATCCCTTGTGTTGCCATTAGCCGGGAGGCTGGGAAGACAGAGCGAGGCGAGAAAGAAAGGTGGTTCTGAATTGCCAACATCTATGGAACAAGGGGGGTATCATTGAAAGATTTTAGGTGTGTACCATTATATTTGCACTCTTATTCCAGAGCAGGTCAAGGAGAAGTTAAATCTATACTAAACGTCCCTTGATTCCTTTTGTGTAAATGATTTGACCCGTCCAGTTAGTACAATGCGTCTATACCTTTCCCCCAGCCGTCATTTGAAATAAACGAAAGAAATAATTTCTGTGTTTAATTGCGATGCCAGCGGTGTAAAATGAACACTATGCCACTGAAATATTACTGCATTTGTACTAACAAATCTCATCGCATTTTGCAGAATATTCTTTAGTGTCGCTTATTTTTTTTTTTTTTTAAGTTGACAAACACATCACGATTTGGATAACTTTGATTTTTTGTTCTTGTATGTATTTTTTTTTCTTTCTAAAACTGTGCCTTTTTAGCTACTTTATATGCACGTATTTTCTTTTTGTAGTCAAGAAAGTTCACATTTTTGTCAGTGTTTGTGTGAAGTGTATGAGAGTGTCCACGGTATCAACATGTGACATGATCTGCTTTTTTTAATGGATCGCTCGTTCTTTTTTGTACTGTTCTCTCAGAGCATGAAAATAATTATGAAAAGTTTGGATGGAAACTATGTAATTATATGCATAATTACAATTCGTAAATTGTCTGTTATTTTGACTTTAGAGTTTACCATTGTTTAATAGAAATTATTTGTAATCTTCTGAAAGATGTTTTATCCTGAGCATGGCAACAAGATAATTTATGCAATATGAATAATTTGAATATATGAATTGAATTGAAATGAACTAAAAAAAAAAACAACCACTTTGGACAGCAAACCTAATATCTGGTTCTCTGCTTAATCACATTCTTTTTGAACATACAATGAAGTGTTTTATGCGAAGTCATACTATGTGTACCTGTAAAAAAAAAAAAGAGAGATATAATTCGTACCTAAATCTCGTATATAATACAAAAACTGTCTTGATCAACTTGATCAAACTAATCAATATATGCCCTGAATCATACAAAATGCATACTTCAAAATACAGAATTTCACCTATTAAAGCTTGTAGTGAACTAAAATCTCACAATCAAGCGAAGGAAATTCATCTTTTTTTTAATCTGTCACCTCCCCCATCCCCTTGTGTGATTTTGTTATGCAAAAGAAAATAAGCACATGTGTGTATCCCTGCCGCATTTATTGAAACAAACAGTATCTTAAACTTAACCGTTTAACTAACCAGTCATTATACACCAACACAGTGCACTCGACAGGTAGGCCTACGGTTTTCATACGCTTAAAAAAAAAAAAAAATCCCCCCACAAAAATGAACTTGGTTCATAATAATCTCGCCCTGTCATGGTTTTTCCGACTTCTTTAGGGCACCAAGAAGAGCGCCCCCTGTGGCTTCCATGTTGGTGAAATTCCATATGCCTCTATTACATTTTACAGGTATAATGGCCAACTCTTGTACTGCGATCAAAAGGGATTCATATTCTATTATAGCTCAGAATCTGGTCTCTTTTGACATCTTTATTCCAACTGGTAAACCTCACTGTATTCGTCAAGTTGAGTGATGGCTCAGAGAAAAGAGAGCTGAGAGCAGTCGGTCTGGATTTCTTTTTTTTTTTTCCTTACTTTACTTTACTTTCCTTTTTCTTTTTCCGGGTCGACCAGGTTTTAGGGATCGCGCCATCACTCGGCTTCAAGCGCACAGTGTGGTGCTTCGGCAAATAAAAATATCCTATAGGGCTCACACCCGTAAATACAATGGAATGTCCCAGACCCCTTCACAAATTCGTACCAAAGATACCAAAATAAATGAAGAAAAAAATTAATTAAAAATCAATGATGTAGTTTGCCCAAAAACTGAATAGCTGTAGATATTGAGTATGAATTCCTCTACAAATTGCATTTGGGTTGGAAGATGAAAGCTTTTCTGGTGGAATTTGAGGGGACTATATTTCATTGGGTACGTGTACGGAAAATGGGTGATTTTTTTGAGTGACAAGAACTCGTAGTCTGGCTTTGCGGACCCCTGGACAGAATTTGGTCTGAAGAATCCACCCTGAAAATTTGATGGATGAAAGGGTATATCTCACTTATCCATGTTAGTGAAGCTGAAACACCTCATTTCTCCCAGCTATTTTACAGAATTTTTTTAAATTTGATTTTTAACACACATCCCTATGGGAAAATATTTATGGGTGTGAGCCCTATAAAGGATGCATGCAATGCACACAAGTCTATGGGAAGTATTCATCCCATACAAACTCTGCTGGTTTATGTTGATCTATTGTGTCAGATCTCTTCCTCCCTCCCCTCTTCTCCTTCCTACCCCCCCCCCTCTACCCCTCTCCTCTACCCCCCCCCCCCCCAACTCTGTTTGGCTACAATTTGTTTTCTTATTATGTTGTTGTGGTACTAGATCTTTGTACATAGCAGTCATCAATATCACACAACTTTGAATGACTGTGTTATTTTAATGTATTTCTTTGTTTTGGCTACCACTGAAACAGGTCAAAATTCATAAAGTTAGTCTGTTTGACAAAACAAAGTCTTTTCAAGTACTTTGTAGGCAATAATGTGATGATGACACCTCCATAATCAGAGATTACTGCCTGCATCTAGGTATTCATCTTATTAAGAACTGATCAACACTACATTTCTATTGTTTTTTAAAAACCTCAAAGGGCATGAGTTTCAAAAGTGTCACTTTGAGAAGCTTTATAACCCTTGAATGCGTAATTTCCCATAAGATGTAGGGGAAAATATCATCAAAGACACATTTATGATGTTTAAAAGTCAAATGAGAAATATGACCTCCACTTTAGGGCTCACACCCGTAAATACAATGGAATGTCCCAGACCCCTTCACAAATTCGTACCAAAGATACCAAAATAAATGCAGAAAAAAAAATAATTAAAAATCAATGATGTAGTTTGGCCAAAAACTGAATAGCTGTAGATATTGAGTATGAATTCCTCTACAAATTGCATTTTGGTTGGAAGATGAAAGCTTTTCTGGTGGAATTTGAGGGGACTATATTTCATTGGGTACGTGTACAGAAAATGGGTGATTTTTTGAGTGACAAGAACTCGTAGTCTGGCTTTGCGGACCCCTGGACAGAATTTGGACTTAAGAATCCACCCTGAAAATTTGATGGATGAAAGGGTATATCTCACTTATCCAGGTTAGTGAAGCTGAAACACCTCATTTCTCCCAGCTATTTTACATAATTTTTTGAAATTTGATTTTTAACACACATCCCTATGGGGAAATATTTATGGGTGTGAGCCCTATAAGGAGCCCAGACACCTAGAATATTCACATTAGTGCGTTCGATTCCGTACGTGGACCAGTGAATGGCGCTAGAAGGTGGTAATGGGTTCTTTTTACTCATTTATTCACTTTTTTTTTCACTCGATGTACTACTATGTGATAATCACATTGGAAGTTTTGACCTTCAAATCGCCACACATGATGAAATAATTTCAAACATAAACGATTATAATATAAACCTACTCTGTATTTTCTATGGTGTACATTAGAGTTGTTCTTTGTTATTGCTTTTCTTTTTTACATGTATGATGGTTTTGATGAAAAAGTTTGAAGAAAATCCTTGTGGAATATAAACAAAACCCAATTCTTTCTTCACATATCATGTTACATGATTACTTGACTACTTTTCCATCTGCTGTTGGCCTGCATATCCGTCGATCAGTCTTTGGAGAGACAACCGTTAACGCCATATTTGTTTTTATTCAAGATGTATGTATCTTTTGTAATTTACCGTTATTTATGTATGTATGTGGACCCCTATTGAAGCCAGCTCTGTTGATTAGGGTGTTCTACCCCATGAAGAGGCAATAAATGCAATCAAACCAGTGTCCCCACTCACAGTCGGGTACAAGCCCCCCCCCCCCCCCACCCCCACTCAGGTGGTCATCCGTTCCCGATTTTTCGGGAAAGGGGTATAGTTTCGGAGCTCAGCTCGGGGGAATATCCTCGAAAAATCCTTAAAATAGGGGATCTTTTATAATTTTCCCCGAAATATTTCTAATTAGGCATGTTAGGGGTAGTCTACAAATCTTTCCCAAGCAATCCTGAAATAGCTAGATCCCGAATAAAAAAGAAAAAAAAATGAAACAGGGGTGCATGTTTTGCTGTAAAGCATGCCCGGGGTACAAGGGATATACGCCTATGGTGGCTTCGCCACTATTCCAGTAATTAAACATTACTAAAGCCCTTGAAATTGGCGCTCACTTTTATAATTATATATATATATATATATATATATATATATATATATATATATATATATAAAACCAATGAATTCCATTTACCACTGTTTAGGACGATTTTTGCAAAGTCTATAATTATTCTCTTCCCTGGACCTAAATTCTGGAATTCCCTTGACAGCAGCATAAAAGAATCTCTAAGTTTCAACTCTTTTACTTTGAAATTAAAGAAAATTCTTATTAATTCTTATATCACTGGGGATCTGGATTTTTGAAAGCTGCTAATTGATTTCTTTGCTGCTAACGTCTTTAACTTTGTTTAATTTATTTCATAACCAGTATAATATATTATTCATATATAGTCCATTTCTCGGTAAGACCAAAGTCTCATGTGCCTTGGCATCGACCCTTGAACTCTTCCTCCTTTGCCCGTTCCTCTGTATTCCTGTCCCTTTCTGGCCTTTGACCTCCTGTTTATTCTTTCCACGCGTATGTAAGAGAGCTGCTTTGTTTCTGTCTGTGTGTGCGTTTGTGTGCGTGCTTGTTTTATGTTCTGTTTCCTGAGGAATGTGTCTAATTGTCTCGTTTCATTATTACTACAATTTTCACTACTCATGAGGGGACTGCATTCTACAAGCTTGGCTATTTAGCAGTCCCCTCCATTTCCGACCTTTTCTTTGTTATGATTCAGTCACATTTTGTCCATGTATTTTCTTCAACTAAAGTATGTTTAAAAATTTACTGATGCATTATGTTCTACTAATAATGATGCATTCACTCTATCATAACTCTAACGAACACACACACACACACACACAAGCACACACACTCATTATATAAATATATATGTATACATATATATATATATATATATATATATGTAACGAAATTCGGTTGAATCGATTTAATTTTTGCTATCGATTATAACTTGTTAGAATCTATTCTGTATACGTTTAACAGGGAAAGGGGCGCCCTACTTGTTTAAATAGTCGTTTTAATGTGGTAATGCATTATTATGATTAATTCATTTAAACATTTCATGTTTAATATCTAGATATGTGGCTACTTGTATGGAACTCATTGAATGATGAACTTAAACGCAGCTCTTCTTTACAATGTTTTAAATCATCTTATAAAAATGTTCTTCTCGCAATGTACCACTCGAATTAGAAATTACGCTTTTGTTTTATTGTTCCCAACTCCTGAACACTGTATCTCATCGCTTTTCTTCTCTTCTCTCTTTCCTCTACTCTTCCTATTCGGGTACCTTGTTCTCGGACTTTGTTTTTGTTTTGTTTTGTTTTGTTTTGCCCTTCTTTCGTCTTTTGCTATACATTCCACCTTGTGTTGTCCTTTTTGGTCAAATGACATTTAAAATACTTTAAAGATTTATATTATTTGTTCTAATTGTGTATAATTGTTCCGTTCCTTCCTTTAGTTAAATTCAAAAAAAAAAAAAATTGTTACAAGGCATACTATGTTCAGAGGCAGTTGTCCAAGTCAAGCGTTTTGCTGTACACTTAAAGATCTGAAATGATATTTATGTATAATTTCACATGATTATATATTTGTAATGCGACGTTTTGTTTATATTTTCATGACTTGCGAATAATATATTCGATATTGTCATATTCATCTTCTGTTATGTAGAAGTGGAGAAATAAAGCTTGCTGAAACTGAAACTGAAATTGAAACTGTTGGTTGTTGACGAGTCGGAATCATCGTATATCGTATCTACATTTGTTTAGGCCAATGGTACAATGTCATGCCGTTTATTGGTAACCATAAACACAAAATATGCTTAAAATGTATGATCATTTTGAAATAAGTTATTTGATCGATATCTAGAAAACAACAAGTCACGTAAATGCTGTGCGGGTTTGCTCCCTCAAGTTCAAGTTCAAGTTTTAAGTTTGTGAAACATTTATTTTCCATCTTTTTCATGTAGGAAATCACATGCATGAAATCATTGTACAGGAAGGCAGAACCTCAAAAAAGCAGAGCTTGTGGTGAGCTGCCTTACAAAATACAATACATCACAAACACAAACACACACAAAAAAAAACCCAACATAATAATAGTTCCCATGGCAATATTGAAATGAGATATTCCTCAAAGGGAGATATTGTAGTCTAACAGAGAGGCAACAGTGAGTATGAAAATATGTGACAAGCTACAGCCTTTAGCAAAAGTTGCATATATCAGAGTTAAACGTTGAATATTTATAACTTCAAGTAATGTGAAACATCTGCACAGATGTAACAACAATGAATAAAATACACTCTTACTTACTGGATCACGAATAGACCGCTTTACTATCTAAATTTTATGCATATCATTTTAACAAAAGTTGTTCCTAGCAACCTGAAAGCTCACACGAGGCCTCATTCACTCATTCCGCGCTTTACGGTGAGGAAGCATTTATAGTGGCCGCAGTTCTGACTTCGTCGTCAGCAAGCAACCACCTCTACTAACCTGTAAGTGTGTGCATGTAACTCGTTTTGTTTGACTGGAAATGCTCAAAGATCGTGTTAAGCCCGTTCAATACAAAGAGGAGGTGGTGGCACAACTTCCAGGATTCTACAAGCAAGTTTCGGTGGATATGGGAGAAGTTGGCAATGCGACTTTTCGCATTTACCCCGTGCCCATGCCCCTATAGCTCGTCGCCGGAGGATAATGGAAGTATTTGGCAATGTGACTCGTCACATAATAATATATGCCCCGTGCCCATGATCCTAGCACCAGTTTCCGGAGAACGTGGGAGAAGTTGGAATAGTGCGATCTAGCGCCTTCCCCGTGCCCACCAACGATTTTGTGCCACCACATGGTTGAAAAAGGTGTAAGAAGTGACTTGACAGATTTGGTAACAATGATTAGGGGTACCAAATTAAAGACATTCACAAGTGACACAGACCAAGTGACGATGCTGATGTGAACTTAGTATGGTGATGCTTGTTGTAGAACTCCTTCTGATGCAACACATTACATGGTAGTGTACAGACAAAAATAGTTTAACAAAAAGGTGTAGTTGTGAACTGCAACAGAACGAACTCCGCCTACTCGGCCATCCTGACACGGCTCGCGGAGGCTCGCGGAGGCTCGCGGAGGCATTTTGTACAGACAGTCAAATACTCCCACATCAGAAAACGCGATTTCGTCACAATATATACATATGTATATTCATTTATTTACGTGTTTATTTCTCCTTTGCAAAAAAAAAAAACCAACAACAAATAAAAACAGCTGTTTGTCTAATGTGAGACAAGTGAGACAAGACTGCGAGGAACATGATGATGTTTATTATGTTTTGTAAGGCCATTTATTACAAACTGTATTTCACGTATCTACCATTTCCCACGGGGGAGTGCCCCTTCATGTTAGTTGGCATTTGATTTGACAGCCATTCGTCTTGTGTAGGCCTACATACAATGATCATGGTGATTTAGGCTAATTGCATCGAATGCTCCCACCTGATTCAATTGTAATGAGCAGACGTGACGGCATGTTGTCCATGCATCCATTATTCCACTTGTTTGCCTGTTAAAAGATTTGGTATTACAAACATTTGCCGCGTTTGTTTGCTGTAACAATGAGACTCATGCTGTAACAATGAGACTCAAGATTAATCTGGAGCTGACTCAGTAGCATTTCTGCAATGGTTGAAAACTCAACGAGCACTTGAAGGTTATTCCACAAAGCAGCTGGTGTCAAAAGATGTGTCAATTCACATTACTCCTTATCTACTTCCTCTTTAATATCTCACTCTGTTTATTATACAAGCCCCTTGCCAAGGATAGATCACCTTTTTATTATTATTATTATTATTATTATTATTATTATTATTATTATTATTATTATTATTATTATTATTATCATTATTGCTGACTTCATTTGGCACTGCTTTCAAGAAGAACCCAGAAACAAATATACCTCATGATTATGAAGCCTTGTGTAATATTTGTCTTTTCTCATAATAATACTGTTTCGTGTCCCATCCGTCGACCAGTCTTTGTAGATTCAATCATACGCTCCCAGTCGAGTGCAAGAGATCTAGATCACGGATTTGCCACTGTTCCAGCAAGTGTTATACTGAAACCAATGTAACTGGCTCTCAATTTCATTTATAGTCATATCAATAAATTCTGGAGATACAAAGGAAAGAAGTAATTATATGACAATGCAGATGTATATCCAAACTTTTAGAAATTATGTGTTTATAAGATCGCTGTTATATTCATTCTTCACATTTTTTGCTCATTTCTAGTTTTGGTTTTCAAGGGAAGAATGACACAAAGCACCCCATTCAAACTTCAATGGAAAAGGTGACAACTAATTATTGATGGTCACTGTCATACTGTCGGAATTTTCTGGGGTTTCTCCACGGTCCTTGACACCAAAGATCATGAAATTCTTCTTCACAAGACTAGTTATTTTGTCATGTAGCATTCATGACCTGACTGCTGTAGCCCTCTCATCCAGCGATGGCGGCATCGAAACGTTTCTGTCCGATTTTCGTCAAAATTTACCGATGTTTTCTATCAATATTGATGCATTCAATCAATATAACGCACATACACAAGCATGCACACGCATACGCACGCACTCACACACACACACACACACACATAATTATTATACATTATAGGCTATGCATACACAAATTTCTATTTATTAAATTCAAATCATGTTTTTCCATTTTTCGACGAAAACATGGACATTTCAATTTCTTCGGTAACAGAGAATAACTGTTACGCTTTGAAAGCAAAACAATGCAACTGGGAAGAGTATTCAATAATTATAGAACCTTGTAGTATTCATACATTGACATGAAAAGTGAAGTGATGAAAAAGAAAAAAAAAAACAATACACAAACTACGAGAAATAAAGGGGGAAAGAGAAAGAGAGAGAGAGAGAGAGACAAAGCTTAAGTGGGGCCCCTCATGTAAAGAACGTGTCAATAGAAAAATACGTTAATGTTTAAGGTGGAAAGGGTCTGGAAGCTCACTGAAAAGACAGTGTTTACTTCTGCTTTGCCAAAAAAAAAAGAAGAGATAATGATAAATAAGATAAAATTAAACAAAATAAAATAAAATAAAATGAAATAAACAGACATAGCTGTTTGTCTAATGTGAGACAAGTGAGACAAGACTGCGAGGAACTTGATGATGTTTATTATGTTTTGTAAGCCATTTATTACAAACTGCATTTCACGTATCTGCCATTTCCCACGGGGGAGTGCCCCTTCATGTTAGTTGGCATTTGATTTGACAGCCATTCGTCTTATGTACATACAATGATCATGGTGATTTAGGCTAATTGCATCGAATGCTCCCACCTGATTCAATTGTAATGAGCAGACGTGACGGCATGTTGTCCATGCATCCATTATTCCACTTGTTTATCTGTTAAAAGATTTTATATTACAAACATTTGCTGTAACAATGAGACTCAAGATTAATCTGGAGCTGGCTCAGTAGAATTTCTGCAATGGTTGAAAACTTAACGAGCACTTAAAGGTTATTCCACAAAGAAGTTCGTGTCAAAAAGATCTTAAAATGTCACTTCGCATTACTCTTTATCAACTTCCTCTTATCTCACTCTGTTTACAAGCCCCTTGCCCAGGATAGATCCCTTATTAATTTTATTATTGCTGCTATTATTATTATTATTATTATTATTATTATTATTATTATTGTTATTATTATCATTATTATTATTATTATTATTGCTGCCTTATTTTTCACTCCTTTTTAGGAAAACTCATATAAACATATACCTCTTAAACAATATGACATCAAACTATATCATCAGAGAAACGTTATACACACAAATATAGTTACAGTTTCTCGCGTGTAAAGCAGCAAAACAGGACTGATGTATTCTAGCACATATATTGCTGGACAATTCAAATTTTATTTCATTTAGCGACGAGAACATAGACATTCGATCACTTTCTTTGGTAAAAGAGAATAATGTTTCATGAGCTGAGAAGAGTATACAATACTACAGTAATTGAGGAACCTCATAGTAATTATGCATTGTAACGAAAACTGAAATGATGATAAAGAAATAACAATGCGCAAACTTTGAAAAAATGGAGGACCCCCAACCCCACCAAAAGAAAAAAGACAAAGCTCGTAAATGTTGGTTCCTCACGTAAAGAACGCGTCGACTGTTCATAAGTTAAAGGGGATGGCTATTAAATGATCAGTGGGAATCAGTGGGAATGCTGGGGGATGATTGTTCCAATCCTTGTGGGATTCATTTAAGAGTACATTATATATCTATTGTTGTGTGGAAATTATTTGCTTCAGGATGGTCCCATATTCAAGTAATGTGCACTTTAATGTTTCCAGGTTAGCATGTCTGTACAGCGACGGGGCCTTAAACTCCACATTACTTGAATATGAAACCATTCTGAAGCAAACAATTTTCACACAAAAATAGATATATAATGTACTCTTAAATGAATCCCACGAGGATTGGAACAATCATCCCCCAGCATTCCCACTGATTCCCACTGATCAGTTACTAGCCATTCCCCCTTTTTTTTTTAATGCCTAAGAAGAAAAAAGTCTCGAAGCCTACTGAGAAAAACAATGTTAATCTGTCCTTTAAAAAATATCAAAAGTACAGAAATGAGAAACGTCTAAGAGGAACACGATGTTGGTTATTTTGCTCTGTGAGATCATGTATTTCACACTGCATTCCACGTATCTGCCATTTCCCACGGGGGAGTTCCTCGTTCATGTTAGCTGGCATTCGATTTGACAGCTAGTGTCGTCTATAATACAATGATTATGCTAACTGCATCGAATGCGCTCATCTGATTCAGTTGTAACGAATACAAATGGCAGCATGTTGTCCAATAATGTATCATTTGTTATTCCACTTCTTTGCCTATTAAAAAAAACGTAATAAACATTTGCTGTAACAATGAGACTCAAAATTAATCTGGAGCTGGATCAGTAGAATTTCAGGAATGGTTAAAAACTCAATAACAAGCACTCGTGTCAAAAAGATCGTAAAATGTCACTTCGCAGTACTCTTGATCAACTTCCTCTTAACTCACGCTGTTTACAAGCCTCTTTCCCAGGATATTATCCCCTTTTTATTACTGTTGCCTTCATTCGGCACAACTATTTAGGAGAAACCAGAAACACATACTTCATAATTTATGACATCATACTATAAGATAATATGACAAAGTACACACAACTATAGTTATGTCGCGTATATGCAGCAAACAGAAAATTGAATATAATGTGTTTATCTACGTATGATTTTATTTTTGCACATAGATGAATCTGAATCGTACATGAAGAATATAAAGTTTGTAATATCATACTGCAAACTGTAATACAGCATAGACAACATTGATATAAACCGTGTATGCCAGCAAGCATATGAACCGGCCTACTCTCAAAAAAAAAAAAAAAAAAAAAAAAAAATCGAGCGAAAATGTTCACTCTTAAAGGAGTGAATAACAGAAAAGAGTGAGTTTAGAGTGAAATTTGGAGTGAATTTTAAGTGAAAATTTTTATTTTCATTAATTTTGGAGTGACCGCAAGGGTCAATCCAAGCACTGATTTAAAGGACAAGTTCACCTTTATTAACATAAGGATTGAGAGAATGTAGCAATATTAGTAGAACACATCATTGAAAGTTTGAGGTAAATCGGACAATCCGTTCAAAAGTTATGAATTTTTGAAGTTTTTGTGCAGTCACCGCTAGATGAGACGACTACTGCAGTGTATGATGTCACATGCGTACAACAATATAAGGAAAATATAAGGAGAATTTCACAAAATTTCATCTTTTGAAAAAAGTACACATTCCCTTGACTCGTTACTGACATATGTTATGGGTAATATTATTCCCATTGCCTTTAGAAAGAGGCAAGTCAAGTGCTCTTTTATTATGCGAAAAAAGTGAAAATATGTTGAATTTTCTTTACATTTTCTTTATACTGTTGTACTCATATGACATCACGAGCCTTAGTAGTCTCCTCATCCAGCGGTTCCAACACAAAAGTTTTAAAAATTCATAACTTTTGCATCGATTGTCCAATGTTCCTCAAACTTTCACTGATGTGTTCTAATACTGCTGCATTCTCTTAATCCTTATGTTAATGAAGGTGAACTTGTCCTTTAATAGATGTGTTTAACACACATGACGATGATGTCGATGCATCCATTACTCCCACTTGTTTGCATGTTATAAATTCCGTGTTAAAGAAATTTTCTGTTACAAATTAATCTAAAGCTGGAACGAGAGCTCTTTAATTATGGCTGAAATCTCATTGGGCAATTCCGGGTTTATTCCACAAAGCAGCACGTGTCGAGATACCATGTGTAACTTCTCATTACTTTTCATGTATTTCCTCTTATCATACTCTATGCACAACACTCTCAAGGATAAATCATATATATATATATATATATATATATTTGCCTTGATTTGTTACTGTTTTTCAGGAAAACCAATAGGGTCTGCATTGCGACATCAAAGTACAAAATATGACAAATCATGCACAAATATAACTCGTCTATGTGCAACAAACAATTTTTTTTTTTTACGTAGAAATTATAAATATATGATACACATGCGTGCATGACTCGAATTTGTATTTAGAAATAGAAACGAGAGAGTTGGTGGTGGAGTTGGTTTGTACATCTCAGAAAAATTTATATATATATATATATATATTATACATGAGGAGATTAGTGTTATGAGCGATGTACTCGAATCCCTATTTAGTGAATTGATAAACCCACACGGAAAAACACTGTGATTGGCGTAGTTTACAGACCCCCTCGGTCGAATTTGAATGATTTTTGACAGTTTTGCAGGATTTAGTACAAAATCCTATTATACTCAATAAGAATACATTTTTGATGGGCGATTTTAGTATCGATCTTATGAAATATAACTCCCAAAACATCCCACTAGAATTCATAGAAATATTAATGTCTGCTTCGTTTTTACCATTAATTTCCAAGCCTAACCGCGTCACCAGCCAATCGGCCACCCTCATAGACAACATTTTTGTAATGTTCTTCCACTTCCTGGGTCTGGTATCGTCCTCTCAGACATCAGAAGAAAAATTTTTACGTTAATCAGATAAGCAAATATAAAAATGACATGGAAAACATTAAAAAATGTTATGAATACACCTATTAATTCATCTAACATTTCTGAAGTTCGATGGGGCAATGCCTCCAGCAACACTCCCGCTGGCATGGCTGAAATTTTCAATGACTTCTTCTCTTCAATTGGAAAAAATCTTTCTCAAGATATTCCCTTTACTAGTAAATCCTTTAGTGATTTTTTATATACACCTAACTCCAAAACTATATTTTTTGACCCAACATTTTTATAAAGAATAAATAACAAAGATCGTTGCCAATTTGAAAGAAGGAAAAAGTCCTGGCCACGACGGAATTGACAACCACTTGATAAAAAACATAATTTCACAAATAGTGAATCCCTTAGTACACATAATCAACTCACATTATGTGTACTAAGGGATTCACTATAGTTATTGACAGTTATTCACAAATAGTGAATCCCTTAGTACACATAATCAACTCATCGCTGACAACTGGCCATGTGTCAAGTAGTATGAAAATTGCGAAAGTAATTCCTATTTATTAGAAAGGGGAGAAGGATGATGTCAATAACTATAGACCCATCTCTTTATTATCTTCTATTTCTAAGATTCTCGAAAGAAGAATTTACATCAGGACACTACGTTTTCTTAAAACCTGCGACATATTTTCAAACTTTCAATTTGGATTCAGGGAAACTCGCAGCACAACACACGCACTACTCGCCCTCATCGACAAAGTCACACACGCACTCGACACATTTTCACACACGATAGGTATCTTCCTGGACTTCTCCAAGGCCTTTGACACGATTAACCATGGAATACTTCTCGCCAAATTATCCCATTATGGCATACGTGGAAAGGCCTTTGAGTGGTTCACGAGTTACCTATCAAAAAGATCCCAATTTGTACATGTCAACGGCTTTAACTCTCAAAATAAAACAATTGCATGTGGTGTTCCACAAGGGAGTTTACTAGGCCCACTGTTATTCATAATTTATATCAATGAATTTCATAGATCCTCGGAGAAACTATCATTCATATTATTCGCGGATGACTCTAACCTTTTCTTTTCCCACCCTGACCCAAATATCTTAACAAGAACAGTAAATGAAGAATTGAAAAAAACAAAATATATGCTTTTTAGTAACTCTTTAGATAGCCTCCCAGGCAATACAACATTTGATACTACTCCCCTAAGTTTCTTCCTTTAAATTTCTTGGTGTTTGTGTTGATAACAAGCTTTCATGGAGGAATCATATTGATAACATATGTAAAATTATTTCACGTAATATTGGCATAATGAACAGATTAAAATATTATCTTCCTTCATCTGCATTATTAACTCTTTATTCTAGTTTGATACTACCTTATTTAAACTACGGGATCCTTGCTTGGGGTAATACATATCAGATATTAATTGATAAACTTTTTTTTAATTGCAAAAGAAAGCGCTCAGAATTGTTTTTAATCTACATACCCGCACACTAAAAAATAGGAGAGCAAATATGTACCCCTAGAGGTACAGATGCTTGTCGCTGTACAAGGAACCCTAGCGGTACTTATATGTACCCCATACAGGGGTACATATAAGTACCCCTGCCTTGGGTACTTATATGTACCTCTAGGGTACAGATTGTGTACCCCTGTATGGGGTACAGATGAGTACCCCTGCATAGGGTACAGATGAGTACCTCTATGGTTCCTTGTATAGCGACAAGCATCTGTACCCTTACCGGTACATATTTGCACTCCTTTTTTTAGTGTGTATGTGACTGTCTAAGTAAACAATATGACACACACACAAACACGTACACAAACACGCACACAAACACGCACACAAACACAGGCATGCAATCTATGAGAGTAAGTTTACAGCATACAACTCGAACTGTATGTATAAGACATGCTAAGGTGTTTTTCCTTGATATATACAAATTATACCCTTTATTTCCTGGAAACTAATAACAAAGCAAAAGCATCCACGTGTTGATATTGCACTACAAACACAGAGGACTATACATACGAATAAGGTTGTTGCATGAAAAAATAATACATGTACATGATGTAGTCGTGCACTGTACCAATATGTTGCCATTTTTGTGACTTTGTGAATCATTTTTGGTTTGCAAATTTGACAAGCAAAATTCTCACCAAGCGCTATGATAGGGTATAATACTTAGTGCATTTAAGAGGGTCTCAGTGTCAATTTACGAAAACAAAATCTTGTGACAATACCTGCGACCTTCTCATTCACAAAAATATATATGTACGCAAAGACGAACAGCTTGTGCAGTACATGTAGTTGAGACTGTTTATCTTTGGCACAATGTACAACAGTGTAGGTGCCTACAGGAATACATACAATTGCACAACAAAGAAATATGTCATAATATACACTCAAATACTAAGATTACACAGCCATGAAATCCATACATGCGCAAAATTCACATTTCCATAATTTCTCATCAATCATAAAGCTGGCTTGAAGAACACCTCTTCACACAAGAAACACATTTGTATCTCTGAAAAAGTAAACAGATTATGCACCATTGAGAAATGGGTAGGCCATAGATATGAATTGGATGGTGGTAGTAGACATACTGCATGTACATGTATTATTATCGCACTGTTTGCACCATCAATTATATTTTAAAGTACGATATTTCTTCCTATAGAACACAATTTTATACACCTGTGCATTTAGTGAAAGAAATTATCTTCATCATGTAAAAGCACACTGGTCATATCATAATGCATAAAATCCATGTAGTGAGTGCTTGTTTTGCACGCTGCCTAAATACAGCTTTACATCCAACTGGAGAGAAGTCATGACCCCCCCCCCCCCCCAAAAAAAAAAAGGAAGATGTGTGAATCCGCTGAAAAAACCTGAGAATACTTAGGCAAATGTCTATGGGAAATGCGTGTTGTATCAAACTCAAAACGTCCTCAATGGGTTAACATGGTCTTCTCTATCAGTTCACCACTGAAGAGTAACTTTTGGACGAGGATCACATAAATTACTTTTGACCATCAGGCTAAATCTAATGGCAATCTCCTTACAGTACTCCCATCTCTTGAGGTAATCTCACTATGCACAACACCGCCCACTGGCACTGGTAAAACAGTCCAGGACTCAATCACCGTTGGACCAGTAATTTTTCAGGAATGGACCAGTAAAAATGGACAAACTGGGTTACCTACTGGTCAAACAGATGGGTATGGCCAGTAAAAAAAAAAAAAAAAATGGGTTAGTGTGCAGCCATGTCATGCAAACCATTCAATTGTCTACTCATGTCTTGCACACCGCAGGTACTATGTATATCAATCTGTTCGAACATACTATAACACACTGCTGAAATGTAATGAATGCTCTCAGGGAAATGAATAACTTACAATGTAGCTGAATATCGCTAGATCCACGCAAGGTCAACTAAAGCGAGGTTGGTTGCACTTCATATTCATTCTAAATAAGAAAATATAGATTTAGAAACAGCAGTGGCAATTACAGGAATCTTCATGAAAGTAAAGCTCATGCTCGTTTATTTGATGTAGATTACTGGGAAACATGTAAGATCCTATTGTACATAGAAGCTATGTGGAAGTTTGTGTTTTGCTTTTGTGTGAGCTTGGAGATCTAACTTCAATATAAGTAAAGAGAGGGCAGGTGTAGAACCCAAAGTAACCAAATCCTCACCCTGTTACTAGCAATGTAAAAACCTCAAGAGTGATTCAATTTTCCATTAACATCTGAACCTTTAGAAATTCTTGCCTCTCCTTTGGCTGTAACAAATACACTGCAGTCAACCTATAATTTTGTATGGTAAGCACTCAGGATTAGTATCATTTTTAGTGAACTGCTTCAGTTGCCAATATTCCTGCATCAAGTTAGTAGGCTCTGCCTGCAAAGAATATGTACACTACAAACACATTATTGTCAAATTTTTCAATTGATACTGCATCTGGTGCATGTGTACATGAGTACCTCAAACGGGCAAGGCAAACTATGATTTGCAATGAATTCAAGCAACATATTAAAAGATTTCCTTGCTCATAACTATGATGGAAATCACATTTTAACCTTACAGTGTTAAGAGGCCAGAAACGTACAATCACTGTAAGCAGCAAAACAAGAACCGTATTGAAGGATATTCTTGTAACTTCAAGTTAACACACATGAGACATTAAAGCTCTAAATGAGAATTTGTTGCCTAAATTCAGCTGAGGTAAAAGGTTTCTGTCCTATCAATGGGCCAGAAGAAGTAAAACCACCGTGAATTTATTGGGATATAACGTTAATCAACTTTCCCATCTTAAGAACGAGATGCTGGAAATATTCAAAGCAATTTCCATAATCGACCTAAATATATGGGATATTTAAGTTGATCAATCTTTGTACCTTGAATGGTAATTACTTGGAATATCCTAATCTTGTGAGAGAGATTTGGATAAAATATTGGTGCGCTCTTCGTGTTGGGCTATTCCAGCCCAAATGTGCACTACACAGCCAAAGTTGAAGCAATCCCTGCAGAAATGTTGGTGCAGGTGCAGAGAACTGTTCCTTCCACCTCCACGAGAAGGCCATCTGGTGCAAAAGGAATCCCACATATTACTAATAGGGACTTTCTGATTGTGTGGACACAGCCACGTTTCTTGTACAAGAGTGGTTCCAGATTGCTACAGTCCGTTTGTCACATCTGGGATGATATCGCCCATTTTGATTTTCAGTGCACGTCGTTCACTACGTACTGCTATGACGTCATGGTTCCCTTTCCTCCAACAGGCTGGCGAGTGGTTGCACTAAGCGATGACATCACTCATGTTCTGAATATAGGTGGCAATGAAATCCTTGGCAGACGCGTTTTGCGATTCAGGCCTGGGATGTACTGGAGAACATGAAAGTACGCACAGTTCCTCAAAACAACGTCATTACCTCGACGTCGACATTCAGGAGGTGAAATGGATTTGGATTTGGTCCCGCAGGTTCCTGGACAAATAGTGAGAAATGAATTTACAACAAATTTGTTAATAACAACAAACAAACTTTTCTTCACATTTTGTCTAGTGCCATCAAAAGTGTAACATTCAAAAACATTATATTATCAGTTAGTTTCAAACCCCGGTTTACATTGAAAATATTACTACATGTATTATCTATGCTCAAAGTAACCATCACCTTTTATATTATTTGAGGTTGATGTGAAAAAAAAAGAAGAAGCAGCATAATTGCAAAACTTATCAAATTTGCTTCAATAATATCTTTCTAGTATCAACCTTTCTTCTTTTTTTTTTTGGGGGGGGCAAATAATTAACTTACAACTCTATAAACATTTACTTTCCACAAAACATTTGGAATGTACCAAAAGCTCTTCTTATTTTGTGACAAAATATCCAATCAAATATGGACTCATTCCCTTTCATATCATATTTCACTTTACACAAACCTGTGGTATTACAGCCAAGGTCTTCCATGATGGGTGCCCTTTTGATGAGAGTCCTTGCAGCTTCAGAGTATTGTAAGGGTGAAGAGAACCTAAGTGTGAATGTATGGACAGAAAAAAAAAGAAAACAGCAAAAAAGGGGACAGTTCACCTTATTTGAGATAAAGGAATTGGTCACTTTATCTGATTGATAATTCATAGGAATTACCATCATGTCATATACATCCTACATATACAGTGGACTCCCGTTAATAACGAAGTCCTCGGGACCGGCAGTTTTCTTTCTTTATATCGGAATTTTGTTCTAACCGAACAAAGAAACAATATACATAGAGTGGATGAGATTGCAGCCCAAATTTTTACTTCGTTACAACCGGATTTTCGTTATAACCGTGTTCGTTATAACGGGAGTGCACTGTAATAGGAAAATCATAGTTTACGATACTTGCAAAGTCATTCTTTCTGCAAAGGTCTTGTAAGAATAACAGTAATTCACAGCCTGTCATGGACCACACATAACACGTATCTTGCCACTTGTTAACTGATGCTACATCCAGCAGTCATGGGGCCATCATGTCACTGCCACACAATCAGTAGTAGGCCCTACCCAAAAATGGACATGCATCTTCTGGTGTTACAAGTCACAATTTACCAAATGATAGTATGACCCAGGGCTGAAGTCATGTAACTACGTGTACATCATGTAGTATTGTGCTCTGCATGGTTTTTTCCCGTTTTAACTACAGTACTTATGTGTCATTAAAAGACTTACCATTACCAAGTATGCTTGATAACGTCCTTGAAGAGTTCTTGAATAATCTTTGCTCTCCACTGACTTCCAGATGGTTAGAAGAGATGCATTCCTCTCCTTTGTCACATCCATTCACAAGTGACATGAAGTAATCCACAGCTTGGTAGTGAAACAACTGCATTAGGAGCTGCTTGTCTAAATAACAATAACAAAAAAAAAAGAAGAAATGTGTAATTGGTAGCACTAATGTGAGGTTTAGGTCTTACATCAGTTTCTTGTACCGTGGTAAGTATTTATTGCCTTGTAAATTCAGAAAGGGAAAATGTTTGGGTCACACCTGCTTCCAATGAGAATAAAAGTTTGTGAAGGTAGGAATACACTGATGAATATTGCAAGTGACATCAACAATATAGGTTCATAAATTTTACTGGAATGGGTAAACTCCCGAGTGTCTCGAGTATTGATGACGTAATATAAATAGCAGTAGCAACACAGCTAGACTGGGATGTTCTACACTGTCTTTTCAAAAAGGCCATCATAAATCCATAAAAAGAACATCTAAAACTACAGTGAATATTGGTAACTATACACAGCCCTGTCACTGTACAGAAGTCGCAACAGGCATGCTTCACATGACGTCTGGTTGGGCTAGGGATGGGGAGACAGTATGAGTACACTCTATGATTTTTAGGACAGTATCAGCTTTTAAGTCAATGAACTTATATTCCCTTTTACATGCAATGTTACAATTGTGTTGACTGTATCCATGGGAATGAAGGCCTATCAATGCATACGCAGAATGAAATTTCATTGAATGGAAGATCTTTACACTCTTGGCACAGTCAGCATTTGGATTTATATTTCAATTACAAATATATCAACCAGTCATCAGACTCTGTATATCTTAGAAGTTAGACTATTAATACATTGTATTAGAGATATACCCAGTCTATGTAGTTGACTAGACATCACTTAGTCTTGGTCTGCCTTGTGTCCATCCGGCTTATTAATTCCGATTACAATAGAATCTATAGACCCTACTATAAAAGTTTGAACTCAATCGGCCATGGGAAAATGATAAGATAAGGTGATAGACTAACTTGTTAAGACAGTGCAATTCACTTGATTCAGTGTGGTTCACTTGATTAAATCAGGGGTGGGTACAGGAATTCCGTAAAGGGGAGGGGTCTTTACAAAATCAAATGGGAGATGCAGGCTCCCCCCCCCCCCCCCCCCATATTTAACTTATTATTTCTTTGTTTTGGTTCAATCTAATAAAGAGGGAGCAGGCGCCCGGGTGCACCCCCCTCTGGATCTGCCTTTTCAATGGTAAATTAAATTCAAACGGCCACGCGTTGTATGTGTATGACGTGTAAACCAAAGGTATCCTGTAGTCTGTGGTCTATGTTGGATGTCACACACTGGGCTATCGAAACGTAATTTTATGAGGGTTACAAGGAACTCTTTCCGTAGAAGGATGCAACTGTCTAACCTTACCATCTAAAGCAGCCCAGTAACAGCACAAACCATTGCTGCCTATCAAGATGCTCCCCTTCCACTCAAACCAGCCATTAGAAGAATAAATGTTAAAAAGCCTTCTTTTGGGAGACAGGATGCTGCAATTCATGAGTATTTTTTGACTCGCACATGGAACATGTTTTGGTGCCCATGTTTTAATCATGAAGATGTATCTTGCTTGGTATAACTTGTGCACCATCATCATACAGTGACATAGACTAGAGCTCTACTGCCACTGCACGACCCTAACCCCTGGGCGCTCCTTGTACACATAATATTCTCGCGTTGGGGCTGGTCGCAGTTAGCACTACTATTCAGTACAGTGCAGTTTGTACGCTATGCGTATGGGGCAGCTGGTCGCAGTTAAAGGGAAGGTAAACCCCAAGAACAATGTGGATTGAGTGAAAGCAGCAACATTAGTAGAACACATCAGTGAAAGTTTGAGAAAAATCGGACAATCGATGCAAAAGTTATGAATTTTTAAAGTTTTGGTGTTGGAACCGCTGGATGAGGAGACTACTAGAGGATATGACGTATGAGTGGACAACAATACAAAGAAAATATAAAGGATATTCAACAAAAATTCACTTTTCTAGAATTATGAAAGAGCAGTGGACCAACCGCTTTCAGAAAGGGGGGCATCCCACGAGACCGACACCCACGAGTCATACGGTCCACGAGACCGACATCAATAATAGGTCCATGAGTCATACAGCCCACGAATTATACGGCTCAGGAGTCATACAGCCCATGAGTTCGACACTACGCATAAAAGGCTCATGAGACCGACACTAAGCAGACATAGCCCACGAGACCGACACTAAGCAATAAAGGCTCATGAGACCGACACTAAGCAAAGAAAGCCCACGAGACCGACAGTAGGCAAAAAAGGCCCACGAGACCGACACTAAGCTAAAAAGGCTCACGAGACCGACACTAAGCAAAGAAAGCTCACGAGACCGACAGTAGGCAAAGAAGGCCCACGAGACCGACAGGATAAACAGCGCCATCTACATGTCAATCACCTGTACAGGGTGTTCCACGAACGGAAAAATAACATACTGGCGGTTGTAATTTGTAAATTTTAATGAACGACATCAAACATGTATTTCTACATACTTCTGGGGGGGGGGGGGGGGCAAGTGTGTCAGGGAGCGACATTGTTATCAAGTAGAAAACTAGAATTGTATTCTTCATGCCCCCCCCCCCCAAAAAAAAAAATAAATAAAAGAATTAGTATTCTTCTTCCTCCCCCCCCCCAAAAAAAAAAAAGAGACAAAAAAAAAAAAAAAACAACCCACAAATGAATTAAAAAGAGGGCAAGAACGATGGTCGGATTAATTTTAGAGCTTTGATAATGCCATCGTGCTATTTTAATAGGCTTTCCCAGTTTTTAGCTAGAAGATGGACAGGATATAATTTTTGCCTCTTCTCTTTCCTGATTCACTAGTTACTTTTTCTATTTTAGATTTTCTACCCTCCTGCTTGGAAGTTTTGCAGTAAGATCTATTTGTAATTTTCTCTGTAGCTGTAATGTAATGCTACTGATTAAAACGTTTTATATCGCAGGGATTCACCTCAATTTGTGGCTTGTGTTATTCTCCTCCAAACAGTACATTTTTTTCGTGAAATACAATAGGTGTTTTAATGGATGCATCTAATTTTTTTCCGAATCCCTTACGCTACCTTAATAGACGATTACGTTATTTTTTAATTTCTAATTAATACTATAATTCAACACCCTCGCAGGTTTACTGTGGAAAGATCTAAATACACACTTTTACTGTACTTTGTTCATTTTTTTTTTCACAAACAAACACCCATGCAAAGACAATTAAAAATCCTGATCATTTCG
The DNA here is from genome assembly GCA_033980235.1 of Diadema setosum. Lineage (NCBI taxonomy): Eukaryota > Metazoa > Echinodermata > Echinoidea > Diadematoida > Diadematidae > Diadema > Diadema setosum. Next base: position 9,811,172 of record CM067077.1, on the reverse strand, counting down.
GGGGGGGGGGGCAACTAATGGGGTTACACCCTGCCGGAGATGGCAACTCTTCTTTTCCATCTCTCATATCTTCCTATGCTATTATCAGGACACCCTATACAATTTATTGGTCTATAGGTGGCGCTTTTCATCCTGTCGGTCTCGTGGGCCTTCTTTGCTTAGTGTCGGTCTCGTGAACCTCTTTTGCGTAATGTCGGTCTCGTGAGCCTTGTATGCGTAGCGTCGGTCTCGTGGACCTTTTAAGTGTAGTGTCGGTCTCGTGGGCTTTGTTTGCTTACTGTCGGTCTCATGAGCCTTTCGTGCGTAGTGTCGGTCCCGTGAGCCGTATAACTCCTGGGCTTATTTTACTTGATGTCGAACTCGTGGGCTTTATTTACTCAGTGTCGAACTCGTGGGCTGTATAACTGGTGGGCTGTATGACTTGTGAGCTGTATGACTCGTGGGCTGTATGACTTGTGAGCTGTATAACTTGTGGGCTGTATGACTCGTGGGTGTCGGTCTCGTGACGTGCACCCTCAGAAAGCAGGGGGGATAATTGCTACCCTTAACATATGTCAATATCAAGTTGATGGAATTTGTAATTTTCATGAAAAATTGATTTTTGTAGTATTTTCTTTATATTTTCTTGATATTGTAGTCCACTCATACGTCATAACCTCTAGTAGTCTCCTCATCCAGCGGTTCCAACATCAAAACTTTAAAAATTCATAACTTTTGCATCGATTGTCCGATTTTCTTCAAACTTTCACTGATGTGTTCTACTAATGTTGCTGCTTTCACTCAATCCACATTGTTCTTGGGGTTTATCTTCCCTTTAAGTTAACAGTAACACTGCACCACTGTACTGTATAGTTTGGCTGTAATGTTATTGTTGGGACTGTAGACAACATTTCGACAAACAGGCCTTAGAACTGTTATTGGTCTAGACACTATATATACAATGAACATTCTAGCTAACAATGTCTTTAGATCCTCAGACAGACTCTTTGTAAGTCCGTTGTGATCCGTCATGATCATGCACTCACTCACCGTGACATTACGAGAAGTGGTCAACACGTCTGGTCCAGTGTCGAAGTTGTGCATGCATCAGTTAATGGCCTTCTGTCGACTGCGTGCTTGAATTGAAGATCCTTGCTGTTGCACGTTTTTTTACCAGCTGAAGCGCGATAATAAATGTTTAATCTCGCTAGTTAGCTTGATGATCGGCACATTTTGTTGCTCGGTTACATTCGGTTACGTGTAAGCTGTACAACGCGATCATCCTGCGTGAAAACCTACCGCTCGGCGACACGTACACGTCGTCGCCGCTCCAGATATTTGAATGAGTGGCCAACTTAGCGAGTTGTACAGATGAGGAAAATAAGAATAACTAAAATAATCATACGTAAATTTTTAAGTAAATATATCATAAACGATTATTTGTAAACATTTTTAGCAATTTTTTATGCAATTACATTAATTAATTGAGTATATCATTCAGAAAATAACGCTGATTTTTGATAATCGCAGGAGTTGATTTCCTTCTTTTCGCTTATTGGTCAACTAGTTTGGCAGTAGGTATTCTCGTTATCAGAACGTGATTTTAACAACCGTAAAGCCCCCGAAAAAAAAATATTTCCAAGATTGCAGGTGTATTGACACTTTGTCTTAAAACACGGTACTTGCAAGTTTTAGGTATACCGAAATATGCAAAATGTGTACTTTGACATAACCGTTGTATCCACTACCAAGATGTAATGTAACATGTACATGCATAATTGGTCTTTGTGTCAAGACTATTCACGGTACCGACAAGTAGGAACACCTACCCTCAAGGATGCCTGCCCGTTCGCGTACCGACGAGTACCCCTAGACGAACTTACTTGCTCTCAAGCCTGATACGGGTACGCAGGCGGAAACGCCTACCCCAATTGTACCGCTAGTTTTTAGTGTGCGGGAACATACAGATGCTTTGTTTTCTGACCATAAAATACTCAAAATAAAAGATTTGTATGTGTTTCAACTTGGCCAGTTTATATTTAATTATAATAGCAACTTTTTACCTAAGATATTTCACGACTCATTTCATCGAAACAGTCATTTACATAACTATCCCATGCGACGATCCGACGAATTTCATCTTCCATTAATGAGAACCGCACACGCCCAAAGTACATTTCTTTATACCGGACCCAGACTTTGGAATAATCTAGATAATAGTTTAAAAGATTCCCCCAAATTCGTTACATTTAAATACAAATTCAGAAAACACCGACTCTCTACTTATAATTCTAGATAATATAAATTGCTTTAATTCATGCTTGAGCTTTCACCTGTCCTGATGTGGCAGCACTTGGCGTGTTCTGTATGCAGACCTCTCTTCGTTCTTCTCTCCTCTTCCTTTCTTGTCTTTTGTTCTTCGTAGACTTGTATTGTTACCGTCTTCTCTCCTCTCGGTACTGTCTCGCGTCTTTGGGTAATGTGTGTACGTGTGTCTTGTCCTTGTCATATTTTCCCGGTACACGTGGTTCAGTGAACAGTGTCCGGGCATTAGCACTGATATTCTATTTTATTTTTTATTTTTTCCGACCTGCGTATCTCAATATAACTACATGTATATTTTTACAAATGACTTAATTAATCTATATTTAATACAATACATATAGTTATAAAAAAAACCTCGAATAATATATTATTTATTCATTATTTATCTAGCGATCCACGTCCCACAAGCTTTGCTTTTTAGTGGATCACTATTTTCCATAAACGAATCTATTTTCCGCACGCCCACGAAGTATGTATGCATTGTTCCTCCTAATTATTGTATATGTGTATATATATATATATATATATATATATATTGTTATGTAATTTCTCTCGGATACTACATGAATCTTTGCAAACGTTTGAACAATATTATTTCATGACATGTTACTTTGTACTATGTTTTGATTTTCGTTGATTGGAAATAAACTATGATTGAATTGAAGTGAATTGAATATTGATAGATATATAGACAGAGAGAATGTGTGTAGCAATATCTTGATAGTCAGCAAAATTTAGGTATATCTGAAGCGAAATAGTAAACTACATTATTTCTGATACGTGCAAACCAAACAATGAAGGCTTAAGACATTAATTAACATCTCTATTTCATTCTCCTAAACAGCAAACAGTGAACCCTGAAAGGTGTACTAGGAGGAGGCAACAAAAGGAAGTAATCAAACATATCAATGTATATACACACACAGTAATGATAATAATGATGACAATGAAATAACAGTAATGAAAAAGATATTGATAAAAGAAATGAAATAAAACACATATGAAAAACTGGGGGAGAGAAAATTGTATACATTAAATTGTATGTAGATAAGCAGGCAAGGCATAATAAGCACAAGTATGTATAAACCAACAAAACCAAGTGTGTGTGTATGTGTAGGTGGAAAAGGCTGTATAAAGGAGACTCGGACTAGAGGAAGGAATCAAGTGGGAATAAAAGGGTCTGCAAATGGAAAAAGCGCAAAGAAAGAACAAAATAAAATTTAAAAATGAAAAAGAGAAAAAGAGAATAACAATGGTAATAATAATTATTGAAAAAAAAAATGAAAAAATGAAGGTGGTTAGTCATTTCCCTCCTGGATGTTGAGGCCATGGGGTTGGATGGTGTGAAGACGTCTCATCCAGAGCTTCTCTCTGCTGGTTCTGACTGTGTCTGGACGAGTGCCTAAAGATTCAATGCCCTGTACAGTCATATCAGTGATGGAATGATCGGGTAGATTGAAATGGTGGCCCACTGGAGTGTCGAGCTTGGCTGTGTTGACAGTAGATCTGTGTCCATAGAAGCGTCTTTTGAGTGTTGTCTTTGTTTCCCCAACATACTGGATTCTACAAACTCTGCAAGTGATGAGATACACAACAATAGTGGTAGTAAAAGTGATGTTTCCCTTTGTGTGGTGAGAGAGGCCGGTAGAGTTGCTGGTGAAAGAGTCACTCTCGTGGATGTGTATGCTACAAATGATGCACCTACTGGCTGAACATTTGAATGTGCCATGCAGTAAAGGAGAAGAATTGTCAGTGAGGGAGGGTACTTCAGCACGGACGATGAGATCCTTGAGGTTGTGGGGGCGTCGGTATGCCAGGATTGGAGTATCTGGGACGGCCTGTAAGAGACGATCAGAGGTTATGTGAAGGATATGGTGGTTATCACGAAGGATATTGTGGAGAGAGGGTAGATGGAAAGTGGTCACGAGTGGTCACGAGGGGTATTCTGTCAGTGATGTCCTGCCTGTTGGTTTTCGGGTTGAGAACTTCAGATCTGGGGAGAGAACGAACTTTGTTGATGGCTTGTTGAACTCTCCTGGTACCATAGCCCCTGGCTGCGAGATGTCTCTTCAATTGATTATTGTAGAAAGAGAAAAGGTGTAGCGACATTTTGACACTCAACAAAATTACGTGAAACTGTGAAAGATGAAGCTAAACAGAAAAGTACTAGTACATTATTCTATGATTCGTATACACAAGGAAGATGAAAGCTATATGACATCAAACCAAAATATGAAACACGGCATAAACAGATATAACTCGTGTATACGCAGCAAACACAAATCATTATCAAAGCTCTATGCATAATTATTATTCAATGTAATGTTTTTAATAAAATAGGATAGGACCTACAAATGAACATACAATATCATGTTGATAATAGATTCAGAGAATGTGATTAGTGATTGATTGCCCTGAAAGATATCGAAAATAGGGTTTAGCCTGAAGCTAAGTAATAAAATTCTGATTCGTATACAATGAAGAGCTTTAAACCAAAGGCACTAAATCTCTTGAAAAATGATGGATTAGGCGTCTTTTGGGAGCAAGCTCTTGCATAGGTAGACATAGATATAGATATAGATAAAGATATAGAATAGATATAGATGTATATAGATATAGATAGATATGAAATATGAAAGTTATCGGATACTCCCATACTTAAGTATCATAAAATCATAATTAAGATATATACATTTCGACTTCATTTTCCTTAAAAAAAAAAAAAACAGAAATCAGAATCAGTTGGTTTTCTAAGGTGAGACAAGTGAAAAATGTCCGCCCACTCTCTAGGAACATTTTGATGTTTATCATGTTGTGAGGCTGTTTATTACAAATTACATTTCACATATCTGCTAGCAGGGGGAGTGCCCGTTCATTTTTGCTGGCATTCGATTTGACAGCCATTGTGTATACATACAATTTAGGCTAATTGCATCGAAAGCGTTCAACTGATTCAATTGTATTCAACACACATGACTGATGTCAATGCATCCGTTACCCCCACTTAGTCATGATTACAATTCCGTGTTAACACCATTTTCTTTACAGTGACACTCCAAGTTAATCTGGAGCTGGATCAAGAGCACATTGTTGTGATTGCAATGTCATTGGGCACTTCCGGGTTTATTCCACAAAGCAACTCATGTCAAGATACCATGTGTCAATTCTCTTAACTCTTCATTATTTCCTCTTATCACGCTCTATTCACAATTATATAAAACTATGGATAAACTCCGTTTTCATTGTTGCCTTGATTTGTTATTGTTTTCAAGAGATCCCATATACATTATGACATCAAACTACAAAATATGACAAATCATAATACATACAAATATAACTCGTCTATTTGCATGAAACATAAATTTATATATGGGAATCTATCAATTATGATTACACATGCGTGCAGATTGATAGATCTATAGACAGAGAAAATGCATATACAGTAACGATGTCTTGATAATCAGCAAAATTTAGTTATATCTGAAGCAAAATAGTAAACTATATTATTTTCTGATACGTGCAAATCAAACAATGAAGGCTTAAGACATTAATAACATCTCTATTTCATTCTCCTAAAAGGAATAGAAATCGGGATCAGTAAAGTTGTTTGTTTAGGGTAAGAGAAGTGAAACATGGCCGCCCTATAGACTAGGAACTGGTTGAGGTTTATCAGGTTGTGGGACCGTTTAAAGCAAAAAAAAATTGTGTTTTAAGTATCTTTCATCGTGTCTGTTTAAAAAGCCTATCATGTGGTGTGCCGTGAAAAATGTTTACTGGTATTCGAGTTGTCAGCTATTGTTTATACATACAATGATTTAGGTTATTTGCGTCAAACGCAATCAACTGATTCAGTTGTATTTAACACACATGACTGATATCCATGCATCCATTACCCCCACTTGTTTGCATATTAATAATTCCGTGTTAAAGACATTTGCAGTAACAATGAGACTCAAAATCAATCTGCAGCTGGATCAACAGCATAAAAACAGTGGCTGAAATATCAGAGGACATCAACGTCTTGAGGGTTGATTTATTTGTTGCCTTGATTTTACTGTGTTTTTTTTTTTCAGGAGAAACCATGTATTTTACAACATCAAACCACAAAATATGACTAATTATACACCAATGTAACTCACTTATGTGCATCATAAATGTGTATTTAAGAATGTCTAAGCACCAAATGCACTTAGATAAAATCAATGTAGAAAGAGAGAAAATGTGTGCGACCTTTAGACAGTCAACAAAATGGCGTTAAAGCTAAAGGTAAATAGTAAGCTACATCATTTTCTGATTCGTACATAAGGAATATGAAAGCTTAAAGCTTATGACATTAAACCAAAATATAAGACACGGCATACGCAGATATAACTCAAGCAAACGTAAATCATTAATATATCTCAATGCATATTTCAATGTATTTTTTTTAAAATAAAAACTTACTACTGATGAACATACATGAAGAGCTTGCTTTCAGAAGGCGCCAAATCCATCATTTTCAATGGATTTAGCACCTTTTGGAAGCAAGCTCTTCCCATGTAGATGAAATATAGATTGGGAGAATGTGATAAGTGATTGACTATCCTTTAAGATAACAAAAAAAAAATGGTTCAGTCTGTAGCTTGATAATAAAATTCTGAATCATCAGATAAACATAGATATAGATATAAAGACAAACACCACGACTAACATTCACGGGCATGCCAAAAAGTGCAGAATGAAGCATAATGCACCTTTCACTGACGTCACAATGTAAATACAGCAGCGCGCACTCAATCAGTTACAAACGAGCGCTCAATGAGATTTATTAATAATTTACAAACCCAAGATAGAGATTTTCAACACTCCAGCATGGCAACTATGTAGAAAAATTCAAATTGGCTGCCGTGCAGCTTGTAAGATATATCAAATAAGTCTGTTATTGAAGTCATCATATCACCATGCCTTTATGTATCAAATTTCAATGGCTTTTGTCATTCAGAAATAAAGATAGGGATCTTTGACGGCGGCCATATTGGAATTCAAAATGGCAGCCGACCCCGTGGCCAGATCTCTTTTTAAATCAGCGCCCCAAAACACCCCTATATGTAAATTTTCATACTTTCCGCCGGATGTGAGCATCTTTTTCACATATCTGCCTCACTATATTGATAGTTCTATAGACAGAGAGAATGTGTGTAGCGGTATTTTGATACTTGGCAAAATTTGGCAATGTCTGACGTGAAAAAAAAAAAAAAACCTTCTGATTCGCACAAAACGAACAATGAAGGCTCCAGACATTAATTAAACCACGGAATGTATTACAGCATACACAGTTATGCGCAGCAGAGACAACAACAAGTCAGTATGTAATGCTGCGTATAGGATATAGATGAACATAGATAAAAATAGAAATGAATACTATAAGAAAGTGCTCGTGATTTATTACCGTGGCAGATGACAAAATAAGGTTATTCACACGTGTACAATATCCATCCCTCTTCTTAATTATGAGAAAGACAGAGAGTAGTTTGCCCAATCAGCATGCACACTAATTGGTGTTAGCATGGAACATGTATATAATAAGAAAAACCCGATACATTCCACGGAGTTTTGTAATAGAGCAAAAAGATTGCATATCTCACAGTATGCTCTTATATATAGCCCTGTGCTCTTTTAAAGCATGGTTTGCCATCACCAACAGGCAATAATCTATATAGGATGTCGATGTTGTGCCTACGCGTGGAGATATTCTCAGTTTTGAGTTGATTAATCTCTTCTTCTTCTTTTTTTCCAGGTATGAAAATCTTGTAGAGCAGACCAGATATATTTCATAATTCATTCCCTTTTCCCTTTGATTTATTTTGTTTTTAAACGGGGGGGGGGATTGGATACCATGAGTATAGAGCTTAGACTCTTGCAAACAAAATGGCTCAGTTGGTTCCATGACATTTGCTCCTCCGACAATTGCTCCCATAAACTCTACTCAGAAACATATACTTATCCCTGATTCTAATCTTCACATCAAACTAAACTTAAATCCCTATCACAACCCTAACCCGAACCCGAACCCAAAGTCCTTGGGGAAAAAATATGACTGGAGCAACTGCCGCAGGCGCAAATGTCGCGTCACCGGTTCAGTTATCTATCTTAAGTAAACTGAGTGTTTGTTGAAATATAGAGCAGCAGTTACGATCTTATAAATACATTTGTAAGATGGAGACAACTGATTTCATGGCATATCTTCACCCCTCTGCTTTAATAATCTCTTGATTTCATTCAGTAAGCCTTGTTCGCCTTGGACTACTTGAACATAACAATGTCGGAATTTCAGAGCCTTGGTATTTGTTGATAACCCGGTTGTAGTGTAGCTGCCAGGAAAGAGGTAGGTCCTAAATGACATGTTCAATTCCCACTGATTCCTTTTTCCGACGTGTTGGTTAAAATATACATCAGCAGTTGCAGTCTTACAAATACATTTGTACAGAGGGAGACAAACTGATTAAGATTTTTCACGGCACATTTTTCACCCCTCTGCTTTGATAATCTCAACTCATCTAACCTCCCCGTGGTGAGCCCTGGTAACTGTGCCAACAGCCAGCTTTTGACACAAGCGAATGACGACACCAGGGACTACTACTGCTACTATTACTGCTTCAACACCCAAGCAAAAGATGCCTTCTGGACAGCTGCAGTCCGGCCTTACCCCTTCCCCGGAACACGTGCACTCTAAAAACATCGGTGTTAGATTTAACACCATGGGTGTTAAATCTAACACCGATCAAGCTTCAATAAAGGACCACACCCACAGGTGTAGAAAATGTATTGTGACGGTGTTAAAAAGTGTTCACCTGGCACTTCGTGGTGTTAATTTGACACTGTGGCTGGTGATATTTTTGACACTGCGCTAAAGTTAATTCATTAATGACACCGCATGGTGTTGATTTGATATTGGTGGTGTTGATTTCAATGGTATAACACCCGTCCAGCTTCAATAGGAGACCACACCAACTGGTGTTACTGTGGTATAAATGCGTTTACACTTTTTTTTTCAAAAATCAAGTACTTTATCGGAAAATTCTTCATTTTCTTGTTCAGAATTAACAAGAAATTCAGTCCCTAAGAAACTACTAGTATTAAAAAAAAAAACCCAATGTTATATTTTGAAATGACACCCGGAGGTGTTAATCTAACACCATGAATGAACACCGGAAATTTAACACCAGCTCGGTGTTTCATATTTAACACCGGACTTTTTGCAGTGTGCCCTTTCCAGGGTAGGCACCAGCTGGTGTCAAGCCGGATGGGATATCTGTCCTGCAACTAAATGTAGAAGGTATCACCAAGTCCAAGATCTCAGTCATTGAACACCTCCTTCAATCATACAATGTCACTGTCATCCTTCTTCAAGAGACCCACTCCAAAGAAACCTCCAATCTAAAGATCCCCGGCTACGTCCTTGCAGCTCACACAAAGAGTGATATCCATGGTATTGCATCCTTCGAGAGACACTCTACCCAATGGCCAGAGCTTGGTATATCTGCTCCTGAATCGAATCTGGAATGTGCAGCCACTGAGGTTGAAGGCGTCGCCATTGTTAACATCTACAAACCACCTCCCTTTCAGCTCCAACCCGACTCAATCCCAGTGTTTGCCAGTCCGTGCATTTACGCCGGAGACTTCAACTGCCGCAGCACAACCTGGGGCTATTCGTTATCGAGCCCAAATGGAGATACTCTCGAAAACTGGGCATCAGCATCTAGCATGCACCTTCTCTACGATCCAAAGCAGCCAGACAGCTTTCACTCTGGCTGCTGGAATACCACATCCAACCCAGACCTAGCATTCACCAACTTAGATGGCCCAGCTCCTTCCCGCATCATCCTGGACCATTTCCCCAAATCACAACACAAGCCTTCACTGATCATCTCGGAAAGTCCGATTTCACCAATGCCTTCCAAGCCGGTGAAGAGGTGGAATTTCCGGAAGGCTGACTGGACCAAGTTCGAAAGCCGTGTGGAGTCAGGCATTGACAATCTTCCCCCCTTGTCAACCGCCATTCTGGACCAAGTATACTCTTTTCTCTGCAATCTCCTTACCAGTTCAGCAAAAGCTACCATTCCCTGCGGCTTCCGCAAGCGCTATATCCCACTATGGGATGATGAGTGCTCCACCCACTATCAAGACTTCCTACACACCCAACCTGGAGACGAAGATGCGGCTAACAAGGCATCAGCACTGACTGACTGTTTAGACAGGAAACGGCGAGAGCGTTGGGAGGAGACCGTACAAGGTATTGACTTTCCCATTCCAGCAGGCAAGCCTGGAGAACTCTCAATCGCCTCACAGGAAGAAGCTCAAAATCTACACGATGCTCTGTGTCTGCAAATGCCATTGCAAAACAACTCCTGGAGAACGGGAAGTTCAAAGATGCCAGCAAGGAGCAGGCACTCCATGTCAAACTAGAAACAACTGCCATGTGGCAAGCCCCTGGAGTCGACGGATTTCTGTCCACTGATCCTTTCACCATTGAGGAGCTTATGCTAGCCGTCCGCCAACTCAAGAGCGGAAAGGCCCAGGGCCCAGACAACATCCCTCCAGAGTTTCTTATCCACTGCGGCCCAAAATGTCTTAAATGGCTGAGAGGCTTTTATTCCGTCTCTCAAAAACGACTGTACCTAAGATTTGGCGTTAAGGCAACAGTCATCGCCATACCCAAACCCAACAAGGCAACCGACGACCCAAAGAACTATCGCCCGATATCGCTCCTTTGTGTCCCGTTCAAGCTCCTGGAAAGACTCCTTCTAGCTCGTTTGGAACCTATCATCGACTCACAGCTCCCCCCCCCCCCCCCCCCCGCACGGAAGAAAGCAGTAACTGCATAGCTGCTGAGCTGAGAAAAATGCGATTTTGTGTTTTTTGCAGATTCTTCAAAAACACAGAAACATTCAAAAATAATTTTGTGGTATGATTATGCACCATACCTAGTTGTCTAACAATACCTAGAAAAAAAATATGTTTCCGTTATTTTTTTTAAATGTTATTTAGGAAAATGCAGTTACTGCGGTGGCTCACCCTTGTTTCTGGGTAGTTTCCCCACGGAAAAAAGCAGTAACTGCAGACGGCCAGGAGTCTGCTGTTTTCCCCATGGAAAAAAGCAGTAGGCTAACTGCACATGTCACATGACCATAGGAGGAGAATGAATACCACTACCAGGTTATAAAGTTCTTCTACTTTCTGGTTAGTCTAGATCTATAAGATCTAAGACCTAACACTAGACCTAGCTAGACTAGGTCTTGTCGATTGAATGGCATTCTGTGTAAAAATAAGGTACATGTAGGCCTACCCTAATTGAACTTTGAAGTGCCCGGCCTGGCCCCTGACACATGACCCTGGACTAGGGCGATAGGCAATAAAATATCAAGTCTCTTCGTCTTAGATCCTAGTCAAACTCTGACGTTACACTTAAGCTAGACTACAGATCTATGCCCAATGTTAATGCTAGACCTTTTGCTAGATCTAGTATTACGTTAGATTAGGCCTAGGGCCTACTGACATTTTGTCTAACAGTAAACAGTTAACAATAGATACTCTGTAACGTAGATCTGGTACGCGGTAGACCTATAGGGCCTACATCTAACGTTAGACTAACGTTTAATACTAGTGCTCATCTCCCTTCAATATAATATATTTTCAGCTCACCTAGATTTTCTGGTTCTGGCCAAAGCCATGGCTACCATGACTTTTCCTCTGCAATTCATGATAGATTTACAGGCATGCCTGGACCGCAGAAACTGTGTGACAGCATGGTTAGCACTGGCATGATCACTCAGACTGTACCAGACCTGACTGTGCAAGTGATGACTGTGATGTGATGCAGTGTTTAGCTAGTTACTAGTACTGTATGCTGCAGAATTTATGCGCATGCAGCTAGCTGCACGCGTATTCTACACTCTGAGCTGAGCGCGCTGAGTCTGCCAGGTTTGCTAGTCTCCAGAAAGAAGCTTTTTCTACAACTTGTCATATGATTCTCTGCGGGCAGAGTCAAGTTACTGGTGAAACAATCTTTTTATATCTACTCCCCTAAATTATGGAAGAAACTGCTGTTTACATTGTTTAAAAAAAATAGTAGAAAAAATAAATGGTATTAGGGGAAAAAAATACAGGAAGAACTATACAGAGTATGAATTATCAGACTAAATTGTTAGTTACTGCTTTCTTCCGTGAGCTTTGTTAGTTACTGCTTTCTTCCGTGGGCTTTGTTAGTTACTGCTTTCTTCCGTGGGGAAACTTGCAAAGTTGAATCAACTGGATGCAGTTACTGCTTTTTGCAAAAGTGAAAAATTGCATTTTTGGTCACTTTCATTTTTTTTTTTTTTTGCAAAACTGACCTATTCACATTGGAGAGCATTGGGTAAACTATTCATTTTTGCAAAAAAGTAAACATTCATAAAAATGTCAGTTACTGCGTTTTTCCGTGGGGGGGGGGGGGGGGGGGAGGCAGAGCTGCCGCACGAGCAAGCTGGTTTCCGCCGAGGCAGGAGTACTGTCCATCAGATTGTCAACCTTACCGATGACATTGAGGAAGCCTTCGAAAAGGGCTACAAGGCAGGCGTGATCTTGGTGGACCTCGCAGCTGCTTACGACACGGTATGACACCAGGGTCTTACCCTGAAGCTACTTCACACCATTCCTGATCGTCATCTCGTGCGGTTCATCTGCACTGTCATCTCTAACCGCAGCTTTATACTGAAGACAAGCGATGGGTAGGTCAGCCGATCCCTAACAACCCCACCCTGACTTACCTCGGGGTGAAACTGGATAGGCAACTCACCTTCAAACAGCACATCGAGGCACTACGTGACAAAGTGACATCAAGGAACAACCTTCTACGCCGCCTTGCTGGTTCTTCCTGGGGAGCCCACACAAGCACTCTCCAAACAGGTGCCCTCGCACTCAATTTCAATTTTTTCAATTCAATTTTATTTCCATTTCCATTGAATAAACAGAAAAAATATGTACAATACATTTACAGAACAAATTTATAACAATTTCAAAGAAAACGTACAAGTAGTCACGAGTAACAACAGAATTTCATTTCTAAGGTATATACCTAATACAAAGATTAGAATGGAAATGGAGGGTCCCACTTAAAAAGCAAAGCTTGTAGGGTATGGGACCCTCTAAAAATACGTACACAAAGTCAAAGAAACCAATGTCAAATGACATGAAATTAACTTGGGAAGGGAAAAAAAAGAAGAAGAAGAAAAAAAAGAACAAAAAAAAAAAAGGGGGGGGGGAAATGAGACTATGGTACAACACGCGCCATCGTGGACACAAGCATACTGTACTTCATTATGAAAATGCAATAACAAAACAATACAACGCTCCCTGGTTTGAAATTGCGATTGATTGGGTGCATATGCCGGTATGAATGCATAGGAACGGATATAAAAAAAGAGAAAGAGAATAGACTCACTGTTACTGGTACAATAAAAGAAATATCTGAGGTAAACTTATGTTAGACAGATTGTTTTCCTTAAAAAATTATTTCTGTGTGATAACTTAATACTTGTAAAAACAAACAAACAAACAAACGACTTGATTGAGAGAATGAAACCGAACCTAATTTGGTTGTATATCATAAGATTTCAACAGAAAAAATTTTAATTTGTTTTTAAAAGAATTCAAAGTTTGTGCTGTTATTATGTCGTTGGGAAGTGAGTTCCAATACTTAGGCCCCTCGTAGATGAAGGTTTGTTGAGCCAGCAAGGTCCTAAAAAATGGTAAATGAAATTCGTTCGATTGCCTTGTAGGATAATTATGAACAGATTGATTTTTTGAAAACATTGATTCAAATATATATGGAAGATTATTTTTATTGTAATTATACATAAATTGTCCTAAATTAAACAAATACAAATCTTTAATTTTAAATATTTTATTTTCAAAAAATAACGGATCAGTATGAGACAAATAAGCAGTGTGACATATAATGCGCAGTGACTTCTTTTGTAGCAGAAGTAATTTATCCAAAAGAGTTTGATATGTATTTCCCCATACAAGAATACCGTAATTTAAATAAGGCAATATGAGGGATGAATATAATGTAAGCAGGGACGACAAAGGAAGACAAAATTTAATCTTGTTGATTATACCGATGTTTCGAGAAATAATCTTACATATACTATCAATATGAAATTTCCATGAAAGCTTATTATCAACTGTTATTCCCAGAAATTTGATATAAGAAACATTTTCCAGCGGTGTGCCATCAAAGATAATATCAGCAGGTAGTGTCTCAATGGAGTTGCTAAAAAGCATATATTTTGTTTTTTGAAGATTGAGAGATAATTTATTAGCTTTTATCCATTGAGCAACTTTTTCTAATTCAAAATTTAATGTCTTTACGAGGGTAAAAGGATTATTATGCGAAAAAAACAAATTTGAATCATCCGCAAAGAGAATGAAAGAAAGAATATCTGATGATTTACAGAAATCATTTATATAAATAAGAAACAAAAGCGGACCTAATAAACTTCCCTGTGGGACCCCACATTTAACATTTAACATTTGTGAATTGCAACCATTTAAAGAGACATATTGCTTCCTGTTCAAGAGGTAGCTCCTGAACCACTCCAAGGCCTTCCCACGAACTCCGTAATGTTGCAATTTATTAAGTAAAATATCATGATTAATGGTGTCGAAGGCCTTGGAGAAGTCCAGGAACAAACCTATGAGATGTGAGGATTTGTCGATAGCATGTGCTACTTTTTCTACAAAACTCAATAATGCATGTGAGGTGCTATGTTTTTCTCTAAAACCAAACTGAGTATTTGAGAGTATATTATTGAATTTCAAAAAAGTAACAGTTCTTTTGTAAACAATTTTTTCAAGAATTTTGGACAGTGTACATAACAAAGAAATTGGTCTATAATTATTAACATCTAATTTGTCACCTTTTTTAAACAAAGGAATAACTTTTGCTATTTTCATACTTTCAGGAACAATACCATAAGAAAGAGATAAATTGAATATATGAGATAAAGGATCCGCAATTGAAGATATTACCCCCTTCAGCAGAAAATTACTGATGTCATCGTGTCCAGCACTTTTTTGGAACGAAAATCAGAAACAATATTGATTATCTCCTGACTATATGTTGGGCTAAAAAACATTGAGTTTAAATTTGGTGGACCTAAAAATTCAGAAAAATGTTTATTTGAAGATGGAATTTTGCTTGCAAGATTTTCCCCAATAGAAGAAAAATGATTATTTAGAATATTACAAATATAATGAGGATCTTCATGAATCTTATCATCAGATCTAATTTTGATAATATTCGACTTGTTATTTGATATATTCATTGCTTGCTTTAAAACTTTCCATGTATTTTGCATATCATGCTTATAAAATTGTAACTGCTTAGTATAATATTTTTTCTTTTCAATACGTATAATTTTCGTCAAAGTATTTTTATAACTAGTATATTTCAGTTTTGATTGCTCAGTAGGTTTCATTTTAAATTTATAATATAGATTGTTCTTTCTATTTATTGAACGCAAAAGTGACTTAGAAATCCAAGGTAACCTGGGTACCTTTTTATAGTTGGATGACTTTTCTCTTCGTTTTGGAATATGAATGTCCAAGAGTTGAGTAAAAATATGCATAAAATATTCAAATGACATATTCACATCATTTGAGTCAAAAATAGACGACCAGTCTGTCCTATCTAAACTAGCACCCAGACTGGCTACGTTTTCATGTGTAATTCTTCGTCTAAATAAAGAACTAGATTTATTATCAATAATATCATTTAAAAAGAAACTAGTCGAAATGGGGAAGTGATCTGTAATATCTGAAAGTAATATAAGAGAATCAGGAGAAGGCAGAATATTAGAAAAAATATTATCAATAAGGGAGGCGGATTCATTAACTATACGCGTGGGCTTAGATATCAAAGGTAAGAAAGAAGCAGATAGAAATATTTCCATAAAATCTTGTGAGATTGTATTTTGTTTCAATAAATCTATATTAAAATCTCCCATTATGAAACATTTTTTATGAATAAAAACTGGATCCTTCATTAAATTCGCAAAATATTCCAAAAATGATTTCATATTCGCACTGGGTGGTCTATACATTACACCTATGATTATATTTCTACTGCCAGGGACTGTAATTTCAATGAAAAGAGATTCAATAACTTCAGTCATACAGTTGAGCTCATCACGAACTATATAATCATACTTTTGGGAAACATATAAAGCAACGCCCCCACCCGCCCTAATTTGCCTGTTATTAACTACAAAATCATATCCGTCGAGGGCGAAAGGAAAACTTAAATCATTGGAAAGCCAGGTTTCGGTTAAACCTATTATCGAAAATTTTTTCCTGATGGGATCATCTAAAAGTAACCTCAGTTCTTCAAAATGTTTATTAATACTCCTAATATTAAGATGTATGAGTGAAAAAATGGTGTCATCATATTCCTTGACAACATTATTAAATTGGTTGAGAGTAAGATATTCCGAAGATGGGCTTTGTAATTGGTTTTCTATATCAAAGTCATAATGAAATTCTTTCGACGATGTATTAAAACTATCTGAAACACAATTATCGAAAAACATATTATTTTGATCAATATTTACTTCTCTTTCTGCCAAAGAAGGTCCTACCGTATCGAAAAAATCATCATCAGTAATTGAATTGAATGCAGTGTCTATTGGATTGAGTAGTACAGGGTGAGCGTAATTGCCATTGCTTGTATCCACGAGGGCACCTGTCGAGTGCAGCACAGGGGATTTTGACATCTTGAATGTCTGTGTTGTACGAGACTAAAAAGAAAGAAAATGCTACATCTTAGTTGGAAACAGAGTCAATGTAACATTAATCCCATACACGAGGTACCACATATATTACAGAATAACGTATTAACAATTATCTAAGAGCGTCTTCAGCCTTGCTCTACTATATAATAGGAATTACAATACACCAGTTAAGAAATCAGGTTACAGAAGGAAAAAGAAAAAAAATAAACTAGGTAAAATGTCCCTTGACATAAATGAGTATTACATTAACCATTTTCAGAGAGTGATAGAAAAAAAAAAGGAAAAAAAATAAAACACCTCTCCTATACCAGATGCAGACATCTTGAATTGAATGATTAACATTCACAAATTTATGTACATGGGATGACATATATACAACACTGGTTAAATGCGAATGGGTGAATGCCCGCCATCATATGGTCACAGCGCGAACGGTCAATAACCACCAGCATGGCGCCCCCTGCCACGCCCCGCCGATGAGGCAAGGGATCGCCAAGCGGTACCTCAATAAAGGCGCCAACAAACAACCACGTGGCGGGGAGGCGCCATGCTTCGGACTGCAATATACAATGAAACAATAGAACGCAATCATCACCTGTGTATTACACTTAGGTGTCACAAATATAGCATATTCAGCTTTGTGTACCAGTATAAACGCGCAGATGAAGGAATGAGAAAAAGTGAGTTAATTGTATAGGGAAACGTAGGTCAGTAACCACCAGCATGGCGCCCTCTGCCACGCCCCGCCGATGAGGCAGGAGGCCGCCAAGCAGTACCTCAATAAAGGCGCCAACAAACAACCACGTGACAGGGAGGCGTCACGCTTCGGACTGCATTAATGAAACAATAGAACACAAACATTACCTATGCATTACACCTAGGTGTCACAAGTACCATAATATGCAGCTCTGTGTACACCGTATAAACACGTATGTTTTAAATCATCCTACTATCCTGTTATAAAAACGTCATGTTACGAAATTTTGACTCCCGCTTGCTTCTAGTGATAAGGACAGACAATGTCCAAATACCATGAGCGTCTGTGAAATTTCATACTGAGTTAAAGAAATGCACTGGTATGTATGACATTTACAGTCATCACCTGTGAATTACACTTTGGTGTCACTATAGTAGCGTAAACAGCTTTGTGTACAGTAAAACGCGGTCATGGGTGATACAATCCAAGAAGAAATTTCAGACTGGCATTATAAACAATTGACCCAATATAACACAGACATTAAGGCATGTGTTTTTCAATCCAAAGGGAAGTTACAGACTGTAAATCATAAAGAATGTACATTATTCCTGCATAAGTAAATACTATACAAATGAGTAAAACAATGACCCTTTAATATCGCCCGTTGAGAACGACAAGGGCGCTAAGCTGTCATAAAACTCATAGTGTTCAAGACAGCCCAACGCCCCACCTACTCCCAACAGACGATAAGTCAATTAAACACTTTTATATTATTTATAGTTTGTGTTTAAATTCATTACTCAACTCTCTACCATCATACTATTTCACATACAGATGAAGGAATAAGAAAAAATAAAAACATTAAAGGGCTTCATAAGTTGTGGTATAAAGGGTGGTTCGTTCAGTTGAGTGAAGAACAACAACGCAAGTGTATTAATCAAATGATGTTCATCTTAGCAAGTGAGCGTGGTTTGAGCTCGAGTCTAAGCACACACCTGAAAATGATATTCTAACAGGGAGAATGGGAGAAAAGAATTACCTACTAAGTCTTATTTTCCGTGGACAAACTCTGTGTGCAGCTGCCCTGCCCGTTTTCGTAGACAAACTCTTTATCATATGCTGACAGCTGCTTTGTGTTGTGAATGTAATAGCGCTGTCTTTGCCCATGAAGAGTAGGCAAGATCTGCGCCAACACACATACAAGTTACAACGTAACATAATACTGATTGAATGTTTTAGAAATCCTACTTTCCTATCAATAACATCATATTACAAATTTTAAATACCGGTTATTTTCTTGTATTAAAGGAGAAACAATGTCCAATGTCCAATCTACTATCAGCATCCATAAAATTTGGTACTGAGGTGAGGGTATGTATTGGTATGTATGACATACACAGTCATCATGCCTATTACACCTGGGTGTCACAAGTAGCATAAACGTCAGCTTAGTGCACAATTCAATCCATGGAGAAATTACAGACTGATATCACGATGAATTCACAGACAATTTACAGACTGTTAATCGTAGGGAATTTACACAGTATAACACAGCATTGAGCATTTTGGTCCATGGGTCAATTTCAAAAGTGAAAATCTCTGTTCAACCATTTTATGTTTAAAATAAAATGAAAGAATGAGAAAAAAAAACAACAACAATTGGGTACGGGGAAATATGGGCTTCCAGATCTTTGGCAGACTATCATAATAAATCATTGATAAGTCAACCTTAATACAGAGCGGTCGTACATTCATAGCACGTCTGAGAAGAAACTAGTCTCAACGTGAGAAAATCAAATGAAAAGGAAAAAATATATATTCTTCGTAACTTTGCAATATTGAGAGTGGCTCGTTCGGTTTGAATGAACAGCAACACAGAAATATTAATCAAAATGAGCTTTATCTTAGCATAATAGCATAATAGCATCATGTTACAATTCCTTTTTTTTTCAAGTACCTGTTATCTCTTGTAATCAGTAGAAACAATAACCAATCTACCATTAACATCCATGAAATTACGTACTGAGGTGATGAAGCGTTCCACAGTATGTGTGACGTACACAGTCACCACATGTGTATTACACTACCTTCGGTGTCACAATGTAGCATAAAGAGTTTTGTGTACACAGTGCAAACACAGTCATGAGCAATTCAATCCATGGAGAAAGGTTGACTGACATCACGAGGAATTTACACAGTATAACACCATAATGTTTCACATACAGGTGAAGGTATGAGAAAAAGAAAAGGACTTAATTGAGTATGGGGAAATAACTTGCGATATTTAGAGCGGCTCGGTCAGAGCGTAGTTTGAACTCGAGTCTAAGCACACACCTGAAAATGATATCCAAACAGGAAAAGAAAAAAGGAGTTACATACTTGTTTTCCGTGGGCAAACTCTGTGTGCAGCTGCTTTGCCCGTTTTCATGGGCATACTCTTTATTTTATGCAGGTAATTGCTTTTTGTTGTGAATGTTTAAGCGCTGACTTTGCTCATGAACAGTAGGCAAAAATCTGTGCCAAAACACACACCAGTTACAACGTAACGTGATACTGATTGAATGTTTTAAAATATCCTACTATCCTGATGATGGGATCATGTTACAAATTTTGAATACCGGTTATCTCTTATAAGTACACATCTGGAAAGAAAATTAATCTCGACGTGAGTTAATCAAATGAAAAGAAGAAAAAAACAAACAAACAAACAAACTAGAGACTTCATAACTTGCCATATTGAGAGAGGCTCGTTCAGTTTGACAGAACAACAACACATGTGTATCAATCAAATGAGCTTCATCTTTAATAGCAAATGAGCGTGGTTTGAAGTCTAATCTATGCACATGTTTGTAAATGATATTCTAGCAGGAAAGAGAAAGAAAAGAGTTATATACTTATTTCCCGTGGGCAAACTCTGTGTGCAGCTACTTTGCCCGTTTACATGGGCAAGCCCATTATCATAATGTTAATACAACATAGTTCTGATTAAATGTTTTAAAATATCCTACTGTCCTATTAATAACATTATATTGAATATTTTTTAAAATACCGGTTATCTCTACTAATCAGTCGAAACGATAACCAATCTACCATTAGCATCCATGAAATTTCGTACTGAGTTGATGAAGCCTTCCACTGGTATGTGTGACGTACCCAGTCACCACATGTGTATATTACACTTGGGTGTCACAATGTAGCATAAATAGCTTTGTGTACACAGTGCAAACACGGTCAGGGTAATTCAATCCATGGAGAAAGGCTGACTGACATCACGAGGAATTTACACAGTATAACACCGTAATGTTTGACTTACAGGTGAAGGAATGAAAAAAAGAAAAGAACTTCATTGAGTATGGGGAAATAACTTG
This sequence comes from Diadema setosum, assembly GCA_033980235.1. Lineage (NCBI taxonomy): Eukaryota > Metazoa > Echinodermata > Echinoidea > Diadematoida > Diadematidae > Diadema > Diadema setosum. The sequence goes on along the minus strand of CM067077.1, from coordinate 9,789,993 downwards.
CGATATTGAGAGCGGCTCGGTCAGAGCTTAGTTTGAACTCGAGTCTAAGCACACACCTGAAAATGATATCCAAACAGGAAAAGAAAAAAGGAGTTACATACTTGTTTTCTGTGGGCAAATTCTGTGTGCAGCTGCTTTGCCCGTTTTCACGGGCAATTTCTTTATCATATGCAGGTAACTACTTTTTGTTGTGAATGTTTAAGCGCTGACTTTGATCATGGAAAGTAGGCAAAAATTTGTGCCAAAACACACACCAGTTACAGTGTAACATGATCCTGATTGAATGTTTTAAAATATCCTACTTTGTTTATCCTAATAATAGGATCATGTTGCAAATTTTGAATACCGGTTATCTCTTGTAAATACACATCTGGAAAGAAAATTAATCTCGACGTGAGTTAATCAATGAAAAGAAAACAAAATTGGGACTTCATAACTTGCAATATTGAGAGTGGCTCGTTCAATTTGACAGAACAACAACACATGTATATTAATCCAATGAGCTTCTTCTTAGCAACTGAGCGTAGTTTTGAAGTCTAGTCTGAGCACACCTTTGTAAATAATGTTCTAGCAGGAAGGGGAAAGAAAAAAGTTATATACTTATTTCCATGGGCAAACTCTGTGTGCAGCTGCTTTGCCCGTCTTCATGAGCAAGCCCATTATCATAATATTGATAAATGCTTTACGTTAATGTATGTATTAGCGCCGGGTTTATGCCCATGAGAAGTGGGCAAACCATTCGCCAACACACACTCGGTTACAACGTGGTACTGATTGAATGTTTTAAAATATCCTACTATCCTATTAATAACATTATATGAAATATTTTTTTTTTTAAATTACCGGTTATCTCTTGTAATCAGTCGAAACGATATCCAATCTACCATTAGCATCCATGAAAATTTCGTACTGAGTTGATGAAGCCTTCCACTGGTATGTGTGACGTACCCAGTCACCACATGTGTATATGACACTTGGGTGTCACAATGTAGCATTATAAACAGATTTGAGTACACAGTGCAAACACGGTCATGGGTGATTCAATCCATGGAGAAAGGTTGACTGACTTCACGAGGAATTTACACAGTATAACACCATTATGTTTCACATACAGGTGAAGGGATGAAGAAAGAAAAAAAAAGAAATATAAGAGACTCAATTGAGTACGGGAAAATATCTTGCGGCTCGGTCAGTTTGAATGAAAGAAAAAAAAAACCACGGGTATATCAATCAGATGAGCTGTATAGCAAGTGAGCCTAGTTTGAACTCGAGTCTAAGCTCGAGCTACTGTACAGCAAGTGAGCGTAGTTTGAACTCGAGTCTAAGCTCACTCTTGAAAATGATAATTCTAACAGGAGAAAGAAAAAAAAAGAAGTTACCTATTTATTTTCTGTGGGCAAATTTTGTTTGCAGCTTCTTTGTGTGATTTTCATAGGCAAACTCTCAGGCAACTGCTTTATGCTAGGTATGAATTAAGGCTGAATTTGCCCATGAAAACGGGCAAACTCTACACCAACACATCCACACACAAGTTACATCGTAACATGATACTGATGAATGTTTTAAAGCATCCTACTGTCCTATTATTAAACATCATATTACAAAATTTAAACACCGGTTATCTCTTATAATAAGGACAAATAATGTCCAATCTACTATCGCCATCTTATGAAATTTCGTACTGAGGTGGAGGTATATACTTGTATGTATGAGAATAACATGCATAATTGAAAACGTATACCATTTCTGTTACCTTACTGAATTCTAAGGAATACTTATTAACTTGCCTAAAGCTCGTCAAGTATTGATGAATGAGTTTCCTATTCTGAATCTGTCCAGGTGGTCCATGGCGCGCGCTGATTTCCATCTCTGCTGAATTCTCTGGTTTGGAGTGTCATCTTTGCCCCGACTAATCGAAGTCTTGTAGCAACTTTTTGATCCCGGCGTAGTTTATAAGCAATGGATGCCAGATGACCTCTCTCCCTCTTGAGAGCCGGCGGAAGATCCGTCCGAATGGTGACTCGGGCGAAGTTGCGTACCGCGAGGTTGGTCATGACAACGGTCCGCCAGGATGGCCGAGAGGCTCCAGGAACATCGTTTTGGGCACCTAGGGTCGTCGATTCGCCGGTGGAGTCCATGGCCTCGTTGGATTGAGCGCCGGTATTAGCACTGGGTGCGGTGGAAGTCGTGGGTTTAGGGATTGACAGTTCAGCTGGTATACGGCCTTCACTATGAGTTATGTTGGCTTGTCGGGGACGGCTTTCAAAGGCATTGAGGAGGCGGTCACGGTCGGTCATTTTGACGAAACGAATGATGATTGGATCGGGCACGTTTTCGCGTGCACCAGCCGACTGTGGTCCTCGTCGTTTGAATGACGCCGGTAGCCTGTGAGCGTTTGCTATCTGAATTTTTGATGCCTCCTCATGTGAAAAATTCAGAAAATGACAGAGCAGATCCTGAACTACAGCGAAAATGTTTTCATTCCTATTTTCGGGTACTCCATATACAAGAAGGTTTTGTTTTCTTTCATGAATCTCCAGGAGAGTTAATTTGGTGTCCAGTTCCTCCTTTTCTTTCTTAATTTTCTCGTAGATTTCAGGAATGGCCTTGTTTTCAACCTCCGCTATCTTATCAGTTGCGAACGTTACACTGGTCTCCAAATCTGTTACAGTTTTCTTAGTTGCGGCTAGCTCTTTCTTGATGGTGTTCAGTTCTGTAATAACGTAATCAAGCTTGGTTGTTACCTGAGTTGAAAGTCCGGTGAACATGTCTTTTAGCTCCGCAATACCCGCCATGTAGGTAGACGTAGAACGGTCAGCATTTCGTCGGCGACCATCCGAACCGTCGTATCTGTCAGCGGCGTGCGAAAACACGTTTTCGAGAAAAACGCGTTTGAAGTTTGGTGGTCCTTTGAAGTCTAGTGTAAAGAAATTTCTTGCTTTTATTCCCGATCTTTTTATATGAAAAGAAAGGCAAATTCCAGACGATTCGTATAATATATGTATTTAAAATCATGTATGAATAAAACTAATGCTACGTTCACAAAAAGAAAGGCCTCCGCACAGGAAGAGTCGAAAAACAGGTATACGACGGTTCGGAGATCGCACTCTCAGTACGCGCGGTCATCCGAACTGACGTATCGGGGTGATACGTCAGTTTGCTGAACGCGCGTACCGAAAGTGCGATCTCCGAACCGACGTATCCTATTCTTATAACACGCGCGTCTATGCGATATGCATGGTTACGTGGTATTTATCTGTAAAACGAGTGATTTCGTGCATATTTTTGTGTGAATGCAACTATTCTGTGTCATAATTTCATAAGATGTAGTACAAATATGTCCAAGGTCTAGTTTTGGCATGCATGATGAAACACTGGTAGGGGAGGGGGAGATTCCTCTGCAGATTTTTTGTTTGTTTGTTTTGTTTTGTTTTTGTTTTTTGCTTTGACATGAATTACGCTTCAGGCATCAGACGAGAGTTCCTTTGATGTAAAAAACAAACAAACAAACAGACAGACAAACAAACAATCAAAAAACCCACTCCATGTTTAGGACACATTATCTTTGATCAGTTTGTATCTAATTTGTATCACGCAAAAAGTGGTTACACATGTATTGTGAAAGAGGTGGGGCCTATGAAATTATTGCTTTTTCATTGCAGCCTGCCTCTTCTTTTTCCTCTCATTTCATCTTCTCACTGCTCTCCTCCACCTCTTCTCTTTCCCTTGCAACGCTTTAACCCTCTCTCCTACTCTCCAATACTGTAAACAAAAACCAAAATCACACATCCAAGCCTTGCTATTCTTTGTGATAATTCATGCCGCAATCATGACTGCAATGACCTAACTTTTATTCTTTCTAAGCTGCCATGATGAATACTGTACATTTTAACCCATGAATAAAGATTTTTTTTTTTTTTTTTGTATAGCTTACATGCATGGCAGACATAATTCATGATCATTCAGTTGGGTAAAACTCAATTATCAGCTTGCTCATCAGAAATAACATGCAAAAAATTTACTTAGCCACACGTCTGTCTCACATTATTGTTTTTTTTTATATAATTATACATGTATATACGTTCAGGACTCTGAAACAGATGCAAATTAATTTTCTACGCAGAAACATCCACACACACAAACATGGATTGTACTTGTTCACACAAATAATAAAAGGTGTATTGTCCTACAGACTTAAATGATATTCAAGTAGTACTATGAATTATCATTTCACTTCCAATTATATATGCTGACATTTTAGTGTGCATAATATTATGATTTCCTCACGATATGAGATCACAGTACATAGAAGAGAAAAACAAAACAAAACAAAGAAAGTGAGTTTTGAGACAAGGCTGCATTAAAATGCAGCAATATTCATTTCAAAATCAATCCATATCTCACATCCAAAAAGAAAAGGAATGAACATGTCCTTAAATACAATAGTAAAATTTCATTAAAAATTTTTGAATTTACAGAATGATCAAGATGTCTGTGGTAAAATAGATATTGATTTAAATTCATTGATAATGAACATGTCCTTTAATACAATGGTTACATTTCCTCGAACATTTTTAAATGTACAAATCAAAATGTCTTTAGTTAAATAGATATTGATCTAAATCAATTGTTAAACCGACTTTAACATGAGAAAATTGTCCACAATACAGTTTATATTGAAAAACATTCTGAAACATTCATCAGATGGAAATGGCTTAAAGCAGGAGGCCAACTTCCTCCTAATATTAGTGAATCTCTAATAACTCGGGTCTTAGGGCTAAAAAAAAAAAGTACATTGTATGATTTGAGTTGTTATTATGTGCATGTTTGTGATTGTACTTTCATTTCGATATAACGGTAATATCTACGCAACGGTCCTACAGAAATCAAATCACATTTGGAAGGAGGAATAAAGCTGTTACGTGTACATCTTTCACACGAAAAAATATGACAATTATTGTTAAAGAAATATCAAAACCTATTATGATATCGTAGAATATTTAATAGCTATAGAATAGACAAATCATAACATGGCGAATTGTGGTGGGGAGATAGTGCGGAGTGATAAATTATCAAAAATTTGAATACATAGACTAAATTGCTTTTGCATGCACAAACAACTGTAGGCACCATAGGCAAGCAATAATTAGTGAGAAGTTGGTCAGAGCTGACATTTTGCTGGGATGGATCTGATGGTGGTTCATTGTTTAATTCTGGTACAAAGTGTGTATTGGTATCTCTTGAATGCAGTCCATGTCCTTGGTGATGCCAACTGGAAATGAAGAAAACAAAAAGGAAAACAAGATACGTATGGTGCATAAATATTACATTTGTTTTATCATATTTATCAAAAGACTGAAATTATCATTTCTTTGAAAGGACAAGATGTCATCCAGCTTACAACTCATGGTGGATCCATGCGAGGACATATGGGGTGTAAGATGCCCTTATTGTTTTTGTTTTTTTTAACAAAATATCAACAGAGAAAACTGGAGGACGTGCGTGTGGTCCCCCCCCCCCCCCCCGACACACACTTTACAGAATTCTTGGACCCAGCACTGACAACTGCAAAAAAAAAATAATGGTACATATTAGCCAGGATGCTACATTCTATGCTTGTGTATAGTTGATGTCATTCTTTTTATTTGTTATTATATGACAGCAATAGCATCATTTATTCTGGATTACTAATGGTTATTCCAACAAGATTGAGTCAGCAATATCTGGTTGGGTTTCTCGATTAGATTAAGTGCTTTACAAACACTCACCAGTGAGAAGTTGCAGGTCAGAGATGACATTCTGCGGGATGGATCTGACGGTGCTTCATTGTTCAATACTAGCATTGGTATCTCTTGAATGCAGTCCATGTCTTTGGTGATGCCAACTGGAAATGAAGAAACAAAAAGAAAAACAAGTGCATATGGTGCACAAACATTTTATTTGTTTCCATCATATTTATTGAAAGATTGACTTTATAATTTCTTTTACTAAGATTAACCTTTTAATAGCACAATTTTCAGGTAGCCCTTTGTAAATGTCCACAAACAAGAATTTTTTTTTGCCCAGCAGAGATCGGACAGATTGGTGATCTGCATCAATGCAAAAGCAGTCAAACGGCACATGCATCCTCATTTGAAAATTGCTCATAGATTATCACTCAGCTTGGAAGGTCCAGGTACAAATGGCAGACAAGCTACATTCTCCAGTTGTGTGTTAGCCATTTGCTACAATATGACAAGAAGGATAACATGTCATCCAGATTGCAACCAGTGGTTAATTCATGTGGGGCACATCAGGCGTAAGATGCCCTTTATTTTTGTCTTTTTTTTAACAAAAGAAATAACAGAAAAACTGGAGGACGTGCATGTGGTCCCCCCCCCCCCCCAGCTTTCACAGAATTCCTGGACCCACCCCTGACAACACAAACACTGGTACATGGTAGCCAGGATGCTACATTCTTTGCTTGTGTGTAGTTTATGTCATCCTTTTTAATTGCTATTAAAGTGTATAAGACAGCAATAGCATCATTTAATCTTCATTACTGATAGATATTCCAACAAGATTAATGCAGCAATATCTGGTTGGGTTTCCCAACAAGATTAAGGCTTTACAAATACTCACCAGTGAGAAGTTGGTCAGAGCTGACATTGCTTCGTTGTTCAATTCTGGTACTGGTATCTCGTGAATGCAGTCCATGTCCTTGGTGATGCCAACTGGAAATGGAGAAAACCAAAAAAAAAAAAAAAAAGAAAATACACATGGTGCATAACTATTACATTTTTTTTAAAAATCATATTTATTGAAAGATTGACTTTATCATTTCTTTCAAAGGACAAAATGTCATCCAGATTACAACCCATGGTGGATCCATGCGGGGACACATAGGGTTTAAGATGCCCCCCCCCCCCCTTTTTTAACAAAAAAAATAACAGAGAAAAACTGGAGGACATGCGTGTGGTTCCCCCCCCCCCCCCCCCCAATTTGCAGAATTCCTGGACCCACCCCTGAAAACTGCAAAAAATACTGGTACATGGGAGCCAGGATGCTACATTCTATGCTTGTGTATAGTTGATGTCATTCTTTTTATTTGCTATTATATATCAACAATAGCGTCATTTAATCCGGATTACTAAGGGATATTCCAACAGGATTGATTCAGCAATATCTGGTTGGGTTTCCCAACAAGGTTAAGGCTGTACTAACACTCACCATTGAGAAGTTGGTCAGAGCTGACATTCTGCTGGGGTAAATCAGACGGTGCTCCTTCATTGTTCAATACTACAATTGATATCTCAGGAAGGCAGCTGATGTCTTTTTTTTATGCCAACTGTAAATGAGGAAAACAAAATATACATAGCCTATGTTTATTTCATTGTTTCTAGCAGGGTTTTTTTAAAGATTGAATTTATCTTTTTTATATTAAGATTAACCTTTTAATACCACAATTTTCAGAAAGCCCTATTTAAATGTCCACAAACAAGAGGGTTTTTTTTTGCCCATCAGCAGAGATCGGACAGACTGGTGATTTGCATAAACGCAAAAGTAGTCAAACGGTACATGCATCCTCATTTGAGAATTGTTCATATATTAATTATCACTCTGCTTGGAAGGTCCAGGTACAATTTGCAGACAAGCTACATTCTCCAGTAGTGTGTTAGCCATTTGCTACAATATGACAAGAAGGATAACATGTCATCCAGATTGCAACCAGTGGTTGATTCATGTGGGGCACATCAGGTGTAAGATACCCTTTATTTTTGTCTTTGTTTTAAGCAAAAGAAATGAACAGAAAAACTGGAGGACATGCGTGTGGCCCCCCCCCCCCCCCCAACTTCACAGAATTCCTGGACCCACCCCTGACAACTGCAAAAAACACTGGCACATGGTAGCCAGGATACTACATTCTTTGCTTGTGTGTAGTTTATGTCATCCTTTTTAATTGCTATTAAAGTGTATAAGACAGCAATAGCATCATTTAATCTTAATCACTATTATGGATATTCCAACAAGATTAATGCAGCAATATCTGGTTGGGTTTCCCAACAAGATTAAGGCTTTACAAACACTCACCAGTGTGAAGTTGGTCATAGCTGACATTTTGCTGGGATGGATCTGATGGTGCTTCATTGTTTAATTCTGGTACAAAGTGTGTATTGGTATCTCTTGAATGCAGTCCATGTCCTTGGTGATGCCAACTGGAAATGAAGAAAACAAAAAGAAAAAGAAAATACACATGGTGCATAAATATTGCATTTAAAAAAAATCATATTTATTGAAAGATTGGCTTTATCATTTCTTTGTCATCCAGATTACAACCCATGGTGGATCTGCGCAGGGACACATGGGGTTTAAGATGCCCTTTTTTTAAACAAAAAATAAACAGAGAAAAACTGGAGGATGTGCATGTGTTCCCCCCCCCCCACCAATTTACAGAATTCCTTGACCCACCCATGACAACTGCAAAAAATACTGGTATCTGTACATGGTAGCCAGGATGCTACAGTCTTTGCTTGTGTATAGTTGATGTCATTCTTTTTATTTGCTATTATATGACAGCTATAGCATAATTTAATCCGGATTACTAATTGATATTCCAACAAGACTGATTCAACCATATCTGCTTGGGTTTCTGAACAAGATTAAGGCTTTACAAACACTCACCATTGAGAAGTTGGTCAGAGCTGACATTCTGCTGGCCGGGATGGATCTAACGGTTCTCCTTCACTGTTCAATACTAGCATTGGTATCTCTAGAATGCAGCTGATGTCCTTTTTGATGCCAACTGTAAATGAGGAAAACAAAATATACAGAGTGCATACATTTTACACTGTTACTATCCTATTTTTTCTAAAGATGATTTATTTTTTAAAATTAAGATTAATCTTTTAATACCACATTTTCAGATAGCCCTATGTAAATGTCCACAAACAAGAGTTTTAATTTTGCCCATCAGCAGAGATCTTACAGACTGTGGTGATCTGCATTAAATGCAAAAGCAGTCAAGCGGTACATGCATCCTCTTTCCACAGTCAATTGCATGTGCTTATGAAGAATACAAAAACATTGGAAGTGAGGCACAAAAATAGCATTTGCTGATAGGCTTACAAACTCTTTTGTTACGTATAGGGCACCCGAATGGGGTCAGTAAGCCAAAATTCTTTAACCTCAGCCTTGCTGGCTACACACATAGATTTTCAGTTTTGCAGCAAAACAAGGCATTATGAAATTGGAAAAAGTAACTAACACAAAATACAAGCAGATGTGACACAGAAAAAAGAAAAGAAAATGATAGAAGGTTTAATCTGTTCATTAAAGTTTTTTTTTTTTTTTTTTTTGTAGGCATAACACAAATAAACATGAATTAAGGCTACACAAGTACACGCTCATGTCTTTATTGTGAAAACTTGGTATACCAGGTTGTGCTGTCTATGAGTTGACACCATGAAAACCTTATATACCAGGCACTACTTCATTGCATTCATACAGTATGGAGTAAGCTACTTCTAACATTGCAGCACAGTTATGAAGTTATTAGAGGCATTGAATAAACACACACACACTATATACTGTCCATACTTTTTACTACAAGTATTTATTCGTTTGTGTGTGCACAATCTTACCTAATTTCGCCAGATAAATGCTGTCATAATCAGAAGTATCATCTTCGTCACTGCTGTCTGCGGTGCTTGTGTTTCCATCATCGCTACTGCTTTCAGAATTCTTTCCCCCATACACAGCAGTAACTGTGCCTTTCCACAGTTTCCTGTGCCATCGCATTGACACACAAACTCCAAGTCGTGGGAAGCATGCCCTTCCTGAATTTCAGCTGATCAACAGCTACGGTATTCCTTGTACCATCTTTGTCCCAAAGGACTTCAACATCTGTTGGTTTCCCTGAGGACAAAGAGCTGTAACAAACAAAAACAAAAACATTCACTACAAGTGTATTAAAAATATATTTTTTAATTTTAGCAGAAATGTTTTTCCTCAAGCCTATCTAGTGGTCTATTTTTACATTGATCATAAAAATGCAAAAGCACAATTCAACTCATATTATAAACGGATAGAGGGCGAAGATCCCCTGTGCTTATGGTACTGCAAAACTACTCTCTAGAATGTGTGGGCACCTATAGCCTAGCTAGGCTAGATCTGACAATTGGAACATTGCATTAAGACCTCAATTTATATATTTTAATTGTAGAACATCAACGTATTACTATTAGATATCACAGGAGGGGCTTACTCAAGTACTGCCCTCTGGCCTGTTAACACACTAAAGCCTTCATTGCAGTGATTTCAATATTATGGAGACTTGGCACTCACAGCGACATAAAAATGCATGCGATAAAAATTCATACTCAGTACCGGTGCCGTACAAAGCATTTGCAGTTGGCTACATCTCTGAACAACACACATGTATTTATGGGCCAGCATAATTTAATCCTACTCCTAGAGTCCTAGGAATCCTAGTATCAGATGAATTTACAGACGTTGGTAATTTATAATCGTTCATTTTACTATAGCCAGTATAGCCTATACTAGGCCCTTCTACTAGATCCTTGGCTTACATTGGCAAATTCACATGAGATACATTACACTCAGATTTGGGTGTTTTTCTTTGTGTGTGTTTGCAAGCTTGGGGCTCAATCGGCCATAAAAATATAAGTAAGTAGAACCTATCATCAGAACTCTAGGGTCCTACAGCACACTCAATGATGAACCAGCGATTAGAGGCTCTAAATTGTTGGCTGTGACTACGTAAGTTAATTGTTAGACTCGTCTATAATCTCGTACTTTTTGTGGTAATTCCCAAACAACTCACCCTGAAGTGTTAACAGTTTGGCATTGCCCACACCCACTACGTATGAGGTCCATATATGGACCATAAGCACATAAAGCCAACTCAATGAGATCATTGTGAACGTTGTTTTCTTCTAGATTAGTAAGGGTCTATGATTTTAAACCCTAGTAGGCCTACTACTACTAGTACTAGAGTATCCCTTTGTACCCACATATTTATCTATACACAGGACTACACCTAACAACACGACGAAATATTTGGGCAAACCCACGACAATCTGCGTATTTATCTTGACAAGTGACAATCTTATGGATAGAACTTGCTTGGGTCTGTTCATTTTAATTGAAATCGCATGATTTCATAGCTACTCATAATAAAACTCACCGGTCCTGGGGAGGGTCCAGTTGACGCTCCATCGTCTGCTTCTGCCAGTTCTGGCTGATCCGGGGCGATACGACACCTTCTCTGAACGCGACTCGAAGTTTCGCGTCCACCCGAACCGACGTATAGCGATACGTCGGTTCGGATGAACGCCTTCAGCCAATTCGCGTTCAGGCAAAATGACGTATATCAAATTTCTCTGTTAAAAACACAAAATCCGGTTCCAAAATTTTGTGAGTAGAAAGAGTGTGTGCTGGGCTTTCTTAAAACGGCAAAATCTGAAATTCGAAAAATTTACCGAATTTTGACATATACGACGGTTCGGATGGTCGTCGACGATTTGGCGGGGTCAATTGTCCAGGGCTTATCACGTGCTCTGATTCCCGCGAAGTGGTGGAGGAAGATGGGTGCCGCGGAGGCTTTCCACTTGAAGTCGATGCAGAATTCAGTGACATTGTACTCGAGTTTGAGGGTTTCCTGTTGAGTTTTCTGGTGTCAGGTTGATATCGGAGGTTGTAGCCACTTTTTCCAAAACTCATGACTTGAAATATCACTTAGGGTCAAGTGTGTATTCCACGCATAACTGTGTAGTCCAAGAGCTGTGTAGAGCTGTGTAGTCCACTCGTCTATAATGCTGCAGAATATGCTGCCCAAGCATGGTGTAGAAGCTCCCATGTCAACAAACTGGATGCTACTCTCAACGACACCATGAGAATAGTCAACGCTTGCCTACGACCAACCCCAGTGAAATACCTCCCTGTCCTCTCTGAAAGTGCCCCACCTGCACTCCGTAGAGAACACCACATGGCCATTCTGGTGAAGAAGGCTCTTCCAGACACCTTACACCTCCTACATGCTCGCATCACCAGAGCCCCAAAACTCACTCGCCAACGCCTACGCTCCTGTCGACCCTTCAGCCGTCATGCAAAATCACTAACAACCTCCAACTTCAACCTTATGGAGAAATGGCAACATGATTGGCAAGAGACGACAAAGCCCACACAGTTCACCATCCCCCCTGGCATAAGCATCCCACCAGGAGCTGATCTCCCTCGTAGAGAGTGGGTCACCCTGAACCGACTCTGCACTGGAGTAGGTCGTTTCGGGGCCAACATGCATCGCTGGGGCCTCAGTTCCTCAGCAGCTTGTCTGTGTGGTGCACCTGAGCAGACAGCGGACCACATCCTGCTGGAATGTATATACCAAGCTCGGACCACCTCTAGGATTTCATTAAGATAGAGACAATGAGTATACAAGCGATACACTAACTCGTATAGATAAAACAGTACATTTCATTTAATGGTTAGAAATAGTTCAAACTATATATCTATGAATAAACGTACCTGATAACAGTGCAATTCATGTGATCTAACTATTTCAGATAAGGCCTAGTGTAGATACGCATGTAGACCCTATATTTTTTTTTTCAATAATCACTGTAATATCATGATTAATTTCATTCATGAACAGCATTTTTTTTTTAAAGTAAACAGATGGCTTTACGAAGATTTTAACATCGCTCATGAACTTGCTCCACCGGCGGTCATACGTAGGCTCAACATACCATCATGAATGGCCCGATGATTATACGATCAGAGCCGTATTCGAACATTCCCATCATGTGCCCATCCTTGCTCATTTCGGGACAGTGTGACGCCTGCATAAGTTACCACAAAGCTGCAGATTTTTATCCCTGATCGTCTGCAACATTCATCAACTTTGCATAAAGATACACGAGAGCCCTATGTACTGAATTCTGCTATCGGAAATAATGAGAATTCTCCCACTACAAAACAGACGGAGAGCTTTTACAACTTCAGACAAACTCCTCCATTTCTCATTCCACAATCAATTGCATATCACTTCTCTTGCTGGCCTATGAGGTTGCTTACTATTACAATTTTTACATTGCCCTGGATACAGTAGGTTACAGTTACTTGGTCCAAAGGTCACGCTACGCCGAAGGTATTTTAACCTTAAGGCGTCTCTTTATTTTTTTTTTTCGATTGTTCGTTTAAAATGCGAAAGGGTTTGTTTACCAGGAATGGATAGGTTTCGTTAATCCACAGGGCCGCTACTCTGAAAATGAAAAGAAGAAGAAAGAAAGGTTTATCATTCCGAAGGTTAGTAAATTAAAAAAAAAGATGCGGATATACTACAGTATTGTAAAAAAAAAAAAAAAAAATTGTAGAAATGGTAGAATATTATGCCATTAATATAATCTATATTTATGTATATATATAAATATATATATATATATATATATATATATATATATATATGTACATATATAAATATACATGATATCATATGAAGAGAGGATGGCACAATTAGATATTCCCGGGTAAGGCACGTGTTGCGTCAAAAACATGGCGTCGATCAAGAATCTTGATTTTGAATTCATCTGAGAATTAACTATTGCCAACTAAACGAATGGATTTAATAGAGTAGGCCTATTTGGGACTGTGCATGTGTAGGTTATTGTGCACTTCCTTCAGACAAGAGTGAGTTTGTTCGTTCGGTTCGTTGGTTGGTTAGTTCGTGTTTGTTTTTTGAGGGGTATCATTTCTCTATGAAAGCTACTACTGATAAGAATAACGGCAATATAAGCAATAATTCAATTCAATTCAATTCAATTCAATTCAATTCAATTTAATTTAAATAATTTAATTCAATTCAATTCAGTTCAATTCAGTTGAATTCAATTGTTATTTTCCATCCAACAAAGAGTGAAACAGAATATAAAGCATAGGTTAAACAAACACATTGTTTAATGATTTCAATCAAAGAGAAAGAAGAATAACGTAATGTGAATCGCAGAGCACAAGATATAACTATATTCACATTTAAGTAGAATAACTAAGAAAACCTCTACAAAAAAGTCGTCCACTGAAAAGCAAGGCTTGTAATATCGTTACCATTTTAAAGCATAGAAAATACAAATTCTGGCAAATCTAACCATGCTCATCTTGCAGGCAGTGAGTCTTGGGTACCCAACAAAAGAACGGTGTCAAAAACTCACAATGTGAGATACTTAGGGCCTAAACGCACTTAAAAAATGAAAAAGAAAAGGGAGATTAATACATTCACAAAAGGCGCGACATCGTTTAGGGAAGGGAAATACAGTGACATCACACAACAACAAAGTACAAGAAGAGAGAGGACAGAAGAGGAAGAAGAGCAGAGAGGAATGTAGAGAAGTCTGCATAATCATTTAAAAACAAGCCACTCCATCGTCAGAGCAGGTAAAAAAGGGCACATATTTTCTGTATACAGAAATTATCTCAGTATGTCAGTATGTCGAAAGCAAATCGGCTACCTCCTCTATTTATATCTAAATGTAATAAGTTTATTAGATTCTTTAAAACTGGTTGTCAAGGTTGTTCCAAAGGTTTGGTCCAGATTGTCGTGTGGGATATTTATGGAAATGACTATTGCGATGAAATGAATCGTGAAATATTTTGGAAGATGATTACTGTTATTTCTTAATCCTAAAATGACCAAGTTGAAATAAGTGCAAATTATTTATAATCAAGATTTTATAATCGAAAAACAAACCATCAGTGTGTATTTATGGGTGAACTCTCTAAATTCCTTAAATTCAGATGAGGGACAAATCCAAAATTAGATTGAAAATGTCAATCTGATAGATTTAGAAGTAAATCCAATTTTTAAAAATCTTATTTTGGATTTGTCCCCAACCACAGTCTCATAGATTGATTTCCAATCTAAGGAATTTAAAGAGAAGGTTACAAGAAATTCTGAGGGCCTTCTTTTGTGTGATAAAAGTTAATCTAGTAATGCCTGGCAAGTATTACCCCAGGCCAATATTCCGTAATTCAGATGGTTGTACGTTACAAGACCGACACCCACGAGTCATACAGCCCACGAGCTATACGACCCATGCTTAAATGAGTCATGCAGCCCACGTCATACAACTCCCGAGTCGTAAAGCCCATGAGTTCGACACTCAGCAAACAAGGCCCACGAGACCGACACATTAAGCCCCGTGTTGTATCTGTCGAACACGTTGGCTGTTTTTACCTAATGTCGAACTCATGGACTTTATTTGCCTAGTGCCGAACTCATGGGCTGTATGACTAGTGAGCTGTATAACTCAAGGACCTGTTTTCAATGTCGAACTCGTGGGATGTATGACTCGTGGGTGTCAGTCTCATGGGATGACCCCATTCAGATACGGTACTATAAAACTTGAATATATATCATCATTTATGCAGATGAAAGTAGTCCTTAACCAATCTATTACACCTACATTATCACTCGAAATAGTTTTACTATAGGTTTTCCCGGCCAATTTCGCACTTTTGTCAGTCCATTTGATAAAAGGTTCATTCAATTTAGCGAAAATCCGCGTCACTGCACATTCTGTCATTCAAAATTGCAACTTGTTCGTTCAATTTAGCATTTCGATCAATGAAATTCGCACAACATGTGCCTTTCGAATTCGTAAAACGGGCATTCAAATTGGCACGTGCCTTTCAGTCATTCAAATTCGCCAGCACTGGCGGCAAATGGTATTTCAGTCATTCAATGTCGCGTATGGGCAGTCAAATTCCAAACATGTTCATTCAAATTGGCGTAATGTTATTTCTGTTTTGAAAAGGTGAGAACCGTGATTTATACGTATTTAAATGTGAATTTTTTTTTCATCCACACACTGTTAAGTATATAGTAAAGGTATCTTTGATCCTTAATAACTCAAGTTTATTGTTCTGTAACGCCCCTCTTCTTTCATACATGTTATACATGCACCAGTACCATAGATTCACTTCACTTTCTTATGTCCAGTCATGGCAGCACAAGTTAGATACAGGCGTATATCTCAAGAAGACAGGGAAAGAATCATAGAAGCATTTGAGGGTAATAACCTTGACAAATTGATCTCTAGAGCTGATCCAAGAACTTTATTTCTAATGATGATTAACGCAATATAGCACCCACCAAATAAAAATAATGAAACATGCAGATGAAGGAAATAATCACGATGTAAATTGAAACCTCCTCCCAATCAATGTCAAAACAAACTTAAGATTAATGTATTTGTGGATGAATTTAATGCTATCGAACATTATAAACACATACACATATTTTGAAAGTACTATTGCAAAGATTATATCAGAATAAAGAATGAATACGAAAATATGAAATGTCAAGATGCTTGCAAACAATACCTATGATGAATGAAAATGAAGAAAGGAATCAAAGCATAAACGTGTCTGCTAAATTGACTGCAGTAAATGCGAAATTGGATGCCCAAGAATGAATTCGAATGAACGAGCGCAGCGTATACGTGATCACGTGACTATATCATGCTAAATTGAATGAACGATTTGCGAAATGATGCTTGTCTTACGAATTTGAACTGAAAAAGTGCTGATTCGAATGATGTTAAAGGTAATTTGAATGCTCCAAAATGAATTTGAATGAAAAGATTATAAAATTGAAATACCGAACATGCCATCTAGGCTAAATTGTGCTAAATTGAATGCAACAATTAGGAATTGGACTGAAAAGAGTGCAAAATTGGCCGGGAAAACCTATAATAGTGAAATATCTATGAACGTTTGCCATCAACACAAACAGAAAAAATGGAAGAAACTACTTTTAAAGGAGTAGACCTACAATCAAATATCATACACAATGTGAAAACTGGATGTAAAATCGCTATAGAGTGGTCATGGTGTGATGACTATATGGAAAATTGTCACAGAGTGTACACAGTGTGATATCTGGATGTTTGGATGGAGAACTCACTGTGTGAAAGATACCACAGAGTGCAGAGAGGTCACTGTGTGAACATGTCAGTATGACAGCAGAGGTCACAGAGTGAAAGATACCATAGTGTAGCAGGAAAATTCACTTTGTAAAAAAAAAAAAAAAAAAACACACACACACACAGTGTGACAGTACCATACAACGCATAGTGTAACACATATTTACCACAGCGTGAAACACACTGTGTTCACACAGTCATTCCACTGCGTTAAACTGGAAATCTTTTTAATACAGTGAACCACCTGACACAGTGGACACAGAGTGAAACACACCCACACCCACACTGATACCACAGAGTGATTTCATCTGTCAACCACAATGTGATCACAGTGTGGTTCATAGTGTAGCCACACTGTGTTCCACTGTGTGGCTCACTGTATTTAAAGTGTTCCATTTAAAGCAGTGAAACTGCTATGTGAACACAGTGTGTTTCACACTGTGGTAAATGTGTGTTATACTACGTGATTTTCCCATAGGGAAGGTAGAACTTTCCGATTTTTAAGGGGAGGAGGGAGGTTTAATAAAAATCGTAAAAATGTCGGAGGTAGCGAGATAAGAGTTCAAAATATCATGGATAAATATGTAATAGGAAAATATAGTTATCCGGTGCGACAACAAGGCATGTCAGGGAAATTGCCAAGCTAACAAAATTGCATCATGTGTCATATATTTCGAAAATTTCATGATTATGATCAAATTTGTTCGCATAATGTGATACTCTAACATGATTACAGTTGAATTCATCTCGTAAATTTGTTCATTTTTAGATGAATAAACAAGCACCGAACTGTCCAAAACCTTTCCTCAAATTCACCCGAGATTCATGTGACTGGAATGCAGTCGTTCAAAGTTCATTTTTCAGTCAGTTCAATCAGTCGAAAATTACGTTTTGATGGGATTACTAAAGATTAAATGTAGCCTCCATACATTTGGTGCAGATATCATCATTCTTGACATTGTTTATCTGTGACATTATGTCCTTTACGTTGACCCTTGACATCTTTCTCCTGTGATGGTGCACCGCCGACTTTTACCCGTGGCATCTTTCCCTGATATTTTTCCGACATAATTAACCCCGGACTTTTTATCCTTTACGTTTTTACCCGTGACATTTTACCCCTGACGTTTGTACCCCAGACATATTCACTGCTGACATTCTTGGCATTTTGCCCTTCCCTTACCTCTACCGTACCAGCTTAATTCTGACATTTGTGCAAAGTCATACAATTTGTACATGTGAACAAAGTGATATTGGGCTCATACTCAGAGCAGAGCGGCAAAAGTCAAAAGTCACCGCTAGATTATCTGTTACAGTAACTCTCTTCATTATTGCGAAGGTGCAATAATCCGAAAATGAAATGAGGGTCGCTACACGGAAGGTTCGTTTGTACGTGCCTTTTTTTATTTTTCTTATTTTATTTCATTTATTTAATTTTCTTATAATTTGGGATTCACGAAAATTATTTCATTTTTGGATAAATTAATCTCCGGAATAATACCACGAATGTTCGGATTCAGGAATCCCATCAGATTCTTCTAATCCCGAACATCTATTGATAGAGAATTTGTGTGTTTCAGAATAACAAACCTTCGGAATCATGAAGCTTATTTTATTTTCATTCTAGCGAACCTTCGAAATCAACCAGATTATTCATAAAAGATCTAGTCACAGATTTTTGGGCTATAAAGAAGTGGTTTCTTACAAATTATTTTTTTAAAGTAAAAAACAAAAACAAAAATAGAATTGAACTTGGTTCATATCTCGCCCTGCCATGCTGTTCCACCTTTTTAAAGGCACCAAGAAGAGCGCCCCCTGTGGCTCATGTCGGTAAAATTCAATATGCCCCAATATCACATTTCAGGTAAGGACCAGCTCTTGTACTTGGACACAAATTGCGTCCAAACTTGAATCATATTTTCAGAGCTTAGAATCTGGTCTCTTTTTACAATATATCTTTATTCGATTTAGCTGCTAAATCTCGCTGCACCCATCAAGTTGAGTGATTGCTCGGAGAAAAGAGAACTGTGAGCACTCGGTCTGGATTTTTTTTATTATTGTTTGTTTGATTTTTGCTTTTTTGCTTTTCTTTTTCGGGCAGGACAGGTTTTCGTGTTCGCGCCATCACTCAGCATAAATCGCATAGTGAGGCTTAACAGCTGCTTCAGTGAATTATCATAACAAGATTCTAGAATCTTAGACCATTCACATTGGTGCATTGGGTTCAGTGAATAGAGCCAGAAGGTTGTAATGGATTATTTATTCGTTTATTCAATTAGTTGTTTATTTATTTATCTATTTATTTATTTATTTGTTCATTCATTTTTATTTTTATTTTTTCATTTATTCGCATGTATTGCGCTCAATATACAATGATAATCAAATTGAGAGTTTTGACCTTCAAATCACCACACATGGTGAAATAATTTCCTTTAAGAATAAAAAAAAAATGTCGCAACGCAGGCCATTCAAATTTCTTTGCACAGGATGGCAATTACAATTGATTATCATTGCCTCACCATTATCGACATTTACTTGGACGTCTCCAAGGTCACTGACACCAATTATCGTGAAATACTTCTCCACAAGTTTATTTTCTCATATAGTATTCATGAACTGACATACTGTTGTAGCCCTCTCATGGAGCGATGGCCACATTGGAAACTTTTGTAAAGACTGTCCGATTTTCTCAAACTCTATAGATGCTCTACTAATTAACTCAGAACTTGAATACGCACACAAGCACAAAATACATACACGCACACGCATAATATATGTATAATGTATACTATATGTATATAGTGAAAACTTTGAGCAAAGAAAATGGCTTTTCATCGGGATTCGAACCCGAGACATCCGGATTACTAGACCGGTGCTCTACCGACTGAGCTATTGAAAGCCCTAGTTCGGTGTTTGGGACGAACACCGGTGTTCGTCCCAAACCATTAATTCTCTCTCTCTCCCTCTCTGTCTGTCTGTCTGTCTGTCTCTCTCTCTCTCTCTCTCTCTCAATATATATATATATATATATACATATATATTCATATGTTGAGATCTCATGTGATGGCTCCACGAAGAAATGAAGAAACAAACTGGCAATGCATTTTTTTGGCCAATAAAAGGATGAGTTTATTCGACTCAAATTTTCGGCGTCCTGTACGCCTTGTTGCGACACGGATTGTTGCCCCTACACGGATTGTCGCCTCCTGCTCGGGGCGACAATCCGTGACGGGCGTTGGCGGCACGGATTGTCGCCCCCGTCACGGATTGTCGTCTGGCGACAATCCGTCACGGGGGCTGGCGGCACGGATTGTCGCCCGCCCTCGAAGCACATTTTGCTGGGTAATATCGTTCTGGACATAATCATTGAAATACTAACACATAACTTACATGGCAACATCCATGCAAACATGCAATGTAAAAAGTCATGGTGAGGTTTCAAGAAAGTGTGAATGTGCGCGTGCACATGATAATTTAATGTCCGTTTGTGCGTGTGTGTGTGTGTGTGTCACTTTGATGAGTTTGTTTGGCGGATTTGTATATGAATTCGGAGTGGAGCTTGCGTGCGGGCGGATGCTGCTTTTCTGCATACGGTCCATTATGTCTTATTTATCAACATTGGGAAGTCGTTTCATCAGGAAGGAATGTGGTATCGGTTCGGGTGTGCGTGTGTATGTGGGAAGGGGGTTACATTTCGTTATTGCAAAAGTTTGTTATTCTGAAGGTTCATTCGTCCGAAGGCTCTTTATTCCGAAGGTTCGTTATTCCGAATTTCATTTTTGGATCAACGAACGTCTAGGTATAGGGAATTGTGTGTTTCGGATAAATGAAGCCTCGGAAAATAACGAAACTTCGGAATAACGAACCTTCGTGTGTGTGTGTGTGTGTGTGTGTGTGTGTGTGTGTGTGTGTGTGTGTATTTGGGTTGGTGAATGTGGGTGTGGGATGATTTAGGTTTTGTTTAATCAGGGGTTGGTGGGTTGGGGATTGAATTTGAAGAAGGATAGCTATAAATGGTATGACAGATGTTGGTAGGATTTAATATTTAGGATAGATGTAGGCCCTAGGTTTGTTTCGGTTGGGGAGGGGGTAGGTGGTCGGGTTTTTTATTACTGATTTCATTCTAGATTTGTGTAATGTATTTGTGGGTTTTTTTATGTATATGCCCTTGTAAGTAAGAAGGTGCTACATGATCCAAACCAATATATTCAAGGAATATAGGTTTGGTAGGGCCGTACATGTGAAAACTTTCTCGTGAAGAAATTATTAGTACGGTTGGTCTATAATGGAGTTATCTTTCTCTCCGTATCGCCCCGCATATTTTTTCCTGTTTGTTTTGTAAAATTGCTCTGGTGACAGCAAGAGATCCCCGGGTGTCCGCAGAAAAAGAAAAAAAAATGACTTATTTGGACGTAACGCCGGACGCAGAGCATAATGTGACTGGGGCCTTACGTAGACACACGAACGCTCACACACAACACACATACGTAGGGCCTACGGAGCCCACGAACACCAAACCCCTCAGATACTCATGAAGGCACAAAACTGCGCCTACAAACACGCACCATCACATACCCTTTGATATACACATACGCCACTATATACCACATACACACGTAAGCATACAGGCACACGTATACACACAGACAAACAAACCACTACCACTATACAACCACCACACATGCAGTTTCTACATATTGTATTATTATACTCCAAACACACACACACACACATACACACACACAAGAATACGGAAAATCATACACAAGTCACTTATTGTACGCACCTACAAATCATACACATCACATATCATGCAGCTCACAATACACACACACACACACACACACACACACACATACGCATAACTTACCAGTCATACCCATCCCACCAAAGCTTAACACCGGAGGAACCACTCCGAGCCCGGGGCGACAATCCGTGACGGGGCGACAATCCGTGTCGCAACAAATTTTTTGCCATCATGGATTGTCGCCTTCGAGGTCAAAAACTGGGAACTGCACAAGCGTCACGGATTGTCGCCAGGCGACAATCCGTGACGGGGGCGACAATCCGTGCCGCCAACTCCATCACGGATTGTCGCCCCGAACCGGGGGCGACAATCCGTGTAGGGGCGACAATCCGTGTCGCAACACGCCTTCTTCGGGAGTCTTGACAATGACTCCTGAAGAAGGCGTAGGACGCCGAAAATTTGAATAAATAAACTCGTGCTTTACTGGCCAAAAATGCATTACCAGTTTGTTTCTTCATTTGAATGATACCTATTTATATATACATATGTATATATAATATATGATATATAATATATATATAATATATATATATATATATATATATATATATATATATATATATATATATACATATATATATATGTACACACACACACATACACACTTGCTTTTTTTGTCATTTGCATAAGAATAAATACACACACACAAAAACAGAACACAAAACTCAGAAACAGCTGTTTGTCTAATGAGACAAGTGAGACATGGCTGCAAGGAACTTGTTGAGGTTTATTATGTTGTGACGATGTGTATTACAAATTGCATTTCACACAATAGTCATCTGCTATCAAAGGGGACTGCCCCTTTCATGTTTCCTGGCATTCCACTTGACAGCCATTGTTTATACATACAGTGATTTAGGCTAATTGCGTCGAATGCGTTCAACCGATTCAATTGTATTTAACACTCATGACTGATATCCATCCATCCATTACCCCCACTTGTTTGCATATTAATGATTCCGTGTTAAAGACATTTGCTGTAACAATTGGACTCCACATTAGTCTGGAGTTGGGTCAAGAGCATCATAAAAGTGGTTGAAATATCAGAGAACACCAACGTCCGGGGTAGATTATGATTCGTTGCCTTGATTTGACTGTTTTTCAGGAGAACCTACGTATTTTACGATATCAAACTACAAAATGATATGACAAACTATACTTATGTTTCTCATCTATGTGAAAATTGAAGCTAAATGATACTCTACATTATTTTCTGATTCGTACATAAAGAAGATGAAAGTTTATGACATCAAACCCTAATATGAAACATGGCATAGACATTATATTACTGGTGTATGCGCAGCAAACACGAATCATTATTATATCTCTATGCATATTTCAATGTAATGATTTTATAACAAGGATAGGACCTTTAGATGAATATACGTGGAGATATAGACTAAGAGAATGTGATTAGTAATTGATTATCCTTGAAGATAAAAAAGGTAAATAATAAAATTCTTATTTGTATACATAGATAGACATAGATAGATATAGATTTTCCTCAAATTTCACTAATCTCATCTACTTAAACTGATACATTCACTCAATCCATGTAATCCCATATCTAAGTATCAGAAGTATCATGATTAAGATGTATACATTCGACTTTATTTACCTTAAAAGAAAAGAAATTAAAATCTTTTGTTTTTCTAAGATGAGACAAGTGAAACATGTCCGCCCACTATCTAGGAACATTTCGATGTTTATCATGTTGTGAGGATGTTTATTACAAATTACATTTCACGTATCTGCCAGCAGGGGGATTGTCCCGTTCATGTTTGCTGGCGTTCCATTTGACAGCTATTGTTTATACATACAATGGTTTATTCTAATTGCATCGGACGCGTTCAACTGATTCAATTGTATTTAACACACATGACCATGCATCCGTTACCCCCACATAGTCTTGTTTGCCTGTTAAGAATTTCGTGTTAAGGACATTAATTTGCTTTAATGATGAGATTCCTAGTTAATCTGGATCTGGATCAAGAGCACTTTAGTTATGGTTGAAATGACATTGGTCACTTCCCGGTTTATACTACAAAGAAACTCGAGTCAAGATGCCATGTGTAACTATGCTCAACTTCTCAAATACTTCCTCTTATTACGCTCTACTCACAACACTCTAAAAACCAAGGATATTTTTTTTTTATTGTTGCCTTGATTTGTTACTGTTTTTTATGAAAACCGCATACCGCCTGCATTGCGATATCAACCTACAAAATGTGACAAACTATACACAAATATAATTCCTCTATGCGCAACAAACAAATTTGTATGTAGAAATGATCAATATAATTATAATAAATACAAAATAAACAAATATCCATGATATGGACAATAAAGACTGAAATGAAATGAAATGAATGAAATGAATAATAGAACATGCGTGCACATTGATTGATCTATAGAGAGAGATTATGTATGTAACAATGTCTTCATAGTCAGCAGCATTTAGTTATATCTGATGCGAAATAGTAAACTACATTATTTTCTGATTCGTGCTTAACAAACAATCAAGGCTTAAGACATTAATTAACAGTCCTATTTCATTCTCCTAAAAAAAGGAACAGAAATCAGGATCAGCTGTTTGTCTAGAGTGAGACAAGTGAAACATGGCCGCCTTCTAGACTAGGAACTGGTTGAGGTTTATCAGGTTGGGAGACCGTTTAAGCTGTTTCACGTATCTTTCATTGTGTCTGTTTAACAAGCCCATCATGGGGAGTGCCGTGAAATTGTTTACTGGCATTCGAGTTGACAGCTATTGTTTATACATACAATGATTTAGGTTATTTGCGTCGAACGCATTCAACTGATTCAATTGTATTTAACACACATGACTGATATCCATGCATCCATTACCCCCACTTGTTTGCATATTAATAATTCCGTGTTAAAGACATTTGCTGTAACAATGAAATCTGGAGATGGATCGAGAGCATCACAACATTGGTTGAAATATCAGAGAATACCAACGTCTTGAGGGTTGATTATGATTCGTTGCCTTGATTTAACTGTTTTTCAGGAGAACTCATGTATTTTACGGTATTAAACTAATGACAAATTACACACAAGTGGAACTCGTCTATATAATATGTGAAACTGAAGCTGAATAATAAACTACATTATTTTCTGATTCGTACGTAAAGAAGATGAAAGTTTATGACATCAAACCAAATTGTTAAACACGGCATAGGCAGATAAGAACTCGTGTATGCGCAGCAAACACAAATTATATCACTATGTTTATTTCAATGTAATGATTTTATAAATTAGGATATACTAGTAGATGAATATACGTGTAGATCAATGTAGATTAAGAGAAAGAGATTAGTGATTGATTACCGTGTCGAAAATAGTAAAATTCTGATTCGTATACAGATAGATATAGATATATATATAGATATAGATATAGATAGATATTTATGCAATATGAAAGTTATCGGATACTCCGATTTTCTGCTCTACTAATAATACATTCACTCAATCCATATTACCCCATATCTATGCATACATGATTAAGATATATACATTTCGACTTCATGTTCCTTAAAAGAAAAGAATATTGATAAGAATCAGTTGTTTTTCTAAGATGAGACAAGTGAAACATGTCCTCCCACTCTCCAGGAACAGTTTGATGTTTGTCATGTTGCGAGGATGTTTATTATAAATTGCATTTCACGTTATCTGCAATTAGGGGAGTGTTCCGTTAATGTTTGCTGGCATTCCATTTGACAGCTATTGTTTATATATACATACAATGATTTAGGCTAATTACATCGAACGCGTTCAACACTGATTTTAACACACATGACTGATCATGATGTCTATGCATCCGTTACCCCCACTATGTCTTGTTTAAGATTCCGTGGTAAAGACATTTTCTTCAACAATGAGACTCTAAAATAGATCTGGATGTTGGAGCTGGATCAAGGGCACTAGAGCTCTGGCTGTAATCTCAGTGGTCACTTCCGGGCTTATTCCACAAAGCAACTCGTGTCAAGATACCGCGTGTCACTTTGCATTACTTTTCATTTATTTCCTCTTATCATACTCTATTCAAAACACTCTCTAGGATAAACTTTTTTTTTTTTGCTGTTGCATTGCTTTGTTACTGTTTTTCAATACAACCCATAGGGCCTGCATTGCGATACCAAAGTACAAAATATGACAAATTATGCACAAATATAACTCGTCTATGTGCAACAAACATTTTTTTTTATGTAGAAATTATCAATATATGATACACATGCGTGCACATTCATACATATATAAACAGAGAGAATGTGTGTAGCAAAATCTTGGTAGTCGGCAAAATATGGTTATATCTGAAGCGAAATAGAAAACTACATTATTTTCTGATTCGTACAAACCAAACAATGAAGGATTAAGACAGAGATTGAACTACGAAATGTAACACAGCATAGACAAATATACTACATGTAACTCGTGTATGCGAAACAAAAAAAAAAACAACCCAGAAAACAACAACAACCCAACAACACAGACGATTATGCAAACTAGACAATAATATAGATGAATATAGATAAAATGTAGGTTATGTGAATGTGTTTCGTGATTTATTACCGTTACAGATAACAAATTAGGGTTCAGCCCGAAGCTTTAAAGTAAAATTCTGGTTCCTGCACATCCATATGATATGAAAGTGATAGCCTGATTTCCCCCAAACTTTACTGATGTGCTCTACGTGGATTGATTCATTCACTAAATTCATATAATCCCAATTTTATATGAAAATTGTAAATAAAACATCAAAACATTTAGATTTCATTCTCCTACAAGAGAGAGAACTCAGAATCTGTTGTTTTCCTAAGGTGAGACAAGTAAAACACTGCCTTCCGCTAGGAACGTGTTGATGTTTATCATGTTGTGAAGCCATTTATCACAAATTGTGCTTCACGTATCTTTCATCGTGTCTGTTTAGCAAGCCCATCGCAGGCAGTGCCGCGAAAATGTTTGCTGGCATTTGAGTTGACAGCCATTGTTTATACATACAATTATTTAGGTTATTTTCGTCGAACGCAATCAACTGATTCAATTGCATTTAACACACATGACTGATATCCATGCATATATTTTACCCACGTGTTTGCATTATTATGAATGATTCCGTGTCAAAGACATTTGCTGTAACAACGAGACCCCAAATTAATCTGGAGATGGCTCGAGAGCATCGTAACAGTGGTTGAAATATCAGGGAACACCAACGTCTTGAGGGTTGATTTATTTTTTGCTTTCGATATGTCTGTTTTTTCAGGAGAACATATTTTACGATAACAAAATGTGACAAATTACACACAAATGCAACTCGTCTTTGTGAAAACTGAAGCTAAATAGTAAACTACATTATATTCTGATTCGTACATAGAGAAGATGAAAGCTTGTGACATCAAACCAAAATGATAAATACGGCATAGACAGATACAACTCGTGTATGCGCAGCATACACAAAATAGCTCTTCTATGTGCATCAAGCACAACTTTGTATACATGACTAATATCAATATATGATTATACATGCCGATACACATTGATAGATTTGTAAACAGAGAGAATATGTGTCGCGATATCTTAATAGCCAGCAAATAATATTTCAGTTATATGTGAAGCGAAATAGTAAACTACATTACTTTCTGATTCGTGCAAAACAAACAAGGAAGGCTTAAGACATTAGTTAACAGTTCTATTTCATTCTTGAAAAAAAAGAAAGAAATCAGAAACACGTGTTTGTATAAGGTGAGACAAGTGAAACATGGTCTTCCGCTAAGAACGTATTGATGCTTATCATGTTTCGAGGCCGTTTATCAAAAATTGCGTTTCACGTTCCTTCATTGTGCCTGTTTAACAAGTCCATCACGTGCCGCTAAAATGTGTACATATAGACATTCGAGCTGACAGCCATTGTTTACACACAATGATTTAGGCTAATGACGTCGAATGCGTTCAGCTGATCAGTTGTATTCGCACATGCCTGATATCCATGCATCCATTACCCCCACTAAGTCTTGGTTGCCTGTTAAAAGTTCCATGTTGAAGTTATTATACAGTATTACTGTAACAATGAGACTCCAAATTAATCTGGAGCTGAATCAATAGTACTTTAGTTATGGGTGAAATCTCATTGGGCATTTCCGAGTTTATTCCACAAAGCAGCTCGGGTCAAGAGCCGAGTTCCTCCCCGTGCTCTGACTTGTACGCCACTTACAGCTCTTGATCCGATTTTCTTGCCGTCAAATTGGTGCAACTACACCTACACAAAGTTGCATAAAACTGGAGAAGTCTTGTCTATGTCTAACGTAGTCGTTGAGGCTGCCATCCTTGCGCAGAGCTTGTCTTCGTTTTTAACATAAACAGAAATCCATTTCGGAAGACGAAAATTCTCATCGCGTTCTATCACCTCAGGAAGTTCATGAATATCCGATGCATCTGTTTCCCCTAGCATATACTCTTCAAAACTCTGTACGCAACCTTCAGGTGCAAACATATCAGTAGTGGCCCAGGAAGAACCTGTCGCTATCATATCGTGCTCTGTTTTAACGTAGTTCATATAGTCACAAGTGGTTAGTACCCATTCCGTAGGACACGGAAGATCAAGGAGGTCGGCCATATCTGCCCTAACTTTAAATCCCAATTTGTTTCGCAGTATTGGCTCCATTTCTGTTATTTTCCTTGTTTCTCCCGGAGAGTTGACAAAGGTTAAACAATGCCATATGCCCTTCATGAATGATTTGTGACAATTATTGGCTTTTAGAATAATAGTTGACTCTCTCATTTTTGCTCTAAAATTGTGTCCTGAAAAGCATGGGCGTAAATCCCGGGGGGGATGGGGGGGATATATCCCCCCCTGAAATGGAGGAGGGGGGGATGGCCTGTACAATCATCCCCCCCTGAATTTTGAGGGAAAAAATGGAGGAAGCAGAAATGTGATTGTATCAATTTTGGCATATTGCAAGACGTTTGTACGCCGGCCTTCAGACAGGTAACAGAGCTGAACAGTATTCTATCTTGTAGGAAAATGTATAATTTTCTCAAGCGCTCGCTCGCTTCGCTCGCTCGCGAAGAAAGTAACATCGACATACACTGTAAGGTATGGCTCAGGCGTGGACAACGTCAAATAGTATAGTCTACATGTAAACATGCTATGACGCGAGTAACTGGGGACCATCTGCAGAATATGTACGGAAACATACAAACAAACAATAACAACAACTTTATCGCCATAATTGAATCCCCTCCATTTCCTGAATCATTCCTGAGAAACGACAGTGACTGATGACTCAGTCAGGATACATCTATGGGCATACCAAGGGAAGATCAGGGACGTCGAATCTATGGGGGGCAAAGGGGCATTTGTCCCGCCCCAAAGGAAGTGTTTAGACAGACAAATCATTTATCCCCCAAGCAATTCCCGAGATGAGGACAAATCTCGAACTTTCTTAATGGAAAATTGTCCAAATATCGCCAGAACTATGCACCAGATCGTTGTATTGCAATCATGAACATGCAAAAGGTCCGTTATACAGGATAAGGGATTTTACTTTGTACACTTTTGACATAGACGTATATTCCCTAATTTATCAAAGAGTGTGCAGCAGATCTTTCACTTAGCAAAAGCAACCTAATATGTATAGAGGCGTCGATGGGGGGGGGGGGATGGTTCTCAAATAAAAGTGGGACAAACAAAAGCGAAAAATATAGCTACAAACGGCAGTTTTTGGAGTGTAAAATTTTAAAATTTTAAAGCTCGCTCGCTCCGCTCGCTCGCATTTAATCAATATGCCATTCTCCTGATGTTGCTGCCAGTAATTGCCGGCAGTTGCGCCCGGTGTGCCTCCTTAATTTCCAAAGCGAAAAAATACAGCCACAAACGGCAGTCTTTGGACTGTCAAATGTCAAAATTTTCAAGCTCGCTCGCTCCGCTCGCTCGCATTTAACCACTATGCCATTCTCCTGATGTTGCTGCCAGTAATTGCCGGCAGTTGCACTCGGTGTGCCCCCTAAATTTCCAAAGCGAAAAAGTATAGCTACAAACGGCAGTTTTTAGACTGTAATGTCAAAATTTTCAAGCTCGCTCTCTCCGCTCGCTCGCATTTAATCGCTATGCCATTCTCCTGATGTTGCTGCCAGTGATTGTGAGCAGGTGCGCCCCCCTTAATTTCCAAAGCGAAAAATATAGCTACAAACGGCAGTTTGGGGACCGTAAAATGTCAAATTTTTGAAGCTCGCTCGCTTCGCTCGCTCGCATTTAATTATTATTCCATTCTCCTGATGTTGCTGCCAGTAATTGCCAGCAGTTTTCGCCCGGTGCGCCCCCTTAATTTCCAAAGCGAAAAATATAGCTACAAACGGCAGTTTTTGGACTGTCAAATGTCAAAATTTTGCAGCTCGCTCGCATTTAATCATTATGCCATTCTCCTGATGTTGCTGCCAGTAATTGCCGGCAGTTGCACTCGGTGTGCCCCCTAAATTTCCAAAGCGAAAAAGTATAACTACAAACGGCAGTTTTTAGACTGTAATGTCAAAATTTTCAAGCTCGCTCGCTCCGCTCGCTCGCATCGTTTAATCACTATGCCATTCTCCTGATGTTGCTGCCAGTGATTGTGAGCAGGTGCGCCCCCTTAATTTCCAAAGCGAAAAATATAGCTACAAACGGCAGTTTGGGGACTGTAAAATGTCAAATTTTTGAAGCTCGCTCGCTTCGCTCGCTCGCATTTAATTATTATTCCATTCTCCTGATGTTGCTGCCAGTAATTGCCAGCAGTTTTCGCCCGGTGCGCCCCCTTAATTTCCAAAGCGAAAAATATAGCTACAAACGGCAGTTTTGGGACTGTCAAATGTCAAAATTTTGAAGCTCGCTCGCTTCGCTCGCTCGCATTTAATAATTATGCCATTCTCCTGATGTTGCTGCCAGTAATTGCCAACAGTTTTTGCCCGGTGCGCCCCCCCCCCCCCTTAATTTCCAAAGCGAAAAAATACAGCCACAAACTGTCAAAATTTTCAAGCTCATTCGCTTCGCCCGCTCGCATTTAATCATTATGCCATTCTCCTGATGTTGCTGCCAGTAATTGCCAGCAGTTTTCGCCCGGTGCGCCCCCCCCCCCCCCCCTCAATTTCCAAAGCGAAAAAATATTAGTACAGCCACAAAGGACATGTGGGACTGTAAAATATCACAATTTTCAAGCTCACTCGCTTCGCTCGCTCGCATTTAATCGTTATGCCATTCTGATGTTGCTGCCCGATCGCCGGCAGTTGCGCCCGGTGTGCCCCCATAATTTCCAAAGCGAAAAAATACAGCCGCAAACGGCAGTCTTTGGACTGTAAAATGTCAAAATTTTCAAGCTCGCTCGCCCCGCTCGCTCGCATTTAACTGCTATGTCATTCTCCTGATGTTGCTGCCAGTAATTGCCAGCAGTTGCGCCTGATGCGGCCCCCCCCCCCCCCTTAATTTCCAAAGCGAAAAATTATAGCTACAAACGGCAGTTTTTAGACTGTGAATTGTTAAAATTTTCATGCTCACTCGCTCCGCTCGCTCGCATTTAATCACTATGCCATTCTCCTGATGTTGCTGCCAGTGATTGACAGCAGTTGTGCCTGGTGTGCCCCCCTTAATTTCCAAAGCGAAGAATATAGCTACAAACGGCAGCTTTTGGACTGAAAAATGTCAAAATTTTCAACGCAAAGAGATTTCACCGTAGGAGGGGGAAACCCCCCTACCATACCCTCCCCCTCGCTTGATTCGTTCCCTCACATAACCGCTCCTCCTAAGATCAAATCCTGTCTACGCCGATGATAGGCCCCATTATTTGTAGGCCTTCACAGTGATGTCGCACAGCAAGAGCTGAAATACCACGATTTTGTCATTCAATAATATATTGTGAATATTTCATTTTCTTATTGTGTTTTTAAAGAAAAGAAAACAAAATTTTCACCACAAGTGAGCACCAGATCGCTGAATTTTAGGTCTGAAAATGCAAAATCTTCCTCGTGTGGGAGAGGGATACCCCCCCCCCCCCCCATACACACCCTTCCCCCGTTCGGTCGTTCCGCTCCCTCTCACAGATATTTCCAAAAAAAATATGTCTTCATACTTTTAAGGTCTGATTTTCCGCCGAAAGTCGTCTGACAAGCAAAAAAAAAAAGCAACAAGAACAAAAAGTCTTTATGTTGTTGCTGCCACTTTTCTCCCAGTTTATATTTCATGCAAAAGAGTGGGGCATCCGATCCCTGTAAAGTGTGTGTGTGTGTGGGGGGGGGGGGGGGAGGGGGGCACAAAGCTTCTCTCCCCCCCCCCCTACCCCCCCCCCAAAAAAAAAAAAAAGGCTGCGCCGGTCCGGTTATGGGCTTGTAATCGTAGTGATGGTGACCATCCCCCCCACTCCTCAGTATGGATTTACGCCGTTGCTGAAAAGCCAACCTTACAGAAACACCACTTGTCACAGGGATTATCCTTCGTGTCTTTGGGTATTCTGTTTTCCGACATCAAGCAGTAGATTCTTCGTTGTTCCTCTTCCAATCGTACGATTTGTGTACTTGAATCAGGCCTACTGTTGTGCAACCCTGTAATAACAAGTTTCTTTTCATCCATGGATAGACTCCAAAATCGTTTTCCAAGGTCTTCCAAAGAGTCAGCAGCCTTCAATTCCCCAAGAATGTTGTCAGCCATCCTTCAGTCTCTGAGCATTCAACAAGGCGGGGTGTCTGCAGATTTTGACATCTACCCTCAACGAAGAAACGAAATTTACACCAGTTCGAAGCGTGACGTTGTAAAGAAATACCTCCCCAGATATTGTGGATGAGGTGTCATCATATTACTCCGACGATGATCCCATTGCAAGTGCTCTAATATTATGACAGCAGTAAAATTAATAATCAAACACGCAGAAGTCTCGTTAGTTTTCATGTTACTGGTTTCCTGCATCATTTCCGTTTCACAGAACCTTTTGTTGCCTATATTATACAACAACACTGCTACGTGTCAAATGCCATCATAATATTTGGTTGTTTGTTGTTATTGTTGTTGTTTTCCACTCTGGAGCGCTTCATTCACGTTACTGAAAGAACGAGGTTGTGTGACTGCATATCCATCTGTGAATAGCACTACTCTATATAAGGCGTTTTCACATCAGCCCGATGTTTCGAAATAGCGCGCTATTTTCTGACTTGGGAAATTAAAAAATATCTCGAGCTTGGATTTTTATCGGGCTGATGTGAAAACGCCTTATGATTATTGCGCAAACATTGTCGTAAAGGTAGGCCCCTCCCATACACCATGTTACCATAATCAGGCTACAATAACTGTTGCACACTCGAAGGGAATTCCCCTTCATGCTCGATCGAGTTGAGACAAATATCAGAAGGTACAGCTTTAATTAAAGGAAACAAACAATTTGCTAGTAAGGTATTTATTTTGAAGTGACAAATTTTTCCACGACCTTTATTTACTTGTCATAGTCACTATTCAATTCTGGTATCGTAATCAGCTGGGTGGCTGCTGCCAATCTTGGTAGTTACTGTCTCAACTAAACAATACTAAATAATGAAGTTTTCTGGTACGGGTAACGCCCCCTCTGACAAAACAAACAAACAAACAAACAAACAAACAAACAAAAATACGAGTCATATCATTACAAAAAAGAATGATAATAATTAGCAGAACCAGATCCCACAATGTCAACATTTGCATCCTTAACCCTATTAAGCCCAAGCTATTTTGACCCCTCGCAGGCCCAAGGGGGGGGGGGGGGCACATTGTGCCCCCCCCCCCATATAACTTCTTTATTATTCGATGTATCGTCATATTTGGCACGTGGGTAGAGTAACTCATACTCTACATGACCATACATTTGAATTTTCACAAGGTTACCCATGGAGGGCGCTATTTACCAAAATCAAGGTCCGGATACATGGAACACTCTTCCTGAGGAGTTGAAACAGTGTGCCTCCTTGTTTTCATTTAAAGCAAACTTAAAGATGTACAGTTTATTACAGTATACTTCAAATACGAACTAAAAACAAACAAATTATATAATTAATGTTGGTCTCCCGATAGCAACAACGCATATCGTCCCCTCTTTCAGTAAACCAATTTTATTATTCTAAATTCCAGCCTATCTGCCATTGTGCACCTTCAAGCACCTGCACACACATTCACCACCACCACCATCACACATTAGAGTTTATTTTCCCCTGCTACCTTCGCAGCAGAATTTATATCGTTACGAATCTAGTACGTCCTTATCTTTTCCTCGGGCCGGCCATCTTTTCAAGTAATGCTTATAATGGCGGCCCTCTGCATAATCGTTTCTTAACTATAAATGTTATTCTTATCACTGCTGCATAGACATGCATATTGTATATTATATTTCTTTCATATCGTTGTTTATGCAAGTCAAAAGACTGTGTTAAATTTATTTTATATATTTCCTACATGTTCATGATTATGTACTTATATGTATCGTGGTTTATGCAAGTCAAACGACTCTGCGTTGAATTTACTTTGTATACTTCCTGCGTCTTCATGATTATGTAACTTATGTATATTGATTTGCAGAAAATAAAGTATCTATCAAACAAAACAAAATATAAAGAAATACATAGGAATTATGCTAAAAACATGATTTTTCTGTATAATTTCTTTATCCCCATTATATATGTCTTATTATAGACCAATCATTTTCAATTTTTGCCACAAATGATAAGCAAGTTGAATTTTATTATTTCGTTATGGTTGAAATTTCTCAAGGTCACCACATGGGGGCGCTATTCATATCAACACAGTGATACATTATGAGACCTGAGATGAAAAATAATGTTTGGGATGGGTACATGTATAGTTATGACATTTCATATTTGCATAATACTGGAATTTTGAGATTGCAAATTGATAATATGATAAACTAATGATATTACAGGCATAACTTGGGTGAAGGAATCAAAATAACTCAGAATGTAAGGGCAATCTTTAGAAAATATTATTGTTTTCAATTATCTCTATTATATCTATTGTTTTATGCCTTTGTCACATAAAAACAAAGGAAATAATAAGAAAAACTTTCCAGGACCATAATTACTTCGAATTTTGCTCCTTCAACAAATTTTAGCCAAGAAACACCCATTTCATACACTGTAATGCTGTTAAATGAAATGGAAACAGAAAAAAGATGCAAAATCTGACTGACATGGTTGTCAGTTTATGGTTGCCATGGCAACCAGCAACATCATATATATAGCTAAATTATATACCGAAATGTTCGCAATAAGATTTTAGGAAAAGTCACCAAATTTGGTTGAAATCAGATTAAGGGCGAAGGAGTGGTAAACGAAAATCTGGTAGGGGGCACAATGTGCCCCCCCCCCCCTTGGGTTCGAAATAGATATGGCTGATGGGTGTCGCAAAAGAAGACCCCATGACCCCAGTGACCTGCAGTGCTTCAGCCACTCACAAGAAAGGATTCCTATATACTGTTCTCTTGTGATTAAGGTGTGGATATCTACTGTATTTACAATTCCCCCATTGTCCTTGATCCTGCTGGCTGACAGCCAGCGCAGTGCCAATCTTCCCATACAGGGAAATGTTTTAAGGGGGAAAAGGGAAAAGAATAAAAAAAAATACAAAGAAATAACTAGAGAAATTGAAGTATATGCATATGTCCATATTACCAACATTTTTGGAGAAAAAGGCAAAAAAGGCAATAAAAATGCCGTAGCAAGCAATGGGCGTGTCAATTGGGACCTATGCCGCTTTCATGACTGTCTGATAATATCTATTCACACAATAAGCGAATAACAAATTGAAGCACGCCAAAATCTGCGCATTGACAAGGTCTCAATGAGGGGATTGATCGGAGAGAGCATTCTCTTCCTATATATACGACCACTTGGAAGGGAAGTACTCAAGTAATACGGCGTATTAACAATAACTAATAGAAGTTCACTCCTACATACATACACACATATACATACACACACACAACCTCACACACACACACACACACACACACACACGCGCGCACACACACATACACACACAGAAGTACACAGGCATTCACAAACATAGATGTAGGCATTACGCACAGAGTATTTGAGAAAGTAGTCGTCATTCCTGCCCTTTGCCTAAGTTTTGAATGTTGAGTAAAGATTTTGTTCTGCTGAGCTGACCTTTCATTCGAATGTTTCCATAGAATATGATATATGATAGAGATATGTTTTCACACTTGTAACCATCATTCCTTTAAAAATAAAACACATACACATACACACCCACGCTTACAGACACACCACACTTTTTGATACAAGTTGTAGATGTTATAGTAAGGCATGATTTTTAGGCTTAGGTTAAAGATAAGTGAGAGAAAAAGTATCTTTCTCTTGACAGTTGGTATTCAGATGGAACGTAAAATCCTACAAGAACCTTCGCTGATAACTTCTACCTCATTGTAGCTATATGCAAACTTTTGTTTGTTTATCTCACGTTCAGTTTCAATCAATTTGCTATCAAACACCAGTGTGCTCCAAAAACAAATCACGGTAAGCACGAAGAAAATATTTGTTGTTGTTTTTTGTGTGCTACTGTGCTTTACTTTTGTTGTTTAAAACTTATATGGCTTTATGGAAGCTGTCTCTTTTCTATGGATTGCTCAAGTTCTTTCATAATAAAATAATGACTGTCGATAGGTATCACTGTCTACCATTGATATGAATGAAAAGGAAATCACCAGAAATGAGAGAATGAATATCAATGGCTGCAATGCATGAGCCTTAGTATCATATAATATTTGATTTGATTTGACTTGATTTATTGGTTTCTGTATCATCATTGTACATATACACATTCATGTACAAACATAAATATGATAATATATATAAGTATTTTCTTGTTCATTGCCTGTGTACAATGTACAGCAAAAGTACAACAAAACATACTACAATGAATAATACAGAGGGGCTACAGTTATGTGCTGAGTTATGTGTTGAGTTATGTGTTGAGTTGTATAGTTATATGCTGAGGGGTTTTTTTTATATTTCCTTCCTGTGCCTAATTTTTTTCATAACAAAACATTTTCTTACAAGTGATTTTTTTTTTCATGTTTGTTTGTTTCTACAAATATATTCACTTTCTCCCTATTCACCCATAAAGGCTTATATAGCTTTTAAGTATAGGCTTCCCCCACTAAAATAAGCACGATTTTCTTTTCTCATCAAAACCCAGTTACTCTCATAGACACCGTCAACTTTGAATTGAAAAAGAGTGACTCAGTGGATAAGAGCTAATGAATTATATCTCAATCTTCATAAAAATATGTATATGCCTTTTAGTAAATCCAAAGAAATATCAAGCACAGATGTTATTTTTCATCATACTCGATTAGAACGTGTATACCACATAACATTTCTTGGTATCACAGTGGATGATAAACTTTCGCGGAGGCCTCATGTTATTATTACCATAGGTTAAGATATTTTCACGTAATATTGGTGTTATTGACAGACCTAAGTTTCACATTCCATTGTCTTCTTTGCTAATACATGTATTGTATTTTCTTTGATATTACCTTATTCCAAATACGGAATTTAGCATGGAGTAGCGCCCATCAAACTTTATTAGATAGAGTATTGTTATTGCAAAAAAAAAAAAAAAGTACTTCGTATTATCTGTGGGGTTTCGCCACGTTCCCACTCAGATTCATAATTCATCAAATATAAGATTTTAAAGATTAAAGATTTGTTTCTTTTTCAACTCGGTCGATTCATGTTCAACTACAACACAAATGCTCTCCCCAATATTCTGAATTCAATGTTTCCACGAAATCATTTTTTCATGATTATCCTACTAGGCGGTCTAATGAGTTTTATCTACCCCTTTTCAGAACCTTATTAGCCCTGAATATATATCTATATACACCGGCCCTAAATTCTGGAATTCATTAAGTTCTGAAATAAAATAAATTCTCTATCGTTATACTCTTTTAAGCGTAATTTGAAATCTTTTTTTTTAAGTTCTGGCTGAGATATTTATTTTCATTACCTATATAGGTTACAGCAAACATAAGGTTTATCATCAGTCAGTGAATTCATCCTAACGCAATGAAAAACGGCATTATTCAGTAATGAAATTCGGCGTTTCGGCGTTTTATTTCCATATTTTTTTTCACAGCTGTCCGAAATACTTTCTCAATCCCCCTTTCCGTTTGTCTTTTTCAGCTTATATGCAATTCCCCTCCTTCTTTGTTTCTTTCCTCTTCCTTCATTTTTTTTTTTTTTGCCGTATTCCGTTCAATCGTATCCCCCTCAGTTTAGTCATGTCATGTTGTTGTATCTCTGTTCTTTGTTTCATTTTGTGTTTTTTTTTTGTATTATGTATTATGTACTTGTAATTATGAGAAGTATTTTTGAAGAATTTTTGAGTAGACCTCTCAGTTGCCCTTTTCCCCTCTAAACATAACTTTCCAGTATGTGTGCATATCTCTTGTAGTTTGTTGATTACCTTTGATTTGTCATACTTTGTAATGTATATATGCTTATGATTAAATTTTTGGTTTACTTTGTGTTATGTTTTGTTGGAAGAAAAATGAGAATGAAAATAAATGAAATGAAATAAAAAAAACTATACATTTAAGTAGAATAATAAGAACACCTATGCAGAAAGTCATCCTCTAAAAATCAAGGCTTGTAATACATGGATCACTCATAAACATAATAAATAAGTAAGATATACATTGTCATTATACACCGTTATCATGTTAAAGTATAGAAATACAAATTCAGGAAAATCTAACAATGTTCATCTTGCAGGCAGTGAGTCTTGGGTACCCAACAAAAGGATGGTGACAAAAACTCACAATGTGAGATACTTTGGGCCTCCACGCACTTAAAAGAAAATGAAAAAGAAAAGGGAGATTAATACATTCACAAAAGGCGCGACATCGTTTAGGGAAGGGAAAAAGGTGACATCACAACACAACGAAATACAAGAAGAGAAAGGACATAAGAAGAAGAAGAGCAGAGAGGAATGTAGAGATGTTTGCATATTTAAGAACAAGCATCTCCATCGTCAGTGCAGGTATAGAAAGAGGGCATATATGTTCTATATACAGAAATTATCTCAGTATGTCAGCATATCGAAAGCAAACAGCCTGCTTTCTTAATTTATATCTCAATGTAATAAGTTCAATTTATATCTCAATGTAATAAGTTCAATTTATATCTCAATGTAATAAGTTTACAACATTCGTTAAAATTGTGGTCAAGATTGTTCCAAAGTTTTGGTCCAGTATATTTGAATGTGTTTTCGATATTGTCTCATGGGGAAATTATGGATATGACTATTTCGATGAAATGAATCGTGATTATTATTTTTTTTTTTTTGGGGGGGGGGAGGGGAGATGATTACTGTTATATCATTAAACCTAAACTGACCAAGTTTGAATAAGTGCAAATCATTTATTTTCTACATTTTATAAGTGAAAAATTTAAGCATCAGTGTGGGTTTATGGGTGAATGTTAAAAGCAATTCTGAGGGACTTCTTTTGTAATAATAAAAGTTCATCTAGTAATGTCTGGTAAGTATTACCCCAAGTTGATATTCCAAAATTCAGATACGATACTATCAAACTGGAATATAGTAGGTCTATAACATCATTTATGCAGATAAAATAAGTCGGCATTTTAACCAACTTATTACACCCGTAATATCACTTGAAATGATTTCAAAAATAGTGAAATTTCTATGAACGTTTGCCATCAACACAAACACCTAAAAATGATGGAAGAAACTAAATCTAAGGGAGTACTATCAAAATGTCATATTGAGGGTTATCTGGTGAGGTCTATACTCTAAAAGACCTACATTTTGTCTTTGGTACAATGTTCAATGATAATCTATTCTCGAAATCTATTGCATAACCTTTTTTCATTTACTGTTTCTATCAAAATATTGGGTCAGGGTGAGAAGAAAAACAAAAAAGCAAAGAGTCATCTGCAAGTGCTAGAAAAGAAAATCTCTAAAATATGGACAATGTAAACTATAGATAAAAATGGACCTTTAAGAGGCTTCCTTTTGGGACACATTGTTTTCACAAATTATGGGATTCAAAGCCACTTACGCGTAAACCCCATATTGAGATCTGAAGGGTGAGTAACTTGTGAACCACTGCAATGCTTTTCCGTAATAAGTTAAGAAAGAATAAAGAATTTCATGGTTAATCGTAAGAAACGCTTTTGGACAAAGTAAACAAAACCTATTATAAAAGAAATATGTGTGTATAATCAGTGTACGTCTATATCGGTTGCGTGTGTGACTTTCTCAACTGAGGGGAATATAGTGCGTGCGTAGTTCTGTATTTTTTGTTCTGATTGCAATTTGAAAATTAGACATAACATCACTGATTTAAGAAAAAATACAGTTCAAATGTACATTATTTCTTTCAAAAATCTTGGAAATTGAAGCTAACAAGGATATCTGTCTGTAATTACTGACATCATCTTTTCCTCCTTTCTGGTGAATTGGAGTAACTTTTGCGATCTACATATTATCATTTAGTATCATTATGTAGTTTGGCTTCCTGCATTAAAGCAAGGTGTGATAAAATATTAAAGTACTATGTAAAATTAAGTCCACTAACGTCATCAAATGGAATGGCTTCGCCTCTACCTCGTTGAATAAGTCAATTTGGAAGATAATGACCCTAACTTACGAATGGAGGAAGTTTTTAGAGCAGTAGCTACGGCACCAAGCGACCTATTTAGGATAGCATACAATAATTCACTCGGCATAATCAGAAATTATGATTTTAAATCATTCACGCAATAGTTATTTTTCCCTGCATTTACTTCCAAATATGAACAGGTAATGAAAATAGTTGCCCTATACTATGACACTCCGAACCAAAGTGGCACAGGATGCAGTTATTAATAGGGAAGCATATATCGTGTCATAAAAGAAAAAAAAATAAAGTAATCTGCAGTGCATCAGCCAATAACAAGAAAGGATTTATGTAGTATAGAGTGCCCCCTTGTGATTAAGGTGTGGATATGTACCGTACTTGCGATTCCCACATTGTCTGTCCCGCTGACGTATTCTTGGTATTATGCTCTTTCTTATATGTCCCTAGGGAGGAAATCCAATCCAAATATAAGTTAGTCTGATAAAAAAGAGTAAAATCTTACGAGTTCAACGGTAAATATTTGACTGAAATCGGATGAAATCTAAGGAAATTATGATATTATGAAGTTTTGCTAATTTCTGCATAACAGTTCTTGTACAGTGGATATGAATATGCAAATGAGTGAGCTAACCATCTCATACATGTACCCTCACAATTTTCCATTGGTCGTACACAGAAAAAAAAATGGTGAAAATTGAATGATTCTGTTGATGAAGTCTGAAACATGATGTTATTTACTGATTGAATGACTTCAAAATAGTGATTAGTCAGATATACGAGGATTTTGAGCCTCGCGCATAATATCGTTTGAATGAAACACTAGAAATTTCAAGATTTTTATGTACAAACTAGACGGTAAGTTGTGAGGGAATGACATGCTCTCTTTGTCATTTGCATATTCATGATGACTGTTCAAGAACTGTCTCCCCCCAAAATAGCGAAACTTCAAAATGTCATAACTTCTTATTTTTCATCCGATATCGATCAAAATTATACCTTTGAACTCGTAGTATTCTTTCCTATCAGACTAACTTATATTTGGACTGGATATCCCTTGAAGCCCACTGGCTATGGGTAAACAAATTGCCCCTCGTCGTAGGAGAAAAAAGAAGAGAAAAAGAATAAAACACGAAAACAAGAAATTTGATGTGAAATTTAAATTCCACTTTCCGGATTTCTATACAACCATTATTGAATATAGCGAGGAAAGGCAGTGAATTGCCCTAGCAATTCATTTAATGAATTCAATGGACTTTGTCAAGTTAAAATAGAAACCATCCGACAAAGGGCAGGGCGCCCGAAAATTGGTGCTTTGAAAATTATCTGTTGGTGTTTACACCATGGTTAATTTCTGGAATCCGTATCTCCTACTATTGGTAGTCGTTATAAACACACACACAAAAAAACCCACACACACACACATATCTCAGTGAGAGTACGTGTGGATGCCTGATTATTAAACATTAATTAGGGTTGAATTAAAGAAAGAATAATTTTTGTACCTAATTATTGATTGAAACAAACTCATACAATGGTAATATATGAATAGATTTCATACAGAAATTTACTCTGAATGTAGTATCGGTTCATTATGTTCTGATATTTTGTACCTTAAGTATGTTTTTAGAATATGATTTGGAAGGTTTCATTCTTTTCCATTTTTTATTAGTTTTGGTTAAGTATATTGATGAAGGATGTGTGTAATATTCATACTTCTCAATCTGTATTTTGGGTAAATGTGTGGTAATGTTTTTTTGCAATTTATTCTTATTTAATTTTGATTTTTTTTTATGTGAATGTTATAATATTATGACAACTAAATGCGTTCCATTTAATTTGGAGATGCAAGTATTTATATGTCATTGTAGTGTATTTTAGCCTTCGGGCTACAATTTTGCAAGTTTTTACGAAATAAACCATCCTAAAAATAATAAAGAACATAATATGATATACCTTACATATTATGTATATCTATAATGATAATAATAAACACATAAATATGACTATATATATATATATATATATATATATATATATATGTAGACTGCGAGAAGGGGTCTCGACCATTTACAGTACCAGTGTATAGCTCCTTCTTCTCGCACTGTATATGTATATATGTATATATATATATATATATATATATATATATATATATATAATATATAATATCTTATGTACATGTCTGTGTACATACATATATAAATATATGTATGTAGGCATGTATATATCTATATATCTATATATATATACATTTTATATATATGTATATGTTAATATATATATATATATATATATATATATATATATATATCAACATGAATGCATACAGAGAATAGAAACACAGAATTTATAATCTAAACTCATGCTCCTCTTTCTATCAGCTTGCTATTCAACAAACACCACTACTGCATCAACAGCAAATCCAGGTAAGCAAGAAAAAATATTCATTATTCTATGCTACTGTTCTCTTATTAGAATGTAACACTTTATTACAAGAAAACATAGGTGGAAATATTTAAGATAAGATTAAGGGCGGGGAAATTACATTGCACCGTATCTATCATATTTTGTTTTTCTCTGTAGTTACTTTACACATTTGAATTTAATATGTGGAGAGGAGAAATAACAATCTATGTTGACAACAGATATCTATCATTTTCTGAAGTATGAATCAAAATATGACACGCTGTTCACGATCACAAGCATGAACTGCAGTTCAAACATCCTGAACTACATATCGTTTTTATTTTACTTCCATATTCCTAACAATTGTTTCCTGAGTGTAAACCAAAGTGTTCTGCTAGATTCCTTTTGAGATGCATTTCGTAGCATGATGTTTTTGAGAGCGTTACTGTCCTTTTCAGAACTTGTGCTTTCGTTGTTTGAACCTGGTCATGGAAGCTCTCTCTTT
Organism: Diadema setosum; assembly: GCA_033980235.1. Taxonomy (NCBI): domain Eukaryota; kingdom Metazoa; phylum Echinodermata; class Echinoidea; order Diadematoida; family Diadematidae; genus Diadema; species Diadema setosum. Next base: position 9,746,613 of record CM067077.1, on the reverse strand, counting down.
TCTGTAGCTAATTCCATGTAAGTTTGTAATGAATGTAAGTAGATTTCACTGTCACTTACTTTAATATGAAGGAAAAGTAAGACGCCTGAAATTGGAAGAATGACTAGAGATTGTAATTTGTCATCACTGACAAATTAAGGTGATCCGATTTCTTTTTTAATCAATGATTCGAGTCCTGATAGTGCAAAGTCTCAGCTACAACATACTAAAATCTGAGAGAAATTCACCGAAGCATAAGTAAGATAGTGCTCGATAAAGAGAGTCATGTCAATTTTCACATCTAAAAAATTCCCTCCCATAGAGATAACACGTCATAGCGAAAATAGAAAAAGAAGTACATATGACCTTTGACCCCACTTTGCACAGACAAGATGGCATCTGAGCAAAAAATGGTTATTTTATGAAATGATCCCTGTAACATGGTCTTTACGTGTGCAAAATATGGGAAAGATAGGACATGTATTCACCAAGATACAGGATGAAACATCTATGACCTTTGACCCTAATTTACATACCCAAGATGGCGTCTGATCAAGTCGTTGTTATTTTATGAAATTATGTTCGTGACATGAACTAAACATGTGCAAAATATGGTGGTGATAGGGTATGTTTTTCTTGAGTTATTGCACATAACGTTGCAAAAAGAAAGAAATATTTCAATACATCGAAGATAAACTTTAATTTCAAGTAAGTTTTTTGACGTGATCCCGACATCGCATGAAAAAACGAAGGGCACATTTACGATAGCCCAAAGTCTCAGCTACAACATATTAAAATCTGGGAAAAATTCACCGAAGCATAAGTGAGCTAGTGCTCGAAAAAGATAGTCATATCAATTTTCACTTCCAGAAAAACTGCTCTCCCATAGAGATAACACGTAAACTGGTCAAATTTTACAAGGATACTTTCAATCCATTTTTACGAGGTGATGACGTCATCCAATCAAAACTTTGTAATTATAAATATGAAAAAATATTAAATAAGCTACAACATACTGAAAGTTAGGTGAAAATCGGCAAAGGATAAGTGAGATACGCTCGAGTGAACTTGAATTTTGATGATGTCATTTTGAAAATTTACTTTTTTTTTACTTTTTAAAGAGATTTGATATCTTTTAATCATTTTTTCAGTATCGCCAACCCATGAAATGATATGTACAACTCATCAGCTTTCAAAATATGTAAAGAAAATGGGGGGTCACCGTCCATCCTGACGAGTAAAATCGGATTTAAATTTGGCGGTTTTTTGGCATTGTTGCACTGTATATCGCCATTGACGCGCGCGCGGAATTTCAACTTTGACGGGCCCGTATGACGTCATATTGAGTCGGATTGACTTGAAACTTGGTAGAAACATTCCTTGACATTTCAGACATTCGATACGTGTGAAAAAATGGGAAATTTCTATTGCATATGAGCTGTGCGTGCGTATATGCGCGCGCGCGTACGCGTCCGTCGATTTTTTCTGGAATATTCCAAATGACCTGAAACGTGTGCAAAACAATTTTGAGCTCGATTGGAGCATGCTAAAATTTCAACGCGCGCGTACGCGCTCGTTTACTATGAACGTGACTAAATTTTATGAAATATATCAATAGACCTTGACGTGAACTATATGATAAATTAATTTCATTTAAAAATTCCGTTCCATTAATGAGATATTGATGTAAACGTGATTTCAGATAATGACGTCATAATGACGTCACGGTTAACTGATCACATTGATACACTAGATCTGTCGTCCTTAGGACATGATACATATATGGTATAAGTTTGAAAGTGATAGGTTGGGGACTTTTTGAGTTAACCTCTGCACAAGATTTGAGGAGAAAGAAATAAAGAAGAAGAAGAAAGAATCCGTACAGATACAATAGGTGATCCGAGAGGATACTCGGATCACCTAAATATCATTGGCTGCATTGCATGATCCGTTATAGTATCATAAAATCACATACAACTATGCTAAGGGTAATTTAGATCTGGGTTATTGCTGATTTTAATCCCCAGTATCACAAAATTATCATATGCTAAGGGTAATTTAAATCAAGATTCTAATGGTTATTTCATTCCCTTCACCTTCAAGTCTGTACTAATTGTTTCATGACAAAGTATATGTTTTGGTTTTGTTTTGTTTTTGTTTTTTTGTAAGTCAAACTTAATTCTGTTGCCATTATTAATTCTTTACTTCTTAAAACACAAAACTTATCACTAACTATTTTCATTTCTGAGTACACATGCATGATAATGATTATATCCATCTATAGTTTATGCATCTGCATGATTTTAAAGCTCTCGGTCCAGATGACAGGCCGGAAGTCGTCATCAATGTCGTTGGCTGTCACTCAGGGGTCTTGGTTGTCATGGTTACGTGCCCCTTCGTAGGCTTCCAGCAAGGTGTTTACAGCTTTCGCTTCAAATTCCTCGTCCTCATCTGCAATATAGAGTATATATATATCATAACATTCACTGGGTCTAATTTGGAGGAACGGTCTTTGGATACTGATTATTGGCTACATTGGAATAATGTGATAATCGACCATGGAAGTACTATACCGATTAAGTCGAATGTGAGGCCAGGGAAACAAAAAGTTATATCTATGTAAAGCAACCAACTTAAAAATTTCTTTGACCCTAGAGATTAAAAAAAAAAATGAAAAAAAAAACAAAAATATATATGAAGAGTTTGTTTTCAAAAACCGATAAGTCCATATTTGCCAAATGGAGATATTTGCGATTAAAGGTCAAGAAAAATAAAGAGAATAATAAGAAAATTTGTGCTTCTTTTGACCATAACTTCAAAAATATACCTTTATATGTAGTGACCAATATATCATTTAAAAGGTATTATTTTGTACTTTATGACAAAGACCGTAACTCAAAATCTTCAAAAATGGACTTATCGGTTTTTGCAAACAAGCTCTTCATAATTATATATCTCCGCTATCGCGTTCTCGATAGCACAATATTTTGATATCGATAGTGCAATCGTTATCGCTTCGACGAAGTCGCCATCTTTTCCAATTTGAGTTTTACAACTTTCATTCCTTTTTTTTTTGCGATTCACTCACTTATTTTTATTAAATCCGCGTGCATAGTAGCATGATAGTTTTTCTTAGAACATGCTGTTGTTCTCAGTTTTGCTTTGTGTGTGTGGGTTTTTGTTTGTTTGTTTTTTTGTTGCACTTCACCATATTATGGAGACGTAGAGTGTCCGCTTCAGTGCAAAGTGCAGCTGAGGTAGAAAATGGATGAATAAATAAAGAAATAAAGAAATACATAAATACATAAACACATAAGGATAAAAAAAATCGACCAACCCTATTTTCACATTGCCCGTTACGCCAAAACAACATTTTTTTTTTTTTTTTTTGGGGGGGGGGGGGCTAAGGAATAGGCTCCATTTAACACGTTTTGTTGAATAATGGACGTATACTCACCGCGTAGGCGAAATTTTCTCCTCCGGCGACGGCGGCGTGTGGTACTCGCACCTGTGGAGAGACATAAAATATTGTTTGAATTTATGCATTGTGTTCTTCCTTGTGTGTGTGTGTGTGTGTGTGTGTGTGTGCGTGTGTGTGTATAGGTGTTATTTTGTTTTTTATTTTTTCCAAAATAAATTGATGCGTGTTGCCCCACAGTAAAATACCGCAGTTCAAATGCGGTAAAATATGACTGGAGTAGAGCATAGCTAATGTGGAAGATCGTAAAAAAGAATATGTCAGGCTATTATCCTATTACATCTATTTTTCGTGAGTATTTGTATTGTTTTTGTTCATGTTAACCCAGAATGGGTTGATTCAAGAATGATTTGAATGAAATTAATAAATACCAAGGAAAAACAAAAAAAAAAAAATATTGATTCGTTGTCACATAGCTTCTAGTACAATCATGTATTACTCTCAGTTTATGCTCTCCGTTAAGCCTATATCGATGACATATTTGGCGTACGTGTCGGCCTACTTTTATCTCCCAGAACCTATATCATATTCATTTGCTATACCTAAATGATATATGGATAGACTCGAGTCTAGGATATCAAGAGCAAATTACTGACTCTGAAGTAATCAATGTTCCCCGAATCTTTTTTTTTTTTCATATACCGAATAATATAACAATCGGAAAGAGCAGACCTTACCTTATTTTCACCCATATTGTGATTTCCTTTCTATTATCATAGTTCTAAAAATATATACCAAACACCCCGACACCTTGAACGCCCATACACACCTTATTGCATTAATGGTTATCATTAGATAGTGTCCAAAAGAGTGTTGCTGATATTGTGGAATTACTACACGTGATGCTATGATGACATAGAAGTTTAATGGCCCCGATTTTCTCGAATGATCAGGAACACTAGTGGAGTATAATGTATATATCTGTCATCATCCCGAGTGTACTACAATGTATGTTCTTGTGTTTGCATGTTTCTGTGTCGTCCAAGGATGTAAGCACTGGGCGGGATTCGAACCCGGGTCCTCGGTTTGGGAGTCTGGAGTCTTATCCACTATGCCGCAGCCCCCACATGACATTCCATTATACGTATTCTGGCATTAAGTAATAAAACAATGGTAGATAATAAATGCACTTGCAGTGCTGGTATCAAGAACATTATTCTAAACCGCTGCTATAAAAGTCAACCTGTAGTATATGGGAATCTCTGCATGGAAATTGGGAATTGTGAAAGTTCGACTCCAGTTGGAGGCACCAGACGCAATGGAGAATGTTGGGCTACCAACATCAGCGTCAACGTGATCATCAGAAGGAAGTGCACTTTAGGGGAATCTTGAGGACTGTCGAGGGTAGTGACATCAGGAGTACATGGTGGTGACTTCTGCTTCCTTCTTTTTGGGGCCCTCTTCACAGTCACAACATTACTTGACACTGCCACTCCTCAAAATGATTTGGTGAAGTGTGCGTCAGCCGAGATCCGTCACGTGATTGCCGTAGTATCGCTCTGCATATGTTGGGCATTCACTGCTCATTCCATTTGTCCACTCAGCATCCGTTGGATGGACTGTACGCATTCGCTTTCATTCGTTGCTTTATCCGCTCGTAACACGGTTTAGCATTATGCTCATCATTCGTTAGGCGAACGTTCGAAAACCACATTTTGCTTGCAAATTTGAGCGGATTCGAGCGTATCTGGACTTTGCCAAATTTTGCCCATCCGCTAGGCATTCGCTGATTTATACAGTGTATAGTGTGACGGGGCCTTAAGTGAAGATCTAGAGAATTTTAGACATTGAAATTTGTGTTCTCTTCCTTATTACTATGTCAAAGTGAGCGACATGAACAGTACTCATGATTTCATGTATACACTAAAGCCCCTTTTAAACGTTTACGGATTGCTTCACGGATGACCACGGATCGTCATCCGTGGTGTTCCGGCATGCAAAATATCGATTTTCCTCTCAATGCCGGTGTGAATACGATCCCAACTGAGTGTCTACACGGACAAGTACGGATTAGCTGCAAGGACATATGCAAGTACGGTGCCGACCCGGACAGACAAGGAATGAACGCGGACCACAGCGGAAACGATACGGAGCTAACACGGATATCAAGGAAGAGTACGGATGCCACTGGGTCCCTTCTCTGTCTTAACACGGATATCCCCAAAAAGTTGACACATGACATTGCTTTTGCTTTCGATACTTTATCATTTTCGGGCGACATACTTCCAGAGCTAAGTATATGTGACAAGCACACCAGAAAATCTACAGCAGCCTACATACGCCCCTACTTGTCGACATCACGAAGGCATATCTCTTTGTTGCAAAATCTCATTTTGCGGGAACATCATAACATAAACAAAGCAAAACAAAACAAGACAAATCAAAAGAAAAAAACAGCAAGAAGATGAGTATTGGTCACCGAAACTTCTCATGCAATATAGACCTGTGAGCAAATTTCATGGACTTTCTGAGCTTGTATTGGCAAAATACACGAATTTCTCATCCCGAATGGTCCCGATGCCTTCACGGAGGCAAAACGGAGTAGCCGGTGCCTACAAGAAGGACATACTACGAATGCAACACGGAGTAGACGGTGCCAACAAGGAAGAGTTCGTATTGATTTTCATCCGTGATGTCCCGGATGAAAAATTAAGCAAGCTCAATTTTTTTCCGCGGACATGCCGAATGATTACGGATAATGCCGGATGACTTCACGGAGTCAACACAGTCATGCCAGAAACAGTACGGATGATCCCGGACCGACGATCCGTTGTCATCCGTGATGCAGTTTGTGAAAGTGTAAAAAGGGGCTTAAACGTCTTACTCTAAACAGGTTATCTGCGATTGTAATCGTCTTTCTATTACACATTACTATTATTTATTTATATTATTTGTTATTCCTAAACAGACATATTTAAGACTTCATTGTGTTCAATGCGTTCTTATGTAAATACCTGCAAGGATTTTTATTGACACGTATTTTCGCCATGGGTTGACGTATATAGGCCTACGAGAACTGATGATATGTTGATGGAATTAGCTTGCCTGAAAACATTCGGAGATATAAATCTGTTCTAAGTCTTCTTTCCTTGGTGCTATGATACACATAAAAATACATGATTGTAAGTCGCTCTGTTATGCATGCGTGTAATCGAGTATTGATACACTCGCATCCACTGTATGTAAATGTGGGCAGACGATAGACGTCTTGAATACTATAATGAAGACCACGCATGTGCGTGGTTACGAGGTTGCTAATCCTAACACGAGTTTCGGGTCCGTTTCGTGAAAGCCTTGTGAAAGACTTTTGGCACATTAGTCACACTTATCACAAACTTCATGAAATGGATTTGACTTCCCTCTGAAAGTCTCTCATAGATACATTTTATGGGCGACTTTCGCCATTCTGAGATTGATGTTAAGACAGCAGTTATTGTGATGACTTCGCATGAACCTGACCTGTGGTTAACAGGGCCGGCGGAACGGGGGGGGGGGGGGGGGGAGGGGAGGGGGAGGCCAGAATACAAAAGGTGTAACCACTTCGCCCCCCCCCCCCCCCTTTGTTTGACCCCGGAAGTGGAATCAGAAAGTTGCTCTGAAGGTTTGTTTGTTTGTTTACTTGTTTGTTTGCTTGTTTGTTTCTGCTTGTTAGCTGATGAAACCCGGAGTTGGAAGCACAAGTTCCGTCGAAGGTCTTTTTAAAAACATAAACTGCCCCCTCCGCCACACTTTTGAAAACGTGGTGCCGACCGTGGTTAAAATGAGTAGGACCTAATATACATGGAACATGTAAATTAGAGATCTCTTCCTTCAATCCAATAATACATTGGTTGATCACATACTGATGACATGAAAAGGAAAATACAGCATGAAGGTCATCGAGATTATCCCTAGGGTGGTGGAAAAAAAAATCACGATAACAAAATTTTTATATACACTGGAGAGGCTACCCTGGGTAAAAAAAAACAAACAAAAAAAAACAAGAAAAAAATCTTATCATTATCATTGCAATTATTATCATTATCATTATTATCATTATTATTATCATTATTATTATCATTGTTATTATTATTATTATTATCATTATTATTATTATTACTATTATTATTATCATATTGCACTTGATATATTTGGGTTACATTTTGTTATTCCGAAGGTTACACTGTACTGTATCTATATGTATAATATCTATCTTCTTTTTCCGATGGGCATTCATTCTCTAGAAGCTGCTGCCGACAAGAATAACGAAGTAACAATAATACAGTAACAATAAAAAGAAGAAGTGTTAATACCCCCGCTCCAGCAGCTCAGACTCATAATGTCTATGAAAAAGAATTACCAGGGTCTGATAAAAGGTTCTGTTTGTGTGTGTGTGTGTGTGTGTGTACGTGCGTAGTACCGTGTGAGTACAAATACCCTGTGAGTTTGATCAAGGAGGTACTAGGCGAGCCCAAGTACCTTCTTGGTTTTATCACGTTTGCCGTGCTCTTTCTTGTACATTCCAAGTTTATGGAGATATCCCTAAAGTCACAAGGTTTTGGTAAAGTTGAGGTTACAATGGCAACGTTTTGTCTGGCAAGCACAAAAATCAGGTATGCCACGTCTATGCCTCAATGGTTTCATGATGTCCACCAAATTTGGTTTCAATTGCTTCAATAATATGGAAGTAGTTCACTTCATAAGATTTTCAAGAAAATATGCAGTTGTTATGGAAACGCCTAGAGTCGGTTACAGACAAAAAGAGTGTCTTGCATAACTACACCAATAGATCATTATTCACACAAAATTTAAAATAAATTGCTTAAATACCGTGGAACCAGTTCGCTCCACAAGGCTTTGGAGAAATTATGGTTACCATGGCAACGCTTTCTCCGACAAATACAAAAGCAGGTCCTGCACATCTACACCTCAATGTCATCGTGTACCCTAGATTTCATCTAAATTGCTTCGAAACAGCAGAAGGAGTTCGCAAGGCAATTAAGATTTGCAACGGACCGCCCGACCGCCCGACCGACCACACGCTGATTCCCCGTTAAAGACTTCGCTTATGCGGGGGTATAATATAATAATTATAATGTCACATAAATGGCAATAAATATATGGATATCAATAATTGAAGTTACCTTGACAATAGTATTACTGGATTCATAGTGCTTATTATCATTATCATTATTTCATTATTATGATAACCATTGGGATGTCATTGGATGTGGAGAGGTAGGCCTATACTGCATTTCAATACATTATCGTGAAAGAGGATCCAGTTTTAACTTTCTGTGAGTACAATGCTTAATTATAGGACAGTATAATGATATTAATATGACATATACCCTTTTTTTACATGTTGATTTTTTTCTTTCACTGCGAGTTTTCTGTAATTATACATGTAGGCCTATGCATTTTTCTCTAAACGCATGGCACTTAGTCTGTTATCTTCTCTTTTTCTCTTCTCTTCTCTTTTTATTTGCAATAAAATCGAAATTGAATTGAATTGAATTGAATTGAATTGAATTGAATGTGTGTGTTTGTGTGTCTGTGTGAGGGTGTATTCATGCTTGTGAGTGTATAATGATATGTGTGTCTTAATATGCGTGTGCATGTATGTATGTATGTATGTATTTTGAAAAAACGAACCTTCGGAACAATGAAGTTTCGAAATAACGAACTTTTTTTTTTTCATTTTCGAACTATCAGTCTTTCGAAAAACAAACCTTTTTTTTGTTCATTTTCGGATCAAGAAACTGTTTTCTATTTTCGTAATATTCGTCATATTCGTAAATTCCTCGGCGTCAGTTGCAACATGAGCATCAAAAATTTGCTGAATCTCGGATACTGGTCGACCGTGAAATAAGAATACTTACGAAGAAAAAAAAAATACTAACGATCAGCATGGTTAGTATTATTGTTAGAAATACAAATCATTAGATAAAGTATACCTACCTGGTCTAGTCCGATATCTAATGTTTCGACGATTCGTACTACTATAACCGGGAGATCCAATATGCCGGCGGCGGCGGCGGCGACGTCTGGCGCCATAAGCCTCTGTTTGGGAGACACACAAAATTAAATACAAAATGTTTTGAGTTTTGAGTTTTGAGTTTTTCTTTTCCCTTCCTGTGTGTGTCACTGATGATGGTTGTCACATAACTTCGAGCATGACTCTCAGGTGTCTTTGTTTGTTTGTTTGTTTGTTTGCTTGTTCGTTTGTTTTATTTGAATACGGTCAAACACAAACCCTATCAGCATTAGCCTCAGGGCTATTTTTAATATAGGTGAGTCCGTAAAATCAGTTACAGCATAATAAAAACAATCAATAATTTATGATACAGAACAAAGATATAATTCACAACACGAGAAAGAACGTAATAATATTGCCCTCCCCCCCCCCCCCCCACCTTAAAAAATCAACAACAACAACAAAGTTTGACTAAAGTAATGAAACAAAGTCGTCTTGGTAGGGGAACAAAAAGGGTAACAGCTCGTTATTCCGAAGGTTCGTTATTTCGAAGGCTCTTTAGTCCGAAGATTCGTTTTTCCGAAGATCCATTGCTCCGAATTTCGTTTTCGGATTAACGAATCTTCGGAATAACGAACCTTCGGAATAAAGCGACAAATGTTCGGATTCACGAACATTTTTTCATTTTCGGATTAACGAACCTCTGGTGTAGAGAATTCGTGTGCTTCGGAATAACGAACCTTCGGAATAACGAACCTTCGGAATAGCGAACCTTCGGAAAAACGAACAGCACCCGACAAATAGAGGATAAAAGAAGAAACATGATTGCAATCATTGGTATTATCAGAATTATCATAGATTATCATAAATTATCATTGATCATCATAAATTAAGGGAAAGAGCGGAATGAAATAAAGTTAAATCTGGACTATTTGAATAAGGAAAAAAAATATAATTTATTAATTGGCATTGATTGGATTTGAAATAATCTGACTAAAAAGGAGTTTGGAAGATGATTATGTTCTTGGGTGTTTCCCTACATAGGTCCCCCTCCCGGCCCCTTCCCCTCCAAATATATATGTATAATATATATATATATATATATATATATATATATATATATATATATATACACACACACACACACACACAAACAAACACACAAATATATATAACATTCAACATCACCATTAAAACATTCATTCACTTGTATGGCGCAGTAAGATTTCTTCTTTTTTTTTTTGTTCCAAGATATTTTCAAATTCTGAAATTCAGACCGGCAATGATCATGTACTGTATATCAATCAATAATTATTCTAACCATGGACCTAAGGTCCATGTTGTAACATTTTCGAGTTTAACACATACAGGGGTAACAATGAAGATAATGGCTATAATTATCACGTTAAAATGATTTGCTTTTTGTTATGATGTTTACAATTACATTATATTATATATATATATACACAATCATTTTCTGCGACTCGCTCACTTTACTTGAGAACAATCAAATGGCGCATTCAGATATACCAAAAGAGATGAAATGGAAACTATTTCTGCCGTCACAAAGTAAGCTAGGAAAAAAAAAATTCCGGAATTAACAAGGAGCAATCAATGTTTGAATGGAAGGGAATATTTACCGCCGTCCTCAATAAAGAGGGAACAAATGACCAGAATGACCAAGCACAGGATCAGAAGTTTCTTCATATTCAGATCAGTCAGTCACCAGATATACGTGAAAAAGCAACGATTCCGACTATAATGATGATGAGTCAGCGTCCGGCACTGTCCGGTGGATTTATGAGTTGCTATTTTAGTAGCTAATACACTGTACTCTTTAAGGCCAACTTTCTACCGATCGGGAGAGGGCCACTGCTGTGCCCAGTAGATTTAACGCTCTACTGCATTACGTTGGTTTCATGAAATGATTCATGACACCACTAAAGAAGGTACATATTATGCAAATACGTGGGTAAAATCGAAATGTGTTGATGAAAAATAACTTGAAATGAAATTAAATTGAATGAAATGAAATTTATTCACCAAACAAACATCGTCAACAAAGTCACAACAGTCAATAGTTGAAGTGCAGTTTTGGCAAAAAAAAAAAAAAAAAAAAAAAAAAAAAAGAACCGGCAATATCGTGCAGGCTAGTCGGGTCCAGTCCTTTCAATGCTATAGATTGTAATATAAAGCATTTTCAATATTCACAGAAGCAAAGTTATATGTACATATTTAGTTTTCATAGGTGATCATTTATACATTATTTGATAATGAATATACTTTCGTAAGGATTTTCGAAAAGCGTTACTGGCGTTTATCTTTTTACATCCTATGGAAATCCTCTCCAAATTATACTGCCCGCATATGACATGGAGTGTTAACCAGTTTCAGATCTAATTTTTATGGCTTATAATTCATATTATTTTTAAATCTTGTATCATAATCATGTTCAATTTTCAGACCATAATCGGAGACATCATGCGGTAAAGTATGATGGATTAGGTCAAATATTACAGTTCCACTCACAAATTGGTATAGTCTATAAACATCTAGCATTTGTAAACTATGAAATAAAGGGCCAGTATGCTCCCTATGATAGGTCCTTTGAAACAGATTGCACGCACTAATTTCTTTTATAGCAAAATTATAGATTGAAGATATGAGTGGTATGTACATCCCCAAACTTCTGGTCCACAAGACATACACGGAAGGATGAGGGTGTTATATAATAATTGTAAGATTTGTCTGGGCACAAGTTGTCTAGTTGTAAATATGATTCCAATGTTTTCCTCCTTTCTGTGTATGTGTGTGCATTTATGTGTGTAGTACAAATTTCGAGAAATGAATATCAAACTACTTATTTCACGTCAATTCATTAATTCATTTTGTAAGTTTCCCGACATTTCAATATCTGAGACTTTCTCAGAGTGTTACCAAGGAGGTTCGAGAAATGGAGTCACAACAGTCTTATTCGCTTGATCCCATGCTCGAAGCCGCCACTCTAAAATATTTGAAGTATGTGTCAAACTGGATCTGCCGCTCAGATGCGAAGACAATTGACTTGTGTCTCATTGCATGATCATCAGTCACTTTCCAAGGAAGATATGTCTTTATGACGGTAATTACGTTTCGCTATCCCTACTTACAAACGATGGGCGGGAGACAATGGTAAAGGCACGGGGGTGCGTGAATAGAAATTGCTCAAATATTGCTGAAATAGATATCAAAATTACTAGACTGTATGTGTCTGTACGCTAATCTGACATAATAATTTATAAAAAACTACATTTGAAGATGCAACCATATCAGTTTCATTTGGCGGAAATAAGGAGAAAAGTGTTAAAATCGGCTTTCCATGAGGGTAAAATTTCAAACACTTTCACAAAATACAGCTCACATTTACACTTTTGCACATATTTTCGAACGGCATTGACTTTGGTTTTATATGCTTTATCATTAGGTGAAATTTTATTACATTTGATATATAAACGAGCAGCATATACCCAATATTATGTTAACGTTAAAAATGAATCTTCAGATTACTCAGAAAGATGGCGGCTCCAAGCATCGAACATCAAAGGCACAAATGGGCCTGTAGAATTCTTTTGTCCATCCATAGAAAACTGACTGCTGATTGAATAATTATAGTCAGTTGTAACTCCATCTCTCGAACCTCTCGGTATTTGACGAGGACGGCCCGGGGTCCTACGCACACACGTGCGCGGCACAGCGCGCGAGCACACCAAACACACACACACACACACACACACACACACACACACCCACACACACACACACACACACCTGTTTTTGATGTATTTTCTTTTGCAGACTGTAACAGAAGTTCCAACAATCTACGACGGTTTTAATGCAAAAGTAACTGTATCACAATCAAATTTCTATAATTAGAGGAAACCTAAGACATGAAAGTTCGTCAGTTACAAAATCTTTAAAGGGGAAATCCAGTCCAAATATAAGTTAGTCTAAAATAAATAAATAGTACAATATTACGAGTTCAACGGTATAATTTTGATCAAAATCGGATGAAAAATAAGGAAGTAATGGCATTTTGAAGTTTTAATATTTTTTGGGGAAACAGTTCTTGAACAGTCAATATATTTATTTTATTTTTTATGCAAATGGCAAAGTGAGCATGTACAATCCCTCACAACTTACCATATACTTTGTACATAAAATTTTGAAATTTCCAGTTTTTCATTCAAACGCAATTATGCCCAAGGCTCAAATCCTCGTATATCTATCTGATCACTATTCTGAAGTTATTCAACCAGGAATAGCACCATGTTTCAGACTTCAGTGACAAAAACTTTGAATTTCCAACAATTTTTTTTTTTTTTTTGTACACGATCAATGGAAAATTGTGAGGGTATGACATGGTTAGCTCACTCATTTGCATATTCATATCCACTGTACAAGAACTGTTTTGCAGAAATTAGCAAAACTTCAAAATGTCATAACTTCCTTATTTTTCATCCGATTTCAGTCAAATTTTTACCTTTGAACTCGTCAGATTTTACTCTTTTTTATCAGACTAACTGATGTTTGGACTGGATTTCCTCTTTAAGAGAGAAAAATAATCACTTGTTTCGGAAGTATCATGAAAGCCAGAACTAAAATGGAGGGACAAAGCGATATTCCTCTTTGAATGGGTTCGACGGAAAGCGTTGTAACTGTCAGAATAACCAGCGACAGACCATCTTGTCGATACCGAAGATAATCTGAGATTATCAATGACAACAACTGGGAACAAAGTCCACTGCATTGCTTTCATTGGTATTTTATACAGAAGTAACGTTTCCTCCTGTACCTAAAGCTTGTAACATTGTACGTACGTATAATTGGGTTCTAAACATTCTTTACACTTAATTCTTCTGAATAATCATCTTAGGTTTTCCACTCTACTTTCTACCCAAACAGCGCATGGAAATGTGTTCACCTGTCCAGCTTATAAAGTTAAGGTATTGTCCTATTGTATATACACTTCAATTATTATAATCATGAATAGAATGTGCTCAAGGATGGCGCCGAATTGTAGGGTCAGAAAACAATTCCCTTTTTAGCTTTTAATCATTATTTTGGTCCGCAAGTAATAATACGAAGGCCTTCAAGATACGCAGGCAAACACTTTTCTCAGATTTACATGTTTGTGGTGGGAGGTTTTGTTTTTCATTTCGGCTTAGGAACATTCAATCATGATGAATTATTTAGCAACCCAAGGCTGAAAAACTCTTCTAACAATAAATATTTTTTGTTATTGATTAAAAACTGCGTATCCCGTCTTGTGCGGCGACCTATTCAAGGTCTGTTGCTCTTTATCTTCTGTTTAGATAAGGTTATTATGTTACCCTCCAAGATTAGAAAAATAATCATGAGTCAAAGGATTATAATTTTGAAGGTGAACCATTTAAAAGGTTATTATAAAGTAATGCTCCTTTTCTTCAAGCAATAGCAATTGAATCTCAGAATAGGATTTTCTCCCATTTCTCACGTCGTATTTACCTTTTATTTCTCCTTCAAAACTAAGTCATGGCTCAACAATTCCCCGATTAAAAAAAAAAAAAAAAAAAACGAGTATTAAATAGGAATGGCGGGAACTGATCGCCAGTATTAGCGGTAGATAAAAGAAGTGAGTAAGTTTTACACTGCAATGTACACGGATGTCGACGAAACGAGCTATACTTCATCTGATAAGGCATATTGTGTGACCATGGACCTACTACACATGGACTAGAAACGAAGGTCTTTCTTTGATCCCATCATCACCGCCGCCACCCGATAACAAAATGTGCATCTTAATGAGTACATCCAGGTGCTTTGGATAATGACGATTGTGCAATCGTGCATCGTCACTGACAAAAGAGCCATTTCCCCAATGGCGGTCTTATTTTGCTGAGGTGCCTTTTCAGACTCAACTGCCTTTGAATAAACACCGATGAAAAGGAGCAGCAAACCCGAAAACCTGACAGTTTTCCTGCCACGAAATTAAAAATTACTGAAGTGGACACTTGTGGACAAGCATGTAACATGGCTTGATGGGACATACATGTCATCTACGGTTACTGTCCATGTTTACTCTGGAACAATGTGCGAAAATGGGGAAAATTAGATTACAAATCACAACCAACCCGTCAAAATAATTGCTTTCTCTTGTAAAGTACGCGCATTTTGCAAATGAAATTACTTGAGCGATAATTTCCCAACGTACACTACAACTGCACATGCATTTTTTTCTAATTTAAGAGAATAACTATCTTCTGCGCATGTAGTTCTTAGATTTCTCAAAGCGTCATGTCTCGTTTTTATCCAGGCTGGTTGTCGGCGGTGATGATAAGATCAAAGCAGGAAAGCACGCTTAAAATGCTTTTGTGACGCTTTACAGGTGCATGAATTAATTGGCGAGCGATGAATGTCCATGTGTAGTAGGTCCATGGTATAAGGAAGGCAAACACTGACAAGACTGGAAGTTGAAGTTGCACTTTTATAGTGGAGATGGAGAAAATGGGACAGAGATGGGGAGAATAATATAGTGTAAAAATAAAGTCAAATTTTCGAACATCGCTGGGAGGAGCGTATCCGGGCAATTACCCCCAGAGGGCAATTACCCCCCGGCTAAATGCTGGTTAGTGGTAAGGTTAGAGTGAAGATTAGGGTTAGGGTTATGTTTAGGGTTAGGAGTTTGAGTTAGGGTTAGGATTAGGATTAGGATTAGGGACAGGGGAAAGGTGCGGGGTAATTGCCCACGGGGTAATTGCCCTAGACCCGGGAGGAGAGGGATGAAGTGGAAGGGAGGGGGAAGAGGCAGGAGTTGAAGGTTGGAAAACCATGGAGATCGGAGAGAGAAGTGGAGATTCATGAAACTAATCGGGAGAAACAAAGTCCATGAAAGAAGTGGACTACGGAACGCGAAAAAAAAAAAAAACGATGAATGGAGAAATAAAGCAGGAAGGAAAGGAAAGGTAAGTCGAGGAGGGGGATAAGACTATGGGTAACAGAAAATGAAAGACAGGGAGAGAGAGACAGAGGAGGAATGAAGGCTAGGCCCAAGTATTAATAGTGAAGGGCAGGGTGGTTGAGTGGATCCTGGAACTGGAATGCAGTGGAACGAGTTAGTTAGAGTTATGTCCTGAAAATGTTTCTGTTGAAGAAAGGAAAAGGGAGAGAATAGTTACGGTGTAGTCCTGAGGGAGAGGAACAACCAGGGGCGGATCCAGGAATTCCGTAAAGAGGGGGCGCGTTTACAAAATTAAAGGGGGCGCACGCACCCCTCCCTCCCCCTCCCCATTTTTTCTTTTTATTTCTATTGTTTCAACAAAAAATAAAGGGGGCGTGCGCCAGTTGCAGTTTTCCCTGGATTCGCCACTGACAACGATGTATGAAGTGCTGCGAAGAAAACTGTAAAAATAGCCAGTTGGTTCTGAAAAGGACCGTTGGGTTGCAAGGAAGTAAGAAATAAAGAAGAAAGAAAAAGATAGGTGGGTGAGGAGAACGAACTATAGTGAAAGAGAGAGAAGAAAGTGCAGTGAAATTAATTGAGTACGAGAGCTAGATGGATCCTTAATTCATTAGCTCGCATCCTCACATGTTACGCCTCACTTTCTGACGAAGGACCGTCAATCTGCCCAAAATGTCAAGTTATCCGAGGATCACAGTTAAATTCTCGTAACTAGATCTCTCTCCCCAACTTAACTTTAGCTCTCGCGCTCAGTTATTTTCACTCCACTTTCTTCTCTTTCACGAATAGTCTGTTCTCCTCGCCCACTTATTTTTTTTTCTTTACTTTATTCATTTCTTGTTTCCTTACAACCTAACGGTCCTTTTCAGGACCATCTGGAATGACTATATATCACAGGTTAATACCTCGTTTTTCTTCTCCTATATTCTCCTCCTTTTCCTGTCTCCGATGGAAACATTTTCTAGACATAACTCTTATTATTAATTTCTAATTTTCTTCCACAGCATTCCAGTTCCAGGATCCACTCTACCACCTGCCCTTCACTAACTTATCTTTCATTCCTCCCTCCCCCTCTCTTTACTTTTTTTTTTCTTTTACCCAAAGTCTTATCCCCCTTGACTTACACATTCTCTCTTTCCCTATTTATTTCTCCATTCGTCGTGTTTAATTTCACGTTCCAGAGTCCACATCGCTTATAGGGCTCACATGGGCAAATAATTCCCCATAGAGACTTGTGCTAAAATTCAAAATTCAAAGCATTCTCATGTAAAACAGCTGGGAGAAATGAGGTATTTCATCTTCACTAACATGGATAAGTGAGATATACCCTTTCATCCATCAAATTTCCAAGGCGGGTTCTTCAGCTCAAACTCGGTCCAAGGGTCCGCAAAGCCAGACTACAAGCTTTTTTCACTCAAAAAGTCACCTATTTTCTGTACAGGCGACCAATGGAATATAGTCCCTTCAAATTCCATGAGAAAAACTTTCATCTTCCAACCAAATTGCAGTTCGTAAAAAAGGAATTCATACTCAATATCTGCAGCTATTCAATTTCTTGCCAAACTGCACTGTTGATTTTTAATTAATATTTTCTTTCATCTATTTAGGTATCTTTGGCACGATTTTGTGAGAGGGTCTGGGACATTTACCTTTGGGACATAGACTTTGTTTCTCTTGCTTGCTTTCATGAATCTCCACTTCTCTTTCCTATCTTCATGATTTTCCATCCTTAAACTTCTCCCTCTCACCCTCCCTTCCATTTCATCTCTCTCCTCCAAGCCATGTCCGAATCTTTTATTTAATTTTTACTATATTCTCCCTTACCACTATCTCTGTCCCCCTTTTCTCCCGTCTTCACAACTAAATAGTGCGACTTCAACTTCAAGCTCTCTGCTGCCTTTAACTTGTCACTATTTGCCTTCCTTACATTCTCCCTATGTCGCTATGTCGCTTCCCTCCTCAACTCCTCAATTGGCACCATCTACAACATCAAAATGCAAAAAGTTCTCATCGTGGGAGGGGGAACACCCCCTTCCACATCCTCCCCTCCCCCTAGCTCGCTCCCTCGCATACTCACCGCCCCACCCCCCCCCCCCCCCCATCCCCCGATATCAAATCCTGGCTACGCAGGTGAATTCGTATATACATATAATTGGGTTCTCAACATTCTCTTACCCTTTTCCTAAATAATCAGCTTAGGTTTCCCACTACTTTCAACCCAATCAGTGCATGAAAATGTGTTTACCTGTCCTGCTGAAATTAAACAATCATACTGTCCTATTTTACATACATTTCAATAATGATAGGCATGGATAGAATGTGCTCAAGAATGGCGCCGAATTTCAGGGTCAGAGAACAGTTTCCTTTTAAGCTTTTTATCCTTGTTTTGGTCTTACAAGTAAAAAGAAATAGACCCTCAAACACGTTGCAATACGCCGAAAACACCTTTTCTCATCAGATCTATGTGGTTGGAAGTTTTATCTTTTTATTTCAGCTTGGGAGCATTCAATTATGATGAATTGAAGAGTTTCTTCGCAAAAACCGATAAGTCCATATTTGCCAAATGGAGATATTTGGGATTAAAGGTCAAGAAAAATATAGAGAATAATAAGAAAATTTGACCATAACTTCAAAAATGTACCTTTATATGTAGTGACCAATATATCATTTAAAAGGTCCTATTTTGTACTTTATGACAGAGACCGTACTTCAAAATCTTCAAAAATGGACCTATCGGTTTTTGCGAACAAACTCTTCAATAATTGTTTAGCGACCAAAGGCTGAAAAACTCTTATTACAATTAAAAAAAAAAAAAAAAAAAAAAAAAATATATATATATATATATATATATATATATATATATATATATATATATATTATATATATATATATATATATATATATTCTGTCTTCTGTGACGATATTTCCCAGGTCTGTTTTCTCTCTGTCTTCTGTTTAGGTAAGTTATTCTCCCGACGTTAGAAAAAAAAAAATCGTGACATCAAGGATATTGAATCAGCATCACCTTATTATGAAGGTGAGCTATACAATGGGCTGTTACACGAAACAAACTGTAGTAGGTAATGTATCTTCTTTTCAAGCAATAGAAATTGAATCTCAAAATAGGATTGTCTCCCCTTTCTCACGTCGTATTTACCTTGTAAATTTGTTTTTCTCTTCAGACTAGCTCAATTCTGCAATTTAAAAACAAACAAACAAACAAAACAAACGAGTGTTGAATAGGAATAGCGGGTACTGGTCGCCAGTATTAGTGGTAGATAAAACAAGTGAGTAAGTTTTACACTGCAATGTACACGGACCTCGACAAAACGAGCTATTATAGTTCATCTGATAAGGCACATTGTTGGATACTGTGTTCACACTGTTTAAATTTCACAATTTGACACCATGTTCACACTGTGATCTTTCAAGCAGGGGTTAGCTTTCTCTGTGGTCATCTGTTGGTTTGGAATTAAACTGCCATATTTCAGGGGGAATACTGTTAATGTTGTCCCTACAACATCATCACACGTTTATCCATAAACACAGGAGAATGAGAATGCAGATATGAAGGTTAATATTTCTTTTTATTCATAGCTATAGGCAAAAAGAGTAACGATTCTATAACAAGACTGCTTTATATGCTGCTTGAAGGTTTTCATGGTGAAGGTTCCAGGATCCACTCTACCACCTGCCCTTCACTCACTTAGCTTTCATTCCTCCTCCCCCCCCCCCCCCCGCCTCTCTTTGCTTTTTTTCTTTTACCCATAGTCTCATCCCCCTTCGACTTACCTTTTCTTTCCTTCCCTATTCTCCATTCGTCGTCTTTTATTTCGCGTTCCATTATAGTCCATATCGCTTAAGGGGGTATCTCACTGAGCGGCGAACGTTTGCGAACGTAGCGAATTTGGGATTTCGCCAGGGTTCGTAAAGGGTTGCAAAAGGTTCGTTAACAGTTGCAAGAAAGTTCGCAAACGGTTTTTATTGGCGTAAGCAGTTTTTCTTGTCGAAAAGAAATTTTGAACATGTTCAAAATTTCTTTGCGAATTTGTATTTTCGCTAACAGTTGCAAACATTCGCAAAACACTCGTAAGAATTCGCAAACGGTCGTAATACTTTGTCGCTAACATGTTTATTTGATTCCCCACTGCTAACGAACAAGTAACCATATAAAAAAACTCCTGAAACAGGTAAGGTTTCACTCTAAGAAAATTCTTGAAGCTCTTGACATCCCCATCATGTAGTTGCTGCAAAAGCTTTTCATAATTGACCCAAGTTTGTCCTCTCCAACAACCACTCTCTGACCCAAACAGTCTGTCTTTTCTTCTTCCTTTCTTGTTCTTCTTCATCTTCTTTCTCTTAAGCTGCACGATAGCTGAAGCAGCAGCCATGCAAAGCAGATCTTCAAGGATAGCAGCACGTTGAGCTTCTTCTTGGCAAAAATTAATTTCCATATTCTGGAAATCCATCTTGAACGGTGGTCACAAGAGGTCTGAATGCAGTGGAAGGTTGTACGTTGGTTTAATGGGTCTGACTATACATAATCGCCTGGTACTTTTCCAGGTCCCAAAACATTCGCAAATTGCCGCAAGGGATTTGCAAACAGTTGCTAATATTTTCAAAACTGTCGCTAACTGTCAGTGACTGTCGCTAACATTATTTTGCTAACAGTCGCTAAAAGTCGCCACCTGTGTTTCGCAAACACGTTCGCTCAAGTGTTGCTAAAGTTGTCGCTAAACATCGCTAAAAGTCGCTAACTGTCGATAATGGCAGAAGCAAACCTTCATTTTTCGCAAACATTCTTCAGAAAAGTTGGCGAATCTCAAATTCGCTACGTACGCAAACGTACCAGCTTTACAGACTTCGCTTCTCCTGATTGGTTTCATGAATCTCCACTATTCTTTCCGATCTGCATGATTTTCCAGCCTTAAACTTCTCCCTCTCCCCCCTCCCTCCCTTCCATTTCATCTCTCTCCTCCAAGCCATGTTCGAGTCTTTCACTTAATTTTCATTATATTCTCCTTTACCACTATCTCTGTCTCCCTTTTCTCCCGTCTTCACAACTAAATAGTGTGACTTCAACTTCAAGCTCTCTGCTGCCTTTAACTTGTCACTATTTGCCTTCCTTACATTCTCCCCATGTCGCTATGTCGCTTCCCTCCTCAACTCCTAAATTGGCACCATTTACAACATCAAAATGCAGAAAAGTTCTCATGGTGCGGAGGGGACCACATACCCCCTCCTAGTCTCGTTCTTGACCCTTTTTTATCGACTATACACGTTAGGCCGAGTGAGGGCGCGATCCCAAGAACTGCGCAAACGAGTCCTCGGTTGCCCTGCACGGGGAGAAGCTTGGTGCCCCCCCCCCCCAATACACACACACACACACACACACACACACACACACATACACACACACACACACTTTAGAGGGATCGAATGTTTGTATCCCCCCTCTTTTGCATGATATGATAAAAGTGGGACGGAAGTGGCAAGCAAAAATATGAAGCAGAGACTCCAACCCCAAGTACCTTCTGATCGGGAGATTCTCCCGCCTGAAACCCCCTAGCAAACGGGAGACACCGGAATTTGGCCCACACCTCGAGCGCAAAGCGCGAAGTTCCTTGCGGCCGGGGTCCAGGGCCCGCGAGGGCCCTAGAAGCTCGGTTGTAGGTGCTCTCTCGTGCTATTTAAGGCCTTTTTTTCAACATACAATGATATTAAAGTAAGAAATCATTTTAAAGCGGGAGACACAGAGCCAGGGCGGGAGAAATTATATCTCAAGCGGGAGAACGGGAGATTTTGCAAAAATGGGCTTTCGGCGGGAGATCTCTCGTCGAAAATGGGAGAGTTGGAGTCTCTGATGAAGACTTTTTGTTCTTGTTTTTGTTTGTTTTTTTGCTTGTCAGCCGACTTTCTGCGGAAAATCAGACCCTACAAGTATTAAGACATTTCTGGGTATCTTGTCTTTTGAATCAGTCCCACTTGTTTAAGGTAGCAGTATATTTTGATGTAGATTACATTGAACAATTTTTCTTTAAAATGGTATTATTTAAATAAACTTCTTGTAGGCTCTATTAATTCTTACACTGACTATCATGAACGCGATCGAACCCGAGCGAGCGGAGCGAGTGGGGGGGAGGGGGGGGGGGGGGAGGGTGTGGGAGGGGGTGTCCCCCTCCCACAGTGAGAACTTTTTGCATTTTGATGTTGTACATGGTGCAATTTGATGCATGTTTTTGCGTGTTTATCTACTTGACAAAGCTATTTTGATGTCGAATGTTATTAAACAATTTGCCTATAAAATGGTATCACTTAAATAAACTTCTTGTATTTATTCTTACACTGAATATCATGAACGCGACCAAACACGAGCGAGCGGAGAGAGTGCGGGTGGGGGTTGGGGGGTTGGGAGGGGGATGCCAACGTTTTGGATTTAGATGTTGTAAATGGTGCAATGTTATGCATGTTTGCGTGTTTTATCGATTTGAAACAGTACCAATATTTAAGGTTGTAGCAGCATATTTTGATACAGATTACATTGAACAATTTGGCTTTCAAATGGTATCATTAACTTCTTGCAGGCCCTATTAATTCTTACACTGACTATCATGAACGCGACCAAACCCGAGCGAGCGGAGCGAGTGGGGCGGGGAGAAGGCTATCACCACCCTTCCCGTACGAGGGCGCTTTTGCCTTTTTAAAACTGAGTTATCTCGTACTGTATACAGATATTTGATGGAATATGTGGGAAAAAAAAAACAAACAAACAAACAAACAAACTGATCTGGTGGAACTGAGAGAGGAAATGGTTGATTGTAAAGGGATCACTTGTACATGAAGGAACTTTCAAGTTTTTGGAATATAAGTGATTTAGTCTTGTGCACTCAGAAGAATTCAGAATTTTTTTGTTACTCTGAAAAGTGTACTAAGGCTAGGGAAAGGGGCACGGAGGGGGAGAGCTTCCCATTCAGCACTAGGGAGGAGAGCATTGCAGTGGCAGATCCAGACGGGGGCACAACCAGCGCATCCCCCCCCCCCCACTTCCTTTATTTTTTGTCAAAGACAAAAGAAATAAAAAGAAAAAAATGAAATGGAACCAGGAAGTGGCACCAGAAATATACGCTGCACCCCCATTACAGAATTCCTGGATCCGCCCCTGCATCGTGATGAACAATTTAACAACTTACTGTACAAGCTGAAATTTTCGCGTACACATATTTTCGCAAATAGCTACTTGGAGGACATTTTTGTGTGTTGCTAATTTTGCAGTTGCGAGGGTCTACCTGAACTTTGTTATTCGTGCGTTATTATTTTCGCGTGTTGTTATTTTCGCGGTTAAAAGGTGATTTGCGAAATTCGCGAAAATAAAACCACCGTGAAAATTTCAGCTCATACAGTACTGCATTATGCTTGATGCTGTCATGGATTCAGGGATACTGCTGTGGCCCGGTTCGTTGATATTAAATCAAAAATTTAAAAAAAAAAAAAAATTAATGTAGCAGCCATGACCAGACATGCTCTGACATTGTAGTCTTTCTGACAATTGCTTTGGCTAATATTTCACATTTTCATCATTACCTGTATAAAATTAAATCATTACAAGCT
Organism: Diadema setosum; assembly: GCA_033980235.1. Classification (NCBI taxonomy): domain Eukaryota; kingdom Metazoa; phylum Echinodermata; class Echinoidea; order Diadematoida; family Diadematidae; genus Diadema; species Diadema setosum. The sequence continues at coordinate 9,722,616 of CM067077.1, read as the reverse complement.
TTATTTCACACATTTTTCATGCATATGTGTACATTTTGGACAGAAAAAAAACCTTCACACTTTTGCAGGTACAATGTATATGAGAATTGTTTCACCATGAAGGTGGTGACTTTCTACCTTTACCCTTCACGTCGTCCAGCATTGTATTTGTCTAAGTGTCTCTAAGATAAAAGATGAAATGTCCCAATTTGCTCTCACAAGAAAAGATTGCAAGAGTGCCCTCTTGTGGCTGAATGTGGATGTAGCAGTATCAGTCTGCACCAATGATTTCTATAGGAAATATCTGGATATCTCGTAGGTCAATATTGTTTTGAAGCCACTGCACCGCCATCTTACCACGCACATTACCCACACGTTTGTACAGAGCTCATAAAATCATGCAATCTTCGTGACAGTCTCTGTTCGAAAATGCGTGCAAATCCAAATAGAGTGCACTTCCGTTAAAATGAACATGCATATAATGTCATTCCGCTAACTACGAAGTAAAAACTCAGGCCACAACATTATCCACTCTATGTATTTTAATTGTTTATTTGTTCGTTTATAACAAAATTTCAATATAATGAAAGAAAACTGCCAATCACGAGGATCTTATTTTAATGGGAGTCAACTGCAGAGTGAGTGTGGTAAGATGGCAGGGTGGTGGATTCACTTGTTTGTACAGCATGAATGGGCCAATGAGATATTTGGATATAGAGATCACTGGTCTGCACACTCCAATCAGGGAGGTGGGACTCCCTGCTCCAATGGTGTCTGCCCTTGAGTCCAATCCTGGACAGCTCCCCCCCCCCCCCCCCCACACACACACACACACTGAAAAAAAAAAAGAGGTGGGAGGGAAGAATTTAAATTATTGTAGTTCCACCAGCATAATCTCTTCATGATGAAGTGGTGATCTATCACTTGGTCTACTCCCGCTTTGTCCAATAGCCATTTAGTCTCAACCCACATGATCTAATCCTATTTTGTCTACAACCAATTTGTTTAATGACCATTTAGTCCAATTGACACTTAGCCTTATTATCAGTTGGTCTACCTTGAGAAGGGCTATGCCCATTTCATCTAATACCCACAGTTTATAAAACAAAATGGGAAAAATCCAAGGAGACAAAATTGCAATTAACCATCTGGTCATTAAACAAAACAATAATTAGCCAAACTGGGCATTAGACCCATGATTAGACCAAACGGGCAATAGACGAAATTGATAGTATACCAAATGAGTCTAGCTGTAGTGGCGTTAGACGAACTGGGAAGTAGACCATCTGATAGTAGACCAAGTGGCAATAAACCAACAAAGCTATAAGGAGCAAGTTAAAGGAGACATTGGTTTCACGGCACAAGAGTATGCGTTTGTTGTTTCGTTGGCACCTCTGCCATTTTCATGACTGAAAATGGCATTTTATTATCTCCAACAGTAAATCGTAGATAGTAGCATATTTGCATGTATGCAAATCAACAAGGTCATGACATTGCCCAGATATCAGATGACTAGTGACAGTGAGCAGGGAGATTATATAGCAATCGGATCAAATTCCAGATGAATTCTTAACAGGAATGGTAACTGTGGAAGCAACATAACATACTGGATTAGAGTACTGTAAAAGGGGAAATTTTTCATGGTGCAGAGATTTTTCATATTTTGCCCAACAAGAAGCTAGCACAAAGAAAAAAATACAAGCACAAAAACTTCCATTATTACATGAAACACAGTTTGATGTTTAAATTCCACAGAATTGAAAACACGAAAAATTCATCTGACTTGGCCGAGCGTGAAAAATCACTTATGCAAAAACTTCCACTTTTACAGTAATGTTATCAATATTCATTCAGACAACCATAGACCCATATCTGTTCCCACTGGGCTGTTATGATAAGGATCACATCAATGATTCAAATGCAATTTTCTCGCACTCTACAAGTGGGATAATCATGAACAGAAAAAAAAAGAATAAAAATCTGCACATAAAGCGTATCACACAACCCTCTATTTGTAAAAAAAAACTTAAATTTCATTCATCTCCAGCACTTTATTTAATGACAGCTATTTGTAAAATTATGAACACAAGGTTGGATAAACTTTCTTCTCTGGGCAGGAAAATGGGAATGTTCCTTTTAATTCTTTATGTGCCACAGTCGCACGACCGACTCAGTCAACGGCGTGCCAAATTCACATTATCTGCTCAAACACACAAACCTGCCCCAAATTGATTGATTTATCACCAAACGCCACAGAGCAATGAAAGCATTTCTGCCGATTCTATTCCTGTCACGGGTAGCTTGCATTTTATGTGGTGATTGACTATCAAGTGATGTTCCGAAGTTACACAGATTTGGCACTTAGGGTGTTTACATCATGGCGCATAAAGAGTTAACCCTAACTAGGCCGGGGGGGGGGGGGGGGGGGTGTGCCTCAGAGGCCCCCCTCCCTCGACGTTTGCGCAATGTATCGCTATCGCGAAAAGCTTTCACCGCAACGTTTCATGACTTTTTTCTTTTGAGTCTCCCGTATCTTTTGACACCAAATCTGCGATGCCCGGGTGCGCGCTTCCGAAGTTGTGCATAAATATGTATGTCCATGTCAGACCAAAAATTGCTCAAAAACGTGAATTTGTGTACAATTTCAATGCAAACTGTGTTTACAGGCAAATTTCATAAAAGCACGATTATTTTGGGGTTTTATTGAGTAAAATCAATAAATAACATCCTTTCTTGTTCGGAACAATGTCGCAGACAAATTTCATCAAAAAAACAATGAAAAACGTAAAGTTAAAAAAACAAAGAAATACATAAGAAATTAAAAACCAATAAACACTGAAGAAAATTTTTCTGATTGCACAATTTTTTTTTTCTCTTACATTTACCAAGGACACTAAAAAGAATATTTACACAAAAAATGCGCCTGTTTTGAGCTTTATGTAGTGATTTATACCAAATTGTCTGATTTCATGTATCATTATGCATAAATTAGCATAACTTAGCATAACTGATAATTTAAAAAAAATTAACTTCATGGTACTTTAGATTACATCATAGGCAATGTGTGTGCCAATTTTCGTTGCGATCGCGCGGTCGACAGCCGAGATCTGGCCTGTATGGAAAATGAGTGTCCCTTCTATGTGCTGAAAAGTAGTGCCTGGCCTGACCCTTGGTGCCTATTAACTCTTAATGTGCCATGGTGGAAACCCCCTGTGTGCCACATTATTCTGAGACAGCAACATAGTCATGCGTTGAGAAAACATGCTGTTTCTCAAATCCATATAACTTCTTCAGATTTCTGTTGCTTTGTAGACGAAGCAAGCAAACATGCTGCTTCTCGAATCCATATAACTTCTAAAGATTTCTGTTGCTTTGTAGACGAAGGGAGCAAACTTGTAGAGAAAATACCAGTCATTGCAATGATGTAAATTCTATGGCAAATCTATAATTGCTTTTCTTCTAAATACCCAGTAGCAACATTACTGTAAATGTGCGACTTTTGCACACAAAGCAGTGACAGAAACTTAGAATTTACATGCAAATCCAATATGAAACACTGCTTGGTAGTCAATCAACTCATAAAATGTGAGCTATAGACAAGAGGAACGGAATCGCGTGAAATGCTTTCATTGTATTGTGGCATTTGGCAAATTATTGATTGGTTTGGGCGGGCTTGTGCGTTTGAGCGGAATATGCGAAGTTGGCACGCCGTCGACTGAGTCGGACGTGCGAACGTGCGAACGTAGCGCATAAAGAGTAGCATCAGGCCCTGAATCACTGGTAAATCATTCACCTTGACATGTGAACATACATGTACCTTTATTCTTAACTGCTATAATCTCTATCTGTTTGATATGATCAATGAAATAAAATTAAATAATAAAAGCAAAAATCTAGGCAACTTACAGATGCTTGTACACCATTAAGATATAGGGCAACTGGAAAACTGATCACACTTTAACACTGTCAGGTTAAGCTTAATGTCCATGAATTGCACGTGTTGTAGATATTTCCACAGCTTTTAACGAAAGGCTGACGACATCAAAATTAGTATGGTTCCTTGCAGTACATATAGAGGAAAGCAAAACAACTGAAATAAGCTGTGCTTTGAACATAATCCTATTGAGGCACTGGTCATGATCACTTTCATTTCTTATCTATTTCTTTTCCTATTTTTTTTTTTTTTTTTTTGGGGGGGGGGGAAATGCCAACAACTTCACCAGAGTTGAGGAAGATGCAATGACTGTGTGTAGTATGTAAAGACGGATGAAGGTTATGACCTAAGTCAGTTTTTTACATTAATTACCAGTGAATGTCCCCGAACTATACATGACCTTTTTACGATACATAGATTACGTATTGGGAATCTAACAAACTGTATGCATGTGACAATGGAGCACTACATAATTATTGAAACTATCCATAGGTAGTTTTCTGAAATGCAAAAAGTAACATGAATATACCGTGAAGTACCACATCACTACACCCAATCCTCTCCTGTGTCCTCTTCCTCTTCTTGTACATGCAAGCTATCGAGTCTTCCAACAATGCCTGATTCAATACCAGCCACATCAGGAGGGGGCGCCCTTGGACTAGCTCCTGCGAGTGTCCTTGCGTTGGAAAAGGGAGCTTCGTCTGAGGGGGCACCCTGTGCGCTCCCGGTTCCGTGATTCACAGGGCTGGTGGGCGATTTCGAGCCAACTCCCCCTGCAAACTCGACGACATCGAGCCCCATTTGCTGGGCCCCTTGCTGTCCAATGTCCCCCGCCGGCCGACGCTGCGGATCAGTCCGTCTGGGAACCAAGGCGTCTGCATTGCTGAGGCTGCCTATGCCACCCAGTACATCAAGTGGGTACGCATCACCCCGAGCAGTTGGCTGGACAACGTCCACCGGTACTCCGGTGTCAACACCACCCATGGCACCCTCCACAGCTCCCATCTGCACCTGTCCAATATTAGCCCTATCAATCATCACCTGTCCTCCTGCACCCACGAGTCTCCTACTGGTTTCACCATCATCATCTCGTGCTGCCAGTTGCATCACAACCTCTTCCACCTCTCCCCCTCCCCTATCCTCCTGCTCCATGTCAACACCCCCTACTGCTCCTACCAATCCTCCTACAGCCCCTTCCAAACCATTCTCCTCCTCCTCCAGCACCACAACATCTCGTACACTCCCTTGCTCCCCTCCACCATCGACGTTGCCCTCCTGCGTTGCCCCGCCTATTAAATCGGGAGGGAACATTCCTCGGACCTCTAGCACCGTATGCTGGCCCTCTTCCTCCCCACTCTCAACGTTTCTTGTGGGCACACCCCTCCTTATGTCCAGCACGTCTGGGGCTCGCTCCCCGTGTGCCATGTCCCCTCCAGACAGCGATCCTGGAAGCATGCCACCCCTTGAGCCACAGGCACCCAGAAGATCCAATCGCTGCTGCTTTGCACCCGCTCCAAGCACATCATCAAACTCACTCGAAGGCCTTCCACCAGACGCACCGGGCCCCCCGGCCCCGGCCCCGGCATCCGCTGCCCTGCTTGCCTCCTCTCCCATCCTACTCGCCCATGAAGGCTCTCGTATCCTGGCACTGGAAGACACTGGCTTGGCAAGCTGATCTCTCTTCTTCATGGCGCAAGCAACCTGGTAGGGAGGGTTGATGGGCCCCTGAGTTGGTGGGTGGTACGTGTATCCCTCTCCAGGCTTGAGCTGTGGTGAGAAGCAGAAAAATATACAAGTCTGTACATATGTACGAACAGGGCTGAGCAATATAGAGGCTATGACAAGAAAACAATTAGGAAAATGGGAGATGAAAAAGGTTTTCAGATGGAAGAATAAGAATTTCACTGTCAACCCCAAATGGCTTTTCTACTGTCCCTTATATCACCTTCACAATTTAAGAATCTGTGTTGCTTACTCAATCTAAACACTTTCTTTGGTGCTGTACTCTACCATACTGTACCTCATCTGCAAAGGTGACAGTAACATAATGCATCAACAGATCAGGTCTGAAGTACCCTTTAACTATTTAAGGCACATTTGACATCACAGCAACAAAGAATCTGAGATCATTAATCTTTCATCCCTTGCTCCAGTTTTAATGATTCACCCTACCACCTTCCCCCCCCCAAAAAAAAAAAAAAAAAAAATGAGTTCATTTCTCTATTACTACATGAAAGTTAATGATGAGAAGCATGTTACTTAATTTGCTTACCAGGTACTTCTTTGAACTTGACCTTTACATCGACAATTCATAAAAAACCAGTCAGTGCATGTTCTTTATCAGGGATTAATTGAATTTCATCCATGTATCTGGCATCTCGTCATAGAAGTTGTTACGACAGATCAAATCCAGTTGTCCAAGCATGAAATACACTGGTATATGATAGGCCATTATGACAGGACTATGAGGGGACAGAAGGGAAGTCATGCTGGCATCATATCAGTGTAACTGATTGGCAAATTTCTCTTCATCAACCTAAAATACACACCAATTACGAGTAGCCATGATAAAAATCATCGGCACACACTGGCTATCAGGCAGAAGATTGGTAGTCTACTGGATAGGACGCTTTTCCAGCAATGAGGAGGTTGCTGGCTCAGGTCTGACCTGGATATGTATGCCCACGATTTTTATCTTGGCTACTACTAAAACACTGAATAACAGGTGCTGATTTACGTCAATGAAGGGCAATGCGGTGGTATTGGAGGTAATTAATATGAATCACATAACTCGGTTTGCCGCTGTGATGTGGCGACATCACAAGTTGGCACCCTCACCTCCAAGGGGTAGGTCCTGTCCGAGTCGTACGCGCTGAGGTCACCGCAGACCAAGAAAGGAACAATGACGCGGTTGGGCCCTTCCAGGCTGTTGAAATCGGTATCTGAAGCACGGCAAAAGTTTGTCGGTAATTCAAAAGAGAAAATGTTCAAAACATTCACCACGGTACAATGATTGATGTTTACTGTAGTTTTAAAGGCATTGTTTACCATTTGCAGATGAAACAAAATGCTTCAAAATAGTTCTAGAATGTGAGTTATGGATAAATACCGCCAGTGTAAAGAAGTTAATCAGTATAATCAATGTTAAAGGGATAGAATAGTATTGGTGGAGATCAGGATTGGGCTTACCAAGAAACCACTTATGAAATAGTATAGAGCATACCATTCTACAAGGAATTCACAGTTTATTTGATAGCAATCGGTTTTGGAATGGCTGAAACATCCAAAAACAAAGTAAAGCAAAGAGATCAAAATAAAACGATCGCTCTCTTTTGGATATCTCGGCCATTTCAAAACCAATTTTCATCAAATAAAACGTTGAATTCCTCTTGGAATTACATGTTCTTTCATATTTCATAAGACGTTTTTCATTATCTCACTAAAATATGTAAGAAAATAGAAGTTAAGTCTCAACCAAAACTATACAATCCCTTTAAAAGTATTGTTAGATATACAATAAGGGGAAAAGTAGTTATAATAAAACTGTTTCTAGACCTAACCATCTACAGTTAGGGTTTAGTGAGAAAAATACTGATATGACCTCATATTTTAGGCTTTATTGCAAAATTTTGTATATTGTAGGATGTTTTGTGATACAACTGACCTACAAATACACATCAAATTTGATAACTCCAACATTTTTTAAATCACTGCTCCCAATGGTAAACAGTACCTCTAACATAATATGATCCCATAAATCAGCAATATAAAAAGTAGTCAAATCAATGTTGCCCAGACCCATTCACAATTTCTACAACTTGCTTGACATAAATATCTGAAAACCTGCATCTTTTTTTAATTCGCACAATCTGAATGTCGGAGCAACATTCATGAACTAGTTGTGATTTCCAGGAAGATTTTGACAATGTTTGATCCTGGGAACTTTGAAGATGGTAATATTTTTGAAATATAATACTAGTCCTGAAGAACGTGATATTTTCGCGGCATGAAATTTTCGCAAAGTGGAGCCGACGGCCTTTTTCGCGGCATGAAATAATCGCGAGTTGCCTCTAACATTCAATGTGTATAGTGTAGACAAGAACTTTCATGTGCATTTTAATTTCGTGAATCTTGGCTCTCGCCAAATTCGCAAAAAAAATTCAAATGCACACGAACATTTCTTATTTTTCAGTAGACTGATCATTTGGGAAAACAGACAAGACACTTTCAAGACACTGTCATAAAAGCTTGCAAAGAAATCTCCAAGATGTATTTCCACACTTACCATACTTCTGATCCAGGAGAGGGTTTGACATGTTGGGTATGTAGCCAACAGGTGGTGCGTATTTCTGGCACACGACAAAGGCCTCTGCATTTCACACAAGAGATGCACAGCAAAACTCCTTTTCAAATTTCTGGATAAATGTTCCTCATATTACAATACTAATAATATGGATTATGATTACATTATTCTAAATCTGTGGCTTTTGTAATGAGCACTCATTTATGATACTACCCATTAGAGTATCTCTATGAGAAAGATCAATTTCAATATTGTGTGTCCATCAACACAGCAGCAAAAGATTTAAGGTACATGAACAGTTTGGATTGGTGTGGCTTGGTTTGGTTGCTTTTAAGCACTCAAACAGGGCTGGAGGGGGAGAAAGAGATAGAAATATATATAATGTAAACACATGATCACATACAGTCATGCACACCAAAATACAAACATCATGCACATAGGCACACACACACACACACACACACACAAACTTAATCATTATCATCATCATCATCATCATCATCGTCGTCGTCGTCGTCATGATCATCATCGTCATCATTGTCATCATAATCATCAACATAATCAGTTCGTAGAAATGAATAATACCATCAAATAAACTCTTTGCATGTATAAATATAAAACAAAAATTACACACAAAGCTCAGTGTACGTGTAACAGCAATGTAATCAACGTTACCAAACAGACATACAATGTAGATGTACACATACATGAAGACAGAGAGAGAGAAACTGAATTGAGGTGCTGGCCACTTACCTATGCTAGAATTTCGACTGCTGCGAGGCTTTGAGATGGTGACTTGGGGGAAGAAAATCTTGAGTTGAGCGTACAGTAGAGTCACATCTTTTCCTCGAAATATCTGCACAAAAGATACATGAGCAGAGTCAGAATCACTGCTAAACAACTTTTGGACAACATTCTGTTTGTCAACGGCAAGAAATGGTATAGGCGACTCCCATTAGAACAAAGCATTCTGGACTGGCAGTTTTCTTTCACTATCGATATTTCATTATAGTCCAACAAAAAAAGTATATATACAGATATGTAGATAATAATTTTGGGATCTGAATTTTCACTTTGTTGTAATGAAAGTTTCGGTATAACTGTGTTCCTTGTAATGGGAGTAGACTGTACATCTGTGAAATATACTCTTTCACACCATAGTCAAATTGCTGCTGATGGCATGCAAGGTTCATTGTACAATAAAAAAAAAAAAAAGCACCAGGTAATTTTCACTTAGAAACACATAAAACAGATTTATGCAGATGCGTCATGCTAATACAAGATGTTGCTTGTTGTAAATGATATACTGAGTTTTCATTTGAGGATACAGTAGTCTGAGCTCATTTTCGTGAAGGAGCAAAGCTAAATCTTCTTGATACATAAATCTTTCATCTCATTGTTCACACTGCTTAAAAACATCTACAGTGTACCAATGTCAGGATATAACTAATCATTTGCAAGCACTTTGCAGCAAGCAATGAAAGTGACCCTTGCAAATATTGATATTATGCTGCATTATGTTCATGCCATGGTTTGTTGCATTATGAATGCAGAGAACGATTTGTGTAGGCTTCGGACAAATTAGATTGCATCAAATTGCATTATACTATGCTTCACGAGATTGGTTTTAATAGCCTGAAGACATGCTTACTCCTCCTAAACAGCAATTCTTCAACGCTATTTGATTTTGTGAAGTCAGGGCATTGTTTTGGGTATAGTTCATGAAATGAAGGACATTACCTTGGCAACAAATGTCCCACCGGGCTTCAATACATGTGTGGTGATGTTTAGCGCCTGCATAAATCAAAAGACAAGGGAGACAAAGATGCTAGTTGGATAAACAGGATGTTGGTGTTCAACCGCACCTGTCAGGCAAATCTTTGCTCACAACACTACATTTCCAGTCACATTGTGTAGACACACATAAACACACACACACACACAAACAAACAAAACAAAATAAAACCAAACAAAATATGCAACGCAACAGGCTACCTGATATCTGGGATTCAAGAAAGATCGAACGTTTAATTAGAATGAAAGCCAAATATACATGTGGACTGAATGAAAGCAGATACATGTATATTGGTAGAACACAGCAAAGTTTGTGGAAAATTGAAAAATTCATTCAGAAGCTACAAATTTTCAAAGTTTTGGTACAGCCATTACTGGAGAAGGGAGATGACAATAGTTTGTAATGTCAAAAGGAGGAATATGAAGAAAAAAAAAATCCATAAAATTTAAGTTTTTATGAAAAGTACACATTTTCTGGACTTGTTACTAACATATATTTAGGGACAATATCATTCCCTGTTTCCTGAAATAGAGGTGTTAATAAGCAAAGTTCTTTTGCATTATGCTAGAAGAGCAAAATTATGCTGACTTTTTTCATATTTTCTTTATATTGTTGTAGTAATGTTGTAGTCTTCTCATCCAGCAATGGTGGCACCAAAATAAAAGACTCATAACTTTTGAACGGACAATTCTCTTTTCATCAAACTTTGCTTATGTATTCTATGAAAAATGCTGCTTTCATTCCTTTCACATAAAATATGGGTTTCACTCTTCTTCAATGCACTTCCCTGTGGTGCCCCCTGAGGGGTGTATCACCCTAAGTGTAATATCAACGCTAAATGTAATATCGACCCTAAATGTAATAATCAGGTCAACCCTATTCCTAAATGTAATACATTTTAACCCTAAATGTAATAACCGGAGACAACCCTAAATGTAATACGTGTCAACCCTATATGTAATAACAACCCTAAATGTAAAACTTTCTACTCCTAAATGTAATATCGACCCTAAATGTAATACATCTTAACCCTAAATGTAATATTGACCCTAAATGTAATACATCTTAACGCTAAATGTAATAACGACCCAAAATGTAATTCATTTTGACGCTAAATGTAATATCGACCATAAAAGCAATACGTCTTAACACTAAATGTAATAACAACCCTCAATGTAATACATTTCAACGCTAAATGTAATAACAATTCTAAATGTAATTCATGTCAACCCTATTAAATGTAATACAGTTTAACGCTTAGTGTAATTACGACCCTAAATTTAATACACCTCATTATAGGGAGTGTAACCAACGCAGAATATCGGGCAAAAGGTCAGGGGATGGGGATATGACGCAACCTTCTATAACATTCAACTCGAGAGCAACAAATAAAAAATACAGTGTAGTTGCTTGGATTTGTTTTTGTTGTTTACCCAGGTAAAAATCACACAGTCTTATTAGTTCCTTTGTTTGCTGCAAAGTTAATTAGGTCCATGTGACATAATACCTTTATCATACAATCACACAAACATTTTGTATTCCAATCTTCATTCAGTGTTTATGATTGTTTACAGTTTTGTTGAAAAAGAAAAAAATGGGCAAAAATTCTTTGCAAGACTTTGAGCGAAGTCTGAACAAAATGTCTGTGTGATTGTATGATAAAGGTAATAGATTTAAAAATTATGTCACATGGACCTAATCAACTTTGCAGTAAACAAAGGAACTAATAAGACTGTGTGATTTTTACCTGGTAAACAACAAACACAAATGTTAGCAACTATTGCTGCTCTTGAATGTATTACATTTAGGGTTGTTATTACATTTAGCATTAAGATGTATTACATTTAGGGTCGATATTACATTCAGTGTTAAGATGTATTAAATTTAGGGTCGATATTACATTCAGTGTTAAGATGTATTACATTTACAAGTAGGGTCGATATTACATTTAGGGTTGTTATTACATTTATAGGGTTAAGGTGAATTACATTTAGGGTCGTTATTACATTTAGCACTAAGATGTATTACATTTAGGGTCAATATTACATTTAGGGTTAAAAAGTATTATGTTTAGGGTCGATATTACATTTAAGGTTGACACATATTCTACATTTAGGGTTGACACATATTACATTTAAGGTTGTCTCCGGTTATTACATTTAGGGTTAAAATGTATTACATTTAGGGTTGATTCGATTATTACATTTAGCGTTAAAATGTAATACATTTAGGGTTGTTATTACATTTAGGGTTAAGGTGTGTTACATTTAGGGTTGATATTACATTCAGCGTTGATATTACATTTAGGGGTGATACAAGGGGTGTGTCATTAATGTTGGCATGGTAGCACAACTCATGGAACCATTCCTGACTTGAGATCAGTCTCAGAGTTGACTGATGGGTATGTGATGACCCTTATACAACTACGCACAGAACATGAATTGAGAGGTTGCAAGCTTGTCATCACTCGTCAATACAGTGGACTCCTGTTCTAACGAAGTCCTTGGACCCTGGCAGTTTTCTTTCCTTATATCAAAATTTTGTTATAACCAAACAAAGCAAACAACTAAAAAACATGGAGCGGATAATGTTGTGGTCTTAATTTCACCTCGTCATAACCAGAAATTTGTTATAACTGTGTTTGTTATAATGGTGCACTGCATCTTTGGAATATTTTGTTATGATTTAGCACACACTAACAGCTTTGTTGATACTTTATAAATCCTGCATGGCATAAAATATACAAAAACACACTCTAATAAAGATGGAAATACTTCTACTGAAAGAAGTATTTGATCCACATTATGATTGGAGAGGGGGGGGGGGGGGGGGGGTATTCAGTATCTACTAGGAGGACTTACAGCAAGGAGAAGCTGAGCTTGGATGTACTCATCAATGTCATGCAGACCAGTCACTAGGATGAAGAAAAGATATACAGGTGAATTCCACTTTTACAATCCTGTCACTATCATCAGCCACAATATTTCTTTACAATTTTGCTTTAAAACAGAACATAACCTCATTGATTTCAATTGTACAGTAAACCTCAAGGTGAGTGACAAGGTATATCTATAGTCAGGGCTTGACACTAACGGTGGCCCGGTGGCCCGGGGCCACCAAAAACGCGTGTCGGGCCACCCAAATTTCAGAAATGAAGATTTTGGTGGCCCAATCGGACCACCAAAAAGTCGGATAATTGCCTTTGCTTTTGTAGATGGACAACGGTAACAATCGGCTCCGTAAGATGCTGAAATAAATGTCAGGTGTTTGCTTTATATTTTGGAAATGAATAACGGTAATATTCGACTCCGTAATGATACTAAAATAAGTGTCGGATGTTTGATTTTGCGTTCGGAAATGAATAAGGATAACATTCGGCTCCAGAAGATGATGAAATAAATGTGGAAATGTGGAATGTCAGCTTTGACGTTCGGAAATGAATACTAATAAGATTCAACTCCGTAATGAGAAATAAATGCCGGATGTTTGCTTTTTATTTTGGAAAGTAAATAACAGCTCCAGAAGATGCTAAAGTAAGTGTCGAATGATCCCTTTGACGTTCGGAACTGAATAAACATGATATTCAACTCCATTTATAGATAGTAAAATAAATACCGGATGTTCACGTTCAGGTGAATGATAAGAATAATGTCAGTGAATAGCAGTAATATTCTGCTCCATACGATGCTAAAATGAATGTCGGATATTTGCTATTACATTTCGAAATGGATAACAGTAACTTTCAGCTGCGTTTGATGGTAAAATATTTAATGTCTGATGTCTGCCTTGACGTTCAAAAATGAAAAACAGTAAAATTCGGCTCTGTACAATGCTAAATTGCCAGATAATTCATTTCACTTTCGGAAGTGGACAGCAGTAACATTCGGCTCCGTACGATAATAAAACAAATGTTGGATGCTTGCTTTTTTATTTTAAAATAAATAACGGTAATATTCTGCTCCGTACGATGCTAAAATGAATAACAGATTATTGCTTTTACATTTGGAAATGATTAACGGTATCAATCGGCTGAGTTAGATGCTAAAATAAATTGGGGATGTTTGCTTTCAAGTTCAGACATGAATAAGGATAACATTCAGCTCCGTAAGATGCTAAAATGAATGTCAGTTCTTTGCTTTTACATTTGAAAAAAAAAAATAATAGTAACATTCGGCTCCGTACGGTGTAAAAATACTAGTAAATGTTGGATAATTGCTTTTACAATCAGAAATGAATAACGGTAACTTCCAGCTCTTTATAATGCCAAAACAGATGTCGGATGTTCACAAATGTCTGCAAATGCTCCAACTCTATCCTTTCAAACGTAAGTTTTGACCACCTAAATAGGCATCAACTTTTATAATAATCTATAAGCCTATTTGCTAAATCTTGGAACTCAGAATAACTGTAAGATGATTGAATTTTCTCTTCATTTATTTTAGACATGGGTACATGTATCACTTCAGTAATACTTAATATTTCCTTTTCTATGTTCAGTAGGACCGATCTAGTATTTCTTATGTTTTTCTTGATTCTTTTTTTTGGGCCACCAGATTTCACTTTCGGGCCACTAAAAAATAAAAATTAATGATTTTGGTGGCCCGATCGGGCCACAAAAAATAAAAGTTAGTGTCGAGCCCTGCTATAGTACATACAGTACTTACTCCAAGATGTTAATACAACAAATGATGGTTTACCAAGAAATGATTTGATTGTACATAAGAGTTATAACATCACCATATACGATCTGGATGAATGAAATGATTATCAAATCCTCAAGGTTCTTTTATATGAAAGCCATAAAGGATCACTTGATACTGGTGACACAAAGTTTGGCAAATGACAGACAATTACAAGCTCTTGCTCATTTTTACCAACTTTTGATCACCCTTGCATTGTATACACTGTACACTTCTTTGGAAAAAATAAAATAAACATAATTTCCATTCATGACTTACAGCACTCTAAATCCTTATCAATACTGTACAGTTGTGTAATCATGCCATCTCAAAGAGAGAAATTGAAAAGTATTCCAATCAATGGTCTAACCACACAGTAGAAAGACTGTTTCGTTGTCATTGTTTCCAATCAATGGTTAATCCTGTATGAGGATATATGTTATTCTTTTCTTGAAGTTTCTGGAGAGTCAACTCTTCATATTCTTAATCAATGAAATTTCAATACAATTATATGAGATGACTTTTCATCATTTTTCTCTTGATTGTGGTTTCACAACTGATCATGCTCCTCTATCTGGCAAGAGGCATTCATCTAGTTTGGCTAATTTCTTTGCTGTGTATTTTTGCTAATCTGTCAGCCATCCATATTAATCCCCTGCTAATCCCTTGTTAATCTCACCATCTGGAGCTCCATCACAAACTACCAAGTCTGCCTTTTCTCCTTCAAAGTGGGTGATGATCTCACGTGCAGTGGATTCCTAAAATCAGGGGAAAAGGAAATGTTCCTATTTAGAATTTTAATTTTTTAACTCACAAGACACGGGACAGTGTAAAAACACCCAAAAAACCCCAAACAAACTAGAGAAGCACTCTGAGAGTGCAGACCTCCACCAAGAAGCTAATTTCCACCAATGATCTTGTTCTTCCACAGAGATCAGTGATTTCCATCCATAAAATGCGCAAGCATGCTGAAATTTGCCTGATTTTCCCCAATATAGATGCCTTTGTTACGTCATAAACCCTCAGCTGCGCGGCGCACCTCGCTCTAGCAGAAACTACGCACTTAAGTGCGCGTATGAAAACCTCCAAAATATGCAGCTTGAACTCCCAAGTTCATTGTCCCTACTGACCAAAATATCGAAAATCCTTCCAAAAATCCACAATTTCTGGATCACAAAAATTTAATCATCTGTTCCTTGTGTCATTTTCAAATTTTTTCTGCAAGTTTCATTCCAATCCGTTTACAACTTTTTTGAGTTATTTTGCACACGGACAAACAAACGGTAATGAAAACATAATCTTCTCCCTTGACGGAGGTAAAAAAAAAGGTCCCTGACACCTACATGTACATATATATGGTATATATATATATATGGTATGTTACGGCCACTGCAACCATTACAGTGAACTTCAAGGCACAGCTGATGAATTTTGAAGAGTATTTTTGACAGTGATGGCTAGTGCTCACCAACATTGTAAATACGGTCAGGTAGGGGCACAGGATACACGCTAGCAACTCCCACTATACCAAAGTCCTCTAGACTAGACTGGCAAATTTCTTCTGTTACATCAAATTTCAGAATAGCAGAAAACATAAAGTATACAAAGAGGTACAGATAATTTTTTGACCAGAATTTGTACTTTGTTGTATCAATATTTTACTGTCACAGGAGCACACTGTATTGCACAGTCTTTGAAGTTATGAGCAAATAGCCCATTAACCTGATTTCTCATTTCAAACTTACACGACAGTGTGACGTTTTTATTTTCTTTCTTTTTTGAGACTGTACAAAAAGAAGGATTACTGAGAACACATGGGACAAACACAGAAAAAGATAAAAATACTTTATAGAAAACTGAAGCTAACATACCTACAGCAAATACAATCATGCTCTGCTAGGTTTTTTGGTCATAAGAATGAGGAAAGAAGGCACCCCAATTATTTTTTTTTTCTATAACACTTACAAAAAATATATGAAGTAGAAATGTTATTACCTTCACAATTTTCTTACAGGCCAAACTCTTTTCTTTCCTATCTTTCAAATTTTAACTCTTGTGGTCTGATACACATCACTTCTCATCAAAATTGGCAGTCAGGCACAGGCACCATACTTGTAATAGACAAGTGCTCAATCATATTACATTCCCAAAAATGAATTTCATTTGCACAAGTTGGTTTGAAGCATCTTGCTAATGTACATGTACCTGAACCATTTCTAGCATCAGAAATGAACAATGCAGCTTTGTAAGCCAAGTAAACCTCGTTAAGGTCAAAGAATGGAACACTTTGAAGCTGCAGAGAAGACTAGCTTGTTGGTTGCCATAGATACCTTTGTGATGTCTCCTTGAATCTGGATAACTCCAGGGAGTGGGGCCATTGCTTGCAGGTCAACTGCTACAATCTTGGTTCCATCAAATGACCCATCTTTTCCTCTGTAGAAATTTAAAAAAAATACTAAAAATTCAAACAAATAAAACACACTTAAACAAACACAGCAACAAATTCTTATTGATGACCAAAGCTCTCTAGATACAGTAATACAATTGACACTGCAGTATCATATCAAACACTGGTTACATGATCACACATTTTCAATACCTCAAGACTTCCTTGTCCACGAACCCAATTACACTCATTTAATAAAAATTGTGTTCTTTTCCACCAAGATGTTTATATATTTCCCATGATGAATGATTTCATAAACGGCACAACAACTACTGTACTTCATATCAAGTACAATTCTGTACATTTCAACATTGTTTTAACAATCTCGAAATTTAAAATAGTGCAATAAAAAATCCTCTTCACATAATTATTCAAAATGGCAGGCATCTGGTATCGGCTCTGCACTGACATCCCCTCTGCTTGATTAGTTTAAAAAACAACACTGATGCAGAATGCGACCACCCCACACTAAATTAATAAAGCATATGGGTGGTTACGCTGCAATGTACATCGGTTGCAGATAAGTAGCACATCAGCTCTGGAGCTGGTGCCAGACTTGTGGCCAATACGAGCAGGGTTCAAGTCAGCAAACATGACATGCGGCCCAAAGTTGAACCACGTCTGTGAAGGTGATGTTGCTTTCATCTCCACTGGTATAGCTTCATAATGCTGTAAAAGTGGCTATTTTTGCACGAGTAATTTTTTACATCTGGCTGGGTAAGACGAATTTCGCATGTTTCTAATTTCGCGGAATCAGGACAATTAATCTCTGGAACATACAGCATGCAAAAAAAAATATTTGTGTGCTTCTATTTTCACACTAGCTTCTGGCTGCACGAAATGCACAAAAATGTCTACACCATGAAAATTTCCACTTTTACAGTACCGTGTCATTCTACCTTTTGAATGAGACACTGTACATACCTCATCTTCCTACTCAGAACTTGGCTCCAGCTTCCAGGTGCTGCGCAAAGGTCAACAACCTTTGTTACTCCTGTAAAAGCAAAAAAAAAAAAAATGCACTTGAGTGAAGAGGATCGGGAGCGATAGACAAATATAAAACTAGACTTACAATATGTAGTGAGAGGGAGGTAGGATGGGAGAGGATAGAGACAAGAGAATTTTATTATTTCATATAGATATCACAGCCTTTACACAAGACCAGTGCATCAAAGATGGGCATACTCGTGAAATGGGCCCCACCACTGCCTGTCTGTACAAATACTACAGCAGCTTTCCTATTATACTTGTGAGTTCAGCCCCACTGTGTGGCTCTACCAAACGGCATAATCTATGCACAATTGATACAGCGGAGAGCCCATTTCCACAGATAGAATCTTCACTTCTTCCTTCCTTTTTATTCCTCTGTTTTTTCTTTTCTTTCTCTCTTTTATTCTTGGAAAAACTTCCTTAGTGTATCTCAAATAATTCAACCCTAAACCTAACCTACATAATCTTGCTTGCTAATGCATGGATCATGCATGCGCACTGCAGTGGGGCCTACTTCAAGATTTTGCCCAAAGAAGAACACAAAGTTTTATAAATCTTGAAATCACAGTTCACTGGCAACTCTCTGATAATCTCCAGACATGTTCCTGGGTTCTTCATGGTGACACGCAGCATCAAATATGACCTTGGCTTTATGATGTCATACAGGGTCCATTTCAAGAAGTGCCCATCTCAATATTCATACACCTCATAATCATGGCACTTTTGAAGTCATGTGTGGATAATTCCCTGTCACACCATGGACCTACAATGGTCACACACACTAGCTCTGCCTTAATACCATGCAGCAGATGCCAGTGATATACAATGCCTCCTTTAACCCGTTCCTTCTGCAATTCTCTGAGCACCTTCAATGCCCCCAAATTACATTCTTTTTGCAGGTCGACAGAGAACAGACAGGTTGGTAATCCACCTGTCTGAAAGCAGTCAAGCGAGCGTTGTACATGTAACCCCTTTCCAAGGTCAATTACATGTGCCATCAAACAATGATTTTTTTACGCATAAAAAAAGAAAAAAAGATGCACCGGAATGGGGTCAGCGAAATCAAACATCTACTAGTCTAGAGATCAACCTTGATCACTTAGTGTACATCATTATACGATTTTTAAAAGTAGGTTTTCTAGATCTAGATCTAGTTTTTCTAGGCCTACAGCAAAACAAGCTCACACTACAAGTAAATTAAAGTCACATATTGGAGAAAGGGCAAATAATACTGTGAATGTGATACATATGCAGTTTTCATACAAAAAGAGAACAGTTATTGATAGAATAAACTCTATTCCATAAATCTTTCTATCAATTAAAAAAAAAATCTGAGCAGCATATCTATAAAAACACAAATTAACAATTAGCTCCACTCATCATCATGTTAATCTACAAAAATGTAAGCCACGAAGGCACTCCTGGTTATTACCAGATTCCTGTAAAGAACAGCTAAAAAGGCTTTTAATAGTTAATGGCCACACACTGACCCATTGCATTTGGTCAGCGGAATTGCACAGTTGCACTGTCTGCATGGCTGGTCAATTGCAAGATTTAGAATCTAGTTCCTAGATCTTTTGAGGCAGAGCTGGTCATGGTCGGGTTATACTTATCAGATCTAGACTCTAGTCTCTAGATACTCTAGACCTACAATGTAGGGTAGAGCCCCCAGTATTCGGCCATTTAAGCTTTTCTGAAATATTTTTCAAACTAATATACATCATATCTACAGCAATGCACAATGTATGTGAAAATGCATCAAATTTCTTTAATCTCAATTTTCATTCTCACACAGAATATCACAAAATCCCAAAATATATCACCTTGAAAATTCCCCAGAATACGGTCACCGCGCAGTATATATTCGGTCAAGCGATATGCGCGTTCAAAGTCAATGCGTGTTCAAGACAGCTGAAAAACGCGCCGCGCACTACCTTGTTGGCGCACAATTGCATCTGAGACGTTGCGGCGCCCATTGGGGTTGGTGACCGAATACTGGGGAATCGGCACTTGCATTCAACCCTTGTACATTGAGACACTGCATCAGCACATACGGAAATTTTGTTTTTCTGTTGCGTTTTTGAGGACACCATCACACTCGACGCTAGGGATAAGCAAAAAATCCTGCAAGAAAACGGCATTATTTCTCAATTTTTAGCGCTTTTCGGCGAACCATACTCTTATTAGTGGGCTCAATCCGCGTACGCTTTTGCAAAGTCGCGCCGAGTCTGCACTTTTGACAGTGAAATTTGGGATTTTGGATGGATTTTTGGAGGGGGCTAATAGATAATTAAGGCCAAGGGAGTTTCCTGTAGTGAATGAGTGACTACAAGTAGAGTAACTGCGTCAGTAAGCGGCCGTGCAGCCGTTCGCGGCAGGTACAACATACACGGTAATATACCGCTAAACACTGCATTCAACTGTTACATGCACACTACACATATACTAACACACTAGCAATCAACAAAAACCAACCGATAAAATGGGCACGATCTCTGACAAAAGTGAAATTTTCTCACCTAAATGACAACATATCGCATCCAAAATGAAATTTTTGGTACTTCTTAACATAACAGTTAAGAAACAATGGTCCAAGAAACTTGATTTTTTGTCGTTTTCTCGATGTTCATGGATTTTGAAAACATATCCTCACGTAAAATAGAACTTTCGCGAGCCGATGTGGGCCGCCATTTTTTTCAGAAAGTGGATGTTACCATTGAAAAAAAAATGAGAAAAACACGAGAAAGACATCAACAACACTGCCAGAATTGCGATCTTGTTTGCGGCCAATGCATGTGCGCCCGCTATTTTCACGTGTTTTCGCAATGGGAATTGGCGCTTACGCAATGTTCGCGAGATATGTGAAGGCATTCAGCTAAAGATCGCGGAGCACACGCGTATTGCATAGGGATTGTACATCGTGCCGCAAGCAGAAATACTACGTCGCATATCGCCCTTATCGGCGAAAATTGTGCGGGGTTTTGCCCTGGTAAATCATGAAAACTGCGTTGGTCAATGGTAAATTTCTTTTATGAAAACAATTGTGACCCGCTACAACAAAATGATCCTAAAGTCGGGAGAGGTCGATTATTTGAAAATTGCATGGTATAATCCCCTAATCTTTCTGCTTTAAATTGATATATAACACATTTTATAAAAATAATCGGCTGCGGAGATATCGATGTTTAAAAGAGAGCATGTCGAGACGTCTGGAAAATCACTCTTTCGAGAAAAGCGCCCTAAAAGTCTTCCTTTCGACGCAATCGCGATCAACACACGCAAGTCAGTTTTCACCTCTGGACAATAGAAGGTAAGCCCTAGCAACCCCCGAAGAGTTCATTCAAGCACATCAGCGTCGGCGGTCTCCTCACCAACCAATCAATGACCAGGATGTGAGAAGCGGCTGAGCATAGCGCACCCCGCCCGCACGCACTAGTCGACTGGGCAGTGTGCGAACTTCACGCTTCGGTTAGCAGCAAGCAGCAAACTGACCAATGAGATCACTCTGGTCGTTGTTAGGGGCGGAACCTATCTGTGGCGCTCAATCCAAATTTTCGAATCCGTTTCTGCTTCGTTGAAACGCCAAAAAACATGGCTCAGAATTGAAAAACGCTATTTTTTGGTCTTTCCTTTCACCATTTTGCTTCAAAATTTCGACAGATGATAGAAGAGATGTTAGACTCCAATAATATATCAGAATCAGAAAATCGTAAGTTTTGACCAATTTTAATGCTCTGACTTCAAACTCGATTTTCACGGCTTCGACCGTGCGCGACTTTAGGACCTTTTTGTTGTAGCGGGTCACAATTGTGTTAATGAATAATCTTGTCTATGTATATATGAAATGGTTGAAAATAATTTGTCTGATTTGTTTACAAGTTGGAAAAACCCTTAACAATGCTTAAACTGCCGCAAACGGGATATTTTACTCATGTGAATTGGTGTGATTTGCGTTTGTTGTGACAGTAGAACTTACTGGTTGGTGATTAGTGATATTAAAGTGACGGAATACCGGTAGGTGACCGAATAATTTACTGGAACTCTTACCCTACCTGTTAAAATAGGTTTCCATCTTGTCCATGCCCTACCCACCACCATTCCATCATACTCATAGTTTACGACTAGCGTTAGGCCTAACGTTAAACTTTATATCTACGACCTATGCTACGTTTTACGACTTCACACAGATCTAATTTAGAATAAACACGGTCAGCAACGGAACTGCCATTGCAATATAATATCATAGCATTTGTTAAGTCATGAATACAGTAAACACCCCTCCTAGAAAGCTAACTAGTTAGGTCGAATTTAATCTGAACTCAATCACGCATTGCATTGACATACTTAGCGCTTAAAAGACAACGTTTTGTAGCTATCGACTTACCACACACAAAACTCAACACGTGGGACTTCGAGATAACACTTGGCGTATATCTAGACACATTTCTACAAAACTTGCCTTTAAATATATCAAACTCCTCGTTGATTTGCAGCAATTTGAAAGCACTCCGAGCTCGCCATCCTTCTTCTTTGGCCAAGCGATAATAAATATCTCTTTTGTCCTTTGAAGAACGTCCCATGTCAACTTTACATTTGAGAGTACAATATTAGGGGTGTGTTGGCTGTGTGATGTGGTGTGCGGCGCGCGCGGCGTAACACCACCAAAGATCGTAACACACGGGTTTTCTTGTAGAGTGAAATGTTCACAATGTACGTTTTGTTGAGGATCGCGAAAGGATCCTAAAACTATTGATTGCAGAATTGATTGATCTTATTTCTGCATTTCTTTTTTTATACATAAATGTAACAAAAAGTCACTTGAACAAAGTTATTCGAATACAATATTGTTTGAATCAAGGAGTTGAAACAGGTAGGTAAAGCAAAATGCGCGACATTGTTCCATTTTTCAATTTCATTATTTTTTTTTCCATGAAACCTCTTTATACAAAATGAAGATGAGCAGGCGTTATTTCATATCTTTTTTTATATGAAAACTTAAAAATCACATGAACATGCCGTTTAAGACACAAATAAGATAAGTGTATACCATGTGTAACATTACTTTATTTTCATTCATTAATTTTTTTTTGATTTCCAACAGAAACATATAAATACCTTACAGAAATTGAATACATAGATTTTATCATGATACATAATAAAGGATACGTTTACAAAATATTGATACAAAGACCTAACTAACGCGAAATAGACACCCTGAACAAATTCCTACACTGTAAGTCGCTGTCATGCAGGAATTTCCGAGAGAGAGAGGGAGAGAGAGAGAGAGAGAGAGTGTGTGTGTAGTGTGTGTGTGTGTGCGTGTGTGTGTGTGTGTGCGTGTGCGTGTGTGTGTGTGTGTGTTAATTTTTGGATAAGCTAAATACTAAGATGGCGGAATTGTATGATCCTTCTCAGCTCGTAGTTTTAGGGGGAGATTTCAATATACTCATGAATGGAAAATTAGATTATATGGGACAAAAGAATATTATAAAAACTAAGTTTAATGAGAAATTGGAAGAATTTTTGAGAAGGTATGAGCTAGAAGATGTGTGGCGAAAAAGAAACCCGGATAAAAGGGAATTTACTTTTAGGCAAAAGTGGCCAATCGTTCAAAGTCGTTTAGACTATTGGTTTTTTTCCTCTAATGCACTTAATTTGGTTAATAAGTGCGATATCATTACGTCAATTACACCTGATCATTCTTGTATTTTGTTACAACTTAAGAATCTAGCAGATAAATTTTCATTTGGTAAATCTTATTGGAAATTTAATAATAGTTTATGTGCAGATCTTGAGTTTGTTAATATGTTGAATGAGAAAATTTATCAATTAAGGGAACAATTGATTCCAGAAATCCAGGATAAATTACTTTTTTGGGATTTTTTAAAGATGAAAATGAGAAATATTATAATCAATTATTCGAAGGAGAAGGCAAAACGAAGGAGAAAGGAAATAGAAAAGTTAGAATCAGAAACAAGTCATTTACAAACTCAATTATTGACTTTACCTGTAAAATTTATAACGGATGAAATTGAAGAGAAAAAAACAGCACTAAACAATTTGTATGATTATTCTCGCCAAGGTCTGAGAATCAGGTCAAGAGCAGAGTGGTATGAAGAGGGAGAACAGAAAACGCAGTATTTTGAACAGTTGTTGAAATCTAAGAAAAGGAAAAGTGTTATTAAAGAATTATACAATGAAAAGAAAGAAATAGTGTCAGATAAAAATGAGATTTTGAAAATTATTAGAATATTTTATGAAAAATTGTATTCTGCTTGTGATATTTTTGAAGATGAAAAGTTGATGTTTTTATCTGGTATTCCCAAATTAAATGAAGAAAGTAGAAATTTATGTGAAGGTGAAGCAACTAAAAATGAATGTTATGAAGTTTTGAAGGAAATGAAAGTCAATAAGTCTCCGGGAAATGATGGATTTACTGTGGAGTTTTATAATACTTTTTGGCCAGTTTTAGGAGATATTTTAGTTGAAACACTAAATGAGGCATATAATAGGGGGGAACTGTCTACATCTCAAAAGCAAGGAGTAATTACACTTATAGAGAAGGAAGGTAAAGATGGTATGTATGTTCAACACTATAGACCTATTACTTTGTTAAATGTTGATTATAAGATTTTATCAAAAATATTAGCTAAAAGGATTCAAAAGGTGTTACCGGAAATTATTCATCATGATCAAGTAGGCTATATGAAAAACAGAAATATCGGAGAAGCTGTAAGAATAATAGATGACATTCTTTTTCATGCATTGGAACATCCGTGCGGTTATCTAGTTGCGGTGGACTTTGAGAAAACATTTGATTCGGTAGCGCATATCTTTTTATTTAAAATTCTGCAATTATTTGGTTTCGGGAATTCATTTCAATTTTGGGTTAAAGTCTTGTACACGGATATCAGTAGCTGTGTTATGAACGGTGGAAACTCAACGGGGTACTTTAATATCAAACGGGGTGTGAGGCAGGGTGATCCTCTGTCTCCATATATATTTTTATTAGCTATGGAAACTTTAGCTGGAGCTATTAGAAAAGATAAGGATATTAATGGAATTAAATTTGGTCAAAATGAAATAAAACAAATTTTATATGCGGATGATATTTCTTTGTTTGTGAAAGATGAGGGTTCAATTAAAAGGTTACAATTTTTATTTGATGAATTTGGGAAAATAAGTGGTCTCAAAATAAATAAAGGGAAGACTAATTTCTTATGGCTTGGGGAGGAAAAAGATAGGCCAAATATTCATTTGTTTGGGAATTTTGTTCAAGAAATCAAAATATTAGGAATTTATTTTTCCTTAGATGTTAAGGCAAAAGAGAATTTAAATTTTAAAGAAATATTAAGTAAGATAAAAAGTCTTTTAGGATGGTGGAAAGAAAGAGATTTAACACTTATGGGAAAAATACATCTTATGAAAACATTCGCCTTGTCAAAATTAAATTATGTAGCATCACTTATTGTTGTTCCTCAGTGGGTATTTTCAGAAGTCGAAAAAATTACCTTTGATTTCTTATGGCATGGCAAAGACCGTATAAAGAGAAATATTATGTATCAAGATTATGAGTTTGGGGGTTTAAGAATGACGAACTTTCGGTTATTTGTTAAGGCACAACGTATTATGTGGTTAAAACGCCTTCTATATGGAGAAAAAGAAATTGGGTGGAAATTATTTTTTGACTTCTGTTTTAGTACTGTAGGAGGTAGATTCCTGTTTATGTGTGACTTTGATTCATCTATTATGACAGATAATGTACCACCTTTTTATTCGGAAATATTGAAGGTTTGGCTCGATATCTATAAATATAGACAATTGGAAAATGAGGTTGTAAATCCAATAATATTCAATAATAGGAGTGTACGCATAGCAGGTAGGATGTTTTTTCATAGAGATTTATTTGATGCAGGAATAATTACAATACAAGATATATTAAATAACGGTCTTTTGAGATCTCAGTCACATTTTCAAAGCTTGGGTCTTGGTTTTAAGGTAGAAGAATTGCTTAAACTGAATGATATATTTAATGCTATACCCCAGAAATGGAAAGACTCTATGAGAGCAGGGACACTTCAGCAAGTTGATTCCACAAACTTTGACTTAAAATTGATTTTTTTTCTGGTCAGAGAGTAAATTTGCAAGTTTTAAAATCGAGAAAAATATATGAGGCTATGGTGGAAGATTTACAGTCATCTTCTGTTTTACAAATTAAAGATGACCACAGTAGTTATGATTATACAAACAAAGAAATAAAAGATCTTTTTATTAAACCGAGTAAGTGTACATTGATAAGAAAATATAGAGAATTTCAATTTATGATGTTACATGGCGTAGTTTACACTAAGGAGCGTTTAATGAAGTTTGGTTTTGTAACAGACAGCCTTTGTTCCTTCTGCCAACATGAGCCTGATACTTATCTGCATTTATTTTTACACTGTGTTAAAGTGAAACCGTTATGGGAATTCATAATTAATTATTTCGATATAAATGAGTTAAGGAATATGGATTGGAGAGATATATTTGGGGGAATCTCTGGTTATTCAAATAGATCAAAATGTGTAAATACTTTGATTATTTTAACAAAATACATCATTTTTAAATCTAGAACGGGAAATAAGTTACCCACTGGAGAAAAGATGCAAAAGATTATTGTTGAATTAATAAATGAGGAAAAAATCCTGGCGACCAAGGCTGGGAAGCTACATGTACATTTACAAAAATGGGAATATTTTGAGACTTCGTTGAATAAACCAGTCTGAAGCTACGTGCAACGTCTGTGACTTTTATGAAAATAGAAATGTTTCCATAGTATTTCACTCTTCTTTTCTTCATTTTTTTTCCTTTCCTTCATTTCTCCTCCTCTTCTTCTTCTTTTTTTTTTCTTTTTCTCTTGTGGTGTTTTGTATTTTCTCCCCCTCCTTTCCCATGCGTTCCTGTCAGCCTGTTGGCGGGCCGATTATATAACTATATTTACTATATTGCGATGTGTAGGCAAGAGCAGTTAACCAAATTAGGTGCATGTGTATGTGTGTGTGTGTATGGGTGTGTTTGTGTGTGTTTGTGTGTTGCATGTGTACAGATAGGGGTGGGGGAGGAAACAGGAAGGGAGGGAACTGGTGGGGGTGATCATAGGGACTCAGTAAGGGATATGAGTTAGTAGGTGGGCGGGTATTGGTTGATAAATAATATGGTTCCATTATTACTGTATAATTTTGCTGCATAATTCATTTGGATGATTATTAAGATTAATGCCAGAAGAATTGAATTATCACTGTTAAATTTAAGCAATTTTTTGAGAGCATAGGGGAAGTGACTCTAGGTAATTTGATAATTGTTCATGAAAATGTAATTTTTGTTATGTCATTATGTACAGCAATAGCAAATTTGCTATTATGATCACAAATGTATATTTTCGTCATTTCAATTGTAGCAAATGAAAATTGTTATTTTTTTCTATTACTTTGAATGGAACAGAATAAACATCGTTGAAAAACAAAAACAAAAAGTGTGTGTGCGTGTGTGTGTGACAGAAACTTATTACGCGGAGTGAAGATAAAAGACAAAAAAAAAAACAAGACTATATAACAAGACGAAATGGATGGAGCCGCTGAGCCATAATTTTGTAAGGATATAAAGTTGGATTTTCCCATGCATTGCAACCATTGGAGGATCAGCACAATTTTATGATTTCTTAATGTTAATATAAAAAATATCAATTTTCATGATGAGATTTACATAAATTCTTGTAACTGTTCAGATTTTTTCCCGTCATAAGTATTCTTAAAAGAACCTAACAGAGGTTATTCCAATATTTAGGTCCAGCAAATATAAATATAGATTGTGTAAAAATAGCCCTAGTTATAAAAGACAGATGGAATTCATCAGAGCGACAAGTCGGATATTTATGGAAGGAGCGGTTTCTCGCAAACATGCTACTTAAAACTGACGGATATTAATTATTACTGAGTTTGTACATAAATTGGCCAAAATAATGATAATAAAGGTCGGTTATCTTTACAACGATGTTTTCAGAAATAAAACATCGGTGTGAGCAGTCCAAGATACATGGCAAATTATTCGAAGGGTTTTTGTTCTGGAGACGGAAAAAGAAATGCAGGAAATCATGATCATCATCATGAAGCAAACTCATGACGAGGATATTTGGCCTCCCATTTGTTGTTGTTTTTTTTTTACAGTATAATACGACAAATTGTTAAGGAGATGCTCTATTCTCCACTCTCCCCCTCCCACCCCCCCCCCCCCCCAAAAAAAAAATAAAGGGAAAAAAAGACAGTGCAGAAGTTCATTTTGCAAAAATGTGAAGAATTTATGGGAAGATGAGATAGATAACGAATTTGTCTTTTTATAGTCACATTGGTTTGTGCGTTCAGTTCGGGCCCTTTCTTGAATGAGAAGTTAGTTTATAGAGAAGGATGAAGGGATACGTGATTTGCACATTAACAAAATGTTCTTGATGACCAAACATCTCATTGATTTGACATCATAATTATCTTCGAGCTAATTTTGGAACATGCAAAGGGATCTAGGCCCTATCTTGTTTAAGGTTGTCGGGTAAAAGATTCCAGACATTGGAGCCATGATGTTTGAGAGATTTTTTTTTTTTTTCACTTAAGCGATTCCTGGTTCACTAACGGTTCAATTAGATCAAGTTCAAGTCTTTTCAAGGTGATGATTTTATTTAGATGAACTGCACATTGGGTATAAGACAGAATATTGGAAATATAGGGATTAAAAAGTCATTGAACAGAGAAAGAAGTTGTTTGAACGTTAATTGTGTGTGTGTGTGTGTGTGTGTGTGTGTCGGGTGTGTGTTGGGGTGTTGGGGTGTATATGTGTGTATGTCATGGTGTTTATGTGTGGGTGTTTGTGGGTTGGTGGGGATGGGGATTTGATTTGAAGAAGGATAGTTATAAATTGTATGAAAGATATTGGTAGAATTTATTATTTATGATGGATGTAGATTTGTTTTGGTTGGTAGGGGAATTTTTAGAGTTGGTTGGGTTTTTTATGATATGATTTTATTCTAGAATTGTATAACGTATTTTTTGTTGCTTTTTATGGATACACCCTTGTGAGTGTGAGTTACATGATTCAGTATATATAGTCTAGGAAAATAGGTTTTGGTATACATGTCAATACTTTCGTCATCTTTTGTAATTAGCATGTTGTACTAAACGCTTATATTATTTCTTTGGAACCTACATCCTACAAGCATTGCTTTTTAGTAGGTTCCTCATATTTACACATCATTTTCTTACTAACATGTCCTTATACATTTGTGAAATTATGTCCAAAATTGAATGTTGTGTTATACATATCTTACTCCGAAGTCAAATGGAATATGAAACCTGAATATGGAATGTGGAATATGGAACTTGATAAAAAAAAACCAATACTTTCTCATGAAGAAATTGTCAATAGGGTTGATTTATTATCGAGTTGTTTATGTTGAGAGATGATTTGCAATATAAGTTGACAAAATAATGGATCTTTTTTGTGTTTTGAATGCATTCGTATCGCTTATGTTCACGTTATACCCAAAATGGGTTGATTTATGAATGATTTGAATTAAATCAATAAAATATCAAGGAAAAACAAAAAAGTGTGTGTGTGTGTGTGTGTGTGTGTGTGTGGAAAAAAAATTTTGTTATTAAAGTGTGAATATAAAGGGGGTAGGAGGGAAATGAATAGTACGAGTTGGAAATAACTGCACTGCTCATTTTTGTAAAAGTATTTAAAGTGAGTTTGTTTTGTAGAACCAAATTTTTCCCACACGTAATGTTGCAGTATATAATACAGGGCTGCAGGGATGATTAGGGAATTATGGATGGTAACCGGGCTCTTGAAGCCAAGTAAACTCCAAAATAAAGTTGCTGTTCCTCAGGAGTTTTTACTCTTCGCTATTAATTATTATCATTCTTATTATACATATTTATCATCATCACGTCACCATAACTATTATCATCGTTATCAAGTCGGAATTAGTGCGGAAGGGTTAATAGTGGTATGGATGATAATGACTGACGAAGTAGATAAATGAAAGAGTATAGGCCCCTATACTCTGAAGACATCAAAACAACATATTATTTTGATTGAATGTATAGGCTATACTGACACAATAGGCAATCATTAATTGTTTATGATAATGCCCTCATTCGAGATTTATTAAACACACAATTTTCTTTCCTTGCTATAACTTAGGCCCCTAATGACAATAATAATAATAATAACAACAATAATAATAATAATAATAATAATAATAATAATAATAATAATAATAATAATTATCACAATAATAGTATGATAATAATGATGATAATAATACTAATGATAAATAATTATAATGATAATAATAGGCCTAATGATTTGCTATGACATTTCTTTGTGATTACATCGCCTGTAATAGATCATGGACGTAACACTTCATTATGTTATTTACGCTAGAGGATTTTAAGACATCATACATTCTTCACAATCTGAAAAACGACCTTTTGTATTTAGTAGGGACTGCGCGGCTTCTTGTTTCGTACTCCATTGTCGCCGATTGAAGTAGGTTTCCTATTGTACTCACCAAATTTTTTTAAAGGACGCGCAAGCCTATCAATATTCATAACCCTATTTTACATATGAAAGCATAATACACAGTATTCGCAAGTGCATACTGTTTAGACTCGATCTGTATAATGGCCTTGGTTCACACTTTCTCCTTTTCTTCCAGTAAGAACTCATAGTACAATGTATGCTTTGAACAGAAAACCAACAACTTTAAAAAGACACAAACTGTAAACATGTAGAAGTTCATAATCCAGAAAAAACGATCCGACGCTTCGGCGGCGGCGCCACGACTCCCAATGCAGGCCTACTGGTTACGGTGCGGTATAACCGTACCGATCATTACGTCACACACATCTCACTGTCGTCTACTTTTAATCTACTGACTATATGCCTACTACGATCATCATAGCGAAAACATAGCTGCCCGTGAGAATACTAGTAGCTGACAGTGAGAATTTTATACACGAACAGTAGGGTGAGACTGAGATCGAGAGGGGAGGGGTTGCTGCTTCCAATACCAGACAGCAGGTGCAAACTTATCAAGTGCGGCTTTGATGGTCTCATGGTCATTGAGAAAGCACGCATCAAATCCGTCGCCACGCTAGATACGACGCGTCAGCGAGGCTGCAGTGGTGTGCTCCACACGATTGTACTAGGGCCTGCGCCTACTACAGATCGTGAGCTCTCCAACAAGCTGCTACGGACAGTTATACAGTGTCAGTCTCAGTAGACGAACGGGTGTCCCACATCAAAAAGGACAACTGATCACTTATTGCTTGTAAGTTATGGCATCGCGATGTATTTTGTGTGTATGTGGAATTGTGATCAGTTCAATTGAGAGTGTGATGTGATGATTACATGGTTTCATAATGCAGTGAGCGGGCCCGGATGAGCAGATGAGCATGCCAGTCTTCTTGATCTCCTCGGCAAGGCTCGGGCACGCAGCAGGTGTGCGGCTGATGGCGCTGAACTCAGTAACAGCAGGCCCTCGACAATCCACGCAGGATACCTGGGTGTGCCCTGAGCTGCGGCTGCGCTGCTGTACATAGCTCTTTAATTTACTATCACTCTCACAGTCATCCCTTTCCACCACAGGCCTTTCAGTTCTTATTCAACAAGAAGTCGAGTTCAAGATATTTGTACTCGTATTTGATGCATTTTGAGATGTCCCATGGCCATGCCCATAACATAAAAAATAATGTGCCTGAGCCAAAGCTGCAGCATAAATTACCAGGTACCTTATCCTACCATATTAAATGTTTCAGTGACTTTACTAAAAGCCTTGTTATAATTGTATCCCCCGAACAGAGTTTGGAGGATACTATGGATTTGGCCTCGTTAAAATTTTATATTCATTACATTAGATTCAGACATTCAAACATGTTCTGTTGATGACCCTGAGTCCAAGATTAGATTAGCATTCAGCGACATCATCATTTTCAGGGCATGAGAGTTTTAGAGATTGATCTGATTTCAGATCTTTAGTAAATTTTACTCTGCCCAAAACCTATAGGAGCCTTTTCAGACTTTTTTTCAGACATTTATTTTGCTGTTCAAATGCATAATACATTCACAGGTGTATGCACTGAACATTATTTTTTTCTGTCGTAAGTTTCAGACTTTTTAGACTTAAATTTCTTCATCTCACAACCCTGCTAAATATCCCTACGTGTATCTCGTTATTACTGTAAAAACTTGAACAGCAGTGGCGCTATGTAAGTTCAGAAACATATGTGCAGGTGCAGAGTACAAGCTCTATTTTATTGTTGTCCTCTATATGATAAAGAAGTATTATTTCCGTTACCAAATTACCATGTAAATTAGTTTTGCAAATTTTCTCAGCAATTAACAGGGTGGGAAAAGAAATGTAAAGTTACGAGCTCTGAAAGTGCATTGATTTCTATGGTGAAGTGACAATGTTTTAGAGGTAGGTCCATGGTTTAAATAAGTGATAGAATGTGAAAAATTAGATTTGATTACTGCATACAGTGTGATGTACGTTCTGCCCGTGCATGCTGCACATTGGTATCACATTACAGGAAGTTTACAAGTTAGCACAGAAAGTGTGACCCCGCTTGACCTCCATGTGTTGGGATTTTGTGCTTGAGATCAACTATTAATCAAACAGTCACTTTTTTGACTGTGTGATATGGAATTACATAGTGTAATTGCTTTTTCTTTTGCTCTATCAATCTTTCATACTTGATTATTCCTTCCTCTCTGCTCTCACTAATTCATAATCCATCAACCTGTGTAAGTGCAAGATGAGCCAACTAAACAATACATCATTTTACTTTTCACTGGATGCAAAATGTATAATTTACAAATGTTTGTTTGTTTGTTTGTTTTTATCAAGCTTCTGTTAAAGAGTGTGAGTGCTGAGTGACTAGCTGCTGATGATTTTTGACACCAGAATGAGTGTTATGCTCCTTTTGTTTAAATGGCAACGATATTTTAGACATGTGTAACTTTTGTATTTAAGAGTTTGTGGATAAAATGGATATTAATACAATCCATGGTTTCTTCATCAAAATGGCTTGCTTTTATTTATTTTGTTGGGGGTCTCTTTCTCTTTCATTTCATATCTTTCCCCATTTGGTTTAAAGACTATGCCATTTGCCAATTACAGAGAGAAATTGAAGATCAAGAAGAATTGCAATGAGTAGTACATTGTAAATGAGATCAAGAAATAAATACCACACATCAGTGAAACTGAACACATTTTGGAAAATATGAAAGAAGTTACAATTTTCATGCCAACAAATCCTACAATACACTTAGTAGTTTCCATCAGACATTTGTTATCATTGTCACTATCTTAATATTAAAAACCCCCAAAACACATCATTTCTGTGAATGCTAATAATATAGAGTAATGGTTTCCAAAGTCTCATGTTTGTAAAGTTGTATTCAACTACTGCAGTCCTTGGGTGTTTGACTTTGTATTAAACATTTGTCCACTTCTTACTAGCATTTGGTTAATTCTACGTGTATGTCCGTAAAGTTATGTGTGCAAAATATTCAGCAGTGAGTATACAATCATGTGAGACAAAGCACATACTGTACGTACAGTTTGTAGCTTTGAGTATCAAAGTGCTCCCTCCCTCTCCCTCCTTGTGTCTTTCTCTCACTTTCCCTTCTCCAGGGAAAGATATCAGTTTGCGATCTTTTACCTTAAATTCGGATTATCTGGCAGGGGTTAAACCTTGGTCAGTAGCCCTTGACCCTTTTGTTGAAAGTAGTTCAGATGCTGGTTTTGTGTGCGTGTGGTTCCCCCTTTTTTTTTTCTTCACTTGAATAACCTCAAGTTTTTATGGCAGCAATGGTCATTCAGAATGGCCATCTATAGAGAAGATAATTGCCAGTCATGGAGGCTTGCCTTGTTCTCTTAACAAACCAGTGAGGAAACGGTGGATAAAACAAGAGCAAGAGCAAGACTCTATCACATCACATGTAGTTAACCCATTGAGGACGATCTGACTTTGCTATAACACGCTTTTCCCATAGACACCTGCCGGAGTATAGTCTGTATAGTCATCAGAGTGTTAAAGATGTGGTTTAAACGTGAAGATTCCATGGAGTGGGAAGGCTGGCATGGCTGGGATATATTCCAGATTTTCCCCATAATGAATCATGTACACCTCTATCACTGATCTCTATGTACACTCTCTGTAAAGTATACACAGCTAAAGAATTTCAACAGGAGTCCAATGTTGCTTATGAGCATACATACGCCTCGGTGCACGTCATTTTCCCTGACCAGTACTGTTCACAGCCTTTATTATGTACCCTGATGAGCAGCGAATGAATTTGGCCACCCATGCTACTGGGTCTTTGAATACCCTTGCCTGTGAAGATGAGATAAAACCACTACTACAGAGCTGTACAATATGTATAGTACTTCAAATACCATTGCTACTTCTAATTTCTGCCACTGCTGCTGTTACTAAGTACTACTACAAATAATACTGTTGTACTACTACTTCATGTAATTTACTCTACTACTTCTACTACTACTGCTGCTGTTTTGTACATCTTGTACATTGTATTTCTATTGCATAATAGTATAAAAACGTCATCTACAGTGACTACTGGTATTGTGTAACAGCCTCCAGTTTGTTTTATTCCCATTTTATCTTTATGATATTGTGTCTGGCAACATTCTATATGAAAATGTTTGAAATTAATGACCAGTAAAATTGTCAATTGTAGATTAATTACATCATCTGGCACTCCATGGGTGTTGGAAACTAGATCTTAAATGCCACCCACCAATAATATGAGACTCACCTAACAAGTTCTCTTTTCATTTCCCTTTTGTTTGGTCAGAGCTGCTCAGACTGATAGCTGTGATTGCCAAGCTTTAAAATTGTCAAATTCACACTGCTTCAACTGAGGGACATTGTGTCATTTCAGAATGAAGTTTCAGCGAGATGTTGTGCAATGTTTGGATTTGCGAGTAGTTTGAAGTTTTGGGAAATAAGGACTTACACTTTTAAATGTGCATCTACCAGAAAGTGACTCGCTCATAAAAACAAGCTCAAGGCTGATGCATTATATGTGCTTTAAACAATATCTTTAAATTGAGCGCAACTTTTGATTTTGTGTCGTCTCTGTGTTATTTGAAATTTTCACAATATTCATGGGCATGATGGGATTGAGAAAATGTATTTAGTGTTTGTATCTAATGCAAAATGGAGCATAAAATGTTTGAGAAGAGATCTGTCCAATCTAAAAGCAGGTTACAAATACATACATACATCATCACTGCACCAACAGCATGCTACTCCAATATCCAAAGTGAAAAACACTATGATCCTTCTGTCTGACGGAGACCTGTCCAATTAAGAGTCATACTGTGGCCTTTACAAAGAAGAAAGAAAAGTTGGCATGCAAACATTTATTTTGGGTACGCTACAAATATGTTGGGGCTATCACTTCACAGTATATGTACCCAGATAGATAAGGGCAATTCTGCGGTTAGTAACGTTACATTTGAACAAATTTAGATATTTGTTTTTACCACTAAATTACCATTTATTCACTTCAAGTCAAAATTATGTCAAAAACATGTTCATCCTTCCCAGGTTTATGATACAGAAAAGAATGAACACAATCCAAGAAATATTAGAATTGCTATAGCAACTTAAAGGGCTGGTTAGTAACGTTACGAAAAAAGGACATGACAAAAAAATCAATGTCTTGTAACAAAAAGTGTGCAAAAATTCAAGTTACTTCAAACAAAGTGTTGCATTAATTTCAATTATTGCATCATGGCAAATGTTCATGCAAATTTTTTTAGCAGTTCGACCAATAATTTTTTAGCTAAACCTCCAAAAGCATGGTTAGTAACGTTACATTTGTCCTGAGTAATTCCGCAGGTCATTTCACCCTTTTGTAATTGACAAAATGTCACATGACTTCTGGAGTATTTAAATGTATTCCTCTTTTACCCTTTAGCAAAACTTTGAGGAAAAAATTTCAAAGGAACCCACTGTAATTTGCATTTAAGTGAATTTCAGCGTCCCCAGTCCCACATGTACATTTTAAATGATGGTTTTAGATCTCACAAAATCAATGAATACGAAAAATAAAATCTACTGAATTTGAAAGACCCTAATGATTGGTGAACATCCATGGCATTAGTTGATACCTAGATTAAAGGGTAAGATAAAGAGGCACATTTCTTTTATCCATGTCATGTCCACCTAACTGCGGAATTGCCCATAAGCAATTTAAAGAACCTAAGTACTCTTTGTGTCTTTATCATACACATACTGTTTAAAGCTTGACTGTTTACTCAGCAATAACACTGTTGACATAGCCCACATCTCCTGTTGTATCATTACATACAATACATGTGCATTGAATAGAAAACAAAACAAAACATATTCTTTAAATAATGTAAAGACTGGATCATATTGCTCGGATTTTAAGCCAATTTGTATGATTTGTGGTACTGTTGTCACAGACAAAACAAAAACATAGTGTGTTATAGTATAGTGGTGATCAATGCAGAATGTTGCTGCGCTAAATAGCACAATTTGCCCAGTAGAACTATCAATATTTAAACTATTCATCATACATATTTTAGTACTGGTCGAGTGGTATGAATGTGAGTTTCTCTTATCCTTGAAATTTAATCTACACTGTTGTATGATGTGGACTATATGGGCATGTACACATATTCTACATGATCAATTTGATATACTTGACATGCAGTAAAGGTTAGAAGCCATCATCCTTGAGATGGTCGGCTTGTGTCATTTGTGGATTCTATTGAGTGGTTTGCTTAGTAAATCTCGGCTGTACAAATAGACAAATTTCGTTTCCTCATTCCTAGAGCGTATTTTTGGTTTCTGAGTGATGCCGTACAATGGTTTTCTCTCATCTGCACAGGGTACTCTCATGTTACACCGGAGTTTCAGTAGAGATGAACCATGGAGTTTGGATTGTAGGTGGAATATCCATTAAATGTGAAATTCATTATGATACAACTGCATTGCAAGGTATCTTAATCCATTGAGGATGGGCTGATTTCGCATCTGAACACACATTTCCCATAGACACTTGCCAAGTATGCTCAGGACTTGTCTGCAACGGGTTAATTGCAGGGCTGCCAACTCTCACGCATTGAGCGTGAGACTCACACATTTTGGTCCTTTCTCACTCTAAAACTTTATTTCATTTGCATGCATTTCTATTGATCTCACTCATTTTGACTCCTAAATTATAGCATTGGCCTATGGGAGTCTCTCTCTCAACTAGTTTCCAATGTTGGCAGCCCTGTAATTGATAAATTCAGAATCATTATGGTGTACAACGCTGATGTGGGTGGTACAGGTGCATACCATATTGTGGGTTTATACAAATAGCAGAGCTCCTAAACTGGAATTCCCCAGGAACCTAGAATGTGTCAGTTTTATCGAGGCTTGCATGTCTCTTGAAAACAACAATGCAGGCATTATACATTAATATGATGCACTCGAGTGTAAAAATACAATGAATTTGATTCTGCACAGCATGTTGAAATTATGGCTGGGAGTGTTTTTTTTACTCTACTGGCATTGGCATGTAAATATACTTGTTTTATCAATGATGAGGTTCTATGTGACCCTATACATTATACATAGCCAGAATATTAGAAACATCATCATTACCAATCCAGATGGTCAGTTTTCAAATTCATTGTATTTTTTCCTTAAAACTACATTACAAGCTAGAAATCTATTCAATGATGATACATACAGTTGTACCTACTGTATTAAGTGTCCTTCAATAGAATAGGAATGTACTTTGCGTGCAATGTTAGTGATTAATATTACGTGTACATATCAGGGGACCACATGTTCAAACACGCGGTAATTCAAACTTTCTTGTTTGCCAGGAAAAGGCTGTTATAAAGGTAAGCAAAAAATATGATTTGAGAGCAAAGAGCCAGTCTGAAAATGTACTCCTAAACCCCCTTTAATCCAGTGTGGTAGGACCACGTCTCCATTCAGTGGTACATTGTACATTATACATGTTTACAAGCGTGTTTCACATACAGTAATTCATGATGCAACA
The DNA here is from genome assembly GCA_033980235.1 of Diadema setosum. Taxonomy (NCBI): domain Eukaryota; kingdom Metazoa; phylum Echinodermata; class Echinoidea; order Diadematoida; family Diadematidae; genus Diadema; species Diadema setosum. The sequence continues at coordinate 9,684,342 of CM067077.1, read as the reverse complement.
ATGGCTGCAATGCACATTGTACATTCCAGCACAAAAATTCCAACAATTGTTACACTGTCATTGAACAGAGTATGTTGTGAACGCTGTTTTGAATTCAGCCATCAACAGTCTCTGAGCTTAAACAAAAAAATACAGCGTAGTTTCTGTCTGATTTTTGGGTCCTCTGTTTGTTCACATTTTAATCCATAAATTGATATGATATAAGTGCAGTACTTCCAAGCTTACACCTGTGTACAGACTCTCTCTAGTGCTTTGAAATAGTCAACTCTGGAGCAAAATGGACCCCCCTCTCATCCTAACCCCCCCCCCCCAAAAAAAAAAAAATATATATATATATATATTTATATATATATAAATATATCACAACAATCTTGATTGTTGAATATTAGTGTACTTGAGGCTTTGGGTATACATGTATTATATGATAGACATTCTTTTGCCCCCACACAGTCTGAGTGGGATACGGATGATCAGACTATTTAAGGAAGTACACACCTTTCCAAGTGCAAAGTAATTTGTGATGTACACTGTATTGTGTGAGAAATAATAATTGGTGTGCACGCTGAATGAACTTTGAACTGTGGTTGATTTTGATGAAAGTTCAGAATATCTGCACCATATCTTGTAAATTGAGCCATCATATGTTGCAGTTGAGTAAACCTTAGTATCATGTTGGGTTCTTTTTTTCTTTTTTTTTCTGTTTTTCGTTTTTTTTTTTTTTCTTCTGTTTTTTGTTTTTGTTTTTGTTTTGTTTGGGTTCTTTTTTTTAACCATGCAAGTTTAGTGGTATACTGTATACCGGTACATGTATAATTCCCTGCTTTTTTGGCCTTTAACCAAATACAGTTTGATTTAATTTTTGGTGTTTTCTTACATATACATGCCATCTTTATCAAAGTTTCACAAATTTTGTAGAAATTTTATCCAAGTTTGATTCACTAGTAGAATTACTTGTTGAAACACACAAGTGTAGGGTACTTGAATAAAGTATGAGGGAAGGTAGAGGTGTATAAAAAGGAAAGCATTAGGAGAGATGGAAAACAGGATAAACAAAAAACAAGGAGGTTTCTCCATAATGATTATTCTTGATATTAGCTGCAGTACATAGTTTCTGTAGGAACAAGTGGCATCAATGAACTCTAATCATCTTTTAACTTGAAGTGTCAATTACTCGTTAGTTTCCTTTTATGCTGTTTGCTATTAAAGCCTTTTTCTTCTCATGTCTTGGCATTATGCCAACATTATTTGCATTATGTTTGCTGCTTGGAAGTAAAGTCTATAAAAAAAAAAAAATCAGAACCGACTGTATTCATACTTATTCATTAGATCTTAGATCTTTTTTCTTTCTTGAACTCGACCTCTTTATATGTTGTACTTAATGCTATCTGAGTTGTAAAGTTTGTTTGTTTGTTTGTTTTAAGTGATATTTCCAAAGTATGTCATACATTTTTATGTTTGTTGATAGAGGAAGGTCAGAATTCTCCTTGAGAAATTGTTTCTCTTAGTGGGATTATCTACAAGTTGAGAGCGCATGCTTGAATTACCACCAGGGGCCAGTGTATGGAAAAGTGAAGACGATGAGCATGGTGCATTATGAATATCCAATCCTTTCGGTGGCCATGTAGAACCACTTCTTGGATCAGAAGTTTTCAGTATGTAACAGAGGATAGAATGGATGATCGGTCAGTGTGACTGTTGTTTGAGAGAGGGTGAGGATTGTTTCAAGCAGAATTATCTTTCCGTGGTGTGTGTGTCTGTTTTCCTTTTTTTTCTTTATACTACGCAAGAAGGTTACATACTGGTAAAAAAAATATATATATATATATATATATATAGTATAGCATGCAGCCCCTTAAAATAAAGCAGAGTTGTGAAAACATGGTTTTCAGGGAGTAATTGTTTGCACCAATCAAAACACAATAGACAATAGATGTCTCAGGGCTGTGAGAACAAGAGTTGGAAGAGATAAAGGGTATTGCCAATAAGATTTAAAATTACCTGTAACCTCCCTTAAAAGGCACCATCACAACATTGCCATAAGAATGTCCGTCCCGTTACATAATACGGTCGACTCCCATTATAAAATAAAATCCCCGTGACTGCAGTTAGTTTTCTTTCATGAATTATCTATCCAAATTTTGTTGTAAACAAACAAACAATGGAAAATCAAAGAGTGGATGATGTTGGGGGCTGAATTTTTACTTCATTGAATAAATTGGAATCTCGTTATTAATCCCTTATGGTGTTCGTTGTAATGGGAGTGCACTGTTTAATATGTTTTGAACTACAACTGTAGTCTTACAGTCCTGCTGACTCTCTAAGAATAGCTAGATCAAAATAACATTTTCATCTCATTATTATGCAGACTTTGCTGATGGTTGTTAAGGATTGAAAGTAAAAGGGAAATTCCATGCTGATATTATGTTCCTTTGTATGAAAAACAGAAGAATCATCTACAATGTATGTAGCTCAGTAAAAATCTTGGTGACCAAAAATTAGACACATGTACACAAAACAAAGTTCTCAGTTGTAAAAGTGTAAGCAAGTATAAGACAAATGGGTAACTCTGTGTTACATAGGTGATGAGCATGGTTTCCATTTGTTTTGTACAAAAAGAAAGGTGATTTTAATTTGTCTAAAAAGATATGTATTTGGGCACAGATGGAAGTTACCCACTGAGGAGGACACATGTATGGTGTAAACCATATTTTACTCTTTTGTACAAAGATTTATAGTTTTGAAGAAAGATGCTAAGGAAACAAATTGAAAAAAAAAATAATTCCAAGGTACACCTTCCCTTTTAATACTGTACTCATGGTTTGCCATGACATTGAGCTATCATGTCAAGAAAACAGCTTTGATTTATGTACTCCAAGTATTGAGCTATCACAGCTCCCAATACAAACACTTGATGTCCTTCGAGTGGACATAAAAAACACACTGTGCATAAAAAGAAAAGAAGCTATGTGACGACACGCTAATACATTTTCAAATTGCCTATGCCGTCTGTGTGTAAATCTACATACCATGATTGTAAGCAATAGTCTAGACTAGCTGCTAACCGTTGTACTTGGCATTAGGCTGTGGAGAGTCCATTAGCCCAAGGTTAACCTGTTAACCCGTTGAGGACGAATACCGAGTATACTCGGGCAACAGTCTATGGGAAATGTGTGTTGTAGCAAAATCAAACCGTCCTCAACGGGTTAAAGATGGACTGATTTTGCTACAAGACACACTTCCCATAGACATCTGCCTGACTACTTAGTATACTGGGGACTCATCCTCAACTGGTTAATCTGTTTTAATGGGGCTCGCAGTTGAGGGGTACTGTAAAAGGTGACATTTTTGTGATGTGGGCATTGTCATGCATATTTTGAGTGACATGAATTTAGCATTAAAAGTGCCCAAATATTTGGTTGTTATGGTCTAGATACATATATTGTAATAACATTTTTCATTATCTGTGATAGATCTCGAGATACACTCTTGTTAGTATATTGTAAGGAAATTTGTTATATGTGTCATTTGTTTGAAAATTTCTTTATGTTCACTTGTCCTGTGGCATACACTGTAAGTGAAGTTTAGGTCATGATATGGACCAGTTACCTTTTATCATGTGATGTCAAAGCCATTTAGGTCTTATACTGTCCATGATTTATTACTGTGGCAGCAGTGAGCTGGTTGAAGTGCCCGCTCACTTGGTGCATCTGTCTGTGAAATTACACGTACAAACACGTACAAGCTGATTTTACCCGGCCGAGTGCGAAAAATCACCTGTACATATACTACTAGATGCACAAAATTTCCCACTTTTACAGCAGCTGGTACCACATGTACATTGTAATTGACTGATGCAAACCACTCCACGCGTGAAAACCCTGTACATGGGCATTGCGCTAAAACCACACAGATATTGTACCTTTGGTATATACCAATTATCCACAGCAACACATTAGCATATACGTTCTATGACACTCAGAGACTTACACTTGTAAGTAGCAATCAAAAATGGCATTGTGCAGTAGCCTCATATTTGTTGTTTGGGTAATTATAATGCACTACTGCAACAAACCTTTGTTCATTTGCCCGTACAAAAATTGTAAGTGCTCATTTGCACTGAAGTGTGTGTGTGATATTTAAAGTAGAAGCTGACAGTGTTGTGTGTACAAATTGACAAAATAAACAAGGACAATTATGCATCCCCTTTGCATAGACCCACAACTACAAAACATTGAATTAATAATGCCCAACAGCAAATTGGCAATTCCGCGAAAAATGTTACTTTCCTAAAACTCATAAATCTGCAATGATTTGAAAAATATATGAGCTGCAGGGACAAATTTAGTATCAAATGCTAGAACTTGTCTAGTTCTTTCATTTGAGTGGTATTTTGATACAATTAAAGTGTATTTAGACATTCTTTTCTTCAAAAAATCCATTTGGGGCAAAATTTTTGATAAATTTTGTAAAAACACACAATCTTTGACTCTCAGTATTCCATAGTCATCAACACATCAGCATTTTGTTCAAAGTAGTTTATGGTTAAGAATGGACCAAAAAACACTACATGTAAGCCTTGTCTGAGATACGAACTGTGTTGAAGTATGAATATTGGGACCTTAAAAAGTGGACAAAGTTGTAATGTCCGTAACGCTAATGATGTAATGTCCTTAACGCTACATTTGTGAACCTGTAGAGTACATGCTGAATGTTTTGTTCACAATTATCAATCTACAACTTAAACAGGACCTGAGCACTCATTTCAGAAAAAAAAAAATTCTTTTACTTGATGCTCTGATACATAAATTTCTTAACATATCCACATGGAGGTACATAATCGTGTCCAAAAAATGTACTGTCCGTTATAAAGGCAAGCATTTTGTGTAATATCTACCGAATGATATATTGTAACTAGAATCAAAACTCAGACTGTTAACATTTCATGACCACTGGGTTAGAATAAACCATGAATGGATTCAGAATGATTATGCTGAGTTGTTGAAATACAGTGTAAGCCAGCAAAGTCACGAAAAAATTCTCTAAATGTAGTGTCCATAATGCTGGAATTGCCCAAATGTTAAAACTGTGCAACCAGCAGATCGTGCACTGATTATCAGAAGAAAGTAAGAGTTCTGTATTAATTAGCTGAAGACGAGTCCAAAGTACACTCCGGCAGGTGTCTATATTTTAAATGCGTGTTAGCAAGATCAGCCCGTCCTCAATGGGTTAAGGAAATAGAATCTTGGTGATTATTTTATGCCAAAATGTAGATAGTTTGGGTTATTTTTGTGTAAAAAATAACATCTAAAACCCTTGACTAATGCATTTTGTTGCACTTACTGGTGACCCAATCCAGCACAGCGTGCCTTCAAGCCAACTATGCCCATTCAAATTCGGCCATTTGAAAGCGTGTTCAGTTAATACATATAATGCAGAATGAAATGCATCCTTTGCAGTGTGTTGAAAAGTCGCAGTGCCAGATGAATAATGCATACCGGTAAATTGCTTTTGCCCTTTATACAACCATATTTTATAGTGTATTGTGTGTGATGTACTGTATCACTTGTTTGGTTAGGGTGTCATAAATGGTATTTTTCCTGTCTATCTGTTCAGTCAATTGTACAGTTGTACTTCTTCATGCTTGAATACAACTCACAATGGAGCTGGGTCTCTACACACTATTCTACAATGTGCACCATACAGTGCCGATGAATTACAGGTTAATTGAATGAGAAGCAACAAAATGGCAATTTTTCCATTTCCGGAGATTCATTTTCAAGCTTATATTTCTGTTTTATTATTGTTCTAAAATCATTCGACAGGAGGAGAAGTGCTGTTAAAACCAATATCTGTGCTGCCTTATGAGGACTGTGTTAGGGTGCATTTATAAATGTTTTGACTTTTCTGTGTCATAAACCAGGCTTTCGAAGTGTGTGTAGTTCAAAATGTAGTTGCCTCTAGACTCATTTTGAAACAGCATTTCAAAACAGTGATTCAAAACACGCAAAAAAAGGGTGTTGGTGGCTCAGTTTTCTACCAGCTTTCATGGTCATTTTGTACATTTCTGTCACATCGTTTTGCTGTCAGTATGAAATGCTCTCTTGCATTCATCAGAGTTGAAGTTTCATGCTTGTTTGTGCAGATCAATATCATCATGATATGATTTATACTTACCAAAAATCTGTCACTGTGTATTTCTGCCAGAAACCGAGGTTTCATGACTTAAGGCACTGCCAGCTCTGGTGTAAAAGGGGCCCCTTAATGCTACATGCCAGGAACTGTTAATTAATTTCTAATGCTGAAATGACCTTGAGACAAGAAGTCATGTGACACGCCATGACAGAGACTGCATTCAAGGACGCACAGAGGTATCTTACCATTACAGTCCACCCCGAGTATGATTCATCTAAAACATGCTTGAGCATCAGTGATGTTAGGAGAGACATGTTATTAATCATTTCCCAGATAGGCTGTGTTGTACAATATACTATGTGTGTACAACATCACATACAACATGTACAATTGTAGTTCTGTACATGTATACACTGTATCAATAATGAATTGTACCAGTATCTGTCTTCTTTGATTTACAGCAGATAGTATAACATTTGTAAGGTAAGGGCTTAATTGTATGTCATATGTTACATTTTTTTCCTGTATTTCTTTTTATGTTTAGTGAGAATGAATGCTGTAAATATTTCAAGAAGAAATATTGGAGGTATATTGCTTTTATGCAATGATATGACATGACAGTACAACGTGAGAGAATCTTTCCCCATCCTGTCTGTAATAATTGTATGCTTGATGTGAAAAGGCAACCATAAGGTCCAGTTTGTGACCAACGTGATCAAGTGAAAGCATCTTTAAAATGTTATTGTGACGCTTTTCACAGAAACAGGTGTTTGAATTAATAAACCAGCAATGTACATGTCCATTTTTGTGGTAGGTCCATGGGTAGAGACACTATGGATCCCGAATTACTCTTTTACAAGTTTGGGAGGGGGATCTGAATGGGATTTTAAGAAAATGCCAGAAATACAACAAAGGAAGAATTCATTAAGAGAGTGAAGGTGTGTAAACAGGTTAAAGCTACAAGACTGTTAAATTCTAGAGTATCTACGTGTATTTAGTATTGAAGGAAGTAGGAAGTATTAAAATCGTGTGTGTGTGTTGTTGTTGTTTTTTTGGGGGGTGGCAAAGAAAAATTGAACTTGGAACAATTACTTTCTGGAAGGAAGTAGAAATTATCTCATATTTTAGGTGAAAAGGAAATGGTGTATGGCTCAGATTTCTTTCAACTTTCATCAGGGTGGACATTGAGATGCAAATGTTTCTTATCAGGAGTTTGCAATTGAGAGTTTTCCATTCTGTTCAGGACTTTCATTTGGGGGAACAAATTATGTGGGCATAATATTCTGGAGATATGAAATCTTATTTTTTTATTTTAACATCTAGCTGTGCACTTTTTGCTATTTCCATGTATCAAAATCACAGACAGTTAGAGGCTGGCATTCCAGAATAGTATTCAGATTAGGCCTACCTTCTAATCTGAGTGGCATGCACAGGTGAGAATGCGAGCTTTCCTTCCCCATTCTGGTCGTCATTTAGGAATGCTCGGCTTCAGGGTATAGTCTGAGATATGACAGGCATTTCGGAATGAAGCTGAGAATACTTCATCCATGCTGGGCCGACCTTGTTTAATCCCTCTATGGTGTGGCAAAACCAAACAGTACAAAACAGGATTAATTCACAAGGGTTCACAACCTGTTTTCTACAATGCATCCGATCAGCCAAGGGAGAGCTAAGAGTCATGAATATGCGTGAAAGTTCTCGTCTCTATACTCTTCGCGAAAATTTGACGCTGAAAAATGGCCATCGGCTCCAATTTGTAAAGATTTTATGTCATGAAAATATTGTGTTTTACAGTAGAAAATGCATATTTCCTATTCCTCTCACTTCAAAAATTATGCAGGTACAACTGTACAGTAGGCATCACATTGAATCACCATGACGATGGATGGAGGCGTGGCGGCATACTCCCGCTTCGCAGAGGAAATGGACATGGACTCGTTGGACCTGAAAGTCCGGGACAATTACGGTTACGGCCGCTGGGCTGCCACCAAGCGCTGGTGTGACTTCCACCGCAAGGCCGTTGGCCTGGTGGCCCTGGTCGTCGCCGTGTTCGTCGTCGGGCTGGTCATTGGACACTTCCTGCATTTCTCGATAGTCCCGCACTGTGACCTCAAGAGGCCCAACAATGCAACTGCCAACAAGTCACTGCCGGAGCCCACAGAGGCACCCACTCCGACCAGCCAGTACAGTGCCATGTTGGACAGCATCATCAGCAGAAACTACCTGGATGATTACCTCAGGTGAGTTGGACCCCCCATGTGTCTCTTTTGCCAGTCTTGCAAGCCCAGGATAAACTTTGGTCTGTAAGCAGCCACTTTAAAGGGATTGCATAGTTTTGGTTGAGACTTAACTTCAGGTATTTATCATTTTTTTGGTGAGATAGTGAGAAACCTCTTATGAAATATTAAAGAACATACATAGGATTCAATGTTTATTTGATAAAAATTGGTTTTGAAATGGCCGAGATATCCAAAACAGAGTGATCCTTATAAAGTGTGGGACCCACACTTTATTACGATTGTTTGTTTTTACTTTGTTTTTGGATGTTTCAGCTATTCCAAACCCGATTTTTATCAAATAAACTTTGAATTCCACTTGAAATGGTATGTTTTGTACTATTTCATCAGTGTTTTCTTGGTATCTCGCAAAAAAGTACAAGCCCAATTTTCATCTCCACCAATACTGTACCATCCCTTTAATAGAGAGGATAGTAATATTTCATACAGATTTCTCATGACTCTTTTCCATGTAGGTAACAGCAAAACTCAAATTTTCGAGTTAAAGCATTTATTCATACAATCGTAATTAATAAGCAGTAAATGAGCCAGTGTAATGATTTGTCTTCAGCTCAACACACGAATATATTCAGTTGGAATAGATTCTTATAGTGAAACTACCAGTATTCACAAGAATTTATTTTCAACCTGATCCTTCTCACTACGAACACTGCACGTGGCTGGCTAGTGGTACTTTGGAAAAATACAACCGCACTTTCAAATGTTAATCAAAATCAGCAATTGTTTAACAGAAATATAAACACAAGACAATGCTTGTTAGATACTCTTCATTCAGAGGGAACACAGTTCAGAAATTGAAAGAAAAAATTCTCTATTATTTTGAGTTATTTGCTTTTAATGGTTAGTGTAAAGGTGTCAGTCACTTATTACATTTTGATGTAATTCTACTTTGTTTGATAGATTATTCATTTAATAATTCGTATTGCCTAGATCAGAAAATTGATTACATTATTGTTTGATAAAAATAAAAGTGTGTGCATATATTTTTTGTCTTACATTTTCAGGCAATTTACCCAGATACCCCACTACGCAGGCTCACCAAACAGCGAGATCATTGTCAATCGTATCAAGAACATGTGGGCAAGCATGGATGGTTTTAAGGTATACACCAAACAGTATAGTGTACAGCTCTCCAGGCCCAACATGTGAGTATATTAAATTGGAAACACAAAGTGCAAAGCATGGGACTATAAAGAAGAAAGAGAGAGAGAGCTCACAATAACTAATCTTACAAATGAATCTTATTTGTTCCGTCTTGAATTAGCCTTTGTTCTGTTGTTGCAATCCATGTTTATCCGCAAATTGTATCTGATTCAATGTACATGCACTGTGCACTATCAAATAAAAACCAAACAATCAATTTTCATGAAAGAAAAAGTTCACTTAATTAAAAGTGGATAGAATAATCTATAGGCATTGCTCCAAATATCAGGTAAAACACCAACCTTGTGGTTTTGATTTTTAACATTTTACTGAATATGAAAATACTTAAACTATGACACAGTAATATAGAGGAGATCAAGTTCTACAAGTTGAGATACCAATAACTCAATACCCCCCCCCCCCAACACACACACACACACAAAACCCAACCACACAAACAAACAAACAAACAGACAAAAACTAACAAACAAACAAAGTGTAATAACACCCTTCTGGTTCTCAAGCAGATATATTTTGTAAAGTTTTCGTGACTTAGATTTTGTGACTGTAATAACTCACAGGATTATAACCTCCCATAAAAGAAATGCAGTGTATGTTGTGGTCAACATATTTTCATTTTCTGGCACAATTAAAGAGCACTTGACTTTCCCTCTTCCAACATATTTTCATTTTCTGACACAGTTAAAGAGCAGGGTGAATGATATTACCCTTTATCGTATGAATATCATTATCATGTCAAGAGAATGTTATCTTTTTATTTTATAAAAGAAAAACAAATTGTGAAGCTCTCTTTATATTATCTTGATATTGTTATCCTGTTGTGACTGACAAAATGAAAAAATTTAACTTTTTAACAGATTGTCCAATTTTCTACAAATCTGCTGATCTATCCAAAAGACTGATAATGCGGCATTCACTCGATCCACATATATATTTGAGTGTTATTCCCTTTTATTGTCCCCGCCGAACGAGTTTGAGCAGGGGACTATGAAACGGGCTCCGTACGTGTGTGTGTCCGTGTGTCCGTCCGTGTGTCCGTCCGTCCGTCCGTGTGTGCGTCCGTGTGTGATCAAAATGTTCAAAATGCTACTCCTTCGCCATTTCTGACCTGATTTTGATTCTGTTTGCTTTATATGACAGCACTACATGGGAGCTTTGAAACTTCTATACAGAATTTCAGTTGTGATCTTTGACCTTGACCTTTGACCTATATTGTACATTTTGCTTCAAAATGCTACTCCTTCGCCATTTCTAACCCGATTTTGATTCCGTTTGCTTTATATGATGGCACTACGTGAGGGCTTCAAAATTTCTACACAGAATTTTGACCTTTGACTTCTTTGACCTTTGACCTTGATTTTTGACCTATATTGTACATTGCCTACAAAATGCTACTCCTTCGCCATTTCTAACCCGATTTTGATTCCGTTTGCTTTATGTGATGGCACTAGGTGAGGGCTTCAAAACTTCTACACAGAATTTTGACCTTTGACTTCTTTGACCTTTGACCTTGATTTTTGACCTGTATTGTACATTTTGCTACCAAATGCTACTCCTTCGCCATTTCTAACCCGATTTCGATTCCGTTTGCTTTATGTGATGGCACTAGGTGAGGGCTTCAAAACTTCTATGATATACAGAATTTTGACCTTTGACTTCTTTGACCTTTGACCTTGATTTTTTTACCTATATTGTACATTGGCTACAAAATGCTACTCCTTCGCCATTTCTAACCCGATTTCGATTCCGTTTGCTTTATGTGATGGCACTAGGTGAGGGCTTCAAAACTTCCGCATAGAATTTTGACCTTTGACTTCTTTGACCTTTGACCTTCATCTTTTTACCTATATTGTACATTTTGCTACTAAATGCTACTTCGGCGGGGACATATATTACACACCGCGTAATTTCTACTTTTCCTTGTTTCATTGAGGATGAGCTGATTTTGCCATAACATGCATTTGCCAGATGAGATACTTGCCTGAGTATACTCAGGACTAGACTTCAATGGGTGAAAGATGGGCAATGTTGGCGCTGCTGCAACTTTCTTTTTGTCTGCTCTCCCATGCCCAGGACAAACCCAAGTCGACTGGATGTGGTCGTGAGCCCTCCAGGCACGTTTGGGAGCTCGACGTACTATCCTACGGACACCTTGGTTAATGGCACCCTTCCGGGATTTAACCCATACAGTCCCAATGCAGAGATAACTGTAAGTGAGACCCTTGCAAAAAAAGGCTTCCTGATTATTTCTTTTCTTCATTAGTCTTTCCCTCGACTGTTTCTCACTCTTTATCTGTTATTGATAATTCTCCGCATGGCTTATATCTGCCTTGCCTCAGAAAATTTTGACAGATCCACCAATTGGTTGAACTTGTTTGTAAGATTGTGTTAATGGTTAGGATTCGTTTTCTGGGGTTGGAAAGCATAGTAAGTGTTGCAAGGTTGCCTTTTATGCTGTTCTTTTAATACAAATGTTTATTACAATTTTCAAATTTGTGGCTACTGTACCAGCAGCTACAATTGTAACTTACGGATGTGGCTGCTTGGAGTGTGAATGCCAGATTTAACTTTCTTCTTCTTGTGCATGAGCAGAAAATATGCCGGAAATCCTGAATATTGATATAAAGATATTGCGGTGTTGTTCCGCAGGAATCATTGTGTTAAACCACTTCCAGTGTGCCTTTTGTGAAAGGGATCAGAGTTCGTGGATGTGTAAACACTCCTTTTGAAAGACCCCAGCATGCATGTTCTCTAGCACCAATTGCAGACTGGCATGTAATACCCTAATGTAACACTTCATGGTGTTCTGATTTCAGTCTTTCATGGACTGTGTATTAAACTATAGGATTGCTTCAACCCCGCAGCAAAAATGCTATTGCCTCTGATACTAAATGGAAGGGAAGCAATTAATGGAGTTTTTCAATACCAGACTTCTCTCAGATTACGGGTTTCATTTTGACCACACTCCAACTTCTTGTAATGGCGGATGATGCTTTCATGTGCTAGCTAATCTGTCATTTGTAGTGTTGCAGTGAGACCATGTATCAGAGAAGAGAACAACATGATTTTAAGCAGTCGGGTGTTGTCTTGGTTGTTGTACAATAGAAGTGAATAGCCAGAAATACTTGCTAATCACATGATAATGTACCTGTATTACTGTATAAGCTGTTATTTTCGCGAATTTTACGAATCACAGTTGGATCGCGAATTTAACAACACGCAAAAATGTCGCTAGACATTAGAGTAATAGTACATTTAAATTAGCGTCGGTGTTAATTCACGAAATAACATCTCATGAAAACGTGTGTGGCCTCCTCATTCGCGAAAATATCTATACGCGAATATAACAGCGAAACACAGTATGTGTAGTGTAGTGCTGACAGCATAATGTGTTGTGTTTGACAGTAATGCAGTGAACAGATTATCTATTCAACCCCTAGAGATATGAAATGTATGGTTTTTCAGTCTGTGTGTTTGTTAGAACAGTCAATACTGCTTTTATTTTACACAGAAATGTGTTTTAGAAAAGTGTATATGAACATTTAAAAGCCAGACAAGACCTGGGCCCCAGCACAGGCATAGCTTCCTATGCTTTAAAGGGACTGTACAGTACTGGTTGAGGGGGGGATTCATGTTTTGCACATTCCTAAGTGAGATAATGAGAAACCTCTTATGAATTATGAAAGAGCATGTAATTTTAAGAAAGGTTCAACATTGATTTGATGAAAATTGGTTTTCAAATGGCCGAGATATCAAAAAAAGTGATGATAATAATAAAAGGCGACATGCCACAACTTTATTAGGATCTCTTTGTTTCACCTTGTTTTTGGATATCTTGGCCATTTCAAAACCGATTTTCATCAAATTAACTTTTGATAAATTGCATGCTCTTTGACATCTCATAGAGTGGTTTCTGAATATCTCGCAAAACATTAAAAGCTAAATCCTCACCTCAACCAAAACTGTACACACCCTTTAAAATAATTTGGACACGACAGCAGAAAAACCAGTCATTTTTCACTTTGACTTTGCACTTTTCATGTGACCCAACTTCTGTCACAGCCAGTATAGGAAAACTGAGTGAATTGGAGAGACAAAATACTCTATTAAAAGGCAGTGGTATTTCTTGTTTCATTTTCTATGTTTATATTTCTGAAAATACTGATCAAATACAACATGCAGACAGTCTCAGAATCTAATCTTCTCCAAACATGTGCATTTTGCGAATCATTGAATGCACAAAGACTACCAAAAAAACAACAACAACAAATCATCATCATTCAGAAAAACATGAGGCAATATTGATGGATGGAGTCTGGGCTCATATTGTACAGATATTTGCTGGTCTTGAAATCAGAGTATAATATGTTAATCTGTCTTTGTAAAAAGAATGGCTTCTGCATGGGCAGCGAAGCATGCCGGCATTGTAGACGATGTGCAAATTGATGCTTTGTTGCACACGAATGTACACACACACACACACACACACACACATACATGTACATACAGTAACAATAAGGGCTCAGTGTGCATTATATAGCCACATCCTGCACATGTATGTGAATTCTTCCAGCTCACAAAAGCAGCTTCAGTTGTTTCTTCTTCTTATTTGTTACATTCTAATAAGTCTCAAAACCATCATTTTGGGGTTGTTGTTGTTGTTGTTTTTTTCTTCTTCTTTTTGTGCTGATATAAATTCAAGTCCAGTTGTCTGTTTTTGTTGTTGTTGCTGTAGGTACGGTGTAATGTAAATGCATGATTAGAATTTATGTTATAAGCAAGAATAAAAGTTAACTCTAACTTCTAGTTTGCCGTCACCCATGAGAATGGAATAAGATATGGTGGCACACTCATTTTTTGAAGGTAACCTTTAGATTAAGACTTACACTGTAATTGCAAGTATTTGGGTATCAGTGAAAAGAAGGCAGCACTATCGGTAAAATGGCTTGAAACTCCATGACCTATACCAGGACTTTATATAGACAGTCACCAGTAACATATTGCAAAGTTATATAACAAAACAGGGAGGTGGAGGGTCTCTTCCACCTCCCTGATCAAAAGAACCTTTGACAATTTTCAGCTCAGACGAGCCTTCAAAAGCAGGGAATGTATTTTTCTCCTTTAGTAACTGTCCTTTCTTTTCTATTTGCTGACAGCATCTACATGTATACAGGCATCTTTAGAGAGAGGGATTTTTGTGACTATAAGATAGTAAATAGCTGATAAGTTGAGTTAAATGCAATGATAGATGCATAAATGTATTTTGCGGTCCTTGTTAAAGCCACAGGAAGCTACATTGCTCAATTGCAATCCACAGCTTTGAAGGGAATACTACACTCTCATGTAATTTAATCTATGGGATGACATTACAAAAATTTAATGCCCCCTGATTACTTGAGAATGGGCCAAAGTGGAAGCAATTGAGTCATAAAGTTTTAATGCTTTCAAAACACAGTAATGCCATTTGAATTTAATCAGATAAGATTAGATGATGTCAGATGCCATCCCTCGACAGATCTCCTTACAATCTGCATGTCAATCCCGTAGTGTATTTCATATTTTGTGTATTTTGTGTAATATTTGAAATCATAGGAAAGTTTTGCAATGATCACAGTACTGCTTCATCATCAGACATGCATATTTGCATGTCATATGACTGAATAAATTTCTATTTGGTATCATTTTTAATAAAGTCAATATGAAGTTGTGTGGTTTTCCTTTTGTTGCATAGCTCTGTTTTGCTTGTTTTGTTCATTTTGTTCTGTTTTTTTGCTTGGTGTGTTGTTAGGTGTTAAGTCATGTTTGTTTTGTTTTTGTATGTGTTTACTTGTTTTGTTTTGTTTGTTTGTTTGTATATGTTTTTCTGCTTGGTGTGTTTGCTGTTTAGTCGTGTTTGTTTGTTTTGTTTTGTATGCGTTCATTTTTTCAAAAAGAGTCAATACTGCTAGTAAAAGCAAAGTGAGCAGCCAAGTTTTTGACATACGATCTCCACACTTGCGGAGGCACATTCCATCAGACCCATCTGAAAATTCACCTCTCACCAGCCATTGCTAATGCTGACCTCTGCACTTTGTGTCAGCAAAATTTCTGCAGTCATAATTTCATCACCAAGGAATTCATGTCTTTTCACACTGGAAACTCCTTCTCCTCTTTCACACTTCACAGGCGGATCTGGTCTATATCAATTACGGGCGAGCGGAAGATTTCCACAAGCTGAAGAATGTGGGAAACATTCCCATCGATGGACACATCTGTTTGGTCAGAATGGGCAAGCTTTCCATCAGGAATATTGTAAGTTCAGTCTCCTCTGTGCGCATGTGCATCTGTATGTACAAATATATTGAAGATGTCGAAAAAGATATAAGCAGGGCTTAACATTAGCAGTGGCCTGGTGACCTGGTGGCCCAGGGCCACTAGAGATTTAAGTTTGGCCACCATATTTACAGACTGTAAAAAGAAGGTTATCTTTCTATGGCCAGAATGTGCCACCGGAGGAAAAAAAAGGTTAGTGTTGAGGTGTTGAGCCCTGTCTTATAGCCATACCTGGTATATGATGTGTGGCTATGTTATCCTAAGAAAGTCACAAACATAAACCCAAAAATCTTCATAGAAACATGATTCTAATGAAAAATATGACAGTTTGAATGTGTAATGTGTTCAAAACTCAGTGTATACTTTTTGTTTACTACAAAAGTCTCAAAATGTACCAGCAAAAACACTGTTTTGTTTTGTTTTTTTGTTTGTTTTTTTTTTGTTCCACTTGTCAGGAGTTTGACCTAATGTTGAAATAAATTCAGATAATATATTTTAGAAAAACTGCTGAAAGCTGTCACAAAAGCAGTGCAGAGGTATTTTGCCTAAAATTTTCTTGCTCTTTCCGTGAACAGGTCTTTGTTTTTACATTGTCTTTCACATATGGTTGACAGCACAAATGTCAAAGCCAGTTTATCTAAAATCTTTAGCATCTGATGGTTAGCATATCTACATCTCCGTTATAAGTTTCCAGGGCCCTAATTTATGAAGAGTTAAAATTGATTATATAGTTGATTTCAACTGTTAGTCTATGGCAGCCTGTGTGGCAAGGAGAATTAAAATCGATTTTATCTTTTGATAAAACGGGGCCTTAACTTCGTTAAGTACAACTGTTAACATCATTGCAAGACTAACTAGCAAGAATATTGTTTTAAAAAAGTCCATATCAGGAAAGAAAAGCAAGACCAAGTGACATAGAATGTTTAATACAATATGTTTGCACATTCATGCTTGGAAGCTTCACATCATGTATAGATGACATAGATGTTGATGTTTTAACCATAGCTTTTTCCCAGTTTGCCCTTGTGGGTCAATATAAATTTTTATTTGTCAACCAATGTAGGATTGTTACATGTACAGGGCATGTAATTATTAGGTGATGTGACAAAGCCCCTCCCCCACCCCCACCCCCCCCCCCCCCCCCCCCGCATAATTATGCCTGAAGAAGACAAAAGGCGTTTTCACATCAGCCCGATAAAAATCCAAGCTCGAAATATTTTCCGCGATGGCGAATTAGAGCTCTATTTCATTTCTTATTCACATCAGCCCAAAGAGGGGGTAGTCCGAATAGTTACAAATTTTAAAATAGCTAATATGACAGCTGAGTATGTGCAAACAGCATCAGTAATGTGTGTGCCCTCTCAAAAATTCCTCATGATTTGTGTGCAGTTTGCCTCAATCGATCAGGTCACACACACTAGGCATGATGGGATTCATCGCTCTAATTTCTCGAGTCGTTTTCACATTATCAAATAGCGCAGTACTAGCCCGCTATTTCAGAAATTTCCCGAGTTGGAGTCGAGAAATTTTCTCAATCAGAGCAATACAATTAGCGCGCTAATTTGTGTTCACATTATCAAATATATATAGCATGCTATTTTGCTAACGGGAGAATTTCCCAAGTCAGAAAATAGCGCGCTATTTAGAAACATTGGGCTGATGTGAAAACGCCTAAAATGATAAGCGTTTATGTCACTGCCTAGTCAGCATTATATTCAAAGTCATTACAGTCATGCCACATACTGCAATCAACATTCAGCAAGTGCTCAGAGATCAGTCCAGCCAGACAAAATCTCTTTTACTGTGTGAGAATAATGACATTCAACAAGGAAACATCAACAAGATCCTACAGGCTATTTCAGTAGGTCCTATGCAGCACAGGAATGCACTTTGCACAAGAGTTTAAACCCATCAATCATCTTGTTTCCAAGTATTTCCTGTTAGGCTTTCTTCTTTCTTTGTGTTTTCGTGCCTCTACCCCAAGGGGTGCCAGAGGCATTACCTTTTTTGTGTGTTTGTGTGCGGTTTGTCAGTTCATTAGTCCATCTGATCTCAGTTGTTTTGGATGTGATTTAAGAGAAAGCCTTTGATGAATATCTAAGGTATTCAGCAAAGATGGGTTGCTTGAGGTAAAAATGTGCTAATTTGATTTTTTTTTTGGGGGGGGGGGGATGCTCAAGGTCAAAGGTTGAAGGTTACTGAACTGTGGCCAAAGACAATCATTTCTATGAATGACAGGTGAAAGGTCATGATCAAAGGCCACTATGCCTTAATCTAAACTGTTCAGTGATAATGTGGCCTCTTTGGTATGATGGATAGAAATAGAATGTTAAAGATTTCCCCTGAACAAACAAAGTTAAAAGTTAGTCCTCGTCATGTTCAGTGGTGAAAATCAATGAACTTGAAGGATTGTCCTCAAGTACAGTCAAACTTGTCTTTAATGCAGTCACCTGTCTATAGCGGCCAACCGCCGTATATGACCATTAAAGATAATTTCCTTGGAGAGAAAAAAGCATGTTAGATATTAACTTGTCTATAGTGGCAGCCTGTCTATAAACAGCCACTTTTTTTGGCTCCCTAATAGGTTACGGCTATAGACAGGTTTTGACTGTAGTAGAATTACTGATTGTGTCAAAAGTCAACAGCATTCCATACACCTGACACACACTGCAGTCAAGTTGCTCTAGTCATATTTTCTTTGTTTCAATGTTTGAATTCATTGCTGCCAGATCCAAGGCTGTCGTGAGCACGGTGGCGTTGGGCTTGTCGTGTTCCCGGGTGCGCTCCACTATTTGCCGAATGCCACCAAGGACTCCGGCCCCGCATCATCATGGTGGTTGCCGCTCAATGCTACTATCCGTGAATCGGTGCGGACAGCGTTTGGTGACCCCCTCACTCCTCTGCTGCCCTCTCTTGGTGAGTTCTGTTCTCAAGGGTTTACTGTTAGAGCAATTTTTTTTTTTGTGCCCGGGGTGGTAAAATGAATTTCATTTATTTAAATGACACAGAGCAAAAGAGATGAAATCTCATACATTATACATGTATTACAAGCAAAATATTTGCACGCTTTTATTTTGCACTGATTTTGCATTGTGCCAAATGCACAAAGATTTCAACACGACAAATGAAAATTTGTTGTTTTAAACCATTAAAATTGGTTGTTTTAACCTGTTGAGGACGGGCTGATTTTGCTACAACATGCATTTCCCATAGATGCCTGCCGGAATATATGCAGGAGTAGTCTCCATTGAGTTGTTATTTTTTGTTTAATTTTCAAATTGCACGATATCTTTTGGACATTCATACAGTGTACGCAGGTAGCGATTAACAAGCTATTTGGGTCAACTGACTGACATGTCAACCCCCCCCCCCTTTTTTTTTCTTGGCTGTGCTTTTTCTGTGCTTGCAAATTGTAGCTGTAGTTAGCCTATAGAATTGATTAGTTTAATGTGGATCTATGACATACACTGATTACATATTCATAGATCTCCATTGATAAATGCACCCTGCCTTATCTCCTTTTTGATACAGTTATGATTGGTGTACAATGTTGGTAACATATTTTTTAAAGAGATTATTAAGTGTCAGTGTACATTGTCATTGTGTGCATTTTGTATCAGCTGAGAACTAGAAGGGCACTATTGCATTCTAAGATTTGACCGTAAATAGATGAGAAACAATCAATTTTCATAAAATAAAAAGCTTATGTTTAATCAAAAGTGGATATATAGATTTATACATGTAATCATTGTTCCATAAATTAGGTAAAATAACACCCTGGTGGTTTTGATTTTTCAAATTTTACTGAAAATGAAACTAATTTGAAATTGACACTGTAGGAGATCAAGCTCTACAACATGATACCGATAAACTCATTATCTCCCCGAATTGTGATAATGCCCACTTCTCAGCCGACGATATGATTTGGCACGTTGTATTAAAGCTGGGGGTACCAACATATAAACCTGGTTTGGGCCCTATTATATACATGTATAGTGTCATCTTGTGTTCTTAAGATGTGCAGTTACACACTGCTGTCATAGCGGTCAAATTTTAGCTAATGGCAGTAATGTTCTCCATGTCAATTCATCCCTGTTGTGACATGTGTTTAATGTCATTACAATAGTGATAACACATTCTCATGTTTATTCTAGAATAAGAAATATCATAATTTTGGACAGTGATATTCGAAAAGAAACCATTTTGATCCTCAAACTGGGTTCACACACGATTACTTATTTTCATCTGTAGGGTGATAATGCATAGTATAGTGGCACTGGTGGTGCTGCCTACACCACTACTGTACTAGGGCATCAGCATTGCACTGTTTTGTGCCATTATTAGAGAGGAAGAAAGAAAATAATGAGATGATTGAATTAATTCAATATATTAGCAGTCATTAATTGTCTTTTTGTTAAAGATTACTAACACAGGAAAATCATCTTGCATAAAATGCCAATAATTCCTTTCAACTTGTTTTGTTTTTTTTTGGTAGCCAGGGCACAGCACACGAAACAGACATAAATGATTAACAATATGGCAGTTTGTTAGCTAGTACTGCTTTACTTGCTGATGCAAGCACTCTCTGCTATTTGCATGCTGCCAAATTTCTTATGATGTACGTGCCTTTCACATTTCCAGCTATCATATTTGTACATGCTGTATCATTGACAGGAGTCAAAATTGATTTTGCTGCAAACATGAGCAGTTTGTTTGGAATTGCCATGATTCAATTTGTGATTGTTATGTAATTTCTAATTGTAAACTGTGGATCTGCAGTTTAGTCTCAAAATTTACATACGCATTTTTTTTTTTTAAATTAAAGATTGTCAATTACCGTCTAGTGCAATTCATTTACAATAGACTACGGCAATGTAAGAGTTACTCTGATTGAAAAACAAACAAACAAACAATTTTACCAACTTGGTATGGTTTCCCAAATTGACATATTTTGCTCAAATGCACAACCCTGATAAAACTGATCTATAAATCGCAAGCATGTCACAGCACATTGAAAGCATGGTAAGCCATAAAATTTATTTCTCAGCAAAGCATGCAATTCTCTATTCAACTTCACTGTACTGCATTTCCAGCCATAAACGCTGAACTATTAAAAGTTACATGGCTTTGGAATCCAGCGTATTTTCCAGAGTGCTGATGCTTTGCAGTCTCGAAATAATGAGGTACGCAGGAATTACTCCTTGGCACACAAAGAATTGATGTGCGATTCCTTGCTATTTTTCATGGACAGGGTGGAATAAGCTGAACAACTGAGAAAAGGTTTTGTTAAATTAGAATTTTAAAGTTTCATGTGTTACCTTTGAGTAATGATATTGGTAGCACTGACAAATGAAATTGAAGTGAAAATGTAATCAGTCAAAGTTCTCCCATTTCTAAATGCATGAAAGTGCACAAAAGTAATCTTTTTTTTTTTCAATACAACCCCATCTCCAATTAAAGCTGTCACCACTACAATAGCTCATTGATACTCAACCAACACTATGATGTGAAGTACAGTATTTTGTCGTTTCTAATTTTAATGCATGTCAAAAAGAGAAATGTAGTGAAGATGTGTATAACGTTACTGTAAAAGTGTTAGTTTTTTGTGAGTAAGATTTTTCACCCTTGGCCGGGTACAATGAATTTTGTGTGCTTTTAATTCTTCATAATGAACACTTTCCACAGTGTTACATATCAGAAGCAAAAATATTTCTGTGCTTTTATTCAAATAATAATGATAGTGTATATGACTTATATTGCACATCAAATCCACTCTGTAGAGTGCTCAAGGCACATACAAAATGTACCTACTACTATGTGTACATACTATTTTAGCACTAGTTTCTGGTCAAGGGAAATGTGCAAAAATTTCCACACCATGAAAATATCCACTTTTACAGTACAGAGTGGCTGACTTTTGAGGCAATGATTTTATCACTTAGTGCCATGAGTGTTTGCTATTGTATCACTACATTGTATTTGAATTCATAACAACATGCAAAATTTCAATATTCATGGAATCTTTTGTAATATAGGTCTGATGTCTATGAAATTTTTGCTGTAATGTCTGTTGTAGTTTTACTCTGCTTAGTAAAGCAAACTTGAGGATGGTGCAAAAGTTGTTTTTTTTTTCTTTTTAAAGATACAACTTTGGCAATGCATGTCTACACAAGTCAAGTTCAGAAATGTTTTAAAGAACCCTCTAGGAATAGGAGCTGATCAACTGCTGCTCTATCACTATAATGTACATAACTGCAATTGGTGAAAGGTCATGTTGAAACTTGGTAGTAAATGCTTATTTCACAGTATTGTTATGTAAGTAACCCTTTCATCCAGTATTGAATGAAATCAGTTTGTGTAGATTTCCTTTTCGTTGTCATGTGTTCAGTTGCACGTTAAAGACCAGGTAGCATGGGGTATCATGCAGTGGGAAGGCTGGTGCAGTTCGGAATTTTATCACTGATCTCTATTTAAGACCACACACAGCCAAAGAATCACAACTGGAGTTTCCGATAAGCCTAAACTTTGATGCATTTATTCGCTGACCGATGCTATTCCTGGTTTTCAAATGCATCCCGGTGGTCAGAGAAATTAATTGTACCACCCACAAAACCCCACACTACCTGGTCTTTATTATGAAACACAAGAATGTGAAAGGGCACCCTTGTGAAAAAGTACTGCAGTAGTACTGCAGTACAAGTACTGCAGTACTACTGCAGTACACGTACTGCAGTAGTACTGCAGTACTAGTACTGCAGAAGTACTGTAGTAAATTGGACACTTTACTGCAGTACTAGTACTGCAGTACTGCAGTACTGCAGTACCAGTACTGCAGTACTACCTCACTTCTTCCTTGCAGTACTAGTAGTACTGCAGTACTGGTACTGCAGTAGTCATTGCATCAGTAGTACTGCAGTACTGGTACTGCAGTACCAGTAGGCCTATTGCAGTACCAGTACTACACAGCAGTAGTACTGCAGTACCAGTACTACAGTACTACTGTAGTACTACTGCAGTACTGGTACTGCAGTACCACTGCAGTACTACTGCAGTACCACTGTAGTACTGCAGTACCAGCACTGCAGTAGTACTACAGTACTACAGCAGTACCGGTACTGCAGTACCACTATTGGTACTGTAGTACTACTGCAGTACTGGTACTGCAGTACTACAGCAGTGCCGGTACTGAGTACTGCAGTACCATTACTGGTACTGTAGTACTACTGCAGTACCAGTACTGCAGTAGTACTGCAGTACCACTGCAGTACCAGTACTGCAGTAGTACCAGTACTACAGTAGTACTGCAGTACCACTGCAGTACCAGTACTGCAGTAGTACCAGTACTACAGTAGTACTGCAGTACCACTGCAGTACCAGTACTGCAGTAGTACCAGTACTACAGTAGTACTGCAGTACTCAGTACCGGCACTGCTGTAGTACTGCAGTACCAGTACTGCAGTAGTACTACAGTACCAATAGTGGTACTGCAGTACTGGTACTGCTGCAGTACTGTAGTACCAGTACTGCAGTAGTACTACAATGGTACTGCAGTAGTACCAGTACAGGGAAACCTGGGAAAAGAGGATATCTTATTGGTCTCATCTGAATTTGCAAATATTGAAATAGTAAACATACAGTATGCATATGTTTACAATGAGGTACCGGTTATAACGAGGAAAAAATGATGGTCCCACCAACCTCATTATAAAAGGGTTACCCTGTACTTCATTACTGCAAATGAATATACATGTACAATTACAACGATAAACAAGTGACAATCTATATCCGCTTTCATAGCATACATAAACAATCAATAAAATATAATACAATGTGTTTTTTTTTTCTAGAATATAAGTACTGAGTATATATGAGACCCATATATGTTTTTCCCTGTAGGCCTACACCCCATCTGGGGCCCATATGGGCCAAATGGGCTTTGCCAATTTAGTTCCATATTTTCCCCATATACACCACATGGGGCCCACATTGGTTTTGTCAGGGCAGGCATGTAATCTAGAAGATATTCTACAGTGTAAGTGTACATTGTAGCTAGGTTGAAAGGGAAATTTGTTTTCCAAGGTGGAAACACAGATTTCTCTCATGTGAATGTTTGCAAAGTAATGAAATAACAAACAACATACAGTAAATGTATGAAGATGAATTACAACAGACCGCTTCTGCAATTTAGTCAGATTTTATGCATGCTTCCTTCACAAAATTGAACCTTAACAACCACAAAGCTTGACTGAAGGCTTGCCCAAACCAGCAACAGCCAGGGGAATTCATGTCTGTGGAACTCGGTGGAAGGGAGCAGGTGAATGATATGCTTCATTTCTAGGCTGTTGGAAAAGAAATATCCGTAAGTTGTTATGCAATACATTACAGAAACGGTTTGTTGGCACAAGAGATGACACTTCAAACGCTGACAGGAATAATGATCAATATGATGTACATGTATTACGAAAACATGCAATCCTGATGTAAAGTTAAGTTGAGAGGAGTAGAGAACACAAAGAATTTAAATCTGAGTAGACTTGATGTAGAATAAAATTTAAACTATTTATTATGGAAAGTCCAGCAAATGAAGGAACATATTCACAATGCATGCAAGAAAAAAAATATTGTAATGTTCTGTCAATATCATGATACAGTACTATGTATTTTCAATTATGATCATATAAGTAAAAATGATGCATGAAAAAATTTCCAATACTTGGTTTGATTTTACAGTCCAAGTAGTAGTACGTAGCCGACTTGATCCTGACACTTTTCCTTTTCATTCAAGAAAACACAATCAACATTCTCCTCATTTATAAAAAAAGAGAAGAAATGTCACTGAATGTGATAAATGTCCCACCATAGTCTACAATCACAAAGGCGACAGTCAATCTTTTTCTTAATTTCCAGCTAGAGCCTCTTGCACACTTTTTGTCCTCCTCCTCGTCTGCATGTTTCCTTTATGATCACACGAGTTGGAAATCCAGTGGCAAGCCCAGTTTGTGGTCTCTTTCTCGCTGGTATCTTGCATCCCTTTGCTTGTGCATACGAATGTATCATGTCTGCAGTAGAAAAGATGATAGAAAAGGAAATGCTAAATTGTCAGTACATACCTGTGTATACATACATGTATTTCAAGATTGAAAAAATGAAATATCATGGAAATTTTATTCCAAGTATCCAGATATTGAATCAACCCCCTCCCCCTCCACATTTTGGCGACTACTCCGCCACATGAAATTTTTTGACTGCATCGTTCCCTGACTTTTTACTTTCAAGTCTTGCACATCTTTTGATACTGTCATGACGCTGCATGAAGTTTTATGTATGCCTGTCAGACTGAAAATGGCTCAAAACGTGATTTTGTGTATAAAGTCTATGCAAATTGAGTTTTCTCTTCTTATTCAGAAAGATATCTATATCTTTATGAATAAGAAGAGAAAACACAATCTAATCATTTTCACTTTCATGGGCTGAAACTAATTAATTTTATCATGATAATGCTTGAAATGGGTTCTGACATAAATTCTGCGTGAAAAAACTGATAAATCAACAGGCCGAAAAAACAAAAAAATACATGTACCTAAGATTACCAAGAAATTAATACAACAATAAAATACTGAAGAAATTGATTTTGATACTATTTTTTTTTCAAATTCATTGTTAGAAATGCCACAAAGAATGTTTTCACCAAAAAATAGGGTTCTGGGAGCTTTAATATCTGATAGGGAGCAAAATGCATGATTTTATGCATATACTGTATGACGAAAATTTCCATTTCTTTTTGTATAGCTTGGTAGATTACACCACGGGTAATGAACAAGCCAAATTTCACAGCGATTGTGCAATCAAACGCTGAGATCTTGGGGGGGGGGGTAATTGAATCAACCCCTCCCAGGCCACAGAACACTAAAAAGGGCCTGGCCTGGTTAGGGGTAAGAGGAATTCAAAGTTTATTTGATGGAAATCGGATATGGAATAGCTACAAAATCCAAAAAGTACAACTAAAAGATTGTAATAAAATTTGGATTCCACACTCTAATAGGATTGCTCTGTTTTGGACATCCCAGCCATTTCAAAATTGATTTTCATTATAAAAAAAAAAAAAAAAATGAAATCCCCATGAAACTACATGGTCTTTCATACAGTTGCATTTTACAAGAGGTTTCTCACTATCCCACAAAAAAAAAAAAACATGACAAAAACCTTAAGCCAAGTCTCAACCAAAACTTTATGATAGAGCTCTGTATCCTATGAAAACGAAGGAAAAAAAAACTTTGAATGTGGAAATAAAAAAAAAAAATGGCTAAGAAAGTACAAGACTGTAATTCTGTTTTTGAAGAGGGCTTGGCTTGACTTACTGAAAATAGTACTTGAGACGAAAGCATGGCAACCTTGTAAATCTGCAGACGAAGATGTCCCCTTCATGCTCAACCTGTTGTTGCCATGCAGGTCTTTCTGATCTCATGACCCACAATCTTCTCCAGAGAGTTGCCGCACACCGCCTGCCATTAGGATCCACTGATTCTGAGGATGCATGTCTGAAAAAGAGTTGAAAAGATCAAATCCCTAAATAAAATAAGAGAATTTACTAAACGTAAACAAGCAGCTGACAAGACAAATGATTAATTCCTTACTTTTTTATACATGTAAAAAAACATTCAAATCTCATTTCTCATTTTATGTGACATTTAATTTCATATAAACACTATGTTCACTGTTATTGAATTGATTTGGTTAAAAACTAACAACAGATTACAGAGGACAGAGGTCAAGGGAAAGAAAAATGACACATATAGGCAACACTTTCAAATACTAGTATTTTGCTCACCAATATCTTTCTACCAGCATAAGAAATCTCCAGAAGCTAGAAGGCTGTTGAGCTCCTGGAAAGCTGCCTTACTCTCGAGGGGGTAATGGCGGCATCGTAGTCTCCTCAGCTCACCAATCTCCATGTTTACTGGTAAAGCAACCTGCTGTGGTGGCGCTCTGCAATTTGAATGTACACCTGCTCATGTTGGTCTAGCCTCTCCAATACTTCAAGCCTATGGAGAGTGAACATCCTCTGATCTGAAAATGCAGATGAAGAAAAGCATTCAAAAGATTAAAGACGTACTGTCGTGCGTACTGTCGTGCATACTGTCGTGCATATTTTGAATTGATTGTAAGCGCTTTGGGCCTTGTGGGAAAAGCGCACTATAAGTAATAATAATAATAATAATAATAATGCTTCACAATGGATGAAACAATTAACCACTCGACTGCTGCAGGCTATTACGTACACTGAACACCTGGGTGCTGATGCATAATAATGCATGTGTATCTCAAAACATGCCTTCCAGAAGGGGAAAGATTGGCCAAGATTATATTGCTTGAAATATGAAATAGTGAGGCATCATCCTCTCCTGATCTGCGATACCTCTACAAATCCTTCACAAAGAGCAGCTTTACTTACTATCATCAAAAGATTCATCAAAACCCTTCTTCCCACTGTAGGTCGCCATTTTGAATTGAGACTCTATAGAAACTTTCACCTTGGAGACCAATCAAAACCCTCACAAATCATAGCTAAATCACTGATTTTGGGGGGCACCTGTTGCCCGTACATTCAATCATGTCATTCGGGTGCTGTTTGAACTGCAGGGGTAGGGGTAGCACAGCGCTGAGGCTTCAAATTACACATTATATGAAGACGTAATATTATATTACATGCTCAGCACACAATGGAATGTTGCCAAGGATATTACGTGGTCCGCAGCCAAATGGTTAAACCCACAAATCTCACAGAAAGTTACTTGCAAAATGCTTGTGATGGAGTGAAGAGGTGTATCCTAACGGTTAGACTGAGCTTTAGCCTTTAGTTGACAAGAACTTTTGTCACAATCATAAGGAATTTGACAAGGAATGTCTTAAATCTAAACGTATGTCTCCTTACAGTTAGCTGCACGCTTAAGGAAGTGCAAAATCAAATTCTGAGCCTCTGTGTCCAAATTCTCATTTTTTAAAGTAAAATGAGGAAAAGGTCAACTTAGGTCTGAACGATCTATTACATGTAGTACAGCCAGGTTCCCAGTCAGTAGTAGTTGTGGCTATGGATGTGACATAGGTGGTTACTATTCAGGATATCTGGGCAAAGGTATGATGCAAAGTTGATTGTAGAGTCTAGAGGCAGCTGAAAACTCCCCCGGCTGAACTTAACACACATGTAAATAGATTCTAACGTTATATCTTATGGTAAGGGTACCACCTATCGGCAGGGTACCTGCTTGACATCGGCACCCTGGCTCCCTGCGTATTTATCATGGCTGTTTGCGTACGAACGAAAAAGTATGCGCGGGATTACAGTAAGTGTCATTAGCTTTGAAAACAATAAAAACAAAGAAACGCAAATCAAACTCACAAACAAACTAACAAACCAAACTAGTGTCTAGTAGCCCTAGACACGTTTCAACTACACATGCGCTCAGTAAGGAGGCATGGCTGTGAAATTGACGTGTATTACCTATGGAGGGAGGGGTGCCGATCGCTAGAACTAACGAGTAACGTTGTGCGAAGAAAACGGATTGCGTGCACTAAAATTGCGCTATTTTAAAACGGAGATTTAAAACCAACAAGACGGTAACGACATTCGAAACTGTAGTATTTATGGCATATTTGAGGTAAGATTTAGGCGAATTTGTAATATATTTTTGGAATAAACAAGCTACAAATCAAATAGGGTGACGATAGGTGGTACCCTCAATCATACACAATCAATATGTAGGATATAGTATACAGTTGTAGTAGTTTTCTACGTAACTTACCATTATTAGCCATGTTAGCTGCAAGCAGCTTTGCTTGATGTGTTGATGCAGATTTTCCGCTGCCCCATTATACTACAGTCACTTCCTCATGGGAACAACAACATGAATATTGGGCATTGTCCTTTATCCAGTCCACCACAGGACCTTTTCCAACGCTTTCATCACAGCCACAGGGCATAAAATTTCTTCGTTCTCTGCGCTGCCATTTTGCTTTGTACGTCAAACGTTTTACAGAATTTGAAAATGCAACTCAACGGCGGTACTCGACTCGTTGCGTAATGACTGTACTCGCATCGCGAGTGTGCGCGCACGCACGCGTGCGTAGCTACTATCATGTACATGTATTAACCACAGAAGTAAACCCCACACAGTGGTCATAGAAGCAATATGTGCGTGCGCGCGGGCTGGCGATCACACGTGCACTCGATTGGCGCCACAAAATACTAAGTAGACACGAATGGGGGGGGGGGGGGGGGCTATCGGAGATCCGGTTAGTACATTTTTCGGCGCATCGTGATAAAATAAAACATAAGAAATTTGATCGGATTTCAACTCTTTATGTGCCATGGTTGAAATCCCCTGTGTGCCACGTTATTCTGAGACACGGAGGTAGTCATGCTTACAAAATTCTGTTAGGATCAGCATAATAGTAGGCAAGGTGAACGAGGTACCATTTGTAGACTTGCCGCTTTTCAAACACGGAATTTTGAATTTACACCCGTGTTTTTCCCATTTTGCAGAGACCGCGATTCCTTCCATGTTTCTTTGGTAAAAAAAACAATGCAGTAAGATAACATCAGATCTTCCCACTATTAATTATCAAACATAATCATTTCGTGCGCGTAATTTTATAGGTCAGCCCACAATGCAACAAGCAAAAAAAGATAACGCACTCCAACTTTTTATTAGGCGACACTCGTGGCAAATATGAAAATTGGAATGCGTGTAAAACTCAACATTAACCTTTCCATCTCAATTCAATTAAATTCATTTATTTTCCATACTTCTCATGAGCATTGTGACAGAAATCAAACCAGTTCTTTAACCTTTTTTACAATGTGTGGAACACAAAATATATGGTGTTAACACAATAATTACATGTAGTGATAACTGGTCAAAATCGAAATCGAAATGGGGTTGATTAAAGAGAAGTATGACGGGACCTATATCTTGTTTGGCTGTAAGCCCCGAGTAATCAGTGTTGGCGAAAAAGAAACGGAGAACGGATAGAAGTCAAGACCAGATTATGTCATGGTGCCAAATAAGGAAATGGAGGTAACATTTGTAGTCCCGACTTCCTGTTCTTTTGCTGGTTAGCAAAAATATTGTACGAATATATGATTATAGCTGAAATAATTAATACAATTGCGATCTCTCCGGTTGACAGTAGCGTAAGAAATGTTAAATAACGCAATCCTGTCGCATATATATTTCATTTAAAGGACAAGTTCACCTTCATAAACATAAGGATTGAGAGAATGTAGCAATATTAGTAAAACACATCATTGAAAGTTTGAGGAAAATCAGACAATCCGTTCAAGAGTTATGAATTTTTGAAGTTTTTGTGCAGTAACCGCTGGATGAGAAGACTACTACAGTGTATGAAATTATCACATTCCCGCTGGGCACCAACAGCGTAAAAAAAAAAAAAAAAAAAAAAAAAAAAAAAATCAGACAAGTTACGATAAACGACACATAATGTTATGTTACTCTAATCATCGCGATCTCGCCGGTGGACAGTACATAGCGTAAAAATAGTTGAATAACGCATGTTAAGCTACCTAGTCGGTGTTCAGAAAAAGAAATTAACGCATTTAACAATTTGAATAGATCTGGGTTTGTTCATAACCACAATTTTTAACAACGCATTTCACAATGAACATTTTCTTTCTTTCAGAATGGTCTATTAGGAACAGATCTGATGTGTAAAAAGAATCACAACCTTCTAGATTCATTCCTGTCGCTTATTTTTCAAGAACGGATGTACAAAACGCGAAGAGATTTTCGAAAGAAAATAACGCATTTTAATCCTTTCGGGCGCTACAATCATAAATTGTATAAGATTTACAGCCGATGTGATTCATGAAATTATCCCATTCCCGCTCGAAACCAGCGTAAAAATGCTTCGCAAGGTCCGGTAAACAACGCATGTATGTTACTTTATTTGCGCTGGTGTTTAGAAAAACTTAAACACATTTTATGCAATCTGATTTTAATAATAATGATATAAGCCTATGTTTCTCAAGAATGTAACGTGCTCTATTATATTCGAAGAGATTTTGGAAGAAAAATATCAATTTCAACCCCGACTTTTTTTGCCTTATTCACAAATAATTTACCTTTATTCTCTCGATAGTAATTACCCATATTGTGTGATAACAATGCAAAGGATGTTCTAAACTTTCATCGATGGGTATTATGACGTCGTGCTTATGTTTTTCTTTGTTTTTGATGCATACGGTTATAACAAGGTACCGGTTGTAACGAGGTAATATCGCCGGTCCCACGGACCTCGTTACAGCGGGGTTTCATTGTATCAATATTTCAATGAAGAATGTTGGTTTAAATGTGCTGTTTCTGCCATTTACAACAGAAATTTCTGATAGTGTGTGAATATTTGTTTGTTTTATACTGTCTTTTTTTTTTTCTATACATGTATAGTACTTTGCTGTTTCAGCTATTCACAACAGCAATGGGTTGACTTATCAGTGTCACCCATAGAGTGTGAATCCTTGATTGAGACCATTACATGATTATGGTATATTGAATAGAAAGGTGATTTTGTTTTTGAAGCAAAGACTTTAAGGCCGTATGGAGTCAATGATAGCAATGTATTTAGATGAACATTATGTATCTTGACTTACAACTCATGATTTTATAGTCGCCTATATAGAATTTTCAAGTGTATTATCCATTGTTTTATTTAACATGACATGATTAATTCAACGTATTTTTTTAAGTGTGAACAAGAGAATTTAGATATTAAATAATGGTATTAAGTCAAGGAACACACCAATGTATGAATTCTGTTTGAGGATGTCCAAATTGTGATCTTAAGACTTAGGGTATCCAGTGACATCCCTGAATAATGGAACTATAGACAGCCACTCTGTTATTTGAGATTTAGGTAAATATGAATGGGGCTTGGTTAAAAATACTGTACATTATAAGTTAATTTCCTATGCGGTATAATAAGGTTTGGCATGTTGATGAATTGTTCTAAGTATTTGAAATGTCTATGGTTACGGTATGGTATTTGTGTAATAACTCATGTATGAGCCATGCATGTGAAAGGTTATAGATTTTGATCCAAAGGTTAATGTCATGTATCATGTAAATTACCATCAAGTGGATGGTGCAAGATGTCTTACAAGGAAACAAAGTAACCCTTAAAGTAATTTTCTGATGTCAGTTTATTGACGATATTATAATCAAAAGCGAGGTTAGAATACAATAGAACATAACAGAGCATGTTTGTTTTCATACAAAGAGCTATACAGCATAGTTTTATAAGCATGTGTAATTCTATTTTTCTTTGGGTTGGGGGCCAATAATATCATGTACAAATTACAGTGCTGTTATTGTAGAATGTTGAGTATTTCACTGCTGCTATGTTAATGAAGTCAAACATTGGCAAGAATAAAGTCTCTTCGGGCAGGAACCTCACACTAGTATAATTATGTCAATGTGTGATTTATTTTGTGACAATGTAAGAACAGTAAAAACCTATTTGAGCTAGAATATTTACCTTTCGGTGTGATTTTGTGCTGCATTAAGTCATTGATTAGGTTTAAGACATTGAAATGGGCACTTCTTGAAAAATTACTAAATCTGGAAAAATTACTAAATCATGCATCCAGAGGTTGGCAGCTCTGTTTCAGTCAAAATATGATTTCTTGCATAAACTGGAATATTTAAAAATAGATAGTGATTTTTTTTTTTTCAAATATGAAAGTTAAATTGCCCCCGTCAGTAAAAATCTGGTCTGAGGTTAAAATCGCGTTAACCACAGGTACTACCAAGAGGTTTGAGTTTTAGTCCATTGTATGATTTTTTTTTATAGCAGAAATAAATACATGAGCATTACTTAGCTTCTACATAATTATTATTGCAATAGCTATACTTAAACAGTAATGCAGATTTACTTATAATAGTAGTACCGACAATAAGCCACTTCAAAAAAAAAATCAAAAGTACTGCAGTACTCCAACTTCAACTTATAAACTGCAGAAGAATCATCGATAAAACTACTTCTCAAGTACTGCAATACTATACAATGTACTGTGCTGCCTCAAAAAAGCACTACAAAATTTAAATGAGAATGGCATGAGTACTGCAAGTATTTCGATGTAAGGTACTGCGATTTACTGCCGTATAATCTACCATAGAAGTACTGTACTACAGTACTACCTCAAAAGTACTGCAAAATAACGAGAATGGCGTGAGTACTGCAAGTACCTCGAAGGTACTGCGATTACTGCCGTACTACCATACCTACTGCCGTACTACCATAGAAGACGTGTTAGTACAGCAGTACTACCTCAAAAGTACTGCAAAATTACAATGAGAATAGCGTGAGTACTGCAAGTACCTCGAAGGAACTGCAATTACTGCCGTACTATAGAAGTACTGCAGTACTACCTCAAAAGTACTGCAAAATCACAATGAGAATAGCGTGAGTACTGCAAGTACCTCGAAGGTACTGCAATTACTGCCGTACTACCATAGAAGTACTGCAGTACTACCTCAAAAGTACTGCAAAATTACAATGAGAATAGCGTGAGTACTGCAAGTACCTCGAAGGTACTGCAATTACTGCCGTACTACCATGGAAGTACTGCAGTACTACCTCAAAAGTACTGCAAATATACTATGATTACTGCAAGTACCTCAAAAGTACTACGAGTACTGCAGTAGTTCTGCTATAATACTGCCGTACTACCATAGAAGTACTGCAGTACTACCTCAAAAGTACTGCAAATATACTATGATTACTGCAAGTACTTCAAAAGTACTACGAGTACTGCAGTAGTACTGCAATAATACTGCAGTATTTCCTGCAGTACTTGAAGTACTTTTTCACATGGGCAGCTCATCTTTTGTTTTCCGTGCAATTTAATGTATTGCTGTTTGCACTGTTCCCAAAGAATGATTTGTTTTTGTTGGTATTGTCTTTATAGCATGATTGGAATTAGCTATTAAACTCCTGTGTTTGTTGTTATGCTGTTCCATTTGTTGTCTCCACTCCCTCCCCTCGGTATGGCAGACTATGGAAAGCTGAATGACTCATTCTTGTCAGTGTCAGAGAATGTAACTAGACCACCACCAGGTAAGGAGACAGATATGCTAATAATGCTCACCTCAACACTTTAACCTCCTTTCATAACTCTCCTACTTGCACCATCTGCATGGATTTTAGAAAGATATTTCACAGCTCTGTAAACCCTGTCTTACATTTGTCAAAGAATTGCGTTCACGTGAGGCATGTGAAATTTGCAGCTAGCTCACAAATATGTAACTTTTAATTTCATGTTTTTATGCCTCCGCCACGAAGTGGTGCCGGAGGCATTATGTTTTCGGGTTGTCCGTCCGTCCGTCCGTCCGTCCGTCCGTCCGTCCGTCCGTCCGTCCGTCCTTCCGTCCGTCCGTAATGAATTTTGTGGACAAGGTAACTATCGAAACCTGTTGAGGTATCCTAATGAAACTTGGCATGTATGTGTATTAGGGGGTGAAGTTGTGCCTATCAACTTTTGGGTGCACATGCTCAAGGTCTAAGGTCAAAAGGTCAAGGTCAAATACATAAAATTTCACTATTTCCACCATATCTATTGAATGCCTGAAGATATTTTCTTGAAACTTAGTGTATACATGTATTACCCAATTAAGATTCTCTGGTGAAAGTTTGGGTCATGAGGTCAAAGGTCAAAGGTCAAAAGGTCAGGGTCAAATACATAAAATTTCACTATTTCCACCATATCTATTGAATGCCTGAAGATATTTTCTTGAAACTTAGTGTATACATGTATTACCCAATTAAGATTCTCTGGTGAAAGGTTGGGTCATAAGGTCAAAGGTCAAAGGTCAAAAGGTCAGGGTCAAATACATAAAATTTCACTATTTCCACCATATCTATTGAATGCCTGAAGATATTTTCTTTGAACTTAGTGTATACATGTATTACCCAATTAAGATTCTCTGGTGAAAGTTTGGGTCATGAGGTCAAAGGTCAAAGGTCAAAAGGTCAAGTAGAAATATTAAAACTTTTTTTTTTCTCTGTACCTTGGAAAATTGTTCAAGGTATCTTCATGGAACATAGTATATACATGTACTGACTGGAAGTGATTATCTAGAGAATGAAGGGTTCATGGGGTCAAAGGTCAAGTGCAAGACTTCAAAATTTTACTATTACCCTCATATTTATGCAATGCCAGCAGGGTTATTTTTTTACACTTGGTGTATGCGTGTGTAACCTAATAGAAATTCTCTGAAAAGTTTTTTTTTTCTCTTTTTGCCTCAAAAGGTCAAAAGGTCAAAGATCAATTGAAAGTGCTGAACTAACTTTTTCCTCCATATCTCGGAAGTGGCTCAAGTTACCTTGAAACTTAGTACATATTATGCATGTTCTACCTGAAAGTAATTATCTCATGAATTTTAGGGTCAAGGGCCAGATGAAAATGGTAACAATTTACTATTCAATTCAGAAATTGCACTTTTTCTCCACACCTGTACCTTGAAAATTACTCAATGCCTAAATGTATGAATGGTTCAAAGTCAAGTTAAAGTCCTTACATCCCTAGATACATGCTCTCCTATTCATCCAATTAAACCTACGTCAAGGAAGGTGAACATTCAACACATTTGTGACAAACTTGTCATTCCAATATTTTGCCAATTTTGTGAAAATGTAATCACACAGTATCCACATGTACTATCTAGACCTATTGGGAAAATCATGCATTATGGCGGAGGCATACCAGTTGCCAAAGCGACATTTCTAGTTGTCTTATACAATTGTATTTGCTTTTGCTGTTAACACATGGGTTGCTCATTGAGAGTATGTTTGCTGATTGGCATCACCAATTATCTTTTTTTTAAGCATTC
Source organism: Diadema setosum (assembly GCA_033980235.1). NCBI lineage: Eukaryota > Metazoa > Echinodermata > Echinoidea > Diadematoida > Diadematidae > Diadema > Diadema setosum. The sequence goes on along the minus strand of CM067077.1, from coordinate 9,648,536 downwards.
CACAGTAAACTCATGTATCCTGTGTCACAGATCCTCTCACAGTTTTTGCTTCATATCACTTGTCTGTGGCCAGTCTGCAGCAGCATTTCGTTCTGCTGCATACTTCGGCATACCCCTTTGCGGAAGACTTTAAATCTGCAGCAGATCTGCGTTATACCTACCACAGATCTGCCACATACTTTTTACTTTTCTTTGGGAATAGTAGTAATAATGTGCAACCAACAAACTCATATTGACTGCAAAGTGACTGTAGTAGCTATCCATTTACAGTCGCAACCTTTTTTGTTTCCTCTATAGAGCCACAATAGACCAGGTTTGAGCTTAAAACCCACCAAAAAGTTTCAATGTCTACTTTTCTACGTAAAAGAATAAAGCTCTAATTGCTAACTTTTTAAAATTGGACCATCCCAACCCATTCAAAAAGTGATTGAAATAGGAGAGAGTTTCATAGAGTTTTTAGAAAAGGGAGAAAAGAGGACTGTTATGTGATGTGGGGCTTATGAATGTTTGATTGAGACACCATGTCGGGGCCGACAAGATTGACACGCATGGACACAGTAGTTCCTATGATTCGGCCATTTTTATTATGAGTGAATCGATTGGTGGTATTGATAAAAATTGTGATATCTTAACAAAGACTTTAAGGATGAGGGCTGTCAGATGTGTTGTGCAGAAGTTTTTGATTTCCCAGTGGAAGCAACACCTGTCAAAAAAAAACATGGTCCTGAAAAACTGCTAATATCTCACGTTTGGTTTTGCTTTAAGCTGCCAAATTTTGACAGTAGGTAGAGAAAAGATTATTGTCCCATCAGGTATTAGACAAACTTAAAAAATCTGAGTCGGTCAACCCAAATGACAATACATGTACACTCAGCAAAAAAAGAGAGTAAACACTTTTTCAAGTTTATCTTTCTCATAGACTCTCTGGCTGAAAATGGTGTTTTATGTACCATGTTATAGGTAATTTAATTAGCTATCAACCCAGTAGGTCAATGAAAATGTTAACTTAATGCATGAGTGAACACATTAATTTTTCTCTTCCAAGGCACAAAAGTAAAAATTGCAAAATGGACAAGTTGTTGTTCAAGCGTATTTGTTCTTCCATATGATAATGAGAACAAAAGACAAATTCAACACAATAGAAATGCAAATTAATTTGCAAAAATCAACCTATGATCTCAGTAATGTCTCTGTATCCTTCCAAAGATAAAGAAAGGCAAAAATAATGCAGGAAAATGAAGACTCTTCTGTCAAATCCTCAGTCAAAAGACATAAGAGAAAAATTATGGTAACAAAGAAAGTTAAATTTGAAACGTTATTCCAAATCAAGAAAATCTTAAATAATGTTTACACTAGGTTCTTGAATTTGTCTCGTGCATTCTTAAATTCCTTAATTAAAAGGTAAAATGAAGACATTCTGCCAATTTTAATCACCTTTACGGTTTACTCCCTATATCATTTAAAGTTTGAATTGATGGAAAATGCTTATGTTCCACCTTCAGTTTCCCTATTTTGTTTTTGTTTTTAATATAAAGGGAAACAAGGGAACAGAAACTTTTTTCTGCTGTTTCATTCATGTCTCTTATTGCGTTAAATTGGTCTTTTGTTATCATTTGCTATCTTGGAGGGCATTTGCAAATGAATCTCAATATGTCCAATTCTGCAATTTTTACTTTTCTGCCTTGGAGGACAAAAACGAATGTGTTCACTCATGCGTAAGATTTCCCTTTGTATACATCTAGCAGGTTGATAGCCAATTAAATAATCTTTGATGTGGTATATGACACATTGATTTTTATCAAAATCTTCTATGAAAAATATTAATTGGAAAAAAGTGTTTACTTTCTTTTTTTGCTGAGTGTATTGTGAGAAAATCCTAATCTGTGAGATTTTGTTGTTTTTTGTTCGGGGTCATCACATTTGTATGTCAGTAGAAGATAATAGCCTGACTTCTAGAGACTGAAACAATGACAAATTTACAAAGTTCTCAATGCTTACTGCCCGCTATTGAGGTAGGAAATTTTAGTAATGACTATTTTTCTCTTGTTTTACCTGCTTCTTAAGAGAGTATTCCAGCAGACGTGGATATAACCCATGACTTTCCCGTCCAGACGATTGGATATGAGCAAGCAAGAAGCTACTTGCAGTGAGTATAACCCCATAGAGATGTGATTCATACATTTTTTTTGACATGCAACTAGGATTATCTTGTATAACGGCTCTCACCATGTGATATGGCAGAGGCATACCAGTCGCCATGGGACATCTCTACTTTTCCTATATTAATCAGCTTAAAAATGGATTAGAGTTTCGCTTTTGAATGCACGCCTGCGGGTGCATAAAGTATATGAAAACATGTAAAGAGCAGTGAAATGAGTATGTAGGTGCAGTATACAAAATTTGAACTACCCTTGTGAATTTGTGCCCATGTGTGCTGAATTGGACATCTACTGTACTCCAAATAGACAGCAAATGGTGATTAGCACTTTATGCAGCAGTAGAGAGAAAATGTCACTCAAGAAAAACAAAATGAAATTCACTGTTACAAACAGATCGCCTCTTTTTTTTTTTTTGATATATGTAAAAAAGTGAGGGCCCAATCTGGTTTGACCCTTTCTATTCCTATAATACAAATGTATGCAAAAAGGGGGGCCCTGAGCCATCCCCCCCCCTTCTTTGCACCAGACCTGTATACTACCACTTTTTCATTCATGTATGGACTGCTTGTGTGATGAACAGTTTATATAATGACATGTTGTATTAAATTAGTTATTTCATTTTAATTTCTGCTGTAACATTTTAATGTCTGATCTTGTTTGCATAGGACCCTGAGTCTACCAAGGGCCCCGCCAGATTGGCAGGGTTTGGAGGATAATGCCTTTGAGGTGGGGCCCGGGTTTGCCAACCATGCCCGTCAGTTCAAGATGACCATCAATAACGTGCGAAAGGTCACCCCCATCACCAACGTGTTCGGCATGATCCCCGGAAAGGAGGAGCCAGGTTGGTATCAAACATTTCTTTGTGATTCTCACCGTTTTACTGGAACGCCAGGTAACCTCTATGTATACTGAAGGACAAGTTAACCTTATGTGAATTGAGATAACGCAGTGATATTACAAATGTAATAAAATACATCAGTGAAAGTTTAAGGAATATTAGACAATCCGTTCCAAAGTTATACATTTTTAAAATTTCACTGCCACCACTGCTAGATGAGAAGATTTGTGATGTACCTCACATGCGTACAATGATACAAAGAAAGTATGAGGAATATTCAACATATTTTCACTTTTCTCGCATGATACACCAGCATTTTGTATATTCAACAATATTGAACATCATTTATACTGATTGACATTTTTACATTGGTTGTTTCTATCCTAACTCACATGTTAGAACGATTTTGAAGCACTAAAGTTGGGCTTTTGTTTCATCTGCAAATGGTAAAGGATGCCTTTAATTCCCTTGCCCCTTTCAGATCGTTACATCATTGTTGGTAATCATCGGGACTCTCTGACGTACGGCGGGGTCGAGCCGGGAACGGGAACGGCATGCTTGATGGAGCTCTCACGCGTGCTTGGCTCTCTATACCAGCGAGGTTAGTCGACTGAATGTATTTCAGACACCAAAGGAATATGGACACTTGTCATTGTCAACACAGAAATTGAAATTATGGCTGGATTATACAACTTTGACCACAGCAGAAATATTTAGTTTGAGAGGGTGGGCAACTTCTTTACATTAGGACGGCAAAACAACAATGTTGATAGTGAAGACAGCGACGATAGTGATGGTGGTCATAAAGATGATAGTGATGACAGTGATAATGAAATGATGCATTAGATAATCAAAGATTCATGTAATAACAGTGATGACAAAGCTGAAACTGCTGCCGCTCATGATATTGATTATGATAATGGCAGTGACACCAAAGATCGATCATAGTGATAATAATAAGGTTTTGTTTACCCAGGGTAGCCTCTTCAGTCTTGTCACTGCTCTACCAGAGCTACATATTGTAATATCCCAGGGCATTGCTAATATAATTACCCTAGTGTTGCCAGGTACCAATTTATACACCAGGGTCAAGAGGGACATAGTGGGTAAAAACATCTTGTCCAAGGACGTAAGCACTGGGAGGGATTAGAACTCGAGTCCTCATATCAGATCTGGGCCCCGTTGCTAGAAACTTTGCGTTTAAACGCAACTTGCAGCTGATTGTCACTGGCCAATCAAAATCATTGTTGCATGCATGTCTTCTTAATAGGGCAGACCCTGAGCCAATCAGAATGGTTGTTTCAAAATTAGCAATTATTTGCAATTGATTGCAACTTTCTTGCAACGGGGCCCAGGAGTCAGGAGTCTTATCCACTATTCCACAGCGCCCCCACAGATCATGAGTATAGGTTGCTAGACAGAGTCATGAACGCATAAAGGGAAAGAAGGACAGAAAAAACAAACAAACTTGCAAGGCATTTGATTTCCCATGGCAAGAGTTGTTAGCTCTCAAATTCAAACCTGAAATATTTCACTCCAGTGCCACTTTACATCCTTTTATTATGGGGTTGCATAGGAAAACTTACCAAGAACAGACGCCACCATAGAAAAAAAAAAGGGACTATGGCCAGTATATAATTTGTGACTGCCTGGCTCTAAGCCCACATAAAGTCACAGATTAGGACTATCTGTAACAGACCAAAATGTGTCAGTTGGGCTGACCAAATCAATTCTTTCAGGGGTGTCTTAGCTGTGAGAGTATTTTTTTTTTTTTCTCTACCTACCATCCAAAATTTGGTGACTTAAAACAAAATCAAAATTGAGGTATTTGCAGTTTTTCAGGGTCATATGTTGTTGTTTTTTTCCTGGCATGTGCTGCTTTAACTGGGAAATTCAGTGTACATACTACACTTCTGCACAGCAAGCCTGCATGACCCTAATCTTTAAATCCTCTTTTCTCCTTTTTTTATGAAATGGCACCTCATAACTCTCTTGTTTCAACCACTTTTTATTTGAGTTGGGATGCTCCCATTTCAACAAGTTATACATAATAATTATAGAGCTTACTCTTTTATACTGCAGTCAACCTTTTTTAAGCTACTGTCAACCTTGCTTATTGTCCCCGCCGAACGAGTTCGAGCAGGGGACTATGAAACGGGCTCCGTACGTGTGTGTGTCCGTGTGTGCGTCCGTGTGTGCGTCCGTGTGTGATCAAAATCTTCAATTTGCTACTTCTCTGTCATTTATGAGCCAATTTTGATTCTGTTTGCTTTATATGATAGCACTACATGGGAGCTTTGAAACTTCTTCACAAAATTTCAGTCGTGACCTTTGACCTTGACCTTTGACCTATATTGTACATTTTGCTACAAAATGCTACTCCTTCGCCATTTCTAACCCGATTTCGATTTCGTTTGCTTTATATGATGGCACTAGGTGAGGGCTTCAAAACTTCTACACAGAATTTTGACCTTTGACTTCTTTGACCTTTGACCTTGATTTTTGACCTGTATTGTACATTTTGCTACAAAATGCTACTCCTTCGCCATTTCTAACCCGATTTCGATTCCGTTTGCTTTATGTGATGGCACTAGGTGAGGGCTTCAAAACTTCTACACAGAATTTTGACCTTTGACTTCTTTGACCTTTGACCTTGATTTTTTTGACCTGTATTGTATATTTTGCTACAAAATGCTACTTCTTCGCCATTTCTAACCCGATTTCGATTCCGTTTGCTTTATGTGATGGCACTAGGTGAGAGCTTCAAAACTTCTACACAGAATTTTGACCTTTGACTTCTTTGACCTTTGACCTTGATTTTTTGACCTGTATTGTACACTTTGCTACAAAATGCTACTTCTTCGCCATTTCTAACCCGATTTCAATTCTGTTTTCTTTATGTGATGGCACTAGGTGAGGGCTTCAAAACTTCTACACAGAATTTTGACCTTTGACCTTGATTTTTGACCTATATTGTACATTGGCTGCAAAATGCTACTCCTTCGCCATTTCTAACCCGATTTTGATTCCGTTTGCTTTTTGTGATGGCACTAGGTGAGGGCTTCAAAACTTCTACACAGAATTTTGACCTTTGACTTCTTTGACCTTTGACCTTGATTTTTTACCGATATTGTACATTTTGCTACTAAATGCTACTTCCGGCGGGGACATATTTTACGCACCGCGCAATTTCTACTTTTCCTTGTTAGAATTGACCTTGCGTAAGTCATACATGTATAATCACCTATCCAAGGTGAAGGTCTTACCTAGTCTTCTCTTTATATTCCATTGACTTTGATCCCTTATTATCTAAATTCTCTCGAAGTCGAAGCTATTTCTTCAGTCCAAATAGATTTCACTTAGGCAAGGTTGACTGCATCTAGAAAAATGAAAATTCACTTTAGCCTTCTTTTGTGGGTTTTGAGCTGGGTGGTCACATTTGATCTGTATTATCCATCGTCAATCTCTGCTACCCTACCGCTCTGCTCCTAGCGCTTAGAAAGGTTGTAATAAGCGCTTTATAAATGATATTTTATTATTATTATTATTACCCAAGGATGGCGACCCAGGCGGACTGTGATCCTGGCCAGCTGGGATGCGGGTGACGACGGCAATATCGGGTCAGCGGAGTGGGTTGAGGTAGGCCGGCAATGTTCCTCCCAACGTATCTTAGTACAAACCATTGCTCTTTTAAAGGGACTGCATGTGCAGTACTGGTTGAGGTGGGGATTCATGTTTTGAACATTCTTAAGTGAGATAATGAGAAACCTCTTATGAAATATGAAAGGGCATGTAATTTTAAGAAGGATTCAACGTTTATTTGTGTTTATGATGAAAGTTGGTTTTCAAATGGCTGAGATATCCAAAATAGTGATAATAATAAAAGGCGACAGGCCACAACTTTATTAGGATCTCTTTGTTTCACCTTGTTTTGGGATATCTCAGCCATTTCAAAACCGATTTTCATCAAATAAACTTTTGATACCCCTTAGAATTGCATGCTCTTTGACATCTCATAGAGTGGTTTCTGAATATCTCGCAAAACGTGAAAAGCTAAATCTTCACCTCGACCAGAACTGTACACACCCTTTAACCCCTCTCTATTCAAGGCACTTTGGACAGTGTGTATAAATGCTATGCGGTTTCCCATCCTTATCGGCACTAAAAGCATGCAGAGGGTTCAAGTGCAGTTCCACATCATTTTAAGTTTCAATTGATTTGACAAAGTAAATCAGATATGTGGAAAAATAGAAGTTTCATTGAAATAGGACAAGAAATGATAGAGTTATGGAATTCAGGGGATTCTCATGTGTTCACATGGTAGTCATAAAAGGACCAGTGCCATGATAATGTTAAAAATAATTCAATGAAGGTATTCGGTTCTTAACCCCTTGAGGATGGTTTGATTTTGCTACAACATGCATTTCCCATAGACGCTTGCCCAAGTATACTCGGGACTTGAACGTCCTCAATGGGTTAAAAATTGAGGTGTCAACAGTTACTTTTTCGCTGCGTTTTGTGCTGGGTTTTTTTTCAACAGGATCCTTCCAGTTTCATGAAAAAGAATGCCTTCCCAAATTGTATAACTTTTCATACTTCTAGTCTATTGTAAAGAAGGTAGAAATACTGTATAAGCTGTTATTTTCGAGAGGGTTTAATTTTCACAAATTTCGCTAATCTCATTTGGATTGCGAATTTAACAAGCGAAAATGTCTCCATGCATTAGGGTAATAGCGGATTTACATTAGCGTCGCCATCAATTCGTGAAAACAACATCTCTCGAAAAAAATGTCTATGACCTCCTCATTCGCGAAAATATCTGTACACGAAAATAATAGCGTATACAATACTGTTTTTTCCACCAAAAATACCCTTTTCAATCCTCAGGATACCGCAATGCTGCATATCAAGGTTGGAATCCCCTGCATTCTATTCAATCTTATCTGTTTCACTTTCTTTCTCAGGACAACGCTGAGGCTCTGCGGGAAAGGGCGGTGGCCTACATCAACCTGGCCGGAGCCGTGCAAGGGAATTACACTTTCGCGGCCGCCGGCAGCCCTCTTCTCACACAAATCATCCACAATGCGACGAAGAGGGTAATTAAGGCCCAGGCCTCGCTCGCTTGTAACACTTGCAAAGGTCCTTTGCCTTGGTAGCTTGTAATGCTTGCAAAGACACCTATATACCTCAATAGCTTGTAACGCTTGCAGGAGTCTTTAATCTGTTAGATGAAGCAAAAATTTGATCACACACGTTGAGCATACCTCAACCTCTATTCCCAGTCTCTTGTGGCTGTTTCTACATAAAGTGCAGTAGAGCTGTGTGTAATACAGTGTGTAAGTAAAGGTTTCTAAATCTTAGAACAGAGCTAAGCAAGATCCACTCCTTGTGAAATCTGTCAGCATGTAATGTGTGTATATTGCAGTTCTAATTGTCAAGAGTCACATTATATGTGATTTTAATGTTTGAACTTCATATGCATTTAATCACAGATTTTTCTGTTAAATGTAACTGGCCATTGACCAGAAACTGCACGAGTGATATTGTTATTGTCAATGTATATCACTGTATCATATAAACATTAGAATTTGGCCCTAAGTTTAGAGTGATTTGTGAAGAATATCTTGGAATAAAGTAGTATGTGATACTGCCTATGTTTGTCTTCAGTCGTATAATGTATCATTGCCAAAACATAGATAGGCCTACTATGTTGTCAGTAAAATACTTACCATGTAACCTTTGACCTCAAACCCCTTTCTTGTCTCACCCCCCACCCCCAACCTAAGGTAAAGTGTCCAGACCGTACCCATAGCAGAATGAGTGTTTACGAAAACTGGGCTGCCAAAAGAAGTAGCAGTGTTGGGGCTAGGTAAGCATCTGATACCCATTGTCTAAACTGGTAAAAATCTTGTGACAGCACAATTAAGTATGAATGTTTAGGCTTACAGATCTGGTGGCAAGTCATACTTGTACGTTTTTTTTTTCTTTTCTTTTTTTTGCTGGTGTAATGTGCATAGGCCATTGAATTAGCTTAACTTGTTGAGGACGGGCTGATTTTGCTTCAACACACATTTTTCGTAGACACTTGCCCGAGTATACTCGGGACTTGTCCCCAAAGGGTTAGCAGTCCACTACACGCAACTTAACTGTAACTTGAACATATGGCTTAGCATACTTTAGCTGGGCAGTTCATGATTTGCCCCTCCAATGAGGCATGGAAGACACATTATGAAAATCATGATTTGTTTTTCTTTTTTACTGCAGTGAACATGTTTATTGTGTCTACAAAGCCACTAAACAAAAAAAGTTGGAATAATTCTAGTCCTTACGACTGTCTGCTAACAATCATCCATTGTTTCCACGAGTGGCCATGTAAACCATATTTTTATTCTTTTCAAGCTGAATATCATTTCAAAACTGAATTGTACTCCAGCACTAATTTTTGTTGTGTTTTGTTTTGTTTTTGTTTTTGTTTTTGTTTTGTTTTGTTTTGGTTTTTTTTTGGGGGGGGGGTGGGCTAGCAGTGTAATGGGTAGATTTTGGCAGTGTTGCATAAAAAAAACTCTGACCGAACAGCGTACATACATCCAGTAATCCAACTATATTTACTTGTTTCACATTTCAAGCCTTTATCATGGATAACACTTTTAGTCGAATGTAATGTGATGTAGTCCAGATTCAACCATACAGAGGTTGTGGATTATCAACCTGCTCCCAACTTATTCTGTTTGGGTACTTCCCTTACCCCCCTACAGGATCGACCCCCTTGGGATGGGGAACGATGCGGCACCGTTTCTACATGTGGCAGGTGTGCCCAGTCTGGATCTTAAATACACCTATGACAAGGTATGCTTATTTTGTGCCAGATCATCTTTCAATATAGCATTTCATGTGATGCAACGAGCTTTCTCTTTTTGTACAATCAATACACTCCCTTAATGCACAAAGAGACACTACAGTAGTGATATGCGCTATTAAGCACTGTATTGCTTATTTATTCTGCTGTAGTTATTATTGGAGATGCTATGGATTTCTCTCTTTTTTTTTTAATTGATGTATTTCTTTCCAGTCCTTTCAATCATTTATTTGATCTTTTACATCTCTCTAGATGTGAGATGCTAATTCAGACTTCCATTTATTAGAAATAATGCAACTGTCACTGAAAGCTTGTTCTCCACAAAAATTGTGTTGTTTCCCACACAAAATTATGCACGCAAGAGTTGTAGGTGATCTAGGTTTTGTGAGTATCAAGAAATCTGTTGCCAGGGCAACAGTATCTTTTAATATGAAACATACAAAATATTGTGGATGGAAGAACTCCCCTAAGTTTTTGAGCATTATAGTGGAACTTTTGCACATGTGATCATGGTAGTGTGTAGTTGTACAGGATATGTTGTTTTCAAGACTACATAACGATTGTTGCCATATCAATGTTAACTGCGCATTAGCTGCTGCTTATTAATTATACCCCCGCCAAACGAAGTTTGAAGGGGGTATATAGGAATCAGCGTACGGTCGGGCGGTCGGGCGGTCGGGCGGTCGGTCGGGCGGTCGGTCGGGCGGTCGGTCCGTTGCAAATCTTGCGTCGCAAACTACTTCCTCAGTTTTCAACCGATTCCCATAAAACTTGGCACAGATGTGTGCCTTGGGTTGTAGATGTGCAAGACGTATTTTTTGACAGTACCCAAAAGTACGTTGCCATGGTAACGGCATATTATGGGCAAAAATGGGTACAAATCTTGCGTCGCGAACTACTTCCTCAGTTTTCAACCGATTCCCATAAAACTTGGCACAGATGTGTGCCTTGGGTTGTAGATGTGCAAGACGTATTTTTTGACAGTACCCAAAAGTACGTTGCCATGGTAACGGCATATTATGGGCAAAAATGGGTACAAATCTTGCGTCGCGAACTACTTCCTCAGTTTTCAACCGATTCCCATAAAACTTGGCACAGATGTGTGCCTTGGGTTGTAGATGTGCAAGACATATTTTTTGACAGTACCCAAAAGTACGTTGCCATGGTTACGGCATATTATGGGCAAAAATGGGTACAAATCTTGCGTCGCGAACTCCTCCCACAGTTTTTGATCAATTTTTATGAAATTAGGTACAGGTGTTCATCTGAATATGTTAATGTGCAAGACACATATTTCCGCAGTGGCAAAAAGTGCGTTGCCATGGTAACGGCATGTTATTGGTAAAATATAGGGCAAAATGCTTCATGGCAAAACTGCTTCATCAGTGTTCTTCCAATTCTCATGGAATTCATATTGAATGTTTGTCTTAGGATACAGGTCAGCATGACACATTTCTTGACAGTGACAAAAAGTATGTTGCCATGGTAACAGCTCACATATTATGAGCCAAAATGATGGAAAATTTTGTGTTGCAAACTACTTCCTCAGTTTTTGCCCAATTTCCATGAAACTTGGTACAGATGTGTGCCTTTGGTTGTAGATGTGCAAGACGCATTTTTCGACAGTACCCGAAAGTACGTTGCCATGGTAACGGCATATTAATGGCAGAAGATCAAGGAAAGATCTTGCGGATTTAACTACTTCCTCAGTTTTTTGACCAAAGCTTATCAAATGTTGTTTTGACCAAAGCTTATGAAATGTTGTTTGGCGGGGGTATAACCAGTCGCTGTAGCGACATTTCTAGTTAGTCTCTGAAGTATACCAATAAAGAAGATACAGGCATGGGTATTAATAACCTTCATTGGCTTCCTTGTCTGTGCACGTGTGAATAAGAGCACTGAAGAATACAGTGTTAGTCAAGACTTGAATCAAGCTTTTTCTGTAAGTGTGAATGGGCAAAACTGAAATTATGCCCCATGCTATCTTCCAGGAACGTTACAATGAGCTACCCACCTACCCTGTGAGACACACCATCTTCGACACCTACGACTACGTCCGACGCTTCATCGACCCTGATATGAAGATTCACGCGGCCGTGACCAAGGTCGTGGCGGAGGCGGTGCTCCTGCTGGCAGACGACAAACTCTTGAAGACGGAGTTTGTGAACTACGCCGACGCCCTGCAGGAATATTTCCGAGACGTTCTCCAGCAGGACGAGGCCAGCTTGGCGCCCAAAAGTAGTATGGGTGAGTTGGATTTCGGACGTGACGTGCAAAAGTACTTGTATGTGTACAGTACATGTAAGCCAGTTAACACTTCCATTTTGCGCATGGGCAGATAAACGTAATTTGTACAATTATGCAAGTTTGTTTTTAAATTCACTGAGATAAACAGCTGTGATGTGATGATTATATTCATGTTATCCATATAAATGGTGCTTGCTAGCATATCGACCTGACAGCAAGCCTGGTCAGTGGCAAATATTGATAGACAAAGGTCGTTTAACTCATTCCGCACAGACAATGAAATGAATGTCTGCCAAAATGTCAATTGAAACCATTCTAGTCACCTGGACTATTTACCCAAAGTGTATTAATTGTTTGAAGGTGAAATCCATGATTTGTTATTGTAAAACATGAAATATTCGCGGCATGAATTTTTTCGCGAATTGGAGCCGACAGCCTTTTTCGTGGCATGACATTTTCGCGAAGTGCCACTGGCGTTCAATGCATATGTGACCCGCTACAACAAAAAGGTCCTAAAGTCGCGCACGGTCGAAGCCGTGAAAATCGAGTTTGAAGTCAGAGCATTAAAATTGGTGAAAACTTGCGATTTTCTGATTTTGATATATTATTGGAGTCTAACATGTCTTCTATCATCTGTCGAAATTTTGAAGCAAAATGATGAAAGGAAAGATAAAAAAATAGCGTTTTTCTGAGCCATGTTTTTTTTGGCGTTTCAACGAAGCAGAAACTGGTTCGAAAATTTGGATTGAGCGCCACAGATAGGTTCCGCCCCTAACAACGACCAGAGTGATCTCATTGGTCAGTTTGCTGCTTGCTGCTAACCGAAGCGTGAAGCTCGCACACTGCCCAGTCGACTGGTGCGTGCGGGCGGGGTGCGCTATGCTCAGCCGCTTCTCACATCCTGGTCACTGATTGGTTTGTGAGGAGACCGCCGACGCTGATGTGCTTGAATGAACTCTTCGGGGGTTGCTAGGGCTTACCTTCTATTGTCCAGAGGTGAAAACTAACTTGCGTGTCCCTTGATCGCGATTGCGTCAAAAGGAAGACTTTTAGGGCGCTTTTCTCGAAACAGTGATTTTCCAGACGTCTCGACATGCTCTCTTTTAAACATCGATATCTCCGCAGCCGATTATTGTTATAAAATGTGTTATATATCAATTTAAAGCAGAAAGATTAGGGAATTATATCATGCAATTTTCAAATAATCGACCTCGCCCGACTTTAGGATCATTTTGTTGTAGCGGGTCACATATAATGTAAACATGGACTTTCGCGTGCATTTTAATTTCGCGAATCTTGGCGCTCGCGAAATTCGCGAAATTAAAGTGCACGCAAAAATTCCTTGTTTTACAGTATGTCATGCAAGCTCATGCACTATGCCACTTTGAAAAAGAGTGAAGTGCCTAACCAAATTCACATCCATGCTATGATAGTGTACTATAACAAGACGTCACATGGTATGGTGCAGTTTTTTCAACTGCCTTTTTTCTTCAACATAGCTATGTTTGTTTGGTCATTGGATGCTGTGTAGACCAATCAGTAAACCAGATTTCATTAATGGAGGATATAAATGGCAGATATATTTCACTCTTTTATGAGCAATAGATCCTTCTGTTGCTTGCCTCCTTCTGTTAACTTATGGCAGTTTATATCTAAACTGATGATGTGAAGCAGAGAGAGGGAGAGTGATCCATTTGCTATTTGTTTGGATGACAGAAGTTTCTTAACTCTTCATGTGCCATGTTCACACGCCCGGCTCAAGTCGACGATGTGCCAAGTTTGCGCACTCTGCTCAAACGCACATGCCTGCCCAAACCAACCAATAAATCACCATATGTCACAGTACAATGAAAGCATTTTCCACGACTCCATTTCTGTCACATGAGCCTGCATTGTATGTGGTGATTGACCATCAAGCGGTGCTCCCTACTGGATTTGCAAATAAATTCTTTGTGTCTCTCACTGTTTTTGTGTCTGTAAGTCATGCCTGTACAATAATGTCGCTACTGGTAATTTAAAAGAGAAATAATCATAAACTTATCATACAATTTACATTGAAGTCAAGTTTTACATGTTCTCTACAACTTTGCTCATTGCATGTCCAGGGTAATAAAAATCTAATATTGTATAGAAATTACATAGATTTGAAAAAGAGAATGTTTTCCCAACGCATGACTACATTGCTGTGTCAGAATAATGCGGCACACAGGGGTTTACGCAACGGCACATAAAGAGTTGCAGGCATTATTTACCGTCTGTAGGTGACACAAAAACCCAGCTTTAGTGCTTCAAAATAGTTCTAAAATGTGAGTTAGGGATAGGCACCATGGTAAAGATTTTAATCACTATAGTCAATGTTAAGTATTGTTTAAATATACAAAATTTGAACAATAGTTATGATAAAATCATTTCTAGACTAAACCATCGATAGTTATGGTTTAGTGAGAAAAGTAGTGATATCTCCTTAAATTTCAGGCTTATTGCAAAATTGTTTTATCGTAGGATGTTTTGTGATACAACTGACCTACACATATCCATCAAATTTGATAACTCAAACATTTTTTTAAATCACTGCTCCCTAATGGGTAAACTATACCTTTAATAATTGATTCCCTGCCTTTCTCATGTCAAAGGTCATCTGAGAGACGCCCTTCAACGTTTCAATGCGGCAGCCCAGAGATTCCATCAAGATAATTACATTCCTCCTGACATGGAAAAGTGAGTACCGTAATTCGCGAGTCTGTATCCAGGCATTTTTATTTTATCTTGTTACAACTGGTCGTACAATTTCCCAAAAAAGAGTGACCTAAAATGAAAGGATTAAAGCAGCAATTGTATATGTACCTTTTGTTTGGTTGTCATTTATGAGGCCATGGAATGGAGAAATAAAGTGTGAAATCTGTTGAGTTTGTGCACCATAAACTTGAAAGTGAGGGCAGTGTCATCCTCCCATGGAAAACTTCCTAGTTCGGTCAGCCGCTTCACTGTTTGTGAAGTTAACCCGTTGAGGACGAGTTCCGAGTATACTTGGGCAAGCGTCTATGGGAAATGCGTGTTGCTGCAAAATCAAACCATCCCCAACAGGTTAAGATCCATGACTTTCTCTTGTATGCATGTGATGTTCCGCCAGGGCCCTGTTTTGTAAAGCTCTGTGCAAAGTTGCACATGACTGTACGAACAACTAGAATATTAAGTGCCAATATGTGTGCTCATTTTTTTTTTCTGACATTTTAACAATGTACAACTGTACGTCAATATTTCATCTCCAGTGGGGCAAAAATACACTTTCCTCTAAAAACATGTATTAACAACATGTAAGAATAATCATCATCATCTGCAAATTTCAACTTTAGCAATTGAAATTAACAATGATTAGGAAACCCACTTGGCTTGCCAGATTTAAGGCATTCGTAAAGTCATGCGTAACTTTATGAACAGCTTTATGAAACAGGGTCCAGCCAACCGAGCGGCGCTCGCTGTGGGTACAGCAGTAGTGGCAAGAGGACTCTCTGGTGCTGATTTAGTCACCTTTGACTCAGGATTTCCATTGCTTTTCTTTCCTAACCTCAACTTAGTGCATTTTTTTTTTTTCCACCAGAGCCTGAGGGCCCTGCAATATTTGCTTTATCTTTTATGTGAAGGCCAGTTCGTTGACTGATAAACTGAATATTCAGGCATATTGTTTATTCCCCACAGAAAACTAATTAATCTTTGAGACTTCCAGCTATTTCAAATGAAACTGGTGCACATGAATTGAATACAAGAACTGGAAAATATTGACCTTTACAGTATGGGATTGGAGGGACAAAAAGGAGACTCAAAATATGCTATGTGTTCTCCACAGCTCATGTAGAAAAATTGTGCTGGAAACTGTTTTATATTGTTTTTATTCATCTATTATTCATACTTCTTTTCTCAATTCATAGCAATTGAAATACAATTCCAGTAGAGTAAATGTTTCCTGTACTTTTCTAATATTTTGAGCTGTTTCTGTGTTTATGAATGTGTGTGTATGTATGTATGTAAAGAGTATGTATCTACTAAAATATACTTGTGTTTGTTTGTTGTTATATGATAATAATTATGCAATTTCACTCTCATTCTCAACATTTTACTTCAGTTTACATATAACTTTTCTGCTACTTACTATTTTTTTTTTCTGTCTTCATTCCTCAGCCCAAATCTCTTGCGAGAGATAAATGACAGAGCGATGTCTATAGACAGAGCTCTCACAGGGGATGCAGGAAAATTCTACCTCCCCCAGCTTAGGTGAGTCTTTTGAGCTTCATTATATGTGACCCGCTACAACAAAAGGATCCTAAAGTCGCTGACGGTTGAGCCGAGAAAAAAGAGTTTGAAGTCGCATCATCAAAATTGGTCAAAACCATCGGATTTCTGTTTTTGGCATTATTTTGTACTCTAATGTTTTGTCTATCATCTGCCGAAATTTCGAAGCTAAATGATCAAAGGAAAGGCAAGAAATCAGTGTTTTTCTGGGCCATGATTTTCCAACTTTCAACGTAACAGAAACGTGTCCGAAGATTTGGATTTAGCGCCACAGCTAGACTCCGCCCCTAGCAACGAGGGAGTGATCTAATTGGTCAGGGCGTGGCATCCTGATTACTGATTGGTCGTGCGTAGACCGCTGGCGCTAAGGTTGAATGAACATCACGGGGGTCGCCAGAAGCATGCCTTCTATTGTAAAGCGGTGAAAATTGTCTCGCCTCTCCTTGATCATGATAGCGTCGGAAGGAAACCTTTGAAGGCGTTTTTCTCAAAACTTTGATTTCCTCAACTACTTGACATGCGCTAATAAAATCATTGATATCTCCACAACCGAGTACTTTTATGAGTTGTGCTATATATGAAATTAAAGAAGAAGAGTAAGGGAATCATATCATGCCATTTTCAGGAAATTGTTCCTCCCCGACTTTCGGATCCTTTTGTTGTAGCGGGTCACATATGATCTATCCCTGCAATCAAGGCATCACAGTACATTGAAGTTTCCGATGGCATCCTCTGTCATTTGATAAGGCATAGTATTGTGTTTTCTTTTCTTTTTCCTGTTCTTACTATTACATTTTTTTTTTTCGGTGTATTTGAAGAATCTACGATTCCCCTTCAATGGGGGCAATGAAAATAACAGGGGCCAGTATGGTAAATTTTTGTGTTATTAGATCCAAATGAGTAAAAAGAGGATTCTTATTACAAACGTTATTGTTGGCAATGTGAAGTTTGGAGAGAATTCTTTTCGTCTGAACTCATCCACCTGTTGGTATCTTCATCTCTCCCCGTTCTCTACAATGCACCAGACACGTCGTGTTCGGGCCGTCCCGGAGCGGCTACGAGGGGGAGGGCTTCGCCCCCCTCCGCCGAGCGATGGAGAACGCCCGTCTCAGCGGCGACCTCACCCAGCTGGAGGATGCGCTGTCCACCACCATCGCGAGGATAGAGGCGGCCACTCGCCTTCTGACGGACAACATCCTGGCAAATAGTGACGCCCACTCGTGATCATGGGCGGGGTCTGTTTGTTCAGCAAACAGATTGACAGTGACTATTGAAAATGGCTAAACTTTTTAGCTACATGCCATGATAGGCCCTCTTTACCATGTGGAGTTAAAAAAAAAAAAAAATAATAAATTCCGAAGGTGAGGGACAGTCATAGACATAAAAACACACACACACATACATCAAGGCTCGAACTAGCTTATTCTTTATAGTTGCCCAACCATGAAATTTGATGGTCCCAGGCCATCGGGCCACTGCTAATATTGAGCCTTGCATACATACACAAACAGTCATAGACATAAAGACACACATACATACCTTTTGGTACACACAGACACATTAATTTATACACACACATGCACAAACTTGATATAGCATGCATTCCAGAATATGTGCCAGTGAAATTTGCTCTGCAGAGAGCTGCCATCATTGTCTGCCAAAATGGATGTTCATGTTACCATGGTGATGATGACGTCTGAGTGCATCTGCATGGGACCCTGTGTCAAGCTTACCCTCAGATGCTGTGGAAAAAGAAATTTTGTTCATTGACTGTTGTCTGGTGTGTCTTTCGGGGCAGGTTCCTATAACTCTTTGGAATGCACATGGACTAACATTTTAACATCACCTCTCCGCATGACAAGAATATCAGTGGAGCATCAACAAATGAATGATACGGCATCGCATGAAGGAAGAGGCTGTGAATGTTTGTGATGTACACTTCGAACAATTTCATTCCATTTTGTAAGAGTACTTGTACAGTTTCTTTCTTTCATGGTGTATTTGGCACAGAGTCTGTCACCTCCATCCATCTTTGATGGCAGAATCATCAAAAATTTGAATATTTTGTTCTTTGAAACAGAAAGAAAAAACTCTAGTTTCTTCTGTTCAGGTTGTCTTGGTATAGACATGTTGATGTATATCTTACGTATCTCAATGAAGGTTTTTCAATTCAATGAAGGTTTATTGACAATAAAAAAGAACATGCAGCTCAAAAGCTGAAATTGTTCATTTTACAATTAAAACAGAAATACAACATTGTACAAAATAAATATATATATTTGTGAAATTGGCTATCGATAGGAATCGAATTGACGGAAACACTGTACAAACGATATGACGGAAACCTGTGCAAACAGATAAAACATTGATATTTAACCCGGCCTCAAATCCCTGAATTTTGAACCAAGACCCTAAAATTCCCATGGGAATTATCAACAAACAGTACATGCACAAATATTTCCTTTTTCGCTGATTAAAACCTTTGACCTCTTAACCCTCAATAAAAATGCATGTATCAAAATCATCAATAATGGAGTACGAATACTGAAAAATATTGCACATGTAAAGAAACAAATGATTGCAAAAATCATTGAGCAACTGAACTGAGCAGGGAGTAATTAAATTTCTGAACAATAAAATAATTGGGCTTAATTATCGATATGCATCATAAACACAATCATATGAATGTAAGCAAACTCAAGGCGCCGTTATGGCACAACATGTGGTTCACAAAACAAGTCTAAAGCACATCTCAAATATAAAACAATATTTCAACGCAATTGACAAAACATTAAAAATACAGTGTATTTATCACAAAGGTACTGAGTGCTTCCCACCCCCCACCCACTAAGTCCAAATCAATGAACATCCAAATTATTAAATAAAAAATAAATTATCTAAAAATCCAAAAAGTTTCAACTTACACCGAACCTATCACAAATCCATGCATCAAAACATAAGAGAAAAAAAATCAGCACCAAACAACAAACTTATAGCATCCAGCCTGACCCTTGACCCTTGACCTTTGACCCCACGCCCTCAAAACTCTCAAGAGAATCATTGATGGGCAGAGATATGCACTTCAAATTGACCTTGATCTTTTGGACATGACAAAATACGCATGAAATTTACTATCAAAAACACAAAGAGAATACTTTACAAAAGGTCAGGAATATTGCACATTGATGAGTAGAAAAGTCTACAAGCCATTGAGTAGCCTCACTAAGCAAGGGATTGTTGAGTTTCTGAAACGTTGTGTTCTGGTTCGGGGGATGTCGATATTTAACGAGTTCCTAAGGCTACGAGTTATGAGTTGGGAACGTTGAGGAGGAAGCATGTCACGGTGACGGGTAGAGCGAAGGAGGGATTTTCCAAAACTCGTGAGAAGGGAACTCCTTCTTTCAGATAATGACTCGATGTTCATATCGCGGAGAGCATCATTATAGGGGAGATATAAGGGGTAACTGATGAGGCGGAGAGCTCTCCTCTGCACCTTTTCCAACGCTTGTGACTGCTCATGAGTCAGGTTGGTGCACCACACTGGGGCAGCAAATTCAAGAAGGGGGCGGATATACACGGTGTACACAAACAACAGATCATTATGGGTAACTCCGTTTCTCCTGAGTGAGCACAAAATGTAAAGTCTCCGAGAGGCGCGCGAGATCATTTCCCGTACTTGACTATCCCATCTCAGGTCTGATCGGATGGTAACGCCAAGAATGCGCATGGAGGATACGACTTCAATCGGGTTGTTTTCAATAGTAATGACCGGAGGGGGGACGTGATTACGCAAGAAGGTGAAGTGCATCAATTTGCATTTTTCAGGCTTGGGTTTCATGTAGTTAGCATTGCTCCATTCACAAACAGATTCAATATGAGATTGCAAATTGTTGTGGCCTGCTTTGTGAGAGATTTCGACTATGCTCAGGTCGTCGACATACTTCCATCTATTGTCCGCTGTCAGGGCGAGGTCATTGACCATGATCAGAAAGATAATCGGGCCAAGTTTTGTCCCTTGGGGGACTCCGCACGTTAGTGATTCCGAAGATGACGTAGTACCCTTGTAGAGCACTGTCTGCGAGCGATTGGACAGGAAGCTGCAGATTGTAGGAATAATCGATGGGTTCACTTCAAGATCGATCATCTTTCTGACAGCTGTCGTATGGTCAACTAAGTCGAAAGCTTTTGTAAAATCAATGGCACAAAGATCGGCGTAGTGACCTGGTTTGTCAAGGCCTTTGTAGATTGTATCAAGCATGCTTATCAGGTAATGGCATACTGAGCTGCCTTTCATGTTTCCAAACTGACGAGGATCGATTACATGCGCGATATCAGACATAACCCATTGCGCGAGGAAACCCTCAAAGATGCGAGCTATTATCGGAGTGATCGAGATAGGACGAAGTTGACTGAACTCAACAACTGGAGTTGTCTTAGGCACCGGGCATACGGATGCTGTTTTCCAGGTATCAGGAAAATACCCAGACGTAAGGCATTCGTTGAACAGATTGGTCAAAGGAATTGATAATTCGTAGGCAAATTCCTTCAGCAGGCGTGTGGGCAAGTCAGATGGATGGCCAGCCTTGGATGCATTCAGACGCCGAAGTCGGTTGTAGACATCTCGTCGCTCTATGGTTGGGGGAGGCCAAGCTGGGAGATAGGCCGGTAGCTCCGAGAAGTTGCAACTGGGAAGCTGTCTACAGATGTCGGCAAAGTAAGTGTTCAAACGATTGGCAGTTATAAGACGAGAGATATCAGGATCTATTTCAAACTGGGGTCGCTTTTTAAGGCCAGAAAGACTTCTGATCTGTTTATGCCATTTCCCTGGTTCGGTCTCTTTTAATTGTTGGACTTTTTTGCAGTAGAAAAGCCGTTTAGCTATTTTGATTTTCCTTTGGACATCGTTTCTCAAGTTCTTGTAGAGTGACATGTCCCCACACTTGAAGGCAGAATTACGAGCTGAAATGAGGGAACGAATGGTGTTGGTCATCCATGCTTTATCAGCTACTCTACGTTTGACAGTCACTCTGTGGAAATGGGATCTATACTGGTCAGAGAGAAGTTGTCGGAAAAAGTCAATTTTGGTGTCGACATCAGGTAGGGTATTGATAACTGACCAGTCCATCTCAGTTACCCACTGTCCGAAGGATCTGACAGCGGAATCTCGGTAAGGTCGATAGGTAAATTGAACAGATTGGCGGCAGGCATGATCATGAATAGACTTGAGAGAAATAAGTGAGTGGTCACTGTTGGCAATAGGAGCACATATAACTGGTTCATGGTACTCACAGGCAATGTCAGTGAAGATCTTGTCCAGTATTGCAGTTCCCCTTGTTGGGTTCGTGACAATCTGGGCCAGTGCGGTATGTTGCTCCAAGGGTGACGCATCGAGATCGTTGAAATCACCGGTAATGAGTAACGAAGCACTGTCTGACATTGCTCTGATAGAATCAACAGTGTCAATCAGGTGGTTACAGAGCTCCTCTCTATGTTCCGATCGCGGCGGTGAGTACACAACAGCAACGTAGATGTGATTGCGCAACCGGAACTGACTGGAGGATTTTAGTTTGATCCATAGTACTTCAAGGTAGATAGGGACGCAATCAATGAAAACTTCTGTTGCAGATAGATCATTGCGAACATATAAACAAACTCCCCCACCAGGACGATCGGGGCGATCTCGATGAAACAGGTTGTATCCAGGGAGTTCACATGCAGATGCAGATTTGTCCATGGAAAACCATGTCTCAGTAACAGCTATTAACGGAACATCCTTGTGCTGAGATCGCAACGTGGCTTCAAGGTCATCGATCTTGTTATTGAGTGACCTGGCATTGAAGACAATCAGTGATGGCGATACCGGTGCCTGTATCGTTGCTGGTATAGGTTGACGTAAATTATGCATATTGACTCCCTGTCTGCCAAAGTGTAACTTTCTATCATGTTCAGGGGTAATGATGACACTTATCTTCCTTTGCTTCCTCTTACCTGCTCGCTTACCTCGATGTGTGCGTTTATTTGCATTTATTCCCAGTTCACATACAACATTCCATGCCTTTTCGAGTAGTGGTCCATATGGAATATGTGCATTCATTCCATTATGTGTCCAGAAGCTGACATCATTGACAGAAAGGTGGCATTTCAAAAGGTTATTCTGGTCATGGAGAGACGTACAGGAAAAAATACTCTGTCCACACTGTGTACTGACCAGCAAAGCATTCCTTTTGATGTCGCGTTTCTCAGCTGAGTTGGCAGGACCCGGGTTTTGCTCAATGTCACCACATTGTAAGATAAGTTGAAACGTTGATTCTGCGTTGGCGTAGTACAAAATACGAGATCCACAGATCTTGCGACTTGAATGCAGAAAGTTGTGTAGTGTGGGGTTGAGAATACCGTGATAGCCATCTAGGTCACTGCAGATTCCACCGCTATTGTGTCCACAGTACAGGACAATAAGGACTAGAGTGATGTGCTTGAGAAACTCCATTGTCCCACTGAAGATTCACGGAGCACAGGACATGGAAGTCAATAGAGTTCAAGGTTGGGTGGACATGAAAGCAACATGGTCTCTACCTACAGGCAAGATGTCAGCTCGTACACCACTATGCACCACTCCATGTCATGTAGAGCCAAAACTTGATTCTGGAAATGCTAGCAAACCACGTCAAGATGTTCGTCAAAAAGGGTCTAGTCAAATCCATGCAATGCCACAAATACACTAGTGGGTCCAGTAGAACGTAATCAGTAAAAATATCCAAGTAAAGAGACTCAACTACTGGAGCAGACTTGGAGGGCTGCCTGTGAGGCGCACACTCATCAATGCCGAAAAAAGACTGTTCTATTCAATAAGTGCATGCATGTCTCATGTCTTTAAGAATGATGATGTGAGGCTTGTAATGTGGATCACTGCATTGTTCCCTAGCTGAGTTTACATGGTGGACTCATCTCTATTCACATTATTTTCTGATTATGTGTGTCATCTTTAGTAGATTTTAACATTGATGTTATTCTTAACAAATCATAGCTGGAAGCACTTTATGGATCAGCTGTTCACATGAGTGTGTACTACGAATATTAAAGTTGAACCTTTCTCTCAGCCCATATTTTGATCCAGTGTTCAGTAATGCCAAAAGGTTTTAACCCAATTGTATCATTTTGTGTACAGGGGATAGATTTTTTTTTTTCCTTATTGAGGGTTGTTGTTTTGTTTTGTTTTTCAATTAAGAATTAATGAAAAAACAGTGGCAATTCTTTGGAAAATCTGACCATATTTTGGCGGTTGCCAACCTTCTGAGCCTGGTGAATGTCTTTAAACCTTTCTGTACCAAGGACATTGGACAGTGTGTGGAGCGCTATGAGCTTTTCTGGGCCAATCTGCACACAAAGGGTTAAGGTGTTCTGGCAGAGGAGCCCATGTAAGTCTACTAAATGGTGCTAGCTACATCTGTGAATGTATAATAATGTTAAATAACGATGTTTTTCATTCACAATCAATGGATCTTGGCTGTGTGCAAAGTGTGTTGTATGTGTTGATTTTATCTTCTCGTTTGAGAGAAGACGATTATCCCTCCTGATGGGCGGAAAGACGGTACCCCAAGTTTGATATGAATGATATGTAGATGGATCAGGATTTGTATTGAGATGTAACAGCTGTGATAGGGATAATAGGGTGCCAGATGTGGCTTAATTTATTTTAATTTCAACATTAATTCAAATTTATGATCATGTCAATAATTCACCTGTTCAGAAGCCAGCTAAGATAAGATACATATTATAAATTTAAAAGTTTAAGCTTCTACCAACCTTTAATTGTAGTGGGCAAGCTTTCGTACTACTCCTGAGGACTTTCTCAAGCCTTATGCAGTGAAGTGTTGTCTTGCTGCCGTTGCCTGTCTTTGTTGATCACTGGACCATAGATGGGTGTAGCCAGATTCTCTATTGAGACTTTATGGTCATCCCCAGCCGATGAAAGTTTTTAGTAAGATACATATTGGATACAAATATCAGTAGAGCACTATGACTTAATTTCTCATAATGTGATAAAGAGAACCTCAGCAAATTGTAATAGGAACAATGTCATTACAGCTGTGACTCTGTGTAATTGCCTTCCTGAAAAGTGAATATTTGATTTTTTCTGAATGTTAAATTATTACTTTATATGAAGGTAATGTACAAGGAACAAAAAGAAATAATCAGATGGCTGCATTCTAAGGGCTGCAGTCTGTGTTGATTGTCAGAGAGAATTCTGTCAGTGTATTATATTCTACTTGTCAATTGAACATTTGTGTATACATTTTGTTATAAAGGTGTGATATATTCCTGGTATCAAATATTTAAGAAAGGCCTAAATGATGATTATAATTCATCGTCTTGTGCATTGCTTTCCTGTAAAAGGATATTGAAATACATTATGTACTAGCTGACTAGGTTATGTGGTGGATCCACTGTAACATTGGCTGCATTTGTGCATCAAAGTTATATATTATAACTGGCAGTATATCTGTAGATTTGTCATGAAAATCATTGCAGTGTGTATATTTGAAGTGCTGATTATCAATCTAGTGTTGGCGTCATACCCTGTTTTACAAACTTGGTGGTGGAATTTTTCTGTATTACTTCATACAGTTCTTCTCTTTTAGTCCTATTTTAGGGGCTTGGGGTTGGGTTGATAAGTTTGGATGCGAACCAAACTAATACTAGAACTATTGCAACCTGCCGTCCAAAAACCATCAGCACTTTCAATAGTGTTTTCTCAAAAGTGTAAATATTATCCGTGGTCGACATTTCTATATAGTTCTCCTGCTCTCACCATCAAACAATGAAAACAACAAAAAAAGTCTTTATGACCTAATTTTATCTAAGGCTGCAATTACAAATCCAGCAAGGGAAATATGTCTTGGCTAGAGATTGATGTTTTCAGCAACTGTAACATAGCTGACAGAAGTGGAGGGGATAAATAAGTTGTGGCTTGATATACCTTCACATTTGAATTGTTCAAAAGTAATTCTTTTTCTTGTTATACTTTATTTCATTATTAGTTTTAATATTATTGTTTAGGCTGGGTATACAATGTATCTTTACATTTGGATCGTTCAAAAGGAATTCTTTTTCCTGTCCTGTTTTATGTCATTATTAGTTTTGATGTTATTGTTGTTGATATACAAGCAACCTTACGACAAATATCTTCCAGTACTTAATAAGTACAGTTAAACTCGCCTAAGCCGACATCGCATATGTCGAATAATCGCGCAAGTCGATGATTTTAAAAAGTCCCGATTTTTCCCCATTGACTTACGTGTATTAATTCAATCACAAGTCGAATTTTGTAAGTCGAATACTCGCCTAAGTCGATGAAATTCCAAGAACACTTTCACGGAAAAACCATTAAATTCACTGTGCCTAAGTCGAATAAGATTTTATTGTGCAATAAATCACTGTCAAAATCACGAGACGCCAGTTTTTGTTTACATAAGAACTAGCCCGACCAGACAGGTGACAAAAAAATGATCTAAAGTATCAAAATTCAAAGCGATCGCATGCGATTGTTGAACTCTCTTCGTGTTTGGAGGTCCTCTGGTACAGCCCTCTGTCGCGCTAGCGCTACGTACAAGTACGTACAGCGACTGGGTTGTGTATAGTCTGTGTATGTTTGCAGTCTGCGCTGTGCAGTGGAAGGATGAAGCTGCTGAGTTTTCAAAGCGGAAAGTAGGGGGAAAGTTACGGGCACAGGTAAATCAGAATTACACCTCTACACGCATTTCAAGCCACGGTATGGTAAACTGGAATTAATCACTGCTCAAATATCGTTCATTTTCATTTCCCCAAGGTTTAACAAGGGTGTAAAGTAATCGGACCTGTGCCAATACTAATGCACTGTCCATGCAAAGTTAGCCGCGGCCCTGCCGGGCGACCCGTGCTGCGGCACACCTCTCCAGCTCTCGGCTGCAGAGTAGACAACACACATGTACATCTAATGTACGTGTGGTGTAACTGTTGTTGTGTCGATTTTTTTCGACTTACACTCAAGTCGAAAATCGCCTAAGTCGATGTGTTTTGTTCAGTCCCGAGAAGATCGACTTATGCGAGTTTAACTGTATTTTCTTTTTCTATTGTGTGGTGCGAGTAGTACTTGAAATGGGTCATATTATCAGCATTGCTGCAGCTTCTCTATGAACTTTGTGCATTACCTTCTTACTAGTAACCTCATCCATGTTTTCCTAGATCATGTGTATGTGGGCCGATTGAAAGATTTCACATGTAGAGGTGAGGTTCTTTGTGTGATAAACTGTAATTATTTTTCAATCAATTCTCTTTCGCTCCCATTATATGTTTCCTTTCCATTTTGGAATACTTGAAAGTGATGAATGTGTGACTGACATCTT
The DNA here is from genome assembly GCA_033980235.1 of Diadema setosum. Taxonomy (NCBI): domain Eukaryota; kingdom Metazoa; phylum Echinodermata; class Echinoidea; order Diadematoida; family Diadematidae; genus Diadema; species Diadema setosum. Next base: position 9,621,767 of record CM067077.1, on the reverse strand, counting down.
ATCCTGTTGAGGACGAGTCCCAAATATACTCGGGCAGGTGTCAATGGGAAATGCGTGCTGTAGCAAAATCAAACTGTCCTCAACGGGTTAATGATGTGGTACTGGTTTGTATCTTTTTTAGTGGACTTTGAAAACATTGTCAAGGTCTAAATGTTTCCCCCCCCCCCCCCCCCCCATGTATAATCTGCATTATTCCAGCTTAATTTAATGTGGCAATTAGTAAGGCTCTGATGGGTTAGATTATTATTCTGTCAGGGCCCTCTGTTTTTGCATGACTGAGGTCAAAGGTCAATTTTATAGTTCCATGTGCCTGTCTTCATTTTCATCTTATCTGAGACTTTGTATTTACGCATTCCACTAATGATACACTTTTTGTTTCATTCGTTGTAGGGGTTGTAGTGGTGTACTGAGTTTTTCATTAGCACAAGTTTATATTCTCTATCTCTTTCTCACTATTCCTCAAAACAGGTAATTAAGAAATAGTTGTACAGGCATCATTAATATACAGTCAACCTTGCTTAACTCGACATTAAGTTGAATAATCACCGAAGTCGAAGGTCGAAAGTCCTCTTCTCTTTATGTTCTAGTGATCTTAATACCTCTTAAGTCCAATTTTCTTTAACAGTTGAAACAGGTAGTCCAAACAGATTCGATGTAGGCAAGGTTGACTGTACTGTAGATACTTTTTGGTAGACAGTTATGAGAGGTACACAAGTGTTGCAGATGTCTTTTGTATTCAGGCTGACGTTTCCAGCTGATCTCATTTACGGCCAAAGTGTGTGAAACTTTTGATCTTATTTATTATCCACTGTTCCTGTAGAGGTGAATGTGGTGTTCTCTGTGGTCTGAAATAGCATCTTCGAAGTGTTCTCGTTTTGTGCCGTCTTAATGGCGATTGCTTTTCACCTGCATTGCGTGTGAATGCATACATACATGTATTACTAAATGTTTCAGCGTTAGTTGCCTTTCGTCATTTCGATTTGCAAGCAAGGCCGTACTACTAGTATCTGTCAAGTCATTGTAGGCCTTTGATGTATATTAAAGTACAAGGATCATTCCATTGCGCTGTAATTAAGAATGAGTTTCGAGTCAGAATTATACAATTGTTCATTTGGACCATAATTTGCCTCGTTGCAATACATGTATCTTGGACTGCTTTAGAGGAAGCAAAGGAATACTTCAGTACTGTTTGCCTACACTGAAAGAATTTTATACTGTTTGGTTGTTATAATTGTTTTTTTTACATATGTCTTTATTTGAAGTTTTCTCCTCTTTCTTACATGAATGTATCAATTCAGAAATATACCATGCTGTATATCCTTACTGAGATCAAGATATGTGAAATAATATTGTATCTGACCAAAAAGAAAATACATAAAAAAATGAAAAAACAAGTGTTACTATTTTACTGTAATTATGTTTCAGAGTGCACCATAAGTAATGTGCCAGTGCATTCATTTTGTTGCATGAAAATTGTTTGTGAAGCTTTCATAGTGCTGTTTTGCTTTTACATTGTAGGTATTGGGGTTTTTCATGTCCTCTTTTACTTTCCCTGTGTATGTTATGATGCCAATATCAGGACAATTTAAGGAAATCGTTCCATTGTCAATACATTTGTTGTCTGAGCAAACAGTGATGCGATGAGCTCAGGGCAAATACTGTTGGCTGATTTTGTTGTAGGACTGATTTGTGTATTGAAAATCTATTCTCAAGATATTGTGGCATGTTCCTTCCCCTTTTATTCTTAGTGCAGAAAACTGCAGAAAATATGATTTTTACCTTTCCCTATTTTTTAAATCTTTCCGTACAATGAAGTGATAAGGAAAACACTTTATGTGACACCTTGTACACTTTTTTTGTGAGACTTAAATGTGTTGGTATTGTATTTTGCAGTCAGTTTGAAATACAATGTATGCTGATTGGAGTCACATTGTCAACAGATTGTGAAAGTTTCCAAAGCTCAGTGTGACATTATGTCATTTGGTAGGCTCCATCATTTTAAGTAAATGCATCGGCGATGGAGTTTGTTCTGTCAAACTTGATACATGATGTGTATCACGAAACCATTCATGACAAATGACAGGGTACTGGAGAAGATTAGATCGGGCCAGGGCCCCGTTGCTACAAACTTTGCGTTTAAACGCAACTTGCAACTGATTGTCACTGGCCATTCAGAATCATTGTTGCATGCATGTCTTTTTAATAGGGCAGACCCTGAGCCAATCAGAATGGTTGTTTCAAAATTAGCAATTATTTGCAATTGATTGCAACTTTCTTGCAACGGGGCCCAGGAGTCATAAGGAAATACAGTCACTAGAGAGATATTAACAATTATTATACACATCATGAGAAGGAATTGTATAGAAAAGACTCTTATTTATGGGAAAGTGGCAGACAGAAAGAAACAAGAAAGACCAATGAAAACCTTAGGCTGAAAAAAAAAAAATTAGGAAACATACAGAGTATTGTAGTTGCTCAGCTGATCCCATCGGGCAACAGATAAGGAAGACCTGCCAAGAGCTCATCCACCTCACTGCAGTACATATTTGTGCCAAATGAAATACATAAATGATGGTGGTCGAGTAGAATTATATCCACCTTACTAATACAGTAGTCTTTCTTCGCTCGTGCTTTCCACTTTTCTATTCTCTTATCCCAGCGCATCAATCGAGAGTTTGCCGAAAACATGATGCACTATTACATGAACAGTTCTTTCATTACTGTTTGTACTTTGGCTATCGACATTTTGAAATGAATCATGTTTTTCACTGAAAATTACAAATCACCTCCAAGAAATTGTGTAGGTAATTGAATACCAACATTGTAAGTTTTGTTTTGATTTGTTTTGTTTTGTTTTGTACATGTGGAAAATTAATGTGTCAATGGCACCCGCCACTGTTTTGAAGGCTTGATACATGTAAGGATGAATATTTTGGCACTGCACAATGAATGTGGATGTCTCTACAGTATGAAGATAATTATGATATTTGCACGTGATAAAAGTCGAATCATCATGGTACAAAATTAAAGAAGGGGATGGATTGCAGACCAAGATATACATGTACATGAATAAATATGGGGAAACTTATATTTTATTGCCTGTTACATTACCAGGAAGGTTTACTAAACTAATTTCGTAAGTGTACAGTAACAAGTCCAGATGGAAAATAGTTTGGTTGCATTGGGGGTTACCTTCTCACACTGTTATCTAGAGTAAAGAGCAAATTTGTATTTTCTTTGTTTTCTTCTACAAAATGAAGGCATAGAGTAGTTTAGATTATTCATGATTATTCAGTTACATGCATATCTTAGAGTTGAATAATGTTGAAAAAATGTTGGGAACACATCAGTACTACTGCAGATACAACCAATCTAAGATGTGCGAGTGCCAGTCCGTGAGGCCGATTTGTTTTCTCTAAGTATGGTGTACTTTTATCAGACAATAATGTAACCATGCTGTCTGTGATTACACAGCATTTTGAGAACATTACATGGGCTAGTCATGAACCAGCCAGTGAGTGGATAGTAGACCTATAAACAAATGTGATATGAAGTGGAGGGTAGATATTTTGTCATGATCTGGGAGAGCATTTACCAGTGAACAAGTGGCATACGATCTAAAAAGATAAAATGGAGATATGTCATAGCGCTACATATCTTTAAAAAAAAAAAAAAGCAAGAAGAAAGTAAGAAGAAACGGGTGACAGATGATATTGGGACTTTACACCCCTACAGATGACTGATAAGTAGAGGGTATGGATCGTGACTGTACTTAATTTGACTAACCCATGCGATGATAAAATCATAATACAGTGTGCGAGGTTTTGTGTTGTGGGCAATAAACAGAGAATGTTTTGGATCTCGGGATGGATCTGTAGGGTTTGAAAATATTATATGCCTGTCAACCTCAGCTTTGACCTCATTCCTCCATAGCAAGTCAATCTCCTAGGTTGAACATTTTGCATTGAATGACCCATGCAATATAACATAATCTATGGGGTTTGTGTTGTGGGCAATATACAGAGAATATTATATGACTCTATGGTGTGAAAATGTTATACTCTCTTCGACCTCAACTTTGACCTCATTCCTCCATAGCATTTCAAAATGCTAGCTTGAACTTTTTTGTATTTTCACCATTCAAGTGAGTCTTCACCCATTAAATGTCATCAGAGGTATGACGTTATGATAATGAATGTCTTTTTTCACTAGCTTGTTGATTATGTGTAATATAAGTAACTGTAATGTGCCTATATATACGAAGGGAATATTGTTTCCTCGTGACAGCGAGTCTTCATATTCATGCATATCGTGATATAATGACGGGGTCATCCCACGAGCTCCACACCCATGAGTCACATGGCCCACGAGCCATACATCTAGTAAATCAGGCCCACTAGCTAGACACTATGTAAAACGGGCCCATGAGCTAGACACTAGGTAAAATTCACTTAGTGTCTACAGCTCTTGAGCTATATAATTCGTGGGAAGTAAGACTCTGTGGCTGTATAATTCGTGGGAAGTCAGGCTCTGTGGGTGTGTGACTCGTGAGTTTCAAACTCGTGATGCGCGCCTGATAATGGCAGGATTCTCTCGTTGCTTGTGTAATATAAGTACTTTTGAAACTTAAATGTGCCTGCAGGAAGGAAATATTCATTTCTTCTCACATTCTTCTCCGTAGTGGTCGAACTGTGTCGGAAAGATCAAGTCTTTGATTTCATTCTATTCACGTTATGTCAGAATTTGACATTTGTTTCTTCTTTCATTGATTTTGTCAGCACATATAATATTGGTATCAGAACACCGGCTGAAACTGTGTAGGCTGGAAAAAAAAAAAAGGTGTATGCCTGTAAAACTGATGATCAACTTTGTGCAACTGTTATTCTGTTTTTGTTTTTTTGTTGTTTTTTCCATTGTAAATAAAATCTCCCATGATTTGGGTTTTACTGGAACGAGTCATGAAATTGTTCATGTAGTCACGTTTACCTTTTTTACTTTGTTTTTTTTTTAACCTGATAAATACACACGGCTGCATGCTCACATACAAAATCAACATAAACGACCTGATAATTACATGTATGTTCATTTTTTCTTTTGTAGCAACTAAGATTTATATATACAATGTATATATATATATATATATATATATATATATATATATACACAGCGTGTCCCAGAAAAAATGCTAAAAGCAATCTAGATAGGTATAATATTAAAATTACAACAGTATATTGTTTATATCTTTACACCCGTAAACTACAATTCATTTTCTACAACTGGATGAAATTTTTTGAGATGTGGTCCAATAATCAAAAAGATATGATCATTTTTGTCGAGCCCACCGGAGGTGCAGGGAGACTAAGGGATAGCCTGCGGCATCTGTCCGTCCGTCGTCCGTCCGCAACGCTACAAAAACTTGAATAACTCTCTACTGAGGACTTTAATTTCAATTAAACTTGGTGGGAAGAGTAGGTGCTGATTTCGGTGTCTCTGAGAGTGCAAAATGATCACATTTTGAAAATTGCAAGGGTTGACAAAAATGGTCCTAAAACCATGATGCATTAACCAAAATTAAAGAACTTGGTGTCATTCTTTTGGAAAAAGAATGGCCTTTCCAATAGTACACAAAATAATGACACATTAGGAACAATATTGCTAAAATTAAAAATCTTAGGTGTTCCGTTCTTTTTTGGGCCACCCTGTATATATATATATATATATATATATATATATATATATATATATATATATATATATATATAAAATTCTAATACAATCATGTAATGATTTTTTTTCTCTTTCTCTCTCATGCAATGCGAAAGTGTCATCCCTGATATACACATATATCAGGGATGGCACTTTTGCATTACATGAGAGAAAACTAAATCATTATTCCGACTTATGTGTTTAAAAAAAAAAAAGAAGAATCGTGATACATCAAAAGGGTCTACAATTGTGATATCGCAATTGTCAACAACAGAAATATGCTTCACGCCAATTTAGATTTTCGTACTTTTATTAGTATTGAAAATATAGAATGACAATATTCATAGAAATTCATATAAAATGGAGATCCGTTTACCTGATCGTATACAAATTTATAGAGTTTAAAGTGAAGACTAGAAAGCATCGGGCAGCACAACGCACAAAAATGATCAATGGAATATTCATGATATAGTCCTATACGTGACTTCAAATGACAAACCATGTTCATAAAATTCAGTTTTTCGGAGTCCTGTCAAATGTCATACTCAACATAAAAGTGAATTTGAAAATACAACATGTCAACATTTTGAAACCTCACATAAATCATATATCGATAATATGTGTTCCTTTTTATCTGTAAAGTTACATGAGAGTCTCCTTTGCAATACTCTTCGGGTCCACAAAGAAATGTAGTCAAGTTAAGACTCTTATATTTCAGATTTGCATACACAAAACTATTAAACTATTTCTTTTTTCTTTTTCTTTTCCTATCTTTTATTCTTTTAGCAAGAATTAATTTTACCTATTTCCTTCATTTCCATTGTTTGACATACTACAAAATATTTAGAAACAACGTGATCCTGTGAAAACAATTTTATTGCTGTTTGCTGTCATTTTTTAATATAATTAATTGTAAATTTGAATGAGCTCATGACCTCACCGTAAGACTCGCCGTGCACTCACGACGCGTTTCCCGAATGACCTTTATTTTTCCTCGGTTGATTGAGGCGCGTCGCTAGCTCGTTTTCAAAGCGACATGATTTCATGCATAAGCTTTCCGCAATAAGTAATGTTATGGAATTCATGTTCAAATAAAGAATATAATTATACTTGCGTAGTGACCAGAATGACCTGTCAAGTAACGCTTTGGGGAAGCATTTAGGGGAGCAACCACACATACACGCACATACACATAAACTAAAACACGTCTCGCGGCTACTGTGTGAAGTGAAATGAAGTAAAATGGGGGAATCATTCCGTAACTCCAAAATATGAATTAGCGACGCCGTGCCGGAGGATGAAACCAGGTTAACAACGGGGAGAGCTCGGCATCGGTCTGAAAGCAGATCTGGTCTCAGCGACGCCTATCTAAATGCTAGCTGATGCCGCGTGGGTTCCAGGTTCTATACTTCATGTGGACCTAGGCTAGGGCGTAAATGTCACCAGTTTGCCGTCCTTGTCCGACAGCCTACAGAGGTCGCAAACTCTGGTCGCCAGGACCGTGTCGGGCTTGTTGACCTCCAGAGCGTCCGTAATTCCTGGGGCAAAGGCAATGATTTTTTTTTTCATAAAAAAAAAACTCCTGCTGTGAGTTAATGTTATGTCTACAAGTCTCACGCTGTTATCATGGATATGTTTTGTGGATTTCATTATCGTTCTAATCATTCTCATTATGAAGTTAATCAAGATAATCATACTATAATCATAACGGCCCAAAGTGAATATTTTTCTCTTTCTAGTTTCTTAAGCTCATCTCTCATTCGCACTGTAATTAAATCTGCGTTAATGCGATGATCTGAAATTTTGCACCAAATTAATTTGGTTCTTTAAACACACATTAGTACTCTCTGATACAAAATAATGACCCAAATGACGCTACGTTGTTTAAGAAACTCAAGAGTGTGATTTTATTCATGTCTAACTATACTCTCTGCCGTCCATATAAGGCGGCACTCGACGATCTTCCGTATAAACTCAAAACGTTACCTATAGCATGTGTGCAGCTGATTATAAAGGTAGTTCTAAACGACGAAGTCATACTTAGTGCATGTTGATGGTACTTTGACATGGTTGGTTTGTTGGCTCGCTTGCTTGTTAGTGTGTTAGCTGTTTTTATAAATACCCCTCTACCACATCTAAAAAATGCGTCATCTGCATGTTTTATAAATACCTTATATTCTACCACGTCTAGGAAGTGGGTCATCTGCTTTATAGATACCTTATATTCTACCACGTCTAGAAAGTGGGTCATCTGTTTTATAAATACCTTCTACCACGTCTAGGAAGTGGGTCATCTCATGCCGGTACGATTCCTCGTATCTTTTTAGTATGTCCGAATGGATGGGGTCGTAGGTCACACTTCCGGCGCAATGGTGTGCGCTCGGTCCCGATCTGACGTTATTCATCTGGAGCAAGCCTTTGGTTCCCTTCACCTATTCAAAAAGAAATGAATAGAATAAACGAAAAATGAAATCAGGAACAGGACCCTATTTCATAAAGCGCCTGTTCGTAAAGTTATGCATGACTTTACGAATGACCGAAATATGGAATGCCAATGTATCTCAATATTTCATCTACATTGGGGCAAAAATACATTGTACACTTTAAGTCTTGGGTAACTTTACAAACACCTTTATGAAACAAGGTCCTGGTCCCTTTTAGGAGCAGAACTCCGTTCTATTCAATCCATCCATGTTATCCTACCTTTTAATAGAGGTAGCAGCCATAGTACGAAAGCTTTAAAGGTCTTGTTTGCCTTTTGGAGGAGTGATTTAAAAAATGTTCAAGATATGACATTTGATGCATATGTGTAGGTCTGTTGTATCACAAAACATCCTGCCATATAAAAATTTCACCCAAAAAAAACCAAAATATAAGGAGATATCATTATTTTTCTCAATAAACCGTAACTGTAGACAGTTTAGTATGGAAAATTTGTTATTATAACTATTGTTCACATTTTGTATATTTAACAATATTTAACATTGATTATACTGATTCAAAGTTTTACATTGGTTGTTTCTACCCCTAACTCACATTTTAGAACTATTTTGTAGCACTATAATGCTGGGTTATTATTTCATCTGCTAATGGCAAATTATGCCTTTAATAGCGTTTAAGAATTGCGTACGAGATGTTGACATTAACGCTTGTGGTATCGGACGAGTGCGTATCAGACCAGCGCCAACTCGAACATGTCGAGCAGCGAGAAATGACAGCATTCCTTTTTTTGTCATCTGGTCCGATTGTGTCCTATTATTTCAGCTGACCACCTATACGCCCCAGATACGTACAATCACTGACATGGGCTGCTTGATTTTAGGTTCTTGATCATGAATTACATGGTGAGCATCTTTAAAGGGGAAGGCTAGTAACTGATCAGTGGGAATCAGTGGAAATGCTGGGAGATGATTGTTCCAATCCTTATGGGATTCATTCAAGAGTTCATTGTATATCTATTGTTGTGTGAAAATGATTTGCTTCAGAATGGTCTCATATTCAAGTAATGTGCAGTTTAATGCTTCCAGGTTAGCGTCCCTGGTCAGTGACGGAGCATTAATCTGCACATTACTTGAATATGAGACCGTTCTGAAGCAAATCATTTTCACACAACAATAGATATACAATGAACTCTTGAATGAATCCCATAAGGATTGGCACAATCATCTCCCAGCATTTCCACTGATTCCCACTGATCAGTTACTAGCCTTCCCCTTTAACAATAATGATTAGTCGTAATGGGAACTTCTGTATATATATATTTTTTTTAATTCTGGAGTTCACACTTATCATATATGATAAGCATTTTCGCAATATATCGTCCTTATCTTATTTTTTCCCAATATGGTAGGAATAATCTCGTAGAGAATTTATAGGCATCCCATATTGATTAACCCTGCATGCTGAAACCGTATCATGAAACTTTCCGACATGAAATGGTCGATGAGATGTTGCAAAGATGATTTTAGTCAGAGAAAGACAAACAGAAGACAGAAGAATAGATAGACATAAAAGATTACGAAATATCTTCATACATAAGACTTACAGATAAAGGCCTACTTCCATACGGGTCTAGGGCAATTACCCCCTGGGCAATTACCCAAGACCCTTCCCCTGACCCTAACCATACTAACCCTAACCCTAAATTCTGAACCTAAACCTAAACCCAGCCCAAACTCTAACCCTAACTCTAATTTTCATTCTACCCTTATCACTAATCAGTATTTATCCGGAGGGTAATTGCTTTGTTACGCTTCGATTCATACATACAAAAATACAAACACAGACACAGAAAGAAAGAAAGAAAGAGAGAAAGAAAGAAAGAAAGAGAGAGAAAGAAAGAAAGAAAGAGAGAGAGAGAAAGAAAGAAAGAAAGAGAGAGAGAGAAAGAAAGAAAGAAAGAGAGAGAGAGAAAGAAAGAAAGAAAGAAAGAGAGAGAGAGAGAGAAAGAAAGAGAGAGAGATAAAGAAAGAAAGAAAGAGAGAGAAAGAAAGAAAGAAAGAGAGAGAGAGAAAGAAAGAAAGAAAGAAAGAGAGAAAGAAAGAAAGAAAGAAAGAAAGAAAGAGAGAAAGAAAGAAAGAAAGAAAGAGAGAAAGAAAGAAAGAAAGAAAGAGAGAGAGAAAGAAAGAAAGAGAGAGAGAGAAAGAAAGAAAGAGAGAGAGAAAGAAAGAAAGAAAGAGAGAGAGAAAGAAAGAAAGAAAGAGAGAGAGAGAGAAAGAAAAAAAGAAAGAAGAGACGGAGAGGTAGACGAGTGAGACAGAAAGAGGTTAAATGTCTCAAGTTTCGCCTCATCGATACCTCCAATCGCTGGTCGAATCCGTAGATGGCCTCGCGACTCTTCTGGATGGTGGCCAGGACGCCACTGGGAAACTTCAGCACGATGATGGCTTCGTCGACGTCGTTGATATCCGCTACCCGGGGGTCGGTGGCGAGACCCTGAGCGAAGACGGTTTCCGGCTTCTCCCCGACAATCCAACACACGATATCCACTTCGTGAATGCCACTATCTAGGTATATGCCACTGCAAGAAAGGAGTATCCAAAAAGGACCAGTTATTCTCGTGGCTCTAGCTGATAGTTTCAGGGTTGGTTGGCAGGCCTACATCAGTGTGCACCTGTAGTTTGTCGAAGAGTTTGGTGTCGGAATAACACGTGACAATAAAATTACTGGCTCAATCTGATCATGCTCATAGAACGGAGGAACATTCCTGTTTAGTTTTCTTCCGTCTCCTATTTGGCCGGTTTATCGTCTTCCCGTCATGCTCTAGAGACTATGTTCCACCATAATTATGTACTGGATGTCTTTGATACTTAAAACATGAAGTGGTAATGCTTGGCGAGACACACATTGTATAGTAAAACCTCAGTATTTTATTTATTAATTTTTTTACCTCATTACATGTTGACACTCTGCACACACTCCATAATTATATCTGTACTAGAGGAGATCGATACAACTATTGGCTGAACAACCCCCCATCACAAACGGATTTTACGGTCTTACCGAAATGCGAGGTTAGTCAGTAACTCATGTTTAAGAGCAGACAATGACATGACAAGACTCGCAGCTTTTTTCATGACTTTAAATGAACTCCTGTAGTGCCGATTGACACAGAAACTCCACAGCGATGTAAACTGTCCAAAGTGCTGGGGCACTGAATGCGTTAAAACACCAAAAGCTGCTCCGAACGGAGTCAAACAGGGATTTGGAATTTGAGAGTCCTTGTTTGTTTGTTTGTTTGTTTTGCTGCTATTTTTTCTGAGACCATTAAAGCTTCAATGAGCATTCTTTGGAGAAGAAAGAGGAGAGGAAGGAGGGGGGAAGAAGAGGAGGGGAAGAAGAGGAGGAGGAGGAGTTGGAGGAGGAGGAGAAAGGAGGAGGAGAAGTAGGAGGAGGGGAAGGAGGAGGGGAAGGAGGAGGGGAAGGAGGAGGAGGAGGAAGAGGAGGAGGAGGAGGGGGAGGAGGAGGAGGAGGAGGAGGAGGAGGAGGAGAAGGAGGGGAGGAGGAGGGGAAGGAGGAGGAGAAGTAGGAGGAGGAGGAGAGGAGGAGGAGGAGGGGGAGGAGGAGGAGGAGAAGGAGGGGAGGAAGAGGAGGAGGAGGGGGAGGAGGAGGAGGAGGGGAGGAGGAGGGGAGGAGGAGGGGAGGAGGAGGAGGAGAAGGAGGAGGAGGAGGAGGAGGAGGGGGAGGGGGAGGAGGAGGGGGAGGGAGGGGGAGGAGGGGGAGGAGGGGGAGGACGAGAGGAGGAGAAGAAGGAAGAGGAGGAGGAGGAGGAGGGGGAAGAGGGGGAAGAGGAGGAGGAGGAGGAAGAGGAGGACGAGGAGGAGGAGAAGGAAGAGGAGGAGGAGAAGGAAGAGGAGGACGAGGAGGAGGAGGAGGAGGAAGAGGAGGAGGAGGAGGAGGGGTAGGTTGGGAAGAGAAGGTGTAAGAGGGTAAGAATGCGAATGAGCGCATGAGCGGTAGACGAGGAATAGAGGAAGGAGGAGGTGATTATGAGAAGAGAGGGTAAAGGTAAAATTGGAAGAGGTGGAGGGGGTGACACAAGGGGAAAAGTACGAATTTCGGCCCACCCCCTTCAAACTCACCTGAAATCTTGAGGTAGTCGATTGACGGGAACTGGAGATCGTTGGCCACGAAGTGAATGCGGCGCACCACGCCAACGCTGCCGGCCACCACTTGATCCCTCACTGCACGAATATGGGGATCAAAACGCCTGAAGAACACACTCACAAGTTATCTCGATGCCAAACGTACAACACCAAATCTGAATTGGAATTGCTTGAAGTGTAATCGCGCATTAATGATTACTTGATTATGATGATAATAACAATGCAATACAATGGAATACAATGACAATCAGCACCAGACGAAAGAAGATAATGAAAGTACATCAATATTGAACCAATAAATACTCATATCATTTTCATAATCACACTTGTTTTTATTATCATCACTACTAGTCAACTTCATAGTCTACCTTGTAAATTTTGTCATCTTCTATCCTTGGGTCTATCCCGCATTCGTGAAAACACAACACGACGCGACCAGCTTATATTGCACACTCTGGAAACTACAAATTGAGAAGGATGCATGAGTGAAGAGAATGAATTGCTTGAACAGTGATCATGGCGTCTGTTACCCCTTCGTCATGTTTGTTCGTTTGTTTGTTTGTTACATTTCTTCCAACTGGGATATTTATTATTCTACATCAAACATATATTTATCTAAAACGCATAATACATCATAATATTTCAAACAAAGCACTTTGAAAAACGGCAATGAAATATCGTGACTCAGATCATCATACTTCTATTATACATATCAAGAGAACTCGACACCATTCCTTTGCAGTATGTTTCCTTATTATAATATTCCCTTACGCTATCTTTACACAAATTAAAATGAAGTATTATTTTCATTTTACAAACATAAAAATCTCACAAGCATAGTAATACAATTCAATGCCGAATCGTTAATACGAAAAAACCAAATAATATTCATTTTCCGTCGCATATGTTATTTCTAAATCAGCATGATCAGCACTAAAACACTAATCCATTCTCTTTTACTTCAACCCATAATCTATCAACATACTGGCACTCACTCAAAAGAAGTATATAAGTTTCAATAAGTTGTTAAAGTTTATATCATTTTACTTTCAAACGCACTTTGCTGATGAACTAATTAAGGCCACAAACCACCTGTCAAATTAACGCGATTAATGCAGTATGCACTTCATATTTCTAATTTCACATTGTCAATTAGAAAATGATTAAATCAGAGTGACAATGTTATGGCTTCACAATTCTCCTTTTGGTCAGTGCGCATAAATACCTCACTCTCCTATTTCGAAGGCATGGTTTTCTAACCCTTTCACAAATCCACAAACGTTTGAAGCGAAGGATAGGGGTTATCCCACTAGACCGACACCCACGAGTCATACAGCCCACGAGTTCGACATTGAAAACAGGTCCATGAGTCATACAGCTCACGAGTCATACAGCCCATGAGTTCGACACTAGGCAAATAAAGCCCATGAGTTCGACACTAGGTGATAACAGCTCACGAGTTCGACAGATACAACACGGGGCTTAATGTGTCGGTCTCGTGGGTCTTGTTAGCTTAGTGTCGAACAAATGGGCTTTATGACTCGTGAGCTGTATAACTCATGGGCTGTATGACTTGTGAGCTGTATGACTCGTGGGCTGTATGACTCGTGGGTGTCGGTCTCGTGACGTGCACCCGAAGGATACCACATTTTTGTTATAATTGAAACTACAGGAGATTCGTGAGGAAAACCATGGAAAAGTGCGCGATGATGAAAAAAATGAATTCGTGAAACGGAAAATTCTATAGTTGATTTCATTTTGATTTCAGCGGGATTACTGCATGCGTGCGTTGTCTGACTTTATTGTATTGAAGTCTTTACGCTCCCTCAAACGCTCTATTGTGAATTGCAGAAAGGAAATGAACATATCAAACAAACACATTTTAAAGACCACAGCAACAGTCTGGATAGTTTGCAAGTTTATATAGTGGCATGAGGTTACTATGCTAGAAACTATCGTGGCTTCGATCACGAGGTCAAAGCATGATCATAATTCATAATCTCCCCTCCTCTTATTTCTTCTTCTCTGTACAATCTTGCTTACAATCATATCTTGTTTTTAACGCTTATTTTTGCCTTATCCTTCTACCTCCTGCTGTTAACTCTTATCTTTACTTTATCCGTTACCTTCCTTAACTCTTAACTTCACCTTACCATTCCTCTCCTATTTGTAACTCTTATCTTTACCTTTCAATTTACCTCCTGTTTTAACTCTTGTCTTTCCCTTGCCATTTACCTCGTTTTTAAATCTTATCTTTTTCTTACCCTTTTCTTCCGTTTTAATCTCCTATCACACCTTATTTTCTATTTCTTGTTTTTAACTCTTATCTTTACCTTTTCTCTTTTCTCCCGATTTTAACTCCTATCTTTACCTTACCCTTTGTCTCCTGTTTTTAAGTCTTATCTTTACCTTACCCTTTACCACGTGTTGTTATCTCTTATCCTTACCTTAACCTTTACCACCTAAACTTATCTTTTCCTTACCCTTTCTCTCCTATTCTAACTCTACCATTACAATCTCTTGTTAACTATTATCTTTATCCTTCCCTTTACCTCCTGTTTTTAATTCTTGTCTTTTCTCTATCCTTTACATTTTGTTGTTAACTCTTTTATTTACCTTATCCTTGATCACCTAAACTTATCTTTACCTTACCCTTTCTTTATTTTAACTCTTATCTTTACCTTACCCCCACCACCTGTTGTTATAAATATCATCTTAATCCTTCCCTTTACCTCCTGTTTTTAACTCTTTTCTTTTTCCTATCTTTTACATCCATGTTGATAATTCTTTACCTCACCCTTTATCTTTACCTCATGCTTTATCACCGTTTATCTCTTGTTTCCTTACCTTTAACCTTTATCTTATGTGTTTGATTCTTATCCTTACCTATCCTTTACCACCTAGCTGTTGTTATCTACTGTCTATACTTTATCCTTTATCTCCTATTTTAACTCCAGTATCCTTACCTTACCTTTTATTCCGTGCTGTAACCCTTATCTTATTTGTACCTTACCCTTGATCTCCTGTTATAACTCTTACTTTATCCTTTCTCCGCCGTTTTGAACCCTATATTTATCGTTTATTTCTTGTTTTTAACCCTTATCTTTACTTTACCCTAATCTCCTGTTTGTAACTAAGTTCTGTCTTTACATTACCCTTTTTCTATCCGGCACTATCATCCTTATATTTTTCTCATGCCTAGCTCTTATATTGGCCAAGTTTACAACCATTACTGTCCGGGGAAGACTATGGCCGTAATGGTAATGTTCTGACTTGTTTGTACATGTACTATCAAAACGTTTAAAGAGCGATATTATCCCTCTCTGGTTTCGAACATAAAGCTTTCATATTTGACTTCTATGTATACTGATTGAAAATGAAAGTTATATTGATAAAGATAATGTAAATGATTCTTCTCCCTCTCTCTCTTTTTTGTTGTTGTTGTTGTTGTTGTCAAGTTGTTCCTAAAAACCAAAACTATACAAACCGATTCCATGTATTGATATGCTCTGATGTGTACGTATAATGGAATACAATTGTGGACTGGAATGTTAGTGAAATACCATCCTGTAATCTAGTTACTATTGGTTCTAAGAGAACAGAATTTTTGAACAGACTAGCAAACCGGTCCATTGCGAAAGCATCCACCATTAAGAAAGAAAGAAAGAAAGAAAGAAAGAAAGAAAGAAAGAAAGAAAGTGCTCACTGACCTGTTAAAGGCACAAAATAGGGGTAGTCCACATTCCTCGGCCAGCGTGTATAAAGCCTTGACTCCATTTAGCGTCATAGAGAGCGGCTTCTCACAGAACACAGCCTTCCCTATACACGTATTGCATACATAAAATTTATGCGAGAGAAATCACTTATGCGCGAAGACTCCGACAACGATTACAATTAAATAGTATTTCGGCACACCGCATGCATCAATACGCATCCCCTCACAGTGAACTCAGTTCCCAGAAAACTCAGTTCGGCTTGAACATGCTTCACGACTTTGATTTCACGCCGTATACCCGGCAGTAGTTTTCCATTTGCATTCACTAAAGCTGTTACTGTCTCTTTACACAAGCCTAACAAACACTTACAATTAATTTGATTTGTGAGCATAATTCTAGACAGCACCCCATGCGTACCTCTCTATAGAGTTTATTGTTCTTTTTTGTTCTTTTTTTAATGATAAAAAGCAGTAACAGTATTTTCGCCATAACCGACCCTACTCTAACGGCTCTGTGTACTTTTTTTTTTCATTCACTCTAAATTCCCCACCCATGGGGATGATTGCTGCTAAACTTTATCACTGACAGAATAATTATGCATATAATTATACAATCTAGATATCTTGAATAGCCAATGTAGTGAATAGTATATAAATATGATGTAAGACGTCTTCAAGATCAGTTATTCTATAAAAACTGCTAGGAAAATAGAGGCCCGGTTGTGAAATTCACCGAGTTGTTAAAAGTTCTGCTCTTGATATCACAGTGAGCACGCACCATGGAGACAATTCTATATACCAATGGAAATTCAAGTAACTTTGAGATTCTTGGGTCATTGGTATACAAATTGAACAACATTGTACCCCTGCCCTTACCACTGCTTGCGATCATATTGCATGGTTAAAATCTGATCTTGCATTTTACCAGACAAACTGGCAAATGCTAAACTATCAATTTTACATTATTATCACCATTTCCAAATCTACAATGTATTAGTTATTTCATATTTCCAACCACAGCCACTTTTCTTCCACTTTTACCAGCACCTATTATACTAGTACAATGTACCACACTAAATATAAGTCATCTTATAGTAGAGCAGATAAGCCGAAATATTGTGCAAAATTTGACTAAAGCATGAAACTTTTACCAGTGATAGTACATGTTATAAGATTCATTTTAAGATCGGAAGGTAAGTCTGAATTGACCTCTGATGACCATCAAAGGTCAATGACCTCAAAATTTGATAAAAATTGATATTTTGCGTCATTGATTAATGTTAAATATGGTAATGATGTACTAAAAACTCATTTTTGTTACTGTGGAATTGTCTTCATGTTCCATAGAACCCTGACAGGTTTCTACCTTTGAACTCTGATGACCTCCAGAGGTCGTATGACCTCAAGATATCAGAATATTGATATTTTGTCATTGATTAATGATAAACACGGCAATGATGTACTAAACCCCCCCCCCTTTTCTTTTTTTTTTTCTTTTTTTTTTTTTTACAGTGGAATTGCATCAATGTTCCACCGATCCTTGACAGGTTTCCACCTTTGACCTCTGATGACCTTCAGAGGTCAATGACCTCAAATTATCAGATTTTGATATTTGGTACAATTGACTGATGATAAACAACGATGTCAGAAAAATTCATTTGTGTTACAACTGAACCGTTTTCCTTTTCCTCAGATTAAATGATATTATTTAAATGTCTCTGCCTTTGACCTCTGACGACTGTGACAGGTCAATGACCTCAAAATATCAGAATATTGCTCTTTTACGTATATTCAATGGCAGTGGCGTATCTAGGGAAAACGGCGCCCGGGGCAAGCACGAAAATTGCGCCCCTAATTTCTGAAAAAGTGTTCAACCCCACCACCATCCCGGTAGGGACTTAAACAAAGTCCACATGATGCTTTTTCAAGCACTTAAAAGGGATCTTTGAGGGTGATTTAAATGTAATGAATTTTGATAGATTTTGGCGAGCGAGCGCAGCGAGCGAGCCGAAAACTTTTGTATTTCAGCTTATAAAACATGGAATTCTTGTCATTTTTTGCTTACCAAATCTTACAATTCTAATCAACATCATTGTGACGGCCTTATAGATAACGATTTATACCAAAAAACTGAGGACTTTAAAAAATACTCTAAATTAGTGCGCGCGAGTGAGCTGAAATTTGTATATGTCCTCGTCATCATCACGTATTGTTCTTCACTTTTTTTAATATAAATTTTGGCGAGCGAGCGCAGCGAGCGAGCCGAAAATTTTTGTATTTCAGCTTACAAAACATGGAATTCTTGTCATTTTTTTGCTTACCAAATCTTACAATTCTAATCAACATATAGTGACGGCCTTACAGATAACGATTTATACCAAAAAACTGAGGACTTTAAAAAATACTCTAAATTAGTGCGCACGAGTGAGCTGAAATTTGTATATGTCCTCGTCATCATCACGTATTGTTCTTATCTTTTTTATATAAATTCTGGCGAGCGAGCGCAGCGAGCGAGCCGAAAATTTTTTGTATTTCAGCTTACAAAACATGGAATTCTTGTCATTTTTTGCTTATTAAATCTCACAATTGTAGTGACGACCTTATAGATAACGATTTATACCAACAAACTGAGGACTTTAAAAAATACTCTAAATTAGTACGAGCGAGTGAGCCGATATTTGTATATTTCTGCGTCATCATTACGTTTTTTTTCTTATCTTTTTTGAATTTTTTTTGCGCCCCCCTCCCCCGTATGTTCGAAACCGTTGGCGTCCTCTTTTGATCCAATCGGCGATCGCTTCAGAACGAATGAAATTGCAGTCGCTGCTCCGTGTAACATTTTTCCTGCTAAATATAAAATGACATGAGTGAACACAATAGACATTATCATTTTGTCATCATCACGTTTTGTTCTTACCTTCCTTTTTATATAAATTTTGGCGAGCGAGCGCAGCGAGCGAGGCGAAAATTTTTGTATTTCAGCTCACAGAACATGGAATTTTTGTGTGAACACAATAAACATTGTCATTTTGTCCGCGTCATCATCATGTTTTGTTTTTATCTTGTTTGATTTAGTTTTCTCCCCCCCCCCCCCCCCACCTTTCTCCCTCCCCCCTTCCGGGCGAGTTTTTTTTTTTTTTTCCTTCTTCTTCTCCTTTTTCTTTTTCATCGTCACGTTTTGTTCTTATCTTCTTCTCTTTTTTTATACAAATTATGGCGAGCCAGCGCAGCGAGCGAGCCGAAAATTTTTGTATTTCAGTTTACAAATCATGAAACTCTTGTCATTTTTTGCTTATTAAATCTTACAATTCTAATCAAGATATAAGGAGTGACGGCCTTATAGATAACGATTTATACCAACAAAATGAGGACTTGAAAAAAATACTCTAAATTAGTACGAGCGAGTGAGCCGAAATTTGTATATTTCCGCGTCATCATTACGTTTTGTTGTTATCTTGTTTGATTCGGGGTTTTTTGCGCCCCCCCCCCCCCCCCCCCTATGTTCGAAACTGTTGGCGCCTTCTTTTGATCCTATTGGCGATCGCTTCAGAACGAAATTGTAGTCGCTGCTCCGTGAAACATTTTGCCTGCTAAATATAAAATGACATGTGTGAACACAATAGACACTGTCATTTTGTCATCATCACGTTTTGTTCTTACCTTCCTTTTTATATAAATTTTGGCGAGCGAGCGCAGCGAGCGAGGCGAAAATTTTTGTATTTCAGCTCACAGAACATGGAATTTTTGTGTGAACACAATAAACATTGTCATTTTGTCCGCGTCATCAACATGTTTTGTTTTTATCTTGTTTGATTTAGTTTTCTCCCCCCCCCCCCCCACCTTTCTCCCTCCCCCCTTCCGGGCGAGTTTTTTTTTTTTTTTTTTTTTTTTTCCTTCTTCTTCTCCTTTTCTTTCTTTTTTTTTTTCTTCTTCTTCTTCGTTTTTTTTTCCTTTTTTTTCTTCTTCTTCTTCGTTTTTTTGCGCCCCCAAGGAGTGGCGCCCGGGGCACGTGCCCCCCTTGCCCCCCCCCCCCTAGATACGCCACTGTTCAATGGTTGACTGTATACCTGGTGTGCAATCACGCAATATGCTATTAGCATTTATGCTACAATAGAAGTGTCTTCTCATTCCACAGAACATTGGTCATTACCCTGTGTATATCCAACTTTGACACCGAAGGACAATGTGAGGTCAGACTTTTAGAATATAGGTTTGTGTAGGATTACACATGTTGATGTTTGGCTTCATTGGTTTAATCCTAAAAGTTTGATAATGTATAAATCACGCCTTGACGTTTTAATCAAAGTATGTATTATTTCTAACTCTCAATTTGGATTCCGTAAAGAGCACAACACATCCCAAGCTATTTTATCCTTGGTTGAAAAAGTCGCCAAAGCAGTATACCAACATTATCATACAGTGAGAGTTTTCCTGGACTTCTCCAAGGCCTTCGATACCATCGATCATGAAATACTTCTTTATAAATTGTGTCACTGTGGTATCCGTGGTAAGGCCTTGGAGTGGTTCAGGAGCTACCTTACTGATCGCCTACAATTTGTTTCTTTATCTGGTCAAAGTTCCATTAAAAGATCAGTCAGATGCGGTGTTCCCAAGGCAGTTTACAGTTTACTTTGTGCACTAGTCCAGCAGTGGTCACACTGCCCAAAAGTCGCGTAAACTCATGAATCACGCACAAGAAATTTGGTTGTGCGTGCTTGTCGAGATCCGTCGAGAATTTTCGCTGATTTACGCAATGAAAATCACCGATGAATTGCGCAAGAACTACGGAACGATCACGCAAAAATCACTAACCAACCTCGCAGTATCAGCGCACAGGCACGCAAAGGCCCCAAATAGGGCGAATTCGTGGTTGTGCGCGACGACTGGTCCACGGAAAACCATGCACGCATAATCTCCGCATTACCACTAATGAACTGCGTATAAATCGCGCATGCTTTGCGCATGAACGCGATAGCGGCAACATTTTCGCGAACGATCAGTGAAACTGCGAAAAAAAATTACGTAAAACAGCGCAATGTTGCGTAAACTTTTACGCGAAGCCGAGTTTTGAGCTGCTCAAAACATGGAATCGCGTAAAGCACCGATTCGGCGCACATCGGCGGACAACTACGAAGGTTCCACTACAGACAAACTCATGAAAATGCGCAAATCGCTCATGTATCGCGTAAGGCTCGAATTTCTCACACTGGGCAGTGTGACCGGGCCTTCAGACAGAGGTTCTGAATTATCGGGTCGTGCTCAGTCTGCACACAGTGAGCGGAACACCATTATCAAGTATATACGTGTGCAATGATTGTGTGTAATGATATGGGAAAATGCATGGAGAAATCAAAATAATATGTTTATGTATTTTACGTGGAATCAGTTCCCGTCTGCTGTCTGGCAGAAGTGCATCAATTATTATCTTGCAATGTTGTTGTTTATTATTTTCCCTCTCCATCACGAGTATATGGAACGTACAGTATATCATTTCACGTGAAGTTGTGATGTCTGAAAATGCGAGGCTCTATTGCAGGTGGCCTTCAATTTGTTTTTCACAGTATATTGGCATGTTTAACAGACTGTAACTCATCAAGATGCTTCTTTAAATGTTTTGAAAAAACTTCTGCTTGATTTCACATGAGCGGATGATTATCAGTTGTCTTTCTGCTATTATCTTGTGTGAAACAAAGTATTGTTTCTCTTCCAAAGATAGCGTGCCAATCAATTAATCTGCATTTACTGTTGGTGCTCTAAAAATACATTCCAACCCACCTCCAGCCTACCATCCGTAGGCGTTGTGGTGTAGGGCGGGATCTGAACATCTCTCATGAAGAGAGACTTCTCTTTTCTTTTCTTTTCCCCACTAACAATGTGAAACAAAGTAGGCCACCTATTGTTTCTCTTCAAAAGATAGCGTGCCAATTAATCTGTACTTACGGTTGGTGCTCTATGCAAGACATTCCAACCCAGAAGAAACAATACTACCAGTAATATATTACTAAACCACACCAGAAGTTCTCTACAAGTAACATAGTATACTTGCGCTGCACTGAAAATTGTTTCACTGTTATACTGCAATTATATTTTACCTTAATTACTATGAAATTGTACTGCCACTACCTTTTTAATAGTATCGCAACAATTGCTCCTTTAAAGGGAAAGTAAACCCAAAGAGCAATATGGATTGAGTGAAAGCAGTAATATTAATAGAGCACATCAGTGAAAATTTGAGGAAAATCGGGCAATCGATGCAAATGTTATGAATTTTTAAAGTTTTGGTGTTGCAACTGCTGGGTAAGGAGACTACTAGAGGTAATGACGTATGAGTGGACTACAATATAAAGAAAATAAAAAGGGAATTCAATGAAAATTCATTTTTCATGAAAATTACATATTCCATCAACTTGATACTGACATATGTTAGGGGTAGCACTTATTTCCCCTGCTTTCTGAAAGCGGTTAGTCAAGAACTCTTCCATTTTGCTAGAAAAGTGATTTTTTGTGGAATTCCTTTTATATTTCCTTTATATTGTGGTCCTCTCATACGTCATAACCTCTAGTAGTCTCCTCATCCAGCGGTTCCAACACCAAAACTTTAAAAATTCATAACTCTTGCATCGATTGTCTGATTTTCCTCAAACTTTCACTGATGTGTTCTACTAATTTTGCTGCTTTTACTCAATCCACATTGCTCTTTGGGTTTGTCTTCCCTTTAAGTACATGTACTTCCTTTAAGCCTAGCTCACACCTTTGCGTTTTGAGCTTGCGTTCAGCTGCGTATTGCCCGAACGCAGTCTAACGCAGCCCAACGCAGCACTACGCAATGAAACGAGCTAATACGAGGTCAATACGCAGACTAACGCAGAGGCTTTGCGTTCTAGCTCGCTAGTTTGAATTTTTTTCAAACATCCGCAACTGAACGCAAGATCAAAATCCATACGAGCTAAGACGAGGGACAACCAGCAAATGCGAGCAAGGACGAGCAAGGGCGAGCGACAACGAGCTGCTTAACGCAGGCCAACGCAGCTTTACTTTGAACTGCGTTTCACTGCGTATGGTTACGATACCTGCTCGCTTCACCTCGACTTACCTCGCTTTAGTTCGCGTTACCTCGCTTTACCTCGCATCACCTCACTCTACTCCTTGTACTCTGCTCGCATTAGCAAGGACCGTTGCGGATGTAACTCGCTTCATTGCGAATCTAGCTCGTCCGTCGCTCGCTCCCCCTCGTTCATCCTCGCCTTACCTCGTTCCTCCTCGATTCTGTTCGATGCTGCTCGCTTTAGCTCGCTATGACTGCGTATACATCTGTTCACACAAAATCTAGTTAGATTTAATTAAAATTCACTTAGTTGACTAAGAAACACAATATGCTTATCAAATCATGAAGCTTTTGGAATGATTGTGTGCTTTCAGCAACATCAGATTCAAACATATCAGTTTAAAAAAAAAAAAAATCTCAAACTGAGTTTCCCGCTGTTATTGTAGGTTTTGTGGAAAATCTTTTTTTTTCTTCTCAGAATTGTATTACCACACAATGTGTATTGCTGAAAAGTATTTGCTCTGTAGTAATATGCTCTGTTCAGTCCTCAACAACTGCAGGTAATGAGCAAGGTTGTTTTTCCTGTTATAGTGACCGTAGGCAAGCCATTTTGAAATAACCTGTAGTGAAAATAATGTCCTGACCCAAAGCGACATTAAGGGTGACCCTGTATAAGGAAAAGCTGACTTCAGACCATGAAAACGACATTGAGAATCGATTTCATTGACCCAGAAAACGTATAATACAGATTTTGCAAATTATTGTGAAATGTTTACCTTTTTAAACAATGGAAGTGACTTTTGAATTTCAGATGGCAGCCATATTGGATTTGGCCAATATGGCCTCAGGGCGCCCTTCTTGGCGGCCATCAAAAATTGAAATAGTATGGTTTTGGCAACACCTGTACCAAATTTAGTGCTTTTTGAAGAATTTCAACCAAAAAGTCCTTGTGCCCCCCGTAACTGTAAAATGTCAAAAATTATATACCAGTGAAGCTCTCTACGAGCTAATACGCAGCAGGGCGAACTGATACGCAGCGGACCGAGCAGGCACGAGCAACAGTCGAGTGGATGAGCAGTGAAACGAGGAGAAACGAGTTCATGCGAGCTGCTACGAGCTAGTGCGAGATGCCAGCGAGCAACGAACGAGTGGCGAACGAGGTACACGCGCAACAGGGCGAGCAATCTTCGTACTGAATCGTACTGTTACGAGCAAAAGCGAGCTGGAGCGAGGTGAAAAGCAAATTAAGGCAACCGTAGGCAACCATTTTGCACAAAATATACGAGCTACAACGCAACAGTGTGATTGCTACAAAATATTTTGCCGCGGAGTGCTGCGTTAGGCTGCTTTAAGGCTGCGTTCGACTGACGCAGCTATACGCAGCTAAAACCGCAAAGGTGTGAGCTGGGCTTTACGTCAGTTTCTACAGTCCAACAAGGACATGCGCACAAAATGATCCTGTTGAAGTGACTAAACTATAGATCTTTGATAGAGGTCAACAACATCTTCGGTCAAGGATAATTCAACCAAGAAGGAAGAGACTTGTTTTGAGCTAGAAGTTGTGGAGTTTATACCGCCACCCCCCCCCCCCCCCCCACATAAAAGAAGAATTGAATACCAAATAAAGAAATGAAACTGGGTGCAAAAAAAAAAAAATCGGATAAATTCATAGCAGAATTTTCATAATCCATGGAATGTAGCCTAAGAAGCTCAGCTTACATAATATCATTTTGGACGACGATATGAATTCCATTTTCATATATTCCCTTCTACTGGCTTCTAAAAAGAATCGGTAAGTCTCACTGACTGTTTTGTTTGTTTGTTTGTTTGTTTGTTTGTTTGTTTGTTTGTTTGTTTTGAATGAGCCAGTTTTTTTTTTTGAGGGGGGGGGGGGGACTG
This sequence comes from Diadema setosum, assembly GCA_033980235.1. Classification (NCBI taxonomy): domain Eukaryota; kingdom Metazoa; phylum Echinodermata; class Echinoidea; order Diadematoida; family Diadematidae; genus Diadema; species Diadema setosum. The sequence continues at coordinate 9,596,797 of CM067077.1, read as the reverse complement.
CAATAAAGTTTACAGACATTGACCTACCGAGGTTCGTCTATCAAAGACAAGTGCGTATACAGTTCAGTGCTTATTTGTTGTCAAAAAGACCCGTATTGAAAGTAACCTTGCCTTTCTCAATTAATGGCGCCAGTGCTAAAACAGGATATTATCATTTGCTGCAGCAGGGGAAACGCGTCTGCACTTCTTCTCTTTAATCTCTTCCTATTGACCTCATAAAACACTGCATTTATAATATTCCTTTTATGACCCCCGTCTCTCAGTCCATTTCTCCCCCTTTCCCTCCCCCTCCCTTTCTCTCCCCACCCCCTCGCTCTCTAGCTCTCTTACCTGCCTTCAGCCCGTCCGACACAATCTGGTCGTGGGTGAAAGTCGGAGTGCACACAATAATAGCCCGAGTCCTGAAAAAAAAAAAAAAAATATATATATATATATAATGTCTTACATTATAACAATATCATAACGATGGTATTTCAAATATAAAGCAACACATATTTTACACAATTACTATACGGTGTACTTACTAAGTGAGTAAAAAACACCGACATCATCTATAAATCTTATAAAAAAAAATTATTTTCAATAATTAGGCTCAGAGATTTATATGCAGCCCTAATTGTTCATCCTCGTTTTAGAAAGTCATTGTGAGAGAGCAGCACCTTTTCAGTTGTTTTCAGCGTTTTCTTCCATTCATTTTTTTTTTGTGTGTGTGTGTCTTTCATTCTCCTCAATCAGATTTTCAAAAGTAAAATAGTGTGTCGCTGTTATTAACAGTTTCAGACATCACTGTATGCCACAGTAAGAGACCTACGACCCTGTTTCAACCCTAATCTAACCCTAAGTCATTGGAGAAAATAAGACCAGAGCAATAATTGTCGCAGGAAAAAATGTCGTGTCACATAGTAATGCAGCCCACAAGTTACACAGCCCAAGAGTATTACAGTCCATGAGTTTGACACTAGCAACTGACCAGGCAAATAGGGCCCACTAGTCCAACACTATAGGCAAACAAGGCCCATGAGTCTGGCACTATAGGCAAATAAGGCCCATGAGTTCGACACTATAAGCACAAGGGCCACGAGACAGGCTCATTAGGCCCCGTGATGTATTATTGAACTCGTGGGCCCTTATTTTTGCCTAGTATCGGACTCGTGAGCCCTTTGTTGCCTTGTGTCCGACTTGTGAGCCTTGATTGCCTACTGTCAGACTCAAGGGCCTGATCGTGCATAGTGTTGAGCTCATGGGTGAGTTGAATGACTTATGGACCTTTTTTTTAATGTCGAACTCGTGGGCCATATGATTCATGGGCTGTATGACTCTTGGGTGTCGGTCTCCTAGGATGATTCCCGTATCTGTCTTTCTCCCTATGCTCTTTCTCTTCCTCTCCTTGACTATAATACTTGTTTCATTCATCTTTATTCATCTCCACATCAAAGATCAGACCTGTCAAAGATGTGTAACTTCTCGATCAGCTCAGCTACCTCTCCCCTCTTTTCTTTCTTATCCTCCATCATCTGTCTGTCTGTCTGTCTGTCTATTTGTCTGTCTTTCTCCTTTTCTCTCTGATAGAATAGTCGTCCATTCATGTTTCTGTTTTTGTTGCTATATCTGTCCCCTTTATCTCTCACCGATCCATGTACAACTTGTATTTAAAATAGTTATAAATAATAATGGAATTTCTTACTTTATTTGTTTCTACATCTTTCCTCTCTATCTCTTATACATTGTCCATCATTTTCACCGCTGTGAACTCCCATATCCTACAGACGTAAGTCTCTATTTGGGGATATTTTTTATTATATGTCGCTAATCCAAGGATTGCAGGGAGGATATACCTTTTTGCGGCCAAAGCGATAATTTGCACTATATTCTTTACCCTATGTGCTTCCTTGAAAAGAAGAAGCGGCTTTTGCAACACATGATGCATTATACAGGCGGGTGACAAAAATATAGAGATAATTATATAGTACGGTAATCAAATATATCACTCATCAGGTGCCCATGCATGGTCGCATGCCTGCCACACAAAGTTAACTTTCCCCAACAAAACACTGTTTACATCTAACTTTTTGATTTAGATTTCCGTATCTACCTTTCGTCTTTCCAGACCTTTTCCGCGTTGTCGACCGAGAGGAGTTCCGCGTTCGCCAACCCGGTGGTTCGCGCCATCACCTTCTTACCGAAGTCGACGTCGGCCTCGACAATCCATCTCAAGTCCACTCGGGGGTCAGCGACGAGGTTCTTGATGTGGACCTGGGCTATCCTGCCGAGTCCGAAGAGGGCGACTCCTACACCTTTATTATTCATCCTTGTCGGTAAATATAATCTTGAAATAGTAATAACAAATAACACAAGAGAAGTGAATACAGAAATAGGAGCCAAGGACAAGTTCATCTTCATATACATGTGGACTGAGTGAATGCAACAATATCAGTGAAAGTTTGGGGAAAATCGGACAATCCGTTCAAAAGTTATGAATTTTTAAAGTTTCTGCGCAGTTACTGCTGGATGAGAAGACTACTACAGTGTATGATGTCATATGCGTACAAAGACATAAAGAAAACAAAAAGAGAATTTCACAAAATTTTACTTTTTGAAAAAAGTGTACATTTCCTCAACTTGTCACGGACGTATGTTAAGGGTAATATTGTTCCCCTGGCCTTCTGAAAGAGGGAAGTCAAAAGACCTTTTATTAAGCGAGGAAAGTGAAAATATGCTGAATTTTCTTTACATTTTCTTTATATCGTTGTACTCATATGACATGAGCATCATTACATGATTTTTATGATACTTGGGTCAAATGTGTTGATTGTCCATGTTTTCTTTGTTGTTGTTTTTTGTTCTCGTTTTTGTTTTTGCTTGTTAGTTTGTTTGTTTTTTCGTGCCTCATCATTTCGCTTGGACTGGAAACAATCATAATTCTCTGCACGAAATGACAGGGGGCAACAGCCGGCCTCGATTTCGAGAACAGCTTCAATCATGACATGAAATCATCACACAAGGGGAATATAACCCGGTAATTCTCTCAATAAAGTTCATATCAAATATCGCGGGGAAGAAAACGAAGACAAAACCGTAACAAAATAGTTACTATTGGAGTCTGTCAGAAGAATACGAGTTTGGAAAAGGAAGCAGCTGGATTGATTCACCGATGCTCGGACCAAAAAAAAAAACAAACAAGCAAACAAACAAAAACGTCTGATCCATTCTGGGTTACATAATGCGGAACGTGCTGCAGCAAGGTAAGGACTACACTACCTTGATATTCGCCTTGGCGCCGTATGTAGGAAATAGCCTTGACGTCATAAAAATTTGACGACATGTGTTCTAATCGTTAGGTTACAGTCTGCCTATGTAGACGAGTTTCAACTGAACTCTTTGGCGAGATTTCTGCAAGTCGTCTTATTTCTCACCTCCGCAACTTTTTAGAGTGGGGGTGCTTCTCTTTCTCTCTCGATTCTCTCACCGAGTTTCAAGACGTTCGCCTTCTCGCGTCAGGGTGGCAAGTGTGTGTGTGTGTGTGTGTGTGCGTTTGTTTGTTTTGTTTGTGTATTTAATTCTGTACTTGTCTTTAAAAATTCAACAGTCACGATACGGAAGCTATTCAAACTCAGTATAGAATATCAAATGCAGAGCCGAGGTGCCCGAGGAGGCACTTTAGTATATGATCTTACATCTGTACATGAGTACATGTATGAGCTTCACGAATCGTTAGCCAATCATGAAATTTTGACGCAAAACTCGAAGGGCACATAAGTTATTATTTTTCTTACCTAATACTTATTACTAGTATTACATAAATTGCAAGTTTCATCAAATGGCATGCAAACGCATCGACGGGAGAAGACTAGTGTGAGAACTTGGGGCGAAAAAAACAAACAAACGTTAAAACAACTTTCGTGGGAAAGACTTAAGCCACCCCAATCACGCTAGTACTAAATCAATGCAGATCTATATAACTCAACCTAACCTTGATTGCGATACGCACGGATGCACGCACTCACTTTTGGGTGGCTTAACTCTTGCCCTTTCGTGAAAATGAAATTAAAGAGCATCATTACAACAAAAGCAGGATCGAGGCACATGATTGATACGAGTATTTGGACCGAGACCAACGCCTGCCTCACCGACATGTGGCAAATTCTGTGCGAATTTACGCAACGAGGCTCCCAGTGTAACTTATTATTTTCATGATACATTGTCGGTCACAAATAAAGTGCGTATGCATAATGCTTCTCGCTTCTGTTGTAATTAATTTGCAACATTTCTCCTTCAGTATATCTACAAAAAGAACGAAAGGAAGAGCAAAAAAAGAGAGAAGATGATGGCAGAACATTGTGACTGAAGAAGTAATAATAATAATAATAATAATACATTTATAAAGCGCATAATAAGCACATGCTTCTCTATGCGCTGTACAATTCAGATACAACATACAAACAAATGACTAACAAATGTAACACTCAACATAATAAATACAATAATTAACAAAAGGAGTAATGAATGTTTATCTTAATCAAGGAAGACGAAACAGGTGAGTTTTAAGACCAGATTTGAAATTTGCAAAACTGGGTGCACATCGATTTTTTTTGTGTGTGTGTGTGGTAAATTGTTCCAAAGCGTAGGTCCAGCAACTGCGAAAGATCTGCCCCCGTAATATGAAGTGTTGGTTGTGGGAATGTGAAGAAGCGCTTGGGTGCTTGAGCGAAGGTTGCGAGGAGGGTGATACTGCTTGAGCAAATCTGCCAGATATGTTGGGGAAGAACTATGTTGAGCCTTGTAGGTCAGCAATATGAGTTTGAACATTATACGTTTGTCAACAGGTAGCCAGTGTAATTTTTTGAGGGTATGGGTTATACTTTGTTGACGAGGAGTCCGTGTGACAAGCCTGGCTGCGATGTTCTGCAGCATCTGCATGCGGTGGATGTCGGTAGAAGGAAGGCCATACAACAAGCTGTTGCAGGAGTCTATCCGGCTGGTGACAAATGCATGAACCAGAGTGAGTGTAGCTTTATTTGTGAGGAAACCTCTGACTTGACTGATGCATCTGATTGCTGCCATAGCCGATTTGCAGACGGTTTTTATATGTTCCTTCATACTGATGTGCTGATCAAAGACGACCCCCAAATTTCTAGCATGAGGCACAGGATTGATTTGGCCATCACCAACACAGACATTCAAAGGGTTGGGTTGAGAACAAAACTTTGACGTGAAATGGATCACTTCCGTTTTGGCATCATTCAGAGACAACTTGTTCTTCATTGCCCAAGCTGTGACATCAGCAATACAGGCGTTTAATCTTTTCAAAGATTCTTCACGCTCGGTGTTCTTAAACATTATGTACATTTGAGTATCATCTGCATAGAGCATTACATTCACATCATGAGCTCTTATGATGTCATTTATTGGTGCTGTATACATCGTAAAGGAAAGGGGCCCGATGACGGATCCTTGAGGAACCCCTAGTTTGTCACTGCAGGTTTCCGAAAGGGCATCTTTTATCTGAACTGTATGCGTTCTGTTCTTCAAATAGGAGCAGAACCATTGAAGAACAGTTCCCCTAATTCCAAAGTAGCATTCCATTCTCTCAAGCAGAAGATCATGGTCGATCGTATCGAATGCTGCGCTAAAATCTAGCAACACCAGCACCGCTTCCTGACGAGCATCTAAAGCCAGAAGGAGATCATTCTGGACCTTCAAAAGAGCTGTCTCCACACTAAAATGTTCACGATAAGCCGACTGGGTTTGAGGAAGGAGATCATTCTCACTCAAATACTCCCTGATCTGTCTAGCAGCAGCTCTCTCGACTAACTTTCCAACATAGCTGAGATTTGCTACAGGCCGGTAGCTTGATATTCATCATGGGGAAGATCATTCTTTTTTAGTCTGGGATGAATAATTGCATGTTTCAAGCATGTTGGCACAATACCGTTTTGTAAGCTGGTATTCACAATTTCAGCAAGAACTGGGGTGAGACAGTACATCACATTTTTAAGGAGAGTAGTGGGTATTGGGTCCAGATCACAATAAGCATTGGATGTTGCTTTGATGATTTTGACTATTTCATCCTCTGCGACCATGTCAAACTCAGTCAGACTAGATGAGCAATGCTCTCGGACGGAAACAGACAGGTCCTCGTAGACTGAAGTATCTAGATTCTGCCGGATGCGTTTGATTTTCTCGTCAAAGAACCTACAAAAAGACTCTGCAAGTTGAATGGGGGAATCGTGACGTGGCAGGATCTGGTTTGATGCACTTGGTGATGACAAAGTCCGAACCATGCGATACAACCCTTTTTTATCACGAGGATCAATTTTCTTCAGAAAATAATCCGTTTTTGTCTGGCGAAGAAGTGCAAAGTAAGTTTTACACTTCTCTCTATAGATGTCCGTATGAACTTGAAGACCAGATTTGTAGCATGCCCTTTCAGCTTTCCTGCGCTCTTGCTTTAGTCTCCTTAGAACACCAGAATACCATGGAGCGTGAGGTCTAAGGATGAATTTCTTCTCCTTGCGTGGGGCATGTTGATCTAACAACCTCTGCATCTCCCTGTTATATAAATCAGTAATATCGCTGCAATCATCGGGTGGATTTGTGATTAATGGAGAATCCTCAATGTCCTGTCGAAATTTTACCAGATCAACATCCTTGCAGTTCCTCAGGATAACGGAGCGTCTGACAGGAAAAGGCCGAGCAATTGACAAGCCACAGATTGCTGACCGATGATCAGAAGGCAACGAAAAATCAGTTGTTGTTGTTGTTAATACTAGATCATCACATTCACGAGATATGACGAGATCAAGTGTGACCACTGGAGTGGGTGGGGCCCTTTACGTGGTTGCGAAGATTTGCCCCATCCAACAAGCTAAGGAATCGTTGGGCATCGACATTAGTTGGGTCATCAATGTGAAAGTTAAAGTCGCCAACTATCAAGAGCTTCTGACGGTTGGTGCAGAGAACTTCAATCAGACCAGATACTTCACTGAAGAATTTACTCATAGTCTCCCTTTTTCTACCAGAAGATGGCGGCCTGTATATGACTATGAGACGAAGATCTACTGATCCAGGGGACTTCAGTATCAAGTCAATATACTCAAAAGACTGGAAAGTCAATCGTTGATTAACACCCACGTTGAACCCTTCATGCACCAGTACCCCTACTCCACCTCCCTTCCCGCCCAGTCGGGGGGAGTGGTGGAGCGAGAAGTTCGGTAGTGTTGACTTAATGTCTGCAAGGGTACGATTGTCACGATCTGAGTTAGTGAGCCAGGTTTCTGTGATAGCAAAGATATGGAGCTTTCTGGATATTACAAAGTCAATTAAAGCTGCAGACTTTCCGCGGGCCTTTACTGAACGTGCATTCCAAACAGCAAAGTTTGTACATGAGTATGGTCGTAAACTCATGTTTCTCTGAATGTTTACGACTTCCCGAGTTCTCATGACTGTTGAGGGAGGTAAATGCTTCTGCTTCTCATTACGCACAGTTATTCTAACGTATGTGGTTCACCCGGTGGAAGGCCACTTGTTTCGTTCCTTCTTGTCCAACATATCATGATTTGCTCATTTCTTCCTGACACCAGCGCGTTTTCCACGGTGGGTTTTCCTATACCTGACTTCATACCGTGATATACCAAGCTGATTTATCAAGTCCCGAGTGTCTCTAGGTACAGGAACAAGTGACAAGTTGCCTAACGATGGATTCAGCGACATCAGAAAAGAGCGATCATACCTATAATTACTTCTCTGACATACACTGACAGCACCACATACAGGCTTTGCGGCATTCACATGTATATCAGAAAAGTTGCGTTCACGTGGTCCTGGATTAGGATTTACATCACCACATTCTAGAAGCTGAAGTTGAAATGAAGCTGCTGAGTTTGAATAATATGGAATGCGGGATCCACAGATCTTTCTGCGAATAAGTGTAAGACTGCATAGCTATTGAGGTTTCAATTGGGCAACATGGCTGACGTGATGGCTTTCTCCACAGTGCCCACATAGCAGCACAATGAGAACAAAATATAACAGCCTGAGTGACTCCATTGTCCCCGTATGCAAGGCACTCCTAAAGATAGTTGATGGTCAGTTAGCAGCCAAGGCTGAGTGAACTTGAAAAGAGCATGAGCCCCTGGAAGGCATGCTATGATGGCTGTTCATGTAGTGTGTACAGAGTCCAATCCAAACATGGTGAAAACTTGGTTCTCAAAATGCAGGAAAATTACTCAACCAATTCCTCCACAATCGGTCCTGTGATGTCCACACTACTTATTCAACAGACTGTTAACCTCAAAACAAATGAATCTGATGACATGCAGCCGTAAGAATGCAAACTATAGAGAGCACATTTAAGGGCTGCCTGCTAGGCGCACACTCAAATATAGATTAATTACTAGCAATAATCGCAGTGTTGTGTGACATATGGCTTTGACACAATCTGTAAAAGAAAATAAAAAACAAAAATAAAAAAGGCACCGGGATTTATACAGAGGAGATGGTATGCGCCTCTGTGAACAAAACGTTTTAACACAGCTGTCCTCTTATAAGGTGTACAAACAGAGGTAGCTCGCTTGTCATGCCTGGAAAATTAATTAATGATGGCGATTCAAAATTCTCGAGCAGACCAGTATAGAAGATTTTATTAGCTCCATGACGATTGCATTGTTAAATGACATAAACGAGGTCTATACTATCTGCCCTTATCCATGTTTTTCGAGAGGTGTTATCATAAAATGTTGATTTCACGTCACAAACGCGAGTTGATCAAAACCTGACCTTTACCGTTGTCCGTGTACGGACACACATATTTTGAGCTTTTCTGTGACTATTAGTTCCTGTTATCTCTACGTAACATCGAATGGTTATTTCAAAAAACATTTAATGATTCGTTCGTATTTTCTCTAATTTTCATGCGTGTACATCCACTTATAACCAGAATGTAAGGATCTCAAGAAAGAGATTCATGGTCGATGTGTAACACGAAAGTTATTCAACTTACCGTCCTATATCTACTGTGGACAGATATACTTCCAGTTCCGGTCGTTTATAATGTTAGAAGTTCACCGTCCTGAATTCTGGAATTCAGTGTCGACTGCTGAGCTGTGCGATATATGATTCCCGTACTCCACTACATAAGGAGGGTTGTCAATAGAAATGGTTCAGCGTACAAGACTCACCATCCATCCGTGCCTTGATTCACGTAATTCTGTCCTTGGATTCGGGAGGAGAAAAGTCTAGTGCCTTCTCCGTAATCTATCCAACGTGTTTAATGCCGCGGCGCTATATCCTCTTTGCCAGTTGTGTACCCAGGGAGGTGTGTGGTCTCTTTCACACCTCCCTGGTGTACCTGAGCTGGGAGGAAAGGTAACGTGCGTGCGCACCTGAAAGGCCTATAAAATCCCTTTGGTGCGCAAGCGTGTCAGTTGGCATTGGTTCAGCAGCCTTACGAAAGGGGACACAAGAAAGAGACCACAACTTAAAAACTAAAACGAGTGAATCATGAAGTATAGCCTTTGCCAATAAGGGACTTTGCTATGGTAATTGCAAAAGCACACCTGTAGATGATATAGCAAGCTGTAGATCTGCGACGCTAATCGTAATACGAAGCTATTAGGGGGGAAGAAAACTTGTTCTGAGCATAGCCTGTTCTCTCATTGCCCAACCGGAGAGAGTGCATGTCATAGCACTAGCATCGCAGATTTACAGCACGCTGCCATAATCCCCCTTAGAGATTGCGTGTGCATTTGATAATCAAAAATGAAATTATCAGAATGGAAGCTTGAAAAATATTTCACATAAACGAAAAATGCGAGCTCTTCGTCTGTCTCTAAGTATGTAAATTAGTTTGTTTCGATTCGGTCATCAGATTTGCAAATTGGTTTAGGGTTTGTTTTTGTTTGTTTGCTTGCTTGCTTGCTTATTTATTTACTTTATCTTTTTAAAGTTTTTTTTTTTAATTCATGTTTGCTTTAGTATCATTTGTACGAATTTATTAATGGGTACAAATAATGTCAGGGCGGGACATGATGGTGGTGGTCCAGTGGGCCCGAGGCCACCAGAATTTGGTGGCGGACCCCGGACCACCCAACTTTATATCTTTTGATGGTCACTAGGGAGACTAGTATTAAAAATTATTGTCTCATAATCAATCATAATTATATTTATGTTTTTGATATGCTTTTTCTTTTCGGGTCACAACATTTCATTTTTGGTCCACCAAAAAGTGAAGATTCGATTACCAAGTATCTACCGAGTATTCCAAACGGGCCACAAGAAAAAAGTTCGTACTGCCTGGTGCTAAATATGAATTAGATTAAGGTTTCAATATAAGCAGAACTAATCTACGAAGTTTGAGGGAGATATGCAGTCCATTTAAGTGCAACTAACGATAATGAATAAAGCTTCAAGATAATTCCACCATTTTTTTTAATGAATAGTACACATTCCCTCAACTTGTTACTGACACAAGTTACGAGTGAATTTATTCCCACTGCTTTCTGAAAGATGTAAGTGAAGTCCTCTTCCATAACTACAGAAAATGAAAATAATATTGTGCTCTCTTTTTTATTATTTTTTGACATCGTTGTTCTGCCGTGACGTCTGTAACTGGTGTATATTTTTCTCATCCAGCGATGGCCGCACCCAAACTGTTACAAATCATATCTTTTGAAAGCATTGTCTCATTTTCCAACTATCC